>OU461586.1:8522376-9887522 GCA_911812115.1 Pristionchus exspectatus
GGTTTCATGTATCCGTGAAGTAGAGTTAAGGGAATGAAATCTCCCTTCGTTTTGGTCGTGTTTAAAATTAAAATAATCAGTATTATCATCAGATCGAATCTGCGATTGAGTACCGACTGGGATGTGATGCTGGCCAACGAGGGCACTGAGGCACAGATCAGGAATGAAGCCAAGGACCCGAACAGGTACGGTAGACAGTACGGTAGTGAGAGGGATACGGTAGTTGCAGGCTGAAAAAGATCGCGTCGAGACACGGAACGAGTTTCGTCGTCTCTTCGCCCCTCAGAATCGCTCCGCAAGAGTTGGAGAAGCTGTTTGATACGGTAACAATTCATTTTTGTTTGTAGAGGAAGCTGGCTACCCAATGTTCTATGCGAAATTTTCCGGATGTCATAGTGGTGGTGAAACATGAATCCCGTAGTTTTTTCTGATATGTTAAATATTTGTGTTTTATCTAGTGGATATTTGGATGGTATCGTAGTAGTTGTGAAACATTAATCTCATTGTTTCCTCTCAACCGTTCTCTCTTGCAGATGCAAATTCTACTGAAGAAGCCTGTGCTGGACAGACTGGATGAGGTCGCGGGTGAAGTTTACTCGGTGAGTGGAATACGGTACTTTCTCCATTGATTACGGTAGTTTATTGATTTCATCGTCTATAGTGATCTGATGTACATTGATTACGGTATATATTTGTTTGTTCCAGCACGGTTCGATCAAGCGCTTCCCGTATACTCGAGTGGGAGATACGATCCTTCTATCGTGTCTGACCCTTCTGAGGGACGTCCTTCAACCATTCTCCATCCTCAGTCCCGACTGTCCCATCGAGGAGAAATTCGCTAAGGAGGTACGGTAGGATTGGAGTTATTGATTGTTTGGGATTTAAAGACAAGTCAAGAGCTGAATCGGGGCAAGTGATCGCGACTCTTCACGTAGTGATGGGGAAACTTTGATCTCCCTGTTGCAATTTTTTTAATTTTGTTCAAAGAACAGTTTTCTAATGGTGTCATTCATCGAAATTCAGCTGAATTCCTTCTGCATGGAGATCATCAACGCTTCTGATACGTCGAGGATGTCAACAGATGATGAGAAGTTAGTTGTTTTTTCCAACTATGTGCCTGCACACCACACGTGGGCAGCCATGTGAGGATCAAAAATGTGCAGGCCGATGCGAGCCAAAATTCAGCAAAAATACAGGCAAATTCCACGGCGGGAAATAAAATTTTTGATATATATTACTGTATGTTCAAAAAAATTCGGAAAAACTTCCTTAACCACCTATCACTGCAAGCAGGAGGAAGAAGAGGACATCGTAGAAGATTCGGCCGCCATGCACCGCCGTATGGTTTGGCCGGGCATCGGGCCCAGGAGGAAGAAGAAGGCATCGAGGAGGCGGTGATGGGCGTGGTGGGTGGGTGGGTTCTATCACTGCAAGCAGGAGGAAGAAGAGGACATCGTAGAAGATTTGGCCGCCATGCACCGCCGTATGGTTTGGCCGGGCATCGGGCCCAGGAGGAAGAAGAGGACATCGTAGAAGATTTGGCCGCCATGCACCGCCGTATGGTTTGGCCGGGCATCGGGCCCAGGAGGAAGAAGAGGACATCGTAGAAGATTTGGCCGCCATGCACCGCCGTATGGTTTGGCCGGGCATCGGGCCCAGGAGGAAGAAGAGGAAATCGTAGAAGATTTGGCCGCCATGCACCGCCGTATGGTTTGGCCGGGCATCGGGCCCAGGAGGAAGAAGAGGGCATCGAGGAGGCGGTGATGGGCGTGGTGGGTGGGTGGGCCTATCACTGCAAGCAGGAGGAAGAAGAGGACATCGTAGAAGATTTGGCCGCCATGCACCGCCGTATGGTTTGGCCGGGCATCGGGCCCAGGAGGAAGAAGAGGACATCGTAGAAGATTTGGCCGCCATGCACCGCCGTATGGTTTGGCCGGGCATCGGGCCCAGGAGGAAGAAGAGGACATCGTAGAAGATTTGGCCGCCATGCACCGCCGTATGGTTTGGCCGGGCATCGGGCCCAGGAGGAAGAAGAGGAAATCGTAGAAGATTTGGCCGCCATGCACCGCCGTATGGTTTGGCCGGGCATCGGGCCCAGGAGGAAGAAGAGGGCATCGTAGAAGATTTGGCCGCCATGCACCGCCGTATGGTTTGGCCGGGCATCGGGCCCAGGAGGAAGAAGAGGACATCGTAGAAGATTTGGCCGCCATGCACCGCCGTATGGTTTGGCCGGGCATCGGGCCCAGGAGGAAGAAGAGGACATCGTAGAAGATTTGGCCGCCATGCACCGCCGTATGGTTTGGCCGGGCATCGGGCCCAGGAGGAAGAAGAGGAAATCGTAGAAGATTTGGCCGCCATGCACCGCCGTATGGTTTGGCCGGGCATCGGGCCCAGGAGGAAGAAGAAGGCATCGAGGAGGCGGTGATGGGCGTGGTGGGTGGGTGGGCCTATCACTGCAAGCAGGAGGAAGAAGAGGACATCGTAGAAGATTTGGCCGCCATGCACCGCCGTATGGTTTGGCCGGGCATCGGGCCCAGGAGGAAGAAGAGGACATCGTAGAAGATTTGGCCGCCATGCACCGCCGTATGGTTTGGCCGGGCATCGGGCCCAGGAGGAAGAAGAAGACATCGTAGAAGATTTGGCCGCCATGCACCGCCGTATGGTTTGGCCGGGCATCGGGCCCAGGAGGAAGAAGAGGGCATCGTAGAAGATTTGGCCGCCATGCACCGCCGTATGGTTTGGCCGGGCATCGGGCCCAGGAGGAAGAAGAGGACATCGTAGAAGATTTGGCCGCCATGCACCGCCGTATGGTTTGGCCGGGCATCGGGCCCAGGAGGAAGAAGAGGACATCGTAGAAGATTTGGCCGCCATGCACCGCCGTATGGTTTGGCCGGGCATCGGGCCCAGGAGGAAGAAGAGGAAATCGTAGAAGATTTGGCCGCCATGCACCGCCGTATGGTTTGGCCGGGCATCGGGCCCAGGAGGAAGAAGAAGGCATCGAGGAGGCGGTGATGGGCGTGGTGGGTGGGTGGGCCTATCACTGCAAGCAGGAGGAAGAAGAGGACATCGTAGAAGATTTGGCCGCCATGCACCGCCGTATGGTTTGGCCGGGCATCGGGCCCAGGAGGAAGAAGAGGACATCGTAGAAGATTTGGCCGCCATGCACCGCCGTATGGTTTGGCCGGGCATCGGGCCCAGGAGGAAGAAGAGGACATCGTAGAAGATTTGGCCGCCATGCACCGCCGTATGGTTTGGCCGGGCATCGGGCCCAGGAGGAAGAAGAAGACATCGTAGAAGATTTGGCCGCCATGCACCGCCGTATGGTTTGGCCGGGCATCGGGCCCAGGAGGAAGAAGAGGACATCGTAGAAGATTTGGCCGCCATGCACCGCCGTATGGTTTGGCCGGGCATCGGGCCCAGGAGGAAGAAGAGGACATCATAGAAGATTTGGCCGCCATGCACCGCCGTATGGTTTGGCCGGGCATCGGGCCCAGGAGGAAGAAGAGGACATCGTAGAAGATTTGGCCGCCATGCACCGCCGTATGGTTTGGCCGGGCATCGGGCCCAGGAGGAAGAAGAGGGCATCGAGGAGGCGGTGATGGGCGTGGTGGGTGGGTGGGCCTATCACTGCAAGCAGGAGGAAGAAGAGGACATCGTAGAAGATTTGGCCGCCATGCACCGCCGTATGGTTTGGCCGGGCATCGGGCCCAGGAGGAAGAAGAGGACATCGAGGAGGCGGTGATGGGCGTGGTGGGTGGGTGGGCCTATCACTGCAAGCAGGAGGAAGAAGAGGACATCGTAGAAGATTTGGCCGCCATGCACCGCCGTATGGATTGGCCGGGCATCGGGCCCAGGAGGAAGAAGAGGACATCGTAGAAGATTTGGCCGCCATGCACCGCCGTATGGTTTGGCCGGGCATCGGGCCCAGGAGGAAGAAGAGGACATCGTAGAAGATTTGGCCGCCATGCACCGCCGTATGGTTTGGCCGGGCATCGGGCCCAGGAGGAAGAAGAGGACATCGTAGAAGATTTGGCCGCCATGCACCGCCGTATGGTTTGGCCGGGCATCGGGCCCAGGAGGAAGAAGAGGACATCGTAGAAGATTTGGCCGCCATGCACCGCCGTATGGTTTGGCCGGGCATCGGGCCCAGGAGGAAGAAGAAGGCATCGAGGAGGCGGTGATGGGCGTGGTGGGTGGGTGGGCCTATCACTGCAAGCAGGAGGAAGAAGAGGACATCGTAGAAGATTTGGCCGCCATGCACCGCCGTATGGTTTGGCCGGGCATCGGGCCCAGGAGGAAGAAGAGGACATCGTAGAAGATTTGGCCGCCATGCACCGCCGTATGGTTTGGCCGGGCATCGGGCCCAGGAGGAAGAAGAGGACATCGTAGAAGATTTGGCCGCCATGCACCGCCGTATGGTTTGGCCGGGCATCGGGCCCAGGAGGAAGAAGAGGACATCGTAGAAGATTTGGCCGCCATGCACCGCCGTATGGTTTGGCCGGGCATCGGGCCCAGGAGGAAGAAGAGGACATCGTAGAAGATTTGGCCGCCATGCACCGCCGTATGGTTTGGCCGGGCATCGGGCCCAGGAGGAAGAAGAAGGCATCGAGGAGGCGGTGATGGGCGTGGTGGGTGGGTGGGCCTATCACTGCAAGCAGGAGGAAGAAGAGGACATCGTAGAAGATTTGGCCGCCATGCACCGCCGTATGGTTTGGCCGGGCATCGGGCCCAGGAGGAAGAAGAGGACATCGTAGAAGATTTGGCCGCCATGCACCGCCGTATGGTTTGGCCGGGCATCGGGCCCAGGAGGAAGAAGAGGAAATCGTAGAAGATTTGGCCGCCATGCACCGCCGTATGGTTTGGCCGGGCATCGGGCCCAGGAGGAAGAAGAGGGCATCGAGGAGGCGGTGATGGGCGTGGTGGGTGGGTGGGCCTATCACTGCAAGCAGGAGGAAGAAGAGGACATCGTAGAAGATTTGGCCGCCATGCACCGCCGTATGGTTTGGCCGGGCATCGGGCCCAGGAGGAAGAAGAGGACATCGTAGAAGATTTGGCCGCCATGCACCGCCGTATGGTTTGGCCGGGCATCGGGCCCAGGAGGAAGAAGAGGACATCGTAGAAGATTTGGCCGCCATGCACCGCCGTATGGTTTGGCCGGGCATCGGGCCCAGGAGGAAGAAGAGGACATCGTAGAAGATTTGGCCGCCATGCACCGCCGTATGGTTTGGCCGGGCATCGGGCCCAGGAGGAAGAAGAGGACATCGTAGAAGATTTGGCCGCCATGCACCGCCGTATGGTTTGGCCGGGCATCGGGCCCAGGAGGAAGAAGAGGAAATCGTAGAAGATTTGGCCGCCATGCACCGCCGTATGGTTTGGCCGGGCATCGGGCCCAGGAGGAAGAAGAGGGCATCGAGGAGGCGGTGATGGGCGTGGTGGGTGGGTGGGCCTATCACTGCAAGCAGGAGGAAGAAGAGGACATCGTAGAAGATTTGGCCGCCATGCACCGCCGTATGGTTTGGCCGGGCATCGGGCCCAGGAGGAAGAAGAGGACATCGTAGAAGATTTGGCCGCCATGCACCGCCGTATGGTTTGGCCGGGCATCGGGCCCAGGAGGAAGAAGAGGACATCGTAGAAGATTTGGCCGCCATGCACCGCCGTATGGTTTGGCCGGGCATCGGGCCCAGGAGGAAGAAGAGGACATCGTAGAAGATTTGGCCGCCATGTACCGCCGTATGGTTTGGCCGGGCATCGGGCCAGGAGGAAGAAGAGGACATCGTAGAAGATTTGGCCGCCATGCACCGCCGTATGGTTTGGCCGGGCATCGGGCCCAGGAGGAAGAAGAGGACATCGTAGAAGATTTGGCCGCCATGCACCGCCGTATGGTTTGGCCGGGCATCGGGCCCAGGAGGAAGAAGAGGACATCGTAGAAGATTTGGCCGCCATGCACCGCCGTATGGTTTGGCCGGGCATCGGGCCCAGGAGGAAGAAGAGGAAATCGTAGAAGATTTGGCCGCCATGCACCGCCGTATGGTTTGGCCGGGCATCGGGCCCAGGAGGAAGAAGAGGGCATCGAGGAGGCGGTGATGGGCGTGGTGGGTGGGTGGGCCTATCACTGCAAGCAGGAGGAAGAAGAGGACATCGTAGAAGATTTGGCCGCCATGCACCGCCGTATGGTTTGGCCGGGCATCGGGCCCAGGAGGAAGAAGAGGACATCGTAGAAGATTTGGCCGCTATGCACCGCCGTATGGTTTGGCCGGGCATCGGGCCCAGGAGGAAGAAGAGGACATCGAGGAGGCGGTGATGGGCGTGGTGGGTGGGTGGGCCTATCACTGCAAGCAGGAGGAAGAAGAGGACATCGTAGAAGATTTGGCCGCCATGCACCGCCGTATGGATTGGCCGGGCATCGGGCCCAGGAGGAAGAAGAGGACATCGTAGAAGATTTGGCCGCCATGCACCGCCGTATGGTTTGGCCGGGCATCGGGCCCAGGAGGAAGAAGAGGACATCGTAGAAGATTTGGCCGCCATGCACCGCCGTATGGATTGGCCGGGCATCGGGCCCAGGAGGAAGAAGAGGACATCGTAGAAGATTTGGCCGCCATGCACCGCCGTATGGTTTGGCCGGGCATCGGGCCCAGGAGGAAGAAGAGGACATCGTAGAAGATTTGGCCGCCATGCACCGCCGTATGGTTTGGCCGGGCATCGGGCCCAGGAGGAAGAAGAGGACATCGTAGAAGATTTGGCCGCCATGTACCGCCGTATGGTTTGGCCGGGCATCGGGCCCAGGAGGAAGAAGAGGACATCGTAGAAGATTTGGCCGCCATGCACCGCCGTATGGTTTGGCCGGGCATCGGGCCCAGGAGGAAGAAGAGGACATCGTTGAAGATTTGGCCGCCATGCACCGCCGTATGGTTTGGCCGGGCATCGGGCCCAGGAGGAAGAAGAGGACATCGTAGAAGATTTGGCCGCCATGCACCGCCGTATGGTTTGGCCGGGCATCGGGCCCAGGAGGAAGAAGAGGACATCGAGGAGGCGGTGATGGGCGTGGTGGGTGGGTGGGCCTATCACTGCAAGCAGGAGGAAGAAGAGGACATCGTAGAAGATTTGGCCGCCATGTACCGCCGTATGGTTTGGCCGGGCATCGGGCCCAGGAGGAAGAAGAGGACATCGTAGTAGATTTGGCCGCCATGCACCGCCGTATGGTTTGGCCGGGCATCGGGCCCAGGAGGAAGAAGAGGACATCGAGGAGGCGGTGATGGGCGTGGTGGGTGGGTGGGCCTATCACTGCAAGCAGGAGGAAGAAGAGGACATCGTAGAAGATTTGGCCGCCATGCACCGCCGTATGGTTTGGCCGGGCATCGGGCCCAGGAGGAAGAAGAGGACATCGTTGAAGATTTGGCCGCCATGCACCGCCGTATGGTTTGGCCGGGCATCGGGCCCAGGAGGAAGAAGAGGAAATCGTAGAAGATTTGGCCGCCATGCACCGCCGTATGGTTTGGCCGGGCATCGGGCCCAGGAGGAAGAAGAGGGCATCGAGGAGGCGGTGATGGGCGTGGTGGGTGGGTGGGCCTATCACTGCAAGCAGGAGGAAGAAGAGGACATCGTAGAAGATTTGGCCGCCATGCACCGCCGTATGGTTTGGCCGGGCATCGGGCCCAGGAGGAAGAAGAGGACATCGTAGAAGATTTGGCCGCCATGCACCGCCGTATGGTTTGGCCGGGCATCGGGCCCAGGAGGAAGAAGAGGACATCGAGGAGGCGGTGATGGGCGTGGTGGGTGGGTGGGCCTATCACTGCAAGCAGGAGGAAGAAGAGGACATCGTAGAAGATTTGGCCGCCATGCACCGCCGTATGGATTGGCCGGGCATCGGGCCCAGGAGGAAGAAGAGGACATCGTAGAAGATTTGGCCGCCATGCACCGCCGTATGGTTTGGCCGGGCATCGGGCCCAGGAGGAAGAAGAGGACATCGTAGAAGATTTGGCCGCCATGCACCGCCGTATGGTTTGGCCGGGCATCGGGCCCAGGAGGAAGAAGAGGACATCGTAGAAGATTTGGCCGCCATGTACCGCCGTATGGTTTGGCCGGGCATCGGGCCCAGGAGGAAGAAGAGGACATCGTAGAAGATTTGGCCGCCATGCACCGCCGTATGGTTTGGCCGGGCATCGGGCCCAGGAGGAAGAAGAGGACATCGTAGAAGATTTGGCCGCCATGCACCGCCGTATGGTTTGGCCGGGCATCGGGCCCAGGAGGAAGAAGAGGACATCGTAGAAGATTTGGCCGCCATGCACCGCCGTATGGTTTGGCCGGGCATCGGGCCCAGGAGGAAGAAGAGGACATCGTTGAAGATTTGGCCGCCATGCACCGCCGTATGGTTTGGCCGGGCATCGGGCCCAGGAGGAAGAAGAGGACATCGTAGAAGATTTGGCCGCCATGCACCGCCGTATGGTTTGGCCGGGCATCGGGCCCAGGAGGAAGAAGAGGACATCGAGGAGGCGGTGATGGGCGTGGTGGGTGGGTGGGCCTATCACTGCAAGCAGGAGGAAGAAGAGGACATCGTAGAAGATTTGGCCGCCATGCACCGCCGTATGGATTGGCCGGGCATCGGGCCCAGGAGGAAGAAGAGGACATCGTAGAAGATTTGGCCGCCATGCACCGCCGTATGGTTTGGCCGGGCATCGGGCCCAGGAGGAAGAAGAGGACATCGTAGAAGATTTGGCCGCCATGCACCGCCGTATGGATTGGCCGGGCATCGGGCCCAGGAGGAAGAAGAGGACATCGTAGAAGATTTGGCCGCCATGCACCGCCGTATGGTTTGGCCGGGCATCGGGCCCAGGAGGAAGAAGAGGACATCGTAGAAGATTTGGCCGCCATGCACCGCCGTATGGTTTGGCCGGGCATCGGGCCCAGGAGGAAGAAGAGGACATCGTAGAAGATTTGGCCGCCATGTACCGCCGTATGGTTTGGCCGGGCATCGGGCCCAGGAGGAAGAAGAGGACATCGTAGAAGATTTGGCCGCCATGCACCGCCGTATGGTTTGGCCGGGCATCGGGCCCAGGAGGAAGAAGAGGACATCGTTGAAGATTTGGCCGCCATGCACCGCCGTATGGTTTGGCCGGGCATCGGGCCCAGGAGGAAGAAGAGGACATCGTAGAAGATTTGGCCGCCATGCACCGCCGTATGGTTTGGCCGGGCATCGGGCCCAGGAGGAAGAAGAGGACATCGAGGAGGCGGTGATGGGCGTGGTGGGTGGGTGGGCCTATCACTGCAAGCAGGAGGAAGAAGAGGACATCGTAGAAGATTTGGCCGCCATGCACCGCCGTATGGTTTGGCCGGGCATCGGGCGCAGGAGGAAGAAGAGGACATCGAGGAGGCGGTGATGGGCGTGGTGGGTGGGTGGGCCTATCACTGCAAGCAGGAGGAAGAAGAGGACATCGTAGAAGATTTGGCCGCCATGTACCGCCGTATGGTTTGGCCGGGCATCGGGCCCAGGAGGAAGAAGAGGACATCGTAGTAGATTTGGCCGCCATGCACCGCCGTATGGTTTGGCCGGGCATCGGGCCCAGGAGGAAGAAGAGGACATCGAGGAGGCGGTGATGGGCGTGGTGGGTGGGTGGGCCTATCACTGCAAGCAGGAGGAAGAAGAGGACATCGTAGAAGATTTGGCCGCCATGCACCGCCGTATGGTTTGGCCGGGCATCGGGCCCAGGAGGAAGAACAGGGCATCGTAGTAGGTTTGGCTTGGCCGGCGGATACGCTGGAATCGACGAAAAAAAAAACGGAATCGAAATACATTTGATAATCTTCCTTAAATCCATAAAAATCCTTAAATCTTTTCAATCCTTAAATCTTTTCAAAAACTGATTTCGAATTGCTGATATCAGAATGATATGGAAAAATTGCAGCCTTATGCTGGAGATCCTAGAAAAAATGCAGGCGAATGCCGTCCGATGGCGCCCACGTATGCTGCACACATTGCTGAATAAATTACTATGGGAGGTTATGGATATGATGTAGCATGAACCTTGCTGGATACAAAATCACACATTTTCTAAATTATATATTTTTTTGTTTCGGAAAAGATACATCGTCAATTGGAGTCGAGGGCTGATGAGATAATTGATGCAAGTGTGAAACCCTAACACATCAGAAAGACGAGCAATGGTCATCACCATCATCATCACATGGATCTGGGAGTGAATCGACACAAGATCGCCATGTCCGTCATCTCTGTCGCCCTCGAGCTCATCGTGTGGGCGGCAGTCGATGAGATTGGTCTGTTGATCTTTCAATATTAGATTATATTCTGATTTTGCCGCCAATGCCGATAAAATCGTTCAATATAAATACCCCGGATCGTATGTGAATGTAGTAGCGCGAATCTCACTGGGATCATTTTGTATCTATTGATGATTGCGGTAGTTTCTGTAATCAAAAACTGATTTGTAGACACGGATCGCGTGTGCTCGGGAATGTCCGACCGCCTGTTCGCTACCGTAGCCGCACAGCGAGGATTCGCCTCCCAGGTAGGTCAAGGGAGCAGATCCAATACCTACCCCACCCTATTCAAGGTTCCCCTCTGCGCCCGCGCCCTCTACACACTGGGAGGTCTCGCCGAGAAGTTTCCCACCGTCTCCAAGGCTACAGTATGTGAAGGAGCTAATATTGATGATCTACAGTATCCTGCAGGTGGTAGGAACGCTTAGTCGATTCCTACTCGAGCCCTCGCCCCTTCTCGGCCGATTGTCTGCAGAGAAAAGAGCAGCCGAGGGGATAAGAGGGATGATGAGGTACGGTAAAAGATGTAATATTGATTTTCTGTAATGTTGATTGGATTACCGTAATCGTGATCTACCATACCCTCCCTTCAGGCAGTGATCAAGCGCAAGACGGCGTTTGAGAACACGAGAAACGCGGCGATTAGTGCACTCTGCAAGTAAGTTCGTTTTCGAGAAGTAGAAATGATTATACTATTGGTTTCGTGAAATACTGCTTATTGTTAATAGCACTTGAAACAGAGACATCATGGGTCTTTTATTGTTGAATTTCGAGCTTGACACACTAATCTGGACAGAATTGTTGGGCGGTCATTGAGGGCCTTATGAGATGTTAGTGAAACATAGAATCTCGGAGAAGGAAAAGCGAAAACATTCAATGACAAATATTCCCTTGCAGAGCCCTCTCTTCATCTCTGAGTGTAGACAAGGATTCAGTGCAAGCCTCTCTCGCTTCCCTCTCATCCAAACTATTCGTATGCTCCACCTCGAATACGAGCAATGAGTCAGTTGGTTGATTTATTCTGGACGGGAGGTCTACCGCTTATTGCTCAAAAGGAATGATAGTGGATGTATGACGTCGGTGAAACGGGGAAGCGAACGGTTGACAATTATGGTAGTTTTGTGGAATGTTTCTGAAGGACTCGCTAACTAATCAGCATCCATTAGGAAAATACGATATTCTCATAATGAGGCCGAAACAACAAAGCGAAAAGTTCGATATTTGTACTTCTACGGGCAATGGCGAAATTAACTAACCAGTGTTCTTTCTCTTTCATGTGATTGTTGAAACATCAAATTAGCGGATAATTTAACAACGGCCCCCTCTTGCAGTATCGTTCAACTCGTCTGTGAGAACGCGATTCTCACTCTGGGAGGAATCGGAGTGTCGCTCGTGAAGGAACCAGAAGTGCCCGAGTTGGTACTACAGGTGAGAGGGGGAAGGGGGGGTACTGTAGTCTGGAGTCTGTACGGTTACCGTAGTGAATATTAGGGAGAAAAGTAAGTGCAGTGTAGTAATGGAAAGGAGAAACTATCGAAAGTGACATGTTCGAGGTGGTGACGGAACTGTGAATCTGAAGTTTCATTGTATCGATGTATGCTGCTGCTCAGTTAAATTTAATCCACTGCGCGCACTTGCTTCTATAAATAATGATGACGAATAAATTCTTATTTTTCGCACATTATTTTGCTGATCCACTAGGATGTCTTACGCGGCAAGTCTGTTCAGATTTGATTGGAGGTCATCACGCGCTGTAAAAAATACAATACATTTGTATTTAAATTGTCCAGTACAGTTGCGGATTCAGTTGCTATTCTAATTCTGTGTGCATCTTCTGATCTGATACGAGAGTCCCTTTCTTTGGAAAATATATTCAATAACAATCGATTGCAGATCTTCATCCAACGTTTCTCCAATCCTCCCTCACCCCTCGACGTGCACATCGTCAATTCATTAGCCAATATGTGGATTGCTGGAGCGGTGAGTGGGTGGGGGGGGGTGATCTTTGATCTTTGATTGGGCTTGGGATCCGTATTGTGAACCCTGGTAGTGTTTGGACGCTTTCAGTGAATCTGTCTAGTTGACGTTTCGGCAGGTGGTATTAGTCTGCATGTCAGCCGTTATTTGATATTTCCGCAGAACGGTATCGAATGATAAATCTAGACTGCAAATCTACTTTATATAATTGATCTTTGATCTCCCCGATTCAGACATCGATCGACGATGGAGTGATGAAGTTGTTCTCTCGTATAACAATCGAGAGTAGTAATTGTATCTACTCAACAGACTCGAGGAGTGATGGGAAGGAGCAGAGATATGCGTGAGTTATCAAAGTTATTGCTCCCTGTGATGTTGTGCATTTGCTTTGCTTCAAAGTGTTTTATTTGTTGAATTCGATAGTAAGAAAGGAATCGACGGGGAAAAAATCATAAATGAAATTAAAAGAATTCGAGATTTATTGCACCCGGTGGTTTCATGGTTTGCCGTTATTACTAGATGTTGGACGCATTCCAGTGGAGAACAGAGTATAAATTCAACATAATAATTAGCTGGTTCTTGCTAACTCCCTCACTTCCAGTCACGTTTCTCTGGCCGTTGATTCGGCTCTCGGTCGAATGGCAGAAACGATTGAAGACGAGAAAGCGAAGATGGATCTCCTAGTCAGACTTCTCGAGTTATTCGTCCAATTGGGTCTCGAGGGGAAGAGACTCGGAGAGAAACTCAACAAGAGTACGGTAAAGGTACGGTATCGATTGTTAACCTTTGGGCTGAAGTTTATCGCAAACTGACTCCACTATCTACCGTACCCTTCAGATGTCGACAGGAGCGGGCAATCTTGGCGTGCTCATTCCGAAGATGGCAGCCCTTCTCAGGAGAATGAACCCGATAACGAATCCGACTGCGAGGATCCGCAATCTCTTCCGTGACTTCTGGTTCTATTGCACCGTCCTCGGATTCGATGTAGAGTACTCGGGTCAGTGGATGCGGTGGATTACGGCAGTAGGGATGTCTTAGTGTAATTATGTTGTGAAATTTCGACACATTTGCATTGGGGTTTCAGCGGTAGCATAAGGGCAATGAGTTTTCCATTTAGTCAATGTCTCCTTTGGTCCTAGTATTAGTATATCATTATCGATCCCCCTCCCTTCTCAGGTCTATGGCCTGAAGAGTGGTACATCGCCGTGTGTGATGTGGCAGTGAAATCGCCCGTCCTCTTGCCAACGGAGAACCTTCGATCAGAACTAATCGATAATGCAGCCATCAAGAATGACGTCATGAGTCCAGTAAGTGAGAGTACGGTAGCTGATATATCGATTATGCCCATTGCAGTCCGAGCTGCAAGAGATGCGGAATACGGTAGTCGCGGAGCTGGATCATCCTGTAGATGTGAGTACGAGGGATTGGGATATAACAGTTGACGAACACAAATTAGTGTCTCATACCTTTCTGTTTGTTATGGAAGAAGTGCGAAACGTAGAAGTGTTTGGTTTCCCATTTTATGTTTTATTTTTGGGGACGAACAGGGCTTTATCATCCCAAGCCGATCACATTTGTAATAAAAGGTGGTTGAAACGGCGAAGTGTCGAGAAACACTGATTTACCAATCAATCTAAATTTGCAGGTAGTGGCGATGGTGAATCGGATGGAGTTTGCGCAGTGCACGTATCTGCTGTCGGTGGTGAGTGTTTCTAAATTTATTTATCCTTTATTGATCGGTATCAAGGTTTTTATTAAAATCCATGAAGCTACTCGTTTGAATAAGAATTGTAAGTGGGAATCGAATGTAGGGTGTAATTCCTTTAATTGTAGGTGAGAATGGAGCGAATGCGCGTGAAACACGCGAAGGAAGCAGCTGCGGTGCAGGAGTTCTTCAAGTATCTCGAGGATAGGTTAGTAGATATTGAGGGGACAGTAGGATTGGTGTTTCAGGTTGTATTATGGTTTGACTATATCTGCGATTTTTGGCGCGATTATTGAATTTTGACTATTAGTCAGTTCGAGGTTTCAAGGGTCCAATACTATCCTGAAGATCGGAAGAGCGCTGATCATTGGTTGCGTCTTCCTTCATAAGCAACTTTTACTGGAACTAGATACCATGTGGTTATCGATTTGCTTATCTACCGTGATCCTTCTCTGATCAGGGCTATTCGTAAGGACAAGGCGGGAATGTGGCAGTGTCTTCTCTCTGCAGCCATCGTCGTATTCAATTCATTCCTCGATTCAGCCAAGAGAAGGTACCGTAGTGTATTTTACTTTCCTTTCAATTTTGACAATTTGGTTGCAAGGGTGAGTAAGGGCTTCACCGAGATGATAAGGTATCTGTTAGTCGGACAACTTCGATTTTTTTCATTAGTTTATTTGTCCAAAAGACTGTTCAAATCAGGCTCTTAGAATCATTCCAACAGTTGTCGGATTATCGAAATACAGTTTTTTATAAGTCATGATTATTCAGGGTGAGAACGGAACGGAGGCGATTCTGGAGAGACACGCGCAGTTTCTTCTCACGTACTTCAATCACAATCTGAGAGAGGTATGCTTTATTTGTGAAACAAGGTGGAAAAGAGGTTCGCCCAGAAATTAATACATTTCATTTTCTGTCAACTTTGATGAGTTAGCGAAATTCGCAAATTTAAAAAAAGAGTAACTATAGATTTATTGAGGGCTGGGAAACGATAAACGTATAGAAAAGTGTGTTTATTCTGCAGGTGCGCCGATGCGCGGATCTCTGTCTGTCTCGACTGGTGGACACGTTTCCCTTCCTGCTGTGGAATGGACGAGTACTATCCACGGCACTCGATCTGCTGCAGGCACTTAAGGTACGGTAGGGTAGAGTTACGGTAATGTTAGAAGGAAGGGGACTCCGGAAAGGGAATGGGGAAAATTTTCCCCGGGAAATGGAGGTCCTAGGTGGCGTGGCGTTTTTGGGACTCACTAACTAGATGGAAATTTGAATCACTTCCATTGAGGTAGTCTAACATTAACTAGGGTAAATAATGAATTGCTTATTCAATGACATGATAGAGGCACGGATTCTGATTTTTGAATATTGATTAATGGATTTTATATTGCAGTCAAACGTAGATCATGATTCGTCGTGCAAGATGACGCAATTCTCGCTGCCAAGTCTGCCATGGAGCATTCAATTGCAGGTGAGGGGATAGTGAGGTTTCAGAGGGGAGATAAGTGAAGGATGAATAGGGTAGGGGTGATTGTCACTCGAAATCCGGGATCAGTAAAACTATATTTGTTGTGGTTTGAACGATTGTTCACAAACCAGGTGCGCATGTGATGCACTGGCTACTTATCTTATTGTTAGTTATGGTTGGAAACATTTCAATTGGTGGTACTTGTGTCTCGATACAATAAACATATTTGATGGGACAGCAGTGAAAAATAAATAAATTTTAAATGAAATTTCGGTGTATTCTCATTTCCATGGCAGGAATCAGTGGAGGCTCGTCGTCAGGTGGCACAAGACTTCTCCGAGAGATGCGAACAAATTCTGCATGAAGCAATCAAATGGGCACCCGATTCCACCAACTCCCATCTACTGGTTAGTCGGAGGAGAAAGTCGAAATATGGTCAGATAGGTAATAAACTGTGCGTTTGTGAGCATGGGAAACCAGGAGTTACAAGATTTCATTAGCTTAAGATTACCGTGGTCTGAAACGTTTAGTAGTGTGTACGGCTGTTGATGTGTACAAATTATATAATAATTCCACCATAAGCGAAATGACCTCGGCGATGACGATGATCCTTTTCAAGTATAATTGTACGAGGCGAAGAGTTGTTTCATGGATAAGAGATAGTATGATTGGCTCGAATTGTTACAATGATTCCTTCTTTCGTAGTATTCGTATCAAAATAAAACAAAAGTTCATGGATTGACTAAAGTTTTCCTGTGCAGGAGCACGTAGCGAACGGTGGTCGAATGCCATCAGTGAAGGGATTGGATCAACCGAGTGATAGAGATGAGATATTACACTCAAGGACATTGTATGTTGGACAGGTGAGATACGAGTTTCATCCATACTGTTAATTGAGAATGATTGGTTCCTTTGCGATCAGCTTGTCGAGCATTCATAAATTAAAATTGAATTCACAAAAAGTTCGTAAGGCTGGTAAGGGTTTAACTGTTCCACGATATTTGGAGTGGTAAATGCAATTTGCTGAATACATCAGATGTACCGCAAACAATAGTTTACTGTGAAAGTAAGTGAAGAAACAAATCACCGAGTTAAATCTGAAATCGCAGGTGAAAGGAATGCTGGCGATGCTGTCTTCCGACTACGAACGAGATGGGGAGAAAGTACTCGTGACGAGATTGGAAGGATCATTGGAGAGAGCCATTGGATCAGGTATGAGGAAGGGTGAATGCCGAAGTGGGTTTCAAATTCTACAGCGAAAGCGAGTAAAACATTGAGTCTTGCACAAATCAAGTTGTTTTAACATCTATGCAGAACGGAAATGTGCTAGGTTTTGAAAAAAGTGCGACGTTAGGATGGATTGCTTGTAACATAGCATTTTTGATATTGTAGTGAGATTACGGTAGCGAGGATGGATACGATATACGATTATCGATTACAGGGAACGAATCGGAGCTGCACGAGTCGATAATGATGCTCACAGCGCTTTTCGTCTCACTCAAGGGTATGTTGATGGGATGTTGAGTAATCGAGTCAAAAGAAATTGTCTCGAGAAAGAATCAAGGGTTAGGGGAAGATTAGGAAGGGATGAAACCGCAGCTTGTCAGGGTGATGTAACTGGATCATGAAGTGGTTATAACTGCAAAGCCGACTACTACATATTGCCTGATGTGAGAATAGAATCGTGATATGGGAGGGGTGAGGCGAGAATGTACGTAGAAATTTAAGAATGAATAGAACGGCACGGGATTGTGTGAGATTGGCGTTGTGTTTCCGTATCTGCTATCGGTTCATCAATGCTCCAGGTATTATAGTGGTCATGTATCATACGTGGGACGAGAATGTTACGGGGTGTCCAATCGTATATTTCATCTCTATCAGAACCGAACGACAGTCTTCTCTCAACCCTCACTCGTATTCCTCTTCGTTCCTTCTCCACTTCGACCCTTCGAATGTGTGTACTCTCGTGGAGTTGGCTGCTCGCCGCTAAGGAGGCAATCATCGTCAGGGTTAGAGAATCTTTGCCTTAAAATGTTATCTCGCAAGATAGAGTTATAGCGAATGGCGAGTGTGCGCGGAGATGTGTAGTAACAGTGAAACACGGAAAAGAAGTGTACATTTTCATATTCATCAAGCGACTAGCTTTGGGAAGACGAATGCCATTTGGGTAGTCCGTGAAACACAGATATTTTTGCTGTTAATTCTGAAATTGACGTAACATTATTTCTTGGAATGATTTCGATATTATCCATACGCGTGAATCATGAATGTACGATTTCGTTTTTGGGTCAGACGACGTGCTTTTGGTTTTGTTATTTGAAAATTTTCTTAATTCTGGGTTACGGTATCATCCTCCTTTTCAGTTCCTCCGTGAGATGTCCTCCGTGTGGACATGGTGTGCCCGAGAGCGATTGGGAATCTTCTCCCCTGATGATGCCGTACCCTGTCCACTCTCAGACACAATCACCCATCCAAGGGAGAAACCGAATCTCAAGCCACACGCCATATGGATAAAGGTATGATGGTTACTGTATGAAAGGACGTGAAATATCAAGGTGTACGGGTTATTTGGTTGGTATTCAACAGCTCGAGAGGAGAATTGCGAACTATTCAAGCATAGTGTGAAGAGGATGGGGTGAAACGCGAATGTCAGTGCGAACATGTTGTATCGTGAAGCAGGAGAATTTGTGAGTCTGGGAAAAGACTGAAGCCGCCTTCATGTTTCACTGGTTGTACTTCAGTCTATCAAATTCATTTACAACAATGGTGCCAGATTGACTTGTATACGAACAATAATAATCCGCACGCATCGTACCATTCCCATTGCAGTTCCTCGTCGAACGAGTGGAAGTGGCAAAGTATCGATCACGAGAGCAATTGGATATACTCGAGATGATGTTCGTGAATACCCTCTCACTGAGGGTGGCCTCGCCCGCCAATGGAGGAGCGACCACCCATTCAGCTCCCCTCTTCGGTGCACCTATCGCCAGTCCAATCAATGATGGTCAGTGAGGGAAGGAGAATGAAGTAGGGTGAAGCTAGTTGTCGAGACGAGCAAGCAGACACACTCAAGAAACCCTGTCTTCTTTATCAAGGAATAATAATGAGCACTACATCCGGTAGAATCGAACAGAACAAACAACAAATAGAGCAAGATTTGAAAGTTAATAAATCGTATAATAAAAGAAAGAAAGAAGGTAAAATAAAATATCCAAAATCGTAGCGATCCTTGTGACGATGCGACTTGATTTCCCCCCTGACGAGCGGATGCGATCTGAAAAAAATGAGGGTTACTACGGAGATACTCAACTCATCATTGAAAGAATTATTCTAGCCCCGTGGTACGGTATTCCCGGTCTCTAAGGGATTCAGGGATTCAGATCGCTGTATGGGTTACGGTAGCCACTGATATCGTATGTTTACTAATATAGGACTGACAAACAGGAATGCGGGGGGGGGGGATTGGTAACTTCTGAAAGAAGGTCTTGGAGGAATGGTGGGCACTTGCCTAGGTTCCTCACCAAAATGATCCAAGGTCCTCAGAGGTATCCACATAAATAGTCATTATTCTTTGTTCCTAAAAGTATGCATTCCGATGGTCAAAATGGCAACAAAATGGTTCATATTGTGTGATGTGTGTATGTCTGTGTGGGCGCTATGTCCCTGTGCAGTTAGCTCGCAAGCCGGTGTTGGCACCGCAGTGCTGGAAATCTGTATGCAGTCTTTATGGGTACTGTGCCCCGATGCAGTTAGCTCGCAAGCCTCTGTTTGGCCCCGCAGCGCCGATACTGTCATTATTTTATAAAATGTAAAAATACAATAAAAATGAAAAAGGATTTTTAAACATTCACAAAAAGTTGCATATTTTGACCACCGGTATGCAGATTCTTTAAAAAAGGAAAAAGGAAAAGTATATCGCATCATGTCGTCTGGAGTCGTTCAGTCGTTCAATGTGGCCAATGGTCCCTTGTAGCCTCTATCAGACGTATCCATGTACAGCGGATCTTGAAGATATATCGTGGTTACGGTAGTTGGGGATAGGGCGGTGATACCGTATCTCCTCCTCCTATTCCTCCAGAGCGACCCTCCATCCGACCGGTTTAGACGAGCGAGCGGGTAACGAATGAAAGGAGAAGGAGGAATGGAGAAGAATAGGGAAGGGGAACAAATGAATGCTGTAGAAGAGGATATTGCAGATTACTGTATTGATTGAATTTATTGAACGAATTAGTATCTCGAATAATGGAAATTGAGCCATGCGGAATTTCTAATACCGCAGCCAAAAAATGGTCACATACAGCCAATCAAAACATCCTTCTCTTTCCTCATGTAATACGAAGACTTCGTGACTACGATAGACAGCTGAACTGTTTTAATTTGAGTGCTGGTGACTCGTGACATCTCCGCAGTGGGTATCCGATTCAAACTACTCACTTGCGTCCTCTCCATGCTACAGGTGAGAAGGGGGACGGTAGAAGCGACATATTGATTAGTGAGAGTACGGTAGTAGTGCGTAAGATCACCAATTTCATGAAATTTCTTTGAATATAGGACCTGAAAAAGAGATTGAAAGTGCATAGAAGAGAATGAGATATCGGCGTGTTGTCATGTACCATCAGGAATATCTGCACTTGCAGGGCGAAACCTCAGCGGGTCGTCTATCGTACAATGTCCTGCGGGAGAGAGTCTACGCTAGCGCCCTCCACTTCTTCTCGTGAGAATTTCTATTCTGTCAATTTTGTGTTTCATGGTTAGAATAAGCATAGTAGGTTCACAGTCAATACAGTGAGACAGTGCCTTCGGTTCGTAAAATATAAAAATTAACAGATGTGGAAAGATGAGATCCCCCATTGCGAGTTGATTTACGAAAGTTGATTCCGTGTTTCAGTGTTAGACTTAATAGCCATCAATTTCAAACAACCCAATGTTTCTATTGGATTTAGATCTCAATCACAATAATTACAACAACTCCTAGCATAACAGTCATAGTCCCACGGTATAGTGACACGGTAGTCCCTACAGTACCCCCATTGCAGTCTGCCTCCGCAAGGTCCAGTGCAGGAGTCGGGCCAATTGAGGAAGGACATCCAAATGCTATCCACCTTCTGGCAGACTCTGTACGCCGATGCAAAGTATATCAAGAAGGAGACATTCTCCGCTGTTAGCGGTCAGTAAGATTATTTGATATATTCAATGATATCAGGGCTACAATGAAAGAGGTAAAGGTAAAGGGAGAATGAAACGAGAAATATACATGTACAATGATGGAGTAACGAAGCTCAAGTAACAAACCTCAATCAGTGGTGTTTGCTAAGAATGAATTAACCGTAATATTGAAGACAACGGCAAGTGCTAGTGGGTTATGGGGAGAGTGAAACTTCAAAGTTGATTGTGAGAAAAATGATTCGGATGAGAATAGGATACTGAAGCAATGTAACGAGTTTATTGCCATGAATCAATATTGAAACGGTAATTTAATGCTAAATTTGCAGATCAGGAAGTACACATGCTCAGTCTGCCGTACGCGCCCTCCTTCTCGGATAATATGAGCAACAAGTGAGTTGGAAACTGCTTCTGTTGTCAGGCGAAAGTAAGGTGTGGAGAGTGGGTGATTTTGTGTTTCTTGAGTTGACTAAGACACGCAGTAACTGTTGAATTCTAATGTCGAGTACACCTGAATGTGAACGCAACTTTTTCTCTCACTGTGGCACGTCGTGTTCGACAACCTTGTATAATGTTGAGAAAAAATAAACATTTGTGTTTCACGAGTTTCATAAGGGTATTTGTGACTAACGCCTACAATTTTCTCTCATTCTCGACCAAAAACATTTACTATGATGCAAAGGCACACTGTCGCGCTTACTTTTGCGTTTCACTCCTAGGCTATGGCAGGGCGAGGGCTACCGGCAACAATACATCATCGGACCCTGAGTAAGTTACACCACCATCAATCCTCTCCTCCTTGCAGGGCGAGTGTGCAAACATGGCACGCTGCTGCCCAGTCGAACTCGTACGCGAACACACTGACGATCGTGTCGAATCAGAAGATGGCAAATGCAGCGACATTGAGTAGAAATGGAGAAGGATCGAGGACAAAGATGGATGAAGGAGGAGGAATTGAAGGAGAAAAGATGATCAAGAGCTATCTAAGGAAGAGAAATATGCTGCTGTTGTTGATTGTGAGTCAGAAGAGGGGTTAGGAGTTAGGTATATTTGTTTGAAAAGACGAACCCTCTGATATTGGCACTAGGGGGAATTGAATGACTAATAGTGAGGTCGAAACATCAAGGTATCTTGTAAGATTTGTTTGAGAGCAACAATTCGACAGATATTGTCACTTCCGTAGAATGAATGAGTAATAGTGAGCCCGAAACATCTAAGTTTGATTGGTCGACTTTTTTTTCGATCCGGGTTCTGACAGCGATCACAAACAATTGTTCTTCAGTCTGAAGAGTGGATTGTGAGACGAGAATATTGCAGGGCAACGAGATGGATCGTCTATCTGCGTGGTTGAATCCATTGGGAGAAGGGACGGAAGAGGGAATGAGTGCAGTCGAGCAGTGGATGAAGAGCACACTCGGAGGTTAGTCAGGGAATACTAATTAATTAATTGCTAATTAGTAATTGGTAGCGGTTAGAAAATTATCCTGAAAGTGAACAGGACCAGTGACATTACAGCTGCGCAAGGTGGGGAAGTATAGTTTGGTTTCGAATTGTCAATGGTCCTTTGATCACCCATGATCAAATAAAAATACAATAATGTACAGATAGTCGTACGGAGCAGAAGGTGTTGAAGGATACGGCGAAGCTGGCATGGCAGATAAGTCCGGAGGTCGCCATCGCATTACCGTCGAGGTGAGAGGGGGGGGGGTTGGGAAGAGTAGGAAAAGGTGGATCAGACTCTTTGAACTGCGATGTATGTGATGACACTTTGCTACGGGAATCGTGCTGTTGAATTTCCAGTGTCCACATGGTGAGGCGGAATTAGGTTTGATATTGAGAAAAGGAAAGGGAAAATCAAAGTTCATAAATTCTGACGAATTTGATGAATCTGAGTGACGGAGTGAAGGGTTTTTTTAGAATTTCAAATTATTTTTTTTAGTAACGATTCCCTCGTCGGATCAAATCATCGAAGATTCTCGGGTGTTACAGACATTCTGAAACGTGAAATTCGCAAGCGAAACAAATAAAATCTATTATTCTTTTCAGATTCCGTGGTACGAATGTGATGCGTTGTGTGATCGAGGAGCTCGTTCGATCGAATCCCTCCATTGTCTGCCATCTCCCCGACGCCCTTCCACTCTTCCTCGCGGACTCCAATGTATTCGAGACCAGTGATGTACGTTTCTTTTATTCTTGAGAGGCCAGGAATAGACACTATCCATTTCGAATAATCTCTTTTCCTATTGATAGCGATTGAAACTTGGGTATTCCTAGTATGCGCTTGAGGCTACACGTTCTTAAATCTCGATAATTATACTGCAAGAAGATAGACCATCATGATGCATCATTCTTGAGCCATATCGTGCAGTTGAAATGTGCTTCAAGTCTCTTCTTATTTACATATCTCTTCTTATTTACATTTTATCTACATTAATATTTGGCTTACAAATCAGACTATAGAGAGAAGAGGTAGAATATTGAAATTCGGTTGCCGGAAATGGGGTCCGAGACCGGTGATTAGGCTACTCCGGATCTCGAGGACTTGGATTTGGACTTGGGCGGGATGACGATCTTTGTGTGCTTGAGACGATCGGAGGCCGATTTCGTGCCCGACGCCGATCCCTTCGACTTGAGCTGCTCCTTTTCTTCTGAAGAAAAATGCACATTTTTTTTCGAAACCGGCAATTAGCACACGGTTCCGGGAGCCGGAATACAAAGAAACCCGCACTTTTATCCTTCTGCTTGCGCGATTCCGAGTCCTCGATCTCGCGCTGCGGCGGTACCGGCTCGGCCTGCTGCAGAAAATTGTTTACTTTTTGGCGACCGTGGATTAGGACACGGCTACAGCTAATTGCCGGCTCACCGGCGTGCCCGGCTTGCTTCCCGTAGCTGCCGGCTTGCCCGACTTGTCAGCGCCCGTGCTCATCTCCGATTTGGCCGTGCCCGCAACCGGATCGCTCACGGGCGCGACCGGAAGCACAGATTCCTAAAGACCGGATCAATGCAATTTCCTGGATCCGGTTCCGACAGCTTACCCCAGACGGCATGGGCTCCTTACTGCCCGTGTGACTCTGTGGGACACTCCCATCTTCCTCCCGACTGCCGGTTCCCGTGCCAGAGGGCGGCTGCTCCGTCGCCGTCCCTCCTACAGAAAAATGATCGATTTGAGAGAACCGGAGATTGGGAAGCGGTTCTGGGAGCCGGAGATACAGTACCTGAAGTGAGTTTCGCAGCGGGTGCCGCGAGCTTCGACGAGGTGCTGCTGGGTCCTGACTGGGGCCCTGTGAGATTATTTATTCAGTTATTTGGCTTATCAATAATCCCGTACCGGTCTTGTCGCGGGCGGACGCGTTCTTCAGCAGGTTATCTGAATTTATTGATTTTGGATATTAAAAAATATTATTTTCGAAATAGTTTACATCGGTCATCGCGCAGATGCGGCGGCTCCGAGTCGCCGTTGATCTGGGGAAGACTGAAAGAAATCGATAATTAGGAATATTGTTTGAGTATACGGTAATTGATTATCGACTTACTTGAAGAAGAGATAGGCGACGGGCAGCGCGAAGAGCGACTGAAAGAACATCATGAGGTCCATCTGAAATCGATACGAAGGTTACTGTTGTTGGATGGGTTACGGTAGATGGAGTGTATTGGATACTGTGGATGCCATAATCCCGGCTACCGTATACCCTCTCAATGTACCGTACATGCCAGTGGTGTCTCATGTATCCCTTGGCCAGACAGATGATGAGGAAGACAATCTGTAGCACGAACATGAGACACAACGAGATGGGAATGGCGAATGCCGAGTTCCTGAAGGGAAGAGACGGTTACGGTATCCATCGATATGAAGAGTTACCGTACCCGGGTAGCCTCTCGACGAAGGCACGCGACCACAGTGTGAGCATGCAGAGAGCAATGATAGGCAGGAGAAGCAGACATTCGATCCACACGAGAACCTGAGAGGTATGGTAGGATCGGTGGGGATTACGGTAACTACCCCTACCTGTATCACTGTTGAGGAACTGAGTTTATCACATTTCATGATCCGGTGATTGCCGCTTCTGAAAGGTTCGTTTACGGTACTGTACTGTAAGTTTCCAATGGTGCATTGGACAATTCGATTACACGACAGGTTCGAAATAGTCGTAGCAGGATTACGGTAGAGTACTGTACTGATACAAGAGGTTACGGTACTCACGGCGCGCATTCGAACACTGCATTCTTCATTTTATTGGAGGGAGCGAGTGTGAAGGAGAGGGCGATCGTACCGATTGTGTCCAACAGATAGACCACACAGATTACTGTAATCATTTGAATCAATCTCTCAACTTTGATCTTTGTGGCTCACCAAAGATGAGCGGCCGTAGCGAGGTGAAGTCACGCTGGCGAATCATCCTACTGTAGTCGATGGGTTACTGTAGTCGAGGGGTACAGTAGAGGTCGCACCTCACCGAAATGAATAGGCGAAAGGACCGCCCGGAACGAGCGCTAGGGAAGAGAGTGAAGAGAGAAATGGAGAGACGAGAATGGAATGGGATTGGATTTTGTCTGAAAACAACAGCGAGGTCAAGTAAACAAGAAAATCCACGTTGGGTAATGAGTAAAATGACGATTAATGTAGAGATACGGTAGAGATACAGTAAGCATCAGTTCGCAATCTTCAGATGTCTCACGTGCTTACATGGTCTCGTTGCTCACCCGTGATGGCCCTGTCCCTTCTCACTCCACGTCAGTTCCCAATCCATCCTGCCACCGTACAGTACGCCGTCAATGTACTACGGTCTTACTCGCCCCAGGTACGGTAGATGGAGAAGAGTACGGTACGAGGAATGGGGTACGGTAGACTACGGTAACAAAATGTAATTGCAGATCCTTCTACTGTACATTCCGCAGCTGGTGCAGGCGATTCGACATGATTCGGTGAGTGGATTTGTTTTGTGTCAGTCAACGGGAATTAATCGTCCTATGGCTGAAATTCATTTTCTTGAGTTGTCGTTGAAACTGCCATTGACCTAGTGCAAAATAGATATTTGAAAATAGGTAACGCTTTCTTCGCCAGAATCGTTTGTGAATGATATTTGAGGCACTTGAGCTAACATTAAGCTTGTAACAAGCTTCTCCCTAGTGTAGTTATAAACAAATATTCCTAAAACTGTTCGATCATCGATGAGTAAGCTTTTCAATGATGCCTCATTTTTCTTTTTCTGTTAGGTGTCTCTGAAACATGAATCCATGGGTGAAATGAGAGAGTGCGAAATTTACATCGTAGTGGTAATGACATTGCTATTGGGCATGATTTGAGTTTATTCAATGAGTCATGAAACTATTTCTTCCCTAGTTAAAAAACTTTTTTGTTTTATCAATGCCTTCCTCATCTCAGATGGGGTACGTCGCTGATCTTCTCATCTGGTTGGCCGGTCACTCGCAGCTTCTCGCCCATCAATTACTATGGAATATGCACACGAATATGTACACGGATGAGGATGCAAAGTGCAAGGATCCCGTACTATTCGAACCATTGAATGACATCACCAGGAAGGTTAGTAGGGGGGGGGGTATCATTGGGGTTCTAGGAAAGATCAATTGTGGGAAAAGTGGAGAGATTGTGAGCCGGTGCTTTGTTGTCTTGGTGAAGAATGAAGTAGGGATGAGAAGGTTCTGATTTGATTTCAGGTAGACAGGACATTAAATAAAATTGCAGATCATTTCCCAATTCGAGGGCGAGGCGCTGGCCTTCTACGAGTCGGAGTTCGAGTTGTTCCGACAACTGACGAGCATCTCGGGTGAGCAGGGGGATTGGGGTTTTACGGGGATATTAGATTAACCCAGGGGCGTCTTATTTCGATCGGTAGTTCGACTCGTTGAAAAAAGTATAATATAACGGATCGCGAGAGTACAGGTTTCATGGAGAAGCCATTTTCGGGGCGGTTGAAAATTTTTCGATGGGAGTGACGTTTATAGCCTTAAAAACAATTATGCCAATCGAGATCGCCAAATGTGTAACGTTTGCGTAGCGTACGTGCTTGGGGAATCCTTTATAGTCTTGAATACTTAATCATTCGACCCCTCTTAGGCACGATCAAACCGTATCCGAAGGGAGACGCCCGCAAGAAGGCGTGTCTGACCGCTCTCGCCCCCGTTCGAATCGAGACTATCGCCTATCTACCGTCTAATCCAGAGGCCATTCTACTCGATATCGATTACGCCAGTGGAACGCCCATGCAGAGGTACGGTAAGGGGAGGAGGGGTACTGTAGGATAGTGTGGACACGCGGAAAATGGTGTTGTTGGGAGAAGCGCTCTTACGAGTTAGGAATCTCTTGGTTGTTTCCGGATTCACTCATAGCTAAAATATAAGCAAGAAAATGGATTGTTGATATGTCCTGCCGATGCTTGACTAAAGAAATAGAAAACAGACAGATTGTGGTGTTGCATACGGAGAACCACCCGGTGGTTTCTCGCTGCAACATCTATTGAAGATGAGATAGCAGAGTGTAGAACCAATCGCTTCTTCTCGAAGTTTGTGAACAAATGATCAGACTAAGACATTATATTTAAAACGTATTTGCTGTTCGATACGATGAGATGTACGGTAGCGACTAATCAATGGCCTGATTTCAGTGCAGCGAAGGCGCCCTTCCTTGCTCGATTCAAGGTGAAAAGATGTGAGGTCGTCGAATTGGAATCCATGGGATTGGCTGCACACAATAATGGTGAGGAGGACGGTAGATGATGGTGGATTAGGTCAGTATTGTTTGAGATTTGAGGCTTTGGTGACAATGGAAAGGAATTTATGAGCTCTCTGGATAACAGAAAATATGAGAAAGTAGGAAGTTTTGTGAGTCGGATTATCTGTGCTTCATGTTCGGTAAAAGTTTGTTGTCACTGGTAATGGAATTGATATGTTCTCGTTACCTCATACTAGAACAAATATTACACATTGTATTATGCAGGCAAGAATCTGCTAACGCAATTGAAGAGTCCGACGAGTGAAGAGGAAAGGAGTCGGATTGTGTGGCAGGCAGCGATATTCAAGGTTATGAGGGGAATCGGGAGATGATGATTAGGAAGAATTGAGAGAAAATGACAAGTTGGCTGACTTGCGAGGTTATAGTTTCGTATGGATCACAAGTTCATAGTGGACTTGGAGGGTTAATGCGTGGCTGATGCTCCGATACTGTAATAGCAAAGCAAAATCGTGCATTACGTAGACGACAATAGTTCAGTAAAGTATTATTTTTCTTGAAATTCACTTGAAACTAGCATGGTGACCCTTCGCAATATCACAGGTTACCGGTATTTATAGGTTTGATTGAAAATGGCAACAACAAATTGTCAAGCGTGATACTAGTTTCAAACGGAGCGTATGATAGGGTTTGAAGCTGCGAGGCGTTGGGCTCTTCTCTTTTGATGAAAATAAATAAATTAAATGTATTCTGACGTAGATTACTTTTCGTAACTACATTTTGAGGGTTGTTAGGTAATCCAATTGATACTACCGTAATCTCGTATCTTCCAGGTGGGAGACGACGTGCGTCAGGATATGCTGGCTCTGCAATTGATGCATCTCATGAAGAATGCATGGACGGCACTCGGAATTGACGTCTCCGTCTTCCCATATCGAGTGAGTCCATTGGGAGATGGGGGGGGGGGTAGCTGGTGAGTACGGTTGATGTAATTATAAGTGACTACTGTACTTAATGCTGGTTTGACTATTGCAGCGGGTGCGATAGTTTCCGTTCGAGTTATTACTTGGATCTCGTATCTCACAGAATTTATGAATGCGCGTGAGACACTGAAGCGACGGGTGCGCTGTCCTCTGAGAATGTTGTATTCTCGTGTAGAGAGTGCATCAAAGCAAGGAGGAAGTGAGCTAAGGGATGATCGCGGGAGAGTGTCAACGTGACTTTTCTCCCTCCCTCGAACTTTTATCGTCCAGCAAGTAAGAAAGAAAGGGTGAGGATGAACGAGGGTACCCCCGTCCCCTTGCAGTGTAATGGAAAGGAGGATGGGAGGAAAGTAGGGCAGAGGACGAGTATGTACTCTGGACACACAAATGAACCATTAGGTGATAAGGAGTGGTCCTGGAGGAAAAGAAAGGGGTACGGTAGAAGGATCAATCAATAATCTCAGGTGGTGGCGACTTCCCCGGCTGTGGAGTGATCGAGTGTGTACCCAATTCGAAGAGTAGAGATCAACTGGGAAGACAAACGGATTTCGGTGAGTTGAAAGGAAGGAAAATGATCAGGAGAATGATTTTTTGATGAGATAGGATGGCGAAGTGTGACCAGATAGTTGCGCGTTACATGTGCGCTTTATGGCAGGAGTTGAGCGAGGTAATCAATCCACTGTCCAATATTACATGAAAAAATATATCCCAAAAAGAATATTTCTGCACACCATGTTTATTTGTGTTCCACTGTTGGATGAAGAACGGGGTGGATTAGCGAAATGGCTCTACTGCTTCCCGAGCGAGGTTGAATAAACACATAAATTGATTTCTTTCGGGTTTGTGTTTCACCCTGGGTATAGATCGATTGTATTGGGATTCTCGATAATGATAAGTCCATTTTCTGACAATAATTATAATATTTCTATCTGCAGGTCTGTACGAGTACTTCAAGACGACGTATGGCGACGAGTCGTCTGAATCGTTCCTTCGAGCAAGGAAGAACTTCGTTCGATCTATGGCCGCCTACTCTGTATTCTCATTCCTCCTCCAGGTATACAGTACCTACCTCGTACTAATCGATAACCTCTCCCCTCCTGTAGGTGAAAGATCGTCACAACGGTAACATCATGATCGATCTCGACGGTCACATCATCCATATTGACTTTGGCTTCATGTTCGAATCATCCCCTGGAGGAAATCTCGGATTCGAACCCGACTTCAAGCTGAGTGAAGAAATGGTCGCGATTATGGGAGGAAAGATGGAGGCACAGCCATTCAAACACTTTGCCGCCCTCTGCGTGCAAGCATATCTCGCCGTGAGACCACACCATAAGGTACGGTAGATGAGGGGAGGGGGACGGTAGATGATAGTGCACCTTCCAGGCGATTGTCTCCCTCGTGTCACTCATGCTCGATACGAGTCTGCCATGCTTCAGAGGAAAGACGATTCAGCAGCTGAGACAGAGGTACGGTAGGGGGGAATTGGGAAATGGATTAAGAAAAGGTAAAAATAATCTAAAATATCTGACTTGGTTAGTGAGTGTTTCTCGATTAGAGTAAGAAGGCTATGGAAGGTGAAAAACGATATTCCCTGCGATTGCTCTTCAATAAAGCGAATAATAACGAGATATTGGGTCTGATACGTATCTAGTGGTGGTTTTCACTGCGGTAGGTCACGAGACACGTTTCACATCAGTGATAGGATGAATCATCTTCGAGTGGGTGCAGAGAGGGAGTTTGTAGACGGGATCAATGTGTCCCCCCCCCCCCCATCGACCCTTCCATCCAATCAGTTGGTACTGAGGAAGGAAGACCCCTTCTTGACACCAACCCCCTCTTATCTAGAATAGGAATGAAAAGAAGGGAAAGAGAGGCAGAGGGAGAGATGGATGGAATGTCTGTCGCGGCTTTCAGTGTGACTGCAAGGCAATGGCTTTGCAAGAAATGGCCTCTCTGCTATCTCGCTGATTAGAGAAGACGGGAGAGAATAAAGAGAAAATGAAGAGAGGTGGTTTCATTTGCAGATTCGGCCCTTCTCTTTCGGAGAGGGAAGCAGCAAGATACATGCAGACAGTGATCACCAATTGTTTCATGAACATTCGATCCAAGATGTACGATCAACTACAGTACCTTCAGAATGATATCCCCTATTAGATACAGTAATCCATTGCTAGTTACAGTAATTCCCCATTGTCTCACGAGTCGCAACTCTGCCGTGTAGTTTACACATACTGTTTTGCATAGAAGGTTCTTCATTCCTACCTAGGTTTGCTCCGCCCCCCCCCCTTCACACTTGGTACTTTACTCCCTCTTTCCATTCCATGTTTCATGCTTTACAGAGCTAAATTATAATATGAATATAGAGTATTATTGTTGTCATCGATGTAATTTATTATTGTACCTATAGAATGCGTAGAGTAGCACGTTGTAAATAGGCAATAATAATAATGAGCGGTGAAGAGTTGTGGTAGCTGTGAGTCTAATAAATGAATTCATTCAATGGCGACAACTTGACGTGTAGATTCTGAAGTCCCGTGCGAAAGAGACGACGATCGATTGTCTAATGAGACGACGTCTTCTTCCTTCTTTCCTTCCTTCCCTTCTCTTCTCTTCTATCTTCTCTCATTTTGCATCGATCGGATCGGATAGAATCCAACACTTTTGCAGAGAGAGAATGAGACACACAATTGTGCACATTTCTTCCCACGAGAGAGATACTCCCCTCCTGCCCCTCTCTCCCTTCCCTTCCCTCCCCTCCCCTCTTCTCTGTCTACTCTTTTCTTGCATGCCGCATGCTTTCTCCTCTGCACACACTCTCCCTCCTTCTTTCCAACTATTTTCTCTCCCGTCTGCTATCCCTCCTCTCCCTCCTCTCCCTTCCCTCATCTTCGATTAACATCGTCTATTTCTCGCTCTCTTCTCCCTTCCCTTCCCCTCCTTACTCCAGATGACTTCCTTGCTCATTCGTTGTCCCTTCTGCGATTGTCTTCCTCTGTCAACTCCTGAGGTTCTCGTCTCCCATCTTCATCACTTCCACAATCGACCATTGACCGTCGAGAACAGCCACTTTCGCGATAGACACACCTTCGAGGTGAGTTTTCACACAGTGGTAGGGGTGGCGTGGTGTAGAGTTCAAAGATCAAAGACCGCCTTCCAGATATGGTTGACGCGAGTTGAAGAGAGTCGACAGGATTCTTCATCGTACATAGCAAATGAGGATCGTGAAGAGCAGGATTCTTCATCGAATCCAGTGAGTAGAATAGACCAATCGATTGTTTCTTCTCTTCCTTACCATTCATTCACTCCCTCATTTCTCCCCTTACTTGGCCCCCTCTGGCACACTCGTTCTCATCTCCTTCTCTTCAAACAACGGGGCCAGACTTATCACTGTGGGGCTTATCACTCTTCCCTCGATTGTTTACGATTTCGGTGACATTGGAGTAGCTGTTTTTGCGGGGTCGCCGTCTAGACTTTGACTTTGTACGAGGGAAAGACACGACTATCAACCCTCGTGTTTCGTCATTGTCTCACGCGCGATGGATGATTAGTGGTGAGCTAAGGAAGGGAAGGGGAAAGGAAGGGAAAGGGAAAAATGCGAGTTCTCTTGACGTATCGGGCGAAGAACATGTGTTGAGAAATGCAGAGCAATGCATGATTCATTCCAATACGTCATACAATCTTCGTTGTTGTTGTTTGTTGTTGCTCAAGATGCTTACGATCAAGTCACATGGTCTGTTACTACCTTCCTCTCTCCTCCCTTACTCCTCCTCCTCCTCTCTCTCACTACTCATCACGGGGTTTTTGCTTGCTGTCTAGTGGGAGTCTGCGGGCTATCTGGTCATAACAGATCAGGTGGTAAAGAGGAATGGGAGAAGGCGTACAAGAGTAAGAATAGTATCACAAGCACCCAAAAATAGTAATAGACACCTCTCTTCGCCAATTGGGTAATAAAATGGGCAAGAATAGATGACACAAAGATGTACGGCCATGGTACTACTCTTGAGGTGTGAAAAGTCGAATGAAGAGAGTGAAGAGATAATAGGACCCTATTCAGATACTATCCGCAGATCAATATAACCATGCTAAAAATATGACCAGTATCCTACAGTATCCGGAAGAAAATCGTTACAGGAATACTACCTGCTGTGTGGGCATCATTCACAGGACGTCACCAAGCGGCGAAAGGTGGATAGGAACGGCAACTTCCCGGTCCCGGCTCCGGTCCTCACCTGTCCGGCATTCGTCCATGTCAAGCACGGAGATGAGGGGTACGGTAGTTTATTGATTATGGAGAGGAATTCTGTAGGAATCGGAGATCATCTTTATTGTTAGAAAAGTTAGTGATTATTGATCTTTGCAGTCAAATAGAGGTTGCCTACTGCTTGGACCACATCACATCGTCGGATATTCGTGCAGAGATGCCGCAGCCTGCTTCGAGTATCGGAAAGAAGAGAGGAAGTTCATGCATGTCCATGGATTGCTCCACTTCCCACTCAACGACTGAATCAACGAGCACTGCCATGGACACGATGGATGCTACCGTATCCACTACAATGGTGAGTAGATACCGTATCCCCGTCCCAATTATCGATTGCTCAATGCAGATCGGTAGTGAGGATGTCGATTTCTCGCCCATCAACGAGTTCATTTCGACCAAATTGGATAGCACGGCGTTGAAACTGAAGAATCTCACGAAGGTACGGTAGATTATGGTAAAACTCTAGTTGATTAAACTGAGTAATTGATTATGGTATTTGCAGGTGCTGGCTCAATTGGCAGTGGACATTGGAGCATGCGAGCAGCATCGTGCACAACCCGTCTTCGCATAGACACTAATTGCCCCCATTGTGTTTTTATTTCCTCCCATATTTTGATCTCACTTCCCGATTCCCGCTAGTCGATACTTATCTCCATCTTTGGGTGTCACAACACACGCACACACATACATACAACTCTTTCATCTCACAGTCCGCATCTCTCCATAACCAAGTGACTATCACCAAATTGTAATTGATGTACATAATATGCAACAAAGCAAAAGAAATCTCACTAAAAAACCCCGGTGTTTTATTTCAATCACAGGAATTATTTGCAAAAACCAGTCAATAAATGTTTTGAATTGAATATACTGTACCTGTTTTCCCGCACAAACCTGAAAATCAGGCAAAATTACAGTATTCATTAATCGACATTTTGAGTTTTTCACAAGATTTTCCACTTTTCTTCCTCCATTTTTAGACTTCTCTGGTATGTATTTTATCGAAAAAATCAAAAAAGCCTGCGGACTTGATCAACCTAAAATGAATCCGCTTGTAATTCCACCCCCAGCCGCTGTAAAACCGCCCCCAGTCTACGTGAATCAGGTATTTTCTAGCTCGTTTAATGTGCCAAATATTTTTCTTCTTTCAGAATCTTATTAACCTTGATGCTAACATCGCATTCGTAGACGATATCTGGAATCAGCGATACAACGGAAAACACGTTACTCATGATGTTGCTCACACGAATCGGCTCCGTGCAGGTTTGTTGCTTTTAAACTTGATTCAATACTTAAAAAAGAAATGTGTGTTGTTGCGTAAGCCACTAGGTGAAAATAGCATAGCAATCCATAGTGTGAGACAACAACATTAATCACGTTTCGGGAAAACTGCCCCGTGAACACGATTCTTTCATATTTTTCCAGAATATCATAAATTATTCAATTGCATCTCGCGCTCCCAGAAGATAATGAAGAAATTAGCGAAGGAGAGAAAGTTTGGTGAGTGTTTCGGTGAGATTCAAGTGGAATAATTATTTGTAGTGAACGAACTGATCTCGTGCAAGGAGCGATCCGTTCCCGAAATGGCCGATTTGGTCGGCAATCTAAGCAAACGAATTCCTTCCACACAAGCACTTCCGTGAGCTTTCCCCGTTTCATAGCAGAAATCAAGGAATGGACTTGTTTATCGATGTTATAATTTCCACAGGTACTTGTGGAACCACGATGAACAACGAGAAATAATCCACAATCTGAACATAAAATGGGAGGATATGCTCCTCCATGATTACCTCACTTCTGTGCTACCGGACGATGTGAGATTAAGCTATTTTTTCAATCGAATATCGTTTAAATATGGAGAAGCTACGCTCTGGTTGTGAGTTTGATTATTTCTTTCAGGACGAATCGGACAATGAAATGTCCTTCGATGATAAATACGGCATCGTCAAGACACCATTATCTGTGAGAAAATGTGAATGAATTAGAAAACTATAAATAAATATACAGGAAATCTCGATGAGTAGTCTCGGTTCACTCTTCCATGAGCACCGTGCACTCAAAGAAAAGAACGAACGGTTAAAACACGAAGGTGAGGGGTGCGATTATTTTATTTATTAATGAAGTGGCATACCACTACTGTACATGACTGTAGCCACTCGAAGTCCTTTCTGCCTGTTCTTCGTCAGGGTATTGCGATATGATTAATATTAATCATATTATTTCCTAGTGCTTGCCCTGGAGCGTGAGGAGCGTCAACTGCAGAAGTCGTTAATGGAGGGAGTGACCGAGTTAATGTTGCCATTCTCAACGATGACAATGACTACTTCTATCGAAGAGAAGACCAATCAATTGTTCCCTTTGGGTCAGTTTAATTTATAGTCAAATAATTTTCTGGTTTGGATAAGATTATCAGCTGCTTCCAAGTCGCCCAATTGGTGTTGCGTTAGGCGAATTCAAGATAGTCACTGACTATTAGTCAGTATCTACTCAGAAAGTATCAACAATGCGGACAATATGTAGCCTACTGTGTAGCCTACAAATGGTACCTTGAGGATGTCATCCTTGTTCAAGAGGAGTGCATGTTTCGATGGAATGACATCATTTTGTTCATGAAGTTTATGAAAACGGGAGTGGGGTTTTTGAAGTTGTGAACTAGAGAAAATCCGGCAAACGAATTGTACGCACTCGTAATCCCCGTGTGCGATCTATGTTTCACTATTCACCGTGTGACAGATAGAAACAGCTCATTACTCGCTGACCTTAGTCGCGTCTTAGTTCAATCAGAGCACAATCTGTCTCATACGACAATTTAGCAATCACTAGAGTGTCAAGACGAACGAACCAGAACTGTGTAAAGTGGAGGGGGATAAATAGATGATGGATCCATCTCTAATATCAGACTTATTCAGTCCAACGATCATCATCATCTCGCGTCGCTATCAAATGTGAGTCGCTGTGAATCACTCCAATTGTGTATACTAACCATATGCTGATGTAATCAATCCAGAAGTCATCGTTCCAAAGGAAGTTTTATTTTGTCCATTATTTATCTCTCCACAAACTGTGAAATGTTCGAAACATGTACCATAACAATGTGATATCTTGTGCAATAACCATGATCTGTGAATATTATGAGTATACTCGGAATGAAAGCTATATGCTCATTTGGCGCGGCAAGTGAGTGATCACAAGTGGGAATGACTCTTCCTATAAACCCGGAAACTGAGGTCAAAAAGCGGCCTTGTTTTCGTAAAATTTTCAGCTATGGCGACGGTCACTGCTCTATAACACTAGAGGGGTCAATTGGATATCTATACAACTTTTGAGGGGGGGGGAATTAAACGGAAATCTTGGAAGAAATGGTAGTAGACGAAGATGAAAGGCTGCAGTTTTTGCTCATAGAATGGATCTTGTTGCTCCTCCTCAATTCGAGAGGAACGAGTCTACGATAGGCGACGATCCAAATGCCGATTACAACGGCCAGAAGACAGATGTTGACTGACCAAGTGGCCTGAGGGCCAAAGTGGGAGAAAGTCGATCTGAATGGATTACGGTATGAGATGAGAACGATCGATTCATTGAACTCACGACATAACGAGAGGACCGAAGATTCGTGCGATACTGCCCACAGCCTGATTCACTCCTTGCATCGTTCCCTTAGAATAGGGTATGAGGATAGGTCGATGAGGGTATTGAATTCACTTGAGGACCATGTCCGAGCACTCTACTGTAGAGGGCTTGAAGGGAGTTGTTGAGCATCGGAAGGCAGATTCCGTAGATGAGAGCGTACGTGATGTAGTACAACCATTGATTGAGGGGAGGAAGCATCTCACACCACTCCCAGTTGTGCGTGTCTGTAAATAGATAACATAGTAATATACGTGATCACAGATAACATGATCGTTGTTTTGATGGACTCTGTTGTCCACTATTTAGTGGTTTGATGGTAATGATATGTTTTGCATATTTACGATCGATGAATGCCAAAATATTTGCGATTGATTTGTTGATTTTCGTACCGTTTCCGATGAATCGTGTGCAATCAACGTTTCCGGGAAGGAAAGGCCAAGGCATGGTGAGAATGTAGAAGACGAAGAGTCCAATGATGGCTACCATGCAGTTGCTTCTCTCTGATACCCTGAAGGAGTACGGTTGAGGGGAATGTTATTTATTGGTGGTGGACGACCGAAGAAGAATCTGATACCCTACCATTTGGTATAGTTTGTGAATGCGTAGAGGAGAAAGACGGCGATAGTAAGGGCTCCGACGATGGTCTGATCGTAAGAGTTCCATTCGAGAGCTTGAGCATGTGTGAAGTTGAACATAATCTCAGTGAAGGGAGCTCCGATGCTGTAATGGGAATGGGTTAGATGGTATTCAAGATGTAAGTACGTTAATATCGGGATGAAAAATAATAGTATAGTGACCTTTCGATGTTGGAAGTGGCGAGCATGCGGATGGAACGAGTTCCCATACAGATTATGACTGCAATCACGTCCATTCGAAGGGGAAGAGAGGGCACTCGAGGAATGTCTTCCTGAAAGTTAATGGGATGGTTAACGCGAATGTGGAATGATTTTAAAGATAGTAGATAAAAAATGAGCATAAAGTTACGTACACTTTCACTGTCATCCGACTGAACGATGTCCGTGGATGAGATTGTGTCGGACTTCTCGGGGATATGAAGGGAATCATCGAGGAAGTAGTGGATGTAGACGGCACTGCAATTTTATGATAAGGAAAATGTACGCATCACGTGGGCCGAAATGTATCAGAAATTTGCTGAATAGGGGAAAGTGTACTCGTGAATGAGTGGACAATGTATCCGGGAGTAGAGAAACGGAAACGGAAATGACAATATAACAAAGAACTGCGTCGGAAAACTAACGTTGCTGCATTGATGATGATAGCCAGGAGAGCGGGCGCAGTGTACTGTGATAGAACGAGAGGACCGATGGCCACTCCATCGGCACCCATGAAGTTGAAGACCAATTGGACGGCAGGGCCAATGGTCAGACCAACGAGAGCAGCACCTCCTGAGGAAGCGAGAGCTCTCGCTCGATCGACTCCTTGAGAGTTGCAAGCGACGAGGGCACGGAAGCAACCACGGTTGCCTGAGGGAAGAAAGTTATTGATTGATGGGAAGGGTAAACATACCTGATCCGGCACCGGAGAGGAATCGAGAGATGATGATAGCGTATGGGGCGAGTGATCGACTGAATGAGCCGAGGAAGAGGTACAAGGCGTTGCCCACGCCAGACATGACGATTGAGGTGTAGACGGGAGGAAGAATGCGACCGATTCTGAGGGTCTGGGTTACGGTTGAACAATGGGATTACGGTTTACCTGTTGGACCAATATCCGAAAATGGGAGCGGCTAGGGCTTCTCCTACTCCAGATATTGCCATGATAATGCCAACAAAGGTAGCTCCCATTGATGAATCGATCTGGAAGGGGTTACGGTAATGGATGCAGTAGAAGCCGTCAGATGGAGTACTATAGTTGATGACAGACCTGCTGAATGTAGGGCCAGAAGCTCCACATGTAGAAGGAAAATTGAAGGGAGTCGACGAAAGTAAAGAGTGAGATTGCATGGACATTTTTCCAGTTGGTAGTACCTTCCATGCCGTGTGCTTAAATGGGAAGAAGTGAATCTTTGGATGGGGATTGTGCAACGATGAAAATGTCGATGAGGGGAAGTTTCAGAGTAGATCTGGTGAGTGAAAGAGAGAGAGTTTCAACATTTGATTGCTGTCCCTCCTGCTTTTTATTGCTCTATTCAATGTTGATGTGGGTTATTATACAAAAATAAGAGGAGAGACTGTAGAGAGTTCAAGAGAGGAGAGAAGAGTAGAGAGGATCTCTCGAGAAGTCGCCAGCTGCTTATATACGAGTGATAATGTAAATGGGATGTAAGGAGGCGGAGCTTGGACAGCCCTTGTTGTGGGTTGGTGTGCTGAGAATGGTTCATCGTATCGAGGGAGGATTAGGGTATCGGTCTCATTCGGTCTGTAAGTGATCCCTATCGGTCTCCCCTCCTTCCTCACTGAACAAGGATAGAGAGGGGAGGAGATTATGGTTCCTGCCTTGACTCATCCCTCTCCTCCCTCCTATGAATGAACGATGAGCTTCAGCTGTAGAGTGTAATGAATGAACTTCTTCGCCCATTTCATCTGTTTTCCAAGTAGAGTAATCAAGTGCTTGTGACGTAATCTCGTGATCTCGACCATGCTGACTGAATGATCTCTCGATTTCCAGTTTTCGTATTGTCTGCCTCATCATTCGTTGATTTCATAATCCGTGTGTTAATCAGCTTAGTATCAGCATGACAGCAGTTGTTCCATGGATGGATTCGGTCCTTGACTGACCATTGATTAGCAATGGTAATCCATCTATCGCCATCGGGGGAAGAGACGACAAACCAAAGGATGCTACTGCGTCATATTCCATTGTCTGTACGATTGAACGACCAAATGACGATAAACGATTTCTTTCTCGAATTCACTGAGTTATGGTGTGTGATGAAAACAAGGCGTTGACCGTTCGTCTTGCGATACTTGTTGTTTCCTTCCCTTCCTTCCACACGGCCCCCTAGGAGCCGACATAGCACACAGTGAAAACGTCCGAAAAAATCAAGCAGATTCTCAGGCAAAAGTGCGCGAATTCGAAACAACTACAGTATATTTGGCAAATATCCAACCCTGATTATCACGTCGGGGTTCGGGCCAAGTTGCAACTGCGCAGTGAACTGCGTTTTTCCACTTCTGGACCGTTAAAAAGTATAACATTGTTTCTGTGTTTAGCGGAAAAAAGAGCAGCTCAACTTTCGCAGCTTAGGACGTTTTTCTCAGCCCTATGTCTGCTTCCCGGGGGCCGTGCTTCCATTTCCTCCCCGCTCTCCTTTTCCCCGAATTGGCGTGGTGTGACTACCGTAATTGGGGAAGCTCGTCTCACGGGTGCGCACTCGATTGCTCTTCTTTCCCTCACCCTGCTCTTGCCCTCCTCTGCTCTATTCGTCCCTTCCCTTCCCTCTTCCATATGTCCTTTTGTGTCTTTCGTCCCTCCATCTATCCTCCCCCTCTCTTGTCCATTCACCGTCTCTGATTGCCTTCTCTTCTTGATTTCCCTCGATTTCCCGCCGATTTACCATTGATTGCCAACTCAAACGTCTTAATTTGGGCATCGATCTTGTTTCTTTCTTTTCCGTTCTCCCTCTCCGACTAGTTCTCTTGTTAGTGAAACTGTGAAAGTGCCTTTCTTTTCTTTCATTTCTTACAAACAAATATTGTCGTATTTCTTTCTCTTGCTCCAGTCTGTTGTCTCTAGCCCTGCTTCCCATCGGTCATCTGTTGTCCCATGTGTTGTTGACGTCCAATCCCATTGATCTTCTTCTTCTTCCAATCTCTATTCCCTCCTCCTCTTCAGTGCTCTAGTCTAGTCTCCGTTCTCCATTAGATCGTCGTCATTTTCAATGGACGACGATGACGAAACGTGGCTCACTCCGGGATTGTCCTCTTCCTCCAAGGATAATTCCGGCTCGTCGTCCAAGGTATTGCAATTAATCAACTGTTTATCGGTGTAATTACGCTTTATTTGGGCGTTATGCAAAAAAGGTGATTAGAGTCATCATTTTGCTTTACTTACTGTTATTTCTAGAATTAGGGTGCTCAGAAAGAGTGAGTGAAACACAAGTGGTGCAGGGCACTCAATCGGACCTCGACAGTTGGTTGAGCACGACCTCGTCGGCCATCGATTTCTCAACGAGATCAGCCCTCTCGAGAAGACTGAAGGGCTATTCGGACAAGAAGGGTACGTTAATTGATCTTTGATCATTTGTCTTTGATACGGAGCATGGAAATAAGCATTTTTTTTTTGAATGAATTAAAGAGATACTAATCCGAGCGGGAACGATTCCCTTTTTGCATGGCGCGAAAACGCAAAGATGGCGGGTCCGAGATATATTTTGCGAACTTTGTATTTGCTCACTTCGCGGGTGTTGTGATTGTGACGCATGTGATAGAGTGTTTGTGAATGTGTAATTCGATAGCCTCGTGATGAGATAGTTCAATCGATGTATCATAGAAATAAAACGTTCCGGACACACGTCTATTACGCTAAGGGGGCGGAGCTTCAGAAATATTGTGCGCGGCAACGCGTGAAAATGCGAATTTAATCAAGCGCTCTTTTGCAATCACTTCTAATCGCGCTATAATAATCGGTTATTGCTTTAGAAACAGAAAAAAATAACATATCATGCGTGAAAAACGATGCGAAAGTGGCGAAAAAAGTACACCATAGATTGGAACGGAACGTTATATTCCGTGGTGTGTGACAAGTTTTTTGAATTCTATGATAGTGGTCAGTGATCTCTCTCATTGCATGATACCTATATCCCTTTCCCACCATCATCGGCCCAATCACGTTGTGCATGTGCTACTATTCAGCTACCCCATTTTCCTCACTTTCCCTCCCTCCCTTTCTCGTATCAGTTGATTGAAACGTATCGGTGAAACAGTAATCGGATTGGTGATAGGGTGGGTGCATGTATGCTTTTCTTCCCTCGGGGCATGTCGTTATCATTGTGCATCTCTAACAGAACTCTCACCATTCCACGTGATCTCTCACTGGTCAGAGAAGGCGAGAGAGTGCGTAGAATGGAGAGAGTCCAGATGATTGTCGTAATGGTTGTGATCCTCAGCCCGTCGTCGTCAACTTCGATCTGCATCGACGGTCTCCCTCGAGTCAGTGAGTGAGGAATCATCACCAAGGAAGCAAAGTGTAGATGAGAAGAAGGAAGAGGAAGAAGATACAGTGACTCTCCTCTACTCGCCTCCTCTCGCTCAGTCTTCCCCTCTAGTAGTTCCTTCTCTTGATCGAAGTAGATCACTCGGATATGATTCCATCGATAGTCCCTATGGAGGAGATGAGGATGATGAAGAGTACAAGAAGTTGGAAGAGGCCGCACTCGGTCTGTCCATTCAATCGGAGGAAGAGGAAGGAGTGAGGGAGGTCGAGACCACACAAGATGATGACGACGAATTCCTGTCGGCTGCAAGTGAATTCGAGGATGAGGAACTTGAGGGTGAGTAACGATGTGGGTGGTCCCTTCATTCTGCCGATGAGAGATCATGTAGAATGAAGAGACCATGCCGTGCTGAAGGAAATGCTTATCTGACCTACCCCCGGACGCTTGTGAACTTGGCCGTTGTAAAGATGTTGTGATGATGAGAGGGTGAAAGGATGAGTTAGAGTGGAACGGATATTGTCACTGATCGTCGTATTGTGCATGGTATATGGCCTGTGAAGGATGAGGAGAATTTTTAAAATACTCAATTAGTTTTTTTTTAATTTAGTCAAATTGTATTTAGTACATATGTATTGATTAATTAGTTCCATCATTAAAGTGACGCGAGGATGGAGTGATGCCATGGTTTCAGCCGCCCATCACAACGGAAGATCCAGAGAGTTGGAGAGTCTCGATGAGGAACCAGCGAGGGTTGCGAGGCAACAGGTACGGTAGGGTAACGGTAGCCTTACAGGATTACGGTAGTTCTGTAGTTTGGAAGATGAGACTAGATGGATGAGTGTTCGAAGATCAAAGGGTTCAACAAAATGAAGTGTGAATCGGAAAACAATGATAGGATTAGCGCACGTTGAGTATAGTTGTCGATTCACGAAACGAGTAAGGGGATATTCTATCGGTCTCTTTCGAAGATCGAACAAGGGTCGAAAAGGAGCGAAAAATATGGAAGGGAGAGGGCGATCAACGGTTTGGTGAGAGAGCATTGGAGAAGGAAGGAATCAAAGAGATCGAAATGGAAATTGGCTCGTATTAGGGGGGAAGTGAGTCAGACTACTGTGAGTGATAGTAGTAAATGGTAAATTTTTATTCCTACTGAGAAAGGTGAAAGAATCAAGGATTCAAGATCATGAAGTACCGTTATGGTTTGAGTGAAACCCGATGATTGGAGGTGTTGGGTGCCCGACTGGGCGTGACTCCTCGTTCGTCGTCCGTATCACCACGATTGGCTGCTACTGTCCATCCAACGAGCACGCCCAAGGTGAGGGGGGGGGAGAGAATTATGAGAATTATGATCGAAGTGATCGGAGAACAAATCACGATTCAAAACCGCTTCTAATTATGATAGGATAGGAACACTCGAGTTTCAGTGGGGAGATTAGGGGTATGGTGTATGGGATTCGCGATTATACGGATACTTTGAATATTTAGTTCAAATTAATCAGGAACGCTCGGTCTTGATCCAGGTGCTATGTAGAAAATGGAGTAGTTCTGTGAAATTTTGATCTCAAGAATTGTTGAAGAGATGGTGAAGGAGGATTCGGGTTTCGATGTGAGAATGAAGGGCTGGATGATAAGAGCTATTTGATTGCCGGTTTTCCTCATCTCTAAATATAATTTTAGTCCGTCCGTGAGGATCGTTTTGTGTTTATGTTTTGTTTATAATTACTCCGTTATCTTTGCAGGCAGCAGTTTCCCGTGTGGAGCGAGTGTCGGCCGATATCTACAGTACTCCCGTCGGCACACTCAACACACTACCGAGAAGACCCACTGTCGAGGCTAATAAGGTGAGAGGAATTTGGAATTATTTTTTTAACAATCTGTTGATGTCCTATCGCTACAATTGGGGCCAATGAACTGTTATGAAACAACTGAAACTTCAAATCAACCTATGTTGATATCAAATTAATTGCTCTTTTGGCTGTCGGAAGGTGAACAAGTTTATTTCTGCTTTAGAAAGTCGATAACATCGTAGGAAGGGCAACAATATACATTTTGAAGGTTTGGTGAAACGAGGAACCGCAAAAATTTTTCACTTGTGCAATTGTATTAGAAATGATCTTTGTTTTTTTCCTCTCTAGCCTTATTTATTTTTTGAGTTAGCTGTGGAGGTAGTACTGAGCAGTCAAGATTAATAATGGTTGTATTGATCCTATGAAACCATTAATCAGTAGGTTTTGGATGAGATACCGTTGTTTATTGCTGAAATATCTCGAGACATCACTAACCATATTCCATATCAGACGGGTTCAATGTCGGTCTCTCTCCACATGCCCTCTGGTCATCTTCCACCTCGTCGTATTCCTCCTGGAAGAGGAGTAGAGAATGGAAAGAGTCCCTTAGGAGGGGGAGGAGGGAAGGAGGGAGAGAAGAAGGTCAATCTACATGAGGATCTCGCCAAGATCCAGAATGTGGCAAGGGAACAGGAGGAAGGTACGGTAGACTATTGATTGATGGGCATGATGTTGTATTAACGACTGCGGTCAAATATTCTGATTAGGTCGAGGAGATTAATGGTCTATGTGAATCTCCAAGCCACCTTGCTGAATTTGATAATCATAATTTCGATCTTGATTTTTTATGATAGGGGATGAATGTGATCAAATTACATAGAGGTGATCTTTTTCGGTATTTAGCGGATGATATTGCAATGACCTAATGATGACGTAATATCCTGTGCAGCCCTCCGTCGTGAAGTGATGGGCTCGCTGTCGGCCAACGACGTGTCCAATGGAGAGAATGGTCAGTGCGATTTTTCTTTATTCCAGGAAACAAGATCAAATTAGCACGATGCTAATAGGTTCTGTTTATGGTGACAATGAAACATCAATATTTTTGGGTGTTCAAAAATTCAAACTGTAACGGTGAAGAATCATTGAAAATTCCACATAATCATTGGAGCATTCATTCAATTGTGTTTGCCGATAACGGTTGCTAGTTTTTTGCTGCTCTGAACGGTATTCTTGTGCTGATCAGAGTTAATCCATCAATAGTCCATATAGATTTGTTATTATACCGTCACCTTCTTCAAAATTGGGAAATCTACAACCTGCTAGATTTATTGCATTTGTGACACATTAATAGTCAGGCTTTATTTTATATTTTTATTTTATTTTGTTCTATTTGCAGACTCCCGTCTGATCACGAACAGCAAATCGGTCGAGTTCGTGGGCAAGAAGGAATTCCACTCGGTGAGTTCCATGGGATTAGGAATGATGGGGATTTAGAAGGACGATCATTAAAGGATTCTGATTTAAGATTCTGATTTTTCGTAGATTCATTTTCAATTGTTTCACTTGGTGAATTGGGCGTTCATGGCTATCATTAGGTTAGTCGAGGGATCAATGAGCTAATAATCACCATTCCGGTAGGAATAGAAAGGATAGTATTGTGCGTCGATTTCATCAAATTCTGGAAATACTTTTCCGCCCGTTGATTTCATGATTTTGGGAATCCTTATAAGTAGTGGCGTTTGCTAGGATTCGGTGGATCAACCGAGAATAGTTGAATAAGAATAATGTTTAAATATTTGCAGCGCTTGCCCACTCCGTCTCGTCGCGTGATTCCGGTGAAGACTCGAGGAGGACCACCCACGACGATGACTGCCGCCCTCCCACTCAGAACGACGCCCAATTCTGTGTAAGTGATCATTATTGATTGGTAGATCACCCCCCACCCCCCCCCTTGTCTCGAGTAGACGTTTCGATGTCCCTTCTTGGGTTTGATTTGACTAAAAGGTGGTAGAACAATCAGTCATCCCACTGACCCCCTGAACCTTCCCCTTCCTCCCTCAATAATGCATACAATCTCATTGCTCTCTCTTTAGTACTCGTGGCACGCAGACAGGTGAGTGAATGATGAGTGACGATCAATGAAGGAGAAAGAAGGAGAAGGGCACATTGGCGAGCCAAATCGGAGAATGAATTTCGAAAATGCGCGAATCTGCCCTCCCGCTTATAGCTCTTCTCTTCAATCCTGAGTTGCTATATCAACTAGGATTGTCTCTGGATGAAGAATTCGTCTCTTCCTTTCCTCTTTCGCTTGGTTTCCATGTGATAGATGATGTGAAAGAGAGATGCATTCATCATCCAGACAGTCGCCACATATTATTATCAACTTCTCTCTCCTCTCTTCCGAGTGTTCTCATCGTATCGTCCGCCCATTATTATTATTATTATTATTATTCTCATTTGCCAGAGTGATGCTCTCCAATCTCTCCATTCCACACACACTCACTGTCTCTATGAAAACGAGAGAGTGTGTGGAGTGGAGAGACGTTCCGTACTCGTTCTACCGTATCTTACCATACTCTTTCCATTGCAGTGGAAGTGGATGCACGAACGGCGGGGGAATCTCGACGATCTCGCTCTCTCGACCAACTTCTGGACAGAATGGCCAACCAGAAGACGATTGTTTCTAGAGGAGAAGAAGAAGGAGGAAGAGTGAAGCATCAACTTCCCTTCTTCCATCTTTCCACCTCTCTCCACCAATGATTCCCCTCTCCCCTTCCCCTTTCCTCTCCTCTTCGAATAGGGTCGTGCAATAGGAATGGTGAATGAGCATTCAGTCTCTTCTCACAGTGTCAGTCTAGAAGTAGAGACCATCTCCCTCCCCTCCCCCCCCCCCCCCTTCTTCCCTTCTCCTCTCTCACACACCTTCCAGTGCCTTTCCATCCTATCGCGGGTTGTACACTCCTTATTCTTCCCTTCCAATTGATCTATTCTTACCGTAATCCCATTCCTCTTGTACAGTATATCTCGCCACTATCCATTGTGTATGCTGTCTCTCTATCTCGTATCTTGCATTTAGCCAGTCCTTCTTATTCTCCCATAGAAGATTCTTTCACAGCCAGTCGCGCCCCACTTATATTCCGGTTCCCTTTGCTTAGAAGGCATTTTTATGTGTGGTGAATTCTGTCTCATTCGCTTTAATAAGTAATAATTTGGAAGATTGTATCCGTTTTATCGCTTTTCGCTTAGTTTATATAAAGTGAGTGAATGATGTGGAGGAAAGTGACAAAGGATAGAAGAGTCCTCTTTCGGATATTGAATCGAGAGAAGAGAAGAAGAAGAGGGCAAAATGACCCGTTAATGAGTAGAGTGAATGGAAAGCACGAGGGAATTGAGACAAAAGAGATTGAAGGAAGAGAGAAAGGGAGAGAAGTACAATGGATCATGGATATGGAATGTAGTTAGTGTATTCGTGAGAAAGGGTTTCCTCTTCCCCTTCTCTCGCCTTTCTTTCCCTCTCTCTGTCTCCTTCTCTAAGTCCCTCCCCTCCTCTTCTCACCCTCCCTTTTCAGTAGAGACTGCAATAGGATGGAGTTATGTCGACATTGGACGTCTCTTCCATAGTCAACGATGATGATTACCATTCCAAGGAGGAAACAATAGTGGGAGAGTGCGAATTGTGTACACTAATCGATCAACGCTGCTTCTACATTCAGTGAGTCGTCTCTGACCTACCTGTCCCCTTGTTTATTCCCTCAATCTATTCATAGGAACATGAAAAATGCATCTGACGACGTCATTGGTCATGTTCATTGGGCCTTTCGATACCTTCTTCTTCTTGTTGTCGTCCTGCAGCAAAATACTGCTCGTTTTATTTATGAACTTTCGATTGTCGGCTACTAGGAGAAGCAAGCGTTTTTCAACAGTTTCAGCCCCCATTTCCGCTAAACTTCCGGAACAAAGTAGAGAGAAACGTCTGAGAGATCGCGAGGAGAGATTATGAGTGGACTTTTCGCCTGAACAAAACCCTCAAAGTGCGCGCGCGGCTTCTGAAAGGGCGATTTCTCACTGTGAAAAGGCTGGCGCGATTTTAACTGCGCAGTGGCGAGAAATGCCAGAAATGAGCCTTATTCCCATCTCTCTTTTCTTCGGGTTGAAGGCATCAGAGGGGAAGGAAGAGACTTCAAAAGAGTGCGCATTCTCCCCCTTCTAACTCTTCCTTTCCTCCTCCTCATACTCGACGCCCTCTCCGTCCCTCTTCTTCCTCTCCAATGGATGGAGCTCCCATTGTTGAAGTGCACTGAGTGTGGAGGAAGAGAAGGAAGGAAGATGCTCACACTTTCTAATTGGGTTCATCATGAGCAGAGCCGGGAAATGGCTCATGCTGGTTGGCAGCCGGGAAATAGTCCATATTTGCAGTCACGGCAGTCGTTCTACTCACTGGGAGCCGCCATGGGCGAGATGGAGATGCAGTCTGGGACTACCTTACGGATGGGAGCAGGCCATAGATCAACAGGGCAGACTATACTATCTCGAGTGAGTGATGAAACACCTTCGAGGTCAACGCGTACAACATATGGGAATATCTATTCTGTAGCTGATGTGTCGCCAATTGAACGGCTTCTGCTGTTATTGGACGCATCCTTTCATGAAGAAATGAAAGGTTGCATTTCACGAATGTAAACGATCTTTCGTAGAGGAGAGGATTGCCTTAGAAGGACGGGACCAAATTGAAAAGGTCGAAGGGAAGACTGAGAAACGTGAGAAATGAGAAAGGGGATGCTTCAGTTGTTTCCATTGCCCCTTGAGAACGGAAGGAATTCCACTCTCCTAAGAGAGGTCATTCCGTTGACGCGACGTCGTTCCCCTTCTCTAATAGATTCCCTCTTCTAGTGTATTCAGAGAGAGCATCGACAGCCCGTCAATCATTTATAATGTGAATGTGTGATGGTGATCATAGAGAAACAAATGTGATTGATGGAATGGCTTAGATTGAAGAATAAGTATCTTCAGAAAGATGACAACTTCCTCAATCGTTTTCGTTATGAGTCTATCATCGAAATGTGGTTCGGACAAAGAAAATTATCAAAATATTACTCCATTTCAGTCACATAAACGAGCGTTCATCCTATCGGGATCCTCGTTCTCCCAATATCTCTTGTGGACTACGTCGTGTAGTCCTCGAAAGGGACGAAAGTGTCGGATACGGCTTCGTTGCTGCAGGAAGCAATGCCTTTGTAGTACAGTTTGTCAGTCCCGGTGAGTCCTTTGATCCTTTGTTATCATTCGAAACAAAAATTACGTGGACCTACTTCTTTATCCAAACCCCACAAGCTCCGCTCAATTAGATGTGACATGATCTCGCGACTTTATTACCACTAGATGGTGAATGAATAATCCATTGATATCAGGCGGTCCTTCGGACGGTCTCCTCTTTCCCAACGATCGAATCGTGTCTGTCAATGGAGAAAATGTAGAAAAGGAGTCGAAAGTGAGATTAAAATTGGTCTTTTTGGTCGAAATTCTGATGTTTCATACTGATTGGCCTCACTTCTTCGTCTATTAGGTTGTGATTGAAAGTAAAAAAAGTCCATGGAAGTATCTACATAAATTTGCATTCTGAACGAAAAGTAGACGATTTCGTAGTTGATTCCCCTTGAGAGCCATGATGAATCGGCCTTAATTTCAGGATTCTGTGGTGGCGAAAATTCGATCATCCCTTCGGAGTATCACTCTTCATGTCGAGCAAATGTCCAGTAGTGTTGTGAGTATTTCCAGATTTGATTCGACAGTCGACCCGAGATGAATTTCGATGGAATCCACTGAAATTCTGCTAAAAAATGCATTTCAAACATCTCGAAATTCGTCGTAATCAATTTAGTGTGGGTGTGAAACAGAATGAAGTGAAAATAGACGGCTCTGTCAGTTGCAGAAATAGTATCTAATGGGACGGGTAGCATAGTATTCGCATCTTGAGAGAGGGAAGATAATGAAGAATATACCTCATCATTATGCACTAATTGATGCGAACGGTGTAATAATGAAGAATTTTCGTCATTTCCCACATTCGCTCTTAATTGGGATGACTTCTCGGGTTTCTGAGATGCTATTTTGAGAAGCAAAAAAAAGAATCCGGAATGAAAAATGAAATTTGAGATTTATTTCCATTGCAGAGTTCGCCTCGTCGCGGGGCTAGGGTACGATTCACGGATAAAGTTTCCGTCTCTTCTCCTGATACAGTGAGTAATTGAAATTGTCTACTTCGATGTATACTTTCACCATTACAATCCTGCGAAATCAATTTGTTATGTTTGTTTCCTGAAACACATTTCATTCTCACCAATCGTTTATTGAGTAACGAGCCGAGCTTCGCTCGACTCGGGGTAAACCGTTAAATTTTAGTTTAATTGCGCATTTTTTCTGATTATTTGGTTTTGTCTAGCAGGGATTCTGCCCAGGGGATATGTTTGCGCTCTAGATGCGCCGGGTTTGGTGGTTACCGTACTCGAGAGCACAACTTTACCCTCCTCTATTATGCTAAAATAGGGGCAAATGCTTTGGCACCCCCAACCACACGCTCGCTAGTCCGTCCTCTTACCGCCTGCGCCACGAATTACACTTTACAACACTTTCCTATCACTCCCCCATGCTTGGCAAATGGGTTGGCACAGGCCGGGACTCGAACCCACAGCCTCTTGTTTGCAAGACTACCCTCTTACCGCCTGAGCCACGAATTACACGTTACAACACTCACCTACCACTCGCTACCACTCCCCCATGCTTGGCAAATGCTTTGGCACCGGCCGGGATTCGATCCCCCAACCTCATGCACGCTAGACCACCCTCTTACCGCCTGAGCCACGAATTACTCTTTACAACACACCCTGACCACTCCCCAACCCCCCAACACCCAGCTAAAAATCGGGCAAAACATCTGCCTCTTCTTGAAGTCGAACCTGGGTAGGCCGGGTGGTAGGCGATCCTCTTAGCCACTACACCGCAATTACATCTCGGCTCTTTGTGAATATTTTTTCTCACTTTAAATTCCCATCGACGCGTCTCGGCGAGCTCTACATTCCCCTAGTTGGTCGCTAAGCCGTAGCTGCGCGCGCTCGCGAGTTATAGAGCAAAAACGAAAACGATCGATTTTTCAACTTGATCTTTGATCTCTCAGATGACGTCCTAGGAAAAAGTTGTTGGGAGACAAAAGATGCGCCATGGTCGATTACATACCACCCTGGTATTTGCCACATCCTACCGGGGGCGCTTTACCTCTTGCCATGCACTTTACTTTGACCAGTAAATAATCCAACCGTCTATCGTTTATCTAAGGGAGAACGAGCCGAGCTGCGCTCGACTCGGGGTATACCAAGGCAATTTTTCATATTTTTGCGAATTTTCCCGATTTTTTCTGATTTTTCTAGCCAAAAAACGCGTCATGGGGGAAAGTTTGAGTTGGCGTGCTAGATGCGCCGGGTTTTGGGGGTTACGGTACTCGCAAATCGATTAGAATACTTTCTAAGAAGTCTGTTACACTTTAGACACTTTTGCAAAAAAGGGCAAAAAGGTTTCGCAACAATTTACAATCGGACGGGATTGAGCCAACGGCCTCTGTTTAGTAACGCCAACTCCTTGGCAGTCGGCTACGACGGTCATGTGAGCGGAGAGTGAGAGGGAGTACATGAATCGCTGAGAGGGGGGCGCGCGCTGACCCGCGCGCGTTCTGCCACATTCCAATGCTACAGTACCCCGGGAACCGAGTTACAGTACTCCGATACACGTTCCGGCACTCCACGGTGTCAATACTTTACTCCCGGCACCTCCCCAAACACCGGCAAACATGATTCCCTCGAGCGGGATCGAACCCCCAACCTCACGATTGCTAGACCGACCCCTAACCCACTGAGCCACCCAGTATTCTTATTAATATAATAATCATGTTTTTCGTGACGTCCCACAACTCCCCAGCACCATCCAACACTCAAACAGACCATTCCCGGTGCTCACAGGACAATTTCCACTCGATTTTTCCCGAAAAAGAGCCAAAAGGGCGAATTCCGTCCCGGGCTTCAACGGATAGCTATCGGGACCCGATTTTCTGGGCTGAACGGGGCTTTGTCCCCTCTACAAAAACCTAATTGAAAGTGAAGCGGTATCTTGAACTTGAACCCTCGAAAATCGACCCTGAACGCGTGGGGTTAGAAGAAGCGCGCGCCGATTCCGCACCAGAAGTGTCTCACGCCGATGGTCATAACTCGGCCAGTTTTTGACGTACAGCTCCCTGGTTTAAATACAATGTGTAAAAGGACATTCCCTACAATCCCTCTCCAATGACCTAAGCCATATCTATAACAGGGAATTAGCCTCCTCTCGATTTGGGCCGAAAATGAGCAAAAATGAGCAATTTTCGCACAAAATCGAGTGCCCCTTAGCCGGCTCAAGTCCGATCGGTCCAATTTTCGGGCTGGAACCTCCCAATGCACCCCCAAACAGATCCCGCACTCGGCAAAAAACCGGCAAAAGTCGTGCCTCTCGCTGGGTTCGAACCCGCAACCCTCGATCAACCTTCTGCGCTGAAGGGCAGTAAAGTACGAAAAAAAAACTCGCAAAAAGGTGTTTGACCCCTTCAACGTGGTCCTATCGAGTCGGGACCGGGACCAATCGATCCGCCATGCCCGATTACATAACCCCTATATATTTGCCAAATCTTCCCATCAACCCCCCGGCCTCCAATATCGGATTACGTTGACCAGTCAATCGGTGATCACGCGTTTTCTTATGTAGAGAGAATCCGCAAAAGAGCCGTGCAAAATTGATAAAGTTGCAACGGAAAGTCGTGCAAGGAAACTGTATTGAGAGTAGTGGCCCCAATCTCTTTGTCAATTGCAGCCAATCGCGGGTTTTCCTCCTTCTATTCCCAACGTCCTTCGGGTATTCTTAGAGAATGGACAGACAAGATCATTCAAGTACGATGCGGCCACTACTGTTAAGGTACGATCAGATGGATAAAGAATCTCTTTACTGACCAATGAGATAGTGGATGAAAAAGAATTGAATTCGTCATCCTCAAGGAGTAACGCATGAAACATCTCGAACTCTTGTTTTCTATTTAAAGGGATGATCTGGATAATCTTTGTTAGTAGTGAAGCCCTAGATACACAACGTCCATTAGTCATAAGAAATATATCGCCGCAAGGAGAGGCGCAAAAAAGTTCTTACCTCCGAAATTTGGAGGCGAAGATCAGTGTGAAAAATTTGTTGTTGGTGTAAAGAAAGGAGTGTTATTGTGAAGAGCGTGCGAATTTCTTCCCAATAATTCTGTACTTTATCAGTATTCGGCAAGGCATCGAAATTCAACTAATCAGAAAACTATCGAATAAATTGCAGGACGTCTGTTCCTCTCTCTGCGACAAACTTCAACTTATTTCTCGTCGTCATTTCTGTCTCGGATTAGAGTATTCTATAGGCAATCGATCTAGCAAATTGACCTTGTTGGAGGGAAATGTGACACTGCAAGAGGTGAGCACTGAGAAACAAAAAAATACATAGCCGAACAATCATTGAATGCTCTCCGAAAGATCACAAACTCATCAGCTTGCCTCCTCACGTGCTTCATCCTCCACTCGTTGTGTCTTCCGATTTGCCTTCGTTCCTCCCGATCCCTACGCACTCTATCTCGAGGACCCGAGGAGCTTCGAGTTGGTATTTTTTTGAACCCAAGAAAAGAAAGCGAATTTGATCTTTCATTTTCGGCTAGGCTTTGTTTCTGTCGCGAAACATAGTCGAAATTGTCATAATTGAAACCGCATCAGTAATTTCCTTCTCAGAATAAATCAATAATTGCTACTTTTACAGATACTTCTACTCGCAGTGTCTCAACGATGTCGTCTGTGGGAGATTCGCTTTCGAGATGAGGTCCGATCACAGTATTCAACATCATCTATCTTTTCCTGGACTCTTATTCAAGGGAATATTGTTGTTCTCATATGTCAACATATTTCCTCCAAATTTTTCCGTCTGAATCAAAATGAAAATCTCGAATAATTATTAGGTACGAGGCGTGTATTCGAATGGCAGCCCTTCACATGCAACAGATCTCGATGGACTCCCATCTGACGAAGGAAGGAAGAGTATCTCTGTCGAGGATGGAGTATGTTCATGAATTACTGATGAGTGTCTCGAGCAAAAAATACCAGAATGATATTGAGGCTGATCACCGATTTGGGTCTGAGGACGTTGAACGTGCGCAATGTGATCTAGGCTATAAGAATGAAGTGAAACATATCCCAAACACAATAAAATAATATCAACTTGTTCTTCCAGAAAGGAACTCGGTCTGGGCACATTCCTTCCCACTATCCTTCTCGAGAACGTCAAGAGATCCGAGATCCGTAAGCACATTCGATTCTATCTGAAGAAGGATCGAACGGCCGGCCATCAGTCCGCTTGCACTCCGAGAGTATGCAGTCAGAGTATGGGCACGGAGGAACCTTGTGAGTACACTGCTATTCGGTTTATCCTGATTTGAGATATGAACATTTCCTTTCATTTTGCTCCAGTATTGTCAAAATTGTCGATTGAGTTTCATGTACGCAATGAAACAGTTTACGTAGATAAATATATGATGTGCTTGCAGATGACGTTCAAATAATAATAATTCCAGCCCAATCCTCGATGACATCAGCTTCAGTCGATGGTCCCATTCTCATTCGACTCAAGTACATCCAAATACTCTCCCATCTACCGTCTTTCGGATGCAGGTACGAATACTAAGTTCCAATAACTTGATCATTTATTGATCTTTGATCTCTTTAGATCCTTCTCCGTCACCTTCCGCGACAGTCAAGTGGACATGATGATGCAGGTACCGTATTCTTCCTCCAATCGATAATTCTACCGTACCCCTACCGTACTCCACCATTCAACAATCAGGTGGATCCCCGTAGTGGCATCGTCGTTCGTAACTGTGGGAAGACAGTGAACGGCGGGGCGCATCCCTCTATCTCAATTGCATTCCATATCATATCGTCTATCTGTGTACAGGTACGATCTCTGTTTCTTTCTCGAGTCAATTGATAAAAGAGTCAGTATTTTCTCAAACGAGAACTTTTTTCAGCGAGCTTCAGAGACAATTTCCACTTTCATTCTACGGTTGAACAACGATACACATCAGGTGACTATTTTTTCCGTCGTCAATATTATGAATCACACTGAACGAATCAGAAAAATCATGATTAATTTGCAGGGCCTTCACTTTCTAGTAGAGAACAACGAGCTTTCCGAGTTGGTCATTCACATTCAGGTTTGTGTTGTTTCATCAACGAAAAGAGGAAAAGATCAAATAAAGCAGTCACCGAAAACGAATATGTATTGGCTGAAACATAATTCATTTTCATGAAATTCAATAAGAGTTTGCAGGGTTACTTTGAGCTGCAAGTAGGACGTCCATTGCCATGCGATTATTCGAAGGAAAGCGGAGAAGAAAACAGCGATCATCGTATGATTTTATTTTTATATTTAATAAATATTTTACAAAAATATCATTATTTCCGGGTTTCTGTGTGTTTGGTACGTTATTACATCCCTTGGTCTTCATTTGCTCGCGCAGAATGAAAATATCCCCTCTTCATTCTCAATTTCTGAGCCCCCGAAATTTCGTCGTCTACAGTTGGGGATGAGATGTGGATGTATTGCAACCATATTGGATGTTATTTTCGTATGTGCTGGTCATAACGAAACAAGAAATTATTGATGCATCATATATTCGAAATAAAACACGAAATAACTCATTGCAGCCCCTCCGTATGCTTCTGTGCACACAGTATTTCCCTCCGGATGGAACTACGCTGCAGAATCCAGTCCCGGAGAGAAGGTACTCTCTCATTTTACCATACTCTCTCGTCTACTCTGACCGACGAGAGATCACACGAAATGAAAAGACCGTAAACCATTACCCGGGGAGGTTCCCTCCCATCCATCTGATCCCTTCTACGAGATAGTCAACTCTCTCCATTTCCCATGATTTCTCATCGATCAGAGTGACGAGAGAGTATGGAGAATGAATAGAGCAGTCGGTTCTTCATTTGTCATCCCTCTTCGTCTTCCTAATGAGTTTCCTTACAGATCTTCGATCTCCGACAGCGCGTTCCTTCTTATGAAATCGCATCGAATTTCGCTCAGTCTGAGACGAATTCGCCCGCTTTTATTGTGAGTGGGAAAATAATTCTATAATCGGATATGTTTCATGATCATTAGAAATTCAAAAATACTTACTGGATTCACTGTTTCGAGAGCGTTCCCCACAGAAATTAATTATTCTTCTATTTCAGCCGACTACAGGTCATAGGCAATAATGGTGGGCCGCACCTAGCGTAGCGTAGTATTGATCACACGATAATAAAATTGCTTGCCGTGGTAGCACCCCCTCACCTTCCATTTCAGCATTCCGGTCTGACTCGTCTATCGGAGGAGGAGGAAGCGCATCCAATCAACGGAGGAATCAGAGGACTCGATATCGTCCCACAGGAAGTGATTGAGAAACCGAGATCACTATTGAGAGCGACTGATTCACTCCATTGCAAGAACAGTCGGAGATTGCACTCGAGAGAGAACGGGAGTCCGTTGTTGCAGAGGTGAGTAAATTGAGCAGACTGAATGAGAACCAAATTGTTTGTGGGACGTACCATTTTTGGCAGGATATTCTAAACACCACAAACGGAGAAAAGATTTTTGGACGGTTCTGATCCAGTAGGTTCTCATTCGACCTCGTACCGAGTAATCGAATACGGTTTAGTCACTTTCCCATTGAATGCCCATTTCGGGGACCGGAATCAACAATTCTCGAACATTTTCTGCTCGTAGTTATGTTTTCGCTCGCATTATTCACTCTGCTCCGCCTTTGCCCATTGAGTGAAAGGAAGAAGCGGTGAAAAGAAGCCTGCTCACTGAGCCTATTCTTCCCCTTCCCTTTTCTCTTTCTGTTCCTTGCTCCTCTCCATTCGTCCATTCAGACCGACGACAGGGCCAACGGGACATTGTGCAGTCTCGCAACCGATTCATCCGATACCGAAGACTCATCGATCAGTGAGAATTGCACGCAACCGGGTGAGATATTCTGCTCATCGTTTTCTCATTTTCATAGATCATATCGCTCAATGGTTGTCGTTTTCAGAGTGGCAATGCTTACAGTCATAGATAGTATTTTTCCCAAATTATCGATTAAGCAAAAATGTAAATAGTCCGTTTCAGTGCACGATAGTCTCTCGTATTCATTCGGTCTTTCATCACCCGATGCGTGTCCCTCCTCTCTCTCAATCGACTCCTATCTCAAGCATAACACTGTATGTACTCCATTATTCTTGATGTATATCCCCTTCTTTTGGTAATGAGGGTGATGTACGATAGCATGCAAAATATAGATAATATTCATTTACATATGTTCAATCGCATCTTCATCTGAGAGAATGCACACAGAATGTAGAGAGTATTCCCATTCACAGATCCCTAGTGCTCGTTTATTCATTAGATGCATTCGTGGGCGCGCCCTTCCCAAATTCGTTCAACGATCTCGTTGTTTCCATGTTTCTCTCTCGGAATTGAGATCTTTCGCCCCATTGAATCTCTCAACAATCATCCTTTTTATGTGGGAATTCCGTGCATTTTCGAACTCTTCCTTCTCTCTTCCGAGTGTGAATCTCAATTCCCATCTCAGCCCCTTCCTCCTTCCTTTCATTCTCTTCCCCTCTTCCTTCTTCTCCTTATCTTTTCTCTGTCTGTTTCCTTTCTGCTTCTCAGAGTAGTTTAGAGAGTCAACGAAAGAGTCAAATGGATAAACAATAATAGAATGAGAAAGGGGACGTGTTGAGTGGCTTCTTGTCTGCATGGAAAGAACCCCCTTTTCAATCAAACGAATCTGCCATTCGATTGGAGACAACGCTCATTTGAGTCCCCTTGGAAAGTCACGCCCTTTCGAACGGTGAAAACGACTGCAAGAAAACGAGAATGGTTTGGTGTTCCGAAAATAGGAACATTTAGGAGGAAGCAATAGCTTTTCTTTCCTCGGGAGTAATAAGGCGCTTCATTTCGTTTTGTCTCGCTATGTTTCTCCATTTCCTCATGTCTTCGGATGAAGAATGAATCTCTTATTTTCTTCTGCTGCCCTTTCATCTTCCGGAGCAATGAAAGAGCATGCGAAATGAGCACATGTTATTATTCATGTTTCACTCACTCACATTTTTCCAGAGATAGAGAAAATATGATTCGTGATTTGTGATCTGTTTGCCGATCCGCCTGACAATAAAGGGATTACCTTTCCAATAATAGATGGTCGAATAATCCTCGAATGATCCGCTCTTTTCAGTGTCAATTGCCCGAACTCGACTCCATTCTCCTTCTCTTCCCCGATAAAATTTGTACGGACCGCGAGATCATCGATTTGACATCGCCCGTTGAGGAGAGCACTCCGCTACCAGCACGACATCAATTGACACCACAATCAGGTGATTACTTCATTTCGAAACTCTACCCATCCTTTGAAGCTACGGGAATTGAAAAACGGGAACGTTTTCGTGATTGTTGGTCGAGCGGGTTCAGTCTCTTTGAGAAAGCGGGCGAATGGGGCTAAACAGCCACGTGCGGAATGAATGATGATGCTCACATCTCGACGAAAACAAAACAAAATGGGTTTCCCGTTTGACCCCCTCCCCATGACTAGCAAATAGTCGAGAGAAGCACGCTCCATTACTCCAACTACTTCAGTAGAAGTGAGCAAGGGGCGAGGGCCACCTATTTTGGCGTATTTTCCTGAGAAACTTTGCTGACCTTTCAGACTCCAGTCCCCTTTTGCACTTACATCATCCGCCTTTACATCTAAAAATGCAGAACAAAGAAAGAGTGGGCCGAGATGGCAGCATGGACTCATGCTCTTCTATAGGATGAATTGTGTGTCTCATGAGGCTATGCCCTCTTTCCTCCCTTCCCCATCCACAACTTGTGACTACCCCTCCCTCCCCTCCCCCCTCATTCCTTAGATTGATCTCTCCTCCATGGTAGATCATCGTCGACGTGTTCGCTTCGTTTCTCCTCTTCTCACATCTCGTCGTCATCCCATCACAGACTCCGCCCTTCATCCACAGACTCCGCCCTCTCATCGTCGAGACTAGGGCGGAGTGAGACCTTTCCCGTTTCTACTTCACTACATCACGAATCAGTCACAATGAAGGCCGAAGATGTGAGAGAATTCCTTCAGAGGAGCAATTCAGTATGCGATGAGGAAGAAGTGAGTCAATTGTACATTATTTGCAACTTTATTCTCGAATTACTGTGCACTCCCTAATGGACATTTTACTCTTTCTTCTTATTCTTCCCTTATCTTATCATTCCTTCTTCTTCCTGTAGAGACGCACTGCAACCACCTGAAATCGGGCGTATTTTGGGAATATTTCTCGAAAATGCCATCCCCCGGGGAATCTCAGTTGTCTCTCAGTCTTGTCAACTAGTCCGCGCAAGTCTTCGAATTGGCAGATTTTTTGGAGGAGGAGAAAACGGGTCTTCCTTATCGTTTTCTTAACTAAAAGTGCGACGAAAATTCCTCAACTGCAGCTTGTCACGCTCGTCATTTTCACACTTGGATGCACTAAATTGCAAACTAGCGCGAAAACATGCGACCATTCGGCTTTTTTGATGCGCGAGCCCCCACGCATTACTCATCTTCTACTACTATTCCTCCTATTACGCACCCACACAAATGAGATCTTCGAAAACAGCGAGATTCGGTTAATCGTTTCAGTCAATCATTTGAGTGATCAGACCACGTTTGCGTCGATGCGATTAGTTTATTTCAGTGACTCGATTGCCTAGATAGACAAAGGAATCCACCACTTTCATTCCCCTAGCAGATTAATCCTTCTCCATTTTACCTGAGTAGCGATGGCAGCAACAGCGAATAGTGCGGCCACTCCAGTTCTCACGTAGACGACCGTCCTGATTTCCTCACGGGGAAGAGTCTGACTTGACGTCTTATTCAGGAAGCCCTCAAATTAACAGTATGAGCATTTTGTGCCGCAAATTAGACGGAAATCCTGTATCGATCCCATTTTTCACGTCTGTGCACAATTCGAAAAATGAGAACATTCGTGCACTCATTGAATGGTAGCAAGAAGCTCATAGTAAACAGCCTGTGCCCCTTCTCCTTCCACTCCTCTCCCATTGTCCTCTTTCGTCATTTGCCTTGTTCTCACTTTGCCCAGCAGGACTCTTTAAAACAAAAAGCGCTTCAACTTCCCGTGATTTTGCTGCTAGATTCGCCCCTCAAGTCGACAAGGCCAAACAACCCGACCCATTTCGGCCTTGTTCCTTACATGAGGGAAAATTTCCTAGCAACATGAATCCCATTTCATCCGAGACAACATCTCAATGTAATGAGATTGTTCCGTTAGAAGTATGCATAGATCAAGGACGATAATTCCCAGTTAGTAGGCACTTCCTGATTTCCCCTTGACGGAGAGTTATGTAACGAGTTTCGGACGCACTACGTAGGGAATTCGGATAACGAGAAAAGTGGACGGGTTTTCTCTGGCTACCGTAGTTCAACTGATCTATTCCACCTATCACCAACTGACATTATTATTTGGAGCGAAGAAGTGTTCCATGGCCTTGGTGATCTCCTTTCCCTTGGCACAGCACGAGTAATGATAGAGGGATGGATGGGTCTTCTCAATGGCAGATGAACGATGACATGGGGGATTTCTCTCCAGGAGAGTGGCACACTCCAGAGTACCACATCCACCGATTAGCCACATCTCTGCAAGAGGGATTGATGGACTAAACGACGGCTCTGATAGACCACATGACATAGATCCATTCTATTAGCCTTGGATCGAATGACACTTGACTTCTAGTCCCTTTGTCTAGGCCCCGTTGTAGGTGGTCTTTCGATATTTCAATAACAGACAACTTTGGAGGAAGCATTCATAAATTGATCTTTGATCTTTGTGTCCCATCCTCACTTCCATCCGTATGGGTGATGTTCTGTACGCAGAAGTGATCGCACTCGATGGTATGGTATTCCGTGATATTCTTCTTTCGCAGTTTTTCGGTTACATTATCCAGAGTGAACGCCATCTGTGCGCATTGCGTTGCGCCTGCAAAAAAATGTTTTTAGTTTGATGTGGGAGATGATTCTGAACAAATTGAGCTTCACTGCACAATACTAGGTATAAGCAACTCTGTATCTCGCCTAATCCGAAACACACATCAGTAAATCAACAGTTGCCTCCATGAAAGTGTCTAATCCTGACCCTCCTAAGCTTGATAAATGTGATCAAACGCTAAGCCTTCTTCTCTTAGTCGAAAGTTCTCTCCCCGTAATGGGCTCCACACACGCATTCAATTGGTTCAATTTGGGCTGAGACGAACCTGTGACTAGAGGGAGAAGACAGAGGAGCAACCAAAGACCGCACATTGAGAACGAATGAGGGGTGAAATGAGGAGAGATAATCTTGAAGTTGAAGGATAATTTGGTCATTTGCATCACTTTCTTTGCATTATTTGCATCAGAAAATAGATTGTATTTGTCCATCACATGATTCGGATTTCTTCTAAAGGTCCCCTGGAAATAGATTCGTAGTGGACATTTATCGTGGGAATAGGCAGTCCATTCTATCATCTCCCTCTTTCCCTTGAACAGTCTTTTCCCGGGGATGTTATCTACCTCCAAATTGAGACTGAATCCTTCTAGTCTTCATTTCAAATTGGACATGGGGCGGCCTTGAGTCAGTTTACTTGCCTCTTCTCCTTCTTCTTCTCATTCCTTCTTTTCCTCCTTCTTCTTCTCCTTTTTCATGCTTATTCCTCCTCCTTCTCAGTTGCTCTCATTCCTCTGAATGGAAAACAAAGTAATGTATCATCTCCTCTTTCTCTCATAGATTTCGTGTGCCTCACGCCTCCTCTCAGGAGGGACCAACAACGTACGAAGAATGTCCCTCAAGGAATATTCTGGACTCGAACCACGATCACGGTAGGATACGGTAGAGTACGGTAGATACAGTACTCCTTTCAGTGATTTCTCTCTTTCACCATGGAAACAACCTTCCTCTCCATCCTCCCTTCTCTCTTCATTCTCATCTAGACGACGTCGATGTCTATCTACAGAGTGTCCCTCTCCTCTGGCTCCCATTCCTCCTTCACCGGGAAATGGTCCCAACGATTCCCCGGCTCCGGATATCGTCAGCATCACGGCCAGGTACGGTAGAAGATTGAGGGTATGGTAGAAATCGATCGATTACAGACTGGAGATGCTCCGACTGAGGTTGAGTGAGGATAAGGATAAAGAGAACGAGGCAATCAAAGATGAGGATAAGGCACGTCTTCTCGAGGCCACAAGAGCTCTATCTGTTGTCTCAAAGAGACTAGTACGGTACGTCTACCGTAGTCTCCACCTATCGATAACTGTTTTTATTCTAGTGAATGTTCTCTTGCCCATGGTTTGGACGAGTCTCTCACTGCCTCAGCCGAGGCTGTTGTCTGTGCAACAGAGAGGTGTCTCGCCCGGATAACTACCGTATTCCACTCTCAGTTATTGATCGCCAAAGTGGATCAGGTACCGTAATCAACTCTCATGTCTACAGTATCCTCTCAGGTGCTAACATCATTGATCCATTCCCTACCGTACTTCACTGCTCCATCTCCGTCATCGATTGATTCACTTCGTTCGTCCACTTCGCTAGCCGCTTCATTATCTCAACTAATTCAAACCGTCGCTTCCCTTTGATCTCCCCCTTTCATCCCTGTGTTCACCCATATTTGTATGAAGATGTACCATTGATTCCATTGTTTGTAATGCACACACAAAATTCGAAAGACGCAGCTGATTGAGGGCACAAATATCATTTTATACAGTCATCGGCTCATATAATTCAAGCTCTTCTGCACACGAATCTCTTGGTCAGCAGACAGAGTGAATCTCTCCATCTTCCCTCTCCTCCTCCCATCATTTCAACGCAATTCTCATTGTGGTAGAGATTATCGGGCTGACCCTCCTCCCATTTGCTGCAAAAGTGGAAGGTTACGGTGAATCTATGGATGGCTGAACTACAGTGATCTTTGATCTTTGCACAGATACTATTGGTTGTAGTAGGTCTCTTCGCTCACCGATAGGTTGTCTTCTCTCCATTGTGATTGATGAATACTTCTTCCCTCTGGATGTCATTCAATCCGATCCACGCCGATTCACCAGTGGGAAGGAAAGCTGCGAAGAATATCATTTTATCAGAAGATGACACAAGCTAATAGTTCAAAATATTAAATGCATCGTAAATGATGTCGGTGAAACACAACCGAATTCTATTGGTAACGATTGTTGATTTTATGTGTTTCATCTCTCACCTGCAACGAAAGCATTCTCTCTGGAGTCCTTTATCGATACGAGATGGCCTCCCCATTGAATGCATACCTCACTGGCTGAAATGAATCTGATTAACATCGTTATCAGGTTTTATTCAGTAATTTCTGATTGGCTGGATGTAAAAAGGGAAACAATAAATAAAATAGTGGTGAATGACGTACCAGTATACCAAGATTCTCTCTCCTCACTGAGAATATACTCATAATTGGCACGTCGGTGCACCTTCAGCTTCATCAGTCGCATTTCCTTCTGCAATTGTCGATTTATTGATTTGTTCAACTTTCGAAAATCGATGTTTCTGTTTCCTGTTCCAAACTACATTCTTCTCATCACATGGGTTCTTTGCAAGAAAAGGGAAGCAATTGGTCTCTTTTCCACGGGGCAATCGAAAGAGATCGAGAGAGAAAAAGAAGATGAATGATTGACGGATCGGGTTCGCAAGAGAAGAAAGTTTTCAAAGTTTCCGGAAGTGACGGGCAAAAACTTTCATCTACCTATTCTTTGACACACGAGTGTTCGACTCAAGTTACACGCTTGACTCGAAATTTCAAGCGGCGCTGCTTTCGAAAAACCATATCTTATGAGAAAAAGGATAACTGCAAAATTAGCAGCTTCGAACGTTGAAAGTAATGAAAAAATGGGTAAATCAAGACTAACGTTCATCTTCTTCATCTCGACTTCCATCTGTACTTGATAGGAGGCCAACTTCGCATCGAATTTCTGATTCGCTTCTCGGATTTTCTCCTGAAAAATAACATTTTTAATGTTTTAAAATTTAAATCTCAAACCTCAATCTCCCTGCTCAACTCGTACTTGAGAGCATCGATAATCAACGCAGAGTTGGGTGTAGGCCAGTCATCGGAGGACTGAAAAGATGTACTGTAAAATAATAAAAAGCAAGAAATGAAAAAAATACTCTGCGTAGGTATAAACATCAGATGTCATTGCATGTTTGCTGACTTTATCCCGTCACCCTCTCCTCCACTCTAAAAACCGCTGTTGCTTCCCCTCCCCTCAATGATGGATGTTCATCCCTCTCTCAGCCCACTCGAGGGAGTGAGCACAAGAAACATGATAATCTGTCAAAAAAGCGTGCGCGTACTGACTGCATTCCCTCCCCCGAGGGAGACAACTTTCCTTCGGGGATCGCACGTTTTGAAGAAGAGTAAGTGAGATGTTCGGACCCTTCGGACACTATACGATTCACTGCCCTCCCTTCCTTCCTCTTTTTACTCCCTTGTCACTTTTTGTGATGGAGATGAGGAAGTGAAGAGTGGTCACTTTGAAGGGAGAACATATCAAGAAACGAATTCTTGTCGTGAAAGAAGGGAATAGGGAGGCAGTCTCCGTTGTGTGATTTCCAATGCAACGAGAAGCATTCCCAAATATTGAATAAGTCTCTGACCCGTTTTGGATCGCCTCAATTCGTCCGCTGTCAAAAAAAGATGGATGACAGGAAGTGAGGAGAGTGGTCACTTCGACACCCGAATATTATTTACTCCTTCGGGAAGGATCACAAGAATCAGAGAAGGATTCTTCCTATGCCTTCTTCTCTGTTTTGAAGACCAGATCGACAAACTAATTTATAGCCCATCGTTGAGTGGAAAACAACCACAGAATGTGATGTGGGCAGGAGAAGACCACTAAAACATATAATCAGAAGGATAAATCATGTCTCATTATTTTTCGCAGTCTCTCACAGGGCAGAATGATGAAGTCCATTCTTCATCCAGACAGACATAATGGATCGTTTCCTCACCTCTATCACCGCATCTTCCCACTTCTCTGTCACCGGGACGGGCGTGGTAGTAGATGTGGTAGTCGACGTAGTGGTGGTAGTGGTGGGACGAGGGGTTGTAGTGGTAGACGTTGTGGTTGTCGTAGGAGGAGGAACGGTAGGCACCGTGCGCGTTTCTGATAGAATTATTGGATATTGTCAACGATGAACCAGAGGAATAAAATAAATGTTCATTCGTAGCCTCATGAATGGATCGTGAAACTCATTCGGTTCGAAATTTTCACTTTCAGTAAAACGGAAAGGAAATAAGTACCTCTATTCTGCTTCTCGGACGTGCACTGATTGAGGAGTCTTCTCAAGCAATTGATTTCTCCATAGAGATCAGCACCGTATTGGCACACGGAAAGGTACTGTAGACTGAAGGGACAATGAGACAGAGAATGATGAGATTCCTCGGAACCATTTGTCGATTACTTATGAATGATGCAATCTCCTCTCGGGGTCAGAGGATGTGTGTTCTCTCTCGAAGACTGCGAAGGGAGACGAGAGGGGAGGAGCAGGTGTTTAATGTGAGAAGAAAAGAGGATAGGAAAGATTGATTGACGAAGAGGATGAGAGTTTATCGGCCCGTGTCGATTCTATCACAGGAGATGGAGCAACAAGGGGGAGAAATATGAGCGGATGATGAGAGGGAGGAAGGGAAGGGGAAGGATAATGTGTCACGGAGAGTGCTCAGAACTTTGTTGAGGGGAAGATGTGACAAGGGAGGGATGAGGTGGGCGACGACTAGACATGAATGAAGTGATCTTGTACTAGAATGGACTTTGAAATACGGGATATCTATCTTCCATTTGCTGCAGCTTCGTAAGTAATTCAGAACAAAAATCAAAATATGGAACATCGAGTCATGACACAATTATTCGATATTGAAACATTCAACAAAATAAAATATTTGAGAATAATAATACAAATAAGATCACGCAGTGATGAGCGAAGTAAAAGATTGGGAAATGGGAAATCTGGATAAGGAAATCACAATTTGAAAGCTCTAAACATATTGAGAATGGATCTTCTTCGTTCTCCCAATCCTCGAAGTCTCTCACTTGATTGGCAGAATGAGCCATTATTAGAGCGGATGAATGAATGAGATGACGAAGTTGACTGCAATGGGATGAAGAATCATTAATTATTCAGGGTAGAATTGGAGTTATGGGTGCTTCTGCACTTTTGTGTTTTGTGTGTCTTACTCGACTAATTAAAGAAAGACTTGGGATGACTATTGAACTATCTAAGTGATGGTTTAGTCGTTATTGTTAATTTTTCATCGCATGTTCAGTTATTCTTCAACCGATGAACAAGATTCGACCAGCAGGAAAGGACTGATTCTTTTCTATTCCGAAAAACAACAACAACTCCTATTGTAAACGACCCTTCTGTTCAGAGAAGACAGAGAAGAATCGGAAATACACGTAGATAGATCGACCAAAACTTGGCTGTTGCAGACCATTTTCCGCATGCATAAATGAGACGAACAGTACGGCAAAACAGAGTTAGTCACGTTCACAATACTTCCTTTTAGCGTTAATATCTAAGATATTGCGCAATTATCGAAGCGGATGGCAAAAAAGCGGACTAATATATTATATAATCGTTCTGCATTCTACTAGAAATAACTGCAACTCACGCTCTCTCCATTTCCCTCCTTAGCTTGCGAACGAAAATAACATGAGATAGATAAGTGTAGAGGATGAAGCCAATGACCGAACCGAGAATGACGAATGACATCAATTGAGAAGAACGACCGACACTGAAAAAGGGACAGAGATCAGATTGAGAGACTCTCTTCATTCTCAGTGATCTCTCGTCGGTTAGATAAGGCTGAAGGAAAACGTTCATAGATAGAGTACATGGTAATTTTCCCTCGACTGGGTTGCAATATCAGACCATTTCCATGCATAAGATAAATCATTGTGCTTTTGGTGCAGTGCGGTATGGATACGGTGCAGTATGTACGGTTATCACTATCATCTACATTTTTATCTATCTAGATCAAAATATTATAGCATACAGCACGGCCTATTTAGTCTTGGATGCATTCAAAATATTGACTACATTAGACGTACCGATCGTTCTCTGCTCCCACTCTCGCAACCATCTTTCCGAATTCGGGATGGTACCTGAAAATCCATTGTCGAAATATTTATTGAAATTGTTTCCCTCGACATTCTGTTATGATGCATAAACTGACTTCAAAACTCAAAGAAACAAGCAATAACTTAGAGTGGTTCTGTGCTGGATGTAAACATTTCACGCTAGATCGGATAGAGATCAAAGATCAAACTTCTCACCGACTTTCATGGCTCCAAATGATGTCGTTTTTCGGCTGTTCATCTCTCCAATCGTCCGCCCGAACACGAATGATGCGAGCCACGTCGAAAGACTGAATATCAAAATTAATTTAAATATTTTTCGAAATGGTGATTTTGTTATGTTTTATCTAGTCAACAAAGCGGACAAGTCGATCTGGCTTCGATAATTTCTGATTTGCTGTTTCGAAACAAAACATTGAGCAAGCGGTAATAAATGGAAATGATCCCTTTTTTTACGTAACCTTCTCTATCTAGACAGATTCCAATGAGGTCAACGAAAATTGTTTCGCTACTCTAAAATAACAAGAGGAAATCATCGTTTCCGCGAGTAACTCTCGCGAGATGACAGATTGCATGTTTCTCTTCACTCTTCTAATCTCCTGTCAAACAAGAAGAGTAAATCGCCCATCAACTCACTTCTATTCTGGACAAGAAACCTCATCTAGAGGTCGTAAGGAGAGTTTTGTCTCTTCATCCCGCCTCCTTAGTAACATACTCTTTTTTTGCATTTATCGTCAAGAGAAAGTGCAGAATGTAGATAAAAGTATTCATCGCTATTCGTAACCTTTCTTAGTCGATGTTTGACCCGTACATGATGTTTGAAATGAAAGAACCAGGGTAATAACATAAAAGTTTTCCCCAGTCTCTTCACTAGAGACTCTTCATTCTGCAGTGGTGAGAGGAACGAGAGAGTATGCCTAATGAAGAGAGTCTTTCGGAGTCATCCCTTGCTCTTCACCTCTACGAACATGCATGTGACTACGAGAAAGAGCACTCCAATTGTTATTTCACCAATTCAATTTGGCGGGAGGGGAAGAGGTCAGGGGTGACTCTTCTGGGAAGATGAAGAGAAACGAGAATTGTCTGGAGCCCGAAAAAAACCCTCCTCAGTTTGCAGAGTCACTAGTTTCCACTGCCTGCCGAGGATAAAAGCGAAATCAGGAAAACAAGTCTACCCTTGAATTTAGCACTCTCGAAAGACAGAAGAAGTCTACGCTCGGAGTAGTGACATTCGAGAGCAGAGAAGAAAAGAAGAAAGGCTATACTTAGAGATCGCTCTTTTCTTCTTTGTTCTGGGATCTTTAGAATAATAACGCGACCGTTTTTATGTATGAAGGCGATCTCACATTGGCTTTAATTTCGGTGAGATTCGCAAGATCAGTGGAATTATCGTCGTAGTCGATTGACGTAGCGTTGAGAATGAGGAAAGAGTGATCGATTGGACGACCGAAGGCGAGAGAGATGAAGAAACACACAAGAAGCATCCATTCACACCATTCAATCTCAATTATTAATTATGACAGATCGAAGTCGGAATAATATTGAATACAGAGAGAATGTGGAGATATAGGCGCAGCGTGAAACATAACTCGAACTGTAGAAAATTAATAAATGTGAAACGCTTTATCTACAGATAACAAAAAAATACGTAGTTTTGAAATCAAGTGAGAAATAATATGCCTGAATCGTTCAAGATAAATTTTTGCACCAAGTCGTTTATTTTAGAAGTCACACGTCGAAAAAGGAAGTATTCGGTCGGTGGTGTGAGGGTGGAGCAGAGGACACAACGAAAGAGAGGGCATAGATAGACAATGAATAGTAGATGGTCTGAGAGGGAGAAGAAGTGGATTGGATAGGAATGTGACATATGAGAGACGACGACGAAGAGAGGGGAAGGATCATATGGGGAGTCAAGGGAGACACTAAGGGATACGACAGGAAAGGTCTCTTTATTCTAGAGAAGAGGAGAAGGAGAAGGGGAGGGCCAAGGGTGGGAGACTAATTTGGGAGGAGAAGGGAAGAAGTTAAAATGAATAGTCGACTCGCATTGACTTGAGATGGAACCCCTTTGAATTGGAAGCGAGACATCCATAGATTGCCTGAAGGAGAACGGTAAATAGAAGGAAGAAAAAGAAAGGGAGGGAACCTTGTCGGAGAGAGTCGTTGGATCGATGTCCAATGCACTGCGAATGATTGAAGACGAGAGATGACGTTCACGAATCTGAAATATGATGATATCCAAGGCTACATGCCGGTTCAATCTGAGGCGTGAAAAAGCTTTGACAATACGACCTATGAATCTTTTGAGCATGTGCTCAGGTCGGTGTGAGACAAAGGCGCAAGCCTTTATTCATTCTGACAGCTCTAGACATGACACCGACCAAAGGGGAGCGCGTGTTACACCATAATGAGGCACTCTACATCAGAAATTAACATGATATAAGGCTGAAAAGATCAAAGATCAACCTACATGAACATTCCTGACTGGCGTAATCTCTGCTCCATTCTTGTACCATACAATGGAGGGTCTTGGAGTGCCCTCCGCTTCGCAAATTAATAACAATTTGAATCCGAGTCGAAACTTTTGGGAGAAGTGCGAATGTTTTACGATCCTCGGTCCCTGTAATGGCCATTTGAAGAGAGAAGAAGGCGATTGAAGAGGAACTCTCTTCAATCTGCAGCTATCTTTTGTTTCTCTGCTGCAATAGACGGTGGCCGAAATGAAGAGACGTTTCTTTGTTCGCTACGCATGATTTGGACGAGGAAGAAGAAAAAAAGGGGCGAGATTCTCCCCTCATTTCACCGCCCTCTCAACACTTTTCCTCTTACAGAGATGGTCAGCGGCCGCTCCTTTCGGATTATTTAAATGATCAAAAACTTGCATTCATTCTCCGTTTTCTGTCGGAAACCGTTGATGGGTTGGGGGAAATGCGAAGCAATTATCTTTTTCTCTCTCAATCATTTATTTTGTTGCGCGTTCACATCAATTCTTCACTCGCTTTTAATTCATTCCCTTTCTAACTGGTAAAATTCGTATGTGTATCGTATCTTTGACTCGATTAAACGCGAACAACATTACATACTCCTGCCACGTAGTTTATTCGGCCCATCACGTCCCAGTACAGACAGTCACTCTTCCCCTCTTACTACCCTGTTTTCTTTCTATTTCTTCCGTCGGACCCGTCAATTCTCTCCCATTCTCGGGAAAGTGCGCAACAACTATGGTGCCCATAACACAGTTACACATCTCCCACCATCCGACGGGATGCCAACAATGACATCCTCCCCTCCCTCCCTTCCTCCTCCTCCCCCTCAGACTCGTCTTATTTTGGCCCGTCTCCTCAGATTGACTACAATCTGTCAATTTGAAGGCGTCACTCGTGAATAGATGACTTTCCCCCATTCTGTGTGTGGGTGTTCCACGAAGAGAGTAGACATGAGCGTTTACTCGCGCAAGATTTCCTCTATGTTTTACTTGTTCGCGCTCACGTAGGATTCGCAGCATCCGGTCTAACTTGTGCTCCCCGTTATGAGTGTTCGTCGCTTGATGACTCACGTTGATTCCGAAAGCAACTTTCATTTTTGGTTTTTTTTCACTATTCTACGAACCGTCTGTAATTCACTACCAAACTGCCATATCGCAGTTCTTCATCGATTGTTTGAAGCGTATTCCATTCTGCACAATTATTAGCAGCGCCGTTCCGAAACAGAATTGGTCCCTAGTCCTCCCACTCATTTGAACACTGTTTTGCAAGATTTGTATTCCCGTGGTCCTCTCAGATGTTCTCTCTATTCCGTGTATGTTCAACCCTTCGCCCTTCTCATTTCCTTGAACATTTGTCAAAAATAGAAGAAGAGTAGGAAAATAGGATGCGGTCATCAAGTGAAGTAGCGCATCATTACTTCATTGCGACAATGTCTGACTTATTTGTTTTACTCTTATAGATCGTCTCTTCGGCACAAGGTCGGAGTGAATATTCGGATGATAACCTACTGGATATTTCGTTTTTTTTTATCTTGTGGGATTGAGAGCCTGCAAAATACTACAACCCTCAAACTAATTTTTAAGTTCTCATGTTCATCATCCGACCAAGTGCCGTCTTTTCTCTTGCACTCTCTGACTAGGCCGTTCCTCTTCGAATAATATCTATCTACTTTGAACACTGAGCTCACTCTCTCTCTCTTCCTCTCATTTATGGGTTCGTTCGCAGAAAGAGCAGATATTCCAGTGAAATCGTCCATATTTTCATTTACCCCGTAGTCTGCGCCCCATAGGCCGTAGACAACAAAAACGGACCTCCGTGCTTTCGGCGAAATAGTTCACATCGTCGTAAACGAAGGTATCATTAGAGGCAAGGGCGAGCGAGAGAAGAGAAAGAAGTGACCATCGCATCTGAATTTAATTATGACCATGTTGTAATTTGACAATAATAATTAGGTTGGATGGTACAATGGGTGGTCCTGGCACCGTTATAGAGGGATGGTTTTTATTGCAAAATAACAAGCTACAAATGTATCCTAGAGGATTCAGGGAGGTCCCGTAGAAGGTATTGTCTAGTAGGGAAACGGTGGAAATCCTTCAGCGTTGCAACTATCGAAACAACAAGAGGAACGACGTATATCGAAAGAGTAAAAAGAGGGAGGGAGGGAGGGTATCTATACTAGGCAATGTTGAGTGATGATGCAGACTAATTGATGGAAATGGGAATAGGAAGAGCGTGGGATCGAGAGTAGTCAAGAGATACCCAGAGAGAGAAGGGAAGGAATGGAGGGAGAAAGGGAAATGGTAGGGAAGTCCTATCGAATATGACTTCGTCTATATGCAAATAGAGGAAGGAAACGGACCATTTTGAGACTGGGCAAAGAGGCCGTGTAAGTGAATTGAGAAAGGGTTTGACTAGAAGGGGGGAGATGGGAAGGCTTACTCTTCACTAATCCTCCTTCGTTTCTCGAGATTGTTAACATGGACGATAGCTTAGTGAGTGGAATGCTCCCCTTGAGACATCCGAGGAAGAGACGAGGGAGGAGGGGGAGGGAGATGGGTTGAGCCGTTGATGGCCGAGTTGTCAACACATTGTTTGATATCGTCCGACCGAACGGGAGAACGATCCCCAAGGGGAATGAAGAGAGAGGAAGATGGATGGAGATAGCACTTCCATCTCGAGAGATAACATGAGAGATCATTATCTGACAGAGACCGGAAACGAGGAGAAACTTGCGAATATGGAGTGGGGATAGGCACGGAAATGTTGAGTGTCGCAACTTCATTCGAGTCTTACGCAGATTTTCATACATACTTAAATAGACTAATTAGGAAATTTGAATGTTTATAAATAAGGAAAAGCTTCTTTCTCGGAAAAAAATTGCCGCGCAGGTGATAGTTAGTAACGGAGAACGCTTATTGGATTAGTTACGCGTAGATGTGGACAAGTGTCAATTGTTTTCTCTACAATGTTCAGAACCGTCAATGTTAAGCAGAAAACGGCTGTAAATTTAATCTGAGAGAATTTGATACAATTGCGTGACGTTTATTGACTGAATCCGTCTCTGAAGAGCTCACAGATTAGGGTTGGGATAGAGAAACGGCTGGGAAAAATGAAAGAAATCTTAGCTGCGCGGATACTTTTAGCTGTTCCTATGCTCACTTTTTCTTGTTGGATATGTCTATGTTTCTCGTAGGCGTTCCATTCATCATTCAAATGATTGATGTGATTTGTCATATTCTTGAATTCCAACATGCTTTCTTCTCAGTTCTCAATCACTTCAATTCACCCATCAGTTTCCGTTCAATCTTCTCTCCTCCCTTCCTTCTTCTTCCTCTTCATTCATTCTTTCTACATTCTTCTCTTCAATTCTCTCGATTGACACGCCCTTCCTCTCTCTTACTCCGCCCATTTCTGTGTGCGGAGAGACGGATAAACCGAATCACACATCCTCCCATTGCTTACAGTCTCACTGTTGAGGGTCTTCCCTATCCCAGAGGGACGGACGGCCCATTCCCTTCCCTCCCATCGTCACTTCTTGTCACAAATGGGACAGCATCCATCAAATCTCCTCAATCATACGGTAACCATCATCGGGGATACGGTAGCTAGAGTAACCCTCCTTCAGAGATCGTTACTCGAGCGGAGAAAGTTCTCTACACTCACAGAGGACGCCATTAGCCTTCTCGGAAATGAGGTTAGTTTCTCTTCGATGAAGGAGAGGGGAAATTGTTCGAGAATGTGTTTCAAACGGGAATAGATTCGGTTGAATTCAGCGGAAGTGATTGCATTTTCTAGTTGAGTTTTAAAATTTCAGGAAGGTCACGTAGAGCCGAAGCAGGAGAAAAAAGTGAACCGAAATCACGAAAAGGCTCGGAAATTCCTTCGAATCGTGTGGAGAAGAAGGAAGTCAAGAAGGAAGAAGAAGAATGCAATTGATGCAGAATCTCGTGAGTTCAAGTGTTGATTGCTGATCGAGAGACTATAGAGAATGAAGAGACTGAAACTACACGTACTTTGACCTACCTCCCCCTTGCTTCTTTTCATCACGCAATGACTCAATGGGAGACCATTGTTCTATTTCATGCTCGAGAAACCTCCCTGAATGAGTCTACGTTCATGAGCAATAATGGACGATTTTCGTAACGTTTCCTGTCGGCAGATTTTCAATATATCTATTAGGACGAATAGGGGATATGAATGGTCGGTTCCATTCATCCGACGGAAATCTAGGGCTTCATGAAGAAAAGACGACGACAGTTCCCATTCAGGTCGAAGCCATTCAACCCCATCCCCTCCCCTACCCCCCCCCCCCCCCGCCGTTCACTCTAAATTTACGGTTTCTGTACTTTGCTTTCTTAGGAGTGCGTGATCCCAACAGTAAAGTGAAGTCAGAATTTGTGATATCGGATGCGTTCGGACGAATAAAACGACCGTTTATCATGCACCAAATGGGTGCTTCTTTCGATGCAGAATATCTGAAAAACAAGTAGATTGCGTCCCATTCATATGAAGAGATCATCGTTCAATAGGGACAACAACGTTTGAATGGAGTCATGAAGGGTGAAGAGAAGGTGCAAAAACACAACAAGAAAGGAATGACATGTGGAGTGGATATCCATTGAAACAAAAACAATATTCAACATCTCTGGAGGAATGTTATTGATGATCATCATTCCATTCAGTTCGTGGTATGCGTGAGGAATTGATGTACCGTCTGGAAGTTCTCATCGATACAGATAGAGAAGAAGAAGAGGAATTCTCTGCCCTTCTATTCCAATTGATGGCTGTCGGCAAGAATTCATTCACTCTCAAGGAAATCTCACTCTTTGTCGTGGTGAGCATTATTCACATTATTTCATCGGCATCTGAAGCGGAATTCTAAATCGCACAAGCATTTTATCTTTCTCAGAAATTATCGTCATTTCCCAAAGGCAATATTATTCACTCTGTAAGACGCATGTGAAATCGGATAACGTATTTTCTTTGGCATTTCCAGTTGTGATTACCTCACATTCATCACAATTTTCACATGAGTGCTCAAGAAAATATGGAAAACGAGGGAATTCAAGACTTGTTATGATCTATGTGAGAGAGTGTGTAGTACTCTCCTCGTCAGATTCATGTTGCTTCCGTAGTGAAAAGGCGAAAATGAAGCAATGATCTCTTGATTCTGCATGATCTCTGGGCGGTCATACAGTTCGAAAGAGTGTGCGAAATGGAGAGACGCAGAGAGCAATCCGACAATTATCGTACCATTCATTGCAGTATGCACAGCGACGACTGAGAGAAACAGAAGAACGCATGGAAAAGGAGAAGGAGGGGGTCAGTTTGTTTTTTTATATTGTCTCTGGTAGCTCCGGTGCTAACTGCACAATCAATTTTCTAGAATCTAACTTTATCTTTCCTGAAAGCGAAAATGTGTGGGCTGAAATGTTGATTTGAAATAAATTTACAGTAGTTTATGCTAATATTGGCCAGATAGCGTGGAACAGTCGGTTGATTGTGTCCGGTCTCCCTTCCTGTTTTCAATAATGGCTGGTCCAGAGATCCGCTAGGACGGATATAAAGTGGCACTTTGAGAATGAGTCTCTATTTTGCAAGCTCTTTGTCAAAGAATGAGCTTTTTTTTAACTAGCGTTGTTCCGTCCTTCAAGGGAGAGAACTTGTTTTTCCATGGAGTCACTGGAATGCAGACGGTACAGAATGAGGATAGATCAAAAATCACTCTTTCCAGATCGACAATCCATTGGGCGACTCAGTGCTCGAGGAATGCAATCAATTGTTCTACGTACTAACCAGGATGGAGAAGGTTTGTACATATCAATTCAGCATTTATCGAAGAGGCTTCAAAGTTCAAAAAAGAGCAGAACGAGATCCAGCACCCACGCAGCTATTCTAGGCCATGAAATAAATAATAAATATTGAATTGCAGGGCAGCGATGCGGAAAATTGTTATTTCCCATCGAATGACATCTTTGTAGACTACATTTTCGCTTCCCGACTGTGAGTCCCTTTTGTATTCATAGTGTCATCGCAAAGTACGAATTACACAATCCAAAGCACAGTCGCTAGCCTTGGACCGAACTCTAGTACCAACGCGTGGAATCTTATTCCTATGGGATTGCTATCTAGCTTGTCACATTTCTGTCTGCAGAACTCACATTGTTTTGCTGGCCCGAGTACGTAGACAAAATGCACTGTTCCTTCTCTAGAGATGGAATGGGTGATGGGCAGTTATATCCCCCAGTGAGTTATCGGCTGAGCCTCTGGTGTTCTTTGTTTGGGATAGTCTATCTATTTCATTTGTTAATTATTAATTACAGAATTAATATTTCAGTTCCCTCTCGGTGAAAGTTCATCTCGTCCGCAACTATCTGCTCATTCGAATGGCGATTCTTCAATTGAGAGCAGTTGTTACGAGAGGATCGAGGAAGAGAGAAGTGAGAGACTCTCTCACTCTTCAATGCTCTCTCGATGGTTAGACAGAACGAGAGAGCATTGTGATTAGGAGACTGGGGGCATTGCTTGAAGAGAAGGGGCAGAAGGGTAAAGAATGAGATACGAGAATGATAAGATAGAGTCCAAGGATAGGAAATCTATCGATTGAGCGATTGGGGTCACTTATCATTTGTTGGTTTATATTTTGACACGACACAAGATGATGAAATCAATTGAATTTTCATTCAGCAATAACGTAGCCGCCGTGAAACATATCTGAATGGAAAAGTGGGAATCTGAAATCGGTCAGAAAGATCAAAGATCAAAGATGACATCTGCAGGTTGACGAGTACAAAGAACACGTGAAAGACTGTCTGGAAGCGTATTCCCTCAACTCCCTCGATCTTCCTTCCTTCCATCCCCTTCGATCCCTTCCCCTCTTCCTTCTTCTCGAAGGAGCAAAGGAGAAATCGATCGAGACTTTCCTCGTCAAAAGAGCGAAAGAGGTGCAGAGTTTGGGCCAGCCGTTGATTAATTACTTGGGGCTCAAGTGATATCCGTGGGTCTGAGTCACTCATTCCATTTATTTGATTAAGATCTCAGCAGGAAAACGCTCATGAATTGTTATCAATACTCATCCTACCTTCTAGTAGACAGTGTGAAACATACGTGAAACCAAACAATCTGCAAAAAATAAAAAAATAAATTTCAGTTGAAATTCACTCGCGTTTCTCTTCGTGGAGTGAGTCAATTGGAGGGAAAAGACGCTGTGATTCGAGATGCTCTCGAAGATGCTTGGTTCAATTACAAATATCCATTTATTAAAATGACCAGAGATCAAAGATCAGATCAAGCAAAGGAGAAGATTAAATAATGATAACGTGTGATAAATATATGATATCTCTATTTGCAATGGCTTTGTCGCATGGATACACGTGATTGGGATTCTTATCAATCTTCATTGATAAGCCAAGATGCCGTATCTCATTGATCGGTCCCTCTCGTATCTTCCATTGGGTCACTCCCCTCTCACTTCTTCTCTCTGTTCTAGATGAGGTGTCACATCTGGTACTTTCTGCTGTGTAGATCTCTCCTTTGGTCTGTCTTTGTCCCAGCCATAAACCCGCATCCATTTAGTGTCGTAATTCTGACATTTGCATCTGTGATCGTACACATTAACACATTTTGCGATGTTTTGGTTCGATACATCACTGATGTACTTGTTCATACACCTTTTTCACGACCGATCAGTTGAACATCCCAATCTTTCTAATGATTTTTTCCGTTCTCATCTTCTCATTCCTGGCCCAAGGATGATTGATGCAGAATGGTTATTTCACTTACAGTACCTCTAGTTTCTCTCCGGGGTTCGATTGCGTATTTCTCTCGTCTGGTCCATGTATATCACTTCCCCCTCTTCTTCTGGTGATGCAATCTCTCCGCCTGCTTCTCTCCCCTATGACCCAATCCCCCCTTTGTAAGCCTATCACCCTCATCTGGAACAGGCGTGTCCCTCCCTCCCTCTCTTCCACCAGATTACTCACCTCACTCTCTTCCCTCTGGGACCACATCTGTTGGAGTCAGCGAGACGTCTGCCTCTCTCCGATTTCCATGCTCTCTCACCTTCTCTGACCTACAAGTGAACGCGTTGTAAGGAGAGACAGAACATTTCTTGTGCCTGCAAATGCCCCTTCTCTTCCCTTCGTCCCGCCCATAAATCGGGGCACTTTACACTCTCAGTCCTTCTTCTGCTATCTTGTCCCTCTTCTCTCCCCTCTCTCTATCTACCATAACTGACTCGCGCCCTTATCTGGTCGTTCTCACCTCTCTCTCGTATCTTATCGTTCCACATTATTTCTTCACGCACGGCTGTGACTGGCCTACAGTACCCCATCTTCTATCTGTTTGATTTATCGTATCGCTTTCAATACGGTACCTGCATGTCTGTTGAGTATCGAACAATACCTAACCCTTGCAGATTGCTCGACTTGCAATGATACTGAGGCTTCTCTTGCTAGCTGCGTGCTGGCACGAGAGTCTCACGCAAGTGCTCACACCATCTCAGGTACGGTAGATTACGGTAGACGATCGATAATCAGCCAATATCCACAGGTGACAATCTCTTATCACAAGCCAATCACTGCGACAGCGACATGCGGAGAGATCAATGGCCAGCCAATCAATGAGATGTACTGTTCACTGGCTGGATCCACCCAATACACTCCCATCAATCAATACTCGTACCATGTGGAAGACCACAATCAGGGAGCGTACCAGGAGATGAGAAGGGAGAGGGAAGCCTTCGTCCAGGTACGGTAGGAGGAGGGTACGGTAGCTAATCGATCATTGATCAGGGCGGTCACGGTTGCGGGTTCTGTCGCGCCGACGCTGAGGACAAGGCCCACCCTGCTACCAATATGGTCGACGGAAACAACAGTTGGTATAGTAGCTGAGGATACTGTAGGAATCCCAATTATCGATTTTCAGGTGGATGTCGCCTCCTCTCTCGCGTGGTATGCAATACAACCAGATCAACATCACGATCGACCTGAACCAGGTACTGTATCTAGGCTACGGTCTACCGTAGTCGAGGTTGATCGATGACTGATTTTTTTCCATTCTCAGGAATTCCACGTGGCATACGTGTGGGTGCAGATGGCAAATTCTCCAAAGCCGGGAACTTGGGCCCTCGAGAGATCCGCTGATTACGGAAAGACATGGAAGCCGTGGTTCTACTTTGCGGATTCGGATGCGGAGTGCATGAGGGTACGGTATAGAATATTTCCTGGTTACGGTACAAATCGATTGCAGAGATTCGGAGTTGAGTCTCTTGCCCCGATTGAGAGAGACGATCAAGTGATCTGTCGATCGGATCTCTCTTCCATTCATCCACTCGAGAACGGTGAAATTCTACTGAACCTAATGGAACATCGACCATCGAGGGAAAGCTTCATGTCGAGTACCACTCTGCAGGATTTCACGAGGTAACCATAATCAACCTTTGTTTGCAACTTCTGAAACTCCAATTGAGATTCAATTTCAATATGTTTCACAAACAAAATTAAAATATCCGAGATTCGTTCAGAGTCGTTAGAAGCCAAGAAAGTAATAAATCAATAATTCAGAGCAACGAACGTTCGTCTTCGTCTGATCGGCACTCGAACTCTCCAGGGACATTTGATGGACCTCAACGATATGAGAGATCCGACTGTCACCAGAAGAGTCAGTTATCGATAACTGATTGACGTACCAAATCGATATTCTTACAGTACTTCTACGCGATCAAGGAGATTCTGATGGGCGGTCGATGCGTGTGCAATGGACACGCGAGCACCTGTGATATCGTCGATCAGCTGCGTCCCACCACACTCGTGTGCAGGTACGGTAGATGGGTTATCGATTATCATTATCTCGCACTCACACGCATTCTTCATTCCTCGTCTTCATTCAGCCCTAGAAGAAAGGGCATTCTCATCTCATCTTCACTTTTTTTGCTCCCCTCAATGTGATTCTGCCAGATGTGAAAATCTACATAGTCGTTCTCCATCCCTGTCTTTCTCTTCTCTTCTTTTGCTTGACCTAATAGATCAAAGACGCTAATGCCCAAGCACGGTTAGGTAGACTGAGAGATGACACTGAATGAAGAGAGTCCTCTCCTAAATGCCTTCTTCATCAAGATGTGAACACAACACGTGCGGTGACATGTGTGAGCAGTGCTGTCCCGGATTCGTCGCTAAGGAATGGCAGAAGACAACGGCAACGAATAACTTCACTTGCGAACGTGAGCATACGATGAAATATAGAAATATGTTTTGTAGACATGAAGCCGTTCTGAAATCACAGAGAACTCTGTCTGTACAGTCTTGAAGACAGGATGAAACACATTGGAAATCAAATAATCTAAAATGGGCTAAAGAGTGATTCTTCAGCGTGCCAGTGCTTCGGTCGCACGAATGAGTGTGAATTCGATCCGTCGGTTGTCGGCGAGTCTCTCGATATCCACGGAAACAAGGAGGGAGGAGGACGATGCAGAAACTGCAGGGTATTGTTTATTTTCGATCTTTTTTCGATCTCTTTTTCGATTTAAAAATATTTAAAATAATAATAAATTTCAGTACAACACTGAGGGTGTGAACTGCAATCAGTGCGTGCGTGGATTCTTCCGTCCTGAGACGAGAGAGTGGAGTGATCTCCAGCCATGTGAACGTAAGCGAATGAACGGAAATATTTAATGTTTTGAAATTTCACCCGAACAACATTAGTGGACATCAAAATGCGCGCTTCACGTAGACTGTCTGAAACCTATTTCATTTTGCCAACCAATTTATGTGGGGTCAAGAATGAGGAATATGAATCTTCATCTCATCTGCCTACCACTGTTGTCATATAGTTCGATCAGAGATAGTTTTCAAAAAAATTTTATTTTACTCAAGGGTGCAAGTGAAATTGATCGTAGGCTCGTTCAAAATTCTCACAGACAGTCTGACACTCATTCGAATTCACTTGCTCCTCAACTGATAGTTTGAAGTTTCCCCCTTCCAATCTCTCCCATTCAGAGTGTCGCTGTGACCCATCCAAACACAACGGAGCATGCGCCGAAATCACTGGCAAGTGCGAGTGTCTCGATCGATTCACTGGAGAGAACTGTGACCAGTGCGCACCCGGTTATCACTCCCCGCCCGAGTGTCTGCCCTGTGACTGCAAGGCACCCGGCACCAAGGGAGATGTGTGCACGGTAAGTACCGTAATCCATAGATGCAGTATCCCAATCGATATCTGCAGCCCACGAACGGAACCTGCCCCTGCAACGAGGGTTACGGCGGGGACTTCTGCGAGAGATGCGGAGACGGATTCACCAATATCACTGCCGGCTGCAAGGGTACCGTAACTAGCCCCATCTACTGTAATCAGGATCTTCCGTTCAGAATGCGGTTGCAATTCGGTCGGTTCGGTGCACAATAAGTGCGATCTGAACAGTGGAGATTGCGTGTGTAATGCGCAGTTTGGCGGAAAGAAGTGTGATGAGTGCGCTGGAGGATACTACAACTTCCCCGATTGCAAGTGTGAGTGATCTGACCCACCGAATGACCTACCGTAACCTACTGTACCCTTCAGACTGCGACTGCGACCCGTCCGGCACAGAGAACGGAGTGTGCGATGGAAAGAGTGGACAGTGCCTGTGCAAGGAGGGATTCGCAGGAAGACACTGTGATCAGTGCGACCTCAACTTCTACGGATATCCCAACTGCAAACGTGAGTTTGACCGACTGGACAACCCATCGAACTACCGTACCCCTTCCAGCCTGCGGTTGTGACGGAGCCGGAGCTCTGTCCGGAGAATGCGATGCCAAGACCGGAGATTGCCAGTGCTCAGGCAACTACACCGCCCGAGTGTGCGATAAGGTATACGGTAGAGTGGGTACGGAAGGTCAATTAATCGATTGAGTGCGCGGCTGGATTCTACGGTTATCCCGAGTGCAAGGAGTGCTCGTGTCTGCACGAAGGAGCCAAGGGACTCACTTGCGACCAGTTCGGACAGGTCAGTTGATCATTAATCTTTGATCTCTTGAATCCTGGTTGATCTTTGATCTTTGCAGTGCTTCTGCAAGGAGAACTTCCACGGTTCTCGCTGCGAAACGTGCAAGCCCAACTTCTACAACTTCCCCCTCTGTGAGGCATGCAATTGCGACCCGAAAGGAGTGTCCAGGAACTTCCGTGGATGTGACAAGGTACGGTAGCTGATCGATAATTGAAGAATGTTCTGGTCAACGGTAAGCAATCGATAATTCAGGTTGCTCCTGGTGAGCTGTGTGAGTGTAATACGAACGTGCAAGGACGCATCTGCAATGAGTGCAAGCCGACCTTCTGGGATCTACAGTCGTACCACACGGGAGGGTGCGTCGGTGAGTAATGGAGATCACGGTAGATTACAGTAATCAACCTATCGCAGACTGCGCCTGTCATCTGGCCGGAACGATCTCCCGTCTGAACACGTGCAAGCAGGCCAGTGGACAGTGCAAGTGAGTACCGTATCCGGCGATTATCGATTTCCTAGTACCCCTCAATTATCTATTTTCTCATCAGCTGCAAGCGCAACGTCGGTGGAAGAGCGTGCGATAAGTGCGCGTCGGGCTACTTCAACCTCAAGTCATTCCATCCTCATGGATGCGAACGTGAGTTACTGTAGGAACTGGATACTGTAGGAGTACGGTAGGGTACAATTATCGATCATTCAGCGTGCAACTGTGACGTGGGAGGAGCACTGAAGGGCGATTGTGATAGTGAGAATGGACAGTGCAAGTGTAGACCGAGAGTAGCCGGTGTGAGATGTGATGAGCCCCTGCAGCACCATTACTTCCCCACACTGTGGCATCATCAGGTGAGAGAGAGACGATGAAAATCACGATTACAGATTTAATCACTCTTCAAAAGCTTCAAAGAGAGCATCACAAAATGAAGAATATATCTCTTCAATGGATCATGATGAAGAAACCCATTCAAAACACTATAAAACAAACAAAAAAAACAAAATAATATGGATAATTCGTCTCCTACAGTACGAAGCCGAAGATGGTCACACTCCCGACAATCGCGGAGTTCGATTCGCTTGGGATCCTGAAATCTTCCCCAATTTCTCCTCCAGAGGATTCGCAGTCTTCTCGCCCATCCAGGTAATCGATAATCTCCATTCGGATACCGTAACCTTCTTCTTCCCTCAGGACACGATTCTCATCAACATGGAGGCACCGAAGGCTACCGTATCCAAGATCCTCCTCAAGGTGCACAATCCGTCCAATGTGACCATGACCGCCCAGGTCACGTTGAGCAGAGCTGCCCCCACTCCTGGAGGTACGGTAGATCAGTTTGCGATCGATATCGAATTGAGGATACAGTACCCAACCGAATCCCTTGCAGAGACTGAACAAACTACGAAAGTGTCGTTCCCTCCGATGGCCTCTCCCTACATCTCCGAAGTGACCCTCACTGGAAAGCCATTCGTGATTTCGGCTGGTAGCTGGGTGCTCAAAGTGGAGACGAAGCAGAGACTGTTCTGGGTGAGTATCTCGACCATCGATATTCCCTGATCTTTGATCTTCACAGGACTTTGTGGTCATCCTCCCTTCTCAATACTATGAGGGCACGAACCTTGTCGTCACTCACAACAAGGCTTGCGAGGCTGGAGTCAAAGACGGTAATGCACTGCGGTATCTACCGTATCCTAACCGTAATCTCTCTCAGGTGAAAAGTGTCTCGACCTTCTGTATCCTCCTCTTCCTCAAGTTGCTCGTGCCGATGCGACCAAACCAGGCATCATGCCCTTCGATATAACCACTGGAGATGGAACGACCATTCCACTTGAGATGGTCCCTCTCGAACAAGTCAGAGAGGATATCGGACCCGCGGCTTTCATTAGAGCAGACAACAACAGCCGAATCGTCACTGCTAAGGTATGGAAGGAGTAGGGTAATATCAATCGAGGACTGACTATTATAGGTTGATGCCCTGAAGACGACAAATACGTGGTTCTCATGGAGTATTTCAACTTGGAGAAGACTGATCTGAGTCTGGGAATGAATGTGAGTCGACTACGGTAGTGTTTACGGTTGATCAATTATCGATTGAAGGTCACTCAAAACGAGATGATCCACTCCGGACAGTGCACCATCCACTACTGTCCCTATTCGGCCTTCTGCAGGGAACTGATCACTGAGGTACGGTAGGATAAAGTAGTATCGATCGATAACTGAAAAACGATAGATCAATGAATCCTCTTCAGAACGGTCAACCTCTCCTTCTTTCCCTCGAGAAGGGCAAGGCTCAGATTTCCTTCTTAGTCGGACCCAATCACGAATTCGGACTGCATTCAATCAATCTGATCAGAGAGAAGGATTGGAACAATCAATACCTCCAGCAGGTACCGTAGCTACCGTAACCTTAAGATGCATTATCCTACCGTAACCCCCACTCAGGTCCCCGTGTGCGTCCGTAGAAACAAGATCTGCGAGCCGCTCTCGTTCCCCGCAGCGGCAGAATCGGTTGTGGTCGAGGCTGAACACGGTACGGTAGAGATTATCGATTGGTTACGGTATGTAGGTTACGGTATCCCTTGCAGGTCAACGCGAATCCCGTCCCGTCAGTGGTGACAAACTGTCATTTGACGTTGCCAATGCGGAAGATGTCGTCGTCGTTCCTCTCGATGCTTCTAACGTCAGTGATTATCGATTGATCTGATGTTACAATACCCCGAGACTACCGTACTTTTAGATTACAGTACCCTTAGACTAACGTATCCCAAGACTGTCTACAGTACCCTCACTCAATCGATTTCAGCCTAACCTCGAAGTGTCCGGTGTCGTCCAGTCACCTTACCACTACATGATCATGGTCCACTACTTCAACAACGACAACACTCCCCAATCGATCGATGTGAGTACCGTATCCCTCCTCCTGTCTACCGTACTCTCCCTGATTCAGGCCCTCGTCTCTTCTCGTGACAATCATTTCGAAGCCGTCGTTCCCTTTGCCTATTGTCCTTCAATCGGAGGATGCAGAGCTCTCATCAGAGAGAAGGACCGTCCAGAATCCATCCAATTCTGGCTCGAGGACAAGTATACTGTCCAATTCCTCGGCAATAACCTGGAAGGATTGAAAGTACGGTAGCCAATCGATAATTGATTTACAGTACTATACCTTGCAGGGTCCGATCTACATCGATTCAATTACGGCAGTTCCCTATCAGCACTTCACCTCCTCTCTCATGTCTCCACTTCCTCATGATCTATCAGGAGATTTCCTCGAATCGTGTAGCGATTCACACTTCCAAAATGATCCCAAGACCAATGTATCCGATGCGTGCAAGGCCCACATCTTCTCCCTTACGACGGAATTCAATCAGGCCGCATTCCCCTGCGAGTGCTCCAGTCAGGTACTGTATACTACGGTAGCCCATCATCGATTACGGTATTCAGGGATCGAGAAACTTCGATTGCGAGAAGTACGGTGGTCAGTGTGAGTGCAAGGATAACATCATGGGAAGGAGATGTGACCAGTGCGCACCCGGATACTACGGATTCCCCGAGTGCAAGAGTGAGTGTGGCACATCGAGCTACACTAATCTTCCGTATCCCAGAGTGCAAGTGCGGTAAGAATCAGCTGTGCGACTCGCGCACGGGACAATGCTCGTGTCCTCTTCACGTTGAAGGAACCGAATGCGATCGATGCGTCGGATTCGCTTTCGGGTACGGTAGATATCGATCGATAATCGTACTACAGTAACCTTCTTTCAGATACGATCGTCTGATCGGATGTCAGAAGTGTGGTTGCGACCCGCAGGGATCCGAGGGAGGACAGGCAGTTTGCGATGCGGAAAGCGGACAGTGTCTGTGAGTACTGTGGGATACTGTACCTACCTGAACCTACCGTAATCAATGGATACTCTTCAGATGCAAGGAGCACGTGGGTGGTCGTCAGTGTGATTCGTGTCTGGCCGGGTTCTTTGGATTCCCGTACTGTCATCAGTGTAGATGCAATAGAGAGGGAACAACGGCACAGATCTGTGATGGAACGACGGCACAGTGCAAGTGCAAGGTACGGTTGGATTACGGTAGCACCATTTGACCGATCGATAATCGTAGATACAGTACTTTCATCTTCCGTTCAGGAGAACGTCGTTGGTCGTGAATGTGAACAGTGCAAGGCAGGAACTTTCGCCCTCGCATCCACTCACGATAAGGGATGTATTGACTGTTTCTGCTTCGGAGCCACCGATAGATGCCAGTCTAGTCATCTACCTGTGTCATTGGTCAGTCTTGTTGCCATACGGTAATTCCGAATACTGTAGGTCAGTTTACGGTAGTATATTGTATCATTCAGATGGCTATCGATCACTCGCTCGTCACTACCACTGATTCTGCTGGAAAGGTGGAAGTGGATGAGAGCAACCATGTGGTTTACACTGGAGGTGAAGAGAGACCGAAGGTTGTCTATTGGGAGATCCCTGTGCGGAAGGAGAAGGACTACACCTCACTTATGGACTATTCGTGAGTTTGATTCCTGAATTCAACCGGTTTGATGAGTTACGTTTCATTAGTTCTTGAAAACACGGCTTTCGCTTTGGTTTCAATGATAAAGGCTTGGCTTGTCGGGGAAAATAGTCCATCATTGTCCATTCAGATGACGGTGACCCTTTCCTCTTCATCGCACACGGATGGTCACTCAAAGGAGGCAGATGTCGTCCTTCGAGGAGGAAATTACACGGGAGAATTCTGGTCGGAGGAACAACCAGCCGATCCTCTCTTCCATTCACCATTAGAATGCACATCACACCGGTCAGTTGAAGAGAGGAATGAGATACGTTTCACTGGTGATTGAAATGATGAAGAATGTGTCAATTTCAATCTGTTTCTCCATGCCGTTTTAAAAACAACTATAATCATCTTTCAGGAGAGTCTTCAACACCCGAATGGACTACCGATGAGAAGAGACGAAGTTATGATGATGCTTCATTCCCTCTCCTCCATCAGAGTCAAGGCATCCTTCTACAACTCCGCACCATCTGCACAGCTCATCGATTTCACCCTCGTGAGTTTTACGATTTATCGATTGATTTATTTATACATTACTCCCAAATCCCCTCCCAAATCAATAATCCGCTCAGGAAACGGCCGACGAGAACGCCTCAGCCGAGGTGCTGCGAGCTGTGACCGTAGAGAGATGTGCCTGTCCCGCCCCTACACCGGACTGTCCTGCCAGGTACGGTATCTGTGAGATACGGTAGATCACGGTATCGATTGCAGGAGTGCGCTGATGGATACTATCGTGTGAAGAGTGGAAAGTATCTGGGATCGTGCGTGCCATGCAATTGCCATGGACATTCGGGCACTTGTGATAAGGAGACTGGATTGTGCAAGGAATGTCAGCATTCGACCGAAGGAGAACATTGGTGAGTGCTTAGGAATGAAGACATTTCAGAGATGAAGAGTAGATTGATCTTTGATCTTTGCAGCGAGACTTGCATCGAAGGCTTCTACGGTGATGCCACATCTGGTTCTCCCTTCGCCTGCTCTGCCTGTGCATGTCCCTACGCCCCCGAGAACAACTTCGCCACTTCCTGTGATGTTTCGGATGAGGGACAGACGAGAATGTGCTTCTGCAAACCGGGTTATGCTGGCGATAGATGCGAGAAGTGAGTTTAGCGCTGAAATGTTTGGGTTTTGTACCGAGAAAGCGCCCATTGAGATCTTCAAGAATTATCAAGAATAAGGAGCGTTCGTGAAACATACCTCATTCTCTTTCACTCTTACTCGTTCACAAACTGATTTCCAGATGCGCTCCTGGTTTCTTCGGTGATCCCGAGGCGTCAGGCGGATCGTGCGAACCGTGCCAGTGCAATGGAAACAACGATCTGAGAGACCCACAGGTACGGTAGCGAGATTACTGTATCGAGAACAGTAACCTCACAGTATCGCCTTCCAGGCTTGCCACGAGCTCTACGGTTCCTGCCATCTCTGCCAGAACAACACGGCTGGAGACCATTGTGAATCGTGTGCCCCGTGGTACCATGGAGACGCCGTTACGGTAGGTGCACGGGGAGTGGCTATCGAGTACTGATTTTATTCTAATACCATACTTTTCCCAGTCGAAGAACTGCTCTTCGTGCGAGTGTGATCAGTGTGGAGCCATTCGTGCTCTCCTCTCACCGGCTCATGCGCCTGCAAGACCAATGTTGTTGGAGAAAGATGCGATCGATGCGCGGTAAGTACGGTAGATACGGTAGCCCTAAGGGTACTGTAGTCATGATTACGACAATATCGATCTGCAGGCCGATCACTGGGGATTCTCTCGCTGCGGAGGCTGCCACAACTGCCATTGCGGTGCTGCATCGAGCAGCAGTCAGTGCGATGGAGTGAGTTGTGGTCTTTGATCTTTGAACTTTGGTCGTTGATCTTTGCGTTCTGCAGATGAACGGTCAATGCCCGTGCCGTCCCGGAGCCACTGGACTCCGCTGTGAGCAATGCGATTACGGATTCTGGAATTATGGAGAGAACGGATGCACCAGTACGAATTATACTCTTCTCAATATGTTTCACCGTGTGATTATTTTAGGGTCTTTTGTTCAATTGCAATTCCACTCCGCTGAAGATTCGCACAAAACCCACAATTTGAATTGAAAAGTTAATAATCCATTGAGAATGCGACTGCGAGGCTGATCTCTCACTGGGAACAGTGTGCGATGTGCACACTGGACAGTGCCATTGTCAGGAGGGAGCCACGGGAGCAAGATGCGATAAGTGTCTACCTGAATATCTCAGGATTCCCACCATGGGATGCAGAAGTGAGTATACTGTAGATCTACTAAAGGGATGCTGTAGTGATATTGTGCGGTACAGTTTGAAAAATACAGGTTATCGTATCTTCATTTTCAACGTTCTCTCACCGGTTAGAGAGACGAGAGAGCACGTGAAATGAAGAGACCATTACCTGTATTTCGAACTCGATTGTACGGATACTGTAAGGGATACGGTAGTCAAGATACGCGGTAATACCATAATCCTTCCTCCTTCAGAATGCGACGAGTGTGTGTTCCATCTGAAGGCGGACGTTGATTCTCTCGATGGGGAAATTGATCGACTTCGTCTTTCAATTTCGAATATTTCTGCTGGAACGATCGATGGAGCGAGATTAGCCAAGTACAGCAAACAGATGAGCTATATCAATGTAAGTGATGGGATAGGGTACGGTACTTACAGTGGCCCTGAACGAAGAAGTACGGTACGTACACGATAATGATACGGTAATTTAGGAGACGTACGGTCTTCTAAATCAACTCGATTCTGCCGAGCCGATTTCCCTTCTCTCTTCGATCAGAGGAGGACTGGAAGAGGCTGCTGTGATTAGAGTTCACTCTGATACGACAAGAAAGGGATCTGAAGAGAATGTGAAGAAGACAGAGAAACTCGTCCAGGGAATGTATACGGTAAGTCATGATATGATAACCAGTTCACGATAACAGTGGTATACTGTAATTGCAGCTGAACATCGATTCGAAGGAGAACATCAAATCATCTGCTCAAGTGGTCGAGTCTCTTCGTCAACTGTCGATTGCCCTCGAAGCATCGGCTGGACGGCCTAAGCCAATTCCCCAATGGATTGAAGAGAGTAAAGAAATAGTCAAGAGATTGGAGGAAAGCAGTGGACGATTGGAGGAGATGGACGGAGGAAAGGTAAGAGTGGAAAATGGGATTAGAATATGTTTCACGATCTGCATATTTGATGATGTTCACCTTTATGAACAATTGCTTTCCGCCATGACGCTCACAATTTTAAATAATACAATTTTCAGATGTCCACCGGAGTGTCAAAGGCTCGCGATGCGATGAAAGAAGTGAAGGAGAAGGAAGAAAAGATGAAGAAGACGATTGAAGAGAAGAGAGAGAAGGAAAGACAACTGAAGGAATACGTGGATGATGCCATTCAACTCGTCACCAAGGCAAAGACTTCCGCCCAGAGAGCTAATGATGTGAGTACCGTAGGGTTACGGTATCTGGGATACGGTAGCAATCAATCGATAATTCAGAGAACCGCTCGGATGAATGTCGGCAAGACTGAGGCCATGACGAAGAGTGTGAATGAGGACGCCGAAAAGACGAAGGAGGGACTGGCCAAGGTACTGTAGAATACGGTAGAGTAGTCAATCGATAATCCCTTCCAGATCGCTACTCTAACGAAGGAAGTGAGTGCGTACGCAGAGCAGTTGGCTGAACTGGGAGAAGATCTCAAGACGATTCTCGCTTCCCTCAATGAGACGATGGAGACTTTCGAGAGTGGAAAGGACAAGAGAATGTATATGAGATTCAAGAGAGATTCTGCTGCCACGGTTGATCTGGTGAGTAGAGAACGGTAGGACACGGTAGAGTACAGTATCCATTCCAGAATGCAATCAACGACAAAGTGATCGAACTGGAAGGACAGTCATCCGGTCTGAAGAGTAAATTCGCTGCTACCAAGGAAGCTTCCAAGGTGGGAGCAGTGATCTTTGATCTCTTGATTGATCTTTGATCTCTTAGCTGATCTTTGATCTATTAACTGATCTTTGATCTCTTCAGGGAGCAGTCGATGCCGCTTCAGTGTACGATGAGTTGAGTGAGAAGATGAAGAAGGCTTCCGATGCTGCTGAGAAGGCGAAGAATACGGTGAAGAACAGAAGGGACGAGTCGATGAACTGGTGAGTACGGCAGAGACAGTTATCGATAACTGAGTGAATACGGTAATATATCGATTGCAGAGAACTGACATCGAAGAGAGCACAAAGAAGACGAATGATGCAATGAGTGAAAGTGAGAAGATGAGAGGAGAAATGAAGGAAGTCGAGAAGGATCTTAAGGTATTACGGTAGAAGGGAGAGGAGTACGGTAGATATCGATTGATTGCAGGGAGTGAATGAGAAGAAGGAAACGGTGCAGAGAGAAATTGAGAAGCAGAGAGAAAGAATGGATCGAATCACCGGAGGAGGAAGAAGAGTCAATGAGACAATGAAGGAGAAATTGGAAGAATTCGTGAAGAAGGATGCGAAGGAAGAGACAAAGGTACAGTAGGGGTGCTGTAAGTCAAAAAATTATCGATTTATAGATGGAAGAAATCCGTGCGAAGGTTGCCGATCTCGAATCGAAGGCAGCAGAGAAAGTGGAGGGAGGAATGGCAGGCCAATTGGGATTGAAACAAGCTAGAGCTAATCTGAAGGAGATCAATGAAAGAAAGGAGAAGGGACCAACCGAATGGAGAAGACACGTTGATGCATTGAGAAATGCCACTCATAGGTACGGTAGAATACGGTAGAAGGTACAGTATTGATCGATTGCAGAGTCGACAGACTCAATGAGCAGCTGCGCAAGCTCAAGGAGAACTTGGCTATGGCCAGAGATGCCGTGAACAAGGTTTGATCTTTGATCTCTGGCTCCTGATTTTTTTATCTTTCTCAGGTCTCTCTGCCAGCTCATTTCGAGGTTGGATCATCGCTTGACGTTGCCCTTCCCGCTCCTCCTTCTCATTCTGCAGTCGCCACTGATTTGACTGTCGTCTTCAGAACGAATCGTGATGGTGAGTGATTATCAATTTATTATCAGTAGATTACGGTAATCCGTTCAGGAATCCCCGTGTATCTCGGTCAAGTCAGTCCGACCAATCAGCAGAATGATCTGAAGGATTACATGGCTGTGGAAGTGGAACAGGGACGACCGGTTGTCACTTTCCAATTGGGAGACGATCCTGTTAGAGTCGCACTGAACACGTGAGTATATGGGTTAGGGTAGTGATTGAGTACGGTAGATCACGGTTTTGATTGCAGCCGAATCGACGACAACGAGTGGCATCGACTGGATGTATCGAGAGTTGGACGAAGTGTCAAGAGCTCCCTCCTCACTCCTGATGGAAAGGTACGGTAGAGGGGTTGCGGTAGACTTAATTCATCGATTGACAGGTGACAATGGAGACAAAGACTTCGACGGCCCCCGGAGAGCATGCGATTCTCAATCTGCAGAAGGCGAATAGCAAGCTGTATCTGGGCGGAATCCCGATCGAGAGCAGCGTAAGGATACTGTAGGATACGGTAGAATTACGATATCGATTTTCAGACGAATACCCGCACGCGCAGCTTCATCGGAGACATCTCGGAAGTTATTCTCAATGGAGATTCATCGGACTATGGAGTGTGAATGAGGGAGGAATCGTGTCTGTGAATGGAGCGAACAAGAGACATTCGGACGAGTCTGCCTTCGAGAGAGGTACGGTAGTCAATCGATACAGTAGTTACAGTAATCTCCTCATCTACAGAAGTGGGTGTGTCCGACGGTTTCCTCGTGTTCCCTCTGGCCTTCTGGAATCCACGCAAGCAGACGAAACTCTCCCTTTCCTTCCTGACCTACGCTCCCGATGGCCTCCTCTTCTACCTCGGAAAGGATGTGAGTAGATGAACGGATCGATAACTAACTTTCCATCCTCGTTCAGAAGAAGTTCCTGTCGATCGAGTTGTCTCAAGGAATCGTCAAGGTTGCGATGGATCTCGGATCGGGAGTGGGCACTCTCCAGACTGAGGTAATCGATAATCCAGATCGATTACCGTACCTCTACCGTAATCTAGGCATCCTACAACGATGGAGAATGGCATTCGATTCGTCTTGCGAGAGAAGAGAAGCAGATTCAGCTGATTGTTGATAATGAGACGATCAGTTACGAAATGAAGGGAGACGGAGTGGAATTGGCAGTTGGAGACTATTACTATCTGGGAGGAGTCCCTCTTGATGTGAACACGTGAGTGCTGTAACTACCGTAATTACCCTACCGTATCCCAAATCAATCGATAATTGCAGCCGTTCAACCGTCGAGCCTCTCCGTGGTTGCATCCGCAATGTGAAACTGAAGGATGATGTGGTGAATATTCGCTCGGCCCATCGTTCCAAGGGAGTATCCGCATCCTGCCCATCGATCTCACTCACCAGAGAGGTACGATTGATACCGTAGAACGGATCGATAATGCCGTATCCCTCATCTACCGTAATCTTATCAGGTTTCGTTCCTCTCGGATCGTTCTTCGGCCATCTTCAAGAATGTTTCACTCGGTTCCATCGATCAGAGACTTCCCTTCGATCTCGCATTCCGATTCAAGACAAGACAGACAAATGCACTTATGTGCACTGTTAAGAATGATGATGATGTAAGACTTGATCTTTGATCTTTAGTCTAGACGGTCAATTGATCTTTGATCTTCAGGAGACGGTGCTCTCTGTCCATGTGGCTGACGGTCACGCGGCCATTGCCAACGGAGAAGGAAAGGAGAAATTCAAGCTTGGATCGATTGTGTCTGATGGACAATGGCATTACGTGTCCATGAGAAGAGACGGAAGCCAGATCAAGGTCACGCTTGATGATGGTGAGTACTGCAGTGTAAGGGTGCGGTCATCAGAATACGGTAGTTCGGTGGGTCAAATATCTGTTTCAGTGTACTTCTCTGCAATGGACAAGATCGCAATGGAGGCCGAGTCTCCGATGGAGAAATACTCTCTAATCTTCGGAAAGCAGAACGATCATCATTACATCGGATGCATCAGAGATGTCACCTTCGGAGCTACCGTACTCGAATTTGCCAAGGTACGGTAATGGGGATACTGTAGCTTGAGATACGGTAATTGCAGTCTGAGCGTCGTGAGGTGCGTCTGACTGGCTGCTCGATGATGGAAGTTGCTGCGGGAGAAGTGACTGTAGGAGATGCTGAGGAGGAAGCAAAGGAGGCCAAGGTAAGCATTCTGAAGTAATCAGTCAAATCATACTCTTAGGACGATCTAAAAATTATCGATTCTCTTCAGAAGGCAGGCAAATCGATCGAAGACGAGTTGGAACCTCCCGTTCCCTCTACCACCCTCCCCACTTCCACTCTTGCACCACAGAAGCAGATCACGGAAGTGCCCCTGACTCCTTCGGACGGTCCCGTCAAGAAGGTATTGATTGATTGGTTACGGTAGATTAATCGTATCGATTGCAGGTGTTCTACCCGACCGCATGCGCTCTTGGCAACAGACATCCTGCCGAACTCAAGGGATACAGATTCGGAATGACGCCCAATTCAATGATCGGATTCAATGAAGGCATGCCTGAATCCTTCAACAAGGAGTGAGTATTGTAACGAAGGGTCCATTGAGGATACAGTAATCGAATATTGATCTTTGATCTCAGGGGATCGCTGTCGATGCGTATTCGTCCTGATGGAGCATTCGGACCTCTCTTCTACGCTCACGACGAGTCACAGGATCACTTCCTCTCTGTCTACCTTGCCAATGGATTCGTTGCCGTGTCATCGAACACTTCTACTGAAGCGAAGGTACGGTAGATCATTGGGATACAGTAGAATGATATCGATTCATTTCAGAAGGTTCTTCTCTCGAAGACGATGGTTGTGGATGGAAAGTGGCACGATATCAAGATCCAGAGGAAGGGAATCGTTGTGCAGATGACTGTCGGTGAGTACGGTAGAATGAACTACGGTTGTCGATCGAGGACTGACTTATTTTCACTTATTCAGATGAGGAATTCGTGGAAGCGATGGACCTTTCATCCGATTCCATTGACTTCGTTCGTCCCTTCTGGATCGGAGGACTTCCTTTGAACAACAAGACACTCCTGCAGAATGTCGGACAGGTTTGATCACTCTTGGTCTTTGATCTTTGATCTCTTGCAGGATCCGAAGCTGAAGCAGCGTATCGAATACATGGGTTGTATCGATGAGATCACCATCAACAAGAACAAATTGGAAGATCCGGAGTACTCCGAGGGTGTGGAACAGTGCGCTCTCACGACAGAGCCGGGATTGTACCTTGGACCGAAGGGAGGTTACGCCATCAAGCAGCATCCTCAACCAATTGATACTCTCACCACTGAGATCATGTTCCGTTCGAGATCCACCGATGGACTGATCTACTCCATTGGAAAGGTACGGTAATCGACAAGGTTAGATTACGGTAGATGAGTACGGTATTTGTTCAGGTTGACTACGTTGGTCTGTACATGATCAAGGGAGAGATGATTCTAACCCTCAAGACGGCTGCTGGAGGAACCTGCGTGGCCTCTTACGTTCCTCCATCCAACACGACCTTCTGTGATGGACACTGGCATCACGTCAGGGTACGGTAACGGGGATACGGTGGATCCGGGAAATAGTATGATTACGGTAACTGATTTATCGAATTCAGGTATACCGCAAGAAGAAGTTGTTGACGATGGCAGTGGATGGAAACTCGAACATGAAGATCTGTAATGTGAAGGGAATTGATTTCATGTTCACTGACCCCATCGTTCTGGGTAAACCAGAGAAGGGAATGGTCCATGAAGATCTCATGAAACATGGTAAGAGATTACTGAAGGGAGTACCGTAGATCATTCTCCCTTTTCAGAAACCTTCGTCGGATGTCTGAAGATGATCGATGAATCCGGTCAGGGGGTAACAAAGAGGGACATCTCTGCACTGACGAAGAGAGATCTCTCCAAGTATGAGACATTCGAGAACTACAAGACCTACGGAGACGCCCACAATCAGTGTCCCAACACGTAGAATGTCCCTTATCAATGCATAATCACCCCCTTTATCACTGCTTACCAGTGATTTCTCTTTCTAGTATTCACTTTCTATGCCAACATCTTCCATCTCAGCACTTTGTATCTGCTTTATCTGAGTTCCTGTGGATTTTTTGTATTTCTGAATTTTTATGTTGTTAATTGCTAAAGAATAAAGATGTTGAGGCTATGATTGATCGAAAAACGAACACGAAAGTCGGTAGGAAAAATACCGAACAATATCTGCAAATTTCAAAAAAAGTCAGTTTGCAATCCGGAGCCGTGGCATTCAACGAGAGCCGGGAGAAAGTCTGGAAAGATCTTTCATGAATTTTCGAGCAGTTCTCATCGTTTGCGCCCGTTTCTTATCTTTCCTCGCTTTATTTCGTGTTGCAGGTGTATGGTCCATCGTGGGTTCAAGCGCGAGAGCGAGAAAAAGCAATCTGAAACCATGGTACCCTTCAATACTGAGGTTTGTAACTTTTCGAACTCGTTTTTCTCTTTTTGTTCGTTTTTGAACTGTCTGTTTCAAGAAGCGCGAGGTAATCGACACTCCCGATTTGAACAACGAAGTTTCGAGACGAATGGGAGAACTGCTGCTGAGAGGGCACACGATGTTGAATGCGGAGTGCGAGTGCGGGGTTAGTTATCTATCAATAACTCGTTATTACCGTAGCCTATCAGGGGATCCTCATGGAAGACCGTCACGGAGTGCGACGGTGCATCGCCTGTGAAGTGAGGGAAGAAGCACCCGAAGAAGGTGAGTGAGGCATGGTAGATTATTGATCGACGACCTTTGCAGATACGGTAGAACAGCCATCGACGTCGTCTGTGGATACTGTAGATGACGATGATCGTGTCGAGATGAGAGAGTATGTATCGACGAATATGGGAAAGCTGCTCATGCGGGGACACACCATGCTCGACGCTAACTGTAAATGCTCGGTGAGATTTATACAATATTCTAAGGGAAAAAACTTCGTATTTGAAAAATTGACAGTTTGAGAAAATATTCATAGATAGCGTTCAAAGGGTGCGACAATTGATGCAATTATGCGATTTGGTGGATCGTAGAGAAATCTTAATCTTGCTAAGTAAAAAAATTGATACTATTTCAGTGTATTCTGATGGAGGATCGCGAAGGGAACAGGACGTGTCTCGCTTGTGAGTTCAGAGAGAACAAGAAGACGAAGAAGAATACGGTGCACGCTGATAATGGATTCAAAGTGGTCGAGATCCCACTCAATGGAGAGATCTCTTCCAGAGTGATCGAGATCCCTCTGAATGGGGACCTCCCATCCAGCTCTCGTGCAGCTCAGGTACGGTAGAATATAGTACTGTAGAATAATCGACAATTGTAGTCTGATTGGGACGATGAGGAGGAAGTGAAGGATACGGAGAGAGATGCGATCAGTGCAAGAATGGGCGAGTATCTTCTCAAGGGAGTGGCCATGCTGGACGAGTACTGTCACTGCGGGGTCAGTATTGATTTATTTTATGATCCATTTTATGATAAGCAAACTAATTGCAGGGCATAATAATGCAAGAGCGAGAAGGTCGGAAGTTGTGTGTGGATTGTGAAGTGAGGAACGAAGGAAAGACAGTGGAGGTGAAAGAACCAGAGAAGAAAATAATGAAGACTGAGGAGAAACCATCCAAGAAGGTCTCCTTCCAGGAGCAGAATACTCCTCTTAGAAAGGTATTGATTGATGACTGATTATCGATCTACCGTATCCTCATTCAGGCTCTCCCTCCATCCGAATGGAAGACTGTAGTGCAGATGACGGTCGAGTCCAAACTCATCTGGTTGTCCAATAGACTATCGAAGACGGAGGACTATGATGAGATGGCCAAGATTCTCGATCTCATCGATAAAGCCACCAATGTTGCTAAGAATCTATGAATAACGATTATTTACCCGATTTGATGTGCTGCTTTTCGTTTTGTTATGTTGCCAGCTTGTCTTTCCTGATGATAAATTGATTTAGTTTTTTTTCATTCATATAATTTTTGCCATACCCGTTCAATCGTAGAAATATCTGAATTTAAAAAAATAATTTAAATATTATCCATAAATAAAATCAGTACTTGATTCATTCACCGTAATCTGTGAACTGCGGGCGCCGCGTGCGCTATTTTGCTGTACTCAGTGAGAGCGAGAGTGTGCAAAAAGAGGAGTGTCTTTGGTGCGCACATGGCCGTTTCAAATTCTTAGCGTCGTTTTTCAAACGGCCGAATATGATTGTGTTTATTTTCGAATAAACTGTTTTATCGATTTATTGGTTATGCGCGTGGTTTCAAATTCATGTCCTCATTGCGAACGATCGGTGAACAAACTGTCTAACATTTCCTGTCTCGTTCGACCTTTATTTTCTTGTTTTTCAATCGTTTTTGATAGATCCGTTACTTTGCCCTTGTTTATCTTATCAGCGTTTGTATTTTTATTCCAATCTTTTGTGTTGCAGGATGGTGGATAAAAAAGACGATCGTAAGGCCCGTTCGGGTTCATCGTCGTCATCTTCCAGCTCTGGTTCGTCTTCATCGGGATCTCGTTCCTCCTCCTCGTCTTCCTCTTCAAGGTTCCTTCTGCTTTTCTTCTTTAATTGTTATATCTGTGAATTGATTAAACAGTAAACGTATCAAAGCGTTTAAACTTACTAAAATTGAATTATACAATGTTTTAGACGAAAATATTTTTTTTAAATTAACGATACGTTTTCGATTGATCAATTGTTCATTCGAGGCTCTTGCTTACACTAACAATTGCAGCTCATCTCGTTCGCCCTCACCGAAGAACAAAAGACGCGTGTCGAAGTCGCCCGCTCGTCGATCGTCTCCCGCTAGACGTCCGGGAGGTTAGGAATCTATTTATCTTTATTTATTTGATACTACACCCGAATTAAGACTAGTAGTCGAAATTTAAAGGAATCTTCGAAGTATAATATTTCAAATTGAAGGATCTCGTCGTTCTCCTTCGGGTGATCGTCGTCCTCGTAGAAGATCGGGATCGCCTCCTCGTAGACGATCTCCGTCTCCCAGAAGAAGGGAGGGAAGAGATGCAAGACAGAGAAGGTAGAGATTTGAGTTCATTTATTTGTATGGCATTGTTTTCTTTTCAACTTCTGCACCATTGATATTTAAACACTTGGAAGACGATTGAATTGCTCGTGGTTAATCATAATCTATTAAGCACTTCCCGTGGTCGTGAGCGTGTAGCCCGTCGGTCTCGCACTCGCTCTCCCAGAAAGGCCAGCCCTCCCAAGAAGCTGTGCGTCCGCCATCTCAGCAGAAATGTATCCAAGGAGCATCTGAATGAGATCTTTGCCATCTATGGAGCGCTCAAGAACTGCGATCTCCCATCGGATAGAAACCATCCCCATCTCGGAAGAGGATACGGATATATCGAGTATGAGAATGTCGAAGATGCTGAGAAAGTGAGGAATTATGATCTTTATTAAAAGATAGAGGCTAGAAAGGAGGAAAATCTTCTTTTTTGAAGTTTAAGAATGATATGTCTGAGCTTTGAGAGTTATTTCATTTATTGACGAAATAGCTTGTGGTTGCAGGCAATCAAGCACATGGACGGTGGTCAGATCGATGGACAAGTGATTCAAGTGGAGATAACTCATACTCCAGCTCCAGTTATTCGTCGTTCTCCTCCTCGTAGATCACCCCCTCCTCGTCGTGGTTTCTCTCCTAAGAGAAGAGGAACTCCTCCTTATCGTGGTGGAGGAGGAGGAGGAGGAACAGGTGCTAATCAAGCACCTCTTGGAGGAAATAGACGATTCGGAGGAGGAGGAAGATCGAGATCTCGTTCTCCCGTTAGACGAAGAAGATCGAGATCCTAAGTTATTCATTACTCGTCCAATTGATGTTACTCTTCGTCCCTATTCACATCTTATACGATGTAAATATTCTATTCCTCCCGCTTCAAGCTTCAATCTAATCTATTTTTGTTCATTGTTTTGTTTCATCTGATCTCTCGTATGATAAAGATTGATTATTCTCAAGTCAGTCATGGCACTCACAAAGTAAGAATAGAAGGCAAGAGAGAGAGACCTACAGAAAGATGGAGAAACGAGATATCAAGATTGGTAAGATTTTTAAGAGATTGGTAATTGGTAAGAGTCTAAAAAAAGTGGTAATCTCTAAACCCCGATCACCGAACCGTTGCGACCAATGATAAATATTCTGTATTTTGTATTCATGTAACGCGGATGAGATCTCTTATCATTTATTGTAAGTGAAACAAGGATGAGATCTCTTATCATTTATTGTAAGTGAAACAAGGATGAGATCTCTTATCATTTATTGTAAGTGATCATTTCCTTAGGAGATCTCTGTTACTATTCTTCATGCGTTATCTGCATCAGAACCATTCGGGTCCGGTTTGGCTTCTGCTTGATGGGCCGCTTGCTTCTTAGCCTGAATCAATTGGTTCATTATCATATTCATCCGATCGATACTCACCCTAACTGTTCTCTTCGTTGTATGTTTTCGATAATCCTCAACGAATTTGCTATCCTTAGTGTTATACGCGTCGACAATCTTCTCTTGAACGAAATAATCGAGTACGAGGCAGTGTAGATAGAGGAATTGCACGTGAGATTGAATTGACTGATATCTCTGCTTACGAAGTTCCTAAAGAGGAGAGTCATGAGGTAATCGGCATGAAGAATGAACAAACCTTGACGATCTCGAGCATATGAATATCCGGATTGGAAGCAATTCGATGACTGGCCAATTCAATTCCCACGAAGGTCGATGTTCTTCCCACTCCAGCCGAACAATGAACGACAACTGGACGATCGTTGTGATACTTACGAACCCATCTGAAGGGAAGGAAGGATACGGTAAATAGAATGACATTCGTTGAATAGTACCTCCACAGCTTCAGAATAGGCTCGGTTTCCACGGGAGCACAATTGTCTACCCAATAACGCATGAAACAGTGCTTCACTTTCACTGTTTCGTCCTTGCTGTGATACGGTAGGATAGAATACGGTAGATGATTGCAAACTGACCATTTGATCTCCATTACAGAGAAGTCAGTATCCACAATCTCAGGTTCATCCAATTTCTCCTTCATTGTCACTGTGTAGGGACCGAATTTCATCTTTTCCTTTGGTTTCTCAGGGAAATAATGGGAGCATTTCTCCAATTCAGCTGAATAATCACTGCTTGTCAATTGACTACCGTATTCCTTCTCTTACAATTTTCCTTGAAGTTGCATAGCATCAGAATGAGGGATACTTTTTCGGTGAAGCACATGTGCCAGAAGTCCTCTTGAGTCTCTTTGAGGGGCGCCTCAAATCGATTGACGATTACGGTAGCTAAGAGGGGAGATACCGTACCTGTGTGCAGATGTACTTCGTTGCTCCAGACGCGGGACTTCCCACCCAATTGGCGTGGATGAAATCGTCGTCCTTTCCTCTGTTCTTCAGTGTGACCCGTGTCTGATCGACACACAGTACATCTGCGTATCTTACAACGTAGAGGATTACGGTAGATCAATCGATCGGACTACCGTACCTGCACTTGAGCTGATTGGCGTCCGTCTTACACGTGTGGAATGAGACTCCATTCGCAACAAATCTCTTGATCTTGGCATTGAACTCCTTCGACATATCTTTGCAGCTCTGCCATGAGAATACGGTAGAGAGGGGGAGGGGTACGGTAGACACTCACTAATGTATGCACCTTCTTTCCCCAGAGAACTTTGTTCGCCTTCTTCTCCTCATCTGATGTCGCCTTCTTCGTTCGTGATGATCCCTCCTCTGGACGGGATACTTTAGCTGTGAGGAATACGGTAGGTGGGGGAGGGGGGGGGGCAAGGAGCGAGAGACGGTACGTCAACGGTACATCTATCGGAGGATACGGCACGGGGGTCTCACCGATACTCTTCTTCTTCCTTCCGTCGTCTTTCGCTTTAGCATCTTTGCCCCCTCCATCCTTGATTCCACTAGGCTTCTCTCGCTTCCTGATCGCCTCCTTGCTTCCCTGGAAAGATCTCAATTGAGAGGAGCATTGGGATCCGAGTAACCAACCCCTCCTGTTTTAGACATGATGAAGAAGATGGGAGATGAAGAGTGAGGAATCGAGTGGAGTTGGCCCCTTTTATAGGTGTGAGCGAGGCAAAATTAAATTAGAACAGGAAATGTGTAACTCATTTTTGACTGAAGAGTGACCTGTCGTATAACGAGATTCGATGGAAGATTCGGTGTTTCGTGTCGATTGAAGAAGAGGAGGACATTCTCGATATCACGGAGGAGATAACGATTTATCGAAGAGGGAATATTATGTAAATATTAATGGACTCTTTACAAACAACAAATTGACAATTCAAACAACTCAAATATACTCTGCTGCCAATTGAGATGATCCCTGTTCAGATTGCATCTTTCTCAATTCAAGATCTGCTGGCTTCGACTTATCTATTCTTAGTTGGGTGTTTCTGTTACAGGCTTCGAACTCTTCCACTTGACAAGAGAGATCTCCCTCCTCACTCATAGACAGATCAGTTATCTCATGAAGAGAGCTGTCTGAGATGGAAGATTCGGTGTTTCGTGTCGATTGAAGAAGAGGAGGACATTCTCGATATCACGGAGGAGATAATGAAGAACACGGGGATGGGACAGATCCATCGCTTGGGATACGTCGATCACGTACACCACACCATCCTTGTACAGCAGATTGAACTCGGAGAAATCACCATGCACCAGATTACACTCCTTGTACATACGAAGAAGGATCTGCAACGGATCAATTGAAAAGGATAATTACGGAAAATGGTCCAACTCACATTCTTAGTCTGTTCGAAAGCACTGATCTTCTCTGCTTCCTCATCGAATTGAACATTTCTCAGTTTGGGAGCTGCGATTCCCTTATCGTCTCCAATGAATCCCATCACCTACAATTAATGCATTGAACTACTAATCAGAATGGGTAAATTGATAAAATAGGCAAAATCATTGACCATGATGTGCTTACGAAGCTTGATGGGCTCGGGGCACGGAAGCTGCTTGTTGAACATTCTAGACAAGCTGATTATTAGGGGAAATGGGATTGTATTAGGTTGGTGCATAAGTTTCTTTCTTTTTCTAAGCTCAAATAACTTCGAGCTTGCTTCACTTGAGCCGAATTCTTCTATAGTTCTTTTGGGGGTTGGGTGTGGGGTCACAGTCGTATATTGGAAATGGATCAGGTTTGCATTGAAGGAGAGTTAAAAATTTCTAAAGAGCAAAGAGTGAAATTTTCCATAAATTCTGCACTCTGGATGGTCCCAGTTCATCACCTATCCTATCAATGCCGATCAACTTTGGATTATGCCCTTTCAGGTAGTGATAGGGGAAGGTTTTATTGTTCATTTAATCACAAAATAGCCGGGTCTCAATCTATGTATGAGACATAGTATTCGAAAAATGACGGTTTTCGATCACTAGATTTTGAGGTCACTTTTTCAAAAAATTCAGCTCATGAAAGAAAAGTTGAATCCATTCCTAAATAAAAGTCAATGCTTGGCATGAAAGGTACTTTAATTTTATGCACTTTGAATATCGGTAGCTGAGCCGTGACTATTACAGTCTTGTCAAAAACAATTTCCATTTTTTTCTGATATTATCAATTATGGATTTTGGACTGGCCTAAAATAGGGAAAACATGTCAGACCATTTCAGCTACTTATAAATGTCACATTAGTATGATAGTCGTTAACGCTTGTTTTTATTTGGTCATAATTCATTCACCCAGGAAATTCCGATGCGTTGAAATGCAGGCGTATTTTTCGATACCATTGACTTTGATCGTCTACTGTATCCGACATAATGAGCTGACTGAATTGTGCTAACGGGCGCTGTATAGAGTATCCAAGCACTCATCGATGAAAAAAATGCGGGACCTGTTTGGACTATTGTGAAGAAAGTTATGGGCAAAACTTCCGTGTCCAAAAAAAAGAAAGAAACTTTTGCACCAGCCTGATAACTGACCTCGTGAGATTCATAAACTCCTTCTCTGCCAGATTCTCATGACTCGACGAGGGTTCTTGAAGCGGAAGTCGTTCACGACGTACTCACCACGATTCTTGAAATCGGTGAGAGTTGTCTTGTACACCTGAATGAGTATGAATGAGAATCTGATGAACCGAGTTGTAGAAAAATATATACTTAGAATTAATTGAAGCGAAAGGTACCTTGATAGCAAGGAAGTATGGCTGATCATCCTCGAGAAGGGAATGGGCTTCAGCTGAGAGCACTGCCGATTCCTGACAAGAATAGGAACTCAATCGCTCAATCGCCAATCGCGAACTCAATCGATTCTTGTCCATCAGGATACGGTAACAGAAGGACAAATGTGGAAAGTTGAAGAATATTGTGAGGTAAGGCCAGAAGGGCAATTTAGAAGAATAAAATTAGAAAAGAAAATACAAACCTTGCCAGTGGCGACGATTCCTTCCACACGATCGAAAAGTCCTTGATTGATCCATTTGAAGAGAGTGAGTCGAGTGACAGCATCCACTGACGTGTCGATTGTAGCCTGCAATGGAGAATGGCGTCTTTGGCAGAAGTAAATACCAAAATACTAAGAGAAAATAGCGAACCAATCATATCAAAGGAAAGATAAATAAAAAATATCTGCTTACCTTCTCTTCCTTGTCCTTGAGACGATTGATTCTCTTCTGCTCAGTCTTGGCGAAAGATCTCAGTTTGTTGAAAACGTTGCCACCAGAATTCATGTCGACCGAATAGCAATCCCCAGTGGGAACATCTATCGAACCCTGTATCGATACTTGAATACCCTTCGATAAGATATTCACTCACATTCATGACTCTCTCGACATTCTTGGTGCTAACGATAGAAGGATCGTGCTTGCTCATAACTTCTCCATTCGGAGTACGCATCAATCCACCGATGAATGGGCCCAGCGCCTCGTTCATTTTCTAGAGAATAAAGTATTATCGCAAATATGGAAGAAGACTCACCTCATACTTTTTGTTCGTGTTCAGCTCTCGCATATCTTCCTCATCACTCTCGAATGAATCCTCATCGTTTTCGTCCCCACGATACTGGCGAGTTGTTGGGCAGTATCGATCAGCAGCAACAGCCACTAGAAAATAGAGATTAGTTAGTTAAAAAATAAAATTAAGACAGAAAACAGTGCCAAGGAAAATAAAAATAACTAACCGCTATTGAGTTTTCCGGGTGTTTTCTTTGACTGCTCTAATAACTCGGCCATCTCGATCTCTCTATCGAATTCACGCTGAAGAGCACGAGCCATTTCCTCATCATCCTTGTACTCTGTGATAGATATCGATGTCGTCCTCTTTCCGGGTGTTCCACGTGCAGCCTCTGCAGCAGGTCTTGCTGGCTGAGCGGCCACTTCCATCTCCCGATCGAACTGTTCTTGCAGTGCTCGTGCCATATCTTCATCATTATCGTACTTGACTTCTTCAGTGGACGATCCGGGTACGCACTCCTCTCCGATCTGGTTCACGAGTTCCTCACTCATTATGTCGACGAATGAGACGATGGGCTCTTCGACGACTTCTTCCGCTACTCCCCACGCATTCTTCTTACCCCAAACGTTGGCACCGGCCATTTTCCGTGAACGGATCGGGCCTTAATGCCGAATCCCAAACCCGAGGGGACGAGGGCAAATCTTGCACAACATGAGAAATTCCGGGAATTGACGGTTACGGTAGAGTTACGGACGCCGTGTATTAGAACAGGGTCCTGCGAATTGTCATCGTTTTTTGTTACTCGGACAATTTTGCTGCTTTAATTTATGCTATTTTGATCATCATATTTCGCATGTTGTAAAGAGTTAGTGAACTATAATTAAAACGGTTATATTCGCTGTAAAGTCAGAGTCCGTTTAAATTGGCGCTCACTGAGTATAGTGACCCCCATTTCCCTTGTGCGAGAGAGCATGCAAAAGAGGAGACACCCTGCGCGTCGCCAAGTTGGCCAGAGCGCCCCCACCAGGCGCTTAAATAGGGACGCCTCTGAGCCGCATGCAATTCACTTTCATGACGTGGCCATTGAATGCTCTCGTACATTCCAATGCTCTCTGTCATAAAGTGTACTCCGCGAGAGAGTGCGTGAAAAGAGGAGTGTTGGCTCGCTGCTTATCGATCGTGGTGCGCATTTGAGAGCCGGAAGTCGTTCAGATCTGTTGTTTGCGTTTATTTGTCACGCTTCGACTTCGTTTAAATTTGAACGGCTGATCGCGTATTTTCGTGTTTTTTCGAGAACAATCTGACCTTGAACTGTTTATCTTTGACTTGTAACACTCACCTTACTAATTCGTCCATCCGATCGCGAGAAATTTGATGTAATTCAAACTCATTCAGGCGACATCTACTACCAAGCAGGTCAAGCCGTACAGCAAAGAGCATGTCTAGTGGTACTGTCATGGAGCACATGTCGTCCATGCCGCACAAGAACGATGAGAATGTTGTCAGACACCTCAGAAATATGGGTAAGTCAATCTATCAGTCGTGCGAGTCAGCTGGTGTAAAGTAACTCGGTAGTCACGAGGGCGTGATCAGTAGTAGTACGACGCGATGATTTCAGCGGCTGGTGACGACATTGATATGAAGAAGCAGGAAGAGTCTATTATGGAGTTGGGATCTCAACTTGCCAAGGAAAGAAGACCCAGGAGTTGAGAGAAATGATCGAAAGGTAAACGCTGATAAGTTATCAAATAAATGTATTTTGATGACGTCAATATTTTAAAAACCATATATTTTATAAACAATTCTTGTCTTGATTGCCAACAATACTTGACTTGCTTGACTTCAGACTCGACCTCTTCTCATATCGCTCGGAAAAGCCAAGGCCGCAAAGCTGATCAGGGACCTTGTCGATATGTGTCTCACAATCGAAGATCAAGATGGAGACATCAAGGTTAGCCGATGTTTAAGACATTCTGAATGCTTCTTTTATTTCTCGCTTCTTGGCATCTCCGATTACATTGCCACAGTCTCTCTATTGCAGGTGGAGCTGTGTCGTGAGTGCATCCAGTGGGCGACGGAGCAGAGTCGTGCCTATCTCAGACAGACACTCCAAGCTCGTCTCGTTCGTCTCCTCAACGACCTTCAGAGATACACGGCGGCCCTTCCCACAGGTGGGCACTTATTTGCTTTTGTTGTGTCCCTTCGCCACTCGTGAAGCAGTTGACACGAGATGACGATGGAAGAAAAATAAGAGTAAACGAAATATTTAAGCCGCTGAGCTGATCAAGGAGTTGAAGAAGGTGGACGATAAGGATCTTCTCGTCGAAGTGCAGCTCGAGGAGAGCAAGTCCTTCTACTACCTCGGAAATCTCGGAAGGTCAGATCTTACTCTCCTTTCAATAAATATCTATTTCATCTATTCATTTTTCTTTTCTAGATCCCGTGCTTCTCTGACTGCCTCTCGAACGGCCGCCAATGCAGTCTACGTTCAGCCGAAAATGCAGGTGGGTAAAAGTTTGAATCGTCTTCGAATTGTCTTTAATTCCTAATTGTCAGGCTGCCCTCGACATGCAGTCGGGAATCCTTCATGCGGCTGATGAGAAGGACTTCAAGACTGCCTTCTCGTACTTCTACGAGGCATTCGAGAGCTATGACTCGTGCGGAGCGAGAGATCTCGCCCTTCAGGCCCTCAAGTACATGCTCCTCTGCAAGGTACATTATTTTGTCTTATAATTATTGTGTTACAATTTATTCGCTGTATTTATTTAATTTTAATAATGATTGCAGGTGATGGTGGATGCTCCGGAAGAGGTTCCCACTCTTCTCGCTGGCAAACTCGCCCTGAAGTACACTGCCACTGATTTGGATGCAATGAAGGCAATCGCCCTCGCTGCCAAGAAGAGGAGTCTCTCCGATTTCAATAAGGTGCTTTCCATTGTTCCATTTTCGTATTATCCTGTTCGCTGTGGTTGCAAAGTGTTAATGTTGATTTCGTTAAGGCATTCGGTGAGTTCCGGGAAGAGCTGCAGATGGATGCAGTCGTCAAGAAGCACTTCCACCATCTCAGCGAGAGAATGCTCGAGAAGGAACTATCCAGGTTGGTCGAGATCTTTTGTGAACCATTTTGTATTTATTGAGTCTTTAATGATTGTCACGTTATTCCCTCCATTCCAGGTTGATCGAGCCCTACTCGTACGTCCAGATCGACTTCGTATCTCAGCAAATCGGATTGAGCAGAAGCAAGGTAAGAAAAGTCTTTACGGAAAATTTCCCTGTGCCTCTACGCGTATCAATTATCTTTGTTTTCAGGTAGAGAAGAAGTTGTCTCAGATGATCTTGGATCAGAAGTTGACTGGTTCCCTCCATCAAGACGATGGAATCCTTATTGTATACGAGAAACAGAAGAGTGACGAGACATTTGAAGCAGCCCTCTCGACTATTCATGCAATGGGAGAAGTGGTCGATGCACTCTATCAACGAGCCACCAAGTTGAACTGAGTATCTCCCCTCCACTCCCCTCCTATTGTACCATACCTCCCTTATTTATTTGCCCTCATCCTCATCTCGTCTATCTTTAATTATCCCTTACTTCTCTTGACCTATTTCTACGTTTCAGTTTCTTATGATAACCGAATTACAACTGGAAGCGGTTAAAACCTTAGTGATATCGAATTGTGTGCATCATAAATTGTATTGTCGTCGCCTCTTCTCTCCCCTCAATGAATCCCGTATTGTCGTCGCCGTACGATTCATTTTGTAAATCACTTTATAATGCTATAATTCTTCGAGTTTATGTCTTCTCTTGATTGAAGTTTTCCTATAAAAGTTTTCTAATTATTTTTTATGCCGTAGATTCAGTGGTTCTCGACCACTAGAATATCTGTTTTTCTTGCATGCTTGCTGTGTTTCTCTTTCGGTTTTCAAAGTGTATGCATTGCAGACTTTCAACAAAGTCGCTAAATCATCGTATAGCTTGAGCGGGTAGATCAATTGGTAAGTCTTTCATCTTGCAGTTGACGTGTTCCTCCCTTGCTAATTCATTCCAAGGCCTTTCCTTGCAGTTGTCCATCCTTGATATCGAGGGGATGGTGAGTCTCGGTACACGTGATGTCATCATCCGCCGCTCATCTCTCGGATCTTCTTGGCTTCTGCTATATTGACGACTTGCTAGCTGCATCTAATCCGCCCAGATCCCTCACTTTCCTACTACAGGTGAATAAGACGTGCAAGAGAGGTCCCGTTGTGTCACGGATGACCGATTTCGCACTTTCTCCCCATTTGCATGTCTAATCGATTGTAATGTTTCGTGTTCCACCCCTTTGCTCTCACCCCATCCCCTCAGTATTCTTCCTTCTCAGCGTCTTCTGGTTGTTTCATCTCGAAGTGGAGCGAGTGCGGCAGATCACATAGTATCGTGTCTTCTCTCCATCCTTGATTACTTTCCCCTTCCCTCGGCTCCTCGTGAATCGATCGATCCCTCAACTGCCGCCGGACTCATCCATCTGGTCAGCAATATTACCCCTTTCTAGTTGTTCCTTTTTTATTATTGTTATTGTTTTATTTGAATAAAAAAGTAATTGTCTCTTTTAGATCGTCAAGTTCTCGACGAATCGTCCGTCCGATACGGATCCCATCCTTGTGAAGGGTGGCGAGCGACTGCTGATTGCATTGGAATCGTGCGTATCTCAAATCAAACCAGTCTGCACTATCGACGAGATCATTGAGAATACCAGCCAAAGGGTGAGCTGTCCCCACCAATCGCTTCTTTTTGTCCTTCCTCCTTCCCTCCTCCTCCTCTTCCTCGGCGTTAATTGGTGTGGAGGAGGGAAGGAGGAATTATGTCCCCCTCTTCCTCACACTCCGTAACATCGCGCGTCGCGTGTCTCTTACTGTGTTTAGCGATTTCCCAACCTGAGAATGTCACAGCTCTCCCGCTAAGCCTTAGCATTTTCTACTCCTTGTTCCTTTATATTGCAATTGTTATTTTGTTTTATATTATTTTAATATTTAAAATTTGCAGTTCTTCTCTGAATCGAGTGATCCGTCTCCTCCAATGGAGTCTTCTTTCGATCAGAGACTCCATCGGGTATTGGTGGCCTCCTGGTCACTGCCGGCCCTTCCTCCACACAAAATGAACAGGTTTGTCCACGTTTCGTTTGTTAAAATGTTTCAAAAAAATAATAAAATGTTTTGAATTGCAGAGTCTGGTGACTCTTCTGTCGCAAGGCGGCATCACAGCGGCCGCTGTATCAGTGAATGCAGTGGCAGGAGCCATCGTGACCATTCTGAATACGAGAGGGACGCCCATTCTCGCTTCCTTCGATCGACCCGGTCAGTTCAAGTTTCAGCAAAAACTACAAATTTTGAGATAGTCTCTCTCTTGTTATTCTCACCCTTTTCTCATTACCTTTTATATTTATATATTATATCCACTCATCGGTTTCATCCTTATTTGTGTTTCAGTTGAATCTCGAGTATGGGATGGTCGAGTATTGGCGAAGGTTCTAACGGACATGAGTCCGTCTCTCAATTGGAGTGAAGTCTTCCTCCATCTGGACACTCCTCATTCACAGTGAAGGACAGAGCAGCACTCGTATTTATCACTAACACATTTAACACCGCCTTCTGTGAAAGGTGAGCACTTTCATTCCTTTTTTTAAATTTACTTTATTATTTTTATTTATTACATGATGAATCATCAATTTCGTTCAGTCATGGCCGATGCAGCTTCTGTATCGAGAGTGGAAGAACATGGCGGGCCAAATTGGCTGGCTGCAGCAGATAGTGGAGAACGCGGACGTGTGCTGTCTGGCCGATCACACCCATAAGCCAGTGAACACCCACACACTCAAGGTCCAGTATGACGATCCCAATAAGGAAGTGGCCAATTGGTGAGTGAAACCCATTTGATGTGCCAATTATATCAAATTAATGAATTAAAGGAAGTGCCTCGAACTAACGGATACACTGCTCAAGGTGTCCGATTCGATGAGACCGCCTGAGAACCAGAGGGTGAGTGTGAAACGGAAGTCTCACTGGTTCAATCCAATCTCTGTTTAGGTCACCAAAGTGTTCCACACGGGTCTTGCTGTCTGCCCGGACATTGTTCTACTCGCGTTTCTACAGCTACCGGTGAGTGTCAAGGGACTGGTGGAACCCAAATGGTGCGGGTACCAATCAATCGATATTCAGGGCCCTCTGACCGATTCTCGTCTCGGTCTGATGAACGTATTCGTTCCCCATCTAATCGCCACTCATTACAATGTCGTTCCCGTGCTGAATGTGATGTGGAACTGTTCCAATCTATCCACTAGAATTATGCACGGCATAATCATAAGGGTGAGATGATGTTTTACCTGTACTCTGAGTTTGTATTGATATCCTAAATTCATAAGTAATTACAAGTAATTACAGTCACTGTCTAACTACTACCTGAAGAATCCGGACGATCAAGCGAAGTTGACGAAGATTCTCGATGTAGCTCACGAGTTGAAACCATCTGGTCTCTCTGAGCTATTCGAACTGAGTAACTTCAATTTCACTATTGATCTGGCGTGTCTCGCATCGAAGAGAGACTATCTCAAGTTGGAGAAGTGGTTGGAGGACAAGGAAAAAGATCATGGGGTCAGTCGGATATGGTACAATTATTGATTATACCATTCTTCCGTTCAGGAAGCATTCGTGATGGCAGTTATGCACCACACTCGAAGACGACTTCCATCGAGTGCCGCGAGTGCATACATGAATCAGGAGGTTGATTACGGTAGATGAAGAGTACGGTAGACGAAGGAGTATTGATTGCAGATGTTCGCTACTCTGAATACGTTCATGCAGAAGCATCAGAATGAGACGTCGGCTACTCGATTGGAGTACAATCAATTGATGAATCATATGACGAGACTTCAGGTCAGAAAGATACTTCCTTTCCTTCTTCCCTATCTCCTTCTATTGTGCTACCATTCTATCGCTCTCTCTCTCTCTTGTCTGTCTCTCCTCTTCTATTTCTCTCTCATTCTCTTGACAATTCTTCTCTCATGCTGCGCAAATTTCTTGGGAGTGTGTTCGGTACTAGCCCCCCATCGTTGAATTGAGTGCACTGGAGTTGACTGATGACTTCTCTCTTTACTACCTTCCCCATCCCCTGACTCCAATCCCACCACTTTGACCCCCAGGAACAGAAATTTGCGTGGTATGAAGACATGGACGTATTCCTCCATTGATGAATCTCTCATGTCTTGCCTATCTTCATTATCTTTTCTCTTTCTTCTCTTCCTATTGAATCTTTCTCTATCCTCTGATTGATCTTTGATCTTTGGTCTCGTGATCAGTCCGTCTGTTCCAGTGGACTCATCCTTCGTTCTCATCGCGAGAGATGCAATCAATCGAGGAATACGTCTTCTCCTCCCCTCCCATTCCCACCCCTCCTTACCCTGCCTAGTCTAGACAATAGAATACCATAGTGATAGGGTAGTCATAGTGATACTAGAATATAGATACTGTATATATTATTAATAAAAAATAATTCGAGAGTATGTCATAGTATCTTCGTGCTTTAATACGGGTTTCGTCATCTACAATACGTGTAACACATCTAATACGGGTATTTCTAATTCTTCGGGTAATTTGTTGATTTTCTCTATTCACGGTTGTCTCCCGTCGTTTACCAGTTTCAATCCCCAGAATTAACCCTTTGTTTATCGGCTAATAAACACGTTTCTCTGGTTGATCAACCCCCCTCCGGAGTGTGCTTCAATGCCCTCTAGTGGTCGTTCATCCACCCATCAATACCTCTAAATGACTACCGTAATCCAATGGTACTCAATTTTCATCTTTCTTTCAGATGCGGAATGAACCCAATCGACCGGGTTCGGGATCGAATCCGTCGTCTCGAATGCCACCTGGAGCGATGCCGTTTCGAGCGGGTGCCCCCATGCCCCCTCCTCCCACGGGTGGTCGACCTCCCTTCTCTGATCCATCCACTCAACCTCCCACTCTCAACAATGCATTTGGAGGCAGTGGTCTGTCCATGTCACCATCCAATCAGATGATGAGGAGTGGACCTTTCGGAGGAATCGCCGGAGGACCCGATAGTCGAGACAGGGTGAGTACGGTAGTCAGGGAGGGTGCAGTAGATGCTGAACAATCGATTTCAGATGGTGCCTCAGGCTCACGGTGGTTTCGGTGCTCCGATGCCTCCTCGACAAGAGCAGGGAGGATGGAGACAGGGAGCACAACGCCTCCGATCAGGAATACTCCGGGTGAGAGGGGATGGGGAAAGCTAGAGATTTCTCCTAGGAGATAATTAGTTGCTTTTTCTGCTTTCTTTACTTCAGTTTTCCTGTTATTATGTTTCCACTCAAACGTGCGAAGTTGAGATCGTTGAATTGAAGGATAATATAATGGCTGGGAAGTGGGAGCGTTTTTTTGTAGTGCAATAACGATGATGCATAATGGTCATGACTATTATCTGCTCAGGCGCGACAACTCCGTCATCGACCATCGACTTCCGACCGTTCTCAATCCGGGTGCACAAGCACTGAATGATCTATCGGAGGGACGAGGAGGAGGAGGAAGCAATTCGATGGAAGATATCGCTGCTGTCACTTTCTCGGAGAGAATCCAACAGGAGGCTAATGCTTACTTTGAGAAGGTACGGTAGAAGGAGGGGGGTATCGATTGATTGATTAATGGATTGGTCCTTCTTTCAGATCTACAGTCACACGAATGCGATGACTGTACGGAATTGCTAAACAAGCTCAAGGGGTTCAAGGCCAGTCCCCACCCGAAAGACAAGCAGGTAAACACTTTTATTCACTTATTTTATTTAATAAAAACGAATAAAATTGCATTTATAACGGATTAAAATGTTGTAGGTGCTGCACTGTGTGGTGAAGAATCTGTTCGAGGAGTATCGTTTCTTCAAGGAGTATCCAGAGAGGGAACTGAAGATTACTGCCGAAGTGTATGGAGGAATAATTAGGGAGAATATTATCTCGTGAGTATCTCCTGCTATTCTCTCGCGTGTTATGCTTCTGGCTCTTCTGTTGTTGGGAGGGCGTCAAATACTCCCTTTCTTCATCTAATTTGTTCTGTAAGAGGGTGCTCTGGTGATGGATGATTCAATTGTTAACTCAATTTATGTAAATATCTCATCTCTCATCTATCATATCATTGTGATATCTCTCCCAACGGTAGAATCGCCATGCTTCCCTCTGTTCGGGGTGTATCATTTTGGAAGTGTGCAATATCAACACGTTAATAATCTACGAAATCAACTATTGATCTCGAAAAAACGTTGTTTTGGAATGAAGGGATCTGAAATGGTGCACCCCTTGCCGTTCTAATGCTCGCTAACAGTGATGGAGTGTCTAATCTTGTACAGATATGAGTCTTGTGATGGCAGGAATCTGCACTTCGCTACAGCGATCAGGAAGATGGTCGAAAGTTTGCAGGCTGAGGTAGGCGTACTTTAATGACGGATGAAACACGAATCTGCCTAGTAGAAGCGGATTTGTGTTTCCTTCCTTAATTGTAGACCTAGTGATAATTTGTGATTATTTCTCAGGTGAACAGCATGTTGTGGCTCTTCGGAATCGTAGCCCTCAATGCATGCAAGGCTAAGCTGCACGGCTATCCCAAGGTAAGAGAGGAGAGGGGAACACTAATCTTACTGGTCGAAACAGGGATCTTTGCCATTCATTTTGTGCATTTTATTCATTGGGAAACACATACTTCCAACTTCCAATTTGTGTGCTGCTACTCAATTCGTATGAATCACAAAACAAATAGCGTCGTATTGATTAGTGGACGCTATTGCATATTCACCGTAGCCCAGAATATTTTCAGTGCATAGGAAAGACCGCACGTCGGACGTGGGGCATTGATTTCTGGTAGTGATTTGTCATTTCCTTGCATTGACTAGACAGACAAATAAGGGGGGAGGAGCGAGTCCTAACAGGGAAGACGGAAAAGGGTAGTAAAGCGCCGACGAAGTGCCCGTCCCGCTCTGTCATTTTCGTGCGACGACTCGTTGTCTGCTTTCATTCCATTCCATATCTCCAACCCATCCCCTTACTTTCCACACTTTCTTCTTCTCCTATCCTTCATAATCCCTCCTCTCTCAGGTGTGCATAATGATTGCTCAACACGAGAACTACCATCGGATGCCCGAGCCACTCAAGTCGTACGTCACTTCCGGCCTCAACGGACAGCTGCCGCAGAATGCGGGTCGCGAGTCGCCAGGTAGGAAGCTCCAAATCCGCAATGCCCCTCCCACCCCTAATTAGTAGTACCCATTCCTCCCTTCAGGCTGGATCTCGGCAGCGACAAGTGCAGCAGGTCCCTCTGCAGGAGGAGGAGGAGGAGGAGCGACGGGAGGAGGAATTCCATCGTTCTCAGCCATTGGAGCAATGAGGAACTCGCCTGTCGGAGGAATGCCCGGAGCCCTGCCAGGCAACGCCCCGAGAACGGTGAGTCCATTTGAGAGCTACGGTAGAGTACGGTACTTATCGATCGTCCCATTGCAGTTCCAGCCGGGAGGTGGAGTGTCGGCCGCATCGGGTCTGTCGTACAACGTGACGAACGTGGACACTCTTGTGCAGTCGTCGGAGGCCACGGGCAGTGTGGTGCAGCCACCGAGAGACGAAGTGGTCGATAATGTGAGTGAGTGATGATGAAGGGAGACTGAAACAGGGATTCATCGGGTACTCATACATTTCGAAAATTTTGCGAAACATCCCTTTGCGATGTCGTTATTTTTTCGAAATGTCTTATCACCTGTGGCTGTGACGGGACATGAGAGGGGTGAAACGGGAAATGGTAAGGATGAAAGTTGTTCAGGTCTCATTCCTCTTCAACAATCTCTCGTTGTCTAATCTGACAGCGAAGAGGGATGAAATGCGTCGAATGATTCGTGAGGAGGGTGAGCCATTCCTCAAGTGGCTATCCCAGTATATCGTCATGAAGAGAGTCTCCATCGAACAGAACTTCCAGGTACTGTAGAAATGATCCAATCAGTTATCGATTAGCCAGAGCTCGGAATAATGATGACAATTGCAGCCACTGTACAACCAGTTCGTCGGCCAGATCGATAACGTCCTTCTCGATAGATTCATCAAGGAGGAAACATTCCGAAACATCAGGGTGAGTGGCACCTGTCTTATTTGGGTTTCTCTCGATTTACAAATGTCGATTGAAAGGGCAAGAAGTGATTTTTCTCGTATTGATCGAAGCAAAACAATGATAATGATGATGTCATTGCAGATTCTGCTTCGATCGGACAAGCGTCAGGCGGCGTCCAACTACAATGAACGACAACTGCTGAAGAATCTGGGAATGTGGCTGGGATCGATCACCATCGCCAAGAATCGACCCATCATCGTACAGGTAAGATCTCGTTTCAAGTGATATCTACCGTTTTTCGATACTGAATCAGCCAGTATTATTGGGGTTACATGTGTGAGTGATACCCAAACACCTTTTGAAACATTCAGTACCTGGTTGCTTTGTAGCGTAAAAATTAACTTGCCTATTTTGCAGGATCGATCTGAAGTCACTCCTTCTGGAGGCATACTACAAGGGTCAACAGGAGCTTCTCTACGTATTCCCTTCATTGCCAAGATTCTTCTATCGTGTGCTAAGACGAATCTTTCTCTCCTTCGTGTGCATGGATTCGTGCCCTTCTCAAACTTCTCGCTGAATTGCACAATGAACCCGATCTGAAGATCAATCTCAAGTTTGAGATCGAGGTGAGACTATGGTAGTTAAAGAATGAAGACTGAAACTGGGATGTTGCAGGTGTTGTGCAAGGAGTTGTCGGTGGATCTGGCGACGCTGCCCGTGGAAGGAGTGCTCAAGGACACGGAGAAACTGGTCAAGTGAGTGCCCCCCCCCATTCTATCGTCATGAAACCCAATCCTTGCAGGGTCCTCAGCAGTTGTCCGATCTGAAGGCGCTGACACAGGCAACGGCCGGATCGAGTCCCATTCCACCACAGATGAGACAGGAGGGAGAGAGGGCCACTCCACCCGCTCCCGGTGTCGACACCAATCGGTTAGTTGGATTGTGTGAGACCAGGTGCATTGTGGTTACGGGAAAACTACATTTCTTTGATTGTTGCAACTGATTTTTCGATCGCACATGGTAACTAAAACAATAGTAAATAATGAGTGAAATCCAGAATATGCAGAATACCCATTGATCCCTTTCCTGTTCAGATCTACGCCAGTGTCGATGGAAGCAGAGCCAGGTTCAATGGGTAATCGTGAAGGAGGTTCTTCTGCTGCAGTGGCCGAACCTGTTGCCGTGCCTGCTGCCTTCCATTACTCTGATATCAATGTGTTGTCCATCGAGGGAATCATTCCTCATCTCAAGATTCCCGGATCCATTCTCTCTTCCAAATGCATCCCACTCTCAAGAGTATTGTCAGATTGGCCGTCACTCACGCCATCAAGGAGCTCATCGGTGAGAGAGTTTAGAATATTATAAGAATAGCTTATCTGAGAAATATTGAAATAGTGGGAGAAGATGGGATCATAGTGCAACGCTGAAACAGAAAACAGACATGTGTCTCAATGCTGAATTGTGCAGGCCCGGTGACGGAACGTGCTCTCAAAGTGGCGCTTACTGTGACGGAGAATGTGATCAAGAAGGACTTCTCGCTCAATCCCGACGAGTCTCAGCTCAGGTACTTGTTGATGTTGTTGTTATTGTTATTTTATAAAAAAAACAATACTATCAAAAAACAATGATTCAGACGCGGTGCTCACTCGATGATGCGTGCGATGACTGCTGGTATGGCAGCCATCACGTGTCGTGAGCCCCTTCATGCATCGATGGTCGGCTATCTGAATCAGGCCTTCGCCAATTCGTATCGAGGAACGCAGACTGCAGAGATACTCAAGGTTCGATGATGCCGCTCAACAAATCACTTCCGATAATGTCGAATTGACCACCAACTTCATCGTCAAGACGGCATGCGAAAAGGTGAGTTGTTGATTGAAACCCGCGATATTTGCGCTTCAACGTATGTTTCTCAGGCGTCGGCGGAGCTGGACAAGCGATTGGAGGCGGAAGTGGAGGCGAGAAAGACGGCGAAGGCAGAGAAGAAACAATTCGGAACGGAGGCCGCAGTGGCCGAACAGAGTACGATGCCTGAGAGATTGAGGATCAGACAGGGATCTGTCTCCCAAACGGCCATGTCCGTCTATGATGAATTCGCATTGTAAGTTTAGCTATCGTTATTTTAAACTTATTTAATGATAATTCTATTTTAATATTAATCTTTGATCTTTGCAGTAAGATCTGCGGATTCAAGGCGACAGACGAGCGTACGGAGTTCAAAGTGCCCCTCGATCAGTTGGCCGATTCGGATATTGACAAGTTCGTCCAGAGTTGGCCGTTCTCATTAGAGAGCTGGACACTCATCTCAACGCCATCAAGGTCAATCCCGACCTCAGGAACAATGTCGTGAGTTATTTATTTTCTTTTTGTAGTTATTTATGTTTAGTCAGTTTCCAATTTAATTGACTGGTGTGATAACTGGAACATGCAGGATGAGTGAAAACGGGAACTGAAGTGATATCTGTTTGCCACTTCCTTGTCAGTATTCATCAAATAACTATCAGATTTGGTGTTGCTATACCAGCAGTGAAACCCGATTGTTGCAGGCATGGCAAGCGTGCACGGAGATCCGGAACGCGATGCATCTGCTGGCGCAGAATCCCGTGATCCGTCATCTTTTCAACGACTGATCAATCACTCACTCGAACAACTGCTCTTCTCGTACACTAACACCTACGGTAAGTATTATGATACGGTAGTGGAGGCTGCATTACGGTATATCGATTGCAGTATCGGGAGGAACGGGTCTGGATCTGGACTGGACTCGCAGACTTCGTGAGCTGTTCATCACTGTCTGCAAGGTCATATGCACCCAGATTCCTCAGCAGGAGCTCAGTCGCAAGTGAGTTATTGATTTGGAATACGGTAGTATCGATTTCCCATTCATACCGTAGCTAGAGCGCTAACATCCATTTATATTCGGTTTCTCAGGGTGACGCAGCAAGTGATCTCATCCCGTGTGGATCTCGTCTGAACGTGTATGCGATCGAAGTGCTCGTGAAGCAGGGACTACTGCAAGGACCCTCCTATGATGCCCATCTGGCAAGCATCGTCGATAGGTACGAGAGGGGATTCTAGTATGGAGGTTTTTATTCGATCTTCGTCCTTTTCTTCACTGACACGCCCCTTTGTGGATTAGCTGAGACGGGGATTTGACGGGACTTGAAAATTGAAACACGAGGGCAAATATTCAACGTCATTGATTCGCCTAGTGAATCATCAGACTGTTGTTTTTTCTCACCTTTATAGTTTATCCCCAAAGACGTCATCAACCGATGTGAGGGACGAGTTTACATGAATCATTCCATTCGTCCATCTCTCTTTCATACCTCTATCTCTAACCTCTCTCTTCTTCCCTTCAGTGGATCACTCGAGGCAGCCATCTTCGCCACTAAATTGTGCAAGATGATTGGAGGAGTGGAGGGAATTAAACATGAAGCAGTCAGACAACTCTTCCCCAGGACCATGATTCCATCAATAAGGCCGTAAGTTGTGATTATTGATTGATGAGTAGGTAGAGGAAAAGCATTAAGCGGCTGAATGCATTAAAAAAAGCAAAAAAATATTCATTGACGTATTAACTTTGACAATTAGACTCGCGCCTCTTTTCATTTTCATGCGCTCTCTCGTTTGTCTGACTGACGAGAGATAATTTGAAACGAGAGAGTCGCTAGCCGAATTGTCAAGACTAATCTAACAAGGATGAATCCGAATCTAGACTCTTTCTGCCCCTTTCCTCTACAGTGACCACTTTACAACTAGTCCCTCCTCATCCCCTCCCATCACTTCTTTCTTGCAGATGAGCATGTTGGGCTCGACTATCACAACGATGGGTCCATCAGGAGGCGATCAGTCGACTGGTCCCTCTACTCCTGGTTCCATGCCTGGTTCCATGGTTCCGCCCCCATCGGCCACTCCCACACACCAGGCGCCGGTCCATTGGAACATTGGAACTCGCCGATCGAACTGCAATGACATCGGCTGCATCGAATGGATCTGCAGCAGCACAGGCTGCAGCCAATGCAATCATCTCCGACTCAGTCATGAATCTGCTGCCACAGATGGCCGGAAGGGAGGAGGACACGCCCGAGATGTGCGGAAAGGTGAGCAATCCTTCCTGATTGTTATTCAAGGAATGAAACAATAATGAACCGGGTGTGTCAATTGTAATGTTTAGGTCGAGACGATTCTTCGTGACTGGATAGCACTGTGCTACACTCCGATGGCACAGAAGGAACCTCAGCAGGCACTCGCCACTATGATCCATCTCGTGAGTTTATTTTGTTTCCTTAGAATAGGATTACGTAGTCGAGCTAAAAAAAAGAAAATTCTTGCCCAGTAACATTGGTGCTGCAATGGTCTTAGATTACTGGAACATGTATTTCCTAAGTGATCAGGGTTGCAACAAGTGCAAATAATTCAATATATTAGATGCACGAGCAAGGAGTGCTTGCGACGGACGAGTTGATCACTCGCTTCTTCCGTCTCTGCACTGAATTGTGCATCGACGTTGGCTATCGACTACTGAAGAACGAACCGGCCGCCCTGACCACTGTCGTCAGACAGAGATGCTACTACACTCTCGACGCTTTCGTCAAGCTCACCTGGTAAGTGGAAGGGAGGGTACGGTAGTCTGATTATCTATCTCATTGCAGTTTGATGGTGAAGCATTCGGACGGAACTCAGCATCAGACGAAGATCAATCTACTGAAGAAAGTGTTGAATATCGTGACGAGTGTACTGCACACTGACCACGAGGTGATGGTGTATGGGACGAATGGACACTTGCATCCGGTTAATAGAGAGCATGTTTAGAGAGACTCATATGAGCATGTTTCGACATTACTATTGCACGTTTACAATTGATTAAGTTTACATGGAAAAATTTAGATGAAAAACTGTTAACTGTAGCTAAATGTCAGGCGAAGATTGTTCGTGGTGACTTCCAAGCGATGCCCTATCACCGCATCATCATCATCATGTTCAATGAGTTGACGACGCCCGATTCATCTCTCGAACCCATTGCATGGCCCATTCTAGAGGCATTCGGACAGGCTTTCTTCATCCTCCAACCGAGAAGGTGAGCGATTTTCTCGAATAGTTGAAAAATCGGGAAATTTTCAAATTTGTTGAGTTTCGGTTACAAGACTGATATGACCTTTAGTCTTTGTGATTGAGTCGATTTCTTGTGTTTATCGAAGTTAAACAATTAAATGATCGTTTCAGATGTCCTGGGTTTGCGTACTCATGGTTGGACATCATTGGTCATCGTAATGTGATCGCTCGTCTTCTGGGTGATTCAGTAGATCCCCTTCGAACATCTGCCATGTACACTCAATTGCTCATCTGCCATCTCAAGTTCCTCGCTCCTTTTCTTCGATCACTCGAGATGCCCAAGAGTGTCCATCAGTTGTACAAGGTGTGCTTTTTTTGTATTTTTAGGAGGTGAAATTTCTACTAGGAAAGTTTGGGTGCAACCCGCAGAATTGTGGCGTCAGCAAAGTTACATATGTCTAAAGTTTGCAAACTATTTGATCTGATGCCACCTCATATCATAAAGCTCAACAATGTGATCGCAGTTGTGCTCTGTTATCTGTTAAAAGAGTGTGAGAGTCAAATATCGATTAATTTACAGGGAACTCTCCGAGTGCTGTTGGTGATCCTGCACGATTTCCCGGAGTTGTTGTGCGAGTATCACTATGTCATCTGTGATACGATTCCGCCCAATTGCGTCCAGCTGAGAAACCTCGTCCTCTCTGCCTACCCGAGGAACATGCGACTGCCCGATCCATTCGCTCTCACCTACAAGCAGGTACGGTACATTACAGATACGGTATCCCGATCACGAACTGATCTTATTCAATCTCTATTGACTGTTTCCGTGTAGGTGGACACGATTCCGGACATGGCAACTGAGCCGAAGATGTGCCTCAACATCAACGCCATCATGAACGCCGAATTGAGAGCACAATTGGACAATTATCTGCTGACGAGAAGCAGTGTCGACTTCCTCCAGAGACTACCCTCCTTCCTCACGGTGAGTGGTTACTGCAGATTAATGATTGATTGAGGGGACGAAGAGTACGGTATCGGGACGATATTGATTATTGTGATTGTCAGATCTCCTCCCTGCCGGGCAACAAGTACAATACGACAGTGGTGAATGCCATCGTTCTCTATGTGGGAATGAGGGCCATCGAGACAGTGCACAAGAAGGGACAATCAGTCAACATCCATACCATCGCACACTCGGCATTCATGGACATATTCCAGAATCTCACTGTACAATTGGACACTGAGGGTGAGTACGGTGGGAGAGGGGGCGATCACTAACTGATTGTATTCCCCTCGCAGGTCGCTATCTCGTCTTCAACGCGATCGCCAATCAGCTTCGGTATCCGAACGTGCACACTCACTACTTCTCGTGTGTCTTCCTCTTCCTCTTCCAACACGCTGATGCACCACAGATCAAGGAACAGGTACGGTAGATGGAGATTATTGATTATATATTACTCGGTGAAGTTGTGATTCAGCAGTATGCCTTACTGATGATGCACGAAACTGGTTGATATCTAGTTAAGACGTTCTGGACGTCATCCGTACACGGATAGATTTAACGGGATAGGAATAAATAAATATAAAATAGAATGAGTTGCACGAGATTTAGCGGAACACAAAGGTACGGAAACGTCTAATTAGAACCCTAAGCTCGACTCGTCGGCGAGGAAAATTAAGTCTGATAGATAAGAAGTAAAAACGCGTAAGTATTTAATTGGTTTCACCCACAAAGGTGAACAAGTTTATTTCCGGTTGAATACAATACAAGGGTACCTATGGGCATCATCCATGGGATAAGACTATGGGAAATAGATAGACGGGATTCAGGACAGAAAATCTAAGTTAGCGAGAGAGAAGATAAGCGCGATAAAACAAAGAGAATGAATGAAAGAAGAAATGAAGTGATGAAGTAGCGCCCTGAGGCGGAGAGAGTGAGGGAGGGGAGACCCCCTCCTGAAGGCGGAGTTAAGACTGAATGAATTCTATTGGCTCGGAGCTCTTTTTATACTATTTTGGAACTATTTCGCAATACCTGGTATTTCGTCATGTAACAGCTGTTTTGTTACTATTCTTAGTTACATATTGCGAAATCTGAAAGTACAAGTTGCGAAATCGCGTACTTTGTTGCATGACCTTTTGATCGGTCAAAGTTCATATTGCGAAATCTACTCTTTTGTTACTCTGACCTTTCATCTATTGCGAAATCTCTCTATCTGCGTCTAATAATAGTAAGGTATGATGAAATCGAGGGTGATCTTTGAACGGGCAAAGTCCTCTCTGCTGCTAGTCTACTCTTTGTACTTTGAACTCTTGATCTCTCGGCTCGCTTCCCTATTGCTCTGTCTGAATCAACTATTTCTAATTCCCCTTATTCATGAGATGCCCCTATTTCGAATGCTGACGACCCGGCAGCTACAATTGAAAAGATCGTTCTAAACTACGACCACTTGAAGACTCTTGATGTGGTTCTTATATTCTTGATACTTGTTTCTCGGCTTGAATTGTTGATGCGTAGGCGTGGCTTGTGCTTGTTGATATCTTGAGGCGTTGATGAGTGACTACTTCGGACGTCGGCGTGTTTTAACAATTGAACGTTTCTAATCTCTATTAATCTATACAATTCTACGAAGTATTTGCCATTTTGTTTTTTTTTTTTTCTTTTTTTTTTCTTTTTTAATGGCTTCTTGATTCTATATGAAATAATTGGTATACCTTACTTGCTGTCGCCTCGATATTTCTTGATTCGGTCTAGATGAACTATATCGTAGCCTCTAGCTATTTTTAGGGTTGCGTGTGGTCGTTGAATCATTGCTAGTTCATACGGACCGACCCACTGATCTTCTAACTTACCTGCTGTTTCATTCCTCAGCAGAACTTTATCTCCTACTTTGAATTCTCGACTTACCACATTCGGTTGCTCATCATATTTTCTCTTTCTTTCCTCCGTCCTTTGAATGATCTTTTCCTCTGCGATTTTTCTTGCAAGAACTAGATCTGCCATCATTCGCTGGTCATACGATATCTCCTCAGCATACGTTGGCTTGGGAAGCATCGCATCGATTGGTGTGCGAGGTTCTCGCCCATGGACTAGGAAGAAAGGTGAGAAACCTGTTGTTGCATTCTTACTCGAGTTGTATGCGAACGTAACAAATGCGATATTATCATCCCAATCATCGAGTCGTTTGTTGACGTATTGTGACAACATTTGTTCGATGGTGAGATTCATTCTCTCAACCTGTCCGTTTCCGCTGTGATGATATGCGGAAGTCCGGAAATGGTCTACTCCGAGAATGCGGCAGATAGCCTCGTATATTTCAGATACGAAATTGGTTCCACGATCGGACACCACCATTCGGGGTGTTCCGTGCTTCGTGATCACATCATTAACCAGTCCTTTGGCTATTGTTTCTGCTCTTTGATCTGCGATTGGAGTGGCAATCGCAAATTTAGTTAGGGCACATACAGTAACTAGTAAGTAACGATTCCCATTAAGGGTTTGCTTAAGCGGACCCAAAATATCGATATGGGCACGCTCGAACGGCGTCTGTGGAACCTCATACTTGGCTAGCTCTTCTTTCTTGACTTCCATCGGAATAATTTTTCGCTTCTGGCAAGTATCACATGTCGTGATGAATTTCCTGAGATCTCGTCTCATATTATTCCAAATGAACCGTGTCTCTATCTTGGAATGCGTTTTCTCTATTCCGAGATGGCCACCAACTAATTTATTCTTGTGAAAATACTCCATTACGAGTCTTTTCAATTCTCCCTTTTCATCTAACACTATGACATCCTCCGTATATCTCTTTTCTCGATAAAGAATTCCTTCCTTTACTCGATGCTTGACTGCTCTTCTCCTAGTAGCATTGTCATTCGGGCTGCCTTCTTGAAAGTGTTTGATGAGTTCGGAAATCCACCCACATCTCTTCTGTTCCTCCTTAATCATTTCTACCGAAGGCAATTCTTCGTTCTTGGTTTTCACCGAGTTTATCTCTTCGATTTCTGGAGGTGGTGGGTCTGCGGACGTTGGTGGATACCTGGATAAAGCATCCGCCAACAGATTTGCAGCTCCTGGTCTGTATACAATTTCCAGATCATGCTCCATGACTGCACATTGATATTTGACCATTATTCCTTCTAATTTCTTCTCTTTGAAGATTGTAGTTAGGGGAGAATGATCCGTGACCACCAAGGTCCTTGCTCCTGTTATGTAATGTCTGAATTTCTGACAACCGAAGACGATGGCGAGCGCCTCCGTCTCGATCGCGACAAATTTCGACTCAGTCTTATTCAGTAATCTCGATTCGTATGCGATAGGGTGATATTCTCCCTTCTCGTCTTGTTGATACAGAATCGCACTTATCGCTTTTGAACTAGCGTCTGTATCAATTCTATACTTTCGTCCAACTACTGGTACTGCCAAGACAGGAGCTGTAATCATTCTGTGTTTCAACTCATTGAAACTCTTGTCCATCTCCGGAGTCCATTTATTGGGTTCTCTAGACATGTCGCTTTATGCAATGGGGCTGCTATCTTAGCGTAGTCCTTGATGAATCTCCTGACATATCCCGTGGCACCCAAGAATCCTCTCAACTCTGTTGTTGTCTTTGGTTGAGGATAATCTTTGATGCACTTGATCTTGGCGGGATCTATCCTGATTCCTTTACCTGATATGATGTATCCCAGGTACTTGACCTCGCTCCTACCCCACTCACACTTTGTGAGACTAACTCTCATTCCAAATTCTCCGATCTTCTTCAATACTTCATCTATATTCCTCAAATGGCTTTCCTCATCTTGTGAAGCTATAATAAGATCGTCTATATAGATGAAAACCTTACAGCTCGGTGATAACTGTCTCTGGAGCTGTGTCATCACTGCCTGGAATGTGGATGGACTCCCACACATTCCCATCGGGGTTCTTTTGAAATTGTAACACCCGAATGGCGTGGAGAACGCACTGATGTGTCTGTGTTCCTCTAACAAGGGGACCTGGAAGAACCCTGAAGCAAAATCCATGATACTCATCAGCTTATGGCCTGCGCTGAAGTCTAGAATCTCCGTAATGTTCGGGAGAATGTATGAAGCCTTCAAAGTGGCTTCATTGACTCGGCGAAAATCCACTGCGAAGCGGAAGCTCTTCTTATCCGCTTTCCTTACGAGAATAATCGGGGCTGCAAACGGGGAAATACAGGGCTCAATGATATCATCATCCAACAGCTTATCCAACTGATTTCGTACCTCCTGATGTTGTTCTAGTGGCACTCTTCTTGCTCGTTGAGCGGGGATTACCGCTCCGGGAATAAGATCTACCCGATGTCTGATATCTCCGGTGTAACACCCAATTTTTCCATCTGGCCCCACGAAAGCTTTTCTTCTTCGATGAATTATCCTTCTCAGTGTCATTTTTCCTTTCTCTGATAATGCCGAGTTGTCTAACTTGACCTTGTTCTGAACCCATTCCTCGAAAGTTTCATTTTCTTGAGGGTTCTTCGGAAGATTCTGTTCCCATCTTGCCTCGGGACTTACATAGGGATATTTAGGGATCCCCTGTTTATTGGTATCCATATGGAAGATGGTTTCATATTGTTGTTCTGGCAGAATTTCTGCTACCGCGATTACTTGACCTTTCCATACCTTAACGAGGTCTTCTGTCAAGTTCACTAATCTCACTGGAACTCTGTTCTTGTGCTTAGTGTTCACAACGGATCTTCCTACCTGGAGTAGATGCGTAATCTTACTACGAGGATTCTCATCTACCAATATGTCCACATAGTCCGGTATGAAACCTTTGACCATAGCCATCACGATGTTATCTGATCTTGGTTTGATCTCTTCAGTTTCTTCTACCACAATATCGAACAATTCGGATTCCAATAACGAGTATACTTCCTGATCAGGTTTCCTGACTTCCTCATTTCCGATATATACAGAACCATTCTTAAAGACTACCTCGATATTGTTATTGTTGAGAGCTTTGACGAAGTCGTTTCCCAGTAATCCTGGAGCTGGAGATAAGTTGTCCTCTGCCACATACACCTTGTGTTGTGCGCATATGTTCCCGATTCTAATGTTGAGAGGTATTGTTGCGATAAACGACACTTTTCCTCCATTGGCAGTAGTTGCCTCGAAGGATGGTGGTTTGTATACGTTCCTGATTCCTAGTTTCTCCAGTGTACTCCTACGAATATAGCTGATAGAAGCACCCGTGTCTAAAAGTACCGTAACCTCTCTTGGATTCGCTCCTTGTTCGGTTCCGGCAGCCTTGATCTGAATGAATGGCAACGTTGAACCTTTTCTGCGATGATCTAGATTCGCAATCATTCTTTGTTCCATTTCATACATGATCCGTTTAGATTCTAGGAATTTCTCGTATTCCGTGGTTTCCCTTGTCGATGCTTGTTCATCATTTCTCACTTCCTCTTCTTCCGGTGGTGCCGAAGCGAAAGTTACTGAATTGATTCTCTTCCTGTTCTTTCTTGATGCCTTCTTTGTGAACATTGATGCTGTATCCATTAACTGATTGGCTACAGCAGCGAATGCCAATTTTCTAGCATAGAAGTAACAAGCAACTAATACTAGCGGAATCACTACCACCAGTACGCTTATCGTTGCCAGCGTGATTCCGATTATCTTCCGAATCCTCTGTTGCATCTGCGTGAACGGTTCCTTTACCTTTTCCTTCACATCCTCCGCCAACCTTGATGTCTTTTCTTTCAAACTTTCAAACTTTTCCTGCGTTTTGTTGACGGTTTTTCCAAAAACTTCTTCTATTTTCTCTGCATACTTCGACATCTCTTGTTTGGCTCTGCCAGCTAGGTTCGATATTTCTCTTCTTATCGATTCCTGCTCGGCTATGAAGTATGAAGGCAAAGTACCGTTAAACGATATCTCTCTCTTCATTTTGACCTTATCGAGTTTCGGTAGGTTCAATGTCAATCTCACCTTTTCCGTCTCAACTTCTTCCCACTCAGCTTCTGCTTTACTTTCCTCCGTATTATTCACTACACACTGTGCTACTGATACCAAGTTCCTTGAGATCCTTGTTGCTACAATATCGGATCTTTGCAGAAATAGTCTCATTGCCGATGTCGCGTCTATTTCCAGTAAGTCTTTCACCGTTCTCATTCTTTCTTTGTTAGCATTACAGATTCTCTCGTGTGCCGATTTGAATTCTGAATTTGCTACTGGAATATATCTATGTTCTTCTCGGCTTCTTAACTTTTCCTCTTCCCAGGTTATTCTTGGATCTACAGTCGGGTAGGAATAATGCATCTCTTGTTGTTTATCAAACTGGTATGTCTTTTCGGTAGTTGTAGGGGCGGTCGTGCTCGCCATTGGCTTTGCTGTATAGACCGATCTACCTAGGAGTATCGCTCCCCCTTGAGCTTGTGGTGTCGGCAGTATTGGAGTCATCTGAGTCGATAGACCCTTACTCTGATTCGTTAGCCTTGAATGCGTTGTCGGTCCAACCGTCGTTACCCCTTCCATCGTAGTGTTGGGTCTCAACCTAACTTCGTGAACCGGATCCACATTCATTCCTTTCAACTCTCGATATATTTTCCGGATTCGGGTCCATCTAGCTACTGGTTTCTCCGGTAGACTCATCGATTCATAGTCTGGTTGGTTGATATTTCTAAGGGTCACATTCCATCCCCATTTCTGGAGAGTCGCGTAGTCTTTGGACAATGCCAAATAGAAAGTCTGCTCTTGTTTATCTCCTTCAGCCTTTGCGAGTGTTTTCTTATGACCGAATTCTTAGCAAGGGCTTCATCCCAAATATGCGAATTATCGTCAATTAAATCTTCAGCTAGCCCTTCATATCCTCTTAAGATCTTGTAATAGGATTGTGGCGTATTATCTCCAATCAAGATCTGTCTTTTTATCGCATCGCTATCGGTACAATTAGCTTCCTTCTTCATAATTTCGACAATATCTTCTTGATTAAGATTCTTCAGCTCTTTTAATCTCAACTGACGTACCTCTGCTATTCTTATGGCTCTCGCCACAGCTTCGGCAATTCTCATACTTTTATAGTGACCTAGATAGAAAATAATATCCTGCCAACGTGCTCCAACTGCTTTCATTTTGATTTGCACTCGCTCGAGTTCGATCGGATCGCCTACTCCTATGAACTGTACTTCGGTGAACACAGTATCATTCGTTTGATACGAGAAGAATTTATCTTTACTAAACCCTAGTCTTTTCATCCTTCTATTATCTGTTCCTATTCTCATGATTGCATTCAGCTCTCTCTCATTTTTAAATCTTGGGAAATGGACTGCGATGTTATTTCCAATCTTCATCACATTTCTAAATATGCACTCTTCAAATTTATAACTTGGACTAGTAATATCTGAGAATAGAACGGTCTCGAGACTTTCCACTATTATGGCTTTGTCGGTTACCATTGCCTCGAATGTTCCTAAATTACGGTACGGGCATTCTGGTTGGTGATTGTTGTTCCATACCACCATTCCCATGTTTGCCTGACAATGACCCTTCTTGAAATCGCAATTTTCTACTGCACCAAACGATGAAAGAATCTCTCCTCCACTTCTGCTAACGGTTCCTCTTTCCAGTGTGGTAATATTCGTTTCTTCACATTTTTCTCCAAAGTGTGGAAAATTCGGCACCGTTTGATTCTTTGTCATCCATTTATCGGTTTCTCTTTCGTAACTCAATCAATACCGTTGTGTTTCCTCGTTTCTGCGATATTTCTGCACTCCTCAGGTGATAATGTTCTAAGTTGTTTTGTAGTTACGTTGAGTTCTTGTCGGAATACTTTTAGCCAGCTACTTGTGCATACTTTCGTTTCGAAATAATTACACAAATATGCATCCTCCCTGTATTCCTCATTTCTCGAGAAAATTTCGACTTCTGTATGGTATACCGCCTGCGTTTGCGTGATTGGCTTACACAACATTTGTTGTTCCGGGAGTATTAGAATCATTCCGGGTGACACCTTTCTGCAATCGATCGCCTGGCCACTGCTACTATTAGGAAACATTGCCAGACAAAGGAGGAGAGAACACCATAACACATTATGCGACGCTTTTGACTGAGATGTTCTCGTCGAAATTGCGTTTATCGCCTTTATCCCCTTGGAATCCTCTGGTTCCTCTAGATCTCCTACATAATTCAATCCAGGTGATCTGGGAGTAAAGTAATTAGTCCTTGGTGCTCCTCCATTATTGTAGTAAGGTGTGACCTGGGTCATGCCCTGCTCTCTTGGTTGACCCCTACTCCCTTGCCATCTATCGGCGTTCTGCCACGGGGTATTCTCTCTCGAGGCCGACCAATTAGGTCTCGTGTTTGACCAGCAGCCTCCCCTTCCAGAGAAGTTTCCCCCTCTTCCGGGAAAGGAATTCTGGAAACGATTATATCCTTGAGATCGAAATGGCTGGAATGGAGAAGACGATCTATACCCTTGATTTCCTTGGAATCTTCCGTTTTCCTGTCTGAAATTTCTCTGGAAACCTCCTCGATTTTGGGGCTGAAATCTTCCCCTCGAGGTAAAACGATTTCCCGAGAACGTGACATTTTTCCGGAAATTTCCTCTATCTCTGGCTTGTTCTCCTCCTTCATTCCTCTTTCCTTCGGTTCTCATTGAAGTTACTGCCTCATAGAGATTATCCGCTTTTTCCACAAGCGAATTCAACTTTTGTTCTAATACCGGTCTCTTATTTCTAAGCAGAGTTTCTTCTCTTTGAGCCGTTCGGACTGCTTCTTGGAATGTTTTTCCCCCTTCTACTCTCATCACGACCTCCCACAGCGGTTCCGGCAAATTCTTAATGAATACATCACGAGCGATTCGATCATGAGCTGGTCCTGAGATATCTCCGTATAATCTACCGACATATTTCTTGACTCTTTCAGCAAATTCCGTCACTTTGTCCCCTTCCTTCCATTTCTCGAAATCTCCTGCTAATGTGAGATCTCTGTTCAGGGAACTGTCCAGTTCAGCTTTCATCTTTGCCGTGAATTCTGACCATGTTCTTTTATGAGTGTCGCTCATTTCTTTGAATACCGTTGCAGCTCTTCCAGTAAGCCTAAGTGGTAGCAATCGAAGCATGTCCACCACATCGACCCCCAGTGCTGCACAAGTCGTGCTGTATCTATCTAGATATTCGGTAATTGTCTCTGGAGTGTCGGGCACAAATTTCGGAATTTCCTTAATTATCTTAGTTGGATCTACCTGCATTTTCATGCTCAATCGACTTAGCGAGGAAGAAATAGCCTCTAATTGTTTTTCGGCTTTCGGGCTTAGTGAAATCTGTGCCATTTCCGTGCTCTTTCCTTCCTTATTCTCGTCCTTATTATCCTCATTTCCCATTTCTGTTTTTGGCTGTGTGTCCCTAGCACTCTTCTTATTCTCTTTCTCTCTTAATCTATCTCTCTTTTCTTTTAATACCTCGTCCACGTATCGATTCCTTGATGGTCCTTTTCCAGTTTTCCTTGTCTGCGATCGCGGGTGTCGTGGCGAGTACTCTTCTTCGTCCGATGTCGTCGATGATGACTCTTCTGGTGTCGCTGTTTCTTTTGCACTATCAATTCTGTAAAAACTCCCGCCTTCTCTCTTTTATTTCCACCATTAACATTGTGTCCAATCGGGGCGCGCCATGAAGCAATAACAATCACTATTCTCGAAACTCGATTGTCGACCATATTTATTTGAACCAATAATACTTTTTGATAATACCTAATTCAATACATTCTATAATCTTAACATATTTTGTCCTTTTTCCAACCTTCTCTCTTCTCTTTTCTCAGTAATTAACGTTAAAATTGCTCTCTTACTCAAAGCGATTTTACAGTCGTCCTGATACCTCCCCTCTTGATGGGGCACACAAGTCAGGCCAGGACCGGCAATTGTCTTCGCGTCCCTTGCCTTGTCGGTCTGACTCTCTCCCTTCCCCTGTTCTCTCTTTTCTCTAACTGACGAGGGAGCGCTGCACACTTCCAGTAGCATCCGGGACTGGTGTTGCCTTCTCTGACGTTGTTACCGAGTGCATCTTACGCAGTTCTCCTCCCTGGGTCGCCTTCTTGGTCGTTCTTTGCTCTCTCTCCATGGACTTCCCTTCCTTTCTCATTTTCTTTTCTTCTTCCTTTTGAACTTCCAATCTATCCTTTCTTACCCAGTCTATTTTTCTGGAAATCGATTCTTGAGAGAGCAATTTTCCACTCTGGGTCCAGACTGACAATCTCTCCTCCGATAGGTTCTGAGACTTTTCCATGGGGTCCTTTCCCGCTGCGCCTCCCAGCGCGAACGAGAACAAGGATTCCATGGTTGCTGATCGCGAGCGTGGATGAGCTTCTCTCCACTCCTGGTCCTCTTCTTCCAGTCCTTCCTCCTTGATGGGGATTTCATCCCGATCGTAGGCCCTTATGTTAGGAGTGGGGATGATGACGGATGTAACGTTCGCTCTTGGTGTGAAGTACCATACTGCTGAGACTTTTCCTGATCCATTCTTCTCCACCATGACTTGTTTCGTCACCGAAGCGAACGAAGATAACAACATGTAAGCCATCTATAATGATTATTGTTATGTCCCTGACTGTGATTGCCTGTTTTCCTTCCCTTCTCCTTTTCCAGCCTATTTATGTTTTGTTATTTATTAGTAATTTAATTAGAAATTCTATTTCACTATTACTCCGCAAACACTTGAAAAACCAAGCGGCCAAATATTTGCATATTTGTGCCTTTCACTATCACTCGGTACATTTTACTCTTGCGAAGCTAGAATCTCCTCTACCTACATGCAGATTAGTTTACCAAACGCGTCCGTTTGTTCCTCTTCCGTGTGGTAGGGCTGCGCTGATTGACGTCGTTCCTGTTATATGTCCCTGTATTATTAGTAATTTCACACATTATTAATTCTTCTTTCTTCTTTTCCTCTTCTCGGCCGGAAGTTATGTCGCGATTTGTGTTGAATGTTGTATTCTCGGATGCTGTGTTCCTTTCTGCCCTAAATATTAGTAAAAAATGATGATCGATCCTTTGTGTGCGCAGCTATGGGCTTTTAATTACGGAACTCCTGAAATGTTAGGGACCTGCATGCTATTCCTTCTTTCTCACTCGAGTTAGTCTTTATTTACTTTGCATCCATTATTTCGCTGGTTTTCTTGGATTATTGGAAAGATCCCTCCACGAAAATCCCCCTGAATGTGATTCTCTTCTCACATCCCTGGTGATTTGTGCGAGAGATTTGCTCGCGAGAGTAGCGAGCGGCGGCGAAAAGCGTAGGGAGAGGGGCGCTGATTAATGATCGGGGCTGACAAATGGCGCAATTTGTCTCTTTGAGAGAGCTACTAACAAGCTACCTGAGAATTTACGACTCTAGCTGAATATTGATTGCTTCTAAAAAGTGATTTAAAAAAATTAATTGCTTCTATGCTTTTCAGGGATTTCCTAGGCTCGGTTATGCTTCAACGTGGCCTATTCTACCCTGGGCGCTAATGGCTGATTTTGGGCGCTATTTCTCTTCATTTCTTTTATTTATCTCTGCGCTTGTAAAATCCGGCTCTACATCCTGATTGCTCGCGCAATCTCCGGCTCGCGTTTTTGTATCGGCGTGCTTTTTCGTGCCCGCGCGGTTGGTCCTAATCTCTCGCCGGTCACTAATCACTAAACAATAGGAGCGCGTGAAACCTTCTTCACTCGAGGGTTTCTGAGTCGTGATCTTGACTCGGTAGCCACAATTGGAATGATCGATTGATCGGAATGATCGACACAGAGTGTGGTCTCTTCGGAAGTTTCGTAATCTTGAAATTTCCAGACTGTGAGCTCAGTCTTTTAGATTCCCACAAACGGTCAATCGGTAGACGACAAATAGAATACCTAGCCCTAATATTTGATTAAATTTGTTGATGAGTGCACATGCTTTCGATCAGCGGGATATTAGTGATAAAATATCTTTTAATTGTCTACTTATCACCTACTTCCCTTGACCTGACCCCACTCACCGTTGACCTGCACCACCGAGTATCTTGGTTGGTTTACTGCTTCTGCAATTATCACGTACTTCGCAATTCAAAGTCGATGCTCGTCAACAGATGTGGAATATCAATGAAATAACGGAATGATTTATGACATGGACTGCTTGAATTGCATGGCAATGTGCTGCACTTGCTTTGTAATGCGCGCGCGCGTTCTACTATCACCTATTTAGCGCTAATAATTAATTAATTATGTCTTCTATCATTTTTCAAACCTAATTTCGCCTCTCCGATGAGCGGAGTAACCTCCATCTGGACGTCATCCGTACACGGATAGATTTAACGGGATAGGAATAAATAAATATAAAATAGAATGAGTTGCACGAGATTTAGCGGAACACAAAGGTACGGAAACGTCTAATTAGAACCCTAAGCTCGACTCGTCGGCGAGGAAAATTAAGTCTGATAGATAAGAAGTAAAAACGCGTAAGTATTTAATTGGTTTCACCCACAAAGGTGAACAAGTTTATTTCCGGTTGAATACAATACAAGGGTACCTATGGGCATCATCCATGGGATAAGACTATGGGAAATAGATAGACGGGATTCAGGACAGAAAATCTAAGTTAGCGAGAGAGAAGATAAGCGCGATAAAACAAAGAGAATGAATGAAAGAAGAAATGAAGTGATGAAGTAGCGCCCTGAGGCGGAGAGAGTGAGGGAGGGGGAGACCCCCTCCTGAAGGCGGAGTTAAGAATGAATGAATTCTATTGGCTCGGAGCTCTTTTTATACTATTTTGGAACTATTTCGCAATACCTGGTATTTCGTCATGTAACAGCTGTTTTGTTACTATTCTTAGTTACATATTGCGAAATCTGAAAGTACAAGTTGCGAAATCGCGTACTTTGTTGCATGACCTTTTGATCGGTCAAAGTTCATATTGCGAAATCTACTCTTTTGTTACTCTGACCTTTCATCTATTGCGAAATCTCTCTATCTGCGTCTAATAATAGTAAGGTATGATGAAATCGAGGGTGATCTTTGAACGGGCAAAGTCCTCTCTGCTGCTAGTCTACTCTTTGTACTTTGAACTCTTGATCTCTCGGCTCGCTTCCCTATTGCTCTGTCTGAATCAACTATTTCTAATTCCCCTTATTCATGAGAACGTATTTGTATAATATTTTTACAATTAAACGAATGTCATATTCAGATCACTCGTATTCTGTTCGAGCGTCTGGTTGCCCTCCGTCCTCATCCCTGGGGTCTTCTCATCACATTCATCGAATTGATCACTGGTCCCCAATACGACTTCTGGGCCAATGACTTCACCAAGTGTGCCCCTGAGATAGAGAGGTGGGCCAAGAGGAATCTGGGCGAGGATGCAAGAGACGCCTTTTTCAAAAATCGCGCAAGATATGCGGCATAGGTATGGTAATGACGAGAACGTGTCATCGGAATTACAAAATTGACCATCTTCATTATTTCGCTCAATTCCGATTTCACGGTCTCCGTTAACATGCATGTTTGAGAATTTCATCCATCACTGGTAGGATTAGGATTTATAGATCGAATCCAGGACTATTTAGTGCCTGATTCGATCTCACTGAAGCCCGCTGAATCACTCGCACGAATAGGGACACTGCACGATCAGAATGGCACCCTGTCATGCTACCGTAATCCCTGACCGTCTCTCTTTTCAGATTGTTCCAGAACGTGGCAAACACGTGTGTGCAGAAGACTGCAGTGAGTGAGGGAGGAGAGACAGGGGGTGCAACTGCCGTCTCATCCACTATTCCCTCTGCTGCACCCACTCCCACTGTCTAGACTATCCCCCTCTCCCTTCCCTCTTATTGTTGTCCATAATTGATGTATTCATAGTACTAACTAGTCGTATCTGACCATGCATCATAAGAGTACACGAGTAGATTCAGTCACTCTCCTTTTCTCTCTCTCTACTTGGGTTCAATCGATTGATCTTCATCCCCGTTGTCCTCTCTCCCTTTTCCTTCTCTCTTTCATCCTCGACGGACCTCAGTCATTCGACTTATTCATACTCTGAGATATACTACAATCCATTCTTTGTACTGACTAAATTAAGCAATTAGTTGAGTATGGGTGCCCTATGGATCTTGTACTTTTCCCCCTTCCTTGTTTTCCCCCTTTTTACCTGTACACTAGTCTCCTGGAATCCACTCTTCTTTCATTTACCCTCTCCCTATCCTCATTCAACTCAAACCATCCGCCCCCTCTCACCTATTCATTCAATATTTGTAACACAATTGTCTTAATTATTATGTGTTTATTATCTCCCTCGTGTCTTGTTTCCCCCCTTTCCATCCCATCCCTTCTCTCGTTCCTGCCTCTATGTTGTGTTGTGCAAAAGTATTCGTGTGCATTTTTGAATGTAAATGTTGTAGAAGAGCGTTAATTAATACAGATCAATCCGAGTGTCTCGTTGAATGTACTGTAAGTATATTAGCTCCAGTCGTAAGTAATCCCCCCTCCCCCTCTATCCCTTTCTGGTTGATTGATAGTGCTAGATTAGGTTGGTATCTTCTCCTTGAAAGGGATGAATCCGATACGGTTGCCCGTCCTTAGACGTGTCTTCATCTATCCCCGTCTAGATTCTACCCCCCCCCCCTCTCTCTCGGATCGTTTGAGCTCCTGTCTACCGTAATCCCCTCTTGTGATCCATCTCCCCCCCCCCCCCCCTCACGGACCCTCTGGCTGCTGTATTGATTGATCTACTTGTTCTCGCTAACACAATCCCCCCCCCTCTCCGCCCCCAATTAATAGTTGTCGAGTGGAGAGTTGTACACAATGAAGAGTGCTTCCATTTACAAGCTTTTATTTTACGCCAATCCTTGTGTGTATTTTAGATTCTTTCTCGCTCGCCTCTCCCTTATTTCGGTCCCAATTGTCCCAGTTTTCCCTTCATACAAAACACAAAAATAAGCATAAACAATATATTTGAATGGTTGCATGTGTGTGGCTTGAGTGATGAACCGTTATCCGTAGCGGTATGAGATCGTTGAATCGATTGTCGATACTTGATTGATTGCATGGCTGCCCTATCCTGACAGGGTAGCCCTGCTCCTCCCTCCTAATGGAGGTTCATGCTCTTCATAAACTTCTTATTAGCCTTCTCCATGCCCTCGAGGGCCTCCCATACCTTGTTCCTTCTATTGGGCATAAGGGGATTGTAGAAGGGATCCTGAATACGGAACGCCGAATCGCTGAGGGAAGGAATCTTGAGAGAGGGCAGTCCTATGGGGGAAGGAGTGGCAGGAGGAGCAGTGGGAAGGGATAGGAGGGGTTTGCTAGTGGTGAAGAGAGCCATGAGAGGATTGGGAGTGAATGGATTGGAGAGGGCAACGGGATCGTTGAACCCAAGCATGGAATCGAAGAGATCAAATGGAGAGGAGGGATGACCGAGCTGACGTTTGACTCGTCTGAATGGGATGATTAGATGAAGAGAATAGAGTAGAAAGGTCACCTCTTGACACGGAATTCCTCTTGCTCGGATCCACCAGTGAATGACTTGACGGCAGTCTCGGACATCATTTGTAGCATGGAAGCGAAGAGACCCGGACCAGATGCTTCGCCCTTCTCGTCACGTTTAGGAGCGAAGAGAAGATCGAGAGATCTGAAGGAGCATATGAGATGAGAGATGATGGTAGACACTTACTTCTGAAGAATGGATGGAGTGGTAGTGGGAGCTTGAGTAGTGGTGGTGGTGGTGGTGGTGGGAATGAGACCGACGTCCTTCATTTCCTGAGAAAGTTGATCGAGCATTGCGATAGTTCGTGGTAGGGACAATAATGATCAAAATGGAGCACGAATGTACCTGTTCGAACATTTTGATGCCCCTCTCGAATGGGTCGATGTAGGGAGCGAGAAGCTGTCTGATGGGAGATTGAGTTGTCGTGGTGGTGGTAGATTGTTGAACTGCTTCGATGAGATCGAATAGACCGGAAGAGCGGGCGAGAGGAGACTCCGCACGACGGGCTTCGATCTGAATGGATGGATGTTAATCAGGATGTTTATAATGGTGGCATTGCTTGTGATATAGAATCTATTCTATTTTTGAATACACTGACAGGTGAAACTGTTCAACATCGTCAACGTAACCGATCAAGACTCTTTTTCTTGGGGTAACTTGTGAATAAGTGTGACTCACTTTCTCGGCATAGCTCATAGCCTTGTGGTTCTCCTGCATCATGTCATACATGTGTGAGAAGGGACGAAGAAAGGGTTCAATGACGGCATGAGCATCGATATCAGAGTAGATTGGAGGAGAAGGAGATGAGCGAGAAAGGGAGAAGATGAAGGATGGAAGGAGGAAAATGAGGAGGAGAGGATGAGGTTCCATGAAGGGCATGAAAGGGAGTGGATATATCCCATTCTTGAGTGATCATCTCGTCTTTTCCGCCCTTTTTCTCGACTTTTCTCCTCGGGATGTCCCACTTTCACTCTCTTTCCATTGCTGAACTCGCTTACTCATGGCATGAAAGATCGATAGTGATAACATGGACTAGTGGAGGGAAGGAGGACACCAAAGATGGGCGGGAGGAACCATTCGAAATGATTGCGTAATGTTTCACAATTGGATGGAATAGCTGTGAGTATCCATCTCCGATTCCCCTCCTCCTGGCTCACATTTGGTGTTATACTCGATTGCACTTACACCTTCTCCCTTTCATCTCTCGCCCCATTCTCCCTCTTCTCACTCTCTTTCTTCCTTCTTTCTCTCCTCTTCAACCTTCTGTTCCCTTCCTTTCGAGTATCCCAGAGCAACAGAGAGAGAGAGAAGAGAGAGTACACACCACACTTCTCTCGCATTCCCTTACCGCCTCTCTTTTTTTCGTGGTGGCTGGGAAATGAAAGTGATAAGAGTAGTGAGTGCATTGAAGTACGTTTCCCGTGGTTGTCTGATCATAATCAGAGCTTGTTTGTATGGAAAACGAGGTGCGGCTGATTCAGTCTCTTCTCTCTTTCGCACTTTCCCATAATTCGTGCTTTCAACGCTGTGATTGGCATCGTTACGCGTCTCTTCTACTCACGAAAACGTTTGGATGTTTAGCATTGATGCCTCTTTTTTTCAATTGGGGGCAATTGCTCGTGTTTATAGCCCAGTACATTCATTGTTCCATTATGACGCCGCTAGAAAATTCATAATTCAGTACACTTTTCCATTATGATGTCACTTCTAGACACGATCACTTTCGTGTTTCAAGCAGCATTGATCATATTTTTATCCTTCTCCTTCCTTTGCTTTTCATCCTTCTATTGATCAATCCTTCCTTTGAGCAACGAAACTTTTGATATTCATGCACTTGGTTGTATCAATCCTTGTAAATAATTTGTTCATCATCAGATGTCGTCGTCTCGTCGACTTCAGAAGGAGCTGGGCGACCTCAAGCAGTGCGGAGTCAAGGCGTATAATTCAGTGGAGTACGACGAACAGAATCTCCTCCACTGGGTCGTCACCCTTCTCCCGGTATCTTATTATCTATTTTATTTACCTATTTGCATAGAATGTGAAGCTAATATTACCAGAAAAGCTACTCAACTGTTTATACAAAGTTAGTGAAACGGGTAAGGCACTGGTTCACCTGTCCCTAATGCGCGTTGATTTACACGCTCGATACGTACGCAAAGGCATGACGAGATACATGTGAACAATCTGTGCAGTGATGTGTCAAGAAGCGGGAAAGATGATTCAAATGTCGAAGGGCGGCTGTTTTATATCATGAGTGCAGACCAAAACATACAAAGAATCCGATTCGTGCACGTGATGTTCACGTGAATAAACAATTAGCCTGAAAGGAGTACTGTGTCAATGTCGATATTCGTTGCAGGACAAGGAGCCGTACTGCAAGGGAGCCTTCCGCGTGTCGATCGATTTCCCCGCCGATTATCCCTTCAAACCGCCCAAGATCACCTTCAACACCAAGATCTACCATCCCAATATCGACGAGAAGGGACAGGTCAGATTCTTAACGACTCATGTATCAATTATTGCCCAAATCGTTATCTTCTTTTTGATATAATTTTTGTGAAACCAACATGACCATGGTCATTTGTACTTTTGCGTAGACAGTTTTTTTTAGAGAACAACAAGTAGTAACCTTGAAATTCAAACTGGTGGAAAGTGTCGGTTGTTTGATGCAATGGTGTCTACCCCGATTGAGTGTACTAATAGCTCCTAAATACCCGATAATCTCCTGTGCAGGTGTGCCTCGGTATCGTCTCTCCCGACAATTGGAAGCCCGCGACGAGGACGGAACAAGTGCTTATGGCACTACTCGGACTTATTAATGAACCCGAACCTGATCATCCACTCAGGTTAGTACCTTTCATCTTTTGGTTACTGAGATGAAGCAAATGCATGGCCACTTTTTTGACTTGACGATTATGCTCTAATTGTGGATAGGATAAAGATAAAGATGACGGAGTAAAATTGACAGAAGACAAGCACCTGTCGCACGATCTTGCGTAATGATATTTCGTTGGATGTGGAGGGCAAATATTTAATACCTACAAAAAAGCAAATTGTGATTGCAGATCTGACCTGGCGGAGGAATTCCTGAAGGATCGCAAGAAATTCAACAAAACTGCAGAGGAATTCACGAAGAAGCACGCTGATAAGAGGCCTGAGTGATTGAGTGATTAGATCGGTCCCCCCTCCTGATCCCTTCTCTCCCTTTCTTCCCCATATATGTCCCATATTGTTTCTATTTCTCTCGCAAACTCCCGTATATTTTATATGAATTTCTAATTTATAATAGGGAACGCGGATTACGGATAAATTGTCTCGTGTTTCGCACAGCTCGGTAAATGATTCCACACGTTTGTCCTCCTCATCCCTCTCAAATTTATCGATCGATCGTCTTCCTCCCAATTGGAGATCGTTCTTTCGCACAGATTGTATCAGTCCATCCTGTTTTCACTCAGTTGTATCGATAAACGGATTGTGTATGCAAACTAAGAGCAATCTATCGTTACTAATCCACACAGTTTTCAATCTACATTTCACAAGTACCTGAACAAGGAGGGAGCAATTTCCCTACGAGGGAAGAGAAAGAGAGAAAGAGAGAAAGAGGGAAGGGAAGGGATAGATGCCACGTTGAATGTACAACGAAACGCGTCTTCTATTGTCTCCTTCTCGCATAGAGATTTGTTCCAGCGATTGCCATTCGAATTTCCAAATGTACCCGTACTCATCTGCTAGACCTTTGATGAATATTCATTAATTTGCCTTTCTTTCAGCATGGCCGACGTTATCCTAGTCACTGGCGGTACGGGTCTGGTAGGAAAGGCCATTCAGGAGGTACGGTATACTGGAAGTACGGTAGGTAGGCCAATTCAATCGATTAAGGTAGTTGAATCGGGCGAGAAGAGAGAGGGAGAGCAATGGCACTTTCTTTCATCGAAAGAATGTGATCTATCGAGTCTAGAAGAGACGAGGGAGCTATTCCAGAGGATCAGACCGACTAAGGCAAGTGAAGATTCCCCCCTTTCATCGATGACGTCATGACAAGGTAATCCATCTGGCTGCGATGGTCGGAGGACTCTTCCACAATATGGCCAACAATCTCGCATTCTTCCGCGTTAACATGGTAACCAATTCTTTCCGTTCATATTGGGGAAAGTGGGTAGAAATCATTATCATAACTTTTCGTTCTCGTAAGAATCGGACAAATCGTAAGGAATCTGGGTCAAAAACATTAAAATTTGTGAAAACGCTGTGTCCTAGGGTTCTTTAGTGTTATGAAGACAATCGGTATATTAATTTTTCACATAGAAGCTCCGTTGGCTACAGACGACATAACGTCGATTTCAGTAATAGCTGCTGTTTCCATTTGCCCATGTCTTTAAAAGGTCAAAAATTAACATTTCTTTTATTTTTGCTTTAAAAAAATGTAGCAAAACTTTTGCCGATGGTGGGAATCGAAACAACGGCCCTTTGCTTTTCAAGCGAACACTCTACCACTAGGCCACGCTGCCTGATGTGGTCAGCGATTAGAGATGTGGTAACAACACAGCCGCGATTCAGATTTCCGATTCTGACGACGTCATCTTCACATTTAACGGTTTTTGAAAAAAAAACATCAAATTCTAACCATGTAAGCCTATTTCAAGAAACCTAACTATTCTGTGCCCTCAGAAAAAGTAGAAGTACTCGAAATCAACGTTGACGTCGTCTCCAGAATCTCTCATCAAAACAAAAAAGCAAACAGACTCAGCTTTGTATTTATACAGCATGGATCTTATGAGACTCTAGTTGGTTCTTCATAGTCTGTGCATGGTTTGAATTTTTTTCGTTATTTTTGCCATGTGTTGGCAATGAGCAACGAACCCGGGGTATTCGGGTGGGGAGACAAACACTCGCGCTTTGCGCCATCCCCTGGTTGTGTTATAGAGCGTTAGAGAGCATTTGGCTAGGGGCGAATGCTGTGCTTGGAAGAAACCTATTTGATCAGATGATCTACCATTGAGGGGAAATTGATTCAAGGTATGTAGAATTAAAGCTTCTGTATCTGCATTCCCGAAAATATTTCGCGACACACGGTTAGACCTGAGAAAAAAAAGATATTTTGAGAGACAACATCTTCAAAATTCGGGATTGCCGATCGCGGACTTGCAAATTGAAGGTAATCACTAATCTCAGGCGATCAACGACAACGTCCTTCTGTGTGCGCACGAGAATGGAGTGGACAAGGTGGTTTCGTGTCTCTCCACATGTATCTTCCCGGATAAGACGACCTACCCCATCGATGAGACCATGGTACGTCAAGGATCGAAGACAGATGACGTCATCGTTGGGAAATAATTTCACTGAATTTTCGTTTTTTGACCTAAAAATCAACAAAATATCGGTTAAAGGTGCACGACGGTCCTCCGCACGACTCAAATTTTGGTTATTCGTACGCGAAGAGAATGATCGATACGCTCAACAGAGGATACAGTAGTGAGCATGGAAGAAAGTGAGTTGACTATGGAAGGATACGGTAACCGAGAGGTATGGTATTGCAGGTACACCTCGGTGATTCCCTGCAACGTCTTCGGCCCGCACGACAACTACAATCTGCAGGTTGATCTTTGATATTTGATCTCTGAACTCTGATTGTTTAGGCGGGTCACGTCATTCCGGCCCTCATCCACAAGTGTTTCGTGGCGAAGAGAGACGGAACGCCCCTCCAGGTAGGTCAAAGTGGGTCAAACAAATAGATCAACATCGACTTTACGATGCCAAATTAGCATAGGAGAAAGGACGAACGACTCCTTTCCCACATACTGTTTTTGTGTGTCAATTGAGTGGTAAGTGAAATGAAGAGTGTCTATCTACTCCATTCCTTTGTTCTCTCGTCTACTCAACTTGCTTCATCTCCATCATTTCGCAACCTTTAGAGTGTCTAGTGAGAGAAGAACACACTTTTTCTCGCTGGTCATTCCATTTCTCTCTCCTCTTCTCCTCTTTTTTGCTGTTCCTCTCGAAACTTCGCCTTTCTCAGCCCATAAATCACAGGTTGTTATGTTTTGTTGAAACGAACTGTGATGGTTCATTGAGTTCTCGTTTCTCGCGAGAAAGATGGAAGGAACGAGAAGTGATCTACCGTATCCTACTGTATTCAGGTGTTCGGATCGGGTAAACCACTTCGTCAGTTCATCTACTCACACGATCTCGCCCGATTGTTCGTGTGGACACTCAGGAATTATGAGGTACGGAAATGATGTCAATGCAGGATATTTCTCTTTTTTTGCACATGCAAGAAGAATTCTGAATGTGGTTCGGGTGGGAAAGATACGTAGAAAATACTATGTGAGAAAAGGCTGGACCAAAAATCAGAGAAGTGTCCAATTCAGTCCATATCGAATGGTATCTGCGTACAAATCGAGTGCTGGTTAAAGAATAAACCGTTAGTGATCATCGAATCTGTGAATGCGATCTATCGTTCACTTCACTATCCTATTTTTCACACTCGATCGTTCTCTCAATTCGCAAACCTTTTACATGAGTAAGAGACCCTTTGAAAAGTCCTCCACTCGAAAGTGTGACAAACTGTTTATATCTATCTATATGTATGTTGTTGCATTGCCTCCAATTGAATGGGCCACTCGTGATGTCAATTAATCAATATGAGGGCTACCGTAATCGAGTGAAGAATTCTTCCGTTCAGGAGACGGCTCCACTCATTCTTTCCGTCGATGAGGAACACGAAGTATCCATTGCAGACGCCGTCGATGCCGTTGTAGAAGCATTCGGATTCGAGGTTTGATCTTTGATCTTTGGGCATTTCTTCAATGGGCTTGATATGGGTGATGGCACATTTAGGAATCTGTGTTAAGTATCCCACAAACAGTGATATTTTGTAACCCATGAGAAAAAGTTCCCGATTTGTTTTGGGCGTTTCTAAGCACTGATCTGGGTTCCACCACATCATTTTTCTATTGTGAACGCGAGATAGCGAAAAAAGATGATCGTGAGTTCCTAAACGTGCGATCACTGTGCAAACAAGATAGAAGAAAAATATGATTCTGCTAAATTGAGTGAGGAAGTGGAAATGAGCACATAGTTTCGATACTCTCAGTTGCACGATTTCGATATTTCTGAACTTTTAACTTCTATCTGGTAGTTATCTCAGTTGATCTCTTCTTCTCACTTCGTCCTTTTCTCGTATTTCCCTCCTTCCTCATTCTTCCCTTTCCTCTAATCAAGTCCCTCTTATCGAGTCTCACCAACCTTTTTCCTCACTCTTGCGCATGACCGATCTCTCCTCTATAACTGTCTCCACATATCAACACTTTCACTTTCTTCCTCCTTTACCACCTCATCTTCTTCTTTTTCAACGGTGTATGTGGTTTGAGGGGGGGGGACTCGATGATCTCTCCCCTCCCTCCTCCCCATCGAGAAACCATTGAGTAGCCATTGTCTAGAGGGGGAAAAGGGGGAGGATAGGTGTTCGTCCTTTACCCCCATCTCCCCCTTTCCCTCCTCCTTCGCTTCCCCTCACATGCCCTCCCCCATTCCCTCTCTCTTCTTTTAACCCATCACTCACACGCACTAAAAATTGGTCATAATAGTTCTAATGTCGCTCGCTTTGGCATCTCTTCATGCCTCCCCCTCCTCCCTCACAATTCCCTTTCTCTCACTCGTCATAGTTTGACCTGCCCAGTCCCGTGAGAGAGTGGATACTGTAAGCTGTTGACGATCCATATCTCGTGTCCTGGTCTATCCTCATCTTATCTCTCCTCTATCTCTTGTTGCCCATCTGGCAGGATTGGGTGGTACTATAGGTGATAGGCAGGGTGGTCAATAGGAGTAGGATACGGTATCCAAGGGAGTACGGTATGTTTCAGGGCGAAGTGAATTACGATACGTCGAAGGCCGATGGACAATACAAGAAGACTGCATCGAATGATAAACTAAGAAGACTTCATTCATCATTCGAATTCACTCCTTTCAAAGAGGCAGTCAAGAGATCTGTCGATTGGTTCGTAGAGAACTATGAAACGGCTAGGAAGTGATTAACTGAGAGATTAGTAATTATTATCACATTATTTATCTGCAATTAAATTCATCGTGCAAATTGAACCGTTTCTGTGATTGTCTTCCCTGTTTCTAATAATATCCCGAGTGGTCAGTTAAGATAAACATCTTTGCTTTTCCCTTTTCTCGCTCCTCCTTCCTTCTCCTTTGCTACTTCCTCTTTTTGCTATAGTGTCTACTGTGGTATGACCACGAGATAAGAATCAAAAGTAGTGTTTAGCCCCTCCCTTAAAGGAACTCTTCCCCTTTATATTCCACTCCATTATCGAGTTATGAACCAGTATCGCGGATCCGTTCTCGTCTCTACATAAGCTCGTTCTCGTGTATCCCTCCATTAGACATTCACTTATCAGAGAATGAGAACACTCCTGCCTCTTCTCTCCATCCTTCTAGTCTTCATCGTGACCCTCTCGACGGCCCAACACCACGACAAGAGGTATACGGTATTCGGCAATTGGCACTTCCTTCGGAATATTAGCTATCGAATCTCTGCGTGATATGACCATGATTGACGCTTCGATATATTGGTCCATCGCAATCTTTCAGATCCTCCAAAGATGTCACGGAAGCTACGTTGACTACTCGTAGAGGTACTGTAGCTTTTGAGATTACGGAAGGGTAGGATCAATCGATATGCAGCGTTCACCCCGATGCGCCGTCGTCCAATGATGTTCCGTAGGAGACCCACTCCATCGGGTAGAAAGGTACGGTAGATCGATTGGATACGGTAGAATCCTCATTTTCAGCTAACCACTCCCACTTCTCGTGCCATTCTCGCCAGGTATGCCATCGTAGATAGCCAAATTGTATTAACCGTAATCGTCTCTGATTCAGACGTGGTCCTTCTCCTCCTTCAGTTCCCACAAAGTCCCCGAATAACGAGCCCGATAATCGTAATGCACCTGGCATCGTTCCTCCCAAGGGAATCGCATCTCAACTCAATCAGGCAAAGTGAGACATCTACCGTATCCATTATCCATTTTATCACTTTCATCTTCAGATTCCACGAGTTCATGTCTCTCGCCCGTGCTCTCATGAAGTCCCGTCGTGCTCTCGCTTAGACTACCGTAATCCCCACTCTTCGCTTTATCGATTGATCTCCCTCCACATTGGACTCCCCTGTGCTCTGCTATTATCTTGCGTCTTGTCAATTGCGAGTATTGTATAATAGCATATTTTTATTCATGCGAGAAGAGTAAACCGAATATAGACAGTGTTTGTGCGAGTTATCGATGGAAGTGGATGATTACATGCGAGATCATTGCAATGAATGGATGGGTAAAGTACGTTGATTACAAGGGAGGTATAACACTTATAAGTGAGGGGGGTCAGCTTAGGCACGCTCTCCGCGGATACGACGGGCTAGCTGGATGTCCTTAGGCATGATAGTGACACGCTTAGCGTGAATGGCGCAGAGGTTAGTGTCTTCGAAGAGACCCACGAGATAAGCCTCGGCAGCCTCCTGCAATTGGATGAGATTAGTTAGGGACAGATGGGAAGGGCAAAGTATGATGGGGAGACGCCAATCTCGCGCCAATTCCCTCATTCGAATTACATACCTGGAGAGCTCCGACAGCAGCAGACTGGAAGCGAAGATCAGTCTTGAAGTCCTGGGCGATCTCACGCACCAGTCGCTGCAATTTGTTTATTAGTTGAAGCGCACTCGCACGCTCATTGGTCGACAAGGTTGTCATGACAACTATTTCACGACGGAATGAGGAACTGAGAGGGAGGGGGGGGGCTTGTTTACCTGGAAGGGAAGCTTGCGAATCAGAAGTTCCGTCGACTTCTGGTAACGACGGATCTCACGAAGAGCGACGGTTCCGGGACGGTAACGATGAGGCTTCTTGACACCTCCGGTCGAGGGAGCCGACTTTCGGGCTGCCTTGGTGGCCAACTGCTTGCGAGGGGCCTTTCCTCCGGTCGATTTACGGGCGGTCTGCTTGGTACGAGCCATCTCTGCAAAAGAGAGCAAATGAGAAAGAGATGAGAGAAAACGCGACGAAAAACGGACGCGGAATATTTATGTAAACAAATAAACAAATAATAAATATAAATAATCAGAGAAGAGAAGACTCAACAATGCTTGATGCTAAGGCGGGAGATTTAGGGACGCGTATGTACGCGCGCGTGAGCCGCGACGCGTGCCTCGACTCCTAGCAGGAATGGTACTCTCACTCACAACCAATCGATACGCACGAGTAGTGAGAAATATCAAAAATCCCCCGAAAACCCCAAAAACGAAAGAAATCAACACAGAAAGGCCAGATTCCACTTTAGTGCAAACTTATTGCGAAACGCTGAGAAAGTCGTGAGAAACGGGTTAAAACAAGAAAAATAGAAAAATTTCTAACAAGAGAAAATTTTTAGGGAGAAAGTGGCGAACGGGACGAAACCCCGTCTAAACGGTGCACTAGGCCTTCCGTATTCGTGTACATGAAGTTAGAATAGTCAAGTGTTGAGGAATGAGGGGTCACAATCGCAAATTTCAACAATTTGATGAAGCACATGCAAATTTTCAGAAAACTAGGATGAATGAAAGACGAGACATGACGAGAGAGACGAGACGACGTCTCGCGGTTAGAGAAATCCCGCCCACTTTGGTACCGTAGTTTTTGATTTTGTTAGAGTTGGAGCTACGATTTAGAGGTGGAGCACATACATACGGACGCTAATTTTTCAAACATTCAAAATATGAAACTTTGTCATTTGCCACTGTTTTGTGTTAAATATTTTTTATTAAATAGGTGTCACAATGCATAATAACGATAACGAGGATCCTGATAGTGGCCATCCAACACCGCGAGATTTTAACGTGAGTTTCAAAAAAATGCGCTCGATGTTCGAAATGCATTTATATTGTTTTTACAATTGCCTACACATTTCTAGCCGGATGAAGCGACTACGTCAACTCCGCTTCCTCATCGACTCAGACCATCGTCAATCCGTCGTGATTCCACTGAATCTTTCTCCCCTCGATCTCTATTCGCATCTCCTCATCTACCCAATTCACGCGCGGATAACTACAGTAAACTGTTTTTTCCCTATTTTATATTTTTTGTTCCCTTTCAGAACTCGTTAGTGATGTGATCGATATGGCCAGAAGGAAGAGGCAGCTCGAAGAGGTTATCCTTTCTTCAATTTGCACTTACAGTATATCCCCCTACTCTTTCCTCTACATGCCTCCATGTAGAAGGAACATGATACCATTCATTATTCAAGATAATGAATGATTGACTATAAATCTAGCATTATAAGGCATGGTAATGAAGAGGTGAAAGACTGGAGCAATTCTTCAATGAAGAAGGGGGTGGGGGGGGGGGGAGGGGTGGCACTACATTGAAGAATCGTCTCTTCATGTTTCAAGAGCTAATGATTGCGCCAAAAAAAGAAGTCGAATCTGAATTTTTACCGAACCTTTATCCAAGTTGCCATCTTGAGAGAATGAAAGAAGAGAGAGTGAGAGAAAGATGAAATACCTCTTCATTTGCACTCATTATTTTCATTCTGACAATAACATACCAACTTCCCAACCAACTCTCTTTCAGGAAAACGATATGATGAGGAATCAATCGATGATGAGTGCGAATGAATTGGATGTAAGTGAGACTTTTTCAAATATCAGCAGTATAAATGGTTGGCGAAAGACAGCTCATTGATGAAGACTTTGCAATGGTTCGCTGCAAAGCGAGAATTGCTGAATTGGAAGAACAAATACGAGAGTGGAATTTAAGAGGACTTATTCATCACCATATCTCCTAGATACGCATCCCATTCGACAGATGTCTTTCATCTGTATCCAAATTATTTTTTCGATTGTAGGACAGCAAAGCGCGGGCTTCCGATTTTCAGGAGCAGGCTGAATTTCTAACCGACCAGATAAAGGTATAGAAAAAAAGAAGACGTTACTAGGTCTGCCAAACTGCAGAATCCGTCTCTTCATTTCTCCCATTCCGCTCTCACTGGTCAGAATGACGAGAAAGAATGAAGAAGCGAATTCTTCAACATTGTAGCTCTAGACGTAACCGTTCGAAATTCATGGTTATGAGTTGTTTACTCCGTTCAACTAAATTTATAGGAAATGGAGGAAAGCTGGATGGAGAAACATCGAATACTGGAGAAAGAAAAGGAAGAATTGAAAGCGAAATTGAGGGAGGAATTGGAAACTGAAAAGAAGAAAGTGGAGGAATTGACTGATTGGCAGCTAAAGTGCGAGGTGAGTGAATGAGATTTTTATTTGAAGAACTTGCTTGGGTTAAATAGGTCCAGTGTGTTCGAGGGAGGCCAGAGGGGTCGTTCCGATTGTAGATAGGCTGGATTTCTCCAGTCGCCCAAACATCCAATACGTATCTATAGAGAACGGATGTTCAGATCTCATTGAGCCGAGCCCGAGTTTTCATTTGGAAAAAGATAGCGTCGTTGTCGCGATGGCTATTTTATTGATTTTTTCCTAATTCGTTCATTTCTCATTTCTTTGAGATGGTTGAAACGGAGAATGGACTGATTGCTAAGAGAACTTCAATTGCGATGGAGAAGAAGGATGCTCTATTGAAGGAGAAAGAAATGGAGATTGAGGAATTGAGAGCGAGGTTGGTCATGGTATCTAGATTTGCATCTTTTTGCATACTGCTCTCCACTGTCATCTTACCTTGTTCATTCAATGTCAAAACATACAGTAAATAAAAAGATTTTAGTAGCATTCTCAATTCCTGAATTTTTTTTTGCGTATTTGCAGACTTCGCGATATCGACCGTCAATCGATCACCTCTGATGATTCCATACGAGATCTCGAAAGAGATATGAGGAGCCTGAAGAATACTGTAGCTAGACAAGAATTGGGCGAAGCGCTGGATGAAAGTGCTGTGGAGAAAAAAGCGATTGAAGATATGAAAAGAAGGAATGAAGAATTGGAATCACAATCGGAAGATTCTCGTAGGAATGTCGAAGAATTGAACAAGAAGATGGAAGAGGAGAGGAAGAAGTGGAGTGAGGTACGGTAGATTATTGATTGATTTGAGAAGATCACGGCAGTCTCTGAAAGTCGATATTGCAGGAACTGGAGGTAGAGAAGGATCGAGTGATGAAGAGAGCGATGAGTATTGTGGAGAGGAATGATGCATTGTTGAAGGAGAAAGAGGAGGATATGAAGGAAGAAATGAGAAGAAGAGAAGTGGAAGTTGAAGAAATTATGGAAGAAGTGAAGAGGAAAGAAAAGGAAATGGTTAATTAGAGAATAACGAATTTGTTTGTATGAAAAAGATTTTTAGGAAAACAATAATGATAAAATGGTTGAATTGAGAAGGAAGTTTGAGGAAAGCGAGTGCATAGTGAATGAGATGACGAGTGAGAAGGAAGAAATGAGGATAATCATTGAGGAGAATAAGAAGGGGATGGAAGAACTGAGAGCGAGGTCAGTTTTATATCGACATCGAAAATCGCACCATTCGAATAATGTGAAATTGCGCGAAAATATATTATTAATCACAATTTTTTAAAGGATTGGCGAGATGGAACGAGGAGTCGGTGGAGAAGTTGAGGAGATGTGTGATATCGTTGATTCTCTTCAGAACTTGAAAGCGATCAGAGACAAAGAGCAAGCAGAGATGCTCTCTTTGAAAACGACGGTACGTTGAAAAGATATTGATTATTGACCGATTTTCAAATTATTGATTTTCGTTCAAGGTTCGCGAACAAAATACAACAATCGAAAATCTGCGAAGGGTAAACGGAGAATTGGAAGAGATCAAGATTCAAAGTATGAAGATGAAGGAAGAATTGAATGAGACGATTAACGAAGGAAAGAAGAGTGAGAAAGAGACGGAGGAGCTGATAGAGAAGTCTGTTTTTTTCTCATTTTTACGTTTCATGACTATGAAATATTCCTCAACACTTGATAATTTAAAAAAAATTGTTATTTTTATTGAATATTTTCAAAGGATTGGAGAGATGGAGCGACGGATGAATGAAGAGACTCAGAAGTTCCGTGCTCTCGAACAGAAAAACGAAGATCTTGTGAAGAAGATGACGCTAGCTAACGAAGAATTGACGGAGACAACCACGCATTATGAGGTATAAATACTGTACTCTACTTCCTTTTCTAATCAATATTCTCTTCAGAATTTGAAATCGATCAGAGAAAAGGAAATAGCCGAGATTCTCTCTTGGAAGACGACGGTAGGTTTAAATGATATTGATTATCGATCGATCTGAAACTATATTGATTTGTTTTTGAGGTTCACGAGCAAAGTAGAACAATTGAAAATATGAGACGATTGAATGAAGAATTTGAAGAGACGAAGAATAAAAGTATGAAGATGAAAGAAGAGTTGAACGAAACGATTGAGGAAGGAAAGAAGATAACGAGCGAGGTAGAAACTTAAAAAGAAAATTTAGTCAATTTTATTATTTTAGATGGATCATTTGAAGGCGGATGTGAAGAGGAGAACTGTGTTGCAGAAGAGACTTGAGGATGAATTGGATATCGCTAGAAAGGTGATCTTTGATCTCTAAGTTTACTGTCAATAGTTGATCAATTCAGATGACCGAAGACGCAAATGATGAGATGAAACGAATGAAGAAAGAAACTGAGAAGGAGAAAGAAAAGAGGCAACTGGAATGGAGGGACATGGAATTGAGAAATAGTGAAGAATTGAAGAAAATGATGGAGAAGGAGAGGGAGGAATCGGTTAGTTATTATTTTTATGCTAAATGTTTCTTTATATAATTATAGGCGAAGCGAGTGAGCGATGAATTGGCCGAAGTGAACAAATTCAAGCAGTTATGCGAAGAATTGAATCAACAGTATCAGGAATTCAAGGTTGATTGAGGAAGAATCACGTTATTATTGATTGATTTCAGATCAGTGCTGAACATCAATACGCTACTGAAATGACAGAGAAAGATGAAGAATTGAATGCTATGAGGGAAAGATTGGCTGAATTGGAGAACTATCCGGGTACACATTAACTCTTCACGTATTTCATTTGAACTTGTTGTTGTAGGCAGACTAGTCTCGGTGGATGGTCGAGATTCAGAAGGCCGATCAGTTTACGATCTCCTTCCAGATCAATTGAAGGATTTCATTGATGAAACTGCGGTAGGTCAATATTGACTTCGATAGTTATTATCCCTTCCTTTCAGACCGAATCAGTGAGAAGTGCAGTGGAATTCTGTAAGGGAATGATGATCAGAGGAGAAGTGGACTCGCCTACTCCCTCCCATCTTCCATTCCTGATTGAGAGATTGGAAGAAATTGAGGTTAGGGTTGACAATATCGACTGATTACAGTAGTGCTGATGTGTACTATTAACTATTATTGAATTATTGCTTTTCAGTTGCGAACTTCGACATTCAAAGATTTCCGTGATTTCGTGGTTCAACTTTTCAATAAACTGGAACGGGAAGAGTGGACGGATGAACTGGTTCGTTTTTTCTGTTTTATTTTCATGAATTCGGGGAAACATATTTTTTTTATGAAATGTATTTGTTAAGGTTCCATCACTTGCTGAATGGTTGTCTCGATTAGACGATGAAATGGTTTATTTGAAAGAAGAATGGATGAAAATGGAGAAGATTCAGAAGAAGAATGAAAAGAATCTGAGAATTAGCGAGGAAAAGAGAAGGAGAATGGAAGATGAGTTGATTGCATCTGATGAGGAAAGAAAGAAAGTATTGAATGAAATTAGGTGAGTTAGGTCGATTGGGGATTACGACGCAGTCGATAGGCAGAGCGCGTAAAGATTAATTTCAGGGATCTGCAGATCGAATTGAAGAGAATGGAGTTGGATAAGGATGGATTCGAGAAGTCTGCTATCGGATTCAAAGAGTTGTACGAGGTACGGTAGATTGAGAGGGAGAAGGTAGTGGTTACGATATCTTTCACAGGAAAAAGTGGCAGAATTGGAAGAAGCCGATGATGTCTCGGATCAGTATAAGGAGAGGTGCAATCAATTGGTGAGGCTTGTTTTATTTTGTCCAACGAGTTGTTTATTCATTAAATTCCTGTAATTTTATGAACAAAGAGTTTACGAAGAATTCATGAATAATTTCAGAGTAACGAACTGGATGCGAAGAAGAGGAAGATTGAGAGACAGGAAGAAGAATACATTGAAGTGGAGAAGAAATTAGAAGATCAGATCGAACGATACTCAGCTGTCTCAAGGAAATGTGAGTGACAATGGCATTGGATGTAATCATAATTTGATAGCTAGGAGAAATGGAAAATGTAATTTATTATCTCTACGACATTCTTATTTTCAGTGTCCGATGAGACTTCGGCGGCGCGAAGTCTTGCAGTCGACAAGAATAAATTGAAGAGAGAATTGGAGAAGGTGAAATCGTAAGTTATCCCGAATAATCTGAAAATTGGTAGACCAACAAAACGTGAATGTTGAAATAATATAATCAAAATTGAAGGAGTAAGCTGAAGTTGGCTGGTATGATACGAGAGCTCATGGATTGTGTGAGGAAACATTTCGAGGTGTACAAGCGAGTGAAGAGAAGGAACGAGAAAAGACAGGTACGGTGAGGGGATTACGGAAGGGTATCTATGGAAGATAGAGGTATTCATTAGTGATAATACAATAATTTCAGGAACTTCTGGACCGTGCTCTAGAGGGAATCGAGAAGACTCGTCAAGAGATGGAGTCTGCCAAAATTGGAAGTTACGGAAGACTCCACGGTCTTGAAACGGTATTTCGTTTTTCTTTTGAAACGGTGGTCTTTGATATCTGTAAATTTCAGTCGATTCGTGGTGATCTTGTTGACTTTGTGACTGCCGACCACTTGGATTACAATGAAAGCAATCGATTGAAGACACAAATTCAATCACTCAAGAATGAGAGTCGAACTATCACGGACGAAAATAAAGAGAACATCCATTAGTTACTTTTGATTTAACTATTTTTTACTGCCTTCCTACACATACTTGTAATTGTTTCTACCTCACTTTTGTTGATTCGACAAATCACAATGTATACATAGGGGCCACAAGGCAGATTGTTGAATTCAAGATTTTGTGCCAAAACTAGGTTCAAACGATCCCTCGTGGTCCCAATAACATCATACTTTTCGCCGTTTGTGAATATCTTGTCTCTGAGCTGCGCTAGGGCTCGAGAAGTACACGCGCAACGCCCTTGGGAAGAGGAGGGAAAGGCGAGACGAGAGGGAAGGGGGCGGAGCCTAATTTGCGTGTGTCTCTCTCCCTCCCCCGCCCTCTCGCTCGCCTCTCCCCGCTCATCTACAAACCAAATCCGCAAGCTTTTGAAGAATGATAAAAATATAATTTTTTCTCTAAAATTCTTAAAATATTCGTATTCGTCAGAAAATTTATGCCCAACCAAAATCTTCACACTGCAACCCGACAAAACAGCCTCTTCCCATCCTTTAAGTTCAATTTTGACCTAATTAATGAAGATGTGCACAATTTGGGCAGTGCTCAATCGATTAGGGACGTCAGTACCTATCCAGCGCACTTTAGAATGAGCGATTTGGTTTAGAATGAAGCTTGCGGATTTGATTCTCGCCTTTAGGCGAAATCGTGTCACACCAAAGTGGGCGGAGCTTGTGGCCCCTATGTATACACGAGTAAACTAATTGGAAATACTCCAAGAACAAAAACAACAATTTATCGAATCGAAACAATCGATTGGCACTGAGAAAAGGGGAGAATAACACTGATGGGAGCTGGAATTTGAATCACAGAAGGAAAAGAGGAAAAAGAGTGAGACATCGAATGATCCCTGAATAGACGACAAAAAGTGAACATAACAGATACATAGTACTACATTAGAAGGACTAACTAGTCAACGAATCATCGGGTATACGGTAGAACGGTGAGATATTATCGATCGACCTACTCTTATCTACATTCACAGTCCTGAGTGAAGAAAGGACCGGGACTAATAAGAACTAGTGTGTATAATTCGTTCTCGTATCTCTAATTCCCGATATATCCATTGACTGGTTGAGTGATGCCTAGTCCAAGAGAGAGAATTGAGGAGAGGAAAGGTACTCGTAATTATTATGAGGGTACAAAGGGAGTCAGTTCATAAGAGACACAACGGGTTCAAATTAGACACATAGTAGATTTTTAGTTATCTGATCCACTTTAAGTAGATTAAAGATATCTAATTGTTTGTACATTTCTGTTACTTGTTGATACATTTCGAAGAATGTTCCGATTAGTAGATAGATCTCTCCTATTCGCACTTCAATATCTTCTCGACCGATCTCCCTGAGATATCGGACTCGTTACTACCGTATCCCATCTGTTTACAGTACCTGTAGTGATCGATGAGACCTTCTAGAAGCTTCCTCTGAACAGTCTTTGCCATACTCTTCATCTTAATCGTGTACTCGAGAAGACCTGCAATAGGGAAGGGTCAATCAATCGATAATCTACCGTAATTCTCATTCTACCGTACCTAATTTCCAGCTTGCGATCGCTTTGAGAACCGCATGTTCATGCCTATCCAATTTGAGCATTCGCATGGGATGAATAACCTGCTTGTGGAAGCAGTGGTTGAAGCACAAGAATAATCTGCAATAGGCGAGATGATTGTACGGTACACTTGAAATATCGATTGCTCATTCAGACCACAATACACTACCGTACTCCTTACTCACTTCTTTTTATCTTCCGTACTGATGATTGATTCGTCCTCCCATCCCACGGAGAAGTCTCCGGGACCGCACGTCGAGTAGCTACCATCCGTGAACACGAGGATCTGGTCCTACAACGAACACAATCAGGATACGGTACTATCGATTATCGAATACGGTACTTACATCGTCAGTGCTCACAACGGAAGATATGTAGCCAATGTCGAGAACGGAGAATCCGAGAGAGCAGAATCGAAGGAGCATCAACTGAGAAGAAAATTGATTATGGAGGAGCATGACAATTAGGTTTCGGATGATGAAGAACCGGATTCTTCATTTCTCGTACTTTCTCACTGGAGAGAGTGACGAGAGAGGACGAAATTAAGAGACTCATTCTTCACCCTGACAACCCTAATGAAAATGAATGATGTACCTTTTCCTTGTCCTCTAGATCCTGTATGAATGGCATCTTCTTCGCGTATTCATAACCGAGTAAATGATCGAATTTGACAGCTTCTGCCTGTCCTTGCAGAGTATGCGTCTTCAGTGTATCACGAGTGTACGGCTGAATGAGCAATTAATAAGTAATCGATGATTCTTCCAAGTTTCTCCAATATCCAAGACCATTGGCCAGGACCAAGACCAAGACCAACGTGAAATAGTTGTGTGTTGTATAGTAGTTCCAACTATTTCACATTGGTCACATCAACACCACGAGTTCGATAAATAGTTGGACTATGATTCCCTACAGCGATTTCGAGGGGCTAACAAGAAGAAAAAGGATAGATTGAGCTAATTATGGGAAAGAAGAAGGTGGGACACGGGACTTTCTGATGACTACCCCCTCATTTTCGAGAGTTATTTCGAGTTTAGACCGAATCAAGACACCCCCACAAAGTGGTCACTGTTTGTATTTTGGTATCCGATACGAACAATGTATCAAGAGCACAGAGTTTGATTGCAAGACTATGACATTCATACTAAACTACACTATTAAATTGCCCCTTTGGTGACCACTCCGATTGTAGTGTTCCCAATTTAAACAGTAAATACGCGATAGCACATCACTTTTGTTAATGCCATTTTTGCCGGAACAAATAAAATAAATATAAAATATCTCACCACACTTCCATCTCCTACAGTGAATGCAATCATTGGTTCTGCAGTGAACATCATTCTTCGTTTATCCATTGCTTCTTTCTCGAATGCCACTAGTCTCTCCACCAATTCTCTCCCACTCATTTCCAAATGGGGCAAATTCTCTGCCGGAGGAGGCTCTTTCGTCCGCAATACCTACAATACGGACCATTATTCCTCATTCAGTCTACCCAAATACCGTAACCAATCAATCACAATCGTCAGTATGTGATTCATTGATTACCGTAATCGTCGTACTCACATCATTGAGTGACAAATTCCAATTGAGATAATTGGTGGAATCGGAAGTGGAGGGCATTTCGGGTGGAGTTGTTCCGATGGAATTTGTGACCGATTCTTGAGGAGTGATCAAATCAACTGGAGGAGGAACAGGGACACTCATTAATTGAACCATTTCAGAAGGGAAAGAGGGAGGGAATTGAAGGGATGCGAAGGAGGTTGTGGCAAAGAAGGAATGATCTTCTTCTGTTCCTGATTCCACTGACGATGAATGTGGTTGTTGATAATCGAGAAGGAGAAGGGCTGAGGGGTCCATCTTCTGATCTCCTACCACATCTTCTTCACTTGCTGGTTCCATTTTCTCCTTCTTACAATTGCCAAACAGCATCTCGGGTGAGATTGGCTCATTCTTTACTATTGACGCCGAACCACCAGCGGCCTGTAATTACAGTCAATTAACTCCTAATAAATCGTTCCACTAGAGCTTTCCGTTTGCGATACAGTCGCAATTTTAACAGTGCATGAAAGAAGCGATGACCCCATATCGAGGATAACAGTAAATAAAGAGATGAATAGATTCAGCAAACGAATGACGTCAATGGAAAGAACTACTTCCAGAATAAACTAGATTTATGTGAGAGAAAATGATCTCTCCCGTTTCGAACACTAATCACTATTCTCCCTCCCGCACTGATAAAGGTATATTGGATATTTGATAAGGAGTCTGACCAATCGATACCGTAATCTACCGTACTCACCAGTGACATTTCGAATTGAGTGAGTGGAGAGACGACGTTGTTCGGATCATCTTCGTCTTCCTCCTTCTTATGCTTAGACGGACGTCGTTTTTGTACACCTGAAGGGCGAACGCCTGAATTATGGGTATAGAGGTCCCTCGCCCATTGGGCCCGTAGTTGGATGCACTCCCACAGTAGGGAGGTGTCACACATTCACGCGCTACTCGCTCCATTTCTCCGTTTCGGACAACTTTTCAAATCCAAGTGAGTCATTTATCCACTAATCTCATTTGTCAGAACCCGACCCCATGCGATCTCCTCTTATTTTAGTTTTTTTTTCAGAAAAAAATGCTGCAAACTGTTTTCTCACAATTTGCAACTGATGATACAAATGACGAAAGATGATTTCTCATCATATTATCGTTCCTTCCTAGATACTTCTACAGTAGACCTATCATCAACTTTACGTTTCCTCATATCTCATTCAGTTGGGTCTCAAACACCACCATCTCGCAAAGAAACACGCGCAGTTTACACATGGATATTACCTTGCCCAATTCACACATTCCTAAATGTTTCTGCTCAGTGGAAAGCATGGATATTGTCATAAGATGGGAAAGGAGGGGAAGGAAGAGGTGGATCTCTTCGATATTCCTACTCTTTCCTCCTCTCTCTCTCTCTCTCCAACTTCTCCCCTGTCCTCTCTCTATTCCCACGACAGAGGGGTCTCGTGAAAGGGGAAGGAAGAGAGGGGAGGGAGAAGGGGAAGAAGGACTCAAACATTCTATCGATCTACCACACCTTGTTGAGATATCCGAAGGACGGAAAAACAATGTGTGTTGCTCTATTATGACGACGACTAAGTGGAAAGAACAAGAACTACAATGAGGAGGGAAGGGCAGAAAGGCAGCTGATATTTAATCATTGTAGATTTGCGAGTGCATTTTCGTAGGCAGGAAGGGAATAACGAAGGCAATCAAGGAATCAACCAAAATAAGAGTGTATGATATGGAAAAGAAGGAATAAACTCACAGTGTCTCTTCATTCCGGCCCTCAAACATTTCTCGTATCGACAAGCTCGACAGATCATTCGAAGTTCTAGAATTGGGAAAGGATTATCATTGAGTCTTCTCATCCTCATTTGCTCTTTAGCGAGACCACCCTAATAGGATCGTATCGGGAGCGTCTCTATCTTTTTCCATCGGGAGAAGCATCTTTCTCTCTTCACAGAAACGCACAATCTCTTCTCTCATGTGCACGCGACTTCTTCTCTAAGGGCAAAACACGCCATCTCAGAGAATGGATAGAAGGAGGACGTCATTCAACTCCACGCAGATTTAGATGTCTTATTAGCATAGATCTCGTACCGTAGTATATCTGGCATTGTCGATTGCCCTTACAGTTGAAGGTGATGTTCAGAGCTACTGTCCTTCTGAAACATTTATTTATTTAAACCAATTTTAAGATAAAATAAACAAATAAATACCTAAAGAAAGCGGCACATGCCAGGCAGGAAACTGATCCAAAGTGGGGCGAGGCCGAATTGGGAGAGCCGCAAACTAGGCAGCCGTCTGGAGACGGATTGGCTACTGCGTGCGCTGTCCTTATCGCTACGAGTACTGTAAGATAACACAGTATTGATTGATGTGATTGAATAGAGTGAACAGTGCGATTGTTTCGTGTAATAGGAAGTATTCCAGAGTGGTGGTCTCTTGATCACATATGGTACGGGAGTGGAAAAGGAGTCGAAAGTGTAGCTGAGAGTGGAGTGAAAGCAGGACAACTCACGTTTAGCATCGAGATTAGCCTGTTGATGTTTGAGAGCCAATGTGGCATAATCCATCGAAGTTGAGGAAGAGCCTAATGAAGAAGATGAGTGAGTAATTGAATGAGAGAGAGCAAAGAGAAAGACGAAAGTTGCGACGAATTGAAATGACAAGCGACGCGTGTAAATGGAGGGGAAGTCGAGGTAAGTTGTTGAAGATTTCCCTCGAAATGAGGAGGTTTGTAATGGTGAGAGAGATGGAAAGAGAGTGCAAGGGAGTGTATGTGAGTGTGTTGGATGATTGAAGAGAGAGGAAGAGAGAAGGGGAAGAAAGGGAGAATGGAAGGGATAGTGGAAGAGAAAGAGAGAGTACATGCGGAGAGCCACATTGAGTTCTCCCTATTCAAGAGAGTGAAAAGACACGAGCAAATAACCTGAGTGTGTCACACTATGGCTATGCGAGATCCCCTTTCGTTTCCTTCCAAGACATCAAAGTACCGTTTCACGTAAATACACTCGCATATTTAACCAATATTATACTGCCTACGTGCACAAGTGGGGAAAAGCGGCGAAACAAGCGTAAAATAGTATACAATGGGAAGAAGAGGAAGGGAAAGCGGAAGAAGAAGAAAAGCAAGAAGAAAAATCGGTCAATGAATTGCGCATACCGTAATCGCGTTAAGATACGGTATCGAGTTGGTGCGCATCTTGTTTCGCATAGCTTATTGAAGAGTCGCCACTTGTTTGTTCAGAAAAATCGAAGAACGCGTGATTTTCGTGGTTTAGAGAGAGAGTGGAAATCGAGTGGGGGAAAGAAGAAAAGAAGAAGAAGGAAAAGGCAAACTGAACTAGGAAGAGGACTGGTTAGAGAGAGAGAGTGAAGCATTGTGTGCGCAGGTCTCTAGCTAGAAGGAAAGATGAGAAGGTTAGAGGGGAAGGAAGAGGAAAGGCATATTGGGATTGAGTTGACGAAAGAATATATTAGTCCCGATTGACACTCTAGGATACAATCCACTTCAGTCGAAGATGAAGCGAGTTTGGATCAGAGAAGAGGGAGGCAAAGTTGCAGAGTGGAGAAAGAGTTCTCTCTCTCTCTCTCTCTCTCCTTCCTTTCACTCTCTCCTCCCTCCTTCGCAACTCTCGATGGGGGGAAAGAGGAGACTTCGTCAGTAGAAGAAGAATAGAAGAAGAAGAAGCAAGGGCACGTGAGGCATAAGAAGGAGGAGATGAAGAAGGAGGTGAAGGAGGAGAATGGTAGATCAAAGATTGATTGGTAAGGATGATTAAGTTGTGGTAGGGGAAGAGAGACGATATTGGAGGGCTGAACAAGCAATGTGGGGTAGAGGCAGAGAAGAGAGAGAGACACAGAATCAGAGCTCATCTTCTCTCTTTTTGTGCACTTTCAAACAGAACAGAGAGGGAAGGGGTACGGTGGATTGATTGATCTCGGGTGATTATCGATTGATCGATGGATTGATAGGCTGAGCGTGCGAATGTGTGAGAGGAAAAATGAAAGAGAGTAGAGTGTGGGGAGACAGATTAAAATGATAAGAAGAAGAAGGGGGAAGAGAAAGAAAGAGTGATGAGAATAGAAAAGAGTGTGGTGAGATGGAATGAAGAGAGAGAGAGAAAGAGAGAGGAGTCCCTCCTGTCCCCTAATAATGTACTCTTGAGAGTTTCGGAGAGGGGTTTGAATGGAGTGGCGAAGTGGAAGGGGGAAAGCAGGGGAAGGAAAGGGAGGGAGAGGGAGGGAGGGAATGAGGGTTGCGGAGACCGAGAAAGGACAAACAAGAAGGAGGAGAGGAGGAGGTGGAGTTGACCGAAGATCTGTCTGGAATTGGAGAAGCGAGAATGAATAACAAGCATGGTGTTGAGATCAAGAGTTCGATCGAGAAAGATCATGTCGTACAGTGAAACAATGGAAGATGATGATCAATCTGGAGATTCAGACGAACTACAGACTGTAGTCCACTGATAATGAGTGCTTATCAGACTGGCACATACAAGGCCTAGCTAGAATGATCTCAGAAGAGCCGAGAAGAAAGAGACAAATTCCATCAAAGCCATTGATTGTTTGTCAGGTGTGATCTATTGTGTGACCTCTTCAATTCCTCTTTCTGCTTCAGTGTGGAATCTATGCCATTCTCGTAGTCTCTTCTTCACTCTCACTCGATCTGGCAATAGAAGGCATAATAAGTGCCCGAGAGGTCGTTAAAGCTTGTAAATGGTTGGAGAGGCAGTAGGTAGATCAATAGTAGAAGAAGGAAGGAGAAGTAAGACGATCGACGACCTCATAATCCTTATCATCTACGCTTATCATTCCATTCACTCGCAACGAGAAGGCTCGACCGTCTGTGTCAACTGTACGGTCCACGAGGTACTTTTCTTTTCGATACTTTTCAGCTGATTTAAGCTCCACGTTCAAATTCTTTCTATAGAAATGCGCTGAGTAATAGAAAACACAATGTAGCCACACTGAAAAATATTAGTAAACATCGGAAAGTCTCACTTTCTTTGCCTTCGCGCCTTTTGTCGTTTCTAATTTTGAACATTAGGATGATTATTGTCTGATTGATGTATCTATCTCAGGAACTGTGTTTTGTTTATATCTATCTTACAATTAGTAGGTCAGAAAATAAGAAACATATTGATACGATGAAGATATTTTTTTATTTTCGATCGAATAGTCAGCTGACCATCTCATGTATATCTTGTTACCTATCTACCGTAATTGTCAGGAATGGGTCCCCAGACGGAGGATGAAGCTTTCGAGCTCATTCTGGTAGTACTAGTGCCATGCATCGTTAGTGTTTCATGCCTGCTGTGTTGTGCTCGAATCTTCTACGTGTATTATTCATACAGAAGGTGAGTTGTCTCCTCCTTAGTCCCGTGATGGAATTCGATAGTCTCGCAGGGAGAGAATACATCGATTGCCAGTGAGAAGACGAAGAGTAAGAAGGAGAGACACGATCTATGGTCAGTCGATGCATGCAAATAGATAGAAGTAAAAGATCAAAGTTCAGAGCATCCCACAATCTCAGTGATCAATCCTCCACCAAATTACGATCAAATACTGAAACAGTCCACAGATCTTCCACCACCAGCGTATTCTGTGCAACCTACGCCGTATGTAAAATTTGATTGGGTAAAAAAATAACTTACATTAAGGACCTCCGAGACCCATTCGCCATTGCCACCCCACTACACTCCGACAGAAAATGATTCGAGATGATTATTTCTCTCGAGTTATTGTTAATTTATGCACCTATGGCTGTATATTATTGGAAATTGAAGCAAACTGGATAAAGTTTAATATAAATTCGATTTTAATCATAAATGTGAGAACAAAATCTAAAAAAAAACTACAGAATTATTATGGTAATATACGGTAACTATTTTTTTTTGAAAAGTTCGAAAAATTACGGTAGTTACCGTAATTTAGGAATAGTATTGACTTTTTTCGTTTGAATTTCGAGCGACTTCCGTTTTCCCGCCCAATTCGTTTTGTTGCGATGTTTTGTTTATGAGGCGAATCACGAGAGAATCGACCACCCAGTGGCGGAATACAAAACATATGTCCAATCCGGCCCAAAAGTATATGGCAAGTACTTTTTACAATGCTCTTTCAAACTGCGCCTCGGAATATTGAATATCGATTTTTATTTTCGAGTTACAGGAGATCAAAGATCAACTACTAACGATTTTTTCTTGAAATGAGCCCCACGAAAACAATCATAACTCGCTTCAAAATGAACATTTTCACTCATTTTAAGCTGTGATGGATAGAGGGAAGCTCGGGCAACATTTCTCAAAAGAAAAAGTCATTCCTGGTCAGTGCGCTCATGCGGAGCGGTCCGATGACCGAAAAAAATGGTGTAACTATGGGAATACCGATTACCGCAAAAAGTTTTAAGGATTTTTATAAAGTATCTATATATGCCTCAAAAATCACCAAAGGGCAGACAAATCGGAGAGAACTATCATTAAAAACATTAAAAACGTTTGCCACACTTTCGATGGTCTACATTTGAAGAGAAAGTGTCATTTTACTCTTCAATTTTCTTAAATTTCATGGTGGCTTGAAATGGAACTCTAAATGTTTTATATGATTTAAAAATTGCCATAGGGTCAGTTTTTAGCGTAGAATTCGAAAATCGACACTAGAAAGACGTATCTTCAAAACCCTCTCTTTCGCAGATTCACACCCCTCTTTACCAGATTTTTTTTGGGAACTCTTGAATATGGCTATGAGCCTGACACTGAGCATGCTATAGTAACTATCAAAGATCTCGACAAACTGAACATTTCTGTAAAGAAAATGAAGAGTTTTCTCTTCATTGAAGAGAGTTATGTCGATTTGAAGAATTTGGCTCTACAATTTTCGGACCTCTAAAAATCCAGATTCTACATTCAAAACCTTTCATTTTTTGACTTAAAATAACTAAACTGCTGATATTTTGCAACTTTGGAACATTCTGGACCCATTCCGAAAGATTTGATAATTTTCACTTTTCGAATCCATAAAATATCGATGAAAATTCAAAATGAATGGAATCGAGCCAAAACGTTCCAAAGTTGCAAAATATCATTAGTTTAGTTATTTTAAAGGGGGAGTGGCACGAATATCTGGCTAACTGAGTTCTCTATGTGGGATGATGTGGTACTAGCACCCTATCACACTTTCGAAACTCCCATGTTTTCAATTTTCGTTTGAACTGAGTTATGATCGATTGGCTGTTTGCCAAATTGAACCTGCGGTGCAGGCAACGAGCGAGGGAGAGAAGGGCAATGAAGAGACGGCGCATGCAAATCGGCGTGCGCCGCTCGCTTATGATAATTGAGCCAGCATTCGTGCCTCTCCTTCTTTAAGTCAAAAAATAAAAGGTTTTGAATGTAAAATCTGGATTTCTAGAGGTCCGAAAATTGAAGAGCCAAATTCTTCAAATCGACATAACTCTCTTCAATGAAGAGAAAACTCTTCATTTTCTTTACAGAAATGTTCAGTTTGTCGAGATCTTTGATAGTTACTATAGCATGCTCAGGCTCATAGCCATATTCAAGAGTTCCCAAAAAAAATCTGGTAAAGAGGGGTGTGAATCTGCGAAAGAGAGGGTTTTGAAGATACGTCTTTCTAGTGTCGATTTTCGAATTCTACGCTAAAAACTGACCCTATGGCAATTTTTAAATCATATAAAACATTTAGAGTTCCATTTCAAGCCACCATGAAATTTAAGAAAATTGAAGAGTAAAATGACACTTTCTCTTCAAATTGAGACCATCCAAAGTGTGGCAAACGTTTTTAATGTTTTTTAATGATAGTTTCCAATAAATTGAGCGCACTGACCAGGAATGACTTTTTCTTTTGAGAAATGTTGCCCGAGCTTCCCTCTATCCATCACAACTTAGAATGAGTGAAAATGTTCATTTTGAAGCGAGTTATGGTTGTTTTCGTGGGGCTCATTTCAAGAAAAATCGTTAGTGGTTGATCTTTGATCTCCTGTAACTCGAAATAAAAAATCGATATTCAAATTTCCGAGGCGCAGTTTGAAAGAGCATTGTAAAAAGTACTTGCCATATAGATACTTTTGGGCCGGATTGGACATATGTTTTGTATTCCGCCACGTAGCCTCGAAAATGGGTGATTCTCTCGTGATTCGTCTCTTATATCATTTCCTTTTATATTCATTCAGCTTGTGTTTACATCGCTTATGCCCAGAGCCGGGGAATGCATGAGCTAGTGCGCACACTACCGTAGATTTACACGATAAAGGGTTTTCTTTCGTTACGCGCTCGTCGGGGGAGAAGAGTAGTCTTTCTCTCTCTTTTTCTTGCGTGAAGCCTCCTTTGCCTTCCCCTTCTCGCATTGCAAATGAGGCGTTGCCCTTCCAATGAGCTTTCACGCACCTTTTGCTTCCACTGATTTCACTTTCCCCTCTTGCAGACTGCCCTAGAATGCGAACGTAGTGCCATGGCCAGTCGACCCATATCACAGTCCGTTTCTCACTCCAAGAACAAGAGTCAGCAGAAACCGGAAGAATGGATTTCCACGCTCATTCAGCGCTATCAGGACCAGGTATGAGCTTATTTTTATCGATTTTACTCGGACTAATAAGCCTCATAGCCTGAAGTTATGCTTCTTGCGTCACGAGTTGTTGTTCACTAGGCAAATAACTGTTTAATGGGCCCGTATTTCATCCCGTTGGTCTTTCAGTTGCCGACTGGGACTGGGAAGGTGTCAGACAGAGAATCTCGCGAGTTGCTTCTCACTACTCATCTCTGCATTGTCAATGTAGGCAAGCATCATTCCATCACTATCATGCAGGGACTCGTAAGAGTACTCAAAGCAGTCAATGCCAGTGTAAGAGTTCTACATTTTCTTCCATTATTCATCAATAATCACATCGTTCGTCGGTAGAATCTTGCTTATTGGCCATATTCTCATGGGAGTTATACATTGCAATGCCATTGTGACGCGTCGTCAAATAAAGAGCTTTTCCTTCTCTCTTCAGAAATGGACTGCGCCAGTAGCGATAATCCAGTCTCGTCTCTTCATTCTATCGACCATTCTCGATTGTTTACAAGAGACTCAGGTGAGGGATTGAGATGGATTACCGGATAGATGGATCGAAATGAGGGGAAATTGGACTGTCTCTGAATGAGAAGGAGGATTGGTCTACACTTACCAGAAACTGCAAATTTAGCGAAGGAGAGATGGAGAGATTGATAAACGAATTGATTGCAGCCGTTCCAAGGTCGAAATCTGGACAGAGATACGATGATCAAGAATGTTCTCAATGAAATGTGGATTATTATCCAGAGTGGAAATGCTGAAGTTGGCAAGTTAACTATTCATTTGAGGTCCTTTCAAAGAACAGAAATATCATTATTTTTATTTCCCGATGACAATAGCATAAAATCGGAGTTAGTGTTGTTCCTGAACTAATGATGACCTAGTGTTGCAACTTCAAACCTGCAGGTGAATGAGATGTCCGATAATTAATTTTTTTTCAGTTGAACGGGCAATCTGTGTGGTCTCGAGAGTGGGAGACATTGCTGCTCCCGTGAGTATGGCCAGAGCAGAGATGGGAATGAATGTACTACAGGTGATCTTTGATCTTTCGTCTTTACCCTTACCCTTATTGCCCTCAACGCTTCCCTCTCGTGAAGAGTAGATAGTAATCAAAAAGTGGACTAGTGTCATCTGTGTTTCTCGAACGAGTCTAAGTGGAATGTGTGTGTCTCTCTTGAGCATCTAACGAGTGAATGAATCCAATTGAGTGTCGTACCCTCCTTTTTTCCCCTTCTTCGAATGGAGTGAAATGAGTGAGAGATGCAAAGAAAGAAGGAGGAATATGCAATGAAGAGAGGGAGACACACGGCCAGAAACATTCACCAAGTAGAGGGAAATAAGTATGCACACATGAGTTTGGAAGAAGGGAATGCCCACATTTAATATCGGTTCAATGAGTTCCGAGAAGAAAAGAAAGACGGGGAACAAAAGAAAAGCTCACGAGAAAGATGAGTCATGAAGGTGCTGGGGTGGAAAATCGCAGAGGTTTTAAATTATATTTTTATTATTAAAAAATAATAATAATAATGCTTGCAGGACGAAGACAATACAGAGGAAGCAATCCAGGAGGCTCTCTCCTTCGTTTCTCTTATGTCTCACGTCTCACTCGATCTGGATCAACTATGCAAGTTCCTCCACATGGTAAGTTCATGTTTTACCGATTCGACAAGTATAGCGTTAATTGTAGGGCGCAATTGATACTTGATACAATGGTTATACAAATTCCATTTTTGTTTAACAGTTGCAGCTTTTTTTTTAGAAAATAGTAGTCCACCTAGTCATCCGAGGTTTCAATGATTATACAAGTTAGCCTAGGCTTTAGGAATTCAATAGATTCTCTTCACGTTAGGGTAAACAAATTGAAATAATGTAACGAGCTGTCTCTAATCGCGACATTATCTATGATCCTCCTATCGTTCAGGTGAATTCGCTGTGGCCTCCCCGGAAGGAGCATCTGGAGAGTGTGTGCTGCATGATCACTGCTGTTATGTGGAAATTCATTGAGAAATATCCGGATACATTCTCATCCCTCCAGCACAGTCCCTATCCCCATGTCACTGGTGAGATATCCTTTCATTGGTGAATTGTGTGGGGGATATCGCCAGGCAACGGTTGGTAGCGTTCATGGCTTCATCGAATTAGTAGTGGGATTCGGAACGGAGATTTTGGCTAGGGAACTATGTGTTTCAAGGTTATTTCAAGTTGTGAATTGTTTGAGTATATTAGTAGCGATTCTGTGGTTGACGTAAAATTATCAAACAAAGATTATAAAAACAACGGCCTGAATCGGTCGTTTAACTTACCAGAGGCGACGGACACACTGTTCAACACGATGAATACTCCGGATATGAAACGGAGATGCGTCTGCTGGCCAGTACAGATGCTGCTCATTGCTGTTTCGCCCGTGAGTTATCATCTCCATTTTTGCTGCTTCATCAGCCTCTCCAATTTAGGTTTCATCTATCTGCCATTAGGCCATGTCTCACCACTTGACTAGTGTTTCCAGGGTTCAACTGGAACAATAAAACAGTATCGACTTGTTTTCAGTGCTCGCTAGAGGCGATCTCGCACGCGCAAGACACACAGGGGCTGCCCAATCTGCCAGAACACGTCATCATCAAGGTATCGTACCCACTATAGTACCCCTTATACCGTAACCCTATCCCTCTTTCAGCGCCAATTCGTGGATATGGTAGCGTCGACAGTTCAATCGGAGCGAACACAGTCTAAGTCGCCGGCCACCCGCGAGCTACAGTACGCCTGTCAGGCTGCGGTGAGGATTACGGTAGTCGACTGTTATTGATTGATTGATGTGCAGGTGAATCTGTGCAAGATCGCGACGTTCGTCAATCAGTCGGACTTCTTCGTCTTCAATGTAGTGCAGCACATGATCGAGCATGTGAAGGTACGGTATAGGAAGGGGGATTACGGTAGGAGAAGGGAATACGGTAGACCAATCGATTTCATTTAGTCGGTGCTCCTCACTGGTTCTCGTCCGAAAGACATGGACAGGAATGTGCTCGTCGACTGCTTCGTCGCATTGTTCAGACTCAAGGTGAGAAATCCATTTTTTAGACGATTTTGTTCTGTTAATTGCTCATTCTATGGTTGACTTATCGAGAAATTATGATAATGGTCTCTTTATTTTGTATACTCTCTCGCCGATCCGAGAAGTGAGAAAGCGCGTAGAATAAAGAAAGTCATTTCTCGACAAGCTAACCCTAGCTCATTCTAACGCAACTCACGAATCTATAAGTGTGTGGAATCGAAAAACGCCTGGGCGAAAAAAAAAGATTTTTTCCAATACCTTTGCGAATGCTACTGTTTTCCAAGTCGAACACTGTAGTTATGAATATCGCTAATGCCAAAATCACCTGGAATGAAAATTTCCTAGACGAATTAGATAATTTGTTTTTGTATTCACTCTTATACCGTCATGCCACTGTGGATTCATGCAGGATCTGTAGTTACTGTGCAGGTGTGACTCAAAATCGCATGGAAGAAAATATTGGGAAACTGTAAATCAGCGACGAATCTGATTCCAGTTCGACAACGACGTCTTCCGCGTGTGTCTCAACACTCAACAACCACTACTGCAGTTAGTACTCGTTGAGGCACTGTCTGCCATATCTGCACAGGTAAGAGGGATGGATTGGTTGAATGAGAAGGAAAGTGGGGATCCAAGTGAACTGGTGTTTCACGACTGGTATATGTTGAAATCGTTGACAGTGAATGCGAATAGTATCGATTTCTTCAGCTTATTATATCCTGCAATAAGATGCCCTAGCATGCTGAGTAATTTTCAATATGGTAGGTGGTGAACTGCTTTGCATTGTGAGTGTATCCAGCAGATGATTGCGCGAAGGGGTCGTAATAAGATATATTCGTCGATATTCAGCCCTCTCAACTCCCTTGGTGGCCTCGTATCGAGATGTTGTCTTCTCGATCGGATCAATTACGTGCCCTTCTTCTCTCTACACTCGATAGAGTACTCGAGGCTGAACCAGTCATCTCTACCGCACATCTACCAATTGGAATGAGCAGGGTCAGTAAGGGGAAGGGTGGGTGGATGGGTGTTTCAGTAGTAAGTGATAGGACTGGATTTACCCACGTTGTAATGATCGGTCGAGATAGCCACGGAAAATAGAAAATAATGTTGAGAATACAATTGGATGGGAGTTGGTAGAGATGAGTTTCAGGAATATGGCTTCAGCATGAAAATTGTTGGTGATGTATTATTTCGCTCTTTTCGAGCATACAATTTTATTAAAGGGAAAATGGCAAGTTCATCGAAATAAAAGTTGATTAGGTGGAGATGGATTTCACTAGTATGCCTTGAGGAATGAAATTATGCTTCCCGGATTTATACAAGACTTGCACTAATAAAAAAATCCACCACTATATCTACTCCTCCGTTTGCAGTCATGGCACAAGGTGTCCGGTCGATGGAGAGTGGAACGGGCCTCGTCTGCCTCACTCGCTTCAGTGTGCAATCAGGCAGAATGCTCACATACCAACATTCTCACTGCCATTCTCAAGCTCATCACTTCCCATCCAACACTACTCATAACGAAGAGAGTCAGCAAGGTCAGTAGTAATGCTTATTTTACCGAGGGAGCACAGCTAATATTACTGACTGAAGTTTGTTTCGGAGGAAATGGACTAGGTGAAACGAAGATCTGTTAAGGGTTCCCAGTGGCACGATAGAAAACGCTAATCTGTCGAAGAGAAAATAAGAGGGATGGTTGGATTTTTTTCTATTTCGCGATGGAGCGATATCGTTACATGATTATTAGCTTACTCTATCAGTTATCCTTGAAACGACGATAATCCCGGTCTGATGGGTAAAAGGATGAGTGAATTGCAGACGGAGGAGGAGACTCGTGAAGAGGGATCATCGATCGAATCGATCGTGTCCAATCTCGTACTACTCATCGACCATCCACACGTACACTCACAGACTATGCAGGTGAGACTATATGTTGTTCTTATGAGAGAGGTCGGTTGCCTTCGATTGATATGAGACTTCATTCTATGGCTTTATGAAGAACATGCAGCGGCAAAGTTCCTGGTGACTTTCGAAAATGAGGCCTGGGCCCCAATTGCGTACTGGAATATATCTGCATAATTATGAATTTATTTACAAATATTCACAATGGAAGCGTTATGTTATTATTAGGTTCGATATAGCATAGAAGATCATGTGTCTGTGGAACGGGGATGTTCCTAGTTGAAACAATTCAATGATTTCGACTTTGATCTCTCAGGCCCTTCTCGCTCTTCATCGAGTGATCCCCGAGTGGCATCAGAGACAGGAAGCTACACTCAAGACATTCCTCAATGTCAAGTTAGTTTGAGATTCATTATATCTATCGGTTTTGGAAGATGATTCGGTCAATTGCTGTGGACTTTGCTAGTGGGGAAGTTCGAAGTTACGGTAGTTCAAATCTCTCCTTTCCAGTTCTCACATGCTCTTCTCGGTGTGTCAGAAGTTGATCCATCTCCAGATGAGCAATGCATTCGAAGTGATCACATGGCTCAATTTCGTCATGCTCAAGAGGTACGGTACCACATCTCGGTTCTCATATTTTGTGCACCAGTGAAGTAGAGGTTAACACGAGCGAGTGATATCTAGGTTGAAGAGATGGGTTATGATTCGATTTCACTGCATTATTTAGAATAAAACAATGACAACTATTTCACTTTCTCGAGTTGCGGTAACTCATATTGGAATTTATTTTCGCATGTGACCCACCAGTGAAGTATAGGTTTCACGAATGCTACCGAAGCCGATGAAATGAGACGTGATCTGATCTTCGTCTCTTTCTTGTATTTAAAATTACAATTATCTCGCTACCTCGAGTTGTCTTACTGACTGGAAATCATATTTACTGGAGAGATTAAAACGCTCCGAGCATTACAGGCCTAGCAGTGATCCCCCGTAGGACGAAAGTGCATTGATTAACGGGATAACATTTAGATACCTTTACCTTTACATTGCAGACAAGAGTATCTGTCATCGTACACTGATCCGATCGAATCGTGTCTACTCGATGGAATCGCCACTCAGGCTATTATGAAGTTCGAGGTGAGCAAGCACATTCAACATTTCACAAGTAGAATATTATCTCATCAATAATATTTTTGATAGTAGGGTTGTTGGAGCTACGTTAGTATCGTAAATGTTTGACTATCTCGGCGTATCCGCTAAAGACGAGTTGAACTGTAGAAAAAATGCATGAAAAATCTCTGATTTCTTCTGGAAGCAGAGTTCTCTGAAAAATATTGAAGCAGGTTTGGTGCTGCATAAGTGTGTCATAGTCGCAGAAATTGACCAAGCGCTAATAGCAATGGCTCTAACTTTGGAATTGAATCATAATTCTGCCTAAATAACTTCCTGTATACTTGTAGGTTGTGTGTTATCTGTACCTGTGGAATTGTGCACCCGACCTCGTTGTCGCCTCTCTCGGTCTCTTCCACACTCATCTCAAGGAGTGCAATGGACTTCTATCCCCTAATCTCGACTCCTCACTATCCAAGTACGCTCCATTTCGTAGAGTTCGAAATACGAGTAATGGTCTCTTCATTTCACGTGGTCTCTCACCGGTCAGAGAGTCGAGAGAGTGTGCAAAAAGAAGAGACGACTACCCGTATTTGGAACTCTACCATTTCGTTATCTGTTGAATTAGCGAGAGACATTGTGAGTAGTGAGAAGGGTGTTTCATCAGGAGGTTAAGGTTGACGTATTTGGGCTTGATCCAATTGTGCTGAGGACATCAAAACAAAACTAACATATATTGATTTCAGAATAATGAGCGCGGTTCCTCACTCTACAATCATGACAGCTGGAAGGATCGCCCTTCAGAAGAGTGTCAATCGAGTACTACGGTATGGTTACTGTAATTATTGTGATCTTGCTGCGTCTTTAATGTAATAATTGTTGGAGAAACGAGACCATTGGAGATTTGACGCATTGGCACGTTGGTGCTTCAGTGATATATGAAAGATGGATGTTGAAGAGGAATTTGATTCTGATCTCTATCACATTAGTACTAAACTCTCAAATGAATACCTAGACAATTCAACGAGTACATAGGGCATTCGTGTTGCAGCGATGGACCAAAATGAGGATGTGTGTTCGCTGTGCGTTATGGATCGCGGACAGCGTCTAAACGAAAAAAAAAATCTTGTTGATTTGCAGTGGTCTTCCTCACTCAAACGCTGCCACTCATGAGGCATGGCACGAGACATTCAGAATATGGGAAATGTTCACTAATCAATTGGTGAATAAGTGCAGTGATCACTCGGAATTCGTGGAGCATGTGACCAAGGTGAGTAGGGGATTTGATGCTACACTGAATAACAACTATATCAATATTCCATTCGCTGAATTGTTTGAATGATAATTTGATGGGGATTAAAAATACGTGAATTGTGAGACTTGTACTTCACTAGGGATCCAAATTCTAGATGATTGGGTTTTGTTCAATCCGATTCAATTTCTTAATTATTATTGGACATGTAGTTTGATTGATGAGCAATGTGACTGACGTTGCAATATGAGTTTCAAACGTTAATATTTGGGAATATGTCGATTCTTCCTCAACTTGCATATCATCCCCCATCTAATCGTTTCTTCTCTCTCAGGTAACCTCCGACGGTACGGAGGTGTCATCGATGATCGATTCATGGAGTAGCATGAGTGCATTCCTCTGTGCTCTCTCCCATCTCATCTGGTTGAAGGAACCCAATCATGTTACCACGTAAGTGCTGTAATCTATTGATGTATAGATTTTAGGTACCGTATAATCCGCAGTACATCCGTTTAATTTTTTTAATGATTGTCTTTACATCCGTATCTGAGTACAGCACCGAAAATAAAGTTGACTCTTTTCAAGAACTTGCCAAAACTATAAATCACCCCCACAATTCTCAATTGGGAATCTACCTGCTAGAATACCGTATCCCTCTATTCTAGATTCATGGTGCGTCTATTGGGAGTGCTTCGAATGGACGATTCCGCCTATCGAGAACTGATGTGCAAGTGTGTCAAGGAGGAGCTGTCATATGAGGTACGGTATCAAATGTTGATTTCCTTCTAAACTAATGAATGGATACTTGTTGGTAACGTGTTTCATCGATAGGTTAGCTGCGTGTCTTTGCGTAAGATCTTGATATGTATCGGACCTCTAGACGCAAATGCTTACAATTAGAAAATCAATAACTAGACACTTTAAGATCTATCTTAAAGTGTCTAGTTAAGTGTCTAGTAATTGTTATTTTCAGGTGCATTCATCCTTGGATCAGTTCCTTCTCCAGCAGATCTCCAGCCAACTCTCCGGCCACTCGAGCAATATTCTATTCGTCGAACACTGCATCTACATATTGAAGTAAGTGGTGGAGAGGCGTTTCACGGTGAGATCAAGATGGTGAGGGCAATGGGAGACATCATTCACGTCTGCTTTTCTTTCAAAAACGAAATTCACGAGAAGAATATTCTTTTCGCGTCTCAACCAGGTGGTCAGGAGTTTCATATTAGTTCTGTAATCGTTTGGGATATTGAAGTCTAATAATAGTGCTCCTTTGGCTAGCGAAGCAACAAAATATGATACTTTCACGATTTTCTCTTCTCACGTGAGAGAGTGGTTTCAGGATGAGGTCAAGATACCAGGAAGAAATGTTTTATGATTCCGTTTCGTTTCGTAAGGGGTAAAAAAGAACTGCAAAACGAAGAAGAAATATATTTTGCATATCTAAATGAATTAGGTTGTTTCTATTTCGCTATTTACAGGAACATCCTCTCCCGTCGCCAGGGAATGGTACTGCGAGTGGACTCGACTAGTGAGATTATGAACGCCCTTCTACAGAGTCAGAATACGGTAGAGAGGAATCCACATCAGAGAATGGTGAGTGAGGAAGGGAAGGGCCATTGAGGTTTCAGGGGGTCTATGAATGGAGAGTGATAGGGGATAGGTAATACATGTGGCTATTGATGTTGAAGAAATGTTCCAATCACTATCGAGTTTCAAGAATCCGATAGATTCGATTGTTGGGATTATAGGCTAATCATATTTTGAATTCTTGGACTATGAAAAAGATATTAGATAAGCCATCACCATTCACTTTCCTGTTTCATTGGTTTGATACCAATTGCTCCATCATTCAGAAATGATTCGGTTGTGTCATGTAATATAAACCTTAATCTGTGCAGACGTTCACTCGTAAGATGTGTTCCTTCCTCCAAGTGGTCGTCTCTAATGGATCAGCTCGTCGTCTTCCCTCTACTCTTCAATCGAGAATGTTAGAGTGCATGGCTGGAGCTGTAGCCACTCTCCCGCCAGCGACGCCATTCAGTCCCACTGTGAGTGAAGGAGAGAGATGATTGAAGTATTGGGAATGGGGGAATCATGTTTCACGCGTAGTACGAGGTTCATGGGAAAAGGTTTCTACGTTGTTTCACTCCCAGGGCATTTAAGAAAAAAATAAAGATTTTACATAGGGAGGGCAGCGGCTAATTTTTAAAGACAAGAAATAAATAATCAGTTATGCTCGACCTACGCATTCGATAGTGCCGGATCATATCATAAAAATTAAAATTTGAAAAAATGATCGAAAACAATAATAATTGTAGTTACAAAAACAAACACCAAAAATGCTCACCTACCGTACTCCCCTCGAGTTTGCGCTAGGTCAGAATTATGATCTCGCATTTTTTAAATTTAAATTTTTTGTATTACCTTATAAAATATATTTTTTGAACGTAAATACATTCTGAGCATCTACAAAGTACATCCGATTGCTTTTGAATCATTCACTACTAGGGAAAATCGAGTTTGTACGTGGTCAAAAAAGGGGTACGCGGCAAACAACCCAGTTTCGGCATCTCCGAACGAGAATTTTTGAAAAAATTTCCGATAAGAAAAGGGATAGGGTGTGTGCGACAATTCCAGAGTGGTTTGTTTCGGTGGGAAGGTCAAGTATAGCCACGAGAGGGCAGATACGGGGACAAAAACGATCAGTCGTTCAAAGTGACATCATTCCAGTCAAGGTTTCGGTACTTCCGCACGAGAGTATCGGGGATAGAGGATTTCCAGGGGAAGGTACACGGAGAGGACAGATGCCGTTTTGGAAAAAATCCAAGATTTGGACGACGCGTCGCAGAACCGGTGGCGCGAATTTTAAATTAATTTAAATTTTCGTCGCGAGTAACCAAGTTCTCCCTTTCTATTTAATTTTCAGCACAAATGATGTATTTAAGTGCTAGATCATATGAAACAGCTGAAATAATACAAGGAAAAGTCAGGAAATATACGAGCGCACACGTTTACTGTGAAAACACGGCATCGAGCTAATGTCCACGAATTCGCAATAAAATAACCTGTTCTCGGTTTCGGTCGATGGAGAATCATATAAAGTCCATTCATAGCAGGAACTAGCATTTAAATATAACTTAAACATGTATAAAATGATTCCCGAGCGAATTTCGTAATGGGAGCCGGAATCACATCCGGAAATTGCACTTGCCGAAACAAACGCGCGGCTTCGCGAACTTTTCGCCCTGCTTATCTTAACTCCAGCGGCGCTTTTCTTTTGCGTGTCCTCTGCGTGGGTAATAGACATGGGCGATAAATTAGAGACGGTTTAGTTCGGTGGGAAGATCTGGTATAGCGATGGGAGGGTGAAATTCTCGGGAAAGTGAGCTGTACGGCAAAATCGCGACATACAAGTAAAGTTTTCGGTACTTCCGCACGAGAGTTTCCGGGGTTGAGAGTCACCGGGTAAGTGAGGAAGGTATAGGCGATAAACTAGAAGCGCTTTGGTTAGGTGGGAAGCCCTAGTATAGTCACGGGAAGACGAAAACTGGAAAAAATGCAAAATTTGGCCAGAATCACGACGTTCAAGTAAAGTTTTCAGTGCTTCCGCACGCGAAATTCGGGGATCCTGTGCTACCAGGGGAGTGAGAAAGACTTGGCCGATAAAATAGAAGTGGTTTGGTTAGGTGGGAAGACCTAATATAGCGACGAGAAGGTGAAATCGAGACATTTACGAAAGGCAAAAGGTGGAAGGTGTCCATATTTACTGATTATAACGAAATAAGTGACAGGTAAGTGATTTATATGATATGTGTGAGTCGTATAAGTTATTTGAAAGCGAAACAATAGTAATTAAACTCAAAAATAGCCAATAAATCGATAATTTAGAGACGACTAAAAAATAAAATCAATATTCGATTCGCTCGAAAAAAGTTACTAGCATACTGTATCGCGTTTCGCATCGGGAACATGCGCTGCCCTCCCTTTTTTTTTACAACTGACATTATTATTGTTTCGCTCCCGCTTCGAATTCAATGGGAGCTCACATAATTGCTGAATGCACGGTTTTGGAGCGCAATAAACATAACAAAGGCTGATTGCGATTCCATAACTATTATCGATTGCAGCGGACGGAGTTACTTCTGTCGATTCTGAATGCGCTCTCTCGATTCCTCGGCAATATGACCATTCCTATCCAACCGGCACCATTCAACAAGTGAGTCATCTATGTCACGAAATCTGCAGTCGATTTAATTATTTACTGTAGTGCTCTAAAATCACATATCTTTGATATGCAGTTAGCCTTCAAGTTACATAGTGATTTGCCAAGGAGATTTTATGTTTTGTTATATTCACATAGGTTCACTACAATCAAATAATTTGATTCTGTAGGTGTTCGTTCTCTTTATAAAACAAAATAATTAAATAAATGTGGTTTATTCTACCATCTTTAATCTTTCCCTCAGACTCTTCAACGATCTACTCGATTCGTTCGCCGATGCGTCTCTATCCCATTCGTCGCCCGTTCGATCAAAGTTAGTGCTTACAGTATTCCTAGGATCTGGGGAAGTTATCATAAACTGTTTTTAAAACGAACAGTGAGAGTAGGTGCGCTAAGACGGTTCACATGGCATATTGGTGATAGTAAGTAAGTAGAATGCATAGGTTGCTACAATATAGACCATTAGTTTCAGGAATCCTGTGGAGGAGATTGCGAATGCATCTCTGGCGCCAGAAATGGTCAAGAGATGCAACGACAGTCTGCTCACGACCCTCGCCGCGCTAGTCAATGCGAGCCCCGAATTGGGTGAGTACGGTAGTCGGGGACGTTACGGTAGATTGGAAGGGTACGGTATCAATTGATAATGCATGTTTCCAGGCGTGACGCGAGTGCTTGACACGGCGTGGGGCGGCGAGTGGAGAGTGCGAGGGTACATGTTGGAGATACTGTCAAGGTGAGTAGGCGAGATTTGTGTTGCAGCGTTGCTATGTAGCAGGCGGATATCGGTCAAGCAATGATAATAGATGCCTATGTTTCTGTATAAAAACAAATTCTCGATATCTTTTATATTCGTGAGATGGTAGTTCCATATTTCGCCTATCTGATGTAGAGAACGGCTTTGGTGATTTGATGATTCGGTAATGTTGAAAATGAAAAACTGAAAATAGACAACTAAAAAGTTAGAATGATAACTCGTCCCTCCATTGCAGAGTGGTGGCAGAGCACTCCTCTCCCTCGATGGCAGCTGATCGACAAGGATCCCAGTCGGAACTCCTTCGTCTACTCTGCCAACCAGCGGAGGATGGAAGTTTGCACATTGTGAACAGTCTCGCACTATCACTGCCCAATGAGAGCATTGTGAGTTATTCTATTTAGAATAAGGAATGTGTCGAGCCTGGTGGTTTTGAGCTATAATGGATTAGTAAATTAGGGTAGTTGTAAGAATTGGTAGGTGGTAGTAAGAATATTTTAACGTTTTATTGCGCTTCTTTTTGAGCACGCAAGCGAGTAACATAACAAATATTGATTGTTTTGATTAGGACGCAATCTTAAATTACGTCTTCATCAGTTATGATTCAAACTGATTCTGCCCCAGAGATCAAATACCCCTCCCGAAAGGCCCTATGCATGACACATTTTTAGGACAATTTGAAAAAAAATTAGAGAAAAGAATACCATCGATCGACTAAAACAGAGGATTTGGCCCGAAACCTAACCACCGCAAGAGCAATAGCGTTCAAAATTTGTTAAAGCATGCCACTTCTTGGGTTTCATGACCGAAGCATTTGACCCCTGTTCTGCCCTGGTATTTTTGCGTAACGATTCTCCATACATTGGCTGCTAAACTGTTACATGCCAATTGGTTGTAGATTCCCACTTAATTAGATTTAAAAAAAACCTGTGATCGAATTTTGCAATGTATCCTGGTGAAGTTGCACTCTCGTACTCATACAAATGGGCGATTAAAATGGTTGAGTGTGATACACCGATAGGACCACCCAATAATTCCTAACCTCTTTCATTCCTTGCAGGATACCCTGTGTCGAGTGTGTGTGTCTGCCTTCTCTGAGAGAGGAGAAATGGGTCAATTGATCTATTCCGTCCTATGGAGTGAGGCCGAGTCTGCCACCTCCCCCGCTACTCTCTTCCGAGGATCGTCCTTCGCTGCCAAGTTACTGTCATGGTTAGTACGGTGGGACGGGATACTGTAGTTAATGATGGATTAGGTTACGATACTTGTGAAAACTGTTGGGTTACGGTACTTCTTCCGTCAGGTCGATGCGCTTGTTCGGTCACGCGTATCTTCTGGAGACCCTGCGACCTCTGATGGCCAGAGTGCTCAGCACACCCGATGTGCTGTATGAGGTGAGGTGGTCAATTCTTAAAGTTAGATCAGCACTGATTGCTTGATTGTTTTGCGGTATCGCACACTTTCTTTGTGTGAAGGTGAAACACTTAATGTATTGGTAATATTTGATTTGTTGAATCCGATTGAACTGGTCTGTTTAATTTCCCTTCGCTCGAACGAATTTGATGCACTAGTGAAACAGGAAAATTCTGGGTGCACATAATTGCGGCGTTTTGATATTTTTTGAAAAGGAAGTACAGAGAGTACTACTGGTTTAATGTTTAAGTTTACTTGAACTACCGTTGAAACACTAGCACTCCTATTCGATCATCATAGGTTCGCGCTCTAATCTCTTTCCCCTGTCAGGTAGAGGATCGGGGTGAGATTGGATCAGTGGAGGAAACGATTGGAGCGACGATCGCTGCTGCTGATTTCGCATTCCATCTCATTATCAACTCGGTGGACAAGGCGAATCCCAGATTCAAACAGGTATGACATGGGAGGGGAAAGGGATAAAGGTTGATTGTCGGAAGTTCTTCGTTTAGATAAAAATACAAAGCAAATTCGAGATTCAAACAGGTTAGATAGGGGAAGGGGTGTGCGTTCGATTTTTTGGGCATCGACAGTAGATAAAAATAAAAGACAAATATGTTGTAATAGTTCGTACAGAAAAAGGAACAATCGCCCTTCCAAAGCATTATTGATGTAAGGAGCATCCGTGAAACATCGATGAAGTTGGTGGGCAAAAAGTTGAAATATGCAGGTGTGCTCACAAGTGTCGCAAGTGATCAACACTCGCTTCCCCGGTCAAGGACCCGTCTCACTCGGGAAGATTCTATTCCTACGATTCTTCAATCCTGCTATTGGTCAGTTGTCGAATTTCACACCTTACTACAGTGTCGCTTCCCTAAAGAGGCGCTCTGACTACAGTAACTCACCTATTTGTTTCGGGGCAATGTCTCCGCCATACTCCACCATGTGTGAAACAATTGTGGCGGACGCGAGATGTCTTTTTTATTTGTGCTACCGTAATCCCCTCTCTCCATTGCAGTGTCTCCATTCGAGCACGAGTTGGTAACAGCCCGTCCGAATCGTCGAATCTCTCGAGGTCTCACCCTCATATCCAAGTTACTGCAAGCGACAGCAAATGGACCATCGATAACGAGAGATCGAGATCCTTCTATTCAACCATTCCAACCATTGATTGACAAGTGGACCGAACCGCTCAAGAGGTTTGTTCGATTTTATTCGACACGGTGGTAAGCAACGTATTATAATACGTTGCTTACCACCGTGTAAATGTGAAACGCGAAATTATCCAGTGATTTGATTTTGCTATTTTTGGTGCGACATGCTGACTCACATATATTGGCAACGATAATGATGTCGTACCTATAGATAGATACTGAAACAAGAACTCTGCAGGTTCCTTGGGGGTATAATCGAGGATACGGCAGTGGAGGATCAGGCGTCGTCTCCCGCCCCATCCACCAATCAGCAACTGCTACTCAATGCGCATCAATTGTTCGTCACGGATAAGCAAGAGGTGAGCAGAGTGAATAGGAACTGTATTTTATTGGAGAAGTGGGCGCAAAATGGAATAATAACGAGCTTATAAACGAATTGGCGACCAGGTAAGTTCGCGCTATTTCGTTTGGTGAATACGCCTTTATTCTTTATTCTTTATTCACCACACGAGAAATGAGCGCTGTGAGACCGGCAAGTCAATGACTCTGGGCATTACAGTCGCAGCACTAATAAATGTTGTCTTCATGCACTTTGTTTGGTTTTCTAAGAACTGCAATCTCGACCGATTGAATTACTAATCCCCATTCCGCATTCACTTAACTTAATAGCGCGAAAGCACATTGGTACAGTTCTATACAAAGTGTCATTCATTCCTTCCATTCTCTACAGGTACTTCGTCAATTATCGTTCGTATCGAACTCTCCCCTCTACTCGAGAGTCGATGCTCTACTCAAGGTTATTTATTTTATTGTTTAAATAATGTTGATCATGATAATTAAGTCCCTGCCCGATACGGTAATACATCCGGCTGCTCCCACTGAGACTCTCGATCCCGCCCTTCCATTCTTCATCCATCTCAATGAGAAGATATGCAAGGAAGGAGGAGGAGCAGCAATCGTTCCCATATATGCCATTGTCATTAGGAGATTGCAGTGAGTACGGTAGGGGGGGGGTTACGGTAGCGGGCAGGGTGATGTAGGAAAAGGATACTTGTTCTGTATGACGAGTTTATTTTTGCTGGTAGGGTACTGTATGAAGAGAACACAGTAGCTGGTAGGGTACTGTATGACAGGGTTACGGTAGCTGAAGATGATACGGTAGGTCAAATTTACCAATCAATTAATTGACAGGAACGTGGAGATAGAGAACGTGAACAAGCAGATCGGTGAGAAGTGTGGAAGGACGAAATGGATTTGTCTACTCGATGGATTGATGTGCTATGAAGCACCTAATCTGGTTAGTTAGGAAGGGGGGGGGAGCAGGGATGGGGTTTCAAGGGGAGGCTATAAAGAGGCAGGGAGTGACAAGAGTGGTAAGAGAGTGCTAGCCATGGAAAACGATGATAATTCGGGGGTGCTAAAAAGTGAACAGGATGAGAGTATCGATTTGATAAAGAAGATTGCAAAGTGTGATTCTTTCATGCATGATCACGCGGCGTCAAGGTTTCAGTGGGTAGAGAAGTGAAGCTGAAGGGGAACATGCGTAATCGGGCTCCGTTTTTGGAGATTAAATAGATAAAATCCACACCACAGTCTGTGGGCCGCATAAAGATGAGAAGTTCCTTGATGATATTATCAAATTTCTAGTAACCAACCAACATGTTGTTCGATGTTGCAGAGGGTAGTAAAGTAGAGCTCATCATGGATGTTTTCAATGTAGCCTTCTTTCTAGGGAGATAATATTTCTCATTCCTCTTGCAGGAGATGTTCTCTGAACTTGTTTCAAACTACTAGATTGCTCGGGGTTACAATAGAGAGTGAAATGATTTACGAACCCTCTCCACTCAATTCCCTTCTGTTACACAATTATCACTCTCTCCTGATTGCAGATGAAGATGTTCCCTGCAGACGCATTCGCTCACATCGAGCAAGTCCTCGTCCTCAATGCATCCACCACTTTGTACAATAAATTACTCGAGAACTTCTCCCTCCTGCAGACGGTCAGTTTGATCTTTGAACTTTAGTCTTTGATCTGCCGCTCCCTAACATTCAAAATCAGTTGAGCGAGGTTTAATTTTGGCTGCGCTGTGAAGTAGGGAGATGTTGGTTTCATTGGATTCTTATCAAGGGAATATTGCAGTGTATTCAATGTCATCGTAACACTGGTTTCGGTAATTGAAATAATCATTCAGATGCGTATCAACTTCGATCCGATCTCCTTGGCGACTCCTCTTGAGTTCCTTCCTCCTCGATCTCGTGCTCTTCTCTCTCCGCCCACTCATTCATTCCCAGCTGCATTGATATCCAATGAGGAGATACCAGTGACCATCAAGGTACGAGCAAGGAGTTTATTTGTAAAAAAAGATGATGATGAGAGCACTATCTAAACTCAATCCGGTTTGACTACGTATGATGCATGAACCGCAAAATCGCCAATTATTTGGAAACTTTGATTCCTTTGAGAAATTGCATACTTTCAATTTTTCCTGTTTATTCCCACACGTTGAAACACCAAACACTAATGCTAATGATGATAGGGTGGGGAGTACCGTATTTTATCAGTAAATCAATCGATATCCTCCTTTCAGTTGTACGAGAATATGATGGTTGTGATCGGGTCGAGACCATGGGGCAACGACCAAGTCCCAGTTGCCGACGTTTACCAGTGCACCGACTTTGAACAGTGAGAAACAATATGAAGGTGGTGGATACGGTAGGGCAATGGATATGTATATGTGGATACAAGGAAGGTTAGTTTACTTAAAGGGACTCAACTCGTTCGTGTGTGTGTCTGTGAAAGATGAAAGATATTGGAGTCATAAAGCACTGAGTTTCGGGAGAAAGTTGCTAGGTGATGTGCTATTTCAACAGTGTCATTTACTTGTAAAAGACTAGGAATGCCAGTATGAACCACAATCGACTAAAAAACGAATACTATCAGTATCCGAATCGATAATCGTTCCTTCTTCCCTTTCAGCTGGAGATGATCTCTCCTTCCGTGCTCACTCTTGTGCAACCCTCTTCTCCTCTCGTTTCCCTTCGATGTGAAGCAGCGACTCTTCTGTCCAGATTGATGGCAGAGAGACAGAGAATGGCCAGTGTCGAACAGGGAGGAGTCATTCCACCATTGAGGTCAGCATTTTGAGTCTTTTGAAGATACCGCAAAGACCCTATTGGATTGATGGATCGCATGGTGCCTTGTAGTAACAGTGCACTGCATCTATTAATTGGGCGATTTGTACGATAACTTGGTTACTGTGGGAAACACCAATTCTCCACCTGAACATATCGACTAACTCTTTTTTCTCACATTCAGGGCGAATTCTCTCCATCTCATCTCATTGGCGTTCGTCCATCTGGCTGATGGAGATGTCGCCGTCAGGTACCATTCCTTTTTAATTGTTTTTTTCTTATTTAATTTTAATAAATAACGTCAGTAATGGGATAATGTATGATGGTTTGTCTGCAATAACGAAAGGAACCTAAGAGGGTATTTTGTAGGTCGACAGCGTATCGACTGCTGTGCGTGCTGTCCGATGCACTCAAGTTGCCCACCGCTGCATCGTTGCAGGTGTGGTTTCAATGTCTTATCGCTTCCACGCTGAATTCATGGTTCAATGGCATCACTAGAACCTTTAGTGATCGGTAGTGAGTGATGTGAACTTCGCTGATAAGGTAATACATTAGCACAACTCATAGTGAGCGTCGGACTGCAAACCAGGCAGTTTAGGACTCTCGATGATTTCCTGTTTCAATGGTAGCACCAGATCCTCAGTAACTGGCAGAGAATGATACGATCTCCAGAGACTATTCGTTAGGAAAATTCATATTGAGCATAAGGTTGTAAAATCAGGCAGTTTAGTAGTTCACGTACGTTATGTGAAGGGGTTCAGCAAGCGTTCCAATCTGTCACTATTGACCTCGAATTCATCAATTTCTTTGCCTTCGTTCAGGAGACTCCATGCGTGTTCGTTCCCTCCAATTCACTTGAATTCCTTCAATGTACTGCGTCTGCTCTTGTCTCCCATGAACCATCACTTCTCACTATTCTCGTACCTCGTCTACTCGATATGGGATCTGTCACTCTATTGTACTCACTGGCAGATGCATGGCAATTGGTAAGTTGACATTCGGCATATGGAGGACTGACGTTACATTGGCTAGCTATATTTGGAATGATGTTTGGAGAATTAATCACTCTCGGGTATGAGTTGCAAAAAAAATGTTACATGAAAGAAACCTGGTGATCTGGAGCTACACTGACAGTGCATTATGGCTAGGAATGAGGGTTCAACGATTTTCTTTTGTTGTCTCGTGATAGAAATTGTAACATTGAAAGATTCCCGTTTTCAGATCGCCCAGCTGAAGGAGGAGTCTCGTGCGGAGCTGTTCGGATCACTCTCCATGGCCACTGAGGTGAGATATTTTACTGATTCCCTCGTTCCTCCCACCTTTTTGTGGACATTATCGTGAAGAAATCGAGCCTATGAGAATGATTTCAGTCATGAATTTTTTATAGTGACTGTGCAAATGAGAATATAAATAATACAGGTGGGCGGTGCTCTCGGGACGGCGATTTGCTGTGATGTGTGGCCACGGATCGGCACCCTCGACAACGTCACGCTGCACACGCTACTCAATCGGTTAGTTAATAGGTGGCTTTGAACAATAATCAATGATATCGAAGAGATTGGTTATCGAGTGATTTTGGGCTGACGGTGAAACTGGACATTACTAGGGATTTTGAGAAATTGTGATAAGAATTGGTGCGACACGCCTTAGCATGGAATTCATTAGTTCTTGAAAGAAGTAAAGCTGCACAAATCGAACGAGAGCAGGTATATTGAATTTGAAATATCCGTGAAACTGAAATATTACTGGGAATTGTTTATAATAGCTGTTGTGAGGATAGTGAAGATCAGCTGATTAGCATCGGCGATGGTGACTTGAAGGCTTCATGCAACTGAAATACATCGGGTGAGATATCGTTTCCTATTTTCAGTCTGATGCACGCGTGTCCTCTGGCGTCGTCACTGCAAGTGGTGCAAGCTGCGTGCAGAGGAGGAGATCGATTGGCTGCACTCATTGTAGAGAGGTACGGTAGGAATACGGTAGTGTGGGAATACGGTAGGAGTTTGTACTTCTGATATAGAGAGAGATTTGGTACCTGGTGTATTTTTTGCAATTTGGTTCATGGTAGAACGGGGTTGCAGAGGGTGTACAGAAGAGAGACATATCGGCTATCTTCAGTAGTTCTTCTCCAGAGGTTCAAAAAGTCTATTTTTTTCCAGAACGATCTCTCAAGTGAGCGCTCGTGAGCCGCGAGTGTCTCTATCGAGATTGATGGCGTTCCTTCTGGTGATCACATTCGACGCTGACGTCACTTTCCGTGAGTATCCATTGACTGACAATGAGTGGATACGGTAGCCATCAATTGTCTACTGACTCCTTTCAGTGGAGTCTCATCTTGCCCATCTAATGCACATAATCTCGTGTGTCTCGGGGACCGGTCCGCCCTTCCTTCGATGTGCCACTTACACACTCGTATCCAATATATTCCAATCCTTCGGAGCCAATACCAAGCTGGCACTCAGTGGTGAGGGGGAGGGGACAGGGGGATTGGGGTTACAGAGGGGGGATAGGAGAGGGATGAAGTGCATCAATTGATCACATGACACTTGATAGGAAAGTATTTAAAAATCCGAAGAAAATAGTTTCATTAAAGGAAAGGTGGTGAATTTGTGTCACGGCAAGGACATATATTAGAATGGACGGCGTTCCTTCAATTCTCCTCACTTTGATCGTATAAAAATAATACTAACCATTTTCTCATTGAGACGATGCTCGTCGTTCGCTCGGTCTTTTCCTTCGTCAATTGGCCAATGAGGACACTATGAGATTATTCCGAATCTATGATTATGATAACGGACAAGAAGTCGTCGAAATGATCATGAACCATGTACAGACGGATACGAGGTACTGTAGGAGTACGGTGGGGCACGATCTAAGAGATATATTGATCTTTGCACGCTCCGGGCTTAGTCAAATATTGGTCTGATCGCACATTGCTACTGGCTTATAACCCGGTTGAAACACACAATTGGCATGTGCTTGATGAACAAGTGTCGCTAGGTGATGATAGATGATCATTTCAGTTGTGGGGATCGTAGTGAGGATTCGGACTACGAGTCGATCTGTGAAGAAGACGTCCCGTCGAGTGGAGGGAAACATGCCAATCTCCATCAGATACTCAATCTCATTATTACAGCTGTCAATGTGAGTTAACGTTTGTGAAGGTTGGAATATCGAAGTTTCAATTATATTAGTTAATGCGTTTCTGAACCAGACCAATAATTCTCTTGACTCTTCATATCAACATTTTCCTAATTGTGAACTAGGTAGATTCGAGTTGCAGTGAGGGGGTTTCAGTCCATCTTGATCCTTTTGGATGATATGCCTATGCAAAATAAATGCAACAAAACAATCAAAACTACAGTTGAATTATCGTTGTTGCAGGAGGTGCAAGGGGAGGGTGGATCGAGTCGGGATTGGCTGGTTGAGTGGAGAGTACTCTCGAGACATTGGGCATTCGAGGGACGGGGAGAGGTACAGATACGGTGAGTGGAGTTATAACAACAACGTTCACGAGTAATTGCCTAGTAAGAGTTGTTTCAACATTGTAGAAAAAGTGAAACACACATTCTCTAGTTCTGTCTTGTGGCAATAAATGTGAAGAAGAGAGTTGGGCACTTCTCTGTTTTTTACCCAGCCTTTTATCGCTAAGGCCTCTCCCTATCATTCTCATTTCCTATCCCCTTCGCATTCAGAATGGTCGTAGCCCGGTCCAAAAACAGAGCAGTTCCGAGGGTTGTACTATGTAAGAAAGCAATGAATGGAACCATTACAGATCACTGATCGCCTTCTCTTCTCTGGCGCACACTTTGTGTGAGGCAGAGATGAAAAGTATCTTTCAATTGCTCGTCCAGGTATATCTATCGCAAAAATATTGGGTTATAAAATAGCTTCAAGACTACTAACAATTGTAAAAGCTCAGCGTAGCTTATGATCAAGGAGTGAAACATGGATGCTCTAAGTTTGCCAATCTGAAAGCTTTCTGTAATTCCTTTCGGTTTAGTTCTAATTTATTATAGCTGATAGTTGCCAATAACCATGAATTCATTTTTGAGGTAATCAAACGTCGTGAGTCTCTCTCATCCGTGGCGGGAGTCGCCCTCTCTCTCGTTCGAGTACACACTCTCACACCTTCCAATTCATCCATTCATCGACTCGTTTTCTGGATCGCCATTATACTTTTCCAGGTACGGTATTTAGTCAGTTGGTGATAAGGGACTAGGTACTGTAGAGTATGAATGAGGGTACGGTAGTCCATCAATCGATAATCCCTCGTCTTTAGCTAGAGAATGCAGTGGTGTACGAGCACGCGATCCAGTTGCTACACGCCAATCTCTCGCATCTCGACCAGATGGGAGTATTCGAGCATACGGTAAGGGAGAGGAGTACGGTAGGAGAGTAGGATTAGTTGAGAAAGAAGTATTTTAATGTGTAGATCCGCCACAGAGACTCTATCACACTTCTGTTTGAGTGTTGGTTTTGGAGTAAGTGTGAGACGTGAAACTGCCGGTTAAGCAATATGAAACACATGTGTGATTAGCTTAATTGTTATGGACGGGAAATTCGAAGCTTACTGGAACTCAAGGTCGAGAAATTACGTTGTACTAGCTGTGAAACGAGAATTCTCTATGTAGTGATTTAGCTTTTCATTGTCGCTTCAGAGTCTGGAGAAGCTCGTGATGGAGGCGCGTACTCCACTTGAATGGGATCTCAAGACACTCGATCAATTCGCCGGCCTCTCTTTCCGAGCCAATTTCAACTTCTCACTCGTCGGATATCTCCTCAAGGTACGGTAGTTCAGCAGGGAGTTCACTGGGACAGATTCATGATTGCAGGGTCTCCGACAGCCGTCCCTCTGCATGAAAGTGGTGCAGTTGCTGCATCTACTGCTCAGAATATCGGCCAAGAGTGGACAGGAGTAAGTTGATCTTTGATCTCTATTTGAGCTTTCGCCTGTTCTCCACATAGAATGGTGAAATGGCCCCTTTTGAATTTATCTATCAGTTTTTATGAGCCACAAAATAGTGACGGATGCGCTCGTAAATGGGGAATATTTGAAGTTGCAATTGAAACAAGAATCATATTGCAGAAGCGGAGTTCACTCTAATCCATACGTGCTCACGAAACACAATCTCGCCTTCCTCCTCGCACTACTGCCCTTTGATGAGAAGGTGAGGGATTGGGGATATTTGATCGTTTAGTCTTTTTGATAATAAGTATCTTTGATAGAACAATTGCCGGGCCATGTTAGTGCGACTATTGTGCATGCAGTAAAACATAAATGTACCCTGTTTTCACATTTTATGATTGCGAAAGTCTTCCCTATTCTCCTATTCGCTTTTATGATGTTGCGTACACCGATCTACGTATATCATATATTATCGAGTTGCACTAATCGATCATTCGTTTGGGTGATGTCTCGGTTCCGTCTTACATCTCGTGAGCGTCTTCCATCTGAGAGAATTCTTCCCTCCAATCCATTCAGCACATTCTCACTCACCATTCCTGCTGTCGAGAAACAAAGGTTCGTTTGAATAGTTTGGCTAAGAAATAGGCATTTTTTCGCTACTAAAACCGCGCTCAGCATTGTAATGAAGAGTTGCGGAAGATATAGTAGGCAACGTGAAACATGATAGTGCAGCGCATACTTTTTTAATCTTCAATCTCTCCTGATGAGCTGGCTAGCATTGACGCTACATGCTGATTAGGCATTGATAAGTTGCATGAGGCACTAAAGTGCCGGCTCGGACTATGAAGCTTTAGCAATTAATTCCCCCTTCGCAGGAAGCTGGTTCCCGCTCCGTCAGTATGGCAGGGTGCGGAGGAGGAGGAAGAGGACTCCCATCCATTACTCGATCCACAGATACTCGATACAGAACAACAACAGTCACTTGCTGCTACTGTATTGGTAAGAATTTGACTTGAAATGAGCGATAATGATGATTACTAATTTGATGGTGACTAATTCTCGTAAATTTCGATTCCAACATTGCACAATCGCGGTTTCACCAATATTATAAAGTAGTGATATGGCGAAAGAGGTTGATGTTGAGTGTCCAGCATATAGATATACTCTTTTTTGTTGATATTCTTTCTTTTTTTCTAACGTTAGTAATCCCTCAGGCGATTCATGCCCGTAGCTGTCCCAATATCGACTTTGTACTGATGTATCTACTGGAGGCAGTCACTCTCTTCCCCGGAGTCGTACCCATTGTGTGAGTACTGTAGAATACAGTGTAGACCATTATCGATTACTTATCATGATGAAATGGCTAACTACGGTAGTCCAATCAATCAATAACCTTCAGTGAGAGTCTTCTGGATCAGCGTATCACTGGTCTCGTTCAATCGTGTACTTCCTCTCGTATGCTCAATACTCTCGTTCGACTCATCGAGAACTCTGTCACTGGAGAGACACCAGGTACGGTAGAGGAGGGTTACTGTAGCAAGGATGAATCGATATATTCTACCGTACCCTTACAGGTCCTCAACCCCAGCAGCTACTAATGCTGCAGCAGAGTGGAATGGCCGGACTGTGGAGATATCCCGGAGTCTTCCTCAATCCGGTTAGTAGTACTAGGGTTGGCTATTCGGTGTTTGCAACGTTGCAATAGAGGGGAGGGAGGGTTGCAACGTTGCAACGAGAGGAAGAGGGGAGGGGGAGGGATGCAACGTTGCAACGAGAGAGCGAGGGGAGGGGGAGGGATGCAACGTTGCAACGTCCATTGCAACGTTGCATCCCTCTCCCTCCTCTTCCCTCTTCCTCTACCCCCTCTTCCCAACCCGGCGCGACTAGAGCGCACGCGCTTCTCATCTCAAAGCTTCATAAGGCAATGTGCCTGACTCGCGGAAGCTTTCGCTATTTTTTGTGAATGAGATTTTAATATGCTGCAATGATAATTATTCCAACCATACAATACTGAATCAGCTTTACTTTGCTGCTCGATTTGCATTTCCGCTGAGATATCCACGAAAAATTGAGCATTGCACAGAACTTTCTTTGAAAACACTCATTGGTGATGAAATCAGTGGAATATCGAGATGAAAAATGGTTTAAATTATCGTTTGCACATTAATTTCCGTGAAATTTGATGCGGGAACTGTTTTCCGAGCTCGGAAGGTACCGAATCGTTGCAACGTTGCAACGTCCATTGCAACGTTGCATCCCTCCCCCTCCCCTCTCCCTCTCGTTGCAACGTTGCATCCCTCCCTCCCCTCCATTGCAACGTTGCAATGTCGCAACCGTTTAGCCAACCCTAAGTAGTACGCTTGGATTACGGTAGCGAGAAACATGGATCACAAAGTGAGTTTTCAATATTGCAGAGAGCGTCCCTTCAAGCGATCAACAGCAATCTTTGCTCGTGTCTCGAGTGCATTCTAGCGTCCCTGTAGAGAATTACTATTTATAACGTTGATAGTTTGAGATAGTTTGATGATTTGAGATATAGTAACTGTATTAATCTCCGACTGCAGTGCAATGTTCATATTATATATTTCGCACATTTAAAATAGTCTAGGCAAGTGTGAAACACTCTTTTTATCCCCCTCAATATCGGTTGTATTGTCGATTGATCCCAGTGACTTTTGTTGATTGGTTTCTATTTGATCTCATCCCGTCCCTTCATTCTTGTCATATCGATCAACGCATTATTCAAATAGCAAAAAAAGCTTTAAAGCAGCATTAAAATGGACGCGATGACTAAAAATCAACCCGAATATGATCTCGTTTATGAGCCGCTGATTGTAACATCACTGTCATGATAAATAATATACATATTTCCACACTTGGTAGAAGGATCCATTGCATGACAATCCGTTATTAACGGTTGAGATATCTCTGAAACGCGAGCTTTAATGGGAAAGGAACACAAAGGTTGCAGATGAAACAGTTCAAACGAGGCATAGAAAGAGGCGGCCCAGGGTGAGTTGAGCTTCAATTTCTGAATGTTTATCCAGTGTAGGCTCTAGCAACACATTATGATATCCATGGGGTGGTGTAAAGTGAACAGTCTGCTTGGCTCATTGTACGATTAGTTAGACACACTTCTGATCACTCTCCGCTGGACTGATGATTGAGAGAAATTGCGAATGATCTGCGGTGCTCCAACAGATAAATCTTTCAAAACTGCGGGCCTCCGCCACGCCAACCAGCGGATGAAAATCATGGCGATACGGCATTGTTGTCTTCAGATACGTTGGTCTCATCGCTGAGGAGGCAGAGGATATGTGGCACATCTACAATCTCATTAGAGTTGGAGACACTGTCAAGTGTTCCACCATTAGGAAGGTAAGCTAATTATTGATTACAAATGTAATGTTCATCGAAACTGAGAAAAAAATTGCATGATAGAGTAATGGTGAAACGGCAATTTATCGAGTGTTTTGCAATTTTCGTTGACAAGGCAAAAAAATTTTAAAACTACTATCATGAAGAAGCGAGTGGCAATGCATCTCAGCCTTTGTGAACTAAAGTAAAGAAGTGCCGCAAAGTGAATCGCCAAGCATTCAAGAGCTCAGATTTGTTGGTAAATAGGAATGGCTAAAGAGGGTATCATTGTTCTCCTTTACGCGGAAGGATTTTTAAGAAACTAATGAAAAATCAAATTTTCAGGTGACCTCCGAATCGTCAACGGGCACAACTTCATCTCAACGAGTGCACACAACACTCACAATCATGGTCGAAGCTATCGATTTCGACCCAGGAGCATGCGCCCTACATCTTAAGGTACGGTAGAATGGCATTCTATTGTATCGTGAAATAACCCATATCCTATTGGCAGTCTTCAATTGTTTTGTAACAGTGTCTGTCTAACATGCCTAACAAAAACTCGGATAATGAAATTTCTACCTTCTCATCAGGGTCGTAACATCGAAGAGAACGAGCTGGTAAAGAAGGGCGCCTATCACACACTCGACCTCGAGCCAAATAGGAAATTCACCCTCGAGAAGCTAGAATGGGACTCCATCGATCTGGGTGAGATATGATTAGGCTATTATTATGTGAATATCTATGGCGGTGGTTGAATTGGACTGGAGATACAGGAGATACTATGGGTACGGTAGCACCCCCCCCCCTCCAGATTCGATTGGATTTGGAATCGCCGGGAACCATGGTATTTTCAGAAGTAGTTTCGTAGTTTAAGAAAGCTCGATCGAGTATTTGCTGTATTTTTTCTTATACTAAATGAATGTCCACTCAGAACGTCTGGACATGGCCCTCGATCCAGCCACTCAAGCAGACGTGGCCGCCGTCGTCCTTCACGAGGGACTCGCTCACGTCTGTCTACTCACTCCCGCTATGACACTCGTGAGAGCGAAGATCGATGTACAGGTACGGTAGAATACGGTAGAATATCTGCCATGTTACGGAAATTACTTTAACCAGTTGACCAAACACTTGTGGGATCGGAGTTGCGCTAATTCAATGTATGACTTGAGCACCAAGACGAATGATGCTACCGCGATTGCAAAGTTAAATATGATAGGTACAATACTTGATCTCTTTCAGATTCCCCGTAAACGGAAGGGATTCGCCTCTCAACACGATAAGGGCATCGAGAAGTTCCTCGACAATGTGAGCGCAGCCATGCTGAGACACATCAATTTCAATGTGAGTGGATTACGGTAGCTATTAATTAAGTTATGAATCGGTATTGCTTTTTACGCTCAATGATGAGAGTGCGATTATCTATGACTTATTTCCTTTGAATTATGAGACTTCTGAAGCCGGAATTATCTCAGTACCGCTCCAATTATCTTTGTGAAGCTGAAATTGCCCTAGTGCAACTCTCATTTTGCCATTCCATTATCTTCCTTCAGGTGATCAAATGCGTGTTGATAGCTTCACGAGGATTCCTCAAGGAGCAATTATTCGCCCATTTCCTCGAATATGCAGATAAAGAGGGAAAAAAGATACTCGGAGAGCAGGTGAGAGCATCCGATTCAGTTGAGGGGAGAAGTTAGAGGGCAAGGTTCCCCCATTCCATACACCTGCCAGTCATTCAGAGTATGCGTGGAATTGGCTCTTTTCTTTCTCATATATTTTCCTGGCCTTGCCCGATCGTATAGTGCAATTAAATCGGCAGAAAAGGGAGAAGGAAAGAGGGCGTCAGTATCCATAGAGACTACCAAAGACTCAGCAATCAAATGAAGCGTTTGACAGAGTGGGAGAAAGGGAAAAGGAGGGGTATACTGTAGCCTACGATTATCGATTGGTTATTCTCTTCAGAAGGCGAAGTTCCTACTTACTCACTCTTCGTCCGGATTTAAACACGCACTGAGGGAAGTGCTTGAGGATCCCAATGTGGCTGTGAGATTGGCTGATACCAAGGTGGGTGCAAGGGCTTAATTTCTTCAGAATTCCCATTTCCTTGCGATTCGTAGGCACTCTTATAGAGTTTTCACCTGTAACGCCCTTTTCACCTGGCACTTACCCGATTCCCGTAAATTTGTGTTTCGTAGAGTAATGAAGGTAATGAGAAACTTTGAAATGATAGTAGCTTGAATACTTCATGTATAGAAAATACACAATTATCACCAGGCGCAAGGCGAAGTGAAGGCGCTGAATCAGTTCTTCGAATTGATGGCCACAGATCCGGAGAGGGCGTACTATGGATACAATCATGTCGATAGAGCTAACAAAGAGAAGGTACGGTGATTGGATGATGTTCGAGTAGGACAGAGGGTTCAGGTTTCAATGAGCATATCTGAATCCATCCGGGTTTCACTGGCAATGATTACTCGGGTTCTACAATCCAAAAATTAGTAATGTGAGGAAAAAAGTGTCTGTTTCAGGCGATCGAAATTCTCCTCCTATCCGATTCTCTCTTCCGATCAAATTCGATCGAGACGAGAAGGAAATACGTGAAACTAGTGGAGAGTGTAAAACGAGAGGTAATCGATAATCAGAGTACGGTAATATCCAATCGATATTCCAGAATGGTACCGTACTAATCTTCTCCTCAATGCATGTTTCGGGCGAGCAACTCACGTTGCTAACTGGTTAGTCATTCATTATTCACCTTTACGTTTCCTCTTTTTCTCCTTTCGTATCTATTAAAAATGAATACTCATTGTCTACCTTACTCTTTCAGGTTGCGCTGCAATCCTACGATATCCAATGCCTGAAATCGATGATTTATTAGAAGACGAAGAACAGAATAACTAAATTATGATCTACCGTAATTCTCCCCCAGTATCCCATATTCGGTTCCTTTTCTCTTTATAGGGTATTGTTGATCTACCCCCGTTGATTGTACTTTGTCTTCTCGTTATAGGGATTAATAAGTGATTCGTTATGGCTTCATTGTGCATAGTTCCGGATAGTCCCCTCTCTCCCTCTCTGACTCACTATTGTTTGCTTCGTTTCTTTCACTCGCTATTGCTTATCTTTCTCCCCTTTTTGCGTGTGATGTCCATCGAATCCAGAGCATATACAGAATAAATCGATACTCTTTATTAACAATCAGGGACAGGGAAGGGACAGGGGAGAAGCAAGGAAAGGAATATATTAATGTCCAGGACAAGATAATCTTTGAAAATGTGTGTATGTGGAGAGTAAAACTCGCTAACCCATAGTTGAACAATAAGAAGGAAGAAAGCAAAAGATAGGTACAATACAAGCTGAAGGGGGGATCTTCTCTACTCTTCTACTGAGCATATGACTCGAAAGAGGGTCTCACAAGGAGAGAATGGTCGTGAAGGGGATCGAAAGAGGAATATTGATCGAATTGATCGAATGACGAGTCCGAATGAGTATTGTAGATGAATGGATCTTGCTCATTAAGGAGTGGAGACCATTCCATTGTTGGATCGTATTCAATCATGGGGGATGACGAGGGATGGGACGGGGTCTCTTCGAAAGAAGACGATGGAGTCTCATACTGATTCTCTCCTTTCTCTCCTTGGATACCTTCATAGAGTGAGGCACACATTTGATCGACGTCGACGTCTCCAAGGTCTTCGAGGAGAGTATCGACTTCGAAGGAAGAGAGGAGAGGAGTAGCATCATAATAGGCAGCAGATCCAGTCGAGATGACTTCATTCCCTTCACCATACTCATTCTTGACGATACCGTAGTCACAGCCTGAGCCCTCTGCTGGAGATCATTAATGGATGCGGCTGATCCAAGGGGGGTGGTTACGGTAGTCGACGGATACGAGTCATGGTGGGTCGTGTACATGGGAGTGCATGGTGTAGTCTCTCTTCTGGCTGCTGCCTCCTCTTCTAGTCGGTTCAATCTCTCCATTAGCTTCTCGTTCTCTTCTTTCAATCTCTTATTCTCATCCACAAGATCCTTCACACAATCTTCCAATCCGAACGTACGTTCCTTCTTACGGTCACGAGCAGTCTGAGCGGCGACACGGTTCTGCAAAATAGAGTCAGTTAGCGATGGGTGGTGGTGGGAATACCGTAGTCCCCCCCCCCACTTTCCCGGCTGTCAGTAAACACAAAGGGCAACCCTCTGGGAAAGGGTGGTTCGCATTCTTTTCATGTGACCTACTCAAGGATGAATGGAGGAAGGAGGGAAAACAATCGATAATGCTCGCACCTTCATCTTTCTTCTTGCCAGTTTCTCTTCAGCAGTGAGAGCAGTCAATCTTTCCCTCTTTCTCGTCTTCGTAATTGGAGTTGGATTGAGTAATTCAAGAGGATCGATACGACGAGGAATCGGAGCTTGTTCCATCTCAAGGAGATAATCAATAATCAATGAGGTAGGTCGAGGGGAGACGTTATTCCCCTAGAGGTAGACCAAGTAGATCACGGGACTCACCTTCACTTGTGCTGACGGAGCATAGCCAGTGGATGGGACTCGACTTGGTATGGGCATCTTTCGTTGGTTGGACATGACAGTACCCGCTGGGAGAAGGACAATACGGGTTGGAGCCATTGGATTGGGGGCTGGGGGGACTGGCCCCTAGTTGATAATGATGAGGAAAGACTGTCTCCTGCAATGGAGGGAGTGAGTATGACACGTCAGCATAGAGGGGCCGGCTCTCTCCCTCTTCTTCTCTCTCCCCACTTTGGGGGCGGAGTCAGCAAGGGAAGAGAAAGAGAGGGGAGGAGAGGGGGAAACATCAATGGGAAGATTACGAAATGAATGGAATAAGTATCGGAAAGTAGAACGACTTCCTCTTTTGCACAAAACAAGATCGATTTGCAAAATTACAGCAATTTTATCCCATAATGATAATTTATGCAAATGCAAAGTTGTAAATGAACTCTATTCGATTACTACTATGCATAAACTCTCTTATTAGAAAAACTTATCCTTATTACAAAATAAATAGTTGCTTAACTAACAAATAAAACTGCCGAGATAGTGAATTGAAGTATAAAGCACGAACGAGAAAATCCAACACGAATAGGGGGAAATCGTCACAACGATTGAAGTGAATTCACCAGGAGGGAAAGAAGGGGAGTGGAAAAGCAATAGAAAGAGAAAAGGAAGATAAACAAATGACGAATGATTGGCATGAAAAGGAAGAAACTCTCTAGAAAAGGCCAAAGAATGACTTCTGTCTTCCTGAGGGGGAAATATCTGTCTGATATCGTTCCTGTGCTGTATTGATCACTGTCTCGTATAATTGTTCCCTTGTCTTCAATAGATCATTCAGTAGCTTATCCTCCTCCTTCAATCGAACCACTGCCGCTTCGTATCTGAACAAGGGGAACGATCTTTGATCTATTCCATTCAAGAACGAATATACTATACAATCAGATAGGTATCTCTCGCTCTACCCTCTGGTTAACCTCTTCCATCTTGATACAACCTCAAAATGCCTCTATCTTTCAATTGATCTTTGATCTCCCCTCCCTTTAACTCACTTCCTCTTAGCCTCTTTGAATTCCTCACAGAAAGTGTTCATCTCATTCTTCTTGATAAGTAGTGCTGCTTCAGCCAATGAGATTCCATTCATCGATTCATCACATTTCTCACTCAGTGGAAGGAATGTGATCGAGTATCTACAATGACCATACTCAATCTCCATGGTCGACTGTTGAAAAGGCGTTTCACTAACACCCTGTTCAAGAGGGGTGCCAGCGGGGCATATCCAATCATAAACATAAAAAAACGCCGACAATTGAAATTGTGTTTCATCGCTTCATGATATAGCAAGTGCGACGAGATCCAACAATAACGCCCAAATTGGTTGCGAAAAAAAACTCTTACTTGACTTGATTGAGCCAGTTGTCTCCGTAAACGCACAGATAGTGAGCACGGGGGTCGAGTAGTTGAGCGGCCTGATATTATAAGCGTTAATTTTATTAGTGTCTAGTGTCGTTAATTTTATTAGTGTCCTCAGAACCCAGGCTCGTATCTCTCGCTCTAAGATGGATTTTCGAGTTTGGAGGACTCGAGCACACAGAAGACTCCAGCACACGCCAGGCTCCGTTTTCGACCTACAGTGGGACTCAATCTGCGTGCAACTCCCTCAACAGTCCTATCGGGAAGCAAGGGATCAGGATCTTTCTCCAGCCATTACGACTGTGACAAGGAAAGAAGACCAATCCACTGGCCCGAGACCCCTCGAAATAACTATCTTGAAAGAAGAACGGCCCTCTGATACCCCATCTTGATCAGCGCAACTTTGCGATTACTGATAAATTCTGTATTCTGTATTCTGTAAAAATCCCCGTAGAATCCATTTCGAACCATTTGATTCTATGTTATGCTACTTCAAGATATCCCTTACAGAATAGTATTTCCAATAAATAGTGCCATGGATCAAAGCAATTAGCCCAGCTGCCCGGAATGGAAATTTAACATACGAAAATGAAATTGGACGGCGGGTTTCACATTACACACCATATTCCCATGATCATACCATTTTCAATAATAGGGAGTATACGAATCAAATAAAAAAACACCAATAAAATAAAACAACTAGATCGTTTGACAAAGGCACCAGTTAATTATATGTTGCACTGCTATCTCATACCCAAAGGAAGGAGATACCATTGATTATCCAAAGGGAACTATGAATAATAATCAAAATGCCTTGCTCACCTGTGCCTCAAGGGTGTCCAAGTAATGGAATGTGAGGGGTGTATCTCTATCTTCCATGTGGAATTTCATCGGCACGAATTCCTCCAGATTCGCAATTTGTTGAGGAACGAAGAACATCGAGGCCATCGTGCACGATTTACGCTTCTGTGATTCCTGGAATGGAGAGGAGATGACGTCAATGGCGAAAACAGAATCAATACCATACATTTTCGGTTCCCTCCGGGAAAAAAATATATATAGTGGTCAGAAAGGATAAATATAGTGGTCAGAAAACATGAAAAGTGAAATTTTTTAAAATTCGCTATAAATGGTCATTTTCGCTCATATTTTACTTGTTTATTGTAAATATTCGACAAATCGATTAACTAATACTTGTTTTACGCATTTACGATGTGAATGGTCTATAAAACAATGAAATATACATGAAAACACGAAAATATACATATTATAGAAAACTCGAAATTTTTTTTGAAAGTCGGAAAAGTCAGTTCGTGATAGCGTTTAAGCGTTGAATTACTGTATGACAAGTAATCAAACTTTATCATTTCCCGGTCCGGCTATCTAAGTGCAAGCTATTGATATTCCCATTATACCGATTATTCCCTATTGATGCATAAAGATGAATGGAATATAATGAAAACACAATAAGAAAAGGAATTTATGGAAGAGGCCACAGTGTAAGTGCGGTAGTGTTCAAATTTTCGAGTTCGTCCAGTCAGATTTAAGATTTTTGCATAGGTATTGACAAAATGACTCGTTCTTAGTTCACATATAATATTTTTTGTTGTTTGGCATTCCCTGGCATTCCCGGAGGTTACACTGCAGAGTCACTTTTCTCGCCCAATACGTCAAAGTATGAGTTTATTCGTGTTAGGTAATTCAACCTTATTCTATACAATGATTATAAGTGATAAAAACAACAAAAAATATTATATGTGAACTAAGAACGAGTCATTTTGTCAATACCTATGCAAAAATCTTAAATCTGACTGGACGAACTCGAAAATTTGAACACTACCGCACTTACACTGTGGCCTCTTCCATAAATTCCTTTTCTTATTGTGTTTTCATTATATTCCATTCATCTTTATGCATCAATAGGGAATAATCGGTATAATGGGAATATCAATAGCTTGCACTTAGATAGCCGGACCGGGAAATGATAAAGTTTGATTACTTGTCATACAGTAATTCAACGCTTAAACGCTATCACGAACTGACTTTTCCGACTTTCAAAAAAAAATTATGTATATTTTCGAGTTTTCTGTAATATGTATATTTTCGTGTTTTTCATGTGGGTGGAAATCACGTGACCTGAAAACATGAGCTGTTTTGGGGGAATATATAGTGGTCTGACTCCGGCCCGGTAGTCATGAAAATGTATGATCAATACTGCTTGATAACGGCACTTAAGCTGCTGTTCACAAAGAAACAGCATAAATGAACGATGCAACTTGTTCAAAGGCCATTCATATTTCCCGAGTACTGTAATTCTTACATGGATGAGTCTGACTCCTCCATCTCTATCGAACAGAACGAGCTTGAACTTGCTCATCGAAGGAGATTTGCACACGATGGAAACTCCCTTTGCGCGATGTTCGTCCTTCACTTCCACTTTGTAGAATGCTGCCTCCTGAAGGGAAGCTGGAGAATTACGGTAGAGTTCAGAGTACAATTTCCAAGTTGAAACAAGGATTTAAACTAGGAATTACCTGTTTGGCGACATAGGCGGAGATGGGTCTGCCTGGCTCGAGAAGAGTGGCCGTTGTATCACAGGGAGTTCCCTCGGCAAGGTGACGGGCTTGGGCCAGAGTCTGCAATCACAAATCAATTATTTCACGTCTCGATATTTTGATTTCATGAAAGTTGCTTAACTTCCTCCTATATCTTATTTTGCGTTCGTGCAAAAACTTTTTACTCCCATCGGCGAACAATTGCGTCAATATATTTTGGTCACAGTTCCACTCACTATCTTTCGTAAGCTAGTAGTGGTGACTAACACTTCTTGCTTTGCTAACCTCACATGATGAAACTCATAAGGAACATGACGAAGGTGACAAAAGTCATTAAGTGTATGTTATAAAATATTGAGAATAATCACTTACTTTGGTACTGATCTGAGTGGGGATAGGAACTCCAAGCTTGGAGAAGAGAGCTCCGAAGACACGACCGACTCCACCCAATTCGGAGACATCGAAACCATCAAAGTCCATCTACAACGACAATTGTCATCATCAGAATCTAGAAGGAATACGTCACCTGAGAGGAGGATGGCCCGCTGACATCGTAGTTACGTCGCTTCACTGGATCAGAGATAACAGCGTATGCTATCGAGATCTTCTTGAACTGCTCTTGGGCTGAAGCGATATTATGAATAACAAAGTGTCGAAAAGAAGTAGAAACCTTTCTCGTCTCCGGGATTGCGATCCGGATGGTACTTGAGGGCCAGCTTGCGGAAGGAAGCTTTAATTTCGGCTTCAGTCGCTCTTTTGTCGACACCTAACAGCTCATAGTAGTCCTCCGTGATGTCTGCAGTGGCAGGAGCCATCTCGACTGAAAGAAGAATGACAATGAGTAACTGTTGCGCGACAAAGAACGGCGGATATGGCGAAATCGATGTCAAAATTTCGACGTCATTTTTCGAGAGTACTTGTAACAACGTGACAGCCGTGCAACTATATTTTAGCGTTCCGTTGCTATTGATAAGGAAATTGCACTCACTTGGCGCACTATAGATTACTGTAAGAATAATCGTCAATTTGTAAGTTTTTGATGTTTATTGAATTCCTTGTTTTGACTGTTTATTTTTATCTAAAATTTCTCAGATCCACGCTCGATAACAGTCTCTGCCGTTCATGACCGATTGAAACTATGGATATCAATTTTCGAGTGAGTATTCTAGCGTTTAAGTTTTTGACATTCTAATACAACTTTTTAAGTTCTCAAACTTGTTCGGATCAGTCTATAAGAATGGAAACATACTCTTCTCTCACGATGGAAACTCCGTAATCAGTCCAGTTGGCAACAAGGTCACGATCATCGACCTAAAAAAGTTAGTTTTCTTTCGGATACAGAGTCTCTTAATTCTCGATGACATTTTACAAGTGCAAGAACATTGGTCTACGGCGCTAGATCACATTAGCATGCGGAGGAATCGTCGTTGCATTACAACTTAGCTTTTGGACGTGCCTCTCATTTTCAAAATTTGTTGTGCTATCTTTGTATTGCAGTAATGTATCGCGTACACTCAACATCGAGGCTCTCTACAACATCACAACCATGGCCCTCAACAACACTGGATCCCATCTATTGGTTGCCAATGAGAGTCAGTTCATTTCGATCTTTTCCTAATGTAAATTCCAAAACCATAGATTTACATTTCCCTTTCAGAAGGAGAGATTCTCTACGTGAATATGCTCACTGAGTCGATCGTCTTTCGATTCCGAGCGAAGAGATCAGTCAAGGGCATTCAGTTCTCTCCTGATTGCAAGTCTGTCCTATTTTATACTTTAAGCCTTCGTTGCATATTTTTTCACGTTGAGTTGATTTCACACGATAAAAGTGAGCAATAATACATGTAGATTGCCCTATATCCTTCTTTTCCAGATCGGTAGCTCTAACTCGCGGAGAGGATCTGCAGATCCACGAGATCGCCTCCTTTTCCAATCTCTTCTCTCCTCTCAATTTGAAGAAGACGTACAAGATCTCATCCGAGCCACTCAATTGCCTCTCCTGGTCCAGTGACAGTCGGTTAGTATATTTCGATTATTAAATTTGCTCGAAATTCGCAATATCTTATTGGATTTTTCAGATTGATCTGTGTGGGAAGTCAGGACAAGCAAGTGAAAGTGGTTGGATCGAAGTCGATCGCTAATGCGTACATCGTCCCTCTCGGAGGACACAAGGATGGTATCGTCGCTGCTCAATTCTTCGATGGATCCTATGATGTCTGTTATCTTCTCACCTGCCCTTATTAGTCGTACATTTATATAGTTGGCTATTTACACGGCAATGAACGGCGGATTTCGTCGACGTCATTTTTCGAGAGTACTTGGAACAACGAATGTGTTTAGATCGTGTCAGTGGATCGTCGTGGACTGGCCAACACATGGAAGTGCAGTCTCAACGAGAGCGATATCGTCTACAGTGATGGAAGCACTGAAGGAGCCATCGATGAAAAAGTGCCCCGACTCACTTATGAGAAGAACACCAAGTAAGCACTTCACTGCAGTCTATTAGTGGTCGTTGAAACACAAATCATCCTGTTTCATCTCAGATGTCATCTCTCGGACCACAACGGTGAGGGTCGTCACATCGACGTCTCTTCGTGTCGTCTTCACGCTCCTTCCAATCTCCTCGTGACGGCATTCGCCAATGGAGTATTCGTGTTGCACGAAGTTCCCTCCTTCTCCCTCATTCACTCCCTCAGGTATGGTAATTGGACAAGGGGAGTACGATAGATAGACGATAATACAATCGATAGCCACGATTTTTATGTGAATGTCGTGAGCATGTTGATTGACCCGCTGCCCTTGTATCTCGATGGATGTTGCTCCTCACGGAGTTTAAGCCTAAGCCTTTGTCCTGTGACCCTTACTAGGAGCAGAGACTGGATAGTCTTACTAGATCATCCTGTACCACATCGAATCCCCTTTGGATGCGAGTTGGTCGCATCGATCGTTCGTTGACCGGTCGATACCTTAAAGGATGGACGATCTCGTTTGATCGAATCAATGGTTGGGAGGGGAAAAGGGCAGCGGAAGATAAAGTGATCTGTCTCTTAGTGAAAACAGCCAATCGAACAGGGCACTTTCCTAGACTGAGCCCATTTCGTGTCGAGAGGCTAGAAGAGACAGGCACATTTCCTAAATATAGATGGCTGATTAGAGCTGCAACAAGTAGATAAGGTACTAATGATGCAAATGTCAGGGTATCAAATCTGTCGATTTCATCGATTGGCATTTCTCCCTCCGGAGATTGGCTGGCACTCGGATGTGGACAGGGCAGTCAGGTTTGAGTTTCATCCTTAGATCATAGTTGATTGGCATCGTAGAATAGTTAGTTCCATGTGCCGTTGATGTGATAGAAAAAATATTAATAGAAAGATGATTAATAATTTTGGCTTACATTAATGCAATCGGCTGTCTGCAGGGTCAACTGATCGTGTGGGAGTGGCAGAGTGAGAGTTACATTCTCAAGCAACAGAGTCATCAATTGACTATCAAGAGTGCACGATTCTCACCCGATGCTAGTCTACTGGCCACGGCTGGAGAAGACGGAAAGGTACGGTAGTCCGATCGGAAACTGATTTGAATGCGGTAATAATGATAGGTGAAAGTGTGGAACTGTCGTTCGTGCTTCTGCATTGTGACCTTCGATGAGCACACATCGGCAGCCACAGGAATTGCATGGACACAGAGTGGAAAGGCCGTCCTCTCTTCGTCACTCGATGGAACTGTTAGGGCAAGAGATATGAAGAGGTACGGTAGTATCGATTGAATCAGGGAACAAAGTGATCTACTCTAGGTACCGTAACTTCCGCACACTCGTCTGCCCGGATCCCACGCCGCTCGGCGCACTTGAGGTACGGTAGGAGTTGGAGGGGGGTATCGACAGATAATAATAATGATTGTTGTAGGTGGATTCATCGGGCGACGTCGTGTGTGCGGCCGCAGTTGAGGTGTTCCAGGTGAGATCAGGGTTTCATTGATAATAATTAGGTAATTGAATCTCACGTGAGGTGATTCCTGAACGGAACGATCTTGATGGGGAAAATAATTACTTGTAAGATCCAGTGCGCTTCCTTTGTGTGTATCAACATTTGATATGCACAAAGTGTAATTGGGGTTTCATGAATCTTATGTGAATGATGATCAGTTGGGTATGTAATTCATAGAAGTTGGTGGCTCCAAAAAAGGATAATTAGAACAATGCAGTTGTTAATTTTGCAGATCTTCATCTGGTCGATGGAGAATGGTCAATTGATCGATGTTCTCTCTGGTCACACTTCCACTATCTCCCATATCTCACTCAAGGGAAACACACTCGCTTCCGTATCATGGGATAAGACACTCAGGTTTGATGTGGTTTTTTTTTTAAATTGTGCTTTCCAATTTCTGATTATCGTTTGTGCGGTTCCAAAGCAGGAGATGAACCATCATTGAAACCTCGATCTCGCAGGTTGTGGAACCTCGTGAATTCGGAATCGGAGTCGATGGATCTGACGGGTGAGGGAGTGGCCCTCTCTTATGCACCCACGAAGGATCTCATCGCTGTCCTCTCTCTTGATTCAGTAATCGCCCTTGTAGAAGGAGCCACCTCCAATCAGATTGGATCCATTGATTGCAAGTAAGTCGCAGTTTGTACCAGGGGTTTTGGGGTTTCAGAAGTTATTGAAGGGCGATATGCATAAGATTGCGTTTCGGCTAATGGTCACGAGCAGTGATGTATTTGTGAATTCGATTGGATGAAGAATCGCAGTTTGAAAAAAAGTGTTATTTTGAAGGAACTAGGAGGTTTTGGGTGTCATCAATAATTAAATAGCGATGCATATGATTCTTGCGATGCTTGCTGAAGATACCGACTCAAAAAATCATAATTGTGATCATGGGTGTTTTGAGTTTCGGGAAACGGTCAAGAGCAATGATGTAGGTATGAATTTGATTAGATGAAGAATCATGTTGATTGAAAATATATTTATAGACACGACCTCGACTCGGCTCGCTCGGAGCACGATAAGATCACGAAGGATTCGTCTGAGAAGAGCAAGTGAGTTACTAGTTTTTATTTCATGCTTGAAAATTCAGTCAAAAAACTAGGACGTTTGATGTTTCACGGTCATTTCTTCTTATGAGCAATGGAATCGGATCCGATGATTGGCACGAAATGACTACCTAAAATGAATCGACATTCGAGTTTTCTTGGTTCAAATTGTCAAAAAACGAACCATGCGACATGGGTGTTTCATGACTATGTTAACTGTAGAGGAAACTTGTTTCACACAATCGTTTTCAAATTTTCTTTTCAAAAGGTTCAAATCCTATTCCCAATCTTACCCAACCATTCCCTCCCCTCACAGGACGTTCACGACGATTTCCTTCTCTCCCGATTCGTCCCTTCTTCTCGTTGGTGGCCAATCGAATAACGTGTGCCTCTACTCGGTAGAGGATAGACTACTACTCAAGAAGTTCACCATGACCATCAACAGGAGTTTCGATGGAGTTATCGTGAGTGTTTCACTATTGTTTATGTGTGAAAAAGTTGATGGCATGGATACAGTAATGTCATCAACGCTGTGATTTCTATCGAATTTCAAACAACGCATTCGTATTTATAGTCTGCGAAATTGACTGCGAAGCGAAAAAAAAATTGAACTGAAGTAGACGAAACGATCTGAGTTAAGTGGTGTGTGGTTTCTCAACTAGGAGATCTAGCTGGAATGACTAATTAAATTAATCCGTAGAGCTTATCCGAAGGAAAAATAATTACAAATTTTATGAAAGATGATGCGCGGTTTCAAGCTTTTTTTATTGTTTTGAAAATGTGAATATTTTCGATTATGTGAGTGCATTTGCTTTTCAACCGATTAACTACAAATTGGGATAAGTTAAGTATCTTTTTCTCTTGAGATGGACATCAATCGTCGTAACTTCTCCGAGTTCGGTAACATGCAACTGATCGACACGTCGGATAGTGAAGAGGAGAACGATGGAAAGAAGGCCATTAAGCTGGCAGGAACGAAGAATGGAGATAAGGGAGAGAGAAAGGGACGACCACTTATTGAGGTCAACTATGTCGCCTTCTGTCCAACTGGTGAGTACGGTAGGAAGGGGAGTAGAGGTACGGTAGGAAGAAGGTCCAGAATGGAATGTGTTTTGACTGCCTGAACAAACATAATTGGAAAATTTGCAAGTAGGAATGTTCGCGTTTCATGAGCTCATTACATGGCCTACAAATGCGATTCTACTAATAGTTGTGCGTATCGGCTAAAAAAAGACTCTACATAAATGAATACGCTGTAGGTCGTCGATTCTGTGTGTGTGCGACGACGGGAGTGGAGATGTACTCATTGGACGCCCATTCAACATTCGATCCATTCCAATTGGATTTGAGCATCTCCAAGGGAGAGGTCAAGAAGTAAGATTATTGAAATGTTCATAGATATGATTATTATCGATTTATTAGCGCATACTGATAGATTAATCCACCGAACTTATTTTTTTATTTTGGTTTTTCCTCACGTAATGTTCACAGAACAGTGATCCCCAAAAATAGAATTGACGTAGCGCGCGTGAAACAGAGAGGGGCGTTGAAGAAACTCGAAAATGTGACAACTCTATTTCAGTCTGCTTGGTCGTAAGGAGTACACTCGTGCCCTGAAGGGATCGATCCAATTGGGAGACGCAGCTCTCATCAGAAGATGCATTCATGAGACACCCGTACAGAATAGTCAGTGCTATTTTTAATGTAAAATTCAAACTACGTCATTGAAATGACCAGTTGTGATCATCCCTTCTGCATATTTTGCAACATGGTGCACTCGCGTTTCATATTTCCATTACATGCCCTCGGGATTTCATTCTAACAATTTATCCTCGGTACACTCTCGATACGACACATTTCAACTGAGTTCAAAAGTGAATCTGTTGTGTTTCCAGTCGGTCTTCTGTGCTCCTCTCTCTCCCTCCAATACGCGGAACGATTGCTCAAGTGGGCGACTGACCCTGAGGGATTCCAAGCATCCAATCGAATCGAACTGTATATGGTTAGTTGACTACCGTAACCCTCCCTTGGTACGGTAGTAATCAATAATCTCATTCTTCCATTCAGAAATGGTTGCACTCTCTTCTGGTAGTGCATTCTGCAGCACTGAAAGAGAAGGAGAAGACATCCCTTCTCACGGATATTCAGCAGACCATTCAGTACTACCATCGACTACTATCCAATCTGTCAGTTGTCGATTCCTCCTTGACTACGGTAGTTGAAATTACGGTATCTGAAAGTATTGATTGTAGGGCGGAGAGCAACATCAACTCACTCGAGTATTTGATAGCAGCGAGGAAATTGAAGAGGCCGAAGAAGGAAAAGAAGGAAGAAGAAGAAGACGAAGAGATGGAGGAATAATCCATCCATTGAGAGACATTGTTGAAATTATTGATTGATCAACCAATTGGTGTTTTGATTTTCGTTGTGTTGTCGTTTGTTTGAGTTCTGCACGTTGTTATTTGTTACACTTGAATTGTTACGAGGAGAGAGAGATACTTATGAAGAACTTTTTTTCATCCTTGTTTGTTCTGAGTTTCACCCCAGGTTTAATGGCCTATGAATTGATATCTTTCGGAATCGTAGCTTTATTAACATATGCTTCATTAACAAGTTTCGGCATTGTTATCCCTACTGTCATTTAATTAATTTAATTAAGATGCCGGTAATCAAGGCGTCAAAGGATAAGGGCGCGTGGAAGAATGTTGCATTGGAGGGATTGAAGATGGATGAATGGGCTGAGATTGGCTCATTCGAAGAGTGGATACCTGGAGCTGAAGAGGGTGATGATGGAGCGGATGAGGGACAGGTACGGTAGTTATCGATTAATTGAGTCGAGAAATGATTATAGCTCGAAGTGTTAGACGACGGCTCACGTGTTGAGCTCTAGAATTGATGATTGTATGATTCTATGATCACCAAGAGTGATACTGACATAGTTGAATCATTAGCTCTAATACAATCTCACTGAAACCCGAATCTTGCAGCTCTCGGAACCGAAAGCGAAAAAGGATAAGAAGGGAAAGAAGGAGAAGAAAGAAAAGAAAGAAGATGTGATGGAAGTTGATGAGAAGAACGAAGAGGAAGAGAAGAATGAAGGAGAAGAGAAGAAAAAGAAGAGAAAGAGAAAGAAGAAGAAGAATGGAGAAGATAAGACTGAAGAAAATGGAGAAAGTGAAGTGAAGAAGAGGAAAGTTGAAGATGGTGAGAAAAAAAATGAAGGAAAGAAGGAAGAAAAGGAGAATGAAGAGGAGAAGAAGGAAGGAGTTGAGGGGAAGAAGAAGAATAAGAAGAAGCCTCTTCCGAAGGGAAAGAGAAGGAGGATGAAGTTAGCAAAGAAAAGAGAAAGAGAACGATTGGCGAAGGAATCAGGAGATGGGAAGAAGGATGAAGAGGAAGTGAAGAGTGAAGAGACGAAAGAAGAAGTGGATATGAGTGAATGGATCAATCTTGGAGTACCTGCCACTATTGTGAAGAGTATCGCCAAGTTGGGGTGAGTTACGGGAAGTAGTGGGATGAAACCAAGTGAAGTGGTGTTTCGTATATGGTGTATAGGCGACTGATTTTTATCTTGAACGATAAGACGCCGCTGTGCTCGAAAAATAAGTAATATACAAAAAAATAGCGATTGAAGACCATTGTGAACAGCATAGCCAAGCTGGGGTGAGTGATGGGAAGTAGTGGGATGAACCAAGGAAAGTGATGTTTCGGACATGGTGCATAGATGATTGATTTGGGGTTGGAGCGATTATGCTTCGGTATATTCAGAAATAAATGAATAAAAGTGTATTGTAGATTCGCCTCTCCCACGTCCATTCAGCGAGAGGTCATACCGAGTGCAATCAGAGATAGATTGGATATTCTGGTATGTTGAGATACCGTAACCCCGAAAGATGTTTTTGCTATATTATCGTGACTCCTGCAAATTCGCATGAGAGTCTGAGCGAGTTGCTGTTTCATGATATTCTTGTAGAGGGCTAATTTGGTTACCTTTGATGTGTTCGTTACATGCCTTACAACTCAACAAATCGATGAAAGTACTACCTTGTTCCGGGTTGATTCGTGGTGTGTGACACCTCTATTGTGATACGCTATCACTGATATCTATCTTTGCCTATACAATCGCCTATCCTCTCTCAGGGCGCTGCGGAGACGGGCAGTGGAAAGACGCTCGCATACGTGATTCCCCTTCTTGCTCGATTGGAGGAGGAAGAGAGGAAGGGAGGAGGACCAAGAGCACTTATTCTCGCTCCTACCAGAGAATTGGTTATTCAGGTGAGGTAGTGGATTGGGGTTACACAGGATTTACATGTATGATTGATTTGTATCTCGAACGATATGTTCTCGTATACAAGGATAAAAAAATCATAACATGGGTGTAATTTTCAAAGTCCGTAGACAAGTTGAGGTTTCACAGTGTTAATAGAGGGTTTCGATTCGTAGAAATCCGTAATATGTGGTTATAGCATTTTAGAAAAAACAAAGTGGAAAGAATGAATGTACAATTGCAGGTGCGGAAGGTGATCGATGTGCTGCTCGTGGGCACACGATTCCGAGTGAGTTGTAGATTACGGTAGTCCTGTCAATCAATAACGAACCCTCCTCCTACCGTACCCCTCACAGGCAGCATCGATCGTGGGAGGACTCGCGCAGCAGAAGCAGGAGAGAATCATGAAACACAAGCCGGAGATTGTTGTGGCGACTCCCGGAAGATTGTGGGCACTCATGAGACAGGTATGAGATATGAGAAGGAATGTGGGGTCAGAAAAGTATTTGAATTTGGGCTGAATTGGTTCAAACGAGATGCGAACAACCTGGTGATTTCTAGATTTGCAGGGAAGTTAAGTTCTGACTATTTCTGCAACTATAATTCTCGCTTTAGAGACTTTAGAAAAAGTAAAAATGATACCAAATTTGAATAATTAAAAGTCATTTAGGCGGACGCGGGTTCGTATCTGGACGATTGGAGTGGAATCAAATGTCTGATCATCGATGAGACGGATCGAATGATCGAGAAGGGACATTTCTCTGAGATGACAAAGATTGTTGATAAGATCAAAATGTAAGCCATTATTGATTGCTACAACTGGTATCATCTCAGAATCGAAAATATTGCTCCGGTCGATATTATGAGATAGTCGTGAAACATTTATAAGACATGTAGATTTTCCTTAGAAGTTTGAAAACTGCAAATAGTCATTGAATTCATTAGCAACCTCGTGGTCTGTGAAACTTGTACGGATTTTTTCACAATTCGATTAAAATTGGTAGGGTGGCGGATTGGCGTTTGAGGCGGAAGTCAAATCGCGAAAGAGTTCTCAATTCCTAATCATCTGTCGCAACTGCAGTTTCATGAACTACCCTCTCATTCAGGACGGTGGAAGATGAGCAACTCAAGATGCAGTCACTCGTCTTCTCTGCAACTCTCACTTTCATTCGAGTTGGAACGAAGAGTGATGATGAGGCAAGGAAGGAGAGTACGCAGGCGAAGATTGGTTAGTTGCGTGGAGGGGGGGCACTTGGAGAGTACTCGTTTCACTGGATGGCTAGATGCAACAAGTGAACGGTTTAGCAATAGTCCCATAGAATTGTATCGTTCCTATATGTATTTCGTAGTTCAATGTGCACGATTTACTGGTTTGGTTTCGATTTATTGGAACTAGAATGGTCGATGCAATTTGTAGCAATCGTGCAAATTTAATTGCTGCAAGTGATAACTTGCAGAGGAGCTCGCGACGGTGACTGGCCTTCGCAAGGAGCGTAAAGTGATCGATCTGACTGCGGGAAAGGGAACTGCAGAGACTCTCGTTGAGAGCAGACTCAACTGCAAGAATCTACTCGGAAAGGTGAGCATGGCGGATTGTGGTTGCGGGTGGAAGTCAAGTAGGGGTTGACTTTGTTGTAACGATCATATCTACGATATGGGTATATGAAAAATAACATCCTTACTAGAAGATTACGGTATCGACAGAAAATTACCGTATTCACTACCCCTCAGGACACATCTCTCGTGTATCTCATCGAGCGATACGGTGGTCGATCGATCGTCTTCTGCAATTCGGTCGACTGCAGCAGAAGATTGTATGGAATCCTGTCGAAGCTGCGAGTGAGAGTACTTCTGCTCCATGCGAAGATGATCCAGAGGGCCAGATTGAATAATCTCGAAAAGTTTGCGAGTGAGTGAATGGGTGAATTGGTGTTGCAGGGTATGGGTATAGCAGCCGAGGGAGGTGGCTGTTCAATATCAAGGGAAAATGCTATGAAAATATCTATTCAATTAAAGAAATCGGCGAGTTGAATTTTTAGATTAGTGTTTCAGTGTGATCATAAAGTTTCTTTTTTCTTGAAAGTTTAATATGATATGTAGCATTGGAAACCATAAACATAGACCAATTTTGATCGTCAGTAGATGAATTCTTTTGTTTCGGAGATGTTTTTAACCAATACTTATCCTATTTATAATCGAAAAACATCCCAATTTTAAATGATAAACATGTTTCTTATTCTTCAGAGGAGGACAACGTGGTTCTTCTGGCGACGGACGTCGCTGCGAGAGGATTGGACATCAAGGGAATCCAGCATGTATTCCACTATCAAGTACCCAAGACTGCCGAGGTGAGCAAGGATTGTTGTGATTGTTGTGATTGTTGTGATTGTTGTGATTGTTGTGATTGAAACGGCTAACCGAGCTGAATTGATTGACTCGCCATGTAGTAGTCTATAATAGAAACGTGGAAACGCAGATTCCCCTATTTCGAAATATTATTGGTTTGTATAGCCTACATGGTTGACATTGGTATGTGAATGCACCGATAGATCTTTATGATGGGTTGAAAGCGATGAATCACACGGTTCAAAGCTGTCTAGATGAATTTGAATTTTTTTCCATATGCTGGCTGCCCGTTTATTATTGTATCCGGTTCTCATTTTCTATAGATGCAACGTTGAAACTCAAATTGTTCTGGGCAAAAAATCTAGGCAATCTTTCAATTTCCCTTATCTCATCACCTTCTCCCCTCTTCAGACATACATCCATCGTTCGGGTCGTACAGCTCGTGCCTCTTCGTCCGGTCTTTCCATTGTACTCGTCGATCCGACCGAATCGTCCATCTATCGAAAGATGTGCTCGTCTCTTAATCGATGTGAGTAGAGGGATAGAGGGATTGAGGTTGCACAGGGGTTACAAGTTGATGTGAGGGGAGAATCTTTCAATGAAAATGAATGGGATAAAAAATGATAGCTCTTGAAAATAAAATAAATGGTGTGATTCATGTGCAGCAAGGGATCTGTCCGTGTTCCCCGTTGACTGTGAGCCATTGTTCGAAGCGATCAAGGAACGAGTGGGATACGCATCCGATATGGACTCGGCTGAACATCAATTGCAGAAGGTACGGTACATAGAGAGAGGGGTATCCATTGGCTACGGCCAGTTAGAAAATATTAGTTGGAGTTTGCATAGTTATCCACCAAGTGATTTTATGTGCCAATGTTGTTCTATGAATGTGACTTTCTGGTTGAGAATGTTATCAATTCGATTATCTCTTTAATAAAAATACTAAACTCTAAATGATCAGAAATCGCACGCTGAGTCATGGTTCGATAAGGCGGCGAAGGAGGCCGATCTCGATGGAGGAACTGAGAGGTGAGAGTAGATTGGATGCACTCTCTCCTTATCGCGTGTTCTCTCGCTCTGTCTGATTGGCGAGAGAAAGGAGTGGGAATGGAGGGAGCATGGGGAAGAGGGGTTTAACAGAATTGATGAATTGCGAACCGATAAACAACAATAGTTTGACTGTCCTGAATGTTCTAAAACACATACAACATCTAGGTTTCCCTGGCGCTTGATGCCAAGAGATCAATTGAGGGAAACAATGTGAACTTGCGATTTCCAATATTTCATAAATTTAACAGTCATCGCTATATCTCTGTGTTTGGTCATCTTTTGTATTTTAATGTCAAAAGTGTATTCCATTGCAGACAAGAAGATGCGGATGAGGCACATCACGACATGAACACACTACACGGAATAATGAAGGGATTGGCGACCAAGTTGAAGCATGCACTGGCCACGCCCCTTCCGGCTATTGATAGAGCAAATCTACCGGTCAGTTGGTTGTTGGCAATGTTAGAGGGTATTCAAGCAGGGAGTTTTTGGAGAAATGCTTACAAAAAATTGGAACTAGATAAACAAGGTGGGTTTGTGTCTCTGAATTATGATAGAATTGTGAGAGGGAGGTTCTTTTCGATTCCGGTTACTGATGTTTCTTGAAAAAATACTTTAGTTTCTCAATTTAAAAAAATCGCTTATTTTTTGTCTCTTCCAGAATACTCGTTACGTGAGTGCTGATCTGGCAACGATGGCCTCGACGGGATTGACGAGAGAAGCTGTCGATACAGCCATGGAAGGAGATAAAGTCGCCGCCGGACTTAAGAAGAAGGTACGATAGGAAGAGATTACGGTTGTCTACATTCTCACGATGTTTATCATAATGAAACACGCAGTTGAACAATTCATGAGAGGAAAATTGATTGTGATTGCAGGCACGTGAGTTCCTCGCTCTGAAGAGAAAAACTCTGAAGAAGAAGAAGGGAGAAGAAACATCGAAGATGAAGAAGGAAAAGAAAGAAGTTGAAGAAGTAGAGGAATCTGAGTAGTTATTCAATTATTCATTCATTGTTTCTGTTATGATCATGTTTGTTCTCTTGTTACGTTTACTTTGTTGGATAAATTTTTATTACGAGAGGAAATTGGATTGAATGGGTGATCAGAGCAAGATAGATGTTGTCAGGGAGATAATTACAGCGATAAGAAGAGAATTGGGGTATCAAATAGAGGGAGAGAAACGTAGATCATTGTGGTCGAGGCTTCTTGTAGATTGCTGGATAATGTGGGTGGTCTTCCGATAGAGGGAATACAAGGGGAGATCTCTTCCTTCCACTTCTCATCATCTTCAAGACCACACGAGGAGTTTCATCCTCCACTTCCTTCTGACGAAGATACGCATTCTCAATGACATAGTTTCGATGCTCTTCACGTACCTGAATACGGTCTCTTCATTTCATGTACTCTCTCGGTCACAAAGAAAGAGAGCGAAGAATTGAGAGAACAAAAACAGAAATACTCACTCGTTCCACCTCGTATCTGTACTCTTCTGCGGCTTGGTGCGTCTGGAAGGGATAATTGGAGGTTACGGTAGGTATTGATTACTGTACCCGATCGGCAGCTTGCTTCGTCAGACGAATAATCTCATGTGCTCGAACGAGATCCGCATCTTTCTACAATATCGATTGATGGATACGGTATTGATTGAGGAGATCGATCGATAACTGGATGCACTTACACTCTCAATCGTCCTTTTTGCATTACGAAGGTCGATTTCAAGTCGATCTTTGCTGTGGGTGAGCTGATCGATTTGAGCTAGTGCTTCTTCTAGTTTAGCTCGAAGTTGTTTCTAAAACTGTCATGGTCATTTTCGGATGAATCTCAGTACACTCGGACTATATCATGAGTATCAAATCTAGCAATAATAGCGAAAGTAACCTTGATGGAGGAATCACTAGTGGTCGAGGAAGATTGTTCCAATAGATCCAATTCATCCCTTAGTGAAGGCTGAGGAGCACCGAACAATTTGGAAGGATTCATTGAGGAAAAGGAAGAAAGGAACGGACGAGAGAGGGGAGTAGACTGGACTAGTGGAGTGAAGAGAGAGAAGAGAGAATTGTGATTGCAGGCACGTGAGTTCCTCGCTCTGAAGAGAAAAACTCTGAAGAAGAAGAAGGGAGAAGAAACATCGAAGATGAAGAAGGAAAAGAAAGAAGTTGAAGAAGTAGAGGAATCTGAGTAGTTATTCAATTATTCATTCATTGTTTCTGTTATGATCATGTTTGTTCTCTTGTTACGCTTACTTTGTTGGATAAATTTTTATTACGAGAGGAAATTGGATTGAATGGGTGATCAGAGCAAGATAGATGTTGTCAGGGAGATAATTACAGCGATAAGAAGAGAATTGGGGTATCAAATAGAGGGAGAGAAACGTAGATCATTGTGGTCGAGGCTTCTTGTAGATTGCTGGATAATGTGGGTGGTCTTCCGATAGAGGGAATACAAGGGGAGATCTCTTCCTTCCACTTCTCATCATCTTCAAGACCACACGAGGAGTTTCATCCTCCACTTCCTTCTGACGAAGATACGCATTCTCAATGACATAGTTTCGATGCTCTTCACGTACCTGAATACGGTCTCTTCATTTCATGTACTCTCTCGGTCACAAAGAAAGAGAGCGAAGAATTGAGAGAACAAAAACAGAAATACTCACTCGTTCCACCTCGTATCTGTACTCTTCTGCGGCTTGGTGCGTCTGGAAGGGATAATTGGAGGTTACGGTAGGTATTGATTACTGTACCCGATCGGCAGCTTGCTTCGTCAGACGAATAATCTCATGTGCTCGAACGAGATCCGCATCTTTCTACAATATCGATTGATGGATACGGTATTGATTGAGGAGATCGATCGATAACTGGATGCACTTACACTCTCAATCGTCCTTTTTGCATTACGAAGGTCGATTTCAAGTCGATCTTTGCTGTGGGTGAGCTGATCGATTTGAGCTAGTGCTTCTTCTAGTTTAGCTCGAAGTTGTTTCTAAAACTGTCATGGTCATTTTCGGATGAATCTCAGTACACTCGGACTATATCATGAGTATCAAATCTAGCAATAATAGCGAAAGTAACCTTGATGGAGGAATCACTAGTGGTCGAGGAAGATTGTTCCAATAGATCCAATTCATCCCTTAGTGAAGGCTGAGGAGCACCGAACAATTTGGAAGGATTCATTGAGGAAAAGGAAGAAAGGAACGGACGAGAGAGGGGAGTAGACTGGACTAGTGGAGTGAAGAGAGAGAAGAGAGAAAGAGGTGCCCCCTTTCCTCTCTCTACCGTAGTCGATAGCTGTCAATAGTGGGGCGAGCGCGTTTCTCGTGTCCAGTGGGGCGCGAATTTGATCAAGGATTCGAGAAAACTACTTTTCCGCACGAAAATTAAAACAAAGATACAATATAAATTTTGAAGAAAAACATACAATCAATACTTCAATACTCAATAATGTTTAAATTTGTTTATACGCCAACTAGAACTTTTATGGTTACGGTACTTATGCAAATTATTGACATTTTTTGAACAATTTTTCTTCTTTCGCTTCTTTCTTAATTTTCCACGTATTAACCTGTTATTAACTTTAGATGGCTACTGCCGAATTCTTACCGTTGTTGCCGATAAGGGGGTGTGCGCTAAAACAAGTAAGTAGCGTTTTTTATGACGTTTTATAGTAATATTACTTTACAATTATAATTTCATTTTCAGTTGCTGAAAGTTATCGATCCTAAATCGATTCCAGAAGAAGAAATAAAAGAGGCCGAACTTGTTCTCAAGAATAATGCTAAGAAGATAAAGAAGGTTTGAATAGTATAATTAAGTTGGTGGGAAGTGTGTTATTATCATGCCTTCTGATAAATGGCTCGCTAACAAGCTTAACATTTCAGACCAAAGCAAAGTCTGCTGCACCTAAGAAGAAACCTGAGCAGAGAAAGGTGATAATATTATGTCAATGGGTCTTTGACTTTGTGTTTCGATCACGTATGTTTTGCTCATAGCTCTAAATCGTGTGATCCAATGCTTTTCGAATTTCCCTAGGGTTTGGAATCGAATGATACGTGTTGCAGACGCAATACCTCGAGACGCCTCCAAGTTCGCCCGAACCGGTGAAGAAGAAGGCTAAAGGTCGATTCAGCGGAGGCAGAGATGTTAATGTGAGCATATTAAAACTATATTTATGTTACCCAATTCTTATTTGCATAATAAATATAATATTGCAGCGTGACACTTTGTTCACGATGTTGGACAAGGTGGTGGCAACGAAGCCTAGGAAGATACCGAGAAAGGAAGTGGATGTGAAAGCGAGCAGCGATGAGGAGAGCGAGAATGAGACAGCAGCACCACAGAGGGATATGTCGTGAGATTTACCAATAACGATCTATGATTAAATAATATGGATACGTAGATGGTTCGATGGCGTCGCGACGGCTGAAGATCTCGACATTGATAAGCTACGCCCTAAGGCGAAGTACTGGCTCGGAAAATACAAGGTAAAGAATTTATTTTCCTGATTAAGGAAAGGGTAAATGTCATTCAGATTCTCAACGTAATTGAAATCGATGAAACGAGAGGGGCCACATACGTCGCCTACAGAAATAGATATGAGGTTAGAAGCCAAGCGTTTAGCTGTCTTCATTTCGAAATAAATTTGTTTCCTTTTTTTCAGAGCTAAAGTGAATTACAATAATCTATGATTTTTATTTCACAGGTCATTATCCGTGTTAATTTCATCCAGAAAGACGATATGGAACTAATGAATACGGAGGCCAAGTTCCTGGAGATGGTATTTTTCATTTCCACCGTTCCACAATAATGGATGGCATTGAGATGGAGCTGAATGACGCTCAGCACTTCTTCTCCACTCTCTTCGATATGGGACTAGTGAACAAGCATAGGGCCGATGGAAAGTTCTTCTATGCTACCATCTACAGGTTTTGTTCTTTTCCATCATGAATACATTGGTTCTACGATAGAAATACCTACAACACCGTTCCAGAGGCGGTCCCACTCTCCAGCAGTGCTATGACCTGTGTAAGGGTGCGTGCACTTCGGGTACGATAGATAGACTCGCAGCTCAGATGGTCAAGGTATACGGTAGTCAGAAATAATATCGATTGATTGCCTCTTTCAGATTTTCGAGCAGATCTTCGGTCAGGGCTACCGTATCGTGTCTTTCGCTCTGAAAGACTTCCAGATCGACCCTCGTTCCCGTGTGGTCTACCTCGCTAACTACACTAACATCATCAAGGCTGCAGGTACGGTAGACTGGATAACTATCGAGAACTGATCAGATATCTGCAGGTATCGATTACGATGATAGTGACGAGGAAGAGTATGTGGATGTGACTGAGAAGAGAGAGACGAGAAGAATGGGATGGGAGGGAGATGAAGACTTTGCTCCCATTAAATGGCATCAGAATGGCAAAGGTATCTGCAAGTTAATGCACTTTGTACAACTAAAGGTCCTGACCCCGTATAACGTGAATGAGAAGAATATGCCCTAACATCCCCGACTTACCTTCTCATATAACATGAAAAAAATGATTTGATACTGTAATTATCGATTTGTAGATCACGTGATGACGGAGATGGATTCGATTGAGTCTCTCATCTATCTACTCGTTCACATGCACACTGGACTACCATGGGCTGATAAAGACAATGTGAGTGGAAGATATACGGTAGATTTGTATAAACTGTTCTTTGTCCAAGGATAGAGGGAACAAGAGACTGGAATGGTAAGTGGTTGATGGAACCGTAGTTATTCCGGAATAAAATGAATAAATTGCAGAAGATGGGATGGAAGCAGGCTCATGCGGATTGTGGACAGAAGCAGGCGCTCGTTAACTTCCTCCCGCCATCGTGAGTTGGGGATTACGGTATTCCCATCGATCGATAAGTGATTGGATTCTACTTACAGGCTGAAATGTCTGTGGAAGATGGTTAATTCGACGGAAATGCCTAAAGTGAGCTTCAATCTCGTTCATAGAATGTTCTCGAGATACTCAGATGATGAGGTGCGTCACTTATTTTTATCGATTAATAACTTTCTTTTTTTAACATGAATAATACACGCATTGTAATTAACAAGTACCTTCTCAGGATTTCTGTTACGATTGGGAGTCAAACGTTCAATTAACGGATGAGCAAGAGAGACTTATCAATCTCAAAGATTCAATTGACGATACACTGAGAAAGATGGGAACATTGAAGTGCATCTTCGAAAATCAAGATCTTCTTTCAAAGAAGTAAGAAATATCTTTATTATTCTTGTCGAAGTTACCGCATAGTTTGAATAGTATTCACACGTTTAATTTTTGTAAGCTGTCCATAGTTACTTGTTCTTGTTCTGTTATCCTTCTATTCTTCATTCGAAGTTTCTCTTTCCTGTCGTTGTTGTTCCTTGTTCTTCTTTCCGTTTTCCTGTAGATCAAAGATCAAGAATATAAATCAATAGTTGATTGGCCCATTTATTGTTAGTTCGTTGCACAGAAAAAAATGTTCATCAACATGTAAAGCGATTTTGTGAGAGAATTGAGGAAGAACTATGAGATACAGTCAAGTTAATGCTCAGAATACTGTAAATGATATCGGAAAGGCAAGAGGGAGAGATTCTAGAGGGAGGTGTACGGTAGCGAGTGTGTTATACACAGACATGAAGGGTACGGTAAGTGAAGGGGGAAGCTCATCGATGATCATCGAAGGGAATGGTCTACTTGTGGTCTTGTGATTGTTGTTGAGATTGATCGAGCTGTTGTTGATAGTGAGCCATCTGAAGCACCGCCCAAGCATTAGATTGATACGGACGGACACATTCGATACCCTTTCCACTATACCCCGGCGATTATTTAGGCCTATCAAAACGAAGAAAGCGTTTCCTCAAACATAATTGAACAGAGAAACGCACTCTTCGTTTCTACAGACCTTTTTTCATTGAATGAAATAACTCTTCACCTTCCATGCTATTCCATTTCACGCTAAGCGAGAACAATTGTGTGATCTACCTCCACCATCCAAAAAAAAGTAAATGAAGAGATTCAATTTTAGTAAATTCCCTCTTCGCTTTTGGGTAGATATTTCAAAGTATAATTCACTTCATTTCGAATGATCTGACTGTTTAGTTCAGGGCGAAATAATGAGAACCATTCTTGAATTACCGAATAGATAAATAGCTTACCATTTGTGGATCGTAGGGAGTGGTGAGATCGAATGGCATGGGTGGCATTCCTAGTGGGGGCTGACCGGGTAGCATTCCAGGGTATCCATGCATACCCAACATCGCCCCCGGACCACCCATCATCGAGAACGCTGCGGGACCTGAGGATGCATTATCGATTGCCTACCGTATTCAGAATAATAGAGATTTTTTCAGATATCGATAGGAGTTCTACCGTAATCTTCAATCGATTAACAATCCCACCTCCCATCTCATGAGCTGCTTTCTTTGCGTTGTATAACCGCTGTTCATCCTGTGCTTTCGCGATATTCTTCTTGTATCGAATTCGCTTATTTCCGAACCAATTCGACACCTGAGAAAGCGGAATTCAGCAAATGCTTTGTTGTCTCGCTCGAATTTCAATTGAGGACCAGAGAAGTTGATCTACTCTCGTGGTCTACTAAATGGCATGAATAGAATAATAAAGATCAAAGATCATACTTGTGATACGGTGATATTGCACTGTCTCGCCAATTCCTCTTTCGCTTCTTCCGATGGATACGGATTAGAGAGATGGGCGTAGAAGTACTCGTTCAGCACCTGCAATGAGGAGGATCAAAATTGGTTCGGAATTCTCTTTCCTTCTTGAAAAGATAAAAAATATGGAAAGGTTCTCTGTTGTTTGAGGGTATTGCATTGAATGAATTCTCATGAACGAGGAATCAAATTACAAAAAGTGGGAATAACGAAGGAAAATAAAAGCGTACCTCAGTTGCCTGCTTGGAGAAGTTGCGACGCTTGCGCCTGAAAAATTATTTTCCATTTGTGAAAGAAGACGCAACTGCATTATTTCCTAATATTCTTTCTTTACTTCATTATACTTTGAAACATATCGAAATGAATTCACTTATTTCTCTGGCCTTACTCATAACAGTTTTAGCAAAGATACGAAAACAATTGAGGATGAACAAATCATTGAGGATAAAAGAAGCTAAGAAATAGTTAGAATTTCGTTCCCATTAATTAATTCTGGCGTACGAAAAACAGAATAATAATCTGACCTTGCATCAAGGAATCTCGATCGGAGAATCATCACTGCTTCGCACGTTGACTGTTTCAGTTGCACCTCAATTAGGATGGTTATTGAATATGAATTCAGAAAAGGTAAAAGTGAAGGTGTAAGCGATTTTAAAGATTAAAGACAACGCTAGGTGGGACCCACTGATAAGGCCGGCTGTTATTTGAATTCAAATCCACTATTAATTTTCCCGCTATGTAATTATATAAATATAAAACCTATGAAATTTGTACCTTCGTCTCGTCCATGGCGAAATTCGACTGGTACTAAATTCTTATTTCTCAATAGGATTAGACTGTCCACCCCAAGAGGTCTAACATGGGAACCATCTCAGGACACATATCCCGATCTGGACATAAATTTGAGTGTAGACTAATTCGACTGCGCTGATTCCGAATCTTTTTTCAAAATCTGCTACCGAATTTTTGAAAGGAGTTACAAATCGTTGAAAATTTCACGTGATTTTCTCAGAGCATTACGCGCGAGGTATGATCACATCTCTCGCACCCTATCCCATCGGCTTTCGTAGCCAATTGGTTACGAAGTAGCCTCTTCCCCCGGGCACCGCTGGTTCTATCCCCGCCGATGCTGTTTATTTTTTGCTAATTTCATTTAATTGTTCTATTGTGTTTTGATCTACAATATTGTGTTTCCTCGTGATTCGGGTGCTTCCCTTCTATGAGGAATGGGTATAAAAAGGCCAAGCATGAGGATGAAGCTTCTTCCCATCTTTCCATGTCAGTCTTCTCTCCTTCTCGTGTAGTCGCCCTTCTCGCCCAGGCAGTAGGTATCGATCCCGATCCTTCTTCTGCAACTCGTGAAGAGAGCAAACTGGCTGGGACGCTCGTCCATCTCCTATGTGAAGCAGGCCTGGATTCCCTCGTGTTCGATACTGTCGACGAGATCACTCTTCTTTCCCCGGAAGAAGATGAAGAGGCTGATCCCACTTGGAGTATCGACGATTTGGACATTGTCAATGACTCACCCTCTGGCGATCACAAGAGATTTATGTTCTCCAAAGGATCCGCCACTCTGGAAACGGTATGTTATATTCATTTTCTGTAGATTTCGGTCCTACCGACCGACCTTCCTACCGTACTCGGATTACGGTAACCCCATCGCTCTGTGATAATTCCCATTTTTGCAGATTTTGGAAGCAGCTTCCTTTTATCGTTCTACGACCGAGAAGGCGCACAAGTCACTTTCGACGATGCAGTCCCGCTATCGCTTCATTGGCAATGACTGGGATCTACGAAAAATGGAACAGTTCGCGAAGGAGAACGACGCTAATTCTTCTCGTCGTTTCACCCGAGTGCAAGGACTACAGCATCTATCCAATCACCTTCTCGAAGCTGTTGAGGAATCTTTCAAGGATGGTGAGTTATTACGCTATTCCCTCCACTCGTTACGTTATTCTCACCCCGCCCCCAACCTGTTACGTTATTCTATCACCTCATGATACTCTTGCAGGCTTCACAATTCATGATGTCGATCTAGCCGTGATGGCCCTGGACTTGAACCGGGAGCATAACTTCGTGGACAATTTCATCGCTTCTCCCTCCTTTGTCGATAGATTCAAGAAAAAGAACCGCATCTGCTCACGCCAGACAACCAAGTTTGTGAGCAAAGTGAATCACGACCAGTCGGACGCCATCAAGAAATCAGCAGAGGATTTCGTCGCTTCCATCCGGGATGAAATGAAGAATCGTCCTTTGAATACCATCTGCAATTCCGATCAAAGTGGATTCCTCAAGGAGATGCATTCCAAAAGGTAAGTTGGTACCCTCCCCCTCTCCCTACCCTAACTATCTTTAAATTACCTACCGTAATCGTTGAACAGTCCCCTATTAGTAATACTACCGTAACTCTCACCTTACAGAAGTCTTGCTCCAGTGGGTGTGAAGACAGTAGTTCGGTGCGTGCAGAGCAAGTCATCCCTCACTCATTCGTATACGGTGATGCCGCTTGTGTTCGCCGATGGCTCTCTCGGTGATCTTCTCTTCGTGGTTCTCCAAGAACCTGGTGGTACCTTCCCCAAGAAGAAGCCTCTCTTCCCTGCCCCCAACCTTTACGTGACCGCTGGTACAAGTCACATCATGACCAAAGGTCATATGAAGGAATGGGTGAATAAGGTGAGAACCCCCCCCCCCCCAATGACCGCCCTGCTATTCTCGCTCTTTCAGTGCATCTTTACACCATCAACTCCCTCGAACGACCTCCTCATCCTACTTGACAGTTGGACTTCATTTCGTGATCAAGCAGCGATTGACTCTTCCCTCCCTCCGGGCAAAACCCTCACCACTCGCCAGATTCCTGCCGGTGCCACTGGCATTTGCCAGCCTTTGGATGTGTATTTTTTCCGTCCCTTTAAGAGTCTGGTCCGAAGAATCCAGTCGTACGGATTCAAGAATTTCCCTTCTTTTGTTGCCTATCAAAGAGATTCCATTATTAAAGTGATCTCTCTTTCCTATTCAATCATGTGTTGTCCCATTTTTCGTCCTCTAGTTGAATACGCATGGCACGCAGCCGGGTATCTAGACTCTCCACCCGCTGCTCGCTTCAAGACCCCCGTCCAAGTGTGCTTTCCTCGTGCGGTGTACTCCACTCCGTGCTCTACCGTTGCTTGTTGCCCCACTTTCTCATTCATTTTGTGCCCTAAATGTTTGAAAACTTTCTGTTTCAAGTGTTTTGTAATCGATTATCATAAGTGCTAAACGAATAAAATAGGTTCAGAATGATAGCACTTCGTAAAAATATATCGAACAATAACAGCAAAAATAAACAGCATCGGCGGGGATAGAACCAGCGGTGCCCGGGGGAAGAGGCTACTTCGTAACCAATTGGCTACGAAAGCCGATGGGATAGGGTGCGAGAGATGTGATCATACCTCGCGCGTAATGCTCTGAGAAAATCACGTGAAATTTTCAACGATTTGTAACTCCTTTCAAAAAATTCGGTAGCAGATTTTGAAAAAAGATTCGGAATCAGCGCAGTCGAATTAGTCTACACTCAAATTTATGTCCAGATCGGGATATGTGTCCTGAGATGGTTCCCTGTAAGCTGATAGCACCAACGTAATGGAATCAGAAAGATAAGGATGATAATCCGCTTAGAGTGACCCTTTGAAATACTCCGATCTTATTGCCAGACGCATTTCGATAATTCAGGGATATTTTCACAATTATTTTTATAAATACCTGGATGCCGGAGAATTTCTTCTGTATGATTCCGACCATTCTCTCGATTTCTCTATTTGAGATTGGTCGAAGTGACGACTGCTCATTCAGTAGTTGGGTCACGTGACGGGTAAATTCAGCGCAAGCCTGACAATGTTCATTTTAAATTAATGAAATCTTTCTACATTTTGCTTAATAAGAGAGACAACGCACCTCTTCGTATTTGTTGAGTTCCGTTCCATAAACTTGTCTGATCTGTGTCAACTTGCTCTTGTAATCAGTCTGATCAGCTCCGGATACATCAGCAGACACATTCAATCCCCTCTCGGGACCCGATACTCCCTCAGCCAGCAACATGTTGTCCAATCGCATCAACTGATGAGTCTATTCATTATTTGCGTATTCACTTATTCATGCCCATTCTTAATTCCACAATGAATACCAAGCAAGCCTTGGGATAGGTCTAGGAAATGCCCGGTCTTCAATAGACAGTATGCCGCCAATCGGGTGGTATCTGACCTTCCATTCTCTAGTGTAACCTATCCCTTCCTCTCTCCATACCTGGGGGTCCTCTGGTTGTTCCTCTGGACCAGCTCGAATTGATAGAGCGGTCTTCTCTTTCACTTCGCACAAAGCTGAGAATAGCGCGTCTTTAAGCGGATGCCTTCGGAGCGACTCTTTCCTGTTCAAAATCACCTTATTTCGGCTGTTTTGACAATTTAAATATCAAAACAAGTGAAAACAAACCGTGATGAATCGATGTCTTCGAGGGAAAGATTGGAGATGTCGTTGAGCCTTCGGATGAGATCATCGTAAGAGGACGAAGCCTCCCTCGAATGAGTAGTCACCATCGATGGAACTACTGAAGAGAAGGAGGACATTAGAGAGAAGAGGGAGTGATAGACAATCGATTGATGAGAAGAAGAGATAAGAGAGAGAGAAGGAATGAAAGGAGTGAGAGAGGGAATGAACTAATGAAGGAGTGTGTACAAAAGAGGATGAAGAAGGGGTAGGGAGGGGAGAAGGAGGGAGGGAAGGAAGAAGGGAGAAAGGCTAACCAGACCCAGAGCAAGAGTCAGTCAGACTCTCTCTCTCTCCTCTGTGAGGCTGTCCATCAATCAAATGGTAGAGAGAGAGAAGGGAGAGAAAGGAGGAAGGGAGGAGAAGAAGGGGATAGAGAGGGAGAGCTCTGTCCTTGGATGAAGGAGGGGAGAGAGAATGGGAGGGAACAGAAGGGGTCGAGGGATAGAGAGAGGCCTCCTATCTCTATCTAATAGGCTAATTAATTCGATAGTCATCTCCCATATTTCAGTCGAGATGTTTAATTGTATTGCATTGTCTCTTCATTCACTGCATGGGTGGTAGGAGGAAGGGGTTCCTTTTATCGGCAAGTGTGAAACAGTAATCAATCTTCCTTCTATCCATCAATCAATCAATCAATCGACACTCCATAAACGAAAACAAACAAAAGCAGCGAGAATATTGACAGATTCCTTGCTGTCGGGTGGTAGAAAAACATACAATTGAAACTGAGACGATGGAATGAACCGGGATGGGGAATGGAGGGAAGAAGCTATTGCGAGTGAGAGTGAGACCTTATACCGTCTGTTATCGATCTGTTACTGTGATGGAGGAGGAGGATGAGGATGAGGATGGTGATGGTGATGGTGATGAAGCATCTGCTGAAATACATAGAAATTTTGCAGGGCGATTAACATATTTCAATCGCTTACAGTACCCTACCGTAATCATTATTCAGTCTGTGATAATCGATAATCGTTACCGTACTTACCATGGGATCATAGGGTGGATAGTAGAAGTGGGCGGCACCCATCAAAGAGGGATCGATGAAGGGGGTGGGCATCATCATGGACTGAGCTGCGAACGCTGAAAATATAGTTTTTTTTAAATATAGCTGAAAGTTTTCCGAAGGATGTAGAATCAAATGAAATGTCGTGAAATTTGTTTAATTTTCTGATAAAATTGATATTGTTTTGGCAAACACGCAACAACTACAAATCATTCAAAGAATTGCTCTCAAATCTATCTAATGCGATCTGTGAAACGTAATTGAAATTCTGCATATGGAATATTCTTGTAACTTTCAACGTGATTTCCTAGCGAATAGTCCCTTACCTTGCATAGCCATTACATCATTCCTCCTACTGCAATCGTTCACTTCCTTGTCATCTCTTTCCTTCTGAGCGCTCTTCTTGTACCGAATCCGCTTATTCCCGAACCAGTTCGAAACCTACGAGAGAATTGTTTCTTTGTTTCTAGTGACAGTTATGTTTTGGATGTCATGAGATATGAATGAGATCAAGTTATATTTCCTTGATCTTTTATCTTTCTGAAATTTCCAAAGAATATTTATAAAAGTACCTGGGCGACGGATATATTGCACTGTCTTGCCAGTTGTTCCTTAGATTCTTCACTCGGATATGGATTACGGATATGCCTTTCGAAGTAATCATTCAGAATTTCAGTGGCCGCTTTCGTGAAATTACGACGTTTCCTCCTTTAATTGATAATATGTTTTCTCTCCGTTGAAGGAAATTCCAAATACAATAGTGTGACTGTCTACGTTTGAAAACAGTGAGAAAATATATTAACTGACCTCGCATCGCAGAATTTTGATTTCAAAGTCATGATTTGTTCGCACGTTTCTTGTTTCAATTGGATCTGCAATTTATTTTTTATGTACGGATTTACAGCGTTCTTCGATACAGTAATCTTCAGTACCGTACCTGATAATAAACGAGTTTCTTCTTCACTGCACTTTCCACTCGTCCCAGATCCAATTCTGAGATCGGTCGAGTCTCCGATTGCAATTTCATTACTTGCCTCGTGTTGTTGATGAAGGTCTGTTGATGCTGGAAACAAAGAGAGTCCAATGCTATTCCGGAATATCAATTGTAGGAACTCTAGCAAATAAATCCAGCATTCTTCAGTAAATATGAGATCACACTTACATGCTCCCTCTCAGCCATGTCCATTTGGAATTGTTGTCTGATGTTGTGAAGTTGGTATCGATAATCATCTTGATCCAATGGTTGATTGTTCAACGAGACAGGAAGATCCTTCTCCGGACCAATCACACCCTCAGCAGCGAGCATGTTATCTAGACGGATCTGCAAAAATGTTTTTTCTCAATTTTTCTTTCTGAAATATTGATCACACAGCCAATAGAACGGAAGCCTAATTGACGTCTAAACAGCTGGCCTTACCAGTGACGTCTAAACACCTTGCCTTACCTTACCTAGCGTTGTCTTACGACTGTAAAATCGCTTGACGTGGATACACCTTTACCTTTACCTAATTGACGTATGCTGAAAATCTATGAAAAACAAGAAAGATCAAAGATCAAACCTGTGGATCCTTCTCATCCTCTTCATGCACAACCATTCTCGTCCTTTCTTTCAAATCAACGAAAATGGAGAACATTGTTGAGTAGAGGAAATGATTCTTCAGACGATAGGTGCTGCAATGAGATTATTTCACCCATCTTTTGGATAAGGAATGGAGGTATGATTGTTGAACTAACCCTTGTTCGACAGTATCGTTTCCTAGTGGTTGAACAGTGAGCATTTCCAGTCTCTGCACCAGGTCAGAAACCGGTGCCATCCCATTCGTCATCCTTAACGAATTTGATAAGCTTCCATGATAAATTGAAAATTATAAAGGAAAAGCGAATAACGTGCGTGATAAAACTGTAAGCGAGTGCAATAAACTAAGAGAGGAACGTTGAGAAGGAAAAGAAATGTGTGGTGATTGAGTTACTGCTACCTAATCAGTCGATACAATAATCAAGTGTTCGAGCTCTGACAGCGCGCGATATGGCAAAAGTAAACAAGTTGACGGTTTCGCACGGCCTATGATCATGAACGGTGAGAGGTATTAGGAATTGACAAAAGTGATGATAATCGGTCAATAAGTTGTTGGAAGGACAAGTTTATGGTCGAGTGTCTCCGTTCTTCTTCTTGCCAATAGATAGAGAGGGAAGGGGATAGAACACACATCTGGTGGGATTATGGAGGGATGAGGAGAGGTCAGTGAAGAGAAGGGCAGGGGGAGGATCTCTTACTTTGATACACTCTATCGATGAGCACAGAATGGAGAGAGTAGGAAGATTGGAGATCGGAGATATGGGAATAAACGTAGAGATCCCATCCACAGGGGATACCGATAGAATAAGGCGAAGAGGAGGAGGGGAGTAAGTTACAGCGCCTTTGTACCGAGTGTTTATCTTACTCGCTTTGGTTTGGAGATTTGTCGGCTGGCCATTCATAGATTTGCAGAGTTAACGGTCTACATAGCTTCCGAGCTTCGGATCGATATCCCTCTCAATGTTCTGTTAATGACCCGATAGAGTGAGATGATCGGTCAGTTGACAGGACTACCTAGATAACAGAAGGAATGACCCATCAATGGAGACGTCAATGATGGGTCAATCCGCTGTCAAGTCTTCTTCAAGCTCTATCGTGTGGTAAATATTAAATATTAACCTATCTACGAAATTGCAGCAACTGTTCGTGCTTCTGATAAGGTTATCTTCCAATAACAGTTTGCTATTTATAACACGGAAAAGCTCATTTGTCATTCATTAGACAGCCCGCACAGAGATCGAATGATTTACGAGTCCTTTCACTTTCGAACACGAAGATTTCCCTGTCAATCCTTGATACCGTATAGGAAACGCTTTCGTGATTTACTGTTGATCGAGGACTGATCTTTCTTGAAAATGTATTTTCAATGAGGGTAGTAAAACATTATGGGAACAGAGAATATCAATATTTGTATGACTGTTATCTGATAAAAAAAGTGATTGATAATCAAATAACTGAAACGAGTGAATCGTGAAAGATAAACATGAAATCAATCACACTCTTTCACACATAACGAGTTTACTAAGAGAGCGCAATAAACTCATCACGACGGACAAGGAAGAAAAGACGAAGAAATCAAAAGATTGCGAATAAAATAACCTACCAAGATTCACTGAACATCTCGAAAAGTTGCTGGGTAGAAGCTATATCTGAAGCTATATCTGAATTGTTCATCTGAAAAAAATACTTCAACCAATATTCAGTAAAAAGGATGTAACTGCTGAGCCAACTGAATGTAAACGTTGGGAATGGAGAGTTGGATGCTCACTACTCCATGGTTACCATTTCAAATTCGAGATGAGCTGATGCGAGAAGTTGATTTATGTGACATTTCCTGACTTTATTTGGGGAGACTTTCGATTAATAATTCAATCCGATACGTCTTTATCACATTTGTCAATTGCCAATTGAGATCAATAAAAAGGAGAAATGAGCTTCTGTCCGAGTAACAAATTTGTATTATACAAGAGATCAAAGATCAAAGATCAGCAGATGGTATCCTGAGTGACCGACTGCAATGGACGGGGATTGTATGCCACACTGTAAGAGAATATCGATAGATTCGAGATATCGACTTTCGATAACCTTGGTCTTCTACCGAATCTCCGTGCAACTCCGCCTTCCCGTTCTCCTTCAGCCACTTTCATGAAGTTATCGACCTGACAATCGTTCATTATCCATTGAGGAAGGCCATCGGTGAATGCTGCGCGGAAGGCTGCGTGAGGGGTAAGCGGCACACTCGGGGCATCTACTGTAGCGATACGGTATTGTACACTGCGAGGCAGCCCTAGCACACGCGAGGCAGGGGGCAGCTACGCAGGCGGCAGGCATCACTCTTCTCGGGTACTACCTTAGTCTACCGTACTTTGAGATGGCGTCTCTGCTTCTGTCTGTGTTTGCCCGAAACAGTGAAAGCAACTTGGGCCTGAACAACTAGCGCTCGTTTGTTATGGACACCGAAGATGCGCAAGCGAGTTAGACAAGGAGGGTTGACGCGCAAGCGGTGACTGCACAAAAGGGTCGACGTTCACTCACGATGATGGTAATGGGAAGCGCCAGCACGAGGACTCCGCACGCTATGGCTCCCGTTGCGACTAGCTTGCCCGCTGCAAAGGAATACGGTATGTAGGGGTATCTACAGTAGGTCATAGAGGTGACTTACGGACTGTCGTAGGCGTTAGATCACCGTAGCCTACCGTAGTCATCGTTACGATACACCTGAAGGCGATTATCGATTGATTGATGATTGAGTTTCACTGGATTATTAGATGGAGTTGATGTCAGGACTATGCTATCAGAAAATCACATACCACCAGCAAGCGGCTGGAATAGAATGGAACTGTGTTCCGGGTTCATCTTTCTCCAAGAAATAGACTAGAGTGGAGAAGAAGATGACTCCAGTGAGAACAACCATGGCCATCATTCCCAGTTGTCGGAAGGACGCCTGAAGGAGAGAATCCCATTCAGTTATGCATTATTCTATCAAGCATGAGTTCTGCAAAATGTGCAAAAACGTCAAGCCTCTAATTTATCCATATCCTTCTAATGAATATAAATTCTGCAGTGGTTTTAATTTGTTCGCGAAATTCGTCAATCATAAAAAGAGAATGGAGCGAACCTTGAGTGTCTTTCCAAACATCTGCAGTCCACTCGAATATCTGCCCAATTTCAGAACTCGAATGACTCGCAGGACTCGTAAAATTCGAATAACAAGGAAGGCTCCCTGAATTATTGATTTTTCGGATACCGTATCGAAGAAGGTACCGTACCTTGAGATCCCTCAGGGATTCAGTATCGATTCCGAAGATCATCAAAGATATTTCAATAAAGAATGGAACAATGGCCATTAGATCGATAATGTTCAGCAATTGGAAAAATGTTTTCTTCCTGAAATTCATTGTTATATCGTTTACGTCGGCGAAGTAACCAATTCCAGGATGCTAATTACGTGGGGTTTATTAGGGTCCATAAATGGTATCATTTCCAAGGCCTCTAAAGTACTCCATTTCCGATCTCCATACCTTGCAGGGGAAACGATCATCTTCGAAGTGTATTCAATAGAGAACCAAACGATGCAAACGTATTCAATTTGAGTGAGAAGAGGGTGGGGTTCCATCTCCGTCAATTCAATTGTTGAACCGTTTGCTGCAAGAAAAAAAGATTCTTTTTTTATTTTTTTAGGTGCTTCAGTGCTGAGGAGCATTATCGGGTATAGCCTAAAGAGTTCCTCCGCAGGTTGCGAATTCTAGGGATTTACCATGGCTTACACTGGAGTTTAAGGAAAACTACGGAGAGTACGGATTTTGACTACGCTCTAGTTATTATGAGAGAAATATCTCGTAACGGAGAAAAGTGGTGATGTAAGAATGTATGAGAAAAGAAACAGACCAGCAGTAACATTCTTGATCATGGGAACTTGTAAATCGTGAAGGGAACCAAGGACGAGTCCCGAAATGGAAATGAGAACGAACATAACAGAGAGAAAGGCGAATACTTGAGCTGAGCATGAACTGAAACGAATCAATTAAACTCCGGACCAGGAAGTAAGAGGAAACCTCGTAGGTTCTTCAATCACATTCCACACTTTTCGGCGAATTTCACCCGCAAAGATATCCTTGAATTCGTTTTCAATTTCGATCGAAGACGCAGAAGAAACGGAAATATCGTCAACCTGAAATTAATTTCAGGATTACAAATTAATTAAAGTTTGAAGATTATGCGCATGATCGTGTTTATTCTTCCCTCTCCCACTCAAATTCTTTCTCTTCTCAGTCGACGGAAGCTAATTTCTCTCTCCGCTCTCTCATCTGATCATTCATCCCCCGACACTTTGCTATTTCATTCTAAGTGGGAAATCGTGCAAAATCCGAGTTGTGATTATCTAGAGTGCGGAAAAGCACACTTTCATCTTTGAATCTGAGAGGAGGAGTGAAATTAAGTTCCACCTTTCATGAGAAGTACAACCCTTTTTCTTTCATGAGAAGTACAACCCTTCATCTATGAATCTGAGAGGAGGAGTGAAATTAAGTTCCACATTTCATGAGAAGTACAACCTAACTTTTCCCTTAGTCTGGCTGTGATCATCATAGGCAATTGATCCCATTTCGAAATGAATCCCATGAAATCGTGAGAATTACTCCTCAAGCTATTTTTCTAGTCTAAAAGAGTCCTTGTTTGCTCTTGAGACCACGAGGGAAATTCTTCTTCTTCTTCTCGCAGGTAAACTTCGAGTCTTCTCTTCTTTCTTCCTTTCTTCCTACTAGTCATCATCGCCTATTTAGAATGATCGAATTTCGCCCACGATGTTTCAACATTTATGCTTCATCTAATGGAATTGTGCTTTGACTCAAGATATAACACAAGGGTCTTTCAACGACAAGTCTATCATTGGGATCAAGTTGAGTCTATAATGAATCAACTCACATGATTTTCAATGCAGCAACATGCTGCGAGATGGGTGTCCGGGACGATTCCCCAATAGTCGAATTCATCCAGAATATCAGTGGGACAGAGATGAGAGGGCTGATGGATTTGACCTGCAACGTACTTTCATTCATTATCTTCTTTCTAAAGTGGGATTCTATGGCGTCAACCTGTTTCAAACGTAGAAAATATGAGCAACATACCAGTGAGATAGAAAGAGTACACGATATGGAATAGGGCGGGAGGTCGTTCGAAGTAGTATTCACACGTAGACTCAAAGTAAGCATCACACATCTGTAGTCGATCCTCCTGAGACGAAGCCATGAGAATCCATGACAGGCGACCTGCAATGTCAACAATCAACAATCAGTACAATGAAATAATCATCCGAAAAACAACTATAAATAAGAACTGACCTTGATCCCTCAAAATAATGGTATCTTTCCTCAGCATGAAACGATGGCCTCCAACATTCACTCGAAGAAATTCGTGACTACGCGCATTTTCCACAGTGATTCCCTGGAAGATCGATAATTACGAATTGGATCTTCTTCATTTCTCTGAGTCAGGAGAGGACCACGACAGTTCCACTTTTCAGAGGCTTCTCACTAAATCAGAGTGATGGGAGAATAAACAATCGACGTAGAAATCCAAAGAGGGAAAGAGACTACACAATAATTCCCAAGTGATTACTTTGGTGGCTCCCAGGCATGAGGGTAGTGTCCTCAATGGAATCGGGGGTACGGAAGGAGGTCGTTCTGTCAAATGTTCCGATTCTTCCTCTTCGTGTTTATCGATCGCTTTCTTCCTGTAATTAGTGCCTTTGACCCACCAATTACCCAGAAATTGTACGATTTTCTCTGATTTTCACTCAAAATTTCGCTGGACCGAGAGAGCTAGAGATAGGGTGCGATGAAGAGAGACTCATGCAATGGGCACCCCCTAATCTGTAATTCAGAGGACGGACTTTCTAATCTGACTGCCTCTCCTTGGCAACCATCGAAAGAAGGGAAAAGAAGGAAGGAAGAGAGACAGAGAGAAAGAGACATCCAGTTATCCCAAGGTGTGAATATAGGAAGGAGTGAAGGGAAGGGAGGGGAGGAGGGGAGAGGTGGAAGGAAGAGACGAAATCACCTCAATTTGTTTCTTATTCTGATCACATGGCCCAGTCGATGGGAGTTAGGGATGAAAAATTGTCGGGAAAGAGCGCGAGAATGACGATTTAGTCGATTGATTCCCTGATGGGTGGCCATGATCGATGACTGAAGGACTACGGTATTCATCGTGGTAGGACGAAGAGATGGGAAGGGAAGACTGATACGGATGGGACAGATAAGTGAGGAATGAAGGTGAGAAGAGAGAGGAGGAGAGGGATTGGGTAGAAGAGAGCTCCTCCCTCTAAGATGAAGAGAAGGAGGAAAAGAGAGATGCAGAGAAATTGTGATATGAATACACACAGGATAATCGTGTTAGAAGAAGAAGAGGAGGAGGCATTCAGAGGGAGGGTGGTAGCCTAATGTGGATCCCGTCTCGTACCCAATCCGTACCTTATGGTTCTGGCACTGAGCCCGACTGGTACCCGATGGCTCCTTCTCACAGTGATGCCCATTATTAGTTTAGGGATGAGGAAGGAGAAGGTGGAGGGAGGAGACTAGGAGGGAAGAGAAGGAAAGAGTAGTTGGCAGTGGTGGGGGTAAAAGGTATTGGAGTGATACTGGATGGGAGGAGTCTCTTCTCTTCTTCTTCCTTCTTACCTTGTCGATCGAATCTGTCGGGGAGTCCCGAATGAGAGAAGTGACCCATTCGCATTCTCTGCAATGAAATCACATCGGGGAGAAGTTGCGAGACACTGATTTTAGAAGACGTGAGAGAGAATGAGGAGATTGAGAGAGACGGAGATACTACAAATTGACTATCTTGTAGCGTAGTGAGAATGAGCTTTACTGCAGAAAATGACGAGATCGAACGAGTTAGTCTAGAAGGCTGCAGAAGGTGAAGGTTATTTCTAGAGTTAGATCAGACAGATGAAAGGCTGCGGTGATTTGACGGAGATCAGGAAGACCTTTCCCTGTGATGGTTGATCGCTACGGAAGAAAGAGACTTGGAAACATCATCACTAAGCAATGAATGGATTGAGGCACGTGCGCATAGTACAAAGATCAGAATCGACTTTCGATGGTATAAAAAGAGAATGCTTCATTTCGCATTCTTTCTCACAGATCAGAACGCTAGGAAATCGCGCATAATGATGAATTTTTTTCTAATTTGTCGGCACAGTTACCGACAATACTTCGTTTCCTTACGCGAAATGCATTGATGTTCAATAGCAGACCGAAAGGATGCGTAAGAGAGCTATGAGATGGACAGAACTTTCTTGAGCACTACGTCGAATGCTATGAATATTGCGCCTCATTTGGTCTACATCTCGAGAAATGAAGAAGAGAAGCTTCTCAGTCAAGATCCTACATAAGCGAAACAAAGAAGGATGCACTCAAAACGTGCACCCAGAGAAAAAAATCCGACTATTGTCATTGCGCATTTTGTGCTTAGCACAACTGAAGGTCAAAAATGAAAGAACGATATGAAAGATGGCAAGGATGAAGATGTTGATCAAGTTACAGTAAGACAAAACAATAATCTGACCATCGTGTCTCTTGTGAGTGGCCGCATGAGAAATCATTATTCTTCTCTTCTGCAATTCTTCACTCAATCGAAATCGTGGTGAGTCCCCTGAAGAGAAAGTTGAAGTAAAAATTGATTGAAGAACCCTTCACCCTTCATTCCTCGTTCAAGGATTTCACAACAGGTTAAGAGCAATTGCAAACTTTTAATAGTTGGTAAAAGAGTAATTTTGCTATTCGTTTGCACCCCACTCTCGGCACAATTTGAGCAGGATTGGTGTACGAACTAGAAGTGTTCGAAATTCTACCAAACACAGAATCCAATGCAAAAGTCGATGAATCTCTTCCGTCGCTCTCTTTTCTCTCTCTCACTTCCAACAAACAGCGAAAATTGGCACTTGCAGTGACGTGATTCGAGATAACGCACGCAGTAATTGGCTATGTACGAGGTCGAATTGCGGGTTGGACAGTCTCTTCGTTTCGTGGTCTTACTGGCCATGAACGCCGTGCAAGAAATGAAGAAACGGTTGAGCAAATTTCGAAAATCTGTAGCGCTATGGAGAGTACTCTACTATCGTATCTCATGGAAATCGAAGCGCTTCCGAAACAAAAAGAGGGCCAAAACACGAGGAAAAGGGGGTAAAAAGTGTTGTCGACTGAGGGGAGGAAGAATGAGAAGAAGAATGAGGAGTCTTCCTATCGATACGTTGTCTCCTTCCCTTCTTGAGATGGTCTCGTTTTCTATTCATCACGACTTGCAAAAGGAGGAGGAGAAGGGAGAGGGGGAAGGGGGAGAGGGGATAAGGAGGGAAAGAGGTCACAAACAGCGAGAGAACGGATCATCCCGTGGCGATGGTTGACGTTCAGCTGCAATTATTCATTTATTGATTGGTTAACACTTCGAAAATGCATACAAGTGTGTAAAAGTAGTCCAATCCCATGCTCCTTTTCTACTCCCTAATTTTCTCTCGTTCTCTCTTCAAACTCATCCCATTTCCACCCTTCACTCGTTCACTGAGACTCTACGGGGAATGGAAAGGTTGAAAAATGAGGAATGATAAATGGATAGTGATTACCTCGTCGATTTGGTTGTGCGCCGAGTCGAGCTGCTTGATGGCTGAAATGCACACTTTTAACAGAATAATCGGAGATTTCTATCGAAAACCTCATCAAATCAGTCCCGCTGAACGGAATCTCAGCGATGGAAACTACGGATGAACTGGTTGAATGATGAAGAATTCGTTCCAAACTTACTGTCGAAGAACGGTCGAAGGCCCGAAAGCATTAACGTGAAACGACATACGTACTCGTGAGTTGGGAAGTGAATAATTAGAGTCAACCCTTCTCTCTATTTGTTTGAGTTGGTTGGCCTGCCTCTCACTGTCGTTGCTAGAGGAAACACGACGATAAGATGGGAAGAAAGGGGTGGATCCACTATCTCCCCTCCCCCAATCTCAACCACTGGTCTTCTCTCGAATGTAAAGCTTTCGTCGCCATAAATAAATGGCCGATCGTGGTGTGGAATGGAAATGTGAAATCGGTGGAGCCCCCTTGGATATCTCTCGTCTATCGCCAACAATGAGACACCACTATACAATTATGAGTCGATCTTGAGCTTTAAAAATCAGTTGATGATGGAATGGAAGAGATTACCTCATGGGAAACGGTATGGCATGCGAGATGACAGTAGGAGTGAATGGGAACTATTCTGGAGGAGGGGACGGAGCGACTGCGCTTCGCTATCGGTTGCCGATACAAAATGTATGAGGATAGTGAGATGATGTCTCTTCTCTTCTCCTCTTCGACAAAGAGACTCTCCCGTCTGAGCCTTCACTTGGGAACAACCTTTCCCTTCTCAAACAAAAGACGACTCGTTTAGTCCCCTTCTTCAGGCTTCTTTGTTGAAAGTACCCTTAGAGATTGGCACAAGTCAGCTACGAATGCTTAATTGCAGCCGAAATTCAGGCTGGAAAAGTGCGATTTTCTTGAAGATCAGTGACGTTATCGGACATTCTTTCATTACAGATTCGCATCAACAGAGTTCATCTGATGGTTCATTCGTTTGTTTCCTGATACCTTTCCTTCAAGGAAGAGGGAAATCGGATCCCACCCCGAATCAGTTATTTTTGGCCGTGAATATTTCACGAAAGATATCGCCCCAACACATTCACGAGTGTTGCCAAGTTGGTCTCGAGAAGAAAGAAATGGGGAAGAGGTTATCTCTTGGAAGGAAAGAGCAAAATGTGACGACAGAATTAGGTAACGACATCAGAGAATGAATTATCGTTTCTACAGAGTCGAATGAACCGGATAAACTGGTAAGTACATAGAGTGCATACGGAATAGAGACTACACAGCAAATTTACGGTTCGTAAGTAACTAAAATCGCATCTGAATCGCCTAAGGCTGAATTACCTCTTTTTCGCATCGAAGTTAAATGGGTCACGTAGTCCTAATCTTCTGAACATGGCAGACACTATTCTCTATGCCCTCTTCTCTCCCTCACAAGTAATTCCACCCAATTCGGAAGTGTCCCCAACCCCCTCACAAAAGGGTGAAATCATGCCCGTTTCCTGGTCACATCTGACAATGTGTTCTCAGGACATCACTCATTTCAATAATGGCTGTATCTTATAATAATAATTTTAAAAGAAACGCAGCATGTGCTCAATTAGTACGAAGAAGCAAAGAAAACCTGAACTAAAGTTGGAGTCAAACAAAAGCGTGGAAACAATTTACCTGTGAAAGTGCATGTGGTGCTACTGCAACAATGAAGGGAGACAATTCGAGAGGGGAGGGAGGATGGAGGAGGGATGGAAGGGGCTGAATAAATCTCTTATTCTTCCTCCCTCCCAATCTGCAATAGACACTTCTTCTCGTACTTCTATGGGGAAGAAGAGGAATAGTTATGGAATGGACATGCAACAGGAGGGGAGATGGATTATCTCTCAGACGGGAAGGAACTTGTCATTTCGGAAATGCACCCTTTAAAACTTGAAGAAAGATCAAAGATCGTAGTCTTTTTCTTGTTCGAACATTATCAATTAGACTTTGAACTCTCTTTATCATGAATTGGTGAGTAGGGAGAGAGAGAGTGAGAGAGAGAGAGAGAGAGAGGGGGGGGGGAATCTTCGAGTAATCAATCATCTTTCTCCCAATCATATTTGTCATCCATCGAACCTCCCGCATTCGTGCAAGCCTGATAATCAATCGATAATTGAGAATTGACGGGTAGGTCGCTCACCACTTTGAGCAGCTCGTAGATGAACGTGTAGTCCACCTGAAGTTAAAGTAAGAATACCGTAATCTGACCCTACAGTATACCCAGTTACCGTATACCTTGCTGTAGTACTGTTGACTGTCAATGTAGTCCATGATCTTGCCGAGTTCCATCTCTGCCGACTTCAGACCATCGAAGAGTTTCGCCTACGAAAGATCAGAGATCATCGACCAAAGATCAAAGATCATCTACCCTCTTCTCGCCTCTTCTACAGTCCTCTTTGCACTGCATCACCGCCTCACGCTGCGTTATCCGCTTCCATGGAAGACCTGGAAGTGATCTTTGATCTTTGATCTCTGATCTTTCCTTTACCCGATGGTTGTATCACATCGAGCATCAGATAGTACCACGACTCGCAATCGTCCTTCGGACTCAATTCGATATTGCGATGACAAGCGAGCGATGCGAATTTGACTGTGCCCTGAGGAGGAGGGGATACAGTAGGAATTACGGTAGTCCACTCGGGTCACACCTTGAATCGGGCCTTCTCTCGCGGCGTCTTCAGTACATTGTCCTTGTTCACGTACTTGCGAGCGATACCGAAATCGAGAATGTACACCTGGGATACGGTAGTCAGGGGTGGGAGTTCGACGGGTCACACTCACGACTCGCTTCTTATCAGCCAATCCACAGGCGTAATTGGCCGGTTTGAGATCACGATGGATAAATCCGTGCTTGTGCAGATCTTCCACTGCTTCGAGACACTGACAGGAGGCACCGAGACCCGTCGGAAGAGAGAACACCTGAGTATGGTAGGAGTACGGTAGATGGAGGGATACGGTAGTCTACCTTATCGGGTCTCTTGTTCTTCAGATCGGCCAGAGACTTGCCCACGAGCTGCATTACGAGGAAGAAATACGTGTCCTTCTTGCCTGAATATCGATTGATTACGGTAGTTCGAGAAGGGTACGGTAGGTCAACCTCGATCGACGATTGACGTGAAGTGAGAGTCCTTGCGCTCGTTTGCCACCAACTTGAGAATAGCGATCTGCAATACAGTACTATGGTTGAGCCGGTCCTTAGTCCGGTTACCGTACCTCCATCTTCAGTTTGGAATCCTTCCGTTCTTCCTTCTTCTTCTCTACTTTCATTGCATACAACTTGGTCTTGTCCGACTGATCGTACACCCTGAGGAGTACTGTAGATTGACAGATCTCCAGATACGGTAGCCTTGACAGCGGTATCAACTCACTTGTAGACGGCACCGAAACCGCCCTCTCCCAGCAATTTTTCAATGACATACTTGCCATGACCACCCTGAGATACAGTAGATGAGGGTACGGTAGATTAGAGTATTGGTTACCTCGATCACGTGTCCCGCAGGGAAGTGAACGTCCTCCTCTTCTTCACTCATTGATGACCACTCGAGAAGAGAGAAAGGTGAGGGAATGAAGGGAAATCTCTCTTTTTCGTATAGTCATTTTCTAATAAATTTATTTCATTTAGTATATATTTATGCAAATAATTTTCAATGTATTTAAAATTTAAACCACATTGGAATTTGAAATCGCGCACTTTCTAAGTATTACATACGGTATTCGATATCAACGATATCGACACCACGGAACTTCATTCATTTCGCTCATTCTGGTTGATTTTATTGTGTTTCTCGTACATTTTTTTGTCACATGATTGCTACATCTTGCATTTCAGCTGCTCATCAAAGATAGACGGCATTCAATTGGAAATGGAGCTGATTGCGACCATCGAACGAACGGGTTAGTTTCATACTATTTTTCGATTAGCATTCTTATTTGCATATAGCGTTATTCTTCTTTGTCGTGAGCTTCATTTCAATAACCATCTCTCACCCTCTCCTCACCCTCATTCCCGCTCAGTTCGACCATGCGGAGTGGTCGATTGCTCGCTCTACTCCTCTTCCTCCTCTCCATTGGTTTGGCCTCCAAGACCACTGATTCGCCACCAAAAGAAACCCTCGACAAAGATACGAAGAGCAAGGGGGTATTGTCTTTTTAATTATGTTTTGTGGGATTCGTCTGTTTTGCGTGATTAAAATATATTGCAATTATATCAGGAGGCACCTACTTCTGCTCGCACTTCTGAGTGCACTGAGGATGAGAAGAAAGTCGGGAACAAATGCCAGGAAGGCGACAAAACCAAACCGGATACAACGTGCGCCCCTCCCGCCATTGTGAGTTAACTCCGATCGTATCCTGAATTCTGATTCATGATACTTTAGTCTGATACCGCACCATATCTGGCATTGTTACGATATTATGACCTTTTCTCTTGTTCCAATGCGTAGCCAACTGATTGATCCTCTCGTTTAATTAGCGATCAAGCACCTAATTTGATGTATGCATCATGATACTACAAAACGATGTTACGGCAATCGATAATATGCACTGACTTATCGTGTTCCACAGTATCTCTCTTAAGGTGGTCCTCATTTTCACGGCATACGGTTGTTTTCTCGTCTATCTCTACATCTACGGCTTCAGACAGTGGATCGTATTCATGGAGGTACGGTAGGGCGAGGAACTGGAGTAGAGACTGTACATGTGGGATACTGAGACATTCGATGAGTAAGCGTAAATATTAGAGATGAGAGATCATGAATAATTCAGGCAAAAGTGAAACTGCGCAAGTTGATGGCCCTTGAAATAGCTCTCATTAATTACGATGAGTTCTGTGAACGACATGGATTGCATGGAAGGAGGGAACTATTCATACCCGCATGTGAGTACGGTAGCTGACTGGATACTGTAGGTAGAAGGAAAATTGACCTTTGATCTTTCTCTTTAGCGAACGACGGTTTCTTCATCGATCCAAAGGTGCAAGAGGCTTGGCTCTCGGTCAACAATCTACGCAAGCAAGTGATGCAAGTGCCCACTCACGCATATCAAGTAAGTGATTACGGTAGGGGTGGACTTTTGGAGATTGAGGTACTGTAAGTAAGAGATAAATGGTAATCAATATTTCTTAGCACATCATGCGCAGTAACTGGGATATCGTCAAGCGCCAAAAGCAACGCGATCTCAAAATCAAGTGAGTTCATCATGGGTTTTCTCGCTTTATGCATACTGATCTTTCTCTATTCATAATGATCTTTCTATGTTCATAAAATAATATTATTAATAATAATTCAGAAAGAACAGAAAGGAAAAGGAGCAGAAGGAGAATAAAGGCAACGAAGGAGTTAGTTATTACTAATTACTAATTATCATCTTTCATATTTTTTTATCCGAAAACATTGTTTGCCTGAATTAAAGGGGACTGTGTCTTTGCTCTGGTTAATAATTAAAATAAATGTTTAGTATGTAAATTGTAGGATCCGGAACTTCATCTCGATATGATCATCGAAGGTCTACTCAATGCACCGGTAAGGATTACGGTAGATGAAGTTACGGTAGTTGAGAATACTTGAGATTTTGCCTAGTTATGTAGGGATAGAACAGTAGATGGCATTGTAGATATCCGGTATGAATGGTAAAAGAACTGTTGTCATTTCAGCTCTTTGAGACGACTGAACCGAGGAAAATGGAGGATGGATGCAAGGAAGGAGGAGAAGCACTTAAGGGAGACGGAGAAGAGGAAAAGAAGGGAGATGGAGATATTAAAGTGAGGATCGACACTTCTTAAGACTATTGCGGATATACCATAATATAATCATAAGTTTGGCATTTACAGGTGGATGCAAAAGATGACAAGAAGGAAGAAAAGAATGAGGAGAATAAGGAAGAAAAGAAAGAAGAGAAGAAAGAAGAAAAGAAGGACGAAAAGAAAGAAGAGAAGAAGGACGAAAAGAAAGAAGGGAAGAAAGAAGAAAAGAAGGAAGAGAAGAAGGAAGAGAAGAAGGAGGCAAAAAAGGACAAGGTATACTCATCCCTTACTAGAAACTTATTCATTCCACATGAATCGAATGATTATTCAGTAGTTAGGTACAAAGTATGGGTGGTCCGAAGATAGTTAGACTCTATCGATAGCCAACCTTCGCCTACCTTGCAGTAACTCGGATAATGGAAGAATGGTCACAAGGGGCTGTATCGACGTCTCTTCTACCGTACTCCCACTCCCTTGTCTACAGTAACCCATTCATACAGTATTACAATGTAGTTTTATGTATGTAGGCGCATTAAGAGCGCAAATAAAGCACAAGTTGTGAATGAATCGAGTGAAATACTTCATTGCATTGGAAAGTAGAGAAATATTTTGCCAGAGACAAACTGTTGACAGGGCACAGCATTCTCCTCCAACAGAGAAGGGGGAGACATTTGCATATGTACTCGCTCACTTTGCATGAATCGAACTGCAAGGCCTGGGCGGGAGGAGCGACCGCTCTCCCCGCTCTGTTGTTTGAATCGAGCGGGAAATTGCAGTTCTATTGTGTCGTGATTTTGACGCGAAATTTGCATCCATTGTTCACCCTTATCTGGAGAGAACAAAGGGGGTCAGAACTCTGTGAGGATGTACTCTTTGTTGTTTCGTACAGTCATTTTTTCAAGATCGTGAATCAAATGAGAGATGAAAATTTCAAATGTTACTGACTGATTTGACTGTGATCGAATGGTTCCGATTGTTCGATTTATCTCTTTATGCACGAAATTATTTCAATGTCACGAAGTCTCTAATCCCATTGTTTACGTATCTTCATTTCCTCTTATCTCACACATCATTTGAATGAATTTGACTAATAATGTAAATAGTCAATTCCATCTCCTTTCCTCATCTCGTTCTCCCCTTCATTCGCTCTTCTTTCCTTCGCCCTCAGAGGTGGCTACTCGAGATGTCTAAAGGTGTGATTGCCAAGGGAGGATCCCCATACCCTACTATCCTTCTTCAGAAGACAAGAAGAAGAATATCGAGGACCAAGACTGGTACCACGGGTTTCGCCCTAGGAAGGATGCAATGTAAGGATAGAACCGATCTACCGTATCCTATTCTACCGTATTTCAGTCGATTGATCTCCCATCCGGGGGAATTCCTCGTGAGAGCAACTGACACGGGCCCGAGTACAGACATTGTTATTACTGCAATGGACGATAACAAGAAAGTGGTCAATCTCACTCTACGGTACGGTAATGATGAGGGAGTACGGTAGTATACTGTATCATTGACAGATACGATAACGAGAAATGGTTCATAGCTCAGAAGAATCCGTCACAAGTCGCAAAGCACAAATTCGACAATATTGTACAGCTTATCGAGCACTATCGGGTACGGTATCCATCCTACCGTATCCCTACCGTACTCTTTCAATTTCAGAACCATGCACCCTCTAAGCATCTCAAATTGTCCAAGTTCATTTCGAGACCGATTTGGATGCTCAAGCACGAGAATGTGAAGTATGAAGAGAAAGACAAGCTCGGTGCTGGCAACTTCTGCACCGTCTACAAGGGTACGGTATAGGGTACTGTAGCCAAGTGGTACTGTAGTTGTCGATACCGTTCCCAGTTACCGTATTCCATTCAGGGAAACTAACGAAGAAGAACGGTGAAGCAGTGGCCGTCGCTGTGAAGATCTCGTTGGTCCAGCCTGCTGCCACTGACGCCGAAAATGAAGACGCCAAGGTATACTGTAGCCACACTATGGTACTGTACCCATGGGGTACTGTATCCACACGATGGTACTGTATCCCTGGGTTACCGTAACCAATGGTTCCTTGGTCATCACCCTCCAATCGTAGGAGGCTCGGAAGGCAATGATGCACGAGGCTCATCTCATGAGTTACTACACTCATGAAAACGTTATCCAGGTAGGTATAGAGTAGATGGTGATTACCGTAATCAATCGATAATTGTCAGTTTCTGGGAGTGGCGTGCGATCATCAGCCCGTTCTCGTTCTAATGGAATTGTGTGCTGGAGGAGACCTTCTATCTCATCTCACCAAACACGGAAAGAAGACCGAGGACAGAGAGAAAATGATCTATCTCTATGAGGTATACTGTACACAGCCATATCCTTCATACCGTAATCCCTATGACAGGCGAGTCGAGGAATGTTCTATCTTCATAAGGCAAAGTGTGTGCATCGGGACCTCGCTGCTCGCAATTGCCTTATCTCAAACATTGGACGCATAAAGATCGCTGATTTCGGTGAGGATACCGTACCCCTCAATGATACCGTACTCTTCCCTTTGTCAGGTCTGTCGAAGCTGATCGACGATAACGAAGCTGATGCTGAGAATGCCGCCAATGCCGGCAACGCCCAAGTTCCCGTTCGGTGAGCGAGATTACGGTAGATGGATTGATTATCGAATTCGAATTGAAGATGGATGGCTCCTGAGACGCTAAAGAGACCGGCAGTGTACTCTCGCATGTCGGACATTTGGGCCTTTGGAGTGATGTCATATGAGGTATACTGTAGGATTGTCTGACCTACCGTATCCTTCATTGATCAGATCTTCTCGAATGGAGTGAAGCCCTGGCCGGATGATCCGGTCAAATACGTGGCCACTCAGATCAGAAAGGGAAACATGCCCAAACTACCAGACAACACTCCACACAAAGTGGTCGATCTCGTGGGAAGAATGTGGTGAGTAGCAAGTATACCATCGGTTACGGTAATCTGATGTCAATCGATAACTGACTTGTCTCAGGCACGTTACTCCGGACAAGAGACCTGCGATGCGAGTGATTGGTCGTGAGCTCGCTGTGAGTAGATACCGTATCCTCCATTTCCACTCGAGACTCAATTTTCTCTTCTCAGGGACTACTGAAGGAAACGTTTGCGTCATTGGGACAGCTTCCGGCCGATAAGATGACGATCAATAAGATCCCAGGCGTCACTCGCAACACGTGCTTTGTGAGTTTGGTGGTGTTCTTCGGGAGCGACCTTTTCCAAACGTCGTCTATCGGTATTTTGACTTAGGATCACGATGAGACTTCTGAGTTCGACGACAGCAGTGGATCTACTATCGAGCACGACAGCCACGACAAAAGTGGAGGAGACAAGGGAAAGAGAAGGTATCGATATAGATAGTGTATCGAGAGATCAAAGATCAGATTGAGAACGAAGCAATCAACAACGAAACATCCTCGCGCCTCTTCCCTTCGTGAAAAGAGATCAGTGGACAAGTGAAGAGGAAGAGGGCCATGTATAGAAGAATAGTGAAGACTATCCCCCAATCCTTTTGATTAGCAAGGGAATTGGGGTTGAATAAACGTCATGCAAGAATGAATTATGCTCAAACGAGATCAGAACAAGGGGAATGAATGCAAAGATCAAAGTCGACAAGTTGTTTATCATCGAAGCTCTTGTTTGTTCTCTACAATAGATCAAAATGATTTTGAGGATGCGACGAATTGAATGTTGTTTATTTAGCCTATGTACACTTAGTCTTCACTTCTGTTTTCCTATCATATTTTGTAACTTGACAGTCTGATGTGCACATTGATCTATTCTTTCAATCGAAGGGGAATGGAAGACGATGAAGAGCAAATATTTTAAACAATATGTTTCCAAAAATTAATAAAGAAGTGCACAAAGATTCACCTCACGCTTGATCAGAAGAATCTCTAATTCTTCACTTCACTTCTTCACAGGAAGAGATTAGAAAGGGCCAATGCTCATCTTTGGTCGAATCGGCTTACAAATTAGGATTCGTAATAAATGGTATCTTTCCTTCCCTGACAAGAACACGTAAACGAGAAAACGTCATTTCGAGACATCGAAAATATGCACTTCTTCGATTTTTGGCCCAGCCTTTTTTTCGCAGAGTAGTATCCCCTCCCAATCATTTTCATTCGTCTCACTCTCTACATTAGGAGCTGTTGTTGCCAGGGCCAAAAATCAAAGAAGTACCCAAAAAAATATTCCATCGCGACACACTTTACTTTGCTTCACTTTTCAATCTGGTCATTTGAGAGAAAAACGGCAGCAAGACAGTGCACATTCACAGCATTCTGACCCCCATTGTTCTCTCCAGAAAAGGGTGAACAAGGGGATTAACTTTTGAATTTTCCCGCCACACCGTAATCGGACTGCAAAAATTCAAAATGAGCGGGGAGAGCGGCCGCTCCCTCCGCCCAGGCCTTGTAGTTCGATTCATGCAAAGTGCGCAAGTACATATGTAAAGATCTCCCCCTTCTCTGTCGGAGAAGAATGCTGTGCATTGAATGCCTAATTTTGAGCAGACCTTTCTCTACTTAGGTAAATGTGAGACGTTCGCCTCAATATTGTGTATTCATATTTCAATTTCTATCTCATCCAAGTCTTTATCCACAATCAATCGATCGATATTTCATTTATTCCTTGGTATTCTTCGTTTCATTCAGATCGAAGGGAGCTGGACGACCTTCTTCAGTCAGAGTCTGCAACATTTGATCTTTGATATTTTGAATCCAATTTGATCTTGGATCTCTTACATTGACATAGTCGACGATGAAGTTCAATCGATTGGGTTTGGTAGAGGGAATGTCCATGAGACGCTTCTTTCCCGTCTCATGCAGATCAATCTGAAGGAGTACGGTAATCAGGAGTACGGTATCGATCGATCCATCGAACCTCCTTGCGTTTGCCCCAGAGTTTGTCGCACGAGAAGACACGGCACAACCTGCAATCGATTGGGTGGATTACGGTAGCCGGTAGGGGTACGGTAGGTGGCCAATCACGAACTGAGCGGGACGACGAGCCTTGGCAGAGATGGCACGAAGCATCTCCTTCAGAGTTACATCTTGCGACGTCTCCAGAGAACATTTCGTGTAGTGAATCTGAGAACGGTAGTCAATCGATAAGTGAGGAGTACGGTAGTCTCACTCCATCCGCGTAGAACACAAACATGACACGACAGATGACCGTATCCACACTGAAATGGGATACGGTAAGGGTGCGGTAGGATGTGGTGGGTCAACTAACGCAACGTCCATGATGCTAGAGATACGAGAAGTTGAAGTGGCGAGTGGCCTGAGAGGGGAAGGATTACGGTAGAATTCCAGTCGGGAATCCGTACTCGAAACTCTCCGTGAGCGGTGCGATGGGCGTACGGGGACGAAGAGAAGAAGAGGAAGATCCTCTCTTATGAAGATCGAGAAGGGCCTGACTGGAAGAGAGTACGGTAGTCAATCGATAACTGATGAGTACTCACTTGAGCTCATCGGAAACGAGTTTCGCTGTCTCGGCAGAAAAGGGTTTGTCACTGAAGAGGAAATTGATCTTTGATCTTTGTCGTGATCGAACCTTTCCTCGAGGATCTTGCATTGAAGGGTGAAATCGATGAGACGAGCCATGGGGACCGTTCGAGAAGAAGGAAAGTGAAGGGAATGAGAGAAGAGATGACTCGATTCTCCAACCAAAATGAGCAATTTGCATCTACTCATTACTTTCATAATTAGTCAGATTTTTGTGAGACTGGCTAGTGCAAACGAGTAGAGATCTGTAGAAAATTGAGAACACGGACTTTCAACCATCATGTTTTGCTGCAACAATTATTCATGAGTAAAAGCTAATTTATTTGTTTCATTCAAAAATATTACATATTGGAATTCGCGGCAAAGCTGAAATAGCACATGAATATTCACAGGATCAGAAAGCATTGAATTATGACCTATAGTTGTAATGACTCGTACATTTTACAAGATAATCAAAATTTTGGCTAAAGATTTTGAACCCTGTTTCAAATTATCTAAAATTACTATGAACAGGCGAATTCGAAAGGCGCGAGAAGGGAAGAGGTTGAGTGGAGAAAGAATGAGAAAGGAAGGAAGGGATCTAATCAAAGATTGGTCTTTTTGGGGGTTTCTTGCTCCCAATGACGATCTCTGTCGAAGAGGTTTCGTGATCTCGTAGAACCGAGGATCCGTGTGGAAAGTAACCGACGGATACTGAAATGGAAGTCGATTACAACTGTAATAATTAGGAATGGAAAATGAAGAGCGAAAAATTCTTACCTCTGAAGCATTGAAGAGAGGTGTCTTGTTCACTCTCAGCTCTTTCTCGAATGAAGGCGAGAGGGAAAGACGATTCATCAGATTGCGAATTGAATTGTTCTGAAGAGATCGGAAATTATGAAATAGTTTCAATTTTTAACTTACCTCGAACTTGGCCTCTTCCAGCTCAGCCTCAATTGAATTGTTAGAGATTCGATGAAGAATGTCTTCAATCGAAGGACGAGCTGAATGCTCTCTAATCATTGACTCGATAGTTTCATTCAGTTTATGAGGTCCGGCAAGTGCTGAAAATGAAGAATTAGTATCACAAATTGATTGAAGAGACGTACCTTCATTGACTCTAATGGGCATCAATCCATCAATCTTCGCTGTATTCCATTCGTCTGAAGAGAGAGGAGAAGAGGAAGGGACGGATATCTGAATGAGAGACATTGCAAGTGAAAACAAATCTGCCTTTGAGGAGAAAATTCCATTGAGAAGTTCTGGAGCAGCGAATCGACCATCTCCAAATTCTCCCGATGAAGAATCACTCTGATATACGGAAGAGATTAATGATTATCAATTGATTGTCTTCACTTACTTTGTTCAAATCGATGGCTACCGAGAAATCGGCTAATTTATACAGTCCGTCCTCTGTTCTGAGAATGTTTCCAGGCTTGATATCCAGATGAAGAACATTGAGTGAAGAGAGGTGTTGAAGAGCCTCAAAATGAGATAGATGAAGAGAATTCGATATTGAAGAGGAACTTGCCTGAAGAGAATCCTTGAGAACCGCCGTGATATCTTTCTGTGAGAGTTCGATCATTTTCCTCCAGAATCCATCGAGTGAATCATCGCAGAGCTCGAGAAGAATATGAATGTGCCCATCCTCCTTCCATGCTTGATGGAATTGCAGCAAGTTGGGATGGGAGAGAAGACCGCTGTGGGCTCGGACCTACAATGAAATTTCATTATTATTTCGAAAACATATACATATTTTCGTAATTCCCTTACCTCATCGAGATGTGTCTTGCAGTAGTTGAGGCCGGTCTTCACTTTCAATTTGTCGACCTTGGAAGTCTTGAGAGCGAATCGATCCGGAGAATGCTTGCTTTGAACTTCTTTGACCTAAAATATCACATCACTTTCATCTTATTGATCAGCCGCTATCGCTCAAATGTCATGAACTGGTGTATGTTTCATCCTAAGCATATTCCATTCTTTTCATCGTTATTTCTTGGGAAATAATTTTAAAGTGAACAGTAAACGTACAATTCCGAAATCGCCTTCTCCGAGTCCTTTGATGGTGATGAAATTCTTGGAAATGAATGAGAGATCGACGAGAGTTGAAAAAGACGTCGATGCTTCTGTTGTAGGAGAAGAAGTGGGTGAGAACATCTGGCAAGGAAACATTATTTTCCGTGATATTCTAAATCTGCAACTCACCCTTCTTCTCTTGCAATCACTGTCGATATCGCGCATTCGAGAGAAAGTGTTTCTCTTCGGAGCTTCGGGAGTCCAGTTGGGAGCCATGATGAATGGAATTGAGAGCGAGAGATGGGAGAGAAGATTTTAGTCACAACACGGTAGATCGTGATGATGTAAGACTGAACACTCCTCGCATAGGCGATAGTATTTATACCAGGGTTGTAAATGTCTAGACATTCTTTCCGATCTAGATGCTACTGGCAACTGGACTAGCCAAAACATGCCAGAGGGTGTGGACACGGGCCGTTTATTAGATGTGATCCGAATTGGAAGCGTACTGTCGTAAAAGTGAGGATGAGCAAGAGGTCAACATCGGATGGCTCATTCGAAAGTTCACGAGTTGGCCACTGGGTATTGAAGTCTTTTCGAATTTATCTTTATCAACAATGAACGTTCATCTTACTTGTTATGCATTTCTTCAAAACAATTATAATGACAATAGCTTTATTTACAATGAATTTGATCCCTGATTCACAGTCCGACATCATAATCGGCTTTTCCTCCAATGAATGATTTGACGAATGCGAGATGGACTTCCTTCGGCTGCAGTGCTGCAGCTGCTGCAGGAAGAGAGGAGATACGACCCCACCACGAAGATAGATTAGGCCAACGAGAGGACGGGAAGGGTGAGGGAAGTGAAAGGGGAGTGGATAGAAGAGAGACACGTTCGAAGAATGGGAAGAGAAGCCAATCGGCGAAGCCAGGCGTCGAACCTGAAAAATGGAATGATCCATGACTTCCAAAGACTTTAAACTTTTGCTCTGCTATCTCACTCATATGATTAGTGAGTTTTAATGCAAAAAAATAGAAAAATTTGCGAAACACATCAAACAATTTCTCACCTCCAAAGTACTCATCCTTCAGAAGTTTCTCAATGTTATCAATTGCATCTTCAACTGGTTTAATCTTCGCATCTCTCGCTTCTCCCTCTAGGTTCTCTCTGTAGACAGCAAAGAGACCGTAGAAGGCCGTTGAGAGCTGCAAGTATTGTTCTTATTTCAAGTGACGTCATAGTTTATTTCTATTTCTGATCTTTAATCATGTGCCCCTTTATCTATGTTCGTGATCAATGCTGCTACCTCGCGTCACACAATTGCACGAACCTCTCCTGTTTCTCTCTAACCACTGCAGAAACTCCCTCTCTATGATCCAACACAATACTTTTCTCATCTGGTTTGCTGCTCGTACATTAGAGTGTATTCACTATTGTTCAGCTAAAGAATATGTCTCTTCATTGCGCACTCTTCAATTCTTTAATTTTCCTAGCAATGTCGAAATTGCTATTGTAGAGAATAAATCTCTTACGGGCGCTGCTTGCTCCAGCAGAATTCTCTGTTTGGCTCTGAGATAGGGATCAGTGGGAAGGATGGCCGACTCGGGGTAGATACCATCGAGATACTCGGGGATAATACCCGATTCGATAACGATCTGTAAAAAAATCATTCAGAATATTGAAAAGCTCTGAAATTGAAAATCATTCTTCTCAAGAATCATCACCTGTCCATCCTTTTCAAAGGTGGGCACTTTTCCTTGCGGGTGCTTGTTGAAGTACCATTCGGGCTTCTCAACGAGGTTGATGTTAACGATCTCTACTCTGAAAGAGATCAAAGATTAGTCCATTTGCTTTTTTATTAAACTCTTCACTGTGTTTGTCTCCCAGATGAGTGATTAAAATCTCACTCAATTCCCTTGGCCGCTGCATACAACACAGCTCTCTCAGCCCACGGACAGAATCTCATACTATAGATACGAGCGCGTCCCGGTGCGAGAGGAGGCTCAGGGTCGCCTGTAATCGATAATTACGGTATCGCTCACTAATCGATAAATAAGACATTGACCAACCCTTCTTGAGAGCGGGAGTGTTGTTGCCGATAATCTTCACCATTTCTGCTATTGGGCGATAAGTTTTCTTAAACGGCGATGTTAAAATGAAGAAGAGCGAAACAGAAGAACTGTAGTAAGCGATAGGAAGGAAATGTTGTTAGTTGGTGTTCAACAATGCGGAGAGACGGGGTATTTATCTACACGAGATAGAGGAGAGGGAGAGGGAGAACACAGACTACACTTGTGCGTCCTTTAGTGTGGTTTAGAGTCGATTGTGCCTTGCTAGAATGCTCACTCTACCTAGCTAGAGAGAGGGGAAAGATTTTGTTCTCTTTGGTTCAACTAGACTGCCAAGATCGCATACTGTGCGCTCCTAGTGTATCCAATCCCGAAGAAGTCCTATTCTAGTCTTCACGTATTCTAGTTTCTACGTTCGTATTTCTGTCTTCAGTCATTGTTGATCTATTTGTTCCTCACGATGGATGGCTGATGCAATTATCTGTGCTTATTTCGTGCTTCAAAACAGCTTAGCTTCTCGATCCTGTGCTGGATTCTTAGTGATGATGCAACTTCTCTTCAGTCGTCAATCATCTTCACAACACCATTTTTATCATCATAGTACGTCAATTACCGGTGCAAGAGACAACAGGAGGAAATGAAAAACCGGATACATAAAATAAAATAGAATTACCGAAAAAGAGTGGAAAGAACCGAGATAAAGGGACTAAAAAGAGACCAGAGAAAGCTTCTGATGCGAGCAGTCAACCGATTAATTTACGATTACAATTACTGAAATAATCTCAAAAACACAACAAAATAATATTAGCAAAGTATAAAAAAGCGGTGAAAAGGAGACTCTACTTTTGGACTCGGATTGGGGGGTTCTCAAGGTAAATATGCATAATCTTCAAGGGGGCGAAAACAAGCAACAAAACGTGAGACTATCCTAGAGAGAGAGAAAGAGACGATTCTCCTTAGAGATTCAATCTCATTCCGAATGCTCTTCTGAACTTGGAATCGTATTCGTGAGCCAATTGCTTCATTAGTTCAGCCACGGGATCTTGCGGACGAGCAACGGCTTGAAGGGCCTCAGAGAAGTGGGAGAGCATGCTCTGCAAGAATATTTCATGGATCACAAATCATTTGCACCAGAAAAAGCAAGTATGCAAAAGTAGGTGAATGTTATTTTCAGAAGATTGTCGATACATATGGAATTTAAAAAAGACTTACGGTGAAGTCGGAGATGAGTGCCCACATGTTTCCAGATGGGATTCGATTGACAGTCCATATCATCGATCGAGACTCGTGCACCCAGAAGTCATACGCAAACGCGTTGTAGTACACCTGAACAATTCATTATCTTAGTGTTAATTTAGAACAAGATAGGACTACATCATCGATTCATTGTTGACCCTAGGTATTATATAATAATCTCGAAACATTGATGTCACTGGGGAATAATAACTAGAACAAGTGAGATATTTTTCGGTGATGGCGTATACGCATTGCGCTGGACATTCATTCACAAATAAAGAATATTCCAGAAACACTGATAGTCCTAGTTTAGATAAATTGATCCTCATTGCAATCTTGCTCACCTTTCTTCCTCTATGGTCGACCTCGTCCAGATTGAGCGTCGGCAGGAACGAGATATCCTGCAATTTCATGAATAAAATTAATAATATCTACAGAGTCCTCAAAGAATCAGAGCAGGTTACTTTAACCCTTCATAGGCCACCCTTGAAACTTGTTAACTCCTTGCCGATTCACCATTTGAATTCCTCACGATTAGAGTGTCGAAGATAAACGACTATTCACTTCATTTCTAAACGACTATTCATTTATACCGGGCGATGACTATCCGACTAGTCAGAATGATCTTTAAACGAATATTCGTTTAGCCATCGACTATTCTCTCATTCTCATTCGTCTCGATTCTGTTGAGCTGAGTCGGTTTAGAGAGGGGAATTTAATTGAGTTTCAATGGAAATGTCTCACTCATTCGCTCTTCTCCCCAGTTATTCGACTATTCGCCCGCTAGATGAATAGTCGACTAGTCAGAATGAGAGGGATACGATAGTCACTGGCTAAACGAATAGTCATTTACGATTCATTCTGACTATTCGATATTCGACAAACTGTTGTCTTCGACACTCTACTCACGATAGTCAATGATTGTGGTGTACTCAACGATTAATAAAACAATGAACTTACAGCAGAGTGTCCCTCGTAGAGAGGCGACACGAGATACTGAGGGAAGAGGGAGATCGAATCGTCGTTCGCACCAGACACAGAGAATCTATCGTCCTGAAATTACATCAATCTTAGCCATTTGCCCAATTCCTTTACGAAAAATCTCAGTTTTTTAATGTTTCACTATATCAGCTTGAACGCATACAATTCCTTTTTTTTAGTTTCTTCTACAGAAATCGTACAAACAAAGTTTGTTGTTTAACAAACAATGTTTGTCTTTTCTATTTCCTCCATCTATCCTCATCCCTCACATACCACCAATCGTCCATTGGGTGCAGCTCCCTTCGTGAATTGACGGAAGAGGGACAGCACCGTCTCATTGTACTCGTCTATGTGCTTCCTGTACAAAGAATATTATCCACAATTCGATAGATGATCAAGATTTATTATTTTTCCAACTGTGATAAACTACAATCGCCTATTTCAACTGTTCATAATATTCACGAGAAACATCAATCGACTTGGTCACTCATGGGCGATTATTTCCTTTCTGATGGACCTCCTCCCTTTGTCTCACCTGACATCCTTGGGAACAGCCTCGAGGAAAACGGCAGCATTGGTTCCCGATGGATAACTACCCTTGTCATCGGGTCGGAAGGAAGGAGGAAGACGAACACGATTGAACAGATTGGCAAGAAGGATCAACATCTTCCTGCAAGGGAATGCCAATCGGTTAGCTATCTCTAAAGAATCATCTTCATTCACAATTGCAGGGACACAGAATCAACTTTTCCCAACTTCCTAGTCAAGAGGTGATCCGTTGAAGCACGAATGCAAATGTTAATTGACTATTGGAAATTGGTTTACGAAGATCGAAGACAACCCATCAATTTTGCCAATGGCTGAATTATGTCGTGAAACTTCGCTACACAAATGTAGCGGCTCGATCATTCATAAAATATTAGTTTTTTTTTATAAAGTCGGAAAACCATCATAAACTTTCTACAATTCGTTTCTAAAAGGCGCCGCCAGATGACCATCAACCATCCCGATTTCCCACTCAAGTCACCATTCCTCGAAACTCCAATGTCCCTTCCCTCCTGACCTCTTCAATTCCTCTCCCGAATACTTCTTGCAATAAGAATGGAATACTCCATTGTGCAATAGATGTACGAGAAGGAGATTGCCCGGTGCTTCCTTCACGTTCACTGCCAACTGCCACATTCCCTTCGCACGACCCTGGAGGGGGAGGATGAGGATTGGCATTTGTAAGTGGAACCGAGCCGTGTATCAAACTTCATGAACCTCTGTTCGGTTAACGCTCTCTGGGAGCACAAAGGTGCAAGGTGAACGACAAATATTTTTTCCAACAACCGAACTCCCTTTTCTCACCGTACCTTCTTATCAATAAGCTGAAGATGTCTGAGCAATTGGACGGAGAAGGCAACAAAGAGGCGAAGTTGCTTCTGGAGACTTCCATCAGTTGCCTGCACTCGAGTGAAGAGAGAGAACGACTGAGTCAACAGGGTCAACGCACTCTGAAATATATATATTTTGTAAAACGATATTACTATTTTATCATTAAGAAATCAGTACAAGCCATCGAGTATCTCACACCTATCAACAAGTGATGATCTCTAGTAGCACAAATGTACCAGCTATGGAATCGAAACATCAGTTCTCGATAACCCTCTTTTCCCTCCGCTACCGTACCTCAGATCGATTAGCGATGCTATTGATGGATTTCCCTTCTCATCAGCGACGATTGCATCATGATGGACGTAAGCGAGAAGACGAAGGAGATACGAGGATGTGAAGGGAGGATTTCCTTGCAGATTCGATAGAGATGCTGTCAGAAGACGACGAATCTTGCTGCAATGACAAGGGGAATTATAAGGATGACAACACCAGGTGAATCAGGGTCCAATTCATATCCCGAACGCATAACTCCATTCAATATTCTCTATGCCCTCTTTTGAAAAAATATTCCGGAACCAGGCAAAACGCTGTCTCACGATTATCTTATAATTTGAAAATTTTGAAATGGATAATGCTGGAGCTGAGCGGGCTGAACATAAAAAAAATCAACAAATCTACTGACCCAGTGGGAATGCCCATGAAGATAACAGTTCCGGATCGATCGAAACCTCTTCGACCCGCTCTTCCACTCATTTGACGGAAGAGAAGAGGATTGAGATTGGGAGTATCCACTCCGAAGATTACCGACTTACACGGCATATTCATACTGAAAAGAGACCGTCGACACTAGGTGAGTCATTGTCACACAACTATTTCATACTACAACTATTTACAGTTAACCAATATTGCTAGGATCTCCCTTAGAACAATCTCATACTACCTTAACCATGCTACCGTATCTCCCTTCCCCCACACCGTACCCGAGAGCGAGAGTACTCGTGGAGAAGATGAGTGCGAGATGTCCCGATCGGAATAGAATCTCGACAGCTCCTCTCTCTTGAGTGTTCAGACCGGCATGATGGAATCCGATTCCACGTTCGAACAGACGGAGAAGCATCCTGCAGGAAGGGGAATAAGCAATTTAAGCTATGATGCCATTCATTTGTATTCTATTTTTCGGTTTCACACAGTCAATATCCTCCATTCATAATCACGATAATAATCGTCTACTGTCAAATTGGTACAATGGACAACAGAAAGCCTCCCCCCCTCTCAACTTACTTGGTGCTCTCTCTATTCTTGCTTGCTCTATTCATCCTCTCGACAACTTTCTCGTAGACGTCGTCGTCGTAGATACGACCGTGCAGCTTGAATCTGAGAAGTGAACAATTCATGAGTGATATGATATATTTTTGTAAATAGATCTACAAGAGACTAATCCTCCCTGTTCTACTCGTGACTGGAATGCTTCTCGGAACGAGAGAGCACCTAGTTAGCGCAGATCAAGCACAAATTAATCTTCATCATCATTCATCAATTCAAATCATCTCCGATATTTGTAATTTTTCCATCAACACGAAATTGAATTATTCTTGAAACGAAAACCACTGGAAAATATTTTTACTCATTTCTTCAATCTCTGAAGGCTTTATTAACCCTCGCAGCTCATCCCCGCACCTAGTATCCTAGATGAAACCTCAATTCCCCTAGCATCTCCCCTCTGCACTCACTTTGCCAATGCCACCTTCATCTTTGCCTTGTGCAATAGAAGTGGATCAGTCTCATCAGCTCCTCCATCATCATCTTGAGCAGGAGGTCCTTCCTACAATCACTTAATCATCCCTAATCACTAATCCTCCAACTGACCTCTCCCTTCTCTCCTCCTTTGTCTCCCTTACTCTTCGCTTTCTTCTCCTTTGCATCTCTCTTTCTCTTCGCCAATTTCGCCATTTTCTCTTCATCCTTTATCATGAATTTGGCCTTGAACTCTGCCGATTCCTCCCACTCCTTCTGACGGGACTCCAATTCCTCGCACAGTCTGTAATTTATCGTATTATTGATAGAAAAAGAAAAGGAGTGTAAATTGTTCAATGACAATCCCTTCATAACATACCATCCCTCTGTCACCCCAATCCACCTAGTCACTCCTTCCCTCACTCACTTCGTGGCCAATTCCTCACATACAGTTCGATCATCATTGAAGCAGATACCGGGTAGCATATTCTTCTCCTTTAGTTCATCCACGAGAGGAATGATGTTGTTCATCGCCACTTCCACCTGTGCAATGGACAAATAATTTAACACCATCATTTTTGAACCAGCGAAATTCCCGTATCATCACCATTACTACAATAATTTGACCAAGACCTCGTTGCAATTCGTCATCGGAATAGTATCTACAACAAAAATATTCCCGCCCACGCAACTCAGGTTCTATTGTCACAATAACTGCACAAGACAACATCCTACAGTGATTGCGTTTAGTTTCCATTCTTCATACAACCAAATCCCCCACTCACTCTATTGAATGGCACTGCACGATGCTCCAACTGTTCCTTCACTGGTTCTCCCAACTTCTGGAGGACATTCGTGATCTTCGACTCGTCCTGATTCAGCCACTCGAGCAGTCTGTAATCGGTATCATTACATTAATCAATCTTGTCGATAACTCTCCCCTACAGTACTCACTTCTTCTTGAGTTCAGTCTCGAGTGCTCTTAGACCGGCTCGATTCAGCCAGACGGGAGCACCAGATGTGTATTCGAAGTACTTGCATGGCTCCAGATTCTTCCTGAATGGAAAGAATGAATGATCGATAGTTGAGGAATACTGTAATCAGTCAATCAATAAACGTACTTGATCGTCTCATCGACCTCACTCATCATGCGGTAGAGTTGAAGCACCTGCAATATTCATGTCTCACTTCATTCATAACACCATACGATTCTTGAAAAAGCATTCTGTTATGTTGCCAGGTAATAATTAAAAAACTTTAAATGCAATCGAAATAAAATCAATAATCTCCTCTTATCGTCCATCAACCGTACCTGTCTGGAGGTGAGCTGTTGATCCTCAGGGATTCCGAACATTCTCATCTTCTCAGGAGTGAACACTCCGTACGGCATAAACTGTTGGATGCAATCGCCCTCGATCTGAAAAGTTAGCTAGTGAGATTCATGTTACGAATATTTCTTATATCCACTCTAAATTGAACAATGCGATTGAAAGTCGGAAAAGCACCCAAAACACAAAAAATCCCAAAATCAAAAACCAGTCCAATTGAGGTTACAATATTTTCATATATATCGTTGTGAATAGGCTATGCAATATTGCATTTCCCCGTGAGATATACCAACTCCTATTCTCTTACCTTCTTGACAACTTGTTTCTCTCCCTCTTCCTCTCCATCCTCAGATATCGTTGGCATCTCAATCTTCTGAATGGCCATTTCCAACTCCGAGTATCGCTCCCCGTATGTGATCAGATCCACCTGAAACATTATCATTTAACCTTTATATTTCTTCTTTGAATAAATTAGAATGATGGGCCATCAGGCCAACTTGAATTCCTTCAGCAAACCCGAATCACCAGCTTCTTTTTTTTCTCAATATTTTTGCAATGTAGGCGACTAAATCATCAAAAATGCGTTCCACCTTCTGCCTATCATTCCCTCCTGAATCACTCATCTCCCTGGTGGTCTCTCCTTACCTTTCTCTTTCCTCCACTCTTCAATTGCTCTCCCTTGTCCAACCATTCGTGCAATTTTCCTGCATTTCCAATGGTAGCGGAGAGGGCGATAAAGGGACAACGAATGAAGAGAAGGAGATGCTCCCATACGGGCGCCTCCACTGATGCACTGAAAGGGAAAGAGAGTTTAATTTATCCAAATTATGGGCATCGTATTGAGCCACAACTGCATACAGCTTCATATACCAAACTTGTGCAGCAGAAAATCAACTAGTGCCCACAATTATTGTTGTCACAGTGCAAGAGTCATCTATTGAAGCAGAGTTTGCTTCTGTTTCTATACTACACTCTTGCAACTCAACTCTTCCGGGTCAACTCCCCTTCTCCCTCTCTCTCCCCGCCCCTCATCACTCACCCAATCGAGTGAACCTCGTCGAAGATGACGTATTTGATACGGGCAGCGAACTGTTGCACGATTGGATTCGTCGAGAGAAGAAGATTCTCGAGAGCATCGGGCACTGTCACAAGCACCTGAACAGCAATATTTGTTGAAGGATTTTAAAGCCATCGTCAAAATGGGAAAGGGAACTAGATTTTTAGCAATCGGTGAAACTTCACATCACATTGAGACCGCTGTAAAGGTATCCCTGAGTGGAGAGTATGTGAGATTGGTCGAGGGATCAAACTACACGGAGAGATGAGACGAGAGGAGCGAGTCTACGTGCCTATCGAGAGGTAGATCAAGGAGAGACCAGAGGATCGCTTCCCTGTTGTTTACATGTTTCTAGTCTAGCCCCTGTCTATCGATTGTTTAGAGAGCAAGTCCCGCGCTCTTCCCCCGGGAAGGAATAGCCTCTCCCATTCACTCTTAGTTTTCGTCTCGTTAGTAGAAGGTAGCAGAGATTTCTCTGCCTTCGCATAGTTGTATTGCTGTGTAACGTTAGTAAACTGTTGATTGATTATCGTTGGTCTTGGGCACATATCAAAAGAGAGAGCACACGTACCAACGGGTACTATTCTTGGGGGCCGAACCGGTCTCTCTCTTTTGGTGTGGTAGACAGGATCGATTGAGTCATTCTGAGTCGCGTGTGTTGTTCGAGGGTGAAAGAGTCCCGAGAACGAGAGGATTCGCTGTGAGGCAGGGCCACCAGTGAGATCAGAGGATTGGACCTAGAGGCAGGGCCTCGGTTCAAAGGAGATTTGTTGTTGATTGAATCTAGAGGCAGGGCCTCGATTCAAAGGAGACTGACTGAGTGGATGTGCCATCAGTAGTCTAGGTGTGAAGAGCGAGTGTGCAAAGAGGCAACTCGGCTCGTTTTGAGGTCCAAGGATGGACGATAGTTGTGGTTGGAGAAGAGGAGTTGCCATGAGGAGTTCGGTAGCCGATGGATACGGTACCAGAGGTCTTGGAGTGAATATGCGTGGTGGCAGGAGTACGGTTGCCGATGGATACGGTACCAGGGATGTTGGAGTGAATATGCGTGGTGGCAGGAGTACGATAGCCGATGGATATGGTACCAGGGATGTTGGAGTGAATATGCGAGGTGTAAGGAGTACGGTAGCCAGAAGAAGGAGTACGGTATCTAAAATTCAAAGTGTATTGGGTACGGGTTTGAGCGAGGCATTCAAGAAAGAGTGTCATCGATGCAATCGGAGAATGTGGATAATGGATGAATCGGAAGGATTTGATAGAAAAAGTATTCGTAACGCAGTGTATATTCTGCAGTGCAGGGAAAATGATATGAAATGTGAAGAATGTGATGAATATGGTCATAGGTCATACAGATGTTCTTATGTAAGAGAGGAAGAGGATATTATGACTGATTTCGAGATTAAAGTGAAGGCGATTATTATGGAGGAGAAAGCAAAGAGAGAAGAAATTATTGATTATCGAAAATCTGTAAATGATGTTCGTAATGTGAAGAGAGATTGGAAGGAAAGCAAATGTACGACGAGTAAAGAGCAGACAAATGAGATAGAGCCAATGAAGGAATTGATAGTGAAAGAGAGACCAAAATCGGATTTCGAAAAGGAAGTAGAAAAGATAACGATGAGAATTCTGAAGGAGAGAGAAGAAGAAGTGTCTCGAATCTTGAAAGAAAGATGGGAGCTCAAAAAGAATTATGATACTGGATCGGTAATACCGAATGCAATTGAGAAGCAATCGAAAGAATCAGAGAATGAAGAGGTTAAATTTGAGGAAAATTCGGAATCAATAGAAGAATGGAGGATAAGTTGGATTTCAATGGATGATGAATACTTCGAATCAGTGAAAGGAATATCATGTGAGGAACAGTCGAATGATTTGTATGTTTTCAAATGGACGGAGATTGAAGATGATATCGAGAAGAAAACACTGGAAACTGTTAGTGATTATGTGCTGGGAGATTCAGCATATACAGTGGGTCAGGAGAATTTCGAACGAGTGAACAACGAGAAGTTGGACAAGTGGATGTGTGCGGTTGAGGAAAGGATTATGAGCATTGAAGATACTGTAGTAAAAAGAGGAGTAAAGATGAAGTATCATCGTAAACAGATAGTCAAAGGTTACGAAATGACTCTGATGAAGAACGAGGTTCCCAGATGGTCAAATAATGAGATAAATGAATGGATGTGCATGAATGAGATAAATGATCAAAGATCAAGTTGGTTATGCATGAGTGAAGTGACTGAGGATTGTCCAGTGATATGGGAAAAGCCGAGAATTGGCATAGGAGGAGAAATGAGAATCAGAGACAGTGCGGAGCGCTTCTATCGTATTCTGAGTGAGATTATGAGGAGACTTGACAGTAAGCCGGAGGAATTTGTATTCCATTATCCTCACAGTGCGACTGACATGACTCGGAACTATCTCATTATTGCAAGAGACGAAAGAATTCCCGTACGTGTAATGATCAGATTGAATGAGAATAATGAAGTGGATTGTGATGAAAGTAAGACAGTAATGAGATGCAAAGATGATTCCGATGGATTGAATGAAGATGGGATAGCAATGGAGTTGGATAGACAGTTGATGGATGAGATGGATGTGAGTACGAATGAAGTATTGAATGGAAGACGAACAGATGATCAGGAATCTATGTTGACAGTCAATGATGATGATAAGAGTATTGAGAGGATCGGTCGAGGACGACCTCGTTGTAGAGGAGGGGGATGTAAAGGTATCCCTGAGTGGAGAGTATGTGAGATTGGTCGAGGGATCAAACTACACGGAGAGATGAGACGAGAGGAGCGAGTCTACGTGCCTATCGAGAGGTAGATCAAGGAGAGACCAGAGGATCGCTTCCCTGTTGTTTACATGTTTCTAGTCTAGCCCCTGTCTATCGATTGTTTAGAGAGCAAGTCCCGCGCTCTTCCCCGGGAAGGAATAGCCTCTCCCATTCACTCTTAGTTTTCGTCTCGTTAGTAGAAGGTAGCAGAGATTTCTCTGCCTTCGCATAGTTGTATTGCTGTGTAACGTTAGTAAACTGTTGATTGATTATCGTTGGTCTTGGGCACATATCAAAAGAGAGAGCACACGTACCAACGGGTACTATTCTCCGCAAACAATCCATCATTCAGCAATTGCTCTCCTAACGCGTCTTTCTCACCTGACAGGAGAGTGCATTGTTGTCGTAGTCATTGGTGAGTGCTCCGAAGAGACTCTTTCCTCTCAACAGCGTTTTGTTGCGGAAACGAGCGTAGATCGAACCGCACACCTGTAATTTGTTCCCTTCACCCTCTTCATTTTTGTACCAGAACATCTAATGTTTCACTGTCAAAATAATGAAATCTTCCGCGGAATGGCCACAATGTTATTGTCGTTCATGACTGATTCAACAATAATACGATTACATATCCAGTATCATTTATGTTTCACTCCCTTGATACCTGATTGGTGAGTGCCTTTGAGGGTGAGACGTACACGACGACATCTTCATCCGACGATCGAAGAACCTTCTCGATACAATAGTACGAGACGAAGGTCTTACCCGCAGAAGTGGGGGCGATGATCAGTGCGGAATTACCTGAACAGGGAGAAGTAATTCTCATCAAATTGCCTACTCATTTTGTGTTTCTTGGACTTCCAAAGTTGCCAAGCAAATATTTCATTCAATCACATTGCCAATCTGTATGCAAAAAAATCAATATTCGGCCCATGCCTACAGTACCCCTTCACCATCTATATACCGTACCCAGATCGACAGCATCGAGCATTCTCCTCTGCCATGCATCGGGAGCGAATCCAGTGACACGATCGTCCTTCTGGGCATCCGATTGAATATCGATCAGCTCTCCCGCATGCTCCATCTGGTAGTACACCTGAAGAGAGGGAATGAGCATGATTATCGGGGTTTGGAGATAAACGGAGAACTAGCACTAATGTATCATAAATGTGAAGAAATATGACCAGGGTGTGAAACAAGAATCAGCCTCAACATTTGCACAATAACCAGTTTTTAAAAAAAATTCCAACGTCGATGTCAAAGTTCACCTCATCTAGCAACTAATGCCTGGCATGATAAATTCATTGATTGATGTCAAAGTTATTGCCAACGACTGTCTCGAGGAAGACATGTAGACTGTGTGAAACATCAATTTACCGTCTAAACATCATGAACCCCACTCACCATATTGATGTCCAGATCGAGTTTCTTGTTCTTGGCATCCGAAGAGGGCTTCGAGCCAGTCGGCGCTTCGAATCCGAGTGACACCCACAGATCGACCACCTGTGATATTATGGTTTCGATGATTGCTCATTACATGGTGAGTTTTATTTCCCGCGATCGTAGGAAGTCACTCTTTACAATGCACAAAGTATTCAACACTTCCTGCCATCATGTTCTCTCATCAATCAGACAAATAGAGAGATCACGTGAAATAGAGAGATTGTCCCCTCCTCTACCTTACCTGTGACTTCTGTTTGTCATCAAGATGCTGCCAATGCTTCGTGAGACAATTCTTGATTAGACCAACGAGCTTCACGCCCTCCACACGACGTTCCGCACTGACAATGAGAAATCAGACAATTATTTGAAGGAAATACAACTAGACTGTTTCATCCAATCCTATTCGTGTTTCAGTAGCAAGTGAGCTCCAAGAATATTCTTGCTGTCATTTACAGTTTCAGAATTGTCCAAAAAATATAACCATTGGAATACTGCTCATGAACTTCATGATTCACCAACACCTAAAACTCTAATTTCACGAAAGACTGCAATATGGTTGACACCGCGGCTTTAAAATGTTAAATTCGAATCGTTTCCCATCCTTCTCCTCCACTCACACTTTCTCCTTTCCAGCCATTTCATCAAGTAGGGTCTTTCCTATCCTCACAGTCATCTCAAACTCGCAAAGGGCCTTCGACTCGCCCAGATCCAACGAGGACATCAGACCCTCCAGGTAGGTCACCGCCTGCAATTAATTGATATTAGTCTACCGTATCCTCTACCGTAACTCTCACAATACAATGAATCGCCAACTGACATTCTTTCCCTGCTGTAGTCCAAACTTGATCTTAGCCTTCTCTCCATCGGCAATCTTGACAGTCTTGGCATTCTTATTCGCCTCCATAATGGCGTCCTTCTTACTCGGTTTAGCTCCCGCCTTACCACCTCCACCTCCTTGCTGAAGAGAGAAAAGATAATTAATCGATACTTGGAGAATACAGTAATGTACATTACCTTCTGTCCACTCCATCCTCCCTTGCCTCCTTTCTTATCCTCCTTCTTCTCTGTTTCAGCCACCATGTATCCCTTCGGAGTACGAGAGAAGTCAACGAGCAGATTCGATCCACGACCTTCGAGGGAGTTGGAGAACATCTCGTACCTGCGACAGTTACGTTTCACTCTCTGTTCAATAGGACGTATCGGAATGGATCAATTGGTATGACGATATTGCGAAATGAATCAAACAATTCAATTAATATTTCTCACCATCTGCTCATAAACTGCTTCATCTTATTCGCCCTCTTCAATTGCCACAGATTCTCAATCTTCTCAGGGGGTTTCGTGAATTCCTCTTCGACCTCTCTGAACTTCCATGCCAGATTCTCCTTGAACCAATCGGCATAATCTGCAAACAGACTGATACATGTTTCACAATCTGGATAAGGCGGAACAACGACTTATAGAAACATTGAATAAGCCCTCCTAAAGGAAAAAAATGTGTCAGTTAGTGTTTTCCACCAATCTGCATCTATCAATACTTCATCTATAGTACTCACCCTGCTTCCTTCCATCCTTGACCTTATTCTCACTATCCAATTCCTTCAATTCAGGGATGAGCTTGGAGAGGAAGTCCGATTCCATCTCATAGAGGACGGGCAACTTCGACAGAGGTTTATCCATCTCCTCCACCATTTCGAAGAGTCTGCAAGAGTATGGATCGATTGATGACTACCGTACGCCTTCCTTACCTCTCATTGGTATCGACAGCGATACTCTTCGTGAGTTTGGCCTCCGAGTGCAACTTCGCGAACTCTTCTTGAAGTCTGCAAATAAAGCTTGCCACTTTTGTTTTGCATTAGACAACGGTTCCAACCATTCATCAGCTCTCCTCACTTGCACCAGATGATAAAGAGTCATTGTAACCAGTAATCACCGGGTTCATTCCTCACCTGTATGGCATAACAGCCTCATTGGCACAGATCTCATCAAAGATGGAGAGAATCATTCGACCGTCCCATAGATCACCCAGAGAGAACTTCACTGTCTGGAACCACTCCTTCTTAATCAATTCATCTGAAACCCAAGTGTACCTTGCAGTCAATCTTCTCGAGTACAGTCACGGCCGTATTCAACAGTAATCGTCGATCTCTGATCACGTCCAATCCTCGTTTACCGTCCGTGCGAGAGGGCAGGTACGTCCTAAGGGGAAGAAAGTAATCAATAGATCGATATCAGGTTACGGTACCTCTTGGATCCTAGCTTGGTGCACACAAGAGAGGAGAGAAGAACTGCACAGCAGAGGGCATCAAAGTGGTCCGACTTCTGCACTGGCGTCTCACTGGAATGATACAACGTGAAACCAAGATCAAATGAAGAAACAGGAATCTTCCGGGATAAAATGAGATTTCCTACCCGTTCTTCGCTGGTGCACTCGTCTCTGCAATGATGCGTGTCCACAATTGAGCAGGAGTGGAGATGGAAGAGGCATCGATCGACGGATTGGTTGCATTGCGCAGCTGATCTGCTGAAAAGAATTAGAGTTATTTGAAGATCTACGAAACATACATTGGATCACATTGCTCAAACAGTATCAAGACTAAACGGTGCAACCAGAAAGCTACAAGTTAGATTGCCCCTCCGAATGGGATTTTCTTGTACAGTTCACTCACACGAGCAATCCCAATGGGCGGCGCAGAAGCTCTCCCAATTGTGCATCACCATCAACTTCGGATTGACAAAGAAGGCTGTCACGTCCGAGAAATTGACCTGACGAGAGATTACGGTAACCAGGGTTACGGGCAGCTATGGATCATCTCGAAAAATTCGTCCAGGACGATTCCTATTTCAGGGTGGGGGGCATCTTCATCTGCTCACCTTGATTTCGTAGAGGGGCACGATAGGCACCTTCTGACTCAGTGCGTGAAGCACGATTGTCTCCAGCTGAATAGGACGATCAGTCATTTCAGTAAGACAGCGAGTCAGCATGGAAAAGAGACGATGACCTACCTGGGGCGACATGTTGATCTCCTCGTTGCCAGAAACTTCGACTGAGACGTTGTCAGTGGAGATCATCTAGACGGAATATCGATTGGAAATACTCTTATACGTGATTATGGCTATTCTTTAGAACAATGACAAAAGGGAGGATAGAATAAGAAAACAGTCACATCACAGACGTCACAAAAACCAATTTATTCACCATGAATGAGGGAGTGATCTGCTTGAGGAATGCAGTCCATCTTTGATCGAGAGGAGAATGGAAGTACTCGAGATCCTTCCCGTATGGTCCACTCTGGATATGAGCGATGGCTGAGCATCGAACGAATGACAGAGTTGTATCACGAGAGAAGTGAGTCCTGAACAGATTATCGATTGGACCATGAGATACTGTAGTTGACAAACCCTAGATCAGTGAAAACGACCAGCTTGAATCGGCCGCCCATCAGTGTAAACTGGTTGAGGAACCGATCGATCTGAAATTAACAAGTCAGTTCCTGATAGTCGATCCTATTACCGTACCTGGGCAGAAAGAACGAGCGACTGTCCAGCGAGGGTCCAGTCGTGGTACTTGTGCTCGATGCACTCAATGATGAGCGAATCGAGTGAGATCACAAAAATCTCCGTATCGGCAAATTCCGAGATGATGTTACGCTGTTCGACGTAGAATTGAGCGATCATCTGAAGAAGGGAACGTCAACCAATAAATACGAACTGTTGTTTGACACTCATTCAGCATCTGTGTGACGATTACTTATCATTCGAGCTTGGATAGCGTTGAAGGGCAGCTACTTTTACACTTTTATAATCAATTCCGAAATGCTGAACGGGTGTCAATAGTTATAATGTGAAATGTGCAAAGAACAGAAAGTGGACGGTACAGACCTTTTTCATATTCGGCAAGCACCGTCCTGGTGAACCAGCGGAGGGCTACACAACACGTATTAGTGAGGTTTACGAAGCAACAAAGAAGTGAACAAGCATGCAGGGTGCAACAAGAAGTCAAGACTAATCCAATGCCTACCTTCTTCATATTGGCAGTCGTATCAAAATCGAGGACGATAACCTCTCCTTCGTGAGATTCGAAGTCTTCCGAGTCATTCGACCCAACCGACATACTGTCGTCCGAGTCATCCTGAATCCAAATACGCTTATTGTAATCAAAACATGTGCAGGAACGGGAAGAAATGAAAGTAAAAGTAAACAAACCTGTCCGTTGTTTTCGCTGCCTTCTATGGGATTCTCAAGTATCTCGACACCCGCCTTCTCCAGACTCTTAGCAATCGATGGATTACGAGATCGAGCGATGATCACTGGCTTCTCCACGATATCCACATTATCATCCTCAGAGTCTGAAGCACAGACATTGAGAGAAAGATCCAGAAATAGAACAACGAACCTGTGTCGTCCCAGTTTCCTGACATTTTCGTTGAGAATGAGATCTGAAACAGTGTTTGGGTTATAGAGCACAGTTCAGAGCATCGATGGGAACAACAATGAGTGAAAAACGGGAGAAAATCACAGCGAAATTCGAGTTCGAAACGAAAAAACGAAATGCACAACGAAATGTCGAGAATTTAAAACGAAATATCAGAACGCGGTAGTTTTGAAGTATTCTCGTGCTCACGAAATGATTTTATTTTAAATTTCGACGAATGAAATGTCAGACGACGCATTATCAAATAGTGATGAATTCATCCCTTATCTTCGGGAGAAAAAGCGCCATTAATCAGAACAGTTTATTGACTACACACAATTCGATCGAAGCATGGTCGATTCGTCTCACTTTCGCTCTTTCTCTGTGTCTCTCACACCTCTGACACGATAATCTGTGTCGACTCCGTTTCTCTTCGATGAACAGAAAAGAAGAAGGGAGAAGGAAATGATCGATAGGATAGAGATGGCTTTGATAAGGTACATCCATCCATCTGTCTCTATCCTTCCTCTCAGAATGAATGCTCAATCGATCCTTCATCTACTTGTTCTTCTGTTTGGAATGAGTGCTTGGCTGAGTATTAACTCCATCTACGTGCAACTTCCCATCCTCTCCCTATCGGTCTCTCAACTTTCACTTATCAGTTCGACGTTATCAGTTCAATCCCCCTTTTCACAGGCACCCGAATCATGGAACCTCGCCTCATACATTGTCGTCATCATTCAAGTATCATGCATATTTCCCTCATCTACAGCATAGTGCGAAATTGGAAAAGAGAAATCGTACGTCACCTACAGTAATCCCATACAGTAATCCATTTTTTACAGACCGACAAAATCGAAAGCGTTCTGATAGTATTCTTGCTGATTCTGGACATTATCGGCCTGTTGTTATCTACTTTCACCTATTCGATTCAGACAACGATAGGGAATACTCAAGTAAGATGTCTCTTCAATCTACCTGGTCTTTGATCTTTGATCTACTCTTCAGCATTCCCTCTGGCTCTTCATCTCTATTCTTATTCTCTGCATTCCTTGCACAATGGCAGATGTTCTCTTCATGCCTCTCATCGGTACCGTATCCCCATCTACCGTATCCTAAGAAGTACTGTAGGTCGACTGGGATCACCCTCATTCATCACGACATTTTATGTCGGAATGGGAGTAGGCGCACTTCTTCCTTCAGCACTTTCCTTCGCTCAAGGTATATTGCCATTAGGATGTATTCCTCACTTGTTGATTTCAGGAGTGAATGGATCATCGTGGAATTTCTCTTACTCGATCTTTATCTATATAATCTGTGCCTTTGTTCTAATTTCTCTTGCCGGTGAGATAACAAAACACCTTTGAACTAACCGAAAAATGATTTTCTAGCGTACTTCGGAATTCTTTACACCGAAAGGCGAATTTGCAGAGAAGATAAAATATCTATCAATCAGCCGACTGATTTCACAAATGAGGTTTCCGAATCTTTTCCATCTGGGATAACTCTTACTTTTTTCAGGAAGTCTCGTCAATTCAATCGATAATCCTTCCAATTACCGTATCTCTTGTCGCATCTTCCTTCCAGAACGCTGTGATCCCTGCAATTTTACCGTATGCGACGCAGCCTTTCGAGTCTTCTGTAACTTCTTTGGTTATTGGTTGATCTTTGATCTCCGATTTCAGATCTATTCGCTAAGTACAAATCTGTTCGTTCTTACGAATCCAATCTTCTGTTTCATCCAACATTTCTTCTCCTTTTCATCAACACTTCGTCTCTCATTATTATCTCTCGTAGCAGCTCTTCCGACTTTCTTCCTTCTTCTTCTCTCTGTTGTTCCTCTATCCATTCCAGCAGCTTTACTCCCGGTATCTCTTCCTACCGTACTCCCATTCATCCTACCGTATCTCAGATCTCATCAGCTTTCTCTGCGGGTCTTCTCTCACTTCTTCGTACAGCAGCAGCATCAAGACTTGCCCATTCAACCCTTCCTAAAGCTCTGTTTTACTGTGGATTCGCCACTCAGGTTTGACCTACCGTACCACTACCGTAATCCTACCCTCTCAGTTTGGAAGTTTCGTCGGTGCGATTACCGTATTCCTCCTTGCTAATCTCTTTCACATCTTCATTTCATCATAATTGATTCTCGATAAATCTTTTCTTCATTCATTCGTAGTATTTCTTCTTGTGATTGTCGGCCGATGAATCATTTCGGCCTTCCAATCACTCAACTCAATCCTACTTCCAAACGAGAAATCGATGATCATATCATGAAAACTCAACAAGAACTCGATCAAGTATGTTTCTACCGTATCCTGATAGCTACCGTAATCACCATTTATCGATTGCTTCTCAGGTCATGCGAATCATGAGAAGCAATCTAGAGAAACTGTCAGAGCGAGGAGAGAAATTGGAAGAGTTGACGATCAGAGCCGGTAGGGATACTGTAGATACGGTACGGTATCTGAAGAATCCTCTTGCAGATGCTCTTCAGGAGAGCACGAATCAGTTCGGAAAGACGTCGCATACCGTAATCTGTTCATCTACCGTAATCAGATGTAAATAAGTCAGTTGTAGATCGTTCGAAAGTACCGTCGTCGTCCGTGTTTCTTCTACTTCTACGTCACTCTGTCCATCTTCGTCATTCTCGTCGTCATCTACTGTGATTGGCCACTTCTCTTCATTCTTTCAATTGATAATTCAGATTTCTTTTTCTTCCTGACTTCGAAGAGCGAAGTCGATTGAATGAAAACGAACACAATGAACCCATCAACGATGATGAATGGGATTTTTATGATAAAACAATGGCGAGAACACACAAAAATGAACTCTAAAGAAAAAAATCTAAAATGTTAATTATCACAAATATTGGGCGGGAATTTTTCGTGACTTTTTCTTCAGGAGCTGATAGGTATTCAGTGCTCTAGAGCGCGCTACGATTGTTTGATTAAAAATAAGAAGAGATTGAGAGCGTGACAGCACTCCAACTACCGTAGTCAATGACTGAATGAAGCTTAACCAGTGGGAATTTGACGGTCGCCCATAGCCGTAATTTTCATTTCTTTTTGAATTTGTCACACGTGTCGCTCGTTCCTTTGTCTCTTTTCTACTTTATTTAATTGAAATTACTTATTTTTAAGATGCAGAATATGGACTACAACATGGGTATGCCTCGTCAGTCGATGGGCAGCCACCACACGTACACCTACCAGCAGTCACAGCCAATTCAAGTTTGTTTCGCCATTTTTTAGTTTCTGATCGCATTTCTTCTCAGATTCGCGATCCGACTCCACTAATCTGCAATGAGGTTCTCGATCGATCGTCGCCCGAACTCTGGCCCGAAGCCGTTCCCGGTCTCGTTGAGAAGAACCGCGATAATGGAGTGAGTTCATTGTGTGTTCACTCTTAGAGTACGCGAAGAGTGCGGGGAAGGGCATCGACCTTGCCTATTCTAGTCGACTAGTTCATTCTCAATGTTCTCTCTTCTCAGCTGCAACTCAGCACTCCTCGTCCGCACAAATTCAAGACTGAAATGGATCAGGACGATGTGAGACTCGTTAATGGTGAGTTAATTTTTTGCAACCATTTTATCTGAAACTGAGATACGACTTATTAATTTATCTCGGCAAACTTTTATTTTCACACGAAATTGGTCACTTTCACACAACTAGCCCGCATTGGCACTGGTACACTTTTCAACAAATATTGAATTTTATCTAGATGATTGAAGTAGATAAATTGCAGACCTCGGTAGACTCTCAGCGGATCAATTGATGGAGTACGTGAAGAACCTGCAGAACAACGCATTCATCCTCGGAGTCGAAGAGAGTTAGTTATTTATTTTTTTACTCCTTTTCATATCTGAATTATGTTAATCGGTATCAGTATTTTGCTTGTGCTCATTTATCAAGCTGTTAAAGAATACCTGAATTCATCAAATCTATTCGTTTTTTTTCAGAAAAGCAGTTCGCAAAGGGTAAATTCCTGAAGATCTTCGAGAAGCGATCTGAAGACGTCTATTCCTGATCTACCCAATCAACTCCTTTCATTCCCATTCCACTTTCTCATGCTGTAAATACGCTCCGATAAATATTTCATTTTGACTACCACAGTGATATGACCAAAATCGGTTATTTTCCGAAATTTATCTCGAGAATTGATTTTTTTCGGCGCTGAATTTGGAAATTAGGTGGATGAGGACTCTCCTTGTGTTTGTCTCCCTTCTCATTCCCATCTCGTCAGTGAACGATGGAGGATGGATCACTGATGACAGTTAGTAGAATACCGTACTCTGATCGATATCGATTCAACTACCGTAGTCATTACTTCAGTTCTCGATTACAGAAGACATCGTGAATGAGGAGGGGCCGTGCAACATCGCGAGACACGATGGAGAGGGACTCACACAGGAGGAGTTTCTGGAGAGGTACGGTTGAGGGGATTACTGTAGTGCGGAAAAAATGAGGTAGTTTTGATTGATGTTGATATTCCAGATATGCCTTCACTCAGCCGGTCATCATCTACAACGTCAAGAACGAGCAGTTTAGTGAGCTGACTGAGAGGTACTTCGTTTTATTGAACACTATTTATTCATGTTTCGATCGCTGTTCATTGTCACATTGGTTCTCACAGAAAATTCACCATTTACTATGATTGTGAAACCGTGATGGAGTTGTGTAATTGCGAACGATCTCGTTCCGATCCCTTTTGAAGTAACTGTCCCATTTGCAGATCCCGTATGCTATTGGATTGGGGCGATGAGAAAGTGGTACTCAATTCAGCTAACACTTACTCGTACACGAGAGTTCCTTCCACCTTCGGAGAGTATCTAAGAACACAACTCAAACCACAAAGTTAGTTCTCTTCATTTCTTTTTCTGCTCAAGAATTCATTGTTCACTGGTGCGAATGTGGGTAGATGTTGATATTATGTAACGAAAAAATTGATGGAACAAAATTCGGTATCCAAAATTCAAAATTTAGTTCCCGTTCAATGTTCTTACATATTAATTCAAACACTGTGCAATGCAACGTTATTGCTCGCTGCCGAAGGGAAATAATGCGAATCTGAAACGGCAGAACCATTGGTGAAACTGAAATTTCACCTTGCATCTCTATCTCTGCAGACATGAATACATTGGGCAACGAAACCCTGTATCTGTTTGGTGATATCGATCCGACGACATGGGATCCCCTTCTCTCTTCCTACTCACAACCATCATGGAAACTTCCCCTACACGAACCTGCCCTCTCGTTCGGTATTGCTGGAGCGGGTGAGTAAAGTAATATCGTTTTTTTCTCAAATGACTGGACAGATAAAATTGGTAACGAGTAGTAAAAACTGATGATGTAGTATCTGTGAAGCATTATTTTTCTAGGTGATAATTTGTTTGTTGGAAAAAAGACTTTCCATGATTGTTGGACCACTTAAATTGAGAATGTTGAACTGTCGGTAAATCCTGTACTTGCCGGGGAAATTGATGATCTCATTTTCATACGATTCATCTTTAGGAACGGGAGTGCCCTTCCACTTCCATGGGCCGGGTTTCGCAGAGATTGTCCATGGAGCGAAGAGATGGTTCCTTTATCCATATGAGGAGAGACCGGAGTTCGACCCTGATAGGACGACTCTGGAATGGTTCGTTGTTTTTTTGATATTCGATACTACTCCTTCGCTGGATTGAATCAAGAGTGTATCAATGGAAACCATTAGGCGATGAAGCATGAACTTCCCGGGTGCGAGACTTTTATTTTTAACTGGACAGGTTACAGTAATCATAGAGTCTATTGAAGGTATCTGAAGGACTATCCGAATTTGCCCGAAGAGAAGAAACCACTGGAGTGTCTCATGCAGAAAGGTACGGTACTATTGATTGGTTTAGATTACGGTAGCCTGATGATATATTGATTTCTCAATTACAGGCGAGGTGATCTACTTCCCTGATAAGTGGTGGCACGCTACTCTCAATACGAGAACATCCGTCTTCATTAGTACCTTCCTCAGTCCCGTCCCATTCGCAAAAGAGGAATTATAAGAGTTGCATATATGAATGAAATGATTTATAGCTTCAATTGTATGTATCTACTAATAATAATACGAATTAATTGTTACATGAAATTGTGTTTTAGCTCTGTGATTGAATCTAATGAGTTTTAGCCTATTTATAGCTTCTAAGCAACGTTTTACGGTTACGTTTGGTTGTTCAATTTATCATGTCTGGTCATTTATAAATGAATTGTTTCCAAAATTTGATTTCAATTGGACTTCAAGGGTTATGCATCCCAGAAAGTATCTGAATTTTGTGGTGGGTTTAGGCTAAGAGCACCGGTCATATTGCTTTCGTCAAGACGTCTTACGTGAAATTTATTTTGACTGTGCTCTGAAACGCAGGACCTCCTGTTCTCTCAATTGTGTTCTAGTCCAATGGGATGAGAGAGGGAAGAACGGGAGAGAGACTACATCGATTCCCCCCCCCCCCCTCTTTCTTTCTCTACTCTCACTCAGTCCACTTGCCAGTAGTCACTCACTTTTTGCACTAGAATTTCTTCTTTTCCATCTTCTGCAGTCCTTCACAATGCGTCGTCGTGGAGTGGGAGTGGGAGCGATGCAGAATAAGCAGCAACTGCAGGTTGGTCAAATACCGATTACTGTTTTTGAGAAATTCGGATCTTAGTTGCCGTATTCATTGGTATAATAGTTAGGCCGTCAAAATAAGCGACCCACGAAACGCGACTGTCACACGAAAATTTGATTATGAAAGGTCTTGAGTTTTGTTGTCACAGAATTATTGACTGCAGAATAGATGACTAGTGAATGAATGCCCAGTAAATTTCATCTCTCACAGGCCAAATTCACAGCGAAGGGCAACGAATTGGCGGGTGAGCAGCTTCGATTGTTCTCACAGCAATTGGATGCATTCACTGGTGAGTCATTGGAGGAACTTCAGGAGATTTACTTCTGTGTAAAAATATTGATTTGGAGATAGAGAGGATAGTTGTGGTTCCAAGTTCTTTGACATTTTGTGAACTAGGTAGATTGTGGTCTCACCGATGATACTTACTATGAATATTGTTGTTGGTAGTATTGAATTCCTTGCATGTTGTGAAAATAAATAATCTTCATTACTCCGTTGGAGTAAATCGTGGGGTTCGAATATCGAAAGTATGTAAACCATAATCATCATTTTCAGTTCGTCTGGAGGATTTCGCCCACAAACATCGTGATGAGATCAAGAAGAATTCGCAGTTTCGTCGTCACTTCCAAGAGATGTGCTCGAGTGTAGGAGTGGATCCATTGGCATGTGAGTTGTGATGGTATAAACAATATGACTGAATTTGATTGATTAGAACTCTGCACGAAGGGAGTATAAGGTATGGTTGAAACACGGGATTGTTAGGACAAGTGAAGCTATCACGATTGATTAAACCCCTCCGCACGCTGAGTATACAGTAGGGCTGAAACACGGAAATTATGGGAAAAGAAATGTTAAATTTTGGGAATTTTATCATGATATGTCCAAAACATCAATAAAACGAGGAATGTTAATGACTTTAACATTGACTGAATCTCAAATATACCTGGGTCAATAAATTCCTTGCAGCGGGAAAGGGATTCTGGGCGGAGAAGTTGGGCATGGGCGACTTCTACTATGAATTGGCAGTGCAGATTGTCGAGGTTTGATCTCTGATCTCTATTTTCTATGTTGATCTTTGATCTCTGATCTTTCTTCTCTAGGTGTGTCTCTCCACCAATCACATCAACGGTGGCATCATGACAGTGGAGGAATTGAGGACGAGATTGTTGAGATCGAGAAGTAGAACGAGAAAGGAGACTATTACGGCGTAAGTGGAATAGGAGGAGAGGAATGGGGTTGTTGTGGCAAAATATTGAAGTTAATTGCTGCATTATCAGCAACATTTTAAAATTTATGTTCATGGTGGTTTTCTGCTCTAGTGGCTAAACATATTGGTAAAGAATCAATCGATGCGACGTTCCTGGTATTTAAGAAAATCCTATACATTGCGCGTCTTCAAATACGATACAGGATACGAATGGGAACATGCCGTTCAATTTAGGTGTTTTTTAACTCTTAAAATTGTTTTTATTTCGAAGCGTCGACTATGTAGGTTCAGGTTTCAGAGCCTATCCTTAGGCACTTTGAGACGTTCAAATTTGCTATTTGGTTGACAATTGTGTGCTGCAAAAAATATCTCTATCACTATGTCTAACTATTAGGTAATAGTGTTTTTGTTTTGGTTAAATTACGATATTTATTTTTTTCTGATTGTAGTGACGATGTGCTTCGTGCAGTGGAGAAACTGAAGGTGCTCGGGAATGGATTCGAGCTGATTCCCCTCGGAGGAGGACGATTCCTCGTTCAGAGTGTACCCGGAGAATTGAGTGAGTACACAGATCTCATGAAAGATGGAAGTTGGTGATTATTGGTTTCGAGATTGGTACATGGGGGAGGTTTGGGCTGATTGTTCAATTAACCTCTAGCGTCAAAGGAATGCAAATATTATCGAGCCGGATCCACAGAGCAGTAGTTCTTTAAATTCGTGATTCGCAGTTTCACATTTTCCATGAAAGATGCACTAGTGTCAGTGTCTAGTGAAGTATGGTATTGTTTATCAACAAGATAATAGTAAAACAATTGCTAGGCATGGATCACTCTCGCGTGCTCCAACTGGCAGAGGATGCAGCCTACGTGACCAAGGAACTAATCATCGACAGACTACGGTAAGTTGATCATATATCGATTGACACAGTTACAGTAATCCATCATTTTCCAGCTGGGACGACGCGCGTGCTCAATCGGTTCTGGATCATCTCGTCAAGGAAGGACTCGCATGGGTCGATAACCAGCCGACGGATACGATTCAGGTACGGTAGATCACGATCGGAAGTGATTGAGAACTGATTTTATTCTTGGATTCATTACGGTAATTTCAGTACTGGGTGCCGTCTCTCTTCCTTCAGCAGTATTGTCACAGTAGCAGTTCCACTTCAGTCAGTGACTCACTCCATTCGACGGCGTATTAATCTGCCTCTCTCTATCGATTTTTCGATTGATTCTAGCCCCTCCTTGTCTGGATACGGTATCTTCCACCAATGTTTCATTAGTCACCACTCGATTGTAGCTACAGACTATGTAAAAATTGATTGTAAGAATTTGTAAATAGATAAAAGTTGGTCTTTTATCACTGAGTTATCACAGATCACAGATTCAATTTACAGAGTTACCTGGTATTTAATGTTTTTCAAGAGAGAACCTGTTCATTCAACAACTTAGTTTGAATATCGATGCAATTTGAATGGAGCCAAATCATTTTCTCTCCTTTATTCCCCCCTCACCTCCTTCTCTTTTCATTTCTACACTCTTCTCCCTTCCCGATCGGCCAATGTCCACAACTCCTCGTCAGTTTCTACCCCAGCTTCTTGATCTATGATCTTTGATCTCTCCCTCTTCAGACAGGGAAAGCGATGGTAGCCCTCACACGGATCGACACAAGTCCACCACACCTCGTCAGTTTGATCTTTGATCTCCTCAGATCTTTGATCTTTAGACAAGGAACGAGACGGAGTCCACGTGAAAGATCTTGGTCGGGACTTTCTCAAATTATTCAAACGAAAGAAGAAGAAGGATCAGTCTCCCCATCCTCCTCACCTTCCTCCTCCCTCGTCGCCCGCTCCTTCCAGTGACACACAGGTACGGTATCTCCCCCCTATCGACAACTGATCCGGACCGGCAAATGGTCGATACCGTACTCTACGGCATTGCAGAGAGAGGATGCCTCTGATCCCGTCTCGTTTGCCATTCAACATCTTCCGGCCACTTCTCCGGTTCATTCGGAGGTACGGTAGCTCCTCTCAATCGATTCCGTATCCCTCCCTATCGAACTCTCCCAGGTCACTCAACACTCGGCCGACGCGAGAAGCGTGATTCATGTGGCGACCTCTGTAATACTCAATCGATATCCTACCATACCCTACCGTATTCCAGGCTACATCGATGACTGAAATCACTTCGACGGGTGCAACTTCGGGCGAATCGGTCGATCACGATAATTCCGTCGAAGACAATAAGAAGAAAGCCGCACGGTATGGGGGGTACGGTAGATTGATCGATTGATTGGAATCATTCCAGAGAGGAGCGACGGGCCTTCTATCGCTCACAAGGGTACGGTAATCGAAGTGATACGGTAGATGGAGGTTATCGATTATAGAATTCATATTGTTGCTGATGAGGACGACACGACGGATCACGAGGAGTCTCATTGTCCATTCCGGTGAGGTTTACGGTAGAGTACGGTAATCGATTGATATCTCAGGGTCGATCGTCGATTGATCGATCGTCTACAATGGAAGGACGGCGTCACTCCTGTCGAATTCGGGGTACTGTAATCCCCTTTCATCGATCGATCGATAACTGATTGTTTTCAGAAACTGCGAAAGCCTCGATTCGTAAAGCGACGAGAGGACAAGCAACCACTTCTCATGGATGCTATTCCACTTGGAGTATCGAGAAAGAGATCGAGGGAGAGGATCGGATCAAAGGAAGATTTGAAAGTGAATTAGGATGATCTTTGATCTTTCTAATCGTCGTGATCTTTGGTCTCAGGATGCTCTCTCGCCAATGCAGTCTCCAATGACCGCTACTTCACTGGAAAATTCAAGAAAGAAAAACGATAAGAAGAAGAAAGACGATGTGACTCCGCCCACTTTGATCTTTGATCTCTGTCTTTTTTAAGGAAGGATTCTCGGCCAAGGATGGAAGGCCTAAGGAAGCGACACCATTGGCCGTTTCAAGGAAAAGGAGTAAAGAAGAAAAGAAAGAGGAACTGAAGGTTGACTCTGCCCCTTTTTGATCTTTGATCTTTGGTCTTTCCAGGATGCTGTTCCCCTTGAGGACAAGAAGAAGAGTAAAGATGATAAGAAGAAGGACGAGGTTGTATGATCTTTGATCTTTGATCGCTTCTTTCCTTTGTAGGAAGATCCGATGTCTCGTCGTAAGAAGAAGAGTCGAAATATTGGAAGTGCAGAGGAGGGAGCAATTGAAGATGAAAGTGATCAAGAGAAAAGAAGAAGAAGAAAAGGAGATGAGGGAATGAAGGATGGACTACCTGTGGAGGTTGATTGCGGTAGATTGATCTTTGATCTTATCCATTCCATTTGAGGATCGAAGAGTGGGAAGAAAGAAGGAAAGTGATGCCGATCGAAAGAAGGAGGAGAAAGTAAAGGAAGAGAAGAAGAAAGAAGAGAAGAGTGGAGGAGGAGATGAAGGAAAGAAGAAGGAGGCAAAGGGAGGAGAGAAAGATAATGAGAAGAAAGATGGAAGAAAGGAGAAACAATTGGAAGGGAAGAAGGATGAAGATGGGGAGATAAAGGGAGAAAGAGAATTGAGAGAAGCGAGAAGGAAGGAAGAGGAAAAAATTGGAGATAAAGACAATGAAGGTATACGGTAGTCCTTGTTACGGTAGTCAATTGATACTCATCAGGACCTAAATCGGATGATCGACTAGCCGTGGTTCCCTACGAGAAATGGCCCGTTCCTGCGATATTGGAGACGATCGATGGATACACTGGATACCGTATGCTACCGTAGTCACGACCACAGTAATCATTCCGTATAGGAGTCCTCAGTACCGGCTACAAGACTGCCTACTTTGGCTACGTTTGCATGCGTGAGTCGAGGGGACTCTCTCCATTCTGCATGATCTCTCGTCTACTCTGACCGTCGAGGGATCGTGTGGAATGAAGAGACATACCGTATCCTACCGTACTGCTCTGATCTACAGTATTGCAGACGTATCGTATTCATTCGTTACTCATCTCTTCTCATTCGATTTCAATCGATCCGTTCCTCCTTCGATCTCACAGGTTATTCACCATCTTTCTTCCCCCGGCTAAATTAGCGTTTCTCTCGCAGAAACTACTAACCCCCACGGAAAAGTCGAAACCGGAAAAGAGAGATGGTGAGAGATTAGAGGATGGGCAGAGATCAAAGATCAATGTTGATTCAGAGAGTAAATGTCCCTCGCAATCGACAACCCCTCAATCGAACACTCCCCGATCTACTAAACGTATCGTCATCAAGACGCCTGTAGAATGTTAGTTTTATTAATTATTTAATTAATTAAATATTAAATTTGAAGACTCGAATCTTTCCGTGCACTCATCTGACTCGGTCGAGGTCGCCATGTGTAATTGAGGTACTTTATTTGAATTATTTCAAATAATAAAGTATTTCTTTCAGATGCAGAGAAAACTTGTCAAACGAGAGAAACGAAGAGACAAAACGTTTTTCATCGATAAATTGTCGGAAAGCCGAATTGGCACAGTAACACACACACAGCTCTGAATATTTAGAATTGAAAAGAATGTTGAAGTCACGAGATTCCAAGTTATCCATCTTGGCGGAAGTTTCTGTTTCGAGTTTCCTCCTCAAGTATCTGCCATCGATGGATGCTCTGTGTCTCTCATTTCACAATACTCTCTCGTTTCTCTGACTAACGAGAGATAATGCATAAAGGAGAGTCGACAACATACCATCTCACACATCCTCCCACTCGTTCTCCTCTCTTGAGTAGTTCAAAGGGAACAACAACTCCTCGTGTGTTCGTTCCATGTTGACGCCACACAGTCGGCCTCCTCTGATCCCTTTCTGTACTCGAAGGAGGATGAGACATCTACTCTCTCATTATCCCCTGATCTCTCGTCAGTGAGAGAAGCGAGAGGCTCTTGATTGTGACAGAGGAAAGCATTCCTCTGCCCATCGCCCCCCCCCCCTCAAACACTTCTTTCTCAAAGTAGATCCTGAGTAAACACCAGTCGAGGTTTTGATACCCAAGCCGATCCTGAGAATAGAAAGAAAGAGAGGCCAAGGCAAGGTTGATTGATCAACGAATTATGATGAAACCTCGATGAAGAGCATCGGAGAAAATGTGGAAACTTTGTAGTGTTTCTCCTTCAAGCTGCAGAATGAGTCACCATTGATGCTTTCATGATAATGAAGAATCGATCTCTTCCTACCTACCTAGGTAATAATAAAAGTGAAGAGGAGGATGGAGAGACGTTTTCTGCTTACCTCTATTGAAAATAACTTTCCTAAACCCCCTCAAATATAGTTCTTCTAATCTTGGATGGTCCAGTCATACCTTCTCGTCCTGCGTGGTTCCGTGTTGCCATCGGGACCACTTGAATTCCGTCTATGGAGAGATCGACGTGATTGAGAGAAAGAAGTGAAGAGAGTGAAGAGAGGGGTCATCAAACAATCCGAGTGCACTGGGCAACTTTGCGGACAATTGTTCTCAAATTTGAAATCTTGTATAAAAAATGAAGAAACTAATTATTCACTTCGTGCTTTTTGAAGAGATGGATTCTTCAACCGTAACAATAATCAGCAGACCATCGATCTACAACATCTGAGGGTAGTGCCAACAGCTTTTCCTCACAATCAGTTACGCAATCAGTCACTCGCAGACAACAACAGTATATTTTCGATGGACTGTTTCACTGATTCGTTCAATGTGTGATCCTCTTCATACTGCCCACTATCTCACCCTGATCTCACCCTGTCTGACCTACGTCAGCACACAATTTGCAGCTGACAAACAGGAAGATAATCCGATGAAAACTACAGAAAGCAGCACGGAACCTCCTGATTAGCGTTACAAATGTGTGAGCAACTAATCTCCTGCGCACTCTCAAAACCATTTCCCGTGACTGTTCTGCAAAGATAACAAACTGACCCGAAATGCAACGAAAGTCTACGGATCAAAGAAGTGATGACTCAAGGAAGAAATGGATTCCAAGGATCTTCGTACCACCAAAAACACTTGAAGTTCTTGCATCAAACAGATCAGTTTCGAAGATATTTGATCGTGAGACAAAAGGCGCGTCTCGATTACCCTTTCTCCAACTCCAGTAATAATCATCCCCCTTTCTATTTGTATTTGTTATGTGAGATAGCATCTCCTCGATGCTTCCCTCCTCCTCCTTCCCCTTCTCTCTCTCTTCAGTATCTGGGGCGGAGTATCCTCCTACTCGCCCCATATAAAAGGGAATCAGCATCTTCCACTGTCATTCGTCTTCCTTCCTTCCGCTCTCCGCCCCTCATCATGCAACTGTAAGTACCTCCTTCCATCTGGTTATTCATATCCTCTAGGGATTGTGGGTGTCTGTTGAACTACCTAGTGCACTGCACCTTCTGCTGCAGAGTAACTCATTAAACAATGAGAACGATTGAATTCGTTCCGTTAGATAACTGATCTTCATCAAACTTATATTAACTTCCATCCTTGCAGACTCATTCTCACATCACTCGCAACGCTGGCCGCAGCTCAATACAGTAAGCCTTTCCTCTCCCTACCGTACCCTTGCATTGAACTCACTACCGTAACCCATCGCATGTCTTCCCCTTCCTAACCTCTCACTGCAGATATAACCTCATCTCGTTCCGTGCCCGGTCCCTTACCATCCTTCATGGGTGATCGATTCACCGATCCCGTCCGTCTCTCATCCACTCAATCAATTAATCGATCCACTGCTCTGCCTACCGTACTCACTCCCGGTCTCCGTCTAGCCCGTCCCTCTCTCTCTTCCCGTAGTGCTACCGTACCTCAATCTACCTCTACCGTATCCGCTCCCTCCTATCGATCAGTTCATCTTCCTCCAACGGATCCTCTAGTCTCTCGTTTCTCTTCCCTTCCTCCCTCCACTCCTCCCCCTGTCGAGGCCCTTCGACAGTTGACCCACGCAGCCTACGATTTCATCCTTTCCCGTTTGAATGAACTGGCTCCAGAGGGGAACTCGAAAGATACTGTAGCTGAACGATCGATAATCGCCCCCTCTGCATCGGATGACGTCGTTGTTGAGTTACCTTCTAAGGAGCAGAAGACGTCAGTTGAGAGGTCGACGGACTCGGCTCGAAGGGAATATCCAGTCATTGTGGATGGAGGAAAGGGAGAGGCGTATCTGAGGAATGAGGATAGAATCGTCACTGAAGCAGAAAGGGCACGAGCTGCTGCTGTTGATGCATTCTTTCGATCACTTCCCGTAGAACCATTGAGGGGATTCATCCCGGTGTGAGAATCGATTGTTCCCTTTGCCCGCTCACTAACGTTGTTTGTAAATACCTCGTGTTCACTAACTTATTGAAGAATGAAGGAATGTCCGTTCGGTTCTCTCTTGTTTTCTGTATTCTTCTCACTCTCTCAAGAGAGAAGAGATGAGTAGTCCAGAACAAACACATACTGAGCATTCATGATCTAACCACTGAACTTCCTTCCGCCCCCTCTTCCTCGAGTGCCATAACCTACCATAACCCTACCGTATCCCATGCTCTAACCCCTCGCTTCATCCTGCTTCATTGCAGGTGCTTCCCCTTCTCCCTCCGCTTCCACTCCCTCACCCTCACAGATTGCCCGTGACCCATCAGCCGCGGCTGCTGGTTCATCTTCCTCCTCTTCGGTACCCGGTTACCTACCCGACTACCAGGGCGATCGATTCACGGATCCGGGCAGAATTGCCGAGACGAAAGCACTGAATGCTCCATTCTTCCAATCGATTGGCGGTGCTCCTCCCCCTCCTCCACTCAATCCCGCTCAACAAGGAATGAACACTGCAGGAGGAAGCAGTACTCCTTCTCAATCTAGTGGTACGCTTCCAACCCCTCCTCCCTCCTCTACTCTTCCCTCACCTATTAATGCCCCAGGGCGACGTTTTGCTGACCCAGTCTCTACAGTAACCGCTCCTACCATGTCCACTCCTACCGTAACCACTACTCCGTCTCGTTGTGATTGCACCTGTCCTAATCTCGTCGTCCCATCCAGCACCACTCCCGCTTCAACAACAGTAGCACCAAGTGCGCCAACGCTTGCAGTCATAAATCCCACGAGCACCACAACCACGTCAGCACCGCTTCCCGCTTCGACCATTGCAGGTGTAACCTCGCCTACTACGGTATCTTCCAATGCCACTACCGTATCCGGCTAACTCACGAGTTCATTCTCCCCCCCTCTCTTTGCTACAGTATTCTTCCTGATCTACCGTACACTTACACATTCGCTTCACTTCTTCTCTAGCGTCATAACCACCCCTGAAATAAAGTATTGAATGACATTGGCGTTCGTTCAAATAACACACAAACACAATTCATAACTTCTTCAATAAGAGTTCACGAGAGAGAGTACACAGAAGAGATGTGTTCATCTTTCAGCCACACAGTACTACACTCCCTCTACACAGTACTCGTCTACGGGATACGGTACTCAACAGCAGTACGGTACTACCGGATACAACAATGGTAAGGGACGGGAGAAGGGGGACTGGTCCTAACTGGATCTTCCTTCAGGCTATCCGTCCACCAACACTCAGTACTACAATCCCTCTTCATCCTCTCAACAACAGTACTACAACAGCCCCACCACTTCTCAGCAATACTACAATCCCTCATCGACTGGATATAACTCCAACACAGGGTACTACCAGCCCCTGTCCACTAATGCGGGGTGAGCCAATCTGGCTGACGATACCGTAGTATTAGAGGGTACTGTAGTCGGCGGATTCTAATCGATTCCCTTGCAGATATGTGAATGGACAGACGACGAATAACTGCTGCAACACTCAGTACTCTCAGGGTCAGACCACCTACAACAATGGATACTACGACTCTTCTTCAACCAACTGTTGCTACCAGGTACTGTAGTCTACCATACTCTACCGTGCTCTACTGTAATCCTCCTCAGGGCTCTACTCAGTCGTGCTGTAACTCGATGCTGAACACTATTGGATACTCTCAGCCTTCGACCTCTCAGCAGTACTACAACCCCTCTTCATCCACTTACAATCAGCAATACGGATATTCCTCCACTCAGTCTCCCTCTTACCAGCCCTACGGTAGAAAGTAGACTACCGTAATCCATCCATTCCTACAGTATCCTCGCCCTTCCCTGTACAGTACGATCGGTCGCCAGAGTATTCATGTGTTCTTTATTTCGGAATAGCAGAAGAATCCGCAGAAAACAAAGATTCGTGATAAAGAATGCCGATGAGAATCGACTCTATTTGCTCACTCGATAACAGAAACAAAACATACAAAGAGAAGAGAAAGAAGAAGAAGTAACTGAGATGACCCGAATGACTATCCTAGCTATTAATCCATCGATCGATTAGAGGGTCGATCATTCCACTCTCAATCCCATCGATTTCTGTTCGCGAGATAACCAAGAGAGTCCTCGATCTGAAATGGAGAGAATTCATGATGCATAGACATTCCATAAATTCATGATTCACAGTTTTACCAATAACAGAAAAAGAATAATGTGCCCTCAGTTCAATACCAGTTCCAGAGACGTTGAAGAAAAAATCAAATATGCGACAACTATTGCATCACATGCCTCTATGCAGTTTCAGTCAGACTACCAAATTGCAACGGAGCACATCGTCTTGATTTCTGTGCGCTCTGATCTCATTAAAATTTTACAATTCGGAAACGAGTACTTTTCGGTTTCACCCTATGATCAAGATCTCGAACGAGCGCTGCTATACGATGTCTAGCTTGCTCTTGTTCCTAACCTCTAATCAAATTGATACTTTTCCACTTACCGTGGTGTGCTTGTGCAGCAGTGTGCCGACGTTTCCCTTCCTCTTGAGACCCGTCGGAGACGTCGCCTTTGGCTGCAATTAGTGACGTCACTGTTGAGAAGAATGAGCGAATCCCAAGATAGAATAACGATGACCATCACATTGGAATGATCATAACTCCAACCAACTATCAAATTGAATCTACCTTGCTGGGCATGGTTTGATCTTTGATCTTCTGTTCTTCCATCTCTCTCAACTCGTTGAGTGACTGCACTCCCTTCGATTCCAAGTAGTGTCGTTCCGTCGACTGCAATCACTCATTTACTTATTGTAGCTAGACATTGTAGCAACGTTTTTATTCCCACGCGTCGTCTAGTGCCTGATGTATCACAGATCGCAGTATTTCAGAGAGAGATCAATTTATCTACCAACACGTGCCAAAGAATGAATAAATAAATAAAAATATATATAAATTAAGAATGAAAGAAGCAGTGAGATGTGTGAAGTAGAGACTATACATCTCCTAGTTCGAAACAGTCAGAACAATATCCACTCGAACTTGGGGAAAAAAGGTTAGGTGTTCAAAACCTGTTTCTTACATGCTTCAGTCACAATTCATGTGTAGGATTCTCACTATCAATGTGATTGCTGCATAACAAAATAAATAGTTAGTTGCCTACGCCACAAACGCAAATTAGACAACAGCGCATTCCCGTTTCAGCGAGATGTTAACCCAATTAAATTGAACTTATAACCGATCTGTGCAACCGTTCCAATGAGAGAAAAAAAACGAAAATAATTCCTTCGCTCACCTCATCGATATACGGCTGTGCGAGCATCTTCATCACTCCGAATTCTCGTGCGAATCGTTCTCGAGTGAGGGCCACCATATTGCCCGAGATGGCGTAGTCGGGACGACCCGTACTGTAATCGGATGATTAGTGTTTCACGGATAACTCGTAATTATATTGAACATGAAAGTTCTGATGTTATATCGGATCCCTCCAAAAAAATCCAAACACAATACAATTGCTTTACTAATGATTGCGGCCCATTTCCAAACCTTTCTACCAGAGTACTACATATTTTCGATGAAAACTTTCACTCATTGTTCCAACACGATACGTGTTTCATGTATAATACACTAGGCGAGTACTCGCGTTAGATTCGATCCGGTAGCGTCTTCCTCCACAAAATAAAACAATAAATATGACAACTCACGCTTTCTGTTGTGGCATGAGTGGTCCCTTGTATCCCACCTCCCACACTCGTCGATTCCAGTGACGCTTGTTCAGATTACCCAACACTGACGTCGTAAGGCGCATCTGATGATACCGTGATTCATCGAATACCGTACCCCAGGCTACCGTACCATTTCATAAACCCTTTCCCTTTCGATCTACAGATATCTTTAGAGCCATCGACTCCTTTTCGTCTTCCACCCAAATGTTTCGCGACATCAAATCTTCTTTATCCCAAGCAAGTCATACGCAAAAAATAACTTACATAAATACGATTATTACAGTTAAAAGGAACACCTACACCGTGCATAAAAAGAGAATAAGCGGAGGGCAAATGAAACAAAAAGAGTAGCATGATACGGTATCGATAAGAGGAGGAAGGGTCACAGCAAACAGATAGAATCTACGCAGACTAGTTTCTCATACACACAATAAGTTACAATCAATCAGTCATCAATCCACCAATAACACCCCACGCTTGACACACGAACTTTTGTACGAATCGATGAACAATAAAAGCTGAATGAATAAAGGGCAGAGCAGGGCACAACTCGAGTCAATCAATATGTCTGGAGGTACTCAAAGGGATGGGGGGGGGGGATGGGAGTGGATTTCACGGGGCGACTACCGTAGTCTTCCTAATGGTTTCGACTGGTTGCATTTCGAAGTGGCAATTCCTTGATGAGTAATTTGACAGCTCCAACCCATTTTCTCTTGTTGTCCTCCTTCTGGAACTCGAGTCTGATCAGGGAAAGAGACGAGCATTTCCTCCAAATGACGATGAGCATCATCGTATGCCTCACGATCAACAGCTGCAATTGGGAATGATGATCAATCAATATTTGAGAGATCAAAGATCAGAAAAGGGCTTTCTCATTATTATTTCATCCAGATAATCCCCTAATACCATGATTGCTAAACATTGCGTCAGAGCTCATCAATTGACGCAAATTACTAGGGATTAGATCAAAGGCAAAAGATCAAAGATCAAAGTGCTCACCATCGACGACATAATTGAACTTCTTAATGAATGGATCGTCTTTGCTCATCTCTCCAATCTCTCCCTTCAACGGTCTTAATCCCAATTGAACTCCGTGACTTTTCGCCTGAAAGACATATTATTTTGTAAAATACTTCTCAAATTGAATAAAAATAAATGATGATAAATCAACTCACTTGGGGCAATTTAACGGCTCCCTTGACGAGGAATTCGACCAGTTTCGATCCATTGAGACTCACGTCTCCCGGAGCTTTCATCGGAGGTCTGACCATCATGATAACTCATTTATACTTTTCTTCGTCGCTTTACTTTCGCGGCTTTCGAGTTTCGAAATTCGTTTCGTAAACCAACTACTCTCGGACATCTCATATATCCGACGCCTTCCATCTTCCCTTCTTTCGAAATAAAGTAAGTGGTCAAGTATCTAATCCCTCTTCATTGTAGTCATAGATACGGACGGGAGATAAAGAGCGCATGAGAAGGAGGGGAGGAGACAGGGAATAAGGAAGTGTTGATGAGGGGGGGGGGGGGGGGGAGTGAACAAGAGCATAGCAGAACCGCTGTGATAGTTCACAGATACGCATGTAGTCTTCCATCGGTGGTGCTCAATGTATCCGCCCTCAACTCACTTGTAATTGAGTGAATCGATGAATGAGTCATCCTCTCCGGGCACTGTATTGGGAGGAGTGAAGAACATTAGATTCGGATCTGCCGCGCCCATGTAATTCATCTGAAATCACTCATTCTCATCTTCAATTTGACCCAAGTTCAACCGGGTTTCAAGAGCATCGTATGACTCATAACCTTCTATGCTTCTAGTATTCCTCTATTGTATACGGAGAACAATCGGAGAACAATCCGTACCTGATGGGGTGAGCTATGAGAGGAAGGTTGATTGGAATATAGATCCATTTGTCCATCCCCATGTGCATGCTGCATTTGACCCGTCTGATCTGAAATGGAACGTCGTTAATCAACGCGTTGCCTACATGAGCCAAATTCCAGTAACTATTCTACTAAATATACGAAGGAATGTGGATGAATGGAGAGAGGGATGAGGAGTGGGGATGGAATCGTCTCGTGATTGGAAGAAGGAGGATTTAAGAGTGGATGCGAGGATATGTCAGTCCGCAATATACGCGAAGAAGGAAGGCAGGAGAGGGGGGATAAGGATAAGAGCACTTATGAATGAAAACTAGAAGACGAGGGGGCATCCATTTATCTTCCCACTCATCGCAATATGAAGAGATGCGACTTCATGTCAAACTGATTCTCACTACACGTAAACGCCCAGTGAATGCGTCAATTGCTAATCTCCTCTTCTTACACAGGTCGAACGGTTAAATTTATAAAGATGGTCAATTAGCGCCCCATACAAGAATCGAGAATCGAGTTCCCCTTCGTAAAACTAATGACTCACTTAATCCATGCATGTTGTACATTCCGCTGTCGTACTGAGTGTGGTGCGTGATGTTGACCACCTAAATGCATGTATTTATCGATTGTTCAATCTGCGATTCGTCAGACTAGGAATGAATGGTGTTACCTGTCCTCCGGGTTGCTGATAGGGCGACATGGGAATGGGTCCTGCGGGTGGTGCAGCGACGGAGGGAGGATGGGAAGGATGGGAAGGAGGAGGGATTGCAGATGGAGGGGGCTGATGAGGCTGAAATGAAGGAGGGGTTAGGCAGGGTAAGTGGGCAGTAAATGAAGTCGTACAGGCTAGGATGGATGTTGATATACTGACAAGGTGGGAAGGGAGATCACGGAAATGATATCAACGCTGTGTACATCTTGATAAGCGCTCTAACAATGTCGTCACAAGATAGGATCATAACATCCATCGTAGGATGAGGATGGGACTAATATCTTCCCCCCTATTAACGCTTGTTTTCGCAACATCCTCAGAAATCTCTCCTCTCGTAGGAAAAAATCCATAACAACAGTGTGGACATTGCGACAAGGGAATGGAAAAGGGAAGGCGAGGGAAGGAAGGAGAAGGAGGAAAGGTAGTCAATCATACGACTGGAGATTGTGTGAGGGTGGGGAGGAAGGAATGAGACATTCCCGTCCAATTGAATCAAGGGAACGGATAGAATAGGAGTCACGAGATCCCCATTATTCATCCCGTGAGCTCCCCTTCCCATGCTATCGGGGCAGATTGGCCTGTGCGACTGACTCAGGCACATGTTATAAATCTGACTGGCAAGAGATATTGGGAGTTTGAGAGTCGTGTCACTACTCGAGTGAGACTGTGTACTGTATGACAGTCCCGTCCTTCCCATTCATGAGAATGGAGAAGGGGGACGATTTGGAAGGGAGATATGGAAGTGAAGAGGTGTGAGAATATTGGGCACGAGGCTCTAGAAGGGAGAAATCGAGTCAACGACCACAACTCAGATGAAGGGAGGAATCAGAATACGCTTCTTCTTCTTCTTCTCGAGTAAATGGCAGTGAAAAGGAGGAGGAGAATCTCAGATGATTGGTAGTTACTGACACCTCTCATTTATCAGTGGATGCGTCATTACTCCTCCTTTCTCAAGACGTCAAAAATAGATGGAGTGATGCACTATCTCGATACATCACTAGTAGCAGTTTGCGAGAATCGGAGTAGTACGACGATGACATCAATCATCAGTGAGATAAGTACAAATGAGAAGGAAGGAAGGGAAGGAAGGAATGAGTCGGTCTACTAATTGAAGTGACTGACTACGTAGATTCCTTCAAATAGAAGGATTCACGTAGTAATGGGAAGAGACCGATCATCAGTCTGAGTGTAGACGAGACCTTCATGAGACATCCCCTCTAATTGTGAGATACTCACGCAAAGAACAACAACAAGAGAAGGGGAAGTGAGAAACTACAATTTATTAGTCGACAAATTTCGATCAATTGTTCCCCTTCTTCCTACTATCTTTCACTTTTCTCACTAGAGATCAATAAGGGGATTAAATGCAAAACAAGACCGAATGATACTCCGAATGAAACTCTGATCATTTCCTGAAGCACAGATTCTCGGAAAAATATAATTTTCACACAGATCTAAAAAGCCAACGAGCTCTGGAATATTCCGTGCCGTTCCAATAAGGAAAAATTGAATGGAAAAACAGGAGGTGAAAAAACAAGGCAGCTACAACTGTGAGTGAGTGTTATGATTATGGGAGAAAGATCTGTTGATTATGGGAGAAAGGATAAAGAGTTCGAAAGATCAGTTATCAAAAATTATACATGCAAGTCTACGATTCAATTTGCTTTAGAAAACAATAAATGGTAAATTTAAAAGTTTTAGGTTGCAGAATCTCTCAAAGCGGGGTGCAAAGTAATCTCCTACGGCGCTTCGAGCAATAGGGAAATGGAATGAACAAGGCAGACTGATATTCAATCTGTGATATCTCTCTCGTTAATGGGTACGGAGACACAGAGCGTGACTCTCAGTGTTGAGCACACGCCTTTTCTCTCGATAGCAACCAGACTATTTCCCCATCTTGCGTTCTAATCAACCCGAGTGTCTCCCTCACACACATGTAAACCACGAGATGGCAGAATATGATCACGGACACACTTAGTAGGCAATGTAATCACTCATTGGAGCGATACACTGACCAGGAGCACTCTCATAAACACATGGATACGATTTTCTATGTTCCCTCTTGAATGAGCTCTTTTCAACTACTATTTCGCAAGAAAGCTCGTCGAAGAAAATAAGTGGCATGAAAACAAGAAAAAGGGAGTAATCTCACCTGCTGGGGGTATTGCTGCTGCATATGCAGTTGCTGTTGTTGCTGCTCCTGAGGAGTGTACCGAATCCTCCCGTGGGTGCCACACTATTGCTTCCCGGCATACTGTAACCTGGCTGAAATTATCGATTGGTTGAGAGACAAATGATAAACCGCAACAAAAGAAAGTCGAAGGTGGCTGACAGTGAGATGGGAAGAGGGTAGATCACTTTTCCTGACCCTATTCTCGATATCAATCGATAGATCGAGGAGGCTTTTCTATACAGCCTTTGATCTACCAGCTTCTCTCTAGTTCACAGCTATCATTTCGTTGTATTCTGGTTGATTTTTCCGTTGTTTCAACCAACCTGGGCGTAGTACTGTTGCTGCACCGGTTGCATCTGCTGCCCAGGCTGCATCGACTGAAGGGACGCCATGCCATTGGCCATTCCCATTGGCATTCCCTGCTGTGGAGAGGCAGCGTACGGGACGGGAGAACCTCCGGCAGCCTCAAATCACTGCTTAGTGCACTATTTTAGCAACTTTTCATGACCAAGTCAAGCATTTTAACAAGCATTCCGGATATTTTTACTTGAATTCAATTGCTTCGTGTGTCTAAATAAATATATTGAGTATAGAAATGAATTCAAAAGTAATGAGTTCATTTTATTGGTAATCAAACGGAGTTACCGTTAGCGAGGGGTCCACTACACGCCTGTAGCGATTGAGACGGCTGCCTGGAAACCAACACTATTTTTGACTCTGTGGTCGGTATGAAATCATTCCATGCGATATCATCGCCATGAAAATGCGGCTAAATAAAGATATTGAGTACTTCTTTCTCTGAATGGAGGATAAACGAGGATAGATGGTCGTACCAGAGGAGGAGTTCCCAAGTGGAGGCGGATCGTTCCATCCGGGTCACTCCGGGCAGCAACGACGTCTGCATCGACGACATCGGCTGCATGCCTGAACGACATGAAGAAATGATAGGAAAGAAGGAAAAAAGTGAATGGAAACTAATGTTAGTATCGCGAGTGAAGAGCTAGTGAATAGGTGGAGGCGCGCGAAAATAAAGAGAATAATTCCCTTTCGCATTCGAGAAGAGCTTCAGATAATGAAAATCACAATATAACCAGTGAACTGATAAAACAATAGAAAATGTTGGAGCTAGTGACGTCATCGACTAGTTTTGGCAAGTACCGTACTATTTTCCACGTGGAGCACTATTCTGATCGAGCATTTCTTTTTTTAAAATTTTTCTCTTCGGATTGTTTCATGATAAAATTAATTATTCATTGAAGTAGACATAGAACAGATAGCAGATTTATCAAACGAGAGAGAAAGCGGAAGATTGGGATGAAAGGAATGAGAGTGAGACGAGAGAGAAACCTGTTCATTGCGCATCTTTACATCCCGACGGCACTCTCATTAGCCAACTTTTTTGTACTCAAAGGTCACCCGAGAAGACTCTCGATCAATGACTTTTCCCGATCATTTACTGCGGAGTAACAAAGAATATCACTGAGTAGGCGAGTGAAACGGATACTCTGGAATGAAGAATGAGGTTTATCTAAAGAGAATTACGTTTGTACCTGAGCTTGAATCTCTTCCGGTAAACTGAGAATGATCCCGTCCATAATTCTTGTAAGAGTGAGGGAATCACCTCTGAAAAATATACGTCTACCGTAGTGATTACCGTATACCTCAACGCTAATTCCGTGATGTGAGCTTTCTGTTCAGTTGTGAGAGATATCATAGCCAGGATGAATGAATCCGGAGGAATGGCTGATTCCACCGAATTGAATTCACTTTGGATTGTCTGGGAAACATTCAAAGTCCATGTTCGTAATTTCTGCAATTCACCTGTTCTGCAAGTAAATCTTGCATGAAATCAGAGATCAAATCATATCTCCAATCTCTAACTGACTCAGTCACATTCATCACTAGATCATCATTGATGTCTAATGTTCGGAAAGAAGGAGAGATTTGGCATCCTGAAAGGATTCTGGGTTCACTCCAGGCTTCTAGGACCTATTCTTCAAACAACCTTTCCTGTGTCCGAACTCGAATGGAGATAGTGGTTCAGGTCTGAAGAGATTGTTCGACGATACGTGAACTCAGATATTCTTAACTGACCTATTTCCAAGCGGTGGAGCGGTGGAATGTATGGTCTAAATCCGAAAGTTGTCTGTGGAGAGGCGGAAGGGGAGGGATAAATGGCCTGATATTACTGTAGATCTCACGAAAATGATTGATCCATGGTTGCACTGGACCTGATTGGGGGAATGTATGGTCTGAAACCAAAATTAGAATTTGGAAGAGGTGGAAGAGGTGGTAAGATGGATGAAAAAGGATGAGGTCCACAATACATGCAACTCATGATCTCTGAAGAATTATCATTTTGAAAAAAACTCGATCTGCAAAGTTACCTCTTACTACAAATAGAACGAAGAGAAGTACAACCGGTTGGTTCATATTGACTGACATCTGCCAAAAACATTTTCCAGCTACGGATTACGCGTGATTTTACGTGCATAAATTTATTCAGCACTTTTGCAGTAATCATAAATATGACACAAGTACACGTGTGATTGGACTTTTGGGATACGGTATGTTCATCGCGAATTTTTTTGCAATTTTCGTTTTTACTGAATTACTCCGATTTATCGATTTATTTTGCGTTCCTTCAGATCCAGAATGCTTCCCCGACGTCTTCTTTCCGCCGCCGTCAAGGTTGCTTCGCGCAGAAACTTCGCAGCAGCCGGTACACTTGCATAATTCATCGTCTGTTTGTTGTTTCAATTTCAATTGTATTTCTTTTTTTAGCTGGTCTGCCGGTGAGCGAGGGAGCGCCCGCCGCTCTTCCGCAGGAGCCGCGCGTCGTCTCCAGCAAAGTGAACGCCCTCGTCGATGAAATCGCCAACCTCAGCCTACTCGAGGTACACTCTTGGTTCTTCCATTTATCACTTTACCGGTCTTCCCCGACGTCATGGGTAGTCCCATGCTTTAAAATTTATGTGAACCCTGACAAAATGGTGGAATGGCGATTATTTTGTTTTTATCAAGTGAAAATATAATTTGGCAGGTGTCAGACCTGAACTGGGCGCTCAAGAAGCGACTGAACATCCCCGATGCGCCCATGATGTCTCCTGGCATGATGATGGCTGCGATGCCTGCTGCAGCTGCAGCTCCCGCCGAGGCTGCTGCTGCAGAGGACGTGCCCAGAAGATGACCTTCAAGGTGACATTATTCTTCTTACAAATATATCAAATCTGTTCATTTCAAAATACGCCTCGTTTTAATATTCAATAACTTTGCAGGTTACCCTGGCCAAGTTCGATGACACGAAGAAGATCGCTCTCATCAAGGAGATCAGAAATATCATTCCCGGACTCAATCTTGTGCAGGCTAAGAAGGTAAGGATGCTCATGTGATTGTAGTCGTTCAGAACTTGATACATTCAACGTTTTCTTCCCAAGTTAAACGATTTATTGAACGAAATTAGCGCATTCTTTAGGCTCCTTCCTTATCGGAAATTATTCATCTCATTCAGTTCGTCGAGACTGCTCCGTGCACAGTGAAGGAAGACATGGGTAAGGCGGAAGCCGATGAGTTGGCAGCTCTTCTCACCAAGGCTGGAGCCACCTGCGAGATTGCCTAGACTGTGATCTATCCCCAGTAGGATATCACCCTTCTCTTTTCTTTTTAGAGTAGATCATGTTGTGTTGTAGTCGTGTTATGTTACTCTATCGATATGAAAATGCCCCCCGCAATCCCATCTCATCCATCGTTGTTTGTTATTGAATTGTTGAAGTGAGAGAATTATTTCTATGAATAAAAGTGTAAACTTCATGCAACAACAAATTGTGGAAAATGAGCAAACAGTTAACTTGTATTTCATTCAACTGGAAACGACTAACACAACAACAACAAAGGGTTAACAAATAACATTTGAAGCGAAATAACGGCATGTGTCTGATGGGAAAGGATAGGTCAGTGATCGCTAAATTGCTATCATCCCGGTCTAACAGTAATACTCGTGGGTCGGATACAGTACTTAGGTGGGTTTGCCTCTCTTCTGTCTTCTGTTCGCAGTTCGACCTGCCTTCATCTGTGCTCCGTGCTTGCGCTTCTTCTCCTGAAATCAAGTATGCGATCGATTTGGATACGGTAGGGTGTTACCGTACCTGAGCCTTCTTCTTCTCCTTGGTAGACATATTCTTCCATGATGCCTTCTTGTTCGTCGCCTTCTTCTTCTTGTCGTCCTTCTTCATTCGAGCATCCACATTCTAAAATTGACCGATTATTAATTGTTGTACATCACGTTTAGAAATTATATTACTGCACTTTCTCAAATCACTTGCTTTTGCAGTGAATATAAGAAAACCACAAATCTCCCATACCTTGTACTGTCCAGTGGGTCTTGCTTGTGTGCCCGTCTTTCCCTTGGTGATCACTCGATAGCTCACTTCCTTCTTCTCCTTTAGCGTCGCCTTCTTGTAGATCCTGCAATTATTCACTATAATTATTGTTATCATGATTATCTACTCACTTCTTCATCTCCTTAATCTTCTCAGAATGTTCTAGATTATCATTCTCGACAATTCCCTCTGCCTTCTTCTTCGCCTTAGACAATCTCATCATCACTCGTTGCTTGCGAGCCTTCGCCTCCGCCACCTGATTATCCATTGATTATTGATTTTATTCGATACCATATCCCCTTACCTTCTTGATGGGACGAGCATTGAGCTCCCTGAGTCGCTCTCTATACGCCTGCATCTGTTCCTGCAATCGATACTTCATTACTACCGTACCCCTTCTCCCTCTTCCTCACCTTAGTGACAGGAGGTGTCTTCTGGTAGTGTCTCTTCTCATCATCAACAAACCAATCAGGAAGTGCTTCATCATTATTCATATATCGATTCCATCCCCAATCTTCGAGATCTTTGCGAGTCTTCGATGAATGGATCATCTGCTCCCCAATGCCAGCTGCTCTGCCGTCAGATGACGCTTCTTTGCCACTGCAACAATTAAATTAAATCATTAAAAAAATAATAAATAAAATATAAATAAACTCCTCACCAGGTTCTCCATCCTCTCCAACCTTGGCCTTCTTCTGCTTATCATCGACATTCTTCCTCTTGGTCGTTCGCTTATCCTCTGTAATCAATACTCTCAATCAATCGATAATCTCCACTGTACCATCTTGATACTCCTCATCACTCGACACATCCTCTTCCTCCTCGAATGCACTCGCTGCCTCCTTCGACTCTTCGCCGTCCTAAACATTATGAAATTCAGGATACTCATTAATCGATAATCATCTAGATACCGTACCTTAGTATTGAATCCATCGTCCTCCTCTGCCTTCTTCTCCTTTCTCTTTTCTTCTTCGCGTCTTCCTCATCGTGGAAGAGACTAAAAAGTATTAAATTTAAATTGAATTAAATCAATATCCATACCAGTATTCTTATGAATTTCCTTTTCTCCTCTTCTTCTCTTCGCTTCGAAATGTCTCTCCACTGCAGCCAATTCGTCCTCATCCTCACCATCCTCTCCCAGCAGAGCTCCCATCTCCTCCTGATATCAACCAATCAATAATCATCCAGTATTCATCGACTAACCTTATTGAACCATCTATCAGTTCTAGTCTCAGCCTTTTCTTCCTTGCTCATTCCAGTCTCTTCAGTATGAATCAATTCATTATCTTCATCTTCACTTTCATCTTCACTATCTTCTGCCCCTTCTTCAGTCTCCCATTCTCCCTCTCCCAATCCTTCTCCATCAGTATAATCTCCCTCTTCATCATCATCATCCTCCATCATCGGAGAGTCCACATTCTCACCAGAAAGGGCGAACACATCCTTCATCCTGTAATACGCATTAACTTATATTATTTAATTTAATTAATGTTATTTATTCATTATAAGAAGGATATCACTGACTTCTTGATTCTCTTGAGTGAGAATAGATCAGGTTGATCAGGGATATCCTCAACATCTCCCTCGTGGGTCATCTTCAACTGTCTCCTCATCAGCACTTTCGCCTTCTCCTTCAGCATCCTCTTCTTCTTCCTGAATGACATTAATCGATATTGAGACCCCAATTCTCAATCAATACAATCGTATCCCCACTCACTTCTTGAGTGCTGCCTTCTCTTCTGCATCAGCCTTGGCGATCTGAGCATCGATCTCAGCGAGTTCTTTGTCCCTGCAATCAATCGATTATTGATACACTGTATCCATCTCTCCACTCACTCAGCCTCATCAGGATCGACATCAACTTCCATTTGTCCTCTTCTTCCTCATCATCCACATCCTCACCCGCATCCTTCATCGCCTTGTTGCGCACATCCATCTGAATGGGCAAATACTTTACTCAATATCTGTTTAGAATAAAGATAAAATACATAAAAAAAATTAAATAAATAAACTCTGACCATCTGTGATCTCCACTTGATGAGACCTCTCAACTCCCTCGGGGCGAGCACTCGAATATCCTTGAGGCATTCGCGGATCTGAACGACATATTTATTTAGCAGTACTAAAAATACTTAATATTAGTTCGGCACATATAGAAATAGGAGCTCACTTCATCAGTCGTCTTCTCATTCTTATCCCACATCTCCTGATCGAGCTCGATTTTACTCGCCGATGCCAACACCTGAAACAAAATTATTAATATTCTATTTCCAATCAATAATCAATCAATTGCTATATCTACACAATATGATCATCTCTCACATCCATAAAGTTAGGCATCTCAATGAATTGAGTGGCCGAGACGACATTGTGCATTGAGAATGCGCCCTCCGCATATCCCTCCGCCTTCGCCTTCTTCTCCTTCTTCTTATTCAGAAGCAATTTCGTCCTGAGAGAAGAATAATATAATTGCCATTTACAAAATAATACTTAAAGAAATGAATTAATCTGATTAACTTACGTATCCGGCTTCTCGGGCTCGAGATTGTCCGTGAGGAAGACACACTTCGGGTCGAGGAGAGCCGGATCGACCTAAAACATATTATTATATAAATTTGACATAAAATTAGCATGTATTTATATAAATTTATAGATGAAAAAAAATTGCAAACCTTAGCAGGCTTGAGATACTTCTCGCAAACGACGAAGATCTCAGCAGATTCGAGACGAGAGGCAGCAGGCTTCCATACGTGCACCTACAACTATTTGTTAATCACCAAATAAAAAAAGGAATTAGAGGGACAAACTTGAAACATAAATAAAAGATAGCTTACCCTCTTGAAAAACTTTTGGAACGTCGTAATGAGACAATGCGAATCTTGAGATCGGAAAATCTGGAATAATATTCAATAGTTGACTGCTTCGCCTCCATTTATCACTTACCTTAGTGACGAAAGTACCTCCTCTCTTGAGAATCTGAGTGGTTAGCTTGAGGGAACTAAGTACGAGAGTATTCTGCATGAATGCATCGTGCACCCAATTCTTTCCTACATTGGGAGCACCGTCGTGCAAGACACAATCAGCCTGTAACGGGACACTTTAGAATAATCATTCCCATTGTCATGTCGAACCTCCCAAGTCTGCAGTTCTTTTTTGATGGCCTGTCTGGTCTTCTCAGTGGTAATATCACCTTGCAGTGCGATACAATTGGGAATCGGTCTGATCGGCGACAGATCCACTCCTACACAATACAATTAATTACTAATGGGATCACATATTCAACGGACCGATACAGATACTGCTGACGGGCATATTCTGAATGGCTACTTGCATCCATCCTCCTGGAGCTGCGCACAGATCGACGACTGCTTTCGAAGACTAAACTAGCTGCGTAAAGCATTCACCTATCACCTAACCACCATCGAACCTGGAGAAACTCAAAACGCTTGTTCAATTGAATAAGCTTGAAGGCAGCACGCGATCGGAAACCAGTCTCCTTGGCGAGACGATAGTATTTATCGCGACGCTGTTTTCCGATTTTAGCCTTCTTTCCCATGGTTCAAACCTCAAGCGAATTGTTCCTTTCTTTTTGTTTGTGAAATAATTCTAGATACATTCTTGCTGGTGTCTGACCATGTACTGTGTATCAACAACTCGAATAATACGATAAAAGTTTATCGTACAAACACAACAATAATAGGCGTCGAGGTTTACTTCTTCTTGCCCTTGGCTCCGCCAGCCTTAGCAGGGGCCTCCTCGACAACGAGGGTTCCGTGGCACTTTCCGCAATAATATCTGTTGTGGTGAGCAGCCATGAAGACACCACCACCGCAGGTGGGAGAAGTGCACTCCTTACGGAGACGACGGATCTTGCCGTTCTCGTCGACCTATAAAATATAAGTAAACGCTTCGAATGATGGTATGGACATTCTACTATCGATGCTTCAAATTAAATAATGCTCAGTAAATCACTTATATCAGTCACAAATCTCTCAGAGGACCAGACACAAAAAGGGTGAAATCATCATAGCAAATCTTAGGATCAAGATTTAAAAACAAACACACCTCGTAGAACTTGAGGACGGAAAGTTTGACCTTCTTTCTCTTGTGCTTGATTCTCTGGGAGTAGTGTAGATCTTCTTCTTTCTCTTCTTTCCTCCTCCGAGCAGTCTGTAAAAATTGAGGATAACATTGCCATTTCAACTATCGACACAATGAAAATGTCGGTGACAAACATGCCTCAGGGAGATGTAGAGGGTGGATTCCTCCTCGACCTCATCTTCATCCTCGAGCTGGTGACCTTAATTTTCAGAATCATGCCTACGTAACAGCCGGGTCCGTCCTCAAGGCTCCGCAAATAGCAGAGACACTCTCGGGAGTCAGCAAAGATCTGTAATTAAATGAATCAGTTGAGAATCTATTAATGCTCAGATACTCACTTATATCAGTCACAAATCTCTCAGAGGACCAGACACAAAAAGGGTGAAATCATCATAGCAAAGTAAATGTTTTGAATAAAAGAAATGCTCACCTTCGCAGATGATGCGCTGGTCCTCAACCTCGATTCCCTCGATGGTTGCGATGCGTTTCTTCACATCAAGCACGGTCTCCGAAGCCTCGACATCGAGAGCAACGGTGCGACCCTCTAGGGTCTTGACGTATACGACCATGACTGATCACCCGAGTTCTCTGAAATACGATAATTGTTAAATAAAAAAATAACGTAACAAATGAAATAAGTAACAAAGGCGTAGAAAAATGGGAATGAATGAAAATGATTTTGGGAAAAAGGAAAAAGGAAGAAAAAAGAAAAAAAGAACGGTAGGTGACCCTGAATTCCGCGTGAGAGATTTTTCTAGTAAATTTTCCGGACCAGTGTGATTCCACTCTAATATTTCAATATCTTTTCATTTATACATTATTTTCATCATAAATATAGAATATAATATATTTGAGCAGCAGTGATGAACAAAAAATGTTTGGCATTTACACAGATACCTATGAGTAAGCTGCCGTAATAAGCTACCGTAGCTACCGTGCATCTAATAAATTAATACGGCCAGTACATTCGATTGTGCTATTTTTAATTATACTAAAAATAAAAATAAGAACAAGAAGAAGTTTTGAATAACAATTGTGCAAGAGAAGAAGAATGGAAAGTGTTGTCCATTTCCATTTTTTCACATGCATATCTCGCAGCAATGTACGATTCCCATTCATTTATCTGAAGCTTTTCTTCTTCATTCACCTTCATTCCTCCATCGGCTTTTGCCTTATTATCCCATAATGAGTACCATTTCTGGACTGCTTGGAACGGATGGAGAAAGGGGGAGGGCGTACGACGGACTGCATGCATTGTCTCGCTATCGAGACAAACAGGGCCTCCCCTCTCCCATTCTTCCTTCCTTCTCATTTCATTTGGACAGTGAACTCCCCTATGAATGCCTCTGAGTGATACATTCACTCCTCAGTCATCTCCTCCTCCTCTCCCTCAATTGCCCCCGTTCCTCCCTCCTTCTCTCCCCTTCACACTAGTGGTCATCTGACAAGACTGAGATTTCCGAGAGATTCCACCAAGAGATCTCACTTCTCACTTTCGTACACTTTGCATGCATTTCCTATCGGTCTCAAAGTCGGATTCTTCCTGGTTCCACTCATTTCGGCTTTTTTTCTACCAAAAATCCACCTGTCTCTCTTTGATACTTTTCATCTCACGTTCAGTCATCCTTCCCTTCTCCCTTCTTTCATTACTCTCCTCCCCTTTCTTCTTCCTCTATTTTGTTGTTCCGTCTTTTCTCTCTGATTACACTTAGTCAGATCTCTCTTGGTATCTCTTTTCTCCCTTCAGGAAAGACTGAACGAGGACAAATCCAGGGTAATTGTATTTAATCAATCATAGCACCTCCGTCCCTTTCCCCTTGGGGCATTTCCTCTCCCCTTCCATGTCCCTCCTCTTCTCTTCACTAGACACGAAGCAGTCCTCTATCCATTCATTTACTATTCTCCCTTCACTTCTCCTCTTCCGTAACATCTCCTTCCTTCCTCTCCTTCCAACTTCAATTATCTTTCTCTCTAATCAACCGACTCATTCAATTTTTCATTACTCATTGCATTCTCTTCTCGTAGATTGCATTACTATCCAATATCTGAATTGCAACACAATATATGTACCAATGGGAATCATTCTGGTTACACTTCAATTTAGTTTCTCTTCAGTTGTTACATATGGTTTCAATATCTTCCCAATTGATCTTGATCTTTTCCAGATGATCCTTCGATCTCCTCCATCATCCTCAACTTTTCTCCTTCTCCTTCTCATAATCTCCTCATTCCTTCCTCCCGTCCTCCCTCGAAGGGTGGAACAGGAGGAATTTCAATGGGAAGAGGATCCTCTGGTTAGTTATGACACATCCAATATTTTTGTTATCTCTCAAAAGCCCACTCCTCTTCACTATTGTTTGCATAATTTCTGGCGTAGAATGGAAGCGAAATTGAAGAAGAAGACAAATTAGTCATGGTCAGTAAAGTTAGAGAATGGTAAAGTTCAGACCGTTTGTACTTCACTGAATTATTGTGCGAATTCTCTGAAGCGTCTATCGAATTTTGAAAGCAACTGTTCATGAGAGGCACTTTCAAAAACGCACGTGCCATGAGGTACTTTTAGGTACCTCCTTACTCCGCTTGTTAGTCACTACTCGAAATTAGTAATGCTACAAGTAATTTATTCGTCGACGATTTCGAAACGGAACATTTACATGCGATCACTGTTGATTCTTCCATCTATAGTACGATATTAGTCACCACTGACATTGAGGTGAACTTCTTGAAAAATATAAACATGGGTTCTCTTCACTATTACTCTGAGTGATACCACGAAGTGAAGAGTAGTATTCTTCATTCTGACAGCCGCACACAATCTTGAATTTAGCACTAGAAAACGACTTCTTTCTTTAAGGAAACTAGAGAATCCGTGATTCGTCTCTCATCCTGCATTCCACCCTCCTCTCTAGGTGCTCGTTCCGGCGGTGGTCTATTCGGTCGTGGTGGAGGGGAGCAGCTCCTCGTACAAGTGGAGGAACAGGCGGAGGTCTATTCGGAGGAAGGGCCGCACAACCTCCTGGTAATCGAAAATGTACGTCCGTAACTGCATCCTGTCCCTTCATTACTAACATCCCGTCACCTGAAGTAATAGACACTTCTTCGATTTTAGGCCCAACTTTTTCTCGCAGGGTATTCCCTTACCATTCTCATCCCCCCTCCATATTCGGAGCTGTTGCTACCTGGGCTAAATTCGAAGAAGCTCCAAGTAGTCTACCGTACCCCAACCATACCCCTTGCAGTGCCCGGTCACGGTGCATCATCTGGCGGTGCATGGATGGGAGGAGCAGCGGCAGGAGGGGCGATGGGCCATGGAATAAGACACACACGGACAAGGAGGAGGAATGGGAATGGGAGGAGGACATTCGGGTGGGGGACTATTCGGAGGGAATAGAGAGCTACCGGAATGGGTGGAATGCCACATCAACCGAGGTACGATATTTGATCTTTTCTCCTTGAAAATTCATTAGGGTTGTCAGTTTGAATAATGCATCCATTGCGTTTCTTCTTCATTTGTCGTAGAATGGAGAGGCTCACTGCCCCAGTCAATCCTCGATAGCTTCTCCCAACCGTGCCCTTTCCAGATACTCCAAATCGGGCGTTGGTTCCTTCGTTCGTTCTAATTCCTTCAAGAATGCCATCGTGGGTGCAGCTGCTGGCTATCTAACCTACCAGCGGGTAAAGCAATCATTCGAGCAGCAACTGGACCCATGTAGTAAGTTAAACTGAGAAAGATCAAGATCGTGATCGACAACCCGTACTCTCAGCTGGAACAATCGTCAATACTACTGGGTTCCAATCACTACCGTCCCCCCACGGCCAATCGAACATGTGCAGAATGCCCATTCAGCCAGGAGATGAACAATTCGGAAACGTCTACTTCCAGGTACGCTTTCTTACTCCTTTGATCTCCCGTGAACAGATAATTGCTATAGCCTTCATCCGCCTACTCCCTATTTCCGTTTCTTGTGAAACCCAACCCATTATTTACTCATAGCCCGCCCGCGTGGAAGCCCATTTTTGCTGCAGTCAGCTTTCCACGAATTTCGAAGATACCTTGCATTCCCGAGGGAACGGGGCGGGGATTTCTACAACCTCTTTTTTTGCATGTAGACTAAGGGAGAAAGAGGGAGGGGGAGAGGTCGATGGATAGCTCCCATGAGACATCTCTCTCTCTCTTCTCACATTCATTACCAAAATGGATTGAAAGAGTGCTCAAACGGAGTGAATACGACAGAAGTGAAGGGGAACAAGGGCATTTTCAAAATTGAAATTTCAAATTCCCACTCGCTTCCTTAATTTTCTTGTTAGCGCCCCATCAAAATTACGTGGGGCACAAATGGAAGGCCCGTCTGAATATCGATCTTCTTCCCTCCAAGGGAAACACCTACACTAGAGCGAAAACACTCGCGAGACTCTCTCTTGTTTCTTGTTTCTTCTTTCGCCTAGCAACCTTATCCACACACTTTACCTTCTTCGTTATGGATGATAATTCGCAAACGTTCCCCAAAGCTTGCTAGAAATTTTTGTTCTAGTCTGCATGGAAATTGCCTCATTTCCCGAATGGGCTTGTTTATGCAAGCGTAAGGCCCCCAGAGAGATGACTCCCCAGCTCCTTATACATTCCTTCATGGAGGGATCCAATCCAGATCCAATCGATACCAGCTACCGTACCCCTACCGTACTCTCTCTTCCCTTCAGGACCAAACTCGTCCTCGTGAGATCGTATGGGGTTGTGGGTACTACGAGTATTGTTGTGGATACGAATGTTGTCGAGGAGGAGGAGGGAACTCTCCCATGTATGGACGAGGAATGGGCCATCGGGTATGCTGCCATTCTATTGCTATCGAGATACCTTTTCTTCTGATCTATCCCTTCTTTACCCTTAGAACCTCTAGAACTATGAATACGGGTAACAGCCGAATCGACAAGTGTTCAACAAAGAAATAATTACCCGTATTTCGAAATCTAGAGGAGATAGTTACACCTGAACTGCTCTTTATTCTCACTTCCTGATCTATTTATATCCCTCTCCCTCTCACACGTTTCTCTTACTCACCCCAAATGACGTCATAGCTCAGAAGATTATCTAAATCCCCCTCATGTTTAGCCCATTTGCTCATCCACTTCACTCATAGACGCTTCTTTCTTGCAGCCAGCCCTACAGTTATCCTTCCTACCGTAACCTCTTCGATTCTACAGTATTCTACCGTCGTTAATCGTGTTTATCTAGTATTGCCATATCCTCGTATCCCCGTGCCAGACCAATGATATGTATAACGTGAACTACACTCGTTTCTCTATTTTGCCATTTTCTCTGTAAGTTGTCTTGATAAACCCGTTAGTACTCGATCGATCTATTGTCTTACAGTACACCGTATCTACAGTATTCTTCTTGTAGGTCGACTCTGCTCGCTTTCTCCTCCTTGGATTTTCTCATTCTTTGTGTCAAGATGTGGTGTCGAGAAGACAATCTTATCGATAGATCATCTATATACTCCTAAGTAGAATATTAAATTTGTTATGGCATACACAATTCGCTTCGTAAATTCGTCGTAAAGATTCCTCATTCGGACGAGACACTCATCAGTCTCGAGCTCTCTCTCTAATGCCTTGTCTCTCATTGTTCCAACTGAGGCAACTCCTAGTGCCTACCTCACCGATGTAATCTAGATCTCTAGCCATCACTCTGTCATATCCTTCCAATTCGATCGATAAATCGTTCCCTTTCGTGTTCTCCATTCGCGTAATTAACAGGTCGCGTGTCCTCTACCGTATCTGTCCTTCCGTATGCATGAATTTGATTGAAGCGTCACTTCAGATGCGATTACCCTATCTTCTCCTTCTTCTCTCTCTTCTTCTATCGATTGATGGTCGAGGAGGAAGAGGAGGTGGAGGAAGAGGAAGAGGAAGTTCACAAGGAAGATCACGAGCTGGAAGCAAATGGGGATATGGACAGGGAAAGAATGTTCATGGATCGTATGGAGGGGATGATAACTCAGTCAATTTGGTTAGTGAAGATTCCAGTCTAGTAAAACGAACCAGAGCATGTTAGATACGTGCGTTGAACAATAATGATGAAGCCCTACAGAATAACGCTATCTTTACCTTACATTAAATTACTGATGATCAGGATACCAAAGCGGAGGATATCACGGTGGATCTGGTGGAGGATCGGGAATGGGAAATCGAAATAGAGGAGGATCATCGGGATCACAACAACCATATATAAGGAAGACTCCGTCAATGTAAGTGAAAAGATCCAATTATCAATATCTTTGGCTTTGATCAAATATCAATGCAAAAAAGCTTCCTTAGGACAACAACAATTATAGAGATCAAATGTAATTTCCAGTATGACTAAAAACCGGACCTGGCTCATTCCACACATCGAAAGTTGCCATGACTGCTATTGGTCTAGCAGCTTTGCCTCTCGTCACTCGTGTATTCGGAAACAATGTCATCAGAGAAAAGGAGAAACCACTCAAGTACGCATCAATTTTATATATAAATTATCTGAATTGTTCGATTTACCTCAATTTTCTTGATTCAGAGTAGACGGCATCAATTACTATTGGTCAGCCGAATTGGTTCCCGAGCCAACAAAATCAATTGTTTGTGCAGTCTATGGGACAAGAATGATACATCATTCAACAATATTACATTCGCGGTAAGTCGATTGTTCAATTCTTTCGTTCAACAATGAACTCACCTCTTTCACCCATTCTATTTTCGTCTCCCGACATGGAGAATTATGACAAACGTTGCATTCTTCTGATTCAACTTCCTTCCTTCACAAATTGTTCTCCCTGAATCCCATTGGAATACCCTCAGACAAAAACACAAGTGGAATGGGCACTTGACTGCATCCGATTCCATTTCCTCTTGTCTTTCCCTTCTCATCAACGAATTGTCGTCTCTGGTTGACAAAAGAGAGACAAGTCCGCTCCCTTTTCGTCCTCCAGAGAAAATCTTGATGATCAAAGATTAGAACTGCAGCTCATTGTAGGAAATTCGTAGAGATGGTTAGAAATATGAAAGATCAACTTTCAGGATCTCACAAAGGTGACGGAACTTGCCTGGTCGTGTGCCAATTCGACCTACTGCTGTGGTCTCTCGTGCTGTAGTGATGGCTACGAAGGAGTTCCTCTCGGGACCATCGGATATATCGGGTACGTACCCCTACCGTACCCTCCAGAGATCAAAGATCATTCCAGAGTGGGTCTCGTGACGATGGCTGCTCTCCTCATTCCCGTAGTGAGTGTGCAACGACTCATGCCACTAACGAGGCCAAGTAATCACTCTCTTGTCTCTCCCTCTTCTTGTCGGAAAAGAAGAAGAAAGAAACGTACCAAAGGATTCTCTCCGATATCTTGAGATTTCCCGATTGTGCATCAGGATTGTGATAGATGCTATCATGTGCGGCGTCAGATTGAAGAATGTCTCTTCTCCTTCCTTTTGATCTTTCATCGGAATGATGAGAGACATTCTTCACTCGGATATCCCCTCCATGTCAATGGCCGTCTAACGACGTACCTTCCTCGATGCTTCGATTCTCACCCATTCATCTACCTCATTCTCTCCTCTTTCGAACATTCCTCCTGCAACCGAACCTGCCCATTTCATTCACTCTTTCAACTGATTCGACATGTACAATATATGAAATAACGAATAAATTTCTATCAATTTCTCTGGCACAATATTCTGTCTTTTCACCTGCGTTCTAACTCTCACTCCATGCGTCATTCACTGATTGAGTTCATTCAAGGAAGTATTCGTAGGGAAGTTTTCCCACCTATGGCTAATGCTCACGAATCCATGTCCATCATCAATCATTCTATCGTGCCCCTCATCATTCTCACTCTCAATTCACCTCCATCAATCAACTATCCTTCTTCTTCCTTCTTCCTCTTTCTCCCATCCGAAATTCAGGCCAAGTTGGGGGTAATTAAGCCTTTCCCACTATCATCAATTCGTATACTAATCTCTTCTCCGTCTTTTTCTATTTTTCCAACGTAATCTTGACAGAATGCGAGTCTCAGGCACAAAAAAGCGAATGATCGAGAGGAACGACAATTTATCTATCTCTTATCTCCCCACTGTTCCTCTCCCTCCACTCATTCCATTCCCACTGACGGATCTCACTGGCCTTAGCCCCCTCTCTCCCCTCGCCCCTCAAGCTCTCAAATGTGTTTCATTCCATCAATCTTCTTCCATTTCTCCTCGTTCAACGTACAAATCTCTATCCCTCCCCTTCCTCCCCTCTCCTCTCCCTTCTCACTTCATTCTTTGTCTGCTCTCTCAATTGTCCGACTACCACCCAACCCCGACAATGGACTCTTCCCCTCCTCCACACCCAACCACGTCGTAGTCACTTTTACTACCAACTCGTAGTAAAGCCCGATCCGGGATATGGATTCAGACAGCTACCGTATCCCTACCGTAACCAAGAGCGCCATGTCCAAGTTCTTGACTTTCCGGTACCAGGCCAATAAATTATGAGAGTCTCCCATGTATCCTCATCCCTCCCCCCTTTCCTCTCATCTCTCCTTTTCTCTCTACGCCCAACTCAGCCTCCTTCCTGAAACCTTTCATTGCATTTAGAGCACACTCCAGTCCAAGGGGGGAAATCCAAGGGGGCTAACACTTGTCTGTGTCCTCTATCACTAGTCATTCCCTCCCTTCATTTCTCATTCGATTGGGAAATTGTCGACCTTGATTCTCACGGGATTAGAGAGTGCGTGTAAACGAGAGAACATTCTCATTACACCGATTCCCCATACGAAACATCATTCATATTCATAGAGTCAAATGAGTCAATCTGTGCAGGTAGTCCTCGCATTATCTATGAACTACCTCCCTCTTCAATATTTTTGTCCGGGTATCTTCTTTCTCGAGAGCGATCTAGTGATCGTGACTAATTTCCCTTGACAAGAAATAGCAGATTCCTCGAAGATATTCACTGAAGCAGCAAGAAGTTTCTTCAATGCCCTGATCACATCTCTCTTCTTTTCCTCTTCATCCTCTTCATGTTTTTCTGCATGAGAACGCGTGTTCTGGACACGTATTTCAGTCTCAATCTCCCTCTCGTTATTATTGCCTCCTCCCACTCTCTTTTCTCATCTAAACTCAACTCTGATCGTGCACACTAACCGGTTTTCCACTGAATTTCTCTCACCCTCCCTCCCCTCCCTCTCCCCTTCTCGAAACAATATGGGAATCCACTCTAGAGTGCTACTGCCCAGTCTTCTCCCTTCTCTTCCCTCTTCTTTCTTTACCCATTTTGTGTGATTACCCTCCATAGTCCCCTTGAGGCGGCAGATATCTTTGAACAGTAGTCAAACCATGAAAATAACACACAAACAAAAGTCCCCTCCCTTGATATCCCGACAGTCCTATTGTATCCTCTATCCATCTTTCCATCATGTCAACAGGAAAAGTCTCTTTTCCTAAGGGATAATCCCCTTCCTCCCCTTCCTCCTCTTCCCCTTCTCTTCTCTATTCATACATTGGAACACTACGTTCTTCTGTCATTCATTTCTCTCCCATATCTCTTCGATATCACATTCACATCATTCCTTCCTTCGTCCCACGTAGTCTCCCCTCCATTCCCATTCATTCATTCGGGGCAAACTTCTCTGCACTCTCTTCATTCTCCCTTATCTCTCGTTGTCTCTAACCTCTGAGAAGGAAGGGGAAACGAGAATAACTCTATGGGGGCTTCTCAATGTCGTTCTCGTTCATGGGAAGAGAACGGATTGAAATGGGAGAAGAGGAAGGGGAAGACCCATTTGGAGCCCCATCCCTTATCCACGCAGATTCGATGGAGAGACTGTCCGACAATCTATTTTGAGTACACTCATTTCAATTTCTGCATTGCCTGACTAGTGAGAGATGGTTGAGACTGAAGAGAATCTCTCTTCATTTCTCTTCATCTCATCCTTCCGATTCGGGAATCTCTAATAACTCAAGCGTGTACTTTTCCTTCCTCTCATCGAGTAATTGCTGTCTAGCACTACATCAAACATCACTATATCCGTGTCTACCGTATCCTCAATCTCCACTTACAGATGTTTTTATCCCTTCTTCTTTCTCTTTCACTACTCGATATCATATCACCATCGTCTCTTCAACTCAACCCTCAACCACATCAAACAAGCGAATGAACTTCAGTCCAAAGTGAGTCGATCGATAAGGGATACCGTACCCTACAGTAGTCGTTCAGACGTGCTCAACAGGGATCGATTGAGCATACCGTATCCTTCCGGGAAGCTCTCTTTGATATCTCATCTGAAACCTCAGTTCTCGATCAACTCTCACCCACTCGATACGCAATTCGAGACCCGAAGACAGCATTCAAGTCAGTTATCGATAGGACTACCGTTATATACCGTATTCTTTCCAGATTCGATTCACGAGAGTACTACTGGGATTGGACATATCTCGATCCATCCGATTCCTTCCCCGTTGTTTGTTCGAATCCGATAGAACCATCTGATCCCAAGCTGGGAAAGGTCTTCTTTGTCAATGGTAGTCGGTAAGTACCGTAACCATAATCTACTAATCAATAGTAATCGATAATTACCGTACCCTACCGTATCCTGTTCAGTCCTCGTGAGATCGCCTGGGCGTGCCCTCCATCACACGGTTGCTGTGGCTACGAGTGCTGCAAGGAAACGAGTATGGGCGAATCGATGGTGTGAGTGCCGTATCCTACCGTACTCTCACCATCTCTACCGTATTCCAGTCGATTGATTCTCCTCTTGATCGTTCTTGCTCTCGTTCTCTTCGCTCTTATGGAATCGTTTCGTTGGTGTCTCGGTTGCTGTGCGAGATACAAACACGGTAGGATAGTGTAGTACTACCGTAACCAATCGATAATCGCTACTATTCCAGTGCCCTCTTCGCCACTGAACAAGCGATCATCAACCTCTTCTTCCTCTCGACGGGACGTCTAATTCTTCCCCTTTCTTTCCCCATACATTTCTCCCCCTCGTCCATCCATATCTCTCCTTTCTTTTCGATTCCATTGACCACTTGCCTTGTCGCAACGAGTTATTTCACTCCGTTACGGGTATTTCCGACAAATTTATCGAATCATAGGCGTCAAATAAAGTATTTTTTATGACAACGATGTTTCCACTTTTTTACAAGACATTATCTCAATATCTACTCTTCACAAGTTCACAAGATTTCTGAAAAAGGAAGCAACTGTTTCTTCATGAAAATTGTTCATGCGAGTTCAAATAGATCAAGATTGATAATTTTTGAAAAATTCTCACCATTTTTTTGGTTCTAGCTATTGCAATAATGTAGCTACAATATTTTTTATCTATTCATACATACATACATAATAATAAATATATCTAGTAAACAAGGTTGTACAGGTATCTAACAAGGTTTACCGCAGGAGAAAGTCATCCATAATAATACGATTCTCACATCCCCATTTCCATCTCCCCATTCAACTCCTCATCTCCTTCAACAGTCTCTATAATAACTTCTTCGTCAGACTCTTCGTCAACTGGTATAACTTGGAATCCTGAATACCGAATTTAATTTCAAAAACGTATTAAACTTAATGAAATGAAAATAATAATGAAGGGGATACCCATTCTGCGAAGCTCTTCGATATCAACGTCATCGGTTACTGTTATTCTTTCGACCTGAACGTTTTATGAAGATTTAGATATTTATTTATCAAAATGATTGCATACCCTGTAGCGAACCCATCTCTCCACTCCATTTGCGTCGACTTCTCTAGTGATTTCCGCCTGAGAATCAATAAAGTGATCTGACTGAGACATAAACACTTACCGGCGGACAATCGATGCAGTTACCTCACTCAATCCCACAATATTGGGGAGCCCCTGCATAAATTGGTTGGTTATGAGAAAATGTTAATTCAAAATATACCTGAATGAGATCTGTAGCTCGTCCTTCCCTCGTTTCTGTGTCTGGCATTGCTCTGTATACATGGTACATCTCAGACTCAAGATTCCAATCACATTTATAAGTGGGCTCTGGAGGAAGGATCTATAAGTATTCATCTTAGAATCAGATGCTAATCTTAAAAAATAAATAAAATAAACATACGCATGCGTCTTTCGCTGCTTTCATCATTTTCGAACCTCTAGAATTATTTTTTCTCGATTTTTGTAGAGTTCAATTTCCTCGTCAATATCATCAATGAATGTCTGACTCTTATCCTCCTTTATTGCCTTTTCCTTCTCCACTTTCAACCTTCCTATTTTATTTCTGAAGAGGAAACAATTGAATGAAGAATTAAAGTGCTAGTAACATACGTCGCCTGAACCAATGCATTCTCTCGAACATGCTCTAGATTCAAGATGAAATTATGATTCTGGGGTGATAAATTCGATCTGGTTCGATCTATCTGTACCGCTCCTTCAATCTCTTTGCTTTCTGATTAATGAACCACCATGTTGGCTGCAAAGAAAAGCGAAATCGTGATGAAAATACCTATTTTCACAAGTCATTCTCTATATTAATTTGATGTCTACCTGTTGGCTCTTTCCATAAGCTTCAATATCCCTGATCTTCGTTCGTCCACATCGAACATATCCGTATGGATATCGACAATTGGGACATAATTGATCGGCCTCGCGCTCAATTTCGTCTTTTTTATTTATTGAAAACTCGATGGACAAACAAAGATCAATCACAATTGAGTATGACCTATTCGTCAACTTGAATTAACCTTCATACCTCTCTCGTCTCCATCCATTTTATAATACAAGTACGATGAAATAGATGACAACAATTGATCGTCGATTCCCTCTGTAAAAGACTATTGTTTCTTTTTGAAAATGAGTGAATTTTAATGAACTTAGATACCTTCACAGACAAATCTTCAAAACAAATCGTGCAGATAGGGTCTTTCTTCGTTCTTTCTTCATTCACTGACTCTTCAATTGAAGAGCCACTGGGCTTGATGGTGCGAGAAGTTGAAGGACGTGGTTTATCACGAGTGTTGACTACAGGTTGAACTCGACCATTAACACGAGGACGAAGACGTTTCAGATGAGTTTGAGGCCGAACATTTGGCATCCTGAATGCGAGAATAAGTGAAGAGACACTTTTTTGATTCATTGTAAACCGTATCGTATCAATAACACATCATCAACTCATTAATCGATTGCGAATAAAACAGAACACGCACCGAGGTTTCAAATGAATCGATATTTTTATTTCGCAACTAGAAAAGAAAAAAAACAAGGGAGTAGACACGCAAACTTACCCAATTTGAAATCCAGAGCCGTTCGATGTTCCTATAGAGCACATCTTCTTTTCGCCGGCTCTTCTTTCCCGGTTCCCTCTCGCACTGATAATAGACCCTAGGCTCCCTCTCACATAGATATTATACAACACTAGACGAGAGCAAGCCCCGCCTTTGATTTGGCGCGAAATTCGAATTTTATTATTTTTACAGGTTGATACTCTAACGCAACCATATGAAGACGCTTAAAAATATTTTTACGAGTCAATTTTAGGCAAACATATTTCTGAGTAATTACACTATGCTTAATTACACTAGGCTTCAGCTCATTTTATCAGTGGCATAGAGTCGATGGTTTAAAACCGCGACAAACATTCAAATAATTTCACAGAAAATCCATGAATGTGAATGAAGAAGAAGAACAACAACAACCATTTCATCGCTTATCGCCGATCTCCGGCAAGGACGAAATGGACAAATGTGAAACTTATGGTCCGTAATTGAAAATCTGCATCAAGATAGTGGAAAAAGGAACCAAAATGGAAAAATCTTTTGCTCACTTTCACTTTCCTGATACTTTCTACATAACACAATTATCTAGTGATTGATTCTCATTCATTTGCAATCACAATGGGAAATTGTCTCATTTGCATTCCTTTCTCACTTCTATCTCTTCTTCCTCTTTCCATCCCCTCATTCCCCTCCCTCTTCCTTCTCTCGAGTGGTAGCTCGGCCCACTCCTCCTCCTTCTCTACTCGTCCGTCCACAAGAAATGGCGGAACTCGTCGACTTCCAGAACGGAAAGGTATACTGTAGGCATACGGTATTCCGAGTAGACAATCGATAACTGACCTACCGAACTGTCAATCGATAACTGATGTATCGTCCGGAATTAAAATTCCGACGCGAGCACCGAAAATTTGGTTTTTTATCAAATTTTCCGGTACAAATTCGAAAACGCTCAAAACACGCTTAGATATGTCGTGTTTGTGGTTGATCGATTCCTAAATTTCGGCTTTACCGGATTATTCAGTTTAAAAATAATAAAATATTTTAATTAGTCAATTAAACGAGTTTAAAGTTTTAAAAACTTACTGCGTTTAGCAAAAGTCTTGAAATTTTGAAAGGCCCAAAATTTTGGGATTTCAAGACTCCGCCCACTTTGCTAAATACAGGAAATTTTGAAACTTTAAACTCGTTTAATTGACTAATTAAAATATTTTATTATTTTTAAACTTAATAACCCGGTAAAGCCGAAATTTAGGAATCGATCAAGCACAAACACGACATATTTAAGCGTGTTTTGAGCGTTTTCGAATTTGTACCGGAAAATTTGATAAAAAACCAAATTTTCGGTGCTCGCGTCGGAATTTTAATTCCGGACGATACCGTACCCTCAGGTGATCTGTGGCCGCTGGAAGGTGTCCAGTCAATTGGGCGCAGGCGGTTGTGGTGCAGTCTACAAGGTCGAGGACCTCTTCAACAAGGGATTCATGGCTGCAATGAAGGTACGGTAGTCGACTGATCGAGAACTGACTTTGTCCTGGATTGATACTGTATCCGGTCGATCGACAACTGACTCTCTTTAGGTGGAATCGAACGACGTTGGTAATATGGGCGTGCTCAAATTGGAAGTGCAAGTACTCGCAAAGCTAAAGGAGCTTCCTGATGCATTTCGACTCTATGATATGGGCAAACGGAAGAAATACTCGTTCATGGGTGAGAAGGGAGCGGAGACTGGGGAAAGGGGCGGAGTCTATCCAAGGGGGAAAACCATGTCCATTGCAGTAATGTCATTGGGCGGACAGGATCTGCTGAATCTTGCGATGAAATCACCCAAGACGCTCTCCCTTCCGACTATTGCTCGCATCGGAATTATGTGCCTTTCCGCCATCAAATCGGTAAGCTCCGCCCATTTACGGAGTACTGTAGGGGTACGGTATCTGGAAGCTATCGATTTATTGAGATTCACGACGTTGGATTCGTGCATCGTGACGTGAAGCCGGGCAATTTCGTGCAGGGATGCACGACGGGACGACTGTCTCGACTACTGTATCTCATCGATTTCGGTATACTGTAGAGAGTAAAGTAGTCGAATCGACAACTGACTCGCAGGTCTCATTCGCGCCTACATGAAGGAGGGTAAGGATGGGGAGATGAAGATGCGCAAGGCTCGAACGACGGTAGGCTCCGCCCCCTTTCCGACTCCGCCCACTCCCGTCCCCTCTGCAGGTCGCACTCCGTGGCACCTTCCGCTACTGCTCACTCAACACGCACAATCGTATCGAGCAGGTTACGGTATCCGAAGAGGGTACGGTAGTCAATCAATCGATATCAGGGTCGCGTCGACGATTTGTACTCGTTGCTGCACGTGCTGCAGGTATACTGTAGCTCCATTTCATCATTCCTATCCAATCTCTTTGTTTTAGGCGATCAATCGCGGACTTCCATGGGACGGAATGAAGGATGAGAAGGAGATTATGAAGAAGAAAGCCATGGATCCCAATATCATTTTCAAGGTACAAGCCCCGCCCCTTCCAAACCCCGCCCCATTCCAGGACGCGCCTCCCGAGTTCGTTACAATCGCCGAGTATCTCATGACAGTGAGCACTATCGAGAAACCGGACTACGTCAAAGTCTATAAATTGGTTAGACCACGCCCCTTTCCTCCCTTAGCTCCGCCCACTTTTTCAGTTCTACGAGGAACTGGAGCGAAACAACGTCAACTTCCTCACACCGTACGAGTGGGAGGTGGGAGATTAGGCTCCGCCCCCTTTTCTGACTCCGCTCGTTTCTCAGACGAAGAAGAACGACGTGAATACAATGGTGGAGCCGTCGAAGCACGAACGAAAGACCTTCCAGAAGGATTCGGGTGGGTGGAGTCGAGAAGGGGGCGGAGCCTAATCAGTTGTTGATTGCAGACGAGAAGCTACAGTACCGTATCTATCCCCAACTGCATCCGAAGAAGTTCGAGGACGCTGGAGTGCAGTTGAAGTGCTGAGAAGAAGATGAAAAGTGCGCGGCACGCAAAGTAGAAATCGCGCACCGAATGAACACAACCGAGGGCGGAAAAGCTGCGATAAACCTCATTTCATGCGTTGTGTCGAATGAATGTGGGGAACGATAGGGCTTGTTGTGTTATATAATCGAAATGACATACAGTTGAATCATGACAGGTAGCTTGCAGTGATGTTTTAGCAAAGAAACTCGAAGAGTGTATGGAATGGAATCAAATGCTTCTCATGAACGGATTTATCGAAGGGAGAGAAGAAGAGAAGGGAGGATGTGTTCCTCATATCCTCAAAACATTCCTCCCATTTCATCGGGCCCTTTTTTGCATTCCATGGGCTCAACTTCTCGGATTAAAATAAATATTGTCATCTTTTTGCATTTCTTCTTTTCTCTCTTCTTTTTCTTCCCTTTTCCACTCCTCATTCTTCTCCTTTTTTCATTCCTCCTCCTTCGTCTCTACTCGTCCGTCCATAAGAAATGGCGGAACTCGTCAGCTTCCAGAACCGAAAGGTAGCTACATAGCAAACATGTATTCCCGATTGCGTACTCCACTTGAAAATAGCAGTTGATAAAAGTTGATAGAAAACGTTCTATTGAAACAGTTTTATGGAGAAACTTAGAACATTGATGTCTCTCCTAGATGACGACTGTGGAGGAGAACTCTATGACGGATTCTGGAGTTGTAGTGACTAATGAGGTACTACCATAGAGATACTGCATTATCCTAACAAGATTCGTAAGATTCGTAATCGGAGCTGAAGAAAGAGAAACACGTTCTGCATTCATTCTCGTTCATTGGGAAATATCCTCCTTCAGATCGATGCAAATATGCTGAAGACTATTTGAAACGTCAGAATAATCGTTATCTCTGATACTCGTCCTGCTCACAATCTCATCCCACTCGTCTCTCTCTATGCCATTATTCTCCCTCACAAGAAGGGCATTTTTCTGTTTATTATGATATGCACTAGGCAGGTATTTGGAGGGTCTTAATAACACGTCTGAGTACTGTGGTGATTCGGATACGGTAAAATTTGATTGCAGGCGTCCTTACGAAGTTGTCTCACGTGGGCATCGGAATCACCAGAGATGGAATTCCACTCGACGAATCAGATGTGATACGTACATTGAAGGCAGAAGGAATTACATCGGAATGCATTGGAAAGCAGGTCAATCACTTCTTTCTACTCATCAATTTTCATTTGATCAATGCTTTCCTTGCAGAGTCTTCTGTCTCTCGTTGAGACTACAGTCATATACATTCACAACTTCAAGGACCATCTCATCAATGGTTCGGAAGCAGTCACTTTCTTCTCTAATTATTCCTCTTGAGAATTGATCAAGTTGTGTGAGCCCGTTCTGTCGATCGTATACTGCCATAACGAGGATCTCGACGACATTCACCATCTCATCAAACATGAATTCAATAATCGAAGTGAGTATCTTTGAGCAAATTATCCATTCTCTAGCTAAGACAAATCATTTCAGAGGGAATAGTTACGGGTGCATCAATTGATTGTGATACGGATGACGACTGATTGATATCCCACTAGTACTACACCGTTACCGCATTAGATCACACTTCTCACATCATAATAAATACGTTTTATCGACTGAAGTATGCAATCGGGAACACGTGTTGTTAGCTAGATTACAAACAAATAATTCACTGGAGATCTCGTAGAATAACAACGAACAAAGTTGAAAAGTTATAAACAAATGAAAATATGGAATGTCTTTCTCTTCTCTTTCTTCTCTCCTTCTAATCACTCTCTTCTGATGTCGACATTCGCACTCTTCGCGTTGGAGCTGTCTCCTACAATTTATTTAATAAAAATAATACTAATTAAATATTTTCATTAAAAAGAGGCCGTGAAACTATCAAATGCATTCCAATCCCAATGAACTAGGCTAACAGCTGAAGCACGAATGCTCCTGTGGCCCGTTACAGTAATTCCACTGGTGAGCATCGATGTCATAGTCTCCCGTGGATCCGCAAAAGGCCGGGTCCGGGGATCCGCAGTTGGAAAAACTAACACTATGCAGACCCGCAATGGCGCGGAGCGCCGAATTTATTCACGAAAACCACTCCGCCGATCCGCAACCAAAAAAGCTATGACATCGGTAGCTCAGTATTGAGTAATTCACCTACATACATTCCTTCTCACCTCATCATCACTTCCTTCATTCTCACTGGCCGATTTCTGCTTCCTTCCTCGATCCGAATCCGATCCGCTACCAGACTGTAATTCATTAATTTATTATACGCCGGCACAAACTACAGTAACTGAGGACTCCGGCCTCCCTCGACATATACCTCCCTGGTGCAACTTGACTCTGCCATGTGACACCACTAATATGCTTCAAAACAAAGATGTTTCTCTAACCTGATCACTATCCATCTTGACCCTCCTTCCTGCACTCTTTCCTCCCTTTCCACTCTTCTTCTTTCTCTCCATCTTCTCTTCCTCTTCTGAATCCGTGGGAGACGACGATGAATCGTTGAATGCCGATGCAGTCGGAGGAGAATCTGATCGGAGTTGAGTCGCCTGAAAAGGGATGAGGTCAGATTGGAACCAGGAGGACTGAGGGTGTAACCACATCTCAATATTCAACTGTGGGTTGCTGAAACTATTGAAGTGAACGAAGCGGTGGTATAAAAACAGAACGAAGGAAAATTTTGTTTCGGACCAGGTACATTCATGGTACACTGAGCCTTAACAATCGAACTACGATAGCTAACACGATTCGTGTCCCTTTCCATTGAATATATCCCTATTTGCTCACTGATCGATAACAATGACTACCACAATGACTGTGCTACCGTACCCCCCCCTCCTCACCCTCTCATCTCCAACAGCTCCTTTATCGTCTCCACTCGAGTCGTCGTCCGATATGAATGCACGCGACTTTACTGCAATCGAGTTACGTCATCACTATGAAATATGTAACGTCATTCCCAGAATATGCACTCCCATTACAAAGAAGCAGTCACATTTGTGTTTCACGGATAAACCATGATCAAATCTACTATTCGGATACTAATTTCTCACATGCAACCTATTTAAAACAAAATAGTAAAAATAGGCTGACTTACTCTTAGCACTCTGTTTTGCACTTAATTTGGGTGACGGTTCTCTCTTCTTCTTCTTTCTCTTCTTCTCTCCTCCTCCCTCATCTGATCCACTACCAACTCCTCCTCTATCACGCTCACGTCGTTTACGAGAGCCGCCCTTCAATTATTTATTATTTTATTTTACAGGCAAAACGAAGAATCACGATCGACTCATCCATTACATCCCCAATAAGCAAAACAATTGAAACCCATACCTCCTTCTTCTTTCGTTCTCTCTTTTCTCCACCGTCTCCTCCTTCTCCTCTCTCCCAATCTCCAAGATCGGAACTATCATTCATGAATTCATCTCCTCCTCCTCCCTTGCTCTTCCTTCCTCGTCCTCCTCCTCCACGAGACTTACGATCCTCATCCTTCACCTGTAATTAATAAAGATATTAATTAAATTTAAACGACCGCTTCATCATTTGCCTTACAACTCAAATATTTTATTATAGAGTATTTCCCTAAACTATCTCTGCATCAGAAACCAGCCAGTCATAACTTCTAACTGAAACCATAAACCTCCAAGGCACATTCTAATATCAGGTTATTCAATTTCGAATTGTATCTGATACAAGGCTTGTTATCACTTTGCTGATCTCCCGTTACCCAGACTTCACAATCCCCTGCAACCCCAACCCTCCATGATGCTCACATTGTATTCAGATTAATCATAAATTAAATTGAGTATCCGACTTCCCTCTTATCATCAGGCTTCCAAAACCCTCCCCTTCATCCTAACCTGCAACCCCAATCCACCACTCCTTCCCATTCTGACCTCAGGCAGTTTGAGTATATCCTTGGTCATTTGGATGTATAATTGTCTCGTCTGTTTCAGATCTTCCACTTGTCTCTGTCGTGATTCCATCTTCTCACGCTCCTCCTCCTCTTGACGACGCTGCATTTAATTATTAATTACCTAATTAAACATAAATTAAAAGTCGTGAATGAAAACTATACGAATTCCCGTCCCAAGGCTTGCATATATTTCATGAAAATCATTGATCATCAATGTCAATCTCCTCGTTTTTCATATACATTAATAAAAACAACAACAATAACAACAATAATACCTTAATCTGCATTCTCTCCTCTTCCTGTCTCGCCTTGAGTGCCTGTTCCTCTGCATCTTGAGCTCGTGCTCGTTCCAGATAGATTTGCGCCTGTAATCACTCCATTTTTCAACTTGATTCAATGCACATTTGCGTTTCACTGTCGATACAAGAAAACGTTAGTTACGCGTTCCCTAATAAGTCACTGCCACATAAGCTTCGTATTAGGATACTTTACTACTACGTAACCCGTTCATGTTCCCCTACATCCGTGCTTCATCGTTGACTCAAGTCTAAACCTTTGTATCACTTCTAATGCTAGCATCATATGTATCCCCTCCTTACCTGTCTGAGTAGATCAGCGCATGCCTTGCACTGTGTCTCCGTGAAAGTGAATGAGATCCCGGAGGCACGCGCCTCCTCCCGCAGTGACATTATGTACTCGAAGATCCTGCAAAAACCATTATGAATTAAAAACAAATCTTCCAAAAAAAGTTGAAATTCAACTAGCCAAATACTTGCTACAAGTTTAGTATAACCGAACAATGTGAACGCCTGGGTTGCTATTGCTGAGATAGATCATACACTTTCCAAACAAGTCTCCCCCGTCAAATCCATGCCACACGCCTGGGACATCTATACACCTAACTTATCTTGTTGATAGAGCTCTACTCCGAATTCTACACAACCCCAATCGCTCCCTACCGTACCTCTGTGCCGTCTTGAGATCCTGAATGGCCCCATCGACCACTTGATACGTCGCCTTCTCGTCCTTCATCGTCATTGTCGCTTGTCTGCCAAGGATGTCGATCAATCAATAATCCCAGTTAACCACATCTACCGTAATCCGTCAATTCAACCGATACTACCGTACCTCTGCAGGGTGAGGGCGTGATTGAACTTGATGACGAGATTCTCCGGGTCGGCGAGCGTCGCCTGAGGGAGAACAATCAACTACTGTAACCACATGGTACCGTACCTTCTCGAGTGTCTCTCTGCACTCGACAATCTTGCCCGTCCTATGGTACGCTCGTGCCAGATACAACAGCAGCTGCGGATCCTTCTCCTTACCAAACTTTTTCATCGCATTCAAGTACCTGTGCAATTGGAGTTTCATTTCTGCGGTATAGGAGCAATGGAATTTTGATCAACGATTCCGAAATGAGAGACATGGAAAATACAATTCCCTAAAAATCACTTTTCTTACCCGCTACCGTATCCCTACCGTAACGACTCACATTTGAACGGCGGCGACATACTGTCCCTGTTCCATGTACACGTGGGCGATATTGATCCATACGTCGAGGAACTCGGCCGTCGCCTCTCGCACCTCCACCAATTTACTATATTTATTACCAAAAATACACCAAAAAAGAATACCAAAAGTTTAAAAACTTAAATTTGAATAAATAATACAAATTCGTACCTGTGAGAAGATCTCTCTCGCTTCCTGCGTCTGCTTCTTCACTGCCAGCACACAACCTGCAATCATTGTTGTAACATTTTACTGACTAGTAAGATTGATGTTTCATGGTGCTAGCATAATTACGAATCATCCACCATGAACAGTTGAATTGACAACAATTTTTTCAACACATTTCTACAATATTTAATTTCAGGAAAACCGGTCTCGAAATTCGCTATTTCGGGCAGTCAACTCTCAGTTTCCTGATGACCGTAAGATATCGAACCTATCCTAATATTCGATGCAGTCAATATTTGCACCATACACGACTGACCAATTCCATTAGCTGCCCACATATTCTTCGGTTGGCACTTGAGTGCCTTCGTGAACCATTGAAGAGCGCGATCCTGATGCGCCTTGTCCTGCAAGGGGATTACAGTACCGTGCAAAAGTTTAGCAACAAATTTCGAATCGTCATAACTTTCTTCAAAATTGAGCTAGAGACCTACGGTTGGGAGCGTTCGATAGGTAAACCATAGGAGACCATGACCATATGGTTTGTGTGTCTGCTTCTCTGCAAGCTCATTCGCCGTGCCGATTCTCCCGAGGTGCGGTCGTGAATGATTTTTTGAAACTCGGGGGATTGTTCCTATCATGTGAAATGTGCTGTGGTGGAAGTACAACCATTGGTCTATAGAATCCACATTAGGGCACTTTGGTCAGATTTCGCAATAGCAAGGGACGGCCATTTTCCGACACCTCACAAAATTTTCAAGTCAGCATAACTTCAGCATACGATGAGCTAGAGGTCTGAAATTTGGCAGGTATTATCAGTAAGTGCTAGTGCATGATCCTGCCAAGTTTGAAGCAGATCGGACAACTGCAACGAAAAATCGAAAAAAATTGTAAATAGATTTTCAAGGTTTTGAAAAATGCCATTCCCGTGATGGGAAAAATCTGAAATCATGCATCAAAGAGAGGAATCTATTAGTGAATATGTGTACGAAATTGCAAAGTGAAGGCTTCACTTTGGCGCATTTTAGGATGCCATAACCAAAAGTATCAGACATGCTAAAATGATGCCCAACCCCGATGACTCGATTGAAAAATCGTGAAGAATCGTACTCTTTTCGTCTTTTTCTCTTCAAATGATTTTATCGTTTCTTCTCAAAGTGCTTTACGATGATTTCGATAAGAATTTCACCACATTCGACATCTTCGAATAAACCAAACATGAAAGATTTCATGATTTCTGTTATTGCACCTCTCTGGTTATGGCGTCCTAAAATGCGCCAAAATGAAGCCTTCACTTTGCAATTTCGTACACATATTCACTAATAGATTCCTCTCTTTGATGCATGATTTCAGATTTTTCCCATCACGGGAATGGCATTTTTCAAAACCTTGAATATCTATTTACAAAATTTTTCGATTTTTCGTTGCAGTTGTCCGATCTGCTTCAAACTTGGCAGGATCATGCACTAGCACTTACTGATAATACCTGCCAAATTTCAGACCTCTAGATCATCGTATGTTGAAGTTATGCTGACTTGAAAATTTTTGTGAGGTGTCGGAAAATGGCCGTCCCTCGCTATTGCGAAATCTGACCAAGGTGCCCTAATGTGTATTCTATAGACCAATGGTTGTACTTCCACCACAGCACATTTCACATGATAGGAACAATCCCCCGAGTTTCAAAAAATCATTCACGACCGCACCTCGGGAGAATCGGCACGGCGAATGAGCTTGCAGAGAAGCAGACACACAAACCATATGGTCATGGTCTCCTATGGTTTACCTATCGAACGCTCCCAACCGTAGGTCTCTAGCTCAATTTTGAAGAAAGTTATGACGCTTCGAAATTTGTTGCTAAACTTTTGCACGGTACTGTATATTATTGATGAATAATCAAACAGCCCCCCGCAGGACTTCGTGTGCCTAGAGTGCGGGTTGACCTTTACCTTTACCTTTAATCAAACAGATAATCTCCATCAAGATTTGGATCGTTCGTTATCTTGTCATTAAACAAGCACGGAGACGAAAAAAATACTAGCACGTTTCCTGTTGCATTGTTCTTACATCTAGTGGAAGTCACTATTTTACTTCATTGAGCAAATCGAAAGGAAATTACATTTTTTGCACCACTTTAAACCAGCAAAATATCTGCTTCATCATTTTCTCATAACAAAAAAAAACTGAAGTCTCAATTGATATAGTCACGCCAAATATTCAAAATACACATCACTGCTCAATTTTGCCACCAGCGTGATCTTTGCTGCACCACTATCTCATAGCTTCTAAGCACCGGATGTTCACAATTGTGCGTCATCAATGAATTCAACATTAATTACCTTTTCCTTGTTCCTATTGGGATTGAAGAGTGTCTCCAACCAGATGTTGCCCAGTGCAATCATCGAGTACGTGTCCTCCTTAAAGCAATCGCAATTTTAAACCATTTATTTTTTTAACTAATTATTGAGTTTGAACATCCACATCTGAAGGCTCTAATCAAAAGTTACATTGGCGATTAAGGAAGTATATATTCCATATATGAATAGAAAAAGCTTAATTATGAAGATAACTAATTAATTAAATGGTACCTTATTCGGCTGCATCTTCAGAATGTGCTCGAACTTCTTCTGCGCCGGCTGCCATCTATAAGCAAACTATTTCTATTAGTTTGAAATTAAGTTGTTTTATTTCCGAAACACGCGCCCGTATAATTGAAACAAAAAGTTATTCGTCCTTATTGCAAACTCTTGCAACCCCACTCTTACCATGTGCACTCTGCCAAATTTACTTTATTCTTATCCGTTTGAAGGCTATTGAAATTAAACCCATCACTCACTCGCCCTTATTACATATCCCTGTAACCCCAATCCCCCCCCCCCACTCACTCTTGCTTGTTCATGTGTAGCATTCCGATGAGTGTCCATGAATCGGAGCTCGATTGATTCACTCCCATACACTCTTTGAACCAGACGGATGACTCGTAGATCTGTCCCGATCACGGGCTATACAACCGAGACGAAGGAAACCTGAGGAAGAGAGAGGGATGGTTATGGACCAGAAAATTCACGTCGATTACATCTCAGGACGATCTAGCTTTGAGTAATTAGTAGGGTGAACCATGTTGAAAAAATAAACTACTTATCAAAATACTTCATCCAACACTTGACGAGTTTCAGTTTCTTGTAGACTAGTTGGCATGCATCGACAGGACGTTTCAATTACAAATAAACAAAACATTGGCTTTACACATGATTACCAGTTTTTTCAAGTGATCTCTACTCTAACCCAGTAGATGGTTTCAATCATCACTTCGCGTGTAGTTAAATAGAAAAATAAGATTAATTATAATAGATCATTCAGCCAATTAATTGCGCACTTACTGTCGATGTAGTGTCCATCCTTCCTCAACACGTCTTTGTACAATGCCTCCGCCGTATCGAATAGACACAACAGTTCGGCCGCCCTGGAACATAATAACCTTTACTTAAAAAAATACAAGATAATATATAAGTTTACCGCAAATACCAATAGTCTCAACCAGTCACTTCAGCGTTTTGCACATAATCTATAGCGGGCTACTACAACTGTATCATCTCCATCTTCCGTAGTATAAATAAATCAAAATACCCCTCACTTTACGCATGATCAACGGAAAAACACAAACCTAGCCTGGTTGTACATGATCGTGACACGGAACGCTTCGATATCATCGCCGCTTTCGCTCTGAAAGATCAAAGATAATATTTTTATATATTCAATTATTATCACGGCTTTGTACTATTGTTATTCAAATTGAAAGTAGCTACTAAAGGATGAGAGCCAAATAAAATGATCTACCCACCGCCAATATGTCCATAGCCTTCTGGTAGTAGTCTCGTGCCTTCTCGTAGTCTCCCTGTGCCAGTGACAGCGAGCCCATGTTGTTGATGATCTCGGGAGGCACCTGCATGTATTATTATTAATTTTGCCTAGTAAGATTGATCTATATCAACCCAACACATTGATCCCAGACTATAAGACAATCGTACAACATAAATCACTCTGGTCCTCCATTCCACTTTTATTTTTCCGGTCGAATTTCTCATCCCATCAACTAAAGCGATTCTATGAGGTATATCACGACATTCCCTAGCATTCAACTGGGTCTCTTTTCCTTTGTAATCCCTCCCCTCTTCCCCCCACTCACATCCATTTCCTCCTTGGCCAGTAGATCGCACACTTTCTCGTAGTACTGCATCGACTTCTGCAAGAATCATTATCAGTACAGATCAGTGAACCCCGTGAATACAAGTCGCAAAGACACTTCAACAGCAAACATTGTTAGACGTTTACATTGGAATGATCGTGCAAAAACAGAAAATATGCATAGGCTCATCATGAATGCTAAATAATATTGAATAATCAACATACAATGGGATCGGTGTGCTCTGTCAGCTGGGCAAGCTCGATGAGCACCTGAGAATGGTAAATTAATTTTTAAAGACAAGAACGCAACGAGATCATCTTTTCATATCTTTCACATGTTGCATACCATCACTGAAACTCGAAACAACTTTCTCCAATCAAACCACTTTCTTCTATAACCCTCAACTCTCTTCATTCAAATCCCCTCTCCCCTCACCTCTGCATCATCAGGAATCAGCTCCACGTACTTCTGAAGGTGCGTACGCGCCTGAAATCGGATAAGCAATAAGTACATATCTACAATGATTCTGATAATGTTTGGTCGAAGTGAATTCGCGCAATACATTATCATCTATTGATCCGATAGTCTAATCTAATACCGCTGAAACATCAACCATACATGTCTGGCCTGTTAGAAATATTTTGAAAGTAAAATTTTATTTCCAGTTTTCCGTGAGAGGGCGCGGTGGCGCAGTGGTTGTGTGCCAGGAATGCGATTCGAAAGGTCACGAGCTCGACCCCGCCGGCCCTCAGATCCACTCAAACCAAGGGGTTAAGAAATGTTGGGAGTGGTGAAAGCCACAGCAAATAAATCCCCCACCACGCGCACACAACACGGGCGGCAAAGCCCCGCAACCAGCCACTGGTCGTCCCAGGATAGGCTCAAGTTGCTAATCGGCGATGGGGTGGCTAGCCCGCCCCTAGCGAGGATAATGCCAAACCACCTTTACTTTTACTTTACGTGTACTACTGAGCTATCTCCACTCCTCCGTACTATCAATCCCTCTCGAAACCTTAATCACCCATTCCCTTCCCCATACCTTTGCTCTATAATCGACTCCCTTCTTTGCATCTCCTCCTGCTTGGGCATACAATGATCCGAGGATCTTCAGTGTCTCCGTGTTATTCGGATGAGGATCCAGAATCTTCTCGAAGCACGTCATCGCCTTAAATACAATGAATGATTCTTTTTTTATTATTTGCTAGAAAACACTTTCGATAATAATTCATCAGATTCTCATTAGTTCAAACATGATCTACAAAACATGAAGTCCCCAGCTTGATCACAGCGACCACACCATGATTAGAGTTTTAAAGGCCAATACTTCGGCACTTTTCTAGTTCCGTACTAGGCCCCGCCCCTCCGCCCCCTTTCCCCACACGCCCCGCCCTTATCCCCTCACTTACATTGGCATACTCCTTTCTCTGGATGTACATCTGTCCCAGTCCGTAGAAGGGAAGAATGAAGGAGGGAGAGGCGAATTGCGTCGACTGGTAGTAGTACTGCAAACGAGATTCATTAACTACCAACTTCCTATCATTCCATTCCCGTTCTACAGTGTTCGTAACTTCCCATTTAACAAGAAAATCAATAAGTACCGTACTCTGAACGCTTTGTCGTAATTGCCAATTCTGTGCAGTGATCGTGCCAAGTGGAAGCAACTTTCAGCACGAATGTTCTCAGTGTCTGCGTTTTGGAAGGCAACCCACGACAGCTGATCGACCTTCGTTAGCTCCTGCAACGAATGAAGGGGTACGTAAGGCAATCGATCAATTAATAAATCAGGTCAGGTATTTTTACTACGATAAGAAAGTAGTATCAATTCAATATATTGGACCTAATCACACAGATCAAAGTATAGTGCAACGGATGTCACCTAAGATCACCGGGTTGAAATAGTTTATCATTTATGGTCAATGGACATACTCCCTTGTAGAAGAAGTGATTGGCGAGATGGTTGAGCACGATGGGATTCTCCGGTTCCAGCTTGTACGCTCGGTATAGATTCTGAAATTTAACATTAATGGTCCAGTGAGATTTACGTTTCCTCCTCATCGTTATATTTCAACAGGATATTCCGGAACGATATATTAGAACAGTCGTACCCTGACTCCATTCTTGACTCCTTCTTCAGTCATTAGATTGGAATCCATAATGGAGATGGCACAAAGGGCGGCCACATTGAAGGGATCCAATTGGAGGGCCCGTTCGAAAGCACGTCTGGAATTGAGTATTACTAAAATACCATAATCCTTCGGTACGACAAATTGATCCCCAGCCAGATTTTCCGATTAATCGTGTTCACAAATAATAGGTCCCGCGGCTCTCATTTATCATCTCACACAACACTATTTTTGATTTGCATTTTCTTTCATTTTCGATGACTTCACAATCATCTCTAATTTTGATACTCACTATGTAACAACGATCTCACCAGCTCATTTTCTTACACCATCTTACTTTTATTTAAAAATAATCTTAGCCATTTATTCAAAAGTGGCTTTTCACCTTTTGCATCCCATTGATAGCATCTACGAAACACGGATGTTCCTCCATTCTCACCTCGCGTAATCCAACTTGTTCAGTTTGACGAAGCAATGGCCGAGTCCCACTCGCACATCCGCAGGACAATCGGGTTTAGTGCGCAGTGCCTGAGGATAGATTGATTGCAGAATAGATCAAAGGACCAAAGAAATGTGTTTTCCATTGTAGCACATCGATTCTCAATAACACCATTACTATTAGGTTGGTGCGAAAGTTCCTGCGGGTTTTTGAATTCTGATATAATTTATTGTATCTGCCTTCGTTTTAGTCCAAATGACCTGAGCTCTAAAACAATATTAAACTACTTGAATACTCTTCACAGCGCCCACAAAAGCAAGATAATAGAAGCTATAAGCCAGGCATAGTGTAAATTCGAAGTTGAAGGAGTAGGAGTTTGAGCTCATTTTTTCAGAGGCCAGCATTCAGCGGAGAGCAATGATTTGAATATAAATCGTTCACGGTTACAAAGTACAATCACTAAGCAATACTTTTGACATAAAGTATTAAGTTTGGTGAAAAAACTAAACTTGAGATAGGCAATCAATCTTGAAGACGACGAATTTTAAATCTATTGAAATCAGTTTCCTTTGATGTGCGTACGTTTCGATTGACACAGAACCATAAATCCTCATGGAAAACGAAGCTCTTACATTAGTTAGCTTGCCCTATTATTTTCAGAAAGATCGGTTACTCCGTCAATGAGTAGCAACTTTTTGAATTTATTGTGCAAAATCACAACGTCGAAAAACAGATATTCAGCAATCTGCCACATTGTAGCACGCTTGGAACCTTGATCAAACATGACTAGTCGAAGCACCAACCCATGCCCCATCAGTGATTTGTTGGGCATATTTTATATACAGGTTGGCTTGGTGGTGTAGCCGATTTATTCAATCTCTAAAAATCGTCATTTCTGTCTTAACCCGTCATTTCATTGAAACAAAAATGTATTTCTCCACGATAACTCGATCGTGCACTTATGCAATATTACTGTTATGTGGCCTAGACATCCACCTAATTTATGATATGGAAGATGCCATGATACGCAAAGCCGTCCGTCGTAAAATTGGAAAATAGAAACCCGCAGGAACTTTCGCACCAACCTGATATCATAGTGTTCATGCACCACAGATCACCCTGCTCTCTAGATTTGTCATTTATAAACAGAGAATATAAGTCCTTATCTCTAATAATAAATAATCAAAAGGGAAGTATTACCAAACCTTCTTGTAGAAGAACAGAGCCTGTGTGTAGTCCTTCTTCTGGAATGCTATACACGCTTTCCCGAGAAGAGCCGGAATGTTGCCTTGCTCCGACGACTACAAAGGAGGTGGTTACCGTAACTACAGGTATAGGGCCAATTTTCAATCGTCAACTGATTTTCACGGTAACTCGCAGAGTCCGATAACGAATCGCAAACTGACTCCTTGGAGGACGAAAGTGAACTGTTGATCGGCTTGATCGATCTTGTTTCCCTCCAGTAGACAGAAAGAGCACGACCGAGTAGATGGTTTAGATCGTACCTACAATTTATCCATTTGAAACACTTAAGAAAAATATAATAAATAATAATATTAAATTAAACTAACATTATAATCTTATCAGCAGTGGTGTAGAGGAGCGTGGCTTTTGTGTACAACTCCTTCCTCTTGTCCTTCGACCCTCGCTCGCGATGGCCCTCAACAAGTGCGCTTTCACCAAATATTCACCACCACAAACATTTAGTAGTTACGTTTACAAACTCTTGTGTTCTTGTAAGTAAAAAAAGTAAATAAACTCACCTTCTTAACGTAGTAAGCAGCAAGTGTATCGAGTGCCCTCACTTGATCCTTCTCGAATCCATAATAATCGAGGGTGGCCTCTCCTCCCGATTTCTCGAGGATCATCGTGAATACCTCGTATCGCTTCTGTTTGTAGTATTCAACCTACAATCAACACAATTTACAAATTAAACAACGCTCAGTCTTTATAATCACGATGTCTTGTCTATCAAATACTAGCATATTCCTTCCAATCACTGTTGACTTTCACGAAAAATACATAATTCTCTAACTAATAAGTTAACGATAATGTTCTCACTGACCGCAGCTGTGATCCACACGTGTAATTTGGCCGATTCATCCTTCAGAATACTCAGAATATCATCTCCATCCGGCAACTCATGCACGTTCATTTCAATCACCTCCTGAATTACATTTTATATATTCAGTATGCCAACAATTTTCATTCGATTCTATTCTGTTCCTTCATAAAGATTTGTTTGTATATTTTAGCACCAGTAATTCATATTTTCGACAGTTTTATCCGTGCCTTGGTCTCTTTCAATCAACAATCAACAACAACATGAACAATTAGGCCGTTTGCTCCTCAACAATCAATGCATACAATTCATTGAGTAGACTTTCCTCGACGAATGGTTCGTGTTGGAATGAGACGATGGCTGCATTACTCAATCCTCGATGGGCATGACTTCCCACTTCCTTCAGGATCACTCTCTTAGCCGCCAATTCCTTCTCGAAACAAAGAATGAGAGGAGGAAGAATTCGTTCCATCTCACTCACAATGTAGTAAGCACGAGGACTACCTCGTTTATCCAGAAGAGATGATGAAGGGGAGGAAATGGGAGAAGAAAGGGAAGATAAGGGAGGGGTACGAGCCGAAGAAGTGGGAGTGGATGGAGTGGAGGTTGATGGGGAGGAGAGGGGAGAAGGAGAGAGAAGGGTTGATGGTTCACACAGTTTCTTCATCGGGGCAAGACGGGATTGGGCTGTGCGCAATTTGCCAATTTGTCTATCGAGATGATCGAGGGTTTCAGTGAGAGAATCGTGTGCCTTCACTACTCCAATCATTATTCGATCCCTTTCATCAGGGGAAAGATAATCAGTGGATGAAGAGGAAGGATCATCGGAAGGAAGGACTCCTTGAGTGTGGTGCACTCGCATTCTTCCCGACGTGAACTTCTCCATTTGAGAGGCGGCCTCAACGGCGAGCTCGTTCCATCTTCTCGTCACATTCCAGACGTCAATAGCGAATCGACGAGTCGATTTCAAACGCTCCGCCTGAAAAGTACCAAGTTCGGTGTGGTCTGAGCGAGATTTCAAGCGATAAAATAATTCGAAAGACTGCTCCGAGGCCACACCGAAGTTGATACGCGCGCACAACGAATGGGGGCAGAGACCAAGGGCACAGAACTATCGATCGAAAGGAGCTATTGCTATTATGAAAGAGACTCACATCGTCGGTAGAGTTCTTGAGAGGAATGAGAAGTTTCCTCGGTTCCGCGACCATTGTGATTGAGCGGAGGTCGGTTCACGGGGAAGATCTCCCCACGTTCACCGTCGATTCTGCAATGCAAAAAGTGTACAATGAAACATGGAAAACGATAAAATCGCAAAGTAATAAAATTTTAAAACAGAAATTTGAAATTAAAACAGAAAGCCGCAGAGCTAACGGACTCATATTACGGTATCGAAATTTTGTGGTTTGGTGAATCACGTTCTGACTTTTTTGTTTTTTTTTTCAATTTTTTCCCCTCAGATTCTGGAGTATTTGAGATATTAAAAAATTGAAAGAAATTCCATACCAATTCAGGTATTTTTCATTTTTTTACGTTTTAGTTTCCCACGGTTACATTTTTACTATTTTCGGATGTTTTTTTTTCGATTTATCTACTTCTCTAATCAGAATTACTAACAACAAGAATGCGCAATCCTTCGTTTTACTGACAGTACGATTTGAATGAGTGGAATAGTTGAAAGAAGTACCAGAGAGTGGTAATGGTGTTTGAAGTTGAAGAGGCGCCCTTTTCTGAGCCCTCTATCATCTCATTCCATCTGAATGGGCTACACTCAAATGAAGGAATGATGCATTCAAGGTTTGAAGAATAAATAGAAGACGTCCCTAGTTCCCTCTCATACGATCCCTTTCTTCCACTTTCAATCCTTTCCTCAGGAATATCTCTCGGTCTTTCTACCGTATCCCAAATGGACATGTATCTCATTCAATCTTTCATCGTAATAGATACTAATATGCGATTCGAGGTCGATTATTTCCTCGATTTGTGATTTCTCTTCTCATCTTTGTCCGCATTAGTGGAGTTCCACTGCAAAAAAGGGTCGTTTGTACGGTAGATTAGGTGGAATGAGGAATGGATACCGACAAGGAAGACAGAGAAGTCTATTAGAGTACGAGTCCGCATCGACCCACTTTAGATTCATTTCCATGATATCCTTTCGGTTACCATTCTCTCATTATTCCTCTGCATTCAACCGACTCAGTTTAATTTGGTGGGAACACTGAACACTTCCCCCCTGGCTTCTCACTCCATTTCGCACTCTTCATTTCAAGGCTGAAAGTGCGTGTGTGAAATAGGAATGAAGAGTGAGAGAATGAAGGGATGATACCGATCTCCGCACTCAAAAAATGGGCGCCATTCGAAAGGTCGGACCTGCGACAGAGGGACGACTATTTGTCTTCATTTGCTACTCGGTTAGTCCACTCACAGCACAGGTGTCTCTCTTCCTCTATGGCATACGGTAATCGACCTTGGATACCGTAATCTGTCCTTATGGATACGGTAATCCATTCTATTGATCCATTCGTCATTCAGTCAGATGCTTCCTTGGTTCTTATCACGTTGGAAGTAAACAACACGAAACACTCCCCATAGTTTGATTCTCTCTACATTATCACCACATTTCTCATGAGCTCACACACATAACGAATGACGAATGACCAATATCGAAATAATCATTTCCCTCTTCCAATTGAATCTCTACTCTATTCCACAAATACTTCTCATAGTTCAATTCCCATTGAATTCTCGTCTCTTTTATCATTCCATTTCCTTCCCTTTCCTCTTCTCTTATTTCTGTTGATTCTCGCTATACTTATCTGTCCATTCCATCTCTACACCTCTTTTTTGGCTCTTCCTCTTCACTGTTTCAGTTCTATCGACTCATACCGTAATCCATCTATTCTTCCCTTCAGGACCTCTCTCTCCTCCCAACCTATTCTCTAATCCAGAACCTATCCTTCGTCTCTTCATTCTCCATACTCTCTCATCTTCTCTATCTTCTCTTCTCTCTCATTCACTCAATCCCTCGCTCATCCATGGGTATTATCTCATGTCTTCCCTTCCTTCGAATCACTTCATTCATCGAGTAACCTGAGTTCTCCTGCCTACGTATCTTCCATCTTCTACCGTAATCCTGACTACCGTACCTTCTCTCTACCGTACCATGGAGCAGTCACGAGGGTACGGTATGGAATGATAATCTGTGACATTCATCTCTAGCTTGCAAACATATTACGAGATTCAACTCTGTCACTGATAACCTCTTCTTTCTCTCTCAGCTTTTCCAATTCATTCTTTCCGTCCACACCCTTCAAATCAACACACTCATTACTGTACTCATCAATCAATAATCGATTACCGTAATCCTTCCTCTTCCGTTCAGGATGTACGAACCGATGGCTGTTTTGCGAAGTTTGGCCGAGTTACAGCACAAATTCCAACCCGACCCATGCAGCAATTCTATCGACTTTTCCTCTCCTTCTTCTGCAGCAGCAAACTATGAAGAAGCACTGAGCAAAGCAATGGAAGGCAAGTGATCTTTGATCTTTACTGACATTTCGTGAGTTCTGCACTTCCTGGACGTTTCATGCATTTTCTATAATCATACAAATTTGGAAATTATTGAATACATATCGATTAATTCATATTACTGCTACAATCCTGCTCGAATTCCATTCACAATAAGTTTCACAATAGAATGGATCCATTCGTCATCATATCGAATGATCGAGTGAAGGGGGAAATAGTTTCCAATCTCTCGTGGCTTCATTCTAATCTTTAATTTCGCCAAAACACGTCTTCAGTGCACAATAATCCGTTTCACTTCTGGTAGATTGCACTCTCTCACTTTCGCATGCTCTCTCGTTCGTCTGCTGATGAGATAGCACGAGGAAATGAGAGAGTATTTCGGAAATGAGTTGTGTTTTTTACAGATGGAGACTATAAGAACACACCAGCCTTCCTTGCCGAGGAAAATCAAGTGAAAGTTATCGAATACAAGGGAGAAAATGTGAGTTGAAAAAATAATTTCCGGTACGAAGATGATTATTTCAGGTTGCGAGTTTCATCATCAGCAACATTGAAATGATTTGTCTGCCTCAAGTGAGCTCTTTTCTTGCTTACTGCTATCACCGTTCCAATTTTTTTTCTATTGAAGAGAATCTGCAGATTGACTAAGATACAAGAGTGATGACCGATTTACATTTTCTCTTTTCCGGTCTACGAACTCTTTCTGAAGAACATGGTCGGAGGCTTGCACACAGTCTACACTAAATTGAAGAGACTCGAAATTTCTCCCCTAGTCTGCAATGTTGAGCAAGTAAGCACTTTTCTACGTATTACTAAACCTTTCATTACTTGTCTGTTTCTGTAGCCTCCAATTCTGTATCATTCTTGAACATTTTCTTGTTTATCTTCATCTCAGACGTCATGTCGGAAAGAAATCACGCGTTGACCATTATTTACGAATTCTTTTGATTGAACTCCCCGAAACCTTTCATTCATCCTCCCCCAATCCGCACTTATCTACCTTGGAAATAAATAGAAGACCACGCGCATTCGAGAACGTTCCCTGCTACAGTCATGCTAGAAATATCTTCTTTTCCCATGCTCTCTTTGCTGGTCATTCTTAGCTAGAGATCATTCATGTACCCACCCCTGCCAGAACTTTCCATGGTCAGAATCGGTGCTCTCTCTACGTAGTGAAGGGAGGTAAACACGGTTCCGAGTAGGTAGAAATAGCATACCCACGCGCGAGCTTACCTATCTTATCCCCGCATCTTTCGTATCTTCTCCATCCGATGTAGGTATAGAGTAGACGTAAACGCGAGATTCCCGTCACACTACATTTCTATCCTCGGGTAATCTTCCCTTCTCTCTTAGGTGCGAGCTCTTCGTTCCCTTGGAGCCATTCAACCAGGCGTCAATCGATGCAAATTAATTGCCAAAACGGACTTTGACCTACTCTACGACGACTGTACTTCATCCTGGTATGATAATCCACTTTCCACCGTTCCTTAGATACAGTAATCTAATCGATACTTATTACAGTAACCGACCGGGTCGTCCTGCCAAACGAGTGACGGACGATTGGCTGACAGCACAGCAATCGCTTGTCGCGGCAAAGCAATCCAAGGGTACGGTAATTATCGATTTATTGATTGACTGATTTTATCGATTTTCAGTGGAAGTAGGCTCCCCTCCAATCGTCGTTTCTCAATCAGGCCCATTCTCGGCCGAGTCACTACTAAACTCTACAGCTCCTTCGAACATTCTCGGTAAGAGATTCAATCAATCAATAATTACCGTACCCTACCGTATCCAGGATCGTCTCTTCTCTCTGGGATGAATTCTCTCAATGGCTCTCAATCGACCCTTCTCGGTCTCTTACCTGGCTTCAATCACATTCTCATGCAGCAAGTGATTGCACAGCAAGCGAAGCTAAGGTTTCATCTTTGATTTTACTCTTGAACTGATCTTTGATTTTTAGGGAGACGCGTGAGAGGGAATGCGAGAATGAGGATGACGATAGACGAGATGATGGGGATCAAAGTAGGGAAGAAGAGGAGAAGGATGAGAGCAATTCCTGCACTGGTCAGTTATTATTCATTATGTTTTGTTAACTTATTTTGGTAACCAAAAATTTAAAAAATTGCAGATGACTCTCCGATGAGCAACAAGAAACGTGAGCAGAAGTCACAGGTGGGTAAAGATCAAAGATCAATTTGATCCTTGTTGATCGATTTACAGACGAGAAGCAGAGATGATTCAAGTAGTCGAGATGACTCAAAGAGTGTGAGAAACATCGTGTTTATGTTGTGATTGACTCCATCTCTCTCTCTCTTCATCTCTCATTCTCTGAGAAATGAAGAGATGAATGCTTGAATGTCTTGTGCAATGATTAGCTCTACTTGTGACGTTGTTGTCTCGTGATTACTGATAAGTCTTCACTGATTCTCAAGATCATATTTGAGTACTGAATGGAGAGACAGAACCATATTCTTCCCTTTCAGTTGTCTCCAAACAACAATTCGGGCAGTTCTCCGTCGGGAAGATTTTCTCAGAATCAGATGAACTCCAATGACTTCTCCAAATTGATCTCTCTTCTCGAAAGTACTGTGGAACACTTCAAGAAAAAAGGTAGAGGGCTACTTGATTATTGATTAAAAATTGATTTTATCCATTTAAGAAGACGCCAGCGAAGAGAAAGATCGAAGGGAAAGAGCGGAAAGACAATTAGCCATCGAGAGAAAACGAAGCAGTTAGTGTTCACCATCCTTTTGACATATCGTAACTTATTTCAGATTTATACATAATTCGATGGAATCGGACAAGAAGAGAAATGGCTTCACTTCGAGAGCGAATAAGAGTACTGGAGGAGTCATCGAAAGACGTCTAAATGACGATACTAATATTTTCCCTATTTCTTTCATACATAGCTTCATCGTTTACATATTTCTAGCTTTTGGCGCTTCAACAAAAAAGCTCATCTGAAATTTGAGATTAGATATTCTCGAAAAGTCAAATGGAAAAATAAGGAGTCAGTATTTGAAGAGGCCCCCACTGGTCAATATTTTCTCCCCACTTATCCCTTTCATGGTCTCATATTTCCCATATCCCAATTACCTACTCAATCAATAATCTCATCCCTTCAATAATCAATAATCCGTGGTAGTTCAATCAACTAAATCGCAGTAATGAATACCCTCGCCCATCTTGCCTCTACGAGTTGTCTTCCTATCGAATAAAGTCGTTGTACCATCTGATATTCAATAAGATTCTTCTCACTGCGATACGGAACTCACTTCATTATGGACATTTTTCATACTCCATAACACAAGAAGAATTGAAAACTCGTCGCACTTCCACTTTAGACCTCTGACATTTGATCTTTGAACTTTTGTTGTGGTTGATGATTTGGCGACGACCTGAGAAAGATCCTCACATGGTCACTGAATCGAGAGAGTGTGAAGAATTACATTCAAATTTTGAGATGGAAATTAGAATGAATGATTTACATGATAAGAGGGGAACTCGCTCGTGATTCTTCACTCTTCCCTCTTCCTCACTCGTTGAGAGGTCGACTATGAAGAAGGAAGATGACACTCAGAAGAAATCGTCTGAGCCATTGGTGAGTGCTATCATCCCTATGCCCTATCTCTAATCAATCTATACTCCAGGAGGTAACTGCACCCGGGCAAGTGCCTCAGCTGCCGCAGCCGCTGCAGCAAAAGCCCTCCATCAAAGGCAGTCTGGGACGGTCGGAGAGGGGACGAAAAAAGAAGACCAAGGATCCAGGTACGGTAGCTACAGTACCCGTTTCCTCTGACCCTGGAGATCATACCGTACCCTTGCCTACCGTAATCTGTTCAGTTGCGGGCGGTAAGAGGAAGAAGACGTTGAGCAAGGACTCGACAGCTAAGGAGGTTAAGGAGAAGACTCCCGCTGAGAGCGTCCTTCCCGACCCACGGGTACGGTAGATTGATGATACTGAAGATGAGATTAGAGTAGACTGCGTTGAACCGTGTCCATATCAGATTCGAGAGTTGAAGCACTGGCTCGTTCGATCGTGCGCTCTCGAGAAAGGTACGGTATAATGAGGGAATACGATGACTGGCTTATTCCATCGATAACTGACTTTCTTTGTTGAGAGCAAGCTGAAGCGGACAAGACGTTCGACCAGGCAACGAAAGCTGCAGGAAAGGCAAGGAATTGTTCGGATACGTCCACACAGGAAAAGAAGTGAGTACGGTAGGATTACGGTGGGCATCGAGATAATATATTAGAATTTGATTGATGAGTAAGCCATCTAAGTCTATAGATAGCGTTGGGAGGATCTTACAGGGGTTGGATTTATCGATTTTTGGTTACCGTAATCCTCGTTGTTTTGCAGTCAGGAAGAGGAGAAGGAGCTAAAGAAGGAGGCAAAGAAGAAAAAGAAGAAGGACGACGAACAAAAAGAAGTTTTCCTCAATGAGAAAGTCTGTATCGATCTGTTACCGTAGTCATTCCGTATCTGCACGCGACACCTCTGGCACTTTGATCTTTGATCTTCCAACCATTTGATCTTTGATCTTCCAACCATTTGATCTTTGATCTACCAACCATTTGATATTTGATCTTTCACTTATTTGATCTTTGATCTTGCAGAAGCACCAGGATTCGCCGAACGCCAAGTCGCCCGAGGCCAGCAGCACCATGGTAGGGTACTGTAGGGGTTACTGTACTTTTCCTATTCGATCGATCGATAACTGATCCATACTGGGGCATACATCTGTAATCACTAACTGACTTTTCTTCAGTTGGAGGAGATGGATTTCGACCATCGAGTGATGGAGTTGACGCATGTGAAGAAGCTGACCACTTGGAAGCTGGTAGGCTCCTCCCCCTTTCAAACCCGCCCCTTTTCTGACTCCGCCCCCTTTCTGACTCCGCCCCCATTTGCAGGCTTTCGTGCTCATGTCCAACTTCTTCCGTCTGCCCATCTTCCTCATCGTCACCAAGTATTACGTCACCTACGGAGGTTGGGAGGGGGAGAGATCAAAGATCAACTATTTTCGAGGAATTCTGCTTATCGAGGAAGGGTTGAGATCAAAGATTAAAGATCAAAGATCAACAATCATCATGCGTCTCTGTTTTAGTCTTCCGGGTTTACGCGTGAAATTTGAGGAAGTCTCATAAACAGGCAGACCTGTGGAACCAAAGGTTGAATATGAGAGATCAAATATCATTCCTCTGTCAGCGTCGTTCATCGGAGTATGCGGCCTGATGATGCTTGCCGTGGGAATTCCCACTGTATTCCTCGAGCTGTCGATGGGACAGGTACGGTAATGAGGAGTGAAGATGGCACATTACGGTGGACCTCAGAGACAACGGAAATACTGTAGTTGTGTCTCGATCCTACCGTATCTATATATCGATTTATTTCCAGTTCACTTCACTGCCGCCCAACACGTTCTTCGCACGCATCACGCCCATTGCTCAAGGTAAATCGAGAACTGATTTATCATAAAGTTCATGAAATGGGGTAAAATAGATCAAACATGAACTTTCTGGCCAAATAAAAGGCTTCAAAATAGGAAGAGACAGATCTAAAAATGAGGCAAAAAGAGAAGGTCCCGGGGAGATTTGAACTCCCGTCGCAGGATTCAGAGTCCTGAGTGCTAACCGCTACACCACGGGACCGGACGATCGCTCTTGCCAAATAATGGCTAATGAGCACGCGCGTTGCTTCTCTTGTGAGATCCACTCGAAAATCGGATCTGCGCTCTTTTGATGGAAGGCTCAGTTTATTTTTCGGAAATGTCAATGACAAAAATCTCACTGTTCAAAAAAACAATGAATATCTTTGATCTTTTGATGTTTGATCTCTGTCAGGCGTTGGCTTCTCGATGATTGTCCTTCGTTGTTTCGCACTCGGATGCATTCACGTCGACGTAAGGTGAGGATTCTCAAGCCGAAAGGCTCAATCGACGAATGATATAGTGCATTGATCTTTGATCTCTGGCAATCACAATTCACTTTTGCTATTATTTTCCTCCCTGCTACGAAAAGATGACGACTAGTGAAGTTGGGATGATCTTTGATCTCTCTCTCAGATACATCTTCCTCTTCTTCCAACACGTTACCCTCGCTGGTGCCCCTGCGGACGATCGATGCGCCCACGCAGGAATGCCATGTACGCAGTTGATCTTTCATCTCTTGTCTAGTTTGATCCTTTGATCTTTCTTGTTTTATCGTTCCAGTTTGTCGTACCCACAAGATGTGCGATGACGGTTATGAGACGGGTCTCTACGGGGCGTGCATTCGGATTCCTCCTGTGGGAACCCATGATGTGAGTGAGGAAGGGAATGTCTTAAAGTTGAAGGAATGGATGAATGAAGCGGGAGTGGGGGCTACCTAGTGGGACGTGTTGATATTGATAACAGGGATCATCGTTTCCGTATCTTTCTCCTGAGTATTTGAATGCAAGGCCATCTGAGAAGCATTTGCGAACATATTCTGACAACATTTCATTATTTTGAGGTGGCCTTGAAGGATTCGGTGCTTGGAGAGGTGATGAAACTGCGCGCGCTCCAATCAGATCCGACGCAGCTCCTCGTGTTAGTTGTTCTTTGATCTTTGAACCTTGAACGTGATTTTTTATCTTTAGTGATCTTTGATCTCTTTCGAACTCGATCTTGTTCAGTGAGAACGAGTTATCCGTTCACAACATGTACGTTCTCTTCTCCCAATTGGGCCTTCTCTTGCTGTCGGGAGTGCCACTCATCGATGGAGCCGAATTCTTCTCTTCTGTAAGTGGGAAGATTACAGTATGCTAGGGCGATCGATAACTGACTTTCCTTGCTCCACCTTACGATAGCCATACAGTGGATCAATCACCAACTAACTTTCTCTTCTTCTCAGATCGCTCCATTCCTTGCCCTCACTTCCTTCGCCACTCCCTTCGTCATCTTCTTCTTTCTCGAGATGGACGGAGACTTGAGTGTGAGACTGAACATCCACGAAACCACCACTTTTTTGCATTTTTGCACTACTGAGAACTTTTTCTTTCGTACCCTTACATTGAGGAGTTTCCTACAGATACCAAATGAATCGGTACTCTGCCAGCTCATATTGAACATTAAAAATGAGATAAATTGAAGAGGTTTCGGGCCGGTTGGAACGGTGACATGGACGGTTTCGCTGATCCATTCGCATGGATTGTCGCCTTCTGTCTCGTGAGTTTACCACGCCCCCACCCCCCTTTCTAGATTCCGCCCTCTTTCTAGGTGATGAGCATGTTCAACGTGGGCGAAGGCACATGGATGTTCATCGGATCATGGCTCAATTTCCGTCACAAGTCGTTATTCCGGTGAGATTTGTCAAGTCTCCGTCCTAAGCCCCGCCCCCTCTTACAGTTCCCTCCTGTACTCTGTGGGCTGTCAACTCGTTCTCATGTTCATGATGTCATTTGTGTTCACTGCATGGGCAGTCAATGTCGTTCACTATCAACACAACGGATTCCTTACCCATGAACAGACCATGGCCATATGTGAGCAGGGTAGAGGGGTACGGAAGGGAGAAATGCTCGATAGGAATTACGACAGCTTTCGTAGCTGAAGTTGTTAGGTTATTGATCCAACGACAAAGCTAGGGGCTATTACGGTAGTCAAATCGATCCATTTCAGTGCGCGATCGGCCACTCGAGTTCTGGATCACGCTCCCGACGAAGGTATGAGTCGATTACCGTAGCAGGGTTCAAAGATCAGAGTCTAAAGATCAAAGATCATGATTAGGTGATCCCGGATAAGCACGACAGCTACATGTTCCTCGCCTACGTCCTCTTCACGGTGAACTCGCTCGGATACCTGGTAAGATTACGGTATTGAGCGACTACGGGTATTGAGCCTTCTACAATATTCTACGGTAGACTATTGTAGAAGGGACTTTTCGGTGTATGAAATGATGAGCAAGAGATCAAAGATCAACAGTGGATATTCTCTTGGTCTAAGCTCCGCCCCTTTTACAAATCTCTTCATCTCTCCATTGCAGATTACAACGGGCGAGTATCTACTCGTTTCGATGCTACGTGGTTTTCCCTGGCTAGTCCGTGTTCCGAAGGCTCAATTTAGAGGAACCGCACTTCTGGTGAGCATTTACCGGCTCTCACTGCTTCCCGGCTCTTGTCAATTGCCGGCCCTGAGAAGTCCTTTTTCGATACTTTTAGTCAACGAATCCCAGCTCCGATTGAAGACCCGCCTACTTCCTTTCATCATAAATGCAATTGTAGATGATGGCAGGATGTTCGATGTTCCTCTCACCCTTCCTCATCGATGGTGTAAGTGATTAGATTCATTCTCTTTGGACAACTATTTAAAGAACCCGCCTCTTCAATTTGACGCTTTTCGTGTAGGTGTTTTTTTGCATGAAAATGTCATAGTTTTATAATAAAAATACGTTAAAATCCCATTTTGAGCACGTGTTCAAGAATGCGAAGGTGCACTACGCCTATCTAGCCATGATGCTCGTCGTCATCTTCTATGAGGTGGGCAGAGTCGGATGGGAAAAGGGGCGGAGCTTGGAGTGGGCGGGGCTTGCCAATTCATCTCCAGTCGTCTCTTGGGCGTGTTTAAAGGGGGGGGGGGTGGAGTTCGAAAGTGGGCGTAGCCAATAAGATTGCTCATTCCAGATGACCATCTTTGTCTACATCTACGGCATTCAGCGAGTGCTCGTCAATCTGAAGGTGAACCTACCATATTTTCTATCGTACCCCTAGTTACGAAAATGTCTATTTCGTGGTTAAACGAATACGGTTACAACGTAATAGAGGGAAAGATATACTCAGGTATTCTACAAGTCGTCCCCTCTCGCTCTCATTCTCTTTTCCCGTCTCACCTCATATCTCAAGTTGTGTTATCGCTTCATTGTCATGTGGCTGCTCATGGTCAGTTCGAGGGGCTGGGAAAGTGGGCGGTACACTTTGATAAGGAACTATGGAACGATGGACTTGCTTACTAGTCTAATGTAAGAAGTCTACTTGAGAAAGTGTGTGCGAAATGAGGAGAGTAACTCTCGATTTGACTAGTAAGGCTCTTTGCTCCTAGTTCCTTTTTCAAAGTCTAGTGGGCGGGGCTGGGAAAGGGGCGAAGTCCATGAATTCCCTCACTTCAGCTCGGATTCGCGTACGCAACGCACTACGTTACGGTGAACAATATCTCGCTGCTCAGTATCATCTATCTGGGAGTGATCACTCTGCCGTGGATTATTGGATTCTGGAAGGTATAAAGGGCGTGACTTAGAATGGGGCGGAGCTTAGAATGAGCAAGTGCGTGACACAGCATGTCTTCGGGGGATGCGATCTACGAATCAGCCAAAAAAAAAACTGGACCGCAAAAGCTGATCTTTGAGATGGACAATTGTCATATTTTGATTGAAATTTCAGATGGCTCGTCATTCGGAGACTACACACGCAGTGGTGACACTCTTCCGATCGGATGCTCGATTCGGTCAGTTCAGTTCTTGGTCTCTTCATTTTGCACACTCTCTCGCACACTCTAACCACCGAGAGAGCGTGTGGAATGTGCAGAAAAATCAATAACTGGAAGAACATACCGTAATCTACCCTAGGTCCGTCGGCAGTCGAGGATCGCAAATTGGCAGCGACAGAGGAGAACAAGATGGGATCGATGGGATTGCACTGAGGAGACCACGCCCTCTTTTGCTAGATGGACCAGTTTCAGTCTTTGACGATAAACGCATTGCATGCATATTGTGCGTACCTTGACCTTCTCATTCGGAATTTATAGGTATATTTTGAATAGTCCGACTGATCCCACGCCAGTCGAACTACTCAAAAGAAATTCTTACAGTACCTTGACCTTCTCATTCGGAATCTTACACAATTGATTACGATAAACTGTTCTTTTCTTCTTTGTTCAAAGTGAACAACAACTCTTCTCACTCCATTTTCCACTCATTCATTCCTTTCTCATCCGTTACTAGTGGTTTCTTCCGCAAAATGTCGGACCGCGTAGATAGCAGTGCGGCAGAGGTGAGATATATCGATTCGGTTTAAATAAATTACAGTCCTTCGCAGGTGAACAGACTTCTTGATCTGGCTTACAATGCCGTGAAGGAAGCAACAGATCTGGTGAGTTTCGCCAATTCTAATTAAGAGATGAGTCGAGTTATTCAGATTGATGGTGTCGCTTCCGGTGAGGCCAAGGTATACCGTATCCAGGAGTTGCACCGAGATGCAATCAGTGAATCTTCCTTCCTTATAATGATGATTCAGGTAGAAGGCAGTTCGATGTTCGACGACCACGACGACATTGTCTTCCTCGGAGTGAGGAGAAAAGATCAGGTCGGTATTCTCCACATCGACATCCATTGACGACCGTGCTCTCCTCTCCCAGATTGACACCGTTGCCGTCAAGTGCGATTCGGTCGATCCCCTTGCGAAGTATAACGGAGCAAGAACTGCCGGTGCGTCTGTCGCTGCTTCCCCTGTCTCCAAGGTATACTGAAACTTTTTCTTTTTTTCTCCTCACTTTCACTCACTTTCTCATCCTATTCTTCTGAGAGTGGGCAAAGTGAGAGAGAAAAGAGTTTTGCACGAATTCATGCTGTTCTCTCACTCTCTCACTCCGACCAAAGAAGAATCCGGGTGTTTCCAAACAGAGATGATGATGATTAATGGACTGCTTTGAGACCGGACCCATCCTCCCGACCAAGGGCAAGGTCAAGACCGCTCGTGCACCCTATCAAGTAATTCCTTCTTTTCTCCATCCATTTCATTGCTTTTACATTCTAGAAACGTCCATCTTTTCCTGAAAGCTGCCTCGAGTGTTCAGACACGGAACGAGTTCGTTTCATCTTCCTTCACCTGATCTTCCTTGATTACTGCTAATTTCAGAAGCCATTCCGCAATCTGGTGTGTCTCCTGCACCACATGGAAATGGAGCATGGAATGACCTTGAAAATTGTGAGTGGTGTAGAACAATAATTTCAGTTACAAAACACTCTCGATTCTTGTTCTGCCAATAATTATTAAAATTAACGATAAGCGTGCAAGAGAGAGAGAGATTCGATCTACAATGGTTTTCTTCCAGATGAACAAGGTGGTAAAATGCGTGTGTGGCACAAAGAAGTTCTTCAAATGTAGAGACACCGCTGCTACTCATTTCAAGAAAGTAAGGAAGGGCTGAACCATGTTGAGCATGTGAACATTACAGTGTATGAGCAAGATGGTCATGGATGATGCCTGAGAAGGAGAGAGGAGATGAGATACTCGAACAAAGGAAAATCGATACTCGATCATTTACTCGTATAAAACTATGATAAAGTTTTTGACATACTTGCATGCGACAAAATTTATTTCACCTCTAAGTCTCATTTATTCATTATGAGAGTTAGAGGTGAAATAAAATGGGACTGAGTGCTTGAAATTGTGAAAAGGAATTGTGCGTGGTAAATGTGTTTGTCTCTTCTGTTCTCTCTTCTCTTCATCCCATATGCCAAAATTTGGATATTGAGAAAAGTGGCCAGAAAAGAGGCCAGAAATGTGAGGCACTTGGAATACACTTTCGAATGAATCTAGATTGGAATCTTGATTACATTGGCAATCACGACAGCTCTTCTATTTATCCAAATCTCATCTTGACTATTTCCGTCCTTGATACTTGGTTCGAAAATCGATCTTCTTCTGCACTACATAGATCTTTCCGGAATGATGAAAGAAGTGATTAGACGTGAATCGTCAAAAAGGGAAAAGCACCAACACCAAGGATTCCCAAGCCGTCTCCGAAGTACTAACTGGCCCACCGTTGCTTAACTTGACAGATCGGGCGGGATGTCGTGTTCTCAACGGGGTACGGTCGTAAGCGAGAGTGTTGGGGGTAAGAATCGGAGAGTATTCTTCAGAAAGACGCAGAGCTCCTGCCTCATCCGTCCATCTTCCATAGCGATTTGAAGATCAACGAGAGGGGGGGGGAATCAAAGACCAGAACGGTCCGCCTAGATACAAAACATGGAGTGGACTAAAGTAGTTTATCGCAATCTCGGAACGTTTCTTCCACTTCGTTATTTCGAACCTTTTCCGTTCTCAACGTCATCTTCTCTTTCTCACCTTCTTAAAAAGAACTTCCCGTAAATAAAAAAAATAATGAAAATTATGATCTCTGTCCCTGGATGAACCTCGGACCGTCCCAGACTCGAACGAGATGTCATCCAGGTCTATTAGGTTACATAGACAGGTCCTTCGGATGGCCCCCCCCCTCTCGTTGATCTAGGATTCGTTGATTCTGACAACTCTCAGTTATAAAAATTAAACGGTCAGCGATCATTACGATCCATTCTCAGTTAAATACTCAGAATTTAACTGAGAAATTTAACTGAAAATGTAATTGAAAATTTAACTGAGAATTTAACGAGGAAACGTTTAACGTTTTACGCTAACGTCGCGTCGTTTAACTGATAATTTTTTTTCTGATTTAGTTGAAAGTTCGAGAACTGAAAATTTAACTGAAAATTTAACTGAAAATTTAACTGAGAATTTAACTGGAAATTTAACTGAAAATTTAACTGAGAATTTAACTGGAAATTTAACTGAAAATTTAACTGAAAATTTAACTGAGAATTTAACTGAAAATTTAACTGAGAATTTAACTGAAAATGTAACTGAAAATTTAACTGAGAATTTAACTGAAAATGTAACTGAAAATTTAACTGAGAATTTAACTGAAAATTTAACTGAAAATTTAACTGAAAATGTAACTGAAAATTTAACTGATTATTCGATCTCACTGTACACTGTATTCGCGCAATACTCGATATAATAAACAATTCCTTCAACTCAACGTTTACTAGAATGATAAAAGAGATACCTATGAGGCCGTTTGTGATAGAGTCGAGCAAGGGCTGGCACAGCTCAAAAATGTAGATTTTCTGAAAGTGTGTTTTCTGGGGTTCTCAAGGGTGCTGACGACGTCAAAGACTGACAGTATTGTTTTTTTCATATTTTGCCCCCGTTGGCTCCAGACGACGTCACTTTCGTCGGTTTTCGTCGGTTTTCGTGGAATTTCTCGACTCTCGATATCGCTAAAATTAAGTGAACCTGGTTGCCGGGGTAGAATTTGACGCTGATTTCACCTGTATACTTCATATTTTATAAATTTCAAAAATAACGCCAGAAAATGGATCTTTTTACTGAGAGGGTTGTGGGCTTAGCAACCTCAGTTACATTTTCAGTTAAATTTTCAGTCAGATTTTCAGTTAAATTTTCAGTTAAATTTCTCAGTTAAACTACTTCATTTCAGTTAAATTTTCAGTTAAATTTTCAGTTACATTTTCAGTTAAACATTTTCAGTTATTTTCAGTTTTCAGTTTAACTGAAAATTTAACTGAAAATTTAACTGAGAAATTTAACTGAAAATGTAATTGAAAATTTAACTGAAAATTTAACTGAAAATGTAACTGAAAATTTAACTGAAAATTTAACTGAGAATTTAACTGAAAATGTAACTGAAAATGTAACTGAGAATTTAACTGAAAATTTAACTGAGAATTTAACTGAGAAATTTAACTGAAAATGTAACTGAAAATTTAACTGAGGTTGCTAAGCCCACAACCCTCTCAGTAAAAAGATCCATTTTCTGGCGTTATTTTTGAAATTTATAAAATATTTCAATTTATAAAAATATTTTATAAATTCAGTTTTAAATTCAGTTAGATACAGGTGAAATCAGCGTCAAATTCTACCCCGGCAACCAGGTTCACTTAATTTTAGCGATATCGAGAGTCGAGAAATTCCACGAAAACCGATATCGACGTGACGTCGTCTGGAGCCAACGGGGGCAAAATATGAAAAAAACAGTATGCCCATCGTCGTCAGCACCCTTGAGAACCCCAGAAAACACACTTTCAGAAAATCTACATTTTTGAGCTGTGCCAGCCCTTGCTCGACTCTATCACAAACGGCCTCATATCTCTTTTATCATTCTAGTAAACGTTGAGTTGAAGGAATTGTTTATTATATCGAGTATTGCGCGAATACAGTGTACTGTGAGATCGAATAATCAGTTAAATTTTCAGTTATATTTTCAGTTAAATTTTCAGTTACATTTTCAGTTACATTTTCAGTTACATTTTCAGTTAAATTTTCAGTTAAATTCTCAGTTAAATTTTCAGTTAAATTCTCAGTTAAATTTTCAGTTACATTTTCAGTTAAATTCTCAGTTTCAGTTACATTTTTTTGTTTTTGTAGTTTGTAGTTTGCATAAATTTGGGGTTTTCGCTAACCACCGTATCATTAAAAAAAAATTAACTGAGAATAACTGAGAACTGAGAATTTAACTGAAAATTTAACTGAAAATTTAACTGAAAATTTAACTGAGAAATTTAACTGAAAATGTAATTGAAAATTTAACTGAAAATTTAACTGAAAATGTAACTGAAAATTTAACTGAGAATTTAACTGAAAATGTAACTGAAAATGTAACTGAGAATTTAACTGAGAATTTAACTGAAAATTTAACTGAAAATTTAACTGAGAATTTAACTGAAAATTTAACTGAAAATTTAACTGAGAATTTAACTGAAAATGTAACTGAAAATGTAACTGAGAATTTAACTGAGAATTTAACTGAAAATTTAACTGAAAATTTAACTGAAAATTTAACTGAAAATTTAACTGAAAATGTAATTGAAAATTTAACTGAAAATTTAACTGAAAATTTAACTGAAAATTTAACTGAAAATTTAACTGATTATTCGATCTCAGTATCTCATCACAGCACTGTATTCGCGCAATACTCGATATAATAAACAATTCCTTCAACTCAACGTTTACTAGAATGATAAAAGAGATATGAGGCCGTTTGTGATAGAGTCGAGCAAGGGCTGGCACAGCTCAAAAATGTAGATTTTCTGAAAGTGTGTTTTCTGGGGTTCTCAAGGGTGCTGACGACGATGGGCATACTGTTTTTTTTCATATTTTGCCCCCGTTGGCTCCAGACGACGTCACGTCGATATCGGTTTTCGTGGAATTTCTCGACTCTCGATATCGCTAAAATTAAGTGAACCTGGTTGCCGGGGTAGAATTTGACGCTGATTTCACCTGTATCTAACTGAATTTAAAACTGAATTTATAAAATATTTTTATAAATTGAAATATTTTATAAATTTCAAAAATAACGCCAGAAAATGGATCTTTTTACTGAGAGGGTTGTGGGCTTAGCAACCTCAGTTAAATTTTCAGTTACATTTTCAGTTAAATTCTCAGTTAAATTCTCAGTTACATTTTCAGTTAAATTCTCAGTTAAATTTTCAGTTACATTTTCAGTTAAATTCTCAGTTAAATTTTCAGTTAAATTCTCAGTTAAATTCTCAGTTAAATTTTCAGTTAAATTTTCAGTTCTCGAACTTTCAACTAAATCAGAAAAAAAATTATCAGTTAAACGTTAACGTAAAACGTTAAATGTTTCCTCGTTAAATTCTCAGTTAAATTTTCAATTACATTTTCAGTTAAATTTCTCAGTTAAATTCTCAGTTAAATTTTCAGTTACATTTTCAGTTAAATTCTCAGTTAAATTTTCAGTTAAATTTTCAGTTAAATTCTCAGTTAAATTCTCAGTTACATTTTCAGTTTCAGTTAAATTTTCAGTTCTCGAACTTTCAACTAAATCAGAAAAAAAATTATCAGTTAAACGTTAACGTAAAACGTTAAATGTTTCAGTTAAATTTTCAATTACATTTTCAGTTAAATTTCTCAGTTAAATTTTCAGTTAAATTTTCAGTTAATAACTGAAAATGTTTAAAAATAACTGAAAATGTTTAACTGAAAATGTAACTGAAAATTTAACTGAAAATTTAACTGAAATGAAGTAGTTTAACTGAGAAATTTAACTGAAAATTTAACTGAAAATCTGACTGAAAATTTAACTGAAAATGTAACTGAGGCTAAGCCCACAACCCTCTCAGTAAAAAGATCCATTTTCTGGCGTTATTTTTGAAATTTATAAAATATGAAGTATACAGGTGAAATCAGCGTCAAATTCTACCCCGGCAACCAGGTTCACTTAATTTTAGCGATATCGAGAGTCGAGAAATTCCACGAAAACCGATAAACACGAAAACCGTCGTCTGGAGCCAACGGGGGCAAATATGACTCTATCACAAACGGCCTCATATCTCTTTTATCATTCTAGTAAACGTTGAGTTGAAGGAATTGTTTATTATATCGAGTATTGCGCGAATACAGTGTACAGTGAGATCGAATAATACGACAGAAAGGATCAAAGATCATGCATTCATTGGAGTCACTTCGTCCGTGTATTTCGTAAGACGTTCCATTCTCTTCCTTTCCAGATGAGAAAGGAGTATCGCAACCAGCTGAATTGTTCTTTTGATAATCATGAGAAAGAAAGAATTCTTACGATTGACATAGCGATTCCTCCGATCATTCCATAGATGATGTAGCTTGCGTTACTCTCAGCTGTGGACATTTCACCCATCTGAGAATATTCATTTATGGCTGAGATTGATCTTTGATCTCTAACCATTCCTCCCTTTCCACACTGTGCTCTCTCTTCGAACCAGTGCCTCCGAATTTTTTCGATTTCTCCTGATTTCTTGAGCGATTCAATCGCTGCGAAGACTCTTTCACTGAAATAAACTTCGTCTAACAAATCGAATATCGAAAATAATGACTCAGTTTCTCCTATCTTTCCGAACTCACCTCAACTCGGATCCTTTCTTAGTGGCCACTGCGAATTCATACGTCATTAGCTTCCCTCCTGAAATAAAAAGAAAGGTATTAGCTCTGGCCAAGTTGTTAATCTATTCACTAACCAATCTTCCTCGTATTACATGGCATTTTTGCATTTTCGTATAGATTAGATGCATCATCGAGAATGAAGACGTAATTTCCTTCATCCTCCCCATCTCCCCTTACTTTTTGAATACCGTGATTGTAGTAATCAACGAAGGATTCTTCACCCTGAATTAAGAAAAGGGTCTCTACGGGCTTCATGTCAAGCTACTTCCTTCCTATGAAATAGAAATTACAGATGACCTATTCCCGAACCCAGTTGTTTTATGGTTTATTCAACATCTTCTTTCACGCACTCCTCCAGTAGGAAATTGATGACCTGTCAACTTGTCAATCCCACATAAATAATGTCCTGCATGCGTTCAAACTCACATTTTTCTCCATAACTTCCATCATTTCCTGGTACATTGATTCGTTCAAATTCTGCAATGAGCATCATCTCTCGAACCACTTTCCAGATTACCTACCTTGAACATTTCTTCAGTCAGTGATCCCCTCTGCAATCCATACTTGATCTCATCTTGATCCATCACTTCATGAACTTTTTGGAAATATTTAATCGGTTCGGCCTTCGAATTCACTGCTGCAGTAGTGCAAATATGATGAAGAACAGAGACGAGAAGGGAGAAATTACAGATGACCCATATGAGAATGAAGGAGACAAGAATGTAGTATCTGAGAAAGATCAAAGATCAATGAGAGGGGAAAGGGTAGATACCTCCATCGTCCTTCCCTGTCTGTGATGTCCAATCTCATGTGGCAATACAATCCAATGACAGTGAAGATGCTCTGAAGAACCTCGAAAGATCAAAGATCAAATGGGAAAGAAACCATAATCTCGAGAACGAAGATGGCGATCCAAGTGACTGGTGCGTATGGATTCAGTGAGTAGATAGTCTGTAATCAGTTATCGATAGAGATCACGAGACGGTCTACCGTACTCCATTCGGACCGGGCTTCTTCATCATCATTGAGATTCCACTAGTGTAGAAGGATGGGGAGAAATCGAGAAGCTCTTTACGGTTCTGACAATTGATGATTATTGATTTCTCATCGTCTGTGTTTTCATTGTTGTTGTTTTGTGTTTTCCTCTGAATCGACTCTCTTCAACTAACCGTAGTGATAGGGATTGGTGCAATGGCGACATCGATGAGAGATTCATTCAGATCTTGTACGAGTCCATCCCATTTTCCGTTCGGACGAATCTTCCCCGGCTGTAAGGAATGGTGAATTATCTCTTCCGGGAATTGGAATGTAGTCATTAGAAGAGAGTATTCTATTCGCAGCTTCCCCTCAAAAGAAGCATGCGACTAATAAGACATTCTACTCTCATTACGGAGTGCGTTATTCAGCTGCGTTCAAAGTTCAAATTTCTGCTTCAAGATTATCTTTAGTAAGCAAGACTAAAGACAGATGGAAATATCGCCAGATATCACAAGGAATTAGCTTACTCCTTTTCGGATCTCAATCTTGTATTCGGTATCCATCTCTTTCGCCATTAGTTGCATTAGTTGTACGCAGAATCTGAATGTTCTTTCCATTAGAGAAGAGAGACTTCTCGTTTGCAGCTTATATGGGGAAGAAAATGGAATGAACGGAGTAAGGAGTAATTCATAAGTAGAATGTGAAAGGAAAGGTCTCTCTGCTAATTGAGATGGTCAATTTGAGTCAAGAATGGCCGAGTGTCCTTCTCCTCTCTTCCCTTATGAACACCATTCACTTACCCCTCATAGGCATTATTCCCTGCACATTCCTTCTTTCCATTGTCCAGAAAGCATACCTCCTTTCGCATCGTGAACGGAGCCACCTACAGTATTCACCAATTATCGATTTTCCCGACTTCAAATCCAAAAATAGTATCGTCTCGATTTCCCTAGCCATTTCTCTGCTTCATTTTTCTGCAACGTTCGACATTCTAAACAATGGCGTCGCTCTCTCTCTCTTTTATAATGCAATTTTCGGTTCCGAAAGGCCTCCTTTCTCTCTTCGTCTTTTCATAATCTGAATGTGAGAGAGGGTCAATTTTAGAGGGGAATGCCGAATTGGTGGAGGATAACAAGTGAAGACACCTGAATAGTTCCGAATCGAAGTGAAGAGAGAAGAGGAGTGAAGAGAAGAAGGAAGAAGAGAGATGGACGACCCATCTGAATAAATAAAGAGTTGAGATTAAGAGATGGGAGGTCGAATGAAGAAATCTTGCAAGCATAGTGGCAAATAAGGTCGAGATAAGTGGAAAGGAGCACAGCAGAATGATTGAAGTGTAAAATGTGCATTGACTGTGCATTGATACAGATCATTTCTCGAGAATGCAGATGTAAAATAAGAGAATGAGAGATAAATTGTCGGACGATGGCATGTGAGAGATAATGGGGGTAGACAGCCGATTAACAAAGCTACTGAAGACAGGAGAAGAGGGCATTCGAGAAACTCTATGAAATGAGAGAAGTGTTGAGAAGGGAAGGGGAGGAGTCTCATCCACCTCCTGTCAGAGAGTGAAGAGGCAAGAAAAAGGAGAAGAAAAGTAGAAGGAGAATTAAATATTGGGTGTCTATATGGAAGTAGTGTATCAAGAAAATGAGAGGAAGTCTTCGATATTTCTCTTGCGTTTCCATGGTCCCTCTCCCTCCCTCGCTAGACAACACCCTCGCAAGAGAAAACATCGACTAGAATGATGTCAACATCAAACGAAATCCTTCCTTAAATACAAATCCCCTCCCCCAATTATCTCTTTTTTCCAATAAAGCTGAATGTGAGAAAATTACATAAAAATAATTTTATCACAATTTTGATGCGAGAACATTTAAAACTGCCAACAACATAAATATTAAAATTATGCGAGAATGGGATAGGTTTCGGGCCACGTTCGATTGTCGTTGAGATGAGATACGGTAAGGGTGTAGTCATTGAATGTACAGTAAGCCATCGTATTCCCGTCGGGAGACAATCCACTACCGTATAGCAGCGTCTTCCCTGCTTCACTGTCCCTGAATCCATCCATTATCGACAGATCAAAAAAAATTTACTTAGCGTTCACACAGAACCAAGTGAGTGTCGAATTTAACGATACAATTAATGAACAACAACTGACTGTGCGATGGGATTGAATAGTTCGTCGATCATAATCCATCCACCATACATACACGATGCAATCCATCCTCCATTACACTTCTCAATATGCCATACTCCTCCACCACACTGAAATCAATTCAATCACTCAACGAGAAACTAATTGTAGAGGAACTATGTACTCCAGACTGACAGATTAAAATCCTCGTTTGTCTGTCAGACAACGCTGATTTACGGCCTTCTGGATAAACTTATTTTCTGTCTAGACTAAATTTCTCCCTTCTTCCCTTCCCTATCCCTCCAATATCATACCTTCACTTGATGCAGGGGTGTCTTGGGTGCTCTCATATCAATCACTCGAATTGATTCATCATACGATCCAGTGAGAAGTTTATTCTCTCCAATCGATTGAATGAATGTCACTCCCGCATCGAATACCTCAATACCGTACTCATTCTCACTACCGTAACCCTCTACCGTACCTTGATCTGACTGGATGGTCTCTCGGTCGATCGAGTATCCCACACTTTGAGTACGGTATCTTCTCCGCCCGAACAGACTAACGTATCATTCACCATCTCACAAGTCCACACCTCAAGTATTGATTAGTGATTGACTCTATATGAATAATATGAATCAATTACCTCGCACGGCTCATTCGTCCAGGGAAGAGAATGGGCATCCCATCGGAGTACTGTATCCATTTTATCGATATCGTATAGGATGAGTGATCCCTGATTAGTGGATGAGAGTACGGTAGTCGAGGAGGGGACGGGAGATGGAGAGACATCGAGAAGCATCGTATCAGAGATAATATCACTCTGAGATTACTGTATATACTTTCCTTCAAATGAATCAATCGATACCTCAGTGATACTGTAGTCTTCGAGTGAGACGAGTGCGAGACGACCCGTAGTGAGAGCAGCGATTACTGTAATGGAAAGAATCAATCGATATCTCGAAAGTACCGTACTCACACTTGGATTGATCAGGCAGGAAAGTGAAGCGGAAGACGCCGCCTTCAGTGGGAATCTCCCGAGTGGAAATCGATGGGTTACTGTAGCCTTCAATGACATGGAGAGATCCGGAACGGGAAGAGGAATCTAATTGGTATGTGGAGACAATAAGAGATGAAGGGATAGATGGGGATTGAGGGGAGAAACGAAGGAATGCTGGTCTCTTGGAAAGGGTAAGGGTAGAAATGGAAAGAGGGGAATGGGAAGAGGAAAGGGAGCTCATTCTTCCTTCTTCGTCTCACGGTCCTTATCCAATTTGGCCAATTCGGCGGTCAACTTCTGATTCTGACTCACACGCTCCTGAAAAAAAGAGGGAAAAAATATTCAGTTGATAGATTCTAACTGAGAGATCAATCAATGATATCGGAATCTTTCTCTTTCCTAATCTCATTCTATCGTACAAAAACGGCTCGATTCCACTGTCAATCCTTGCATAAAAAATAAAATAGCTGACCTTCTCAACTTCAGACTGGCAGTCTCTGATCAGGTTGCGGAGATGAATGAGCGAGCGCTTGTATCGCTCAGTAGTGATCTGTAGAGAATTTTTTGGTTTTTACTTTATTTAATAGACATATCTTTCCTAATCTAGAATCTCATTCAAAATGAATTCGAAGAATTAACTGACCTTGTTATTGCAGTAGATGGGCTTGAGGTCCTTGCCGATCTCCTCGATCGTCTGAATTATTACGTAGATTTGAAATTATTTATATCTTTATTCCCATTTCTTAATCACATCTGAAACTCACATACCTTGAGTAGCTGTCTGTACTTGGGTCCTCCGATCTTCTCAACAGCGGGTAGATTGAAGTTGGGGAAGGTGGCGGGCAGCTGCTGCTGCTGCAGTTGCTGCGCCTGCAGCTGAGCACTGAGATTGAGTGCTTGCTGCTGCTGTTGAGCGAGAGCTGCTTGCTGGGCCTGCTGTTGGAGCTGCAAAGGGGAATGATTGGTGTGGGAACCTTCCACCATTAGTCATAGTTTCCACCTCCTATCCATTTTCATTATTATGGAAGCTATAGAAAAAAAAGCTTTTCTGAATACAAAATCAGGAATACTCCATTCTAAGCTTTCAAATAGCTTAAAAATAAGCGAAATACTAAAACGTACGGCTGCGACTGCTGCGAGGAAAGCCTGCTGCTGCTCTTCAGCCATTCAAAGTGAAGTGAAGAGAGAAGGGACGGAGATAAGGACAGTTGAGTGGACGCACACTGAAATGGTATCACTACGTATCGACAACTGATCGAATCACGACAAGATTACTTTAAAATAAATGTTTAATTCAATTTGCGAGGTAAATAGACGCGCGTCTTCTCTCCTTGCGTGTTTCCCTTTAGGGCGAGTGGCGTTCCGAATCAATATAGCGCGCTTGTTGTGAGGGGAGAGGAGGGGGTGAGAAGGGGAGGGGGAGGGGTCAGTCCAGAGGGGAGAAGGGAGTATTATCTCATTCTCTCTCTCTCTCTGCTCTCACACTCTTCTCTTTCAGTCGCTCGCTCCTTATTCTCAACTACTCATCTCACTCCACCATGCCCCAGGTTCGCACTTTAATCAACTTCTTATTCTTCGACCAAAAAAATGTTTCACGGAGGTATTTGTGCCAGGTTTTATGAACCAACGAAACACTCGGTGTGTTCCCAACCGGATGTAGGTCAAACTATAAGCAATTAAGTAGTTAAATCGGTTTTCGTCTCGAATCGATCAATACTTTGGCTTTCAGACGCACACTTTCGAGATGGCAATGACGTGTGGATCGTGTGCCAATGCAGCGAGAAGAGTTCTCGAGAAGATGGGAGGTACGATTATCTCACTTTATCCATCTGTTTCAACATCAAACTCTCGACCAATTCGTTCTTAAAAGCTCTAGAAATGTCCTAGGATTATTATCTCTTTGCCATTTCGTTGGCTATCTAACTGGACAATGCCTATCCCGATCGAGAGTCCAATGCTGATAAGGTTAATCAGTGACTATAACGCAGCCATTTTGCTCACTAAACCATGATCAACACTTGGGTGGGAATTGAATCATCCTATTATCGATTAATTTCAGAGGGAATCACCATCGATTCAATCGATGTTCCTACTAAGAGAATCGTCGTGACGACTGAGAAGAGTGCTGAGGAAGTGAAGACTCAATTGGAGAAGACTGGAAAAGCGGTGAGTGGAGAGGGTACGGTAGAGAGTAGAGGATTACGGTACATGATCGATAAGTCAGCATTCAATACACGAAAATGAAACAATCATTGTAGATCACTCACATCGAGTCGCACTGATCTACCGGTTCAATCGATCGATATTCAACCTTGGGAGGCCAGTCGGATACTCAACGACATTCAATGGTTGTGGCAACATAGATAATTATTCATATTTATTGGTTCTGGAAACAGTATTACTTTGTATAAATCACATTGTTAATGACAATCACAATCCTTGCACCGCGGTACCCATTGTAAGAAATAATACGAACGTAAGAAGATTAGTAGGGTGATATGCAACAGTGGAAGAGGTAAGTATCAACAGTATAAGTCAAATGTATAGCAACAGTAGGAATAAGTTTGTTAATACTTTGTGAATCTGTAATACTAGGCTATGTATGCTCAACAGTGGGATTGGTGCCTAAATTCTTCCACCGTACTCCTCTACTCTGGTTCATCGGCTGGTGGTGAGGGTACGGGAGGATCATCAGGCATTGGAGGATGAGAGGGACACAATTGGAGATCCTTCTTCGATGAGATCACTTTCGAGTGTTGAATGAGATGAAGATTGTACTTCCCGTTGCGAGAGATGTCCTTAATGCACAAAGAAACGTATTCCCTTCTTTAGTTAATCCAATTTTCGAATCAACATCCATTTCTCTACACTACGCAAGGAATCTGGAGCTCTAATTCTGGGAGGAATCACAAAAAAAGATTATTCGTTCTTTCGATATCATCTTTCTCACCTCGGGTGCAATATGTGCGTGTCTTCGAATGAACTTGATTACACTCTTCTCATTCACTTTCGACATTGTCAATCGGGCGCCCCACGCGACAAGAGCCAATGGCTGCAATTATAAATTTAGCTCCAAGAAATTTAATTAAGCAACCCACTCTTGTTTACCCTTTGTGCGCCAATTTAGGCGCACTCTCTAGTCAATGAAATTCCCTTCCCTTTCTTTTCTTATTTGATTGTTCTATGGCGCAAACGAATCATTGAAACTAATAATGTCACATGTGAAAATGCTACTCACAGCTGCTCCTTGCTACATTTAAAGCCACTTATCAATAGCTTTCAACACCCCTACCGTACCCTTTCCTCGTCGAGTTTGTTGTAGGGTGTGATGATGTGACGGTAGATACAGCCAGTCACGAGAGCACGCAACTTGTCCAATTCATCCTCGTTCACGCACGGATGATACAGGAGGATTATCGATCCGTGCTAATATGGGATACGGTAGATAGAGGATACTGTATCTTTCTCGTGGGCACTGAACTTCAACATAAACAACGATCGGTGAATTCAGTTTGAAAGCGTACGAAGTATAAAATGTATGCAAAAGGGTAGGGTTCGAATTATTGATAAAGATTTTCAGGGAAAGGGGTAATGCAATTTGGTGCTCGAATGCACCTTTACCGATATCGCATCGGAAAATCGATATGGGAATCAATCTAGTGAATACAGTATCTACTCACCTCCAGATTGTGTAGCCATCGTTGGGGCGGTGCGTAGAGGTACTCACCGTACACTGGCCAGTTGGGACGGTGATCTCCTCTTAGAATATCGATTGATTCTATCGATCGATCAATATTCACATACCGTAGTGGGATGGTGTCGTTGTAGGAGATGGTCTCGTTCATGCACTTGTGTCCCACGACGTCCTTCTGAGCGTTGAAGTTGGGAAGGGCGTAGTAGATCTGATGTAGTAAATCTTGTGAGAATACAGCTTCTCTTACATAGATCCTCCTTGCACAATTCAATTGTTTCCGTTGTAAGACTGCTAACAATATTTTCCCTCTTTTCCCTAAACCTTTCAACCTCCTGACACTGAGTCATGCCAAACATCGTTATCATCCTCAAACATCTACAACTTCTGAAGACAATCTGTATTATTAGTTATAGTTACGAAAGTAAAAAATTTCATTATTTTGAAACTCCATAAATAGTTAATGTAACTGACCTCATCGACCTCATCCCTTACAGCGAACGTCCACACAGTGGGACACGTGAACTGAGTGAAATCGTCCGGATCCCAGTCTACCGCAAGGTTTTGCTGCAAAGATCAAAGATCAATTCGATAACGGATGCTACTGTAACTATCAGGAAAGTAGTGAGAATTAAACAGATTCAGATAATCGCGACTATTGGATCTTCGCGATTCTTCACTGATTTTATTACTACATGAAACAAGAGATAATTAGGTGCAAAACAAAAATTACAAGCGCTGTCTCAAAGAGAGAAGAATGGATTTAATTCAATGTTTTACCTGTCCATCATCACATTCATTGAGCACTCCCATCATTGCTCCCATGTAGGAATCCACTCGAAGGGAGAGGAGGAGAAGGAGAAGAAGGGAGGGAGGCAATCCCGCCATATCTCAACAATCATTAACCATTACTTGCTGGTCGAATTCCCGTATCCCATGGAAAGCAACCAAACAAAGCATCGATAAGCGAGTGCGCATTTTGAACCACTTCAAAAAATCTGCTTTGTAGAAAAAAATAGCATTTATCATCAACGAACAACTGCGAATCAACAACGAAACTATTTGTCAAATATTTCAACAATGAACAATAACAATGAATGCAGTGGAAGAGGAAACGAGACTTCTCTGGAAATCAGTTAGAATGGGTGGTAACAATGACGAAACGGATGTGTGTAACAATAGAATACTCTATGTGAATATGAAAATGATGTGGTGGAGGGTATCACTAACTGAATCTTTCTCTTCTCATTCACTCACAATTGCTTGTACTGCCTTCTCACTCTTCAGAATGGCAGAGCCCATCTCGAGACCGAAGATATTCTCCATTCTGCAATTTATAAGTTATAGATACAAGAAAGTTCGATGTTTCACGATTTTGATAAAAATAAGTTGATCTAGCGCGAAGCGATTTGAGTATTGACCATGCCTCCACAAACAAAATAAATACGACCGTACCTGATCCTATCATACTGTGTGAATAGGAGGATTGATTGTAGTCGTCCCTCTGGTTGGCACATATTAATGAGATCGATGTAGAAGGAAGGACGAGAGGGAGGTTGGTAGAAGACCATTCGTTGAATCTTCTGAAATTTTAGAGATATCACACCATAAAAAACAAGCATAGGAAATTATTACCACTACATAGCAGGAAACGACAAATCAGATCAATGACAATGTTCCCTGTTTTCAATACTGCATGAAACCTCAAATATCCTTGAACACGATTTTAGTGTATTTCATCAATATTGGCCTCACGGCTCTTCAAAGATTTCAATATTGGCACAACTAGAAGTAACCAAGCGAAAAAAAAACTGACCCTGATATTGACTCGATTGAAGTGGTGGAATCTTTCCGTGATCAGCATCAATTTCTTCTCTCCGTGATAGAAGAGATCACGAGCACGAGTGATCTGTAATGATTACGATTCATTCATTAATCCACCTTATTATGTTTTGCAATTTCACGGGTGATCGTGAAGTTTATCAAACAACTTCAATTTCCGAATCTAATCCAATACTGTCGAAACTCATTTCAACCTTGTACAATTCCATTTCTTGCAAGTTCCAAGATATAGGAACTAACAGCTACCGTACCTTGTTCTGTGGGGCGTACTCATGACACTGGACGAATGATTCAGTATCCTTCTTGAATAGATTCCTAATCCTCACGTAGTCATAGTAGGAGGGAATAAAGATGGCAGTGTGCATCGTCAGTGTCGGAGCGATCAGAAAAGGAGATATTGGAAAGAATATCCTTTATTTACAGAAAGTGCACGTTGTGCAATCTAATGTTGACAAATAATAATTAAAATATTGTATGAAGATTCGATAGAGATAAAATAAATTCGTCTCATGAAGCTAAAACTTAAAGATTTGTCGAATCCGAAAACAATCGGGTGATATTATTTTATATTGCAGCATTATGTTTTGCATGTCAACTATTTGTTTTCAACTATTTGCTTATATGGACTTTCTCTATTACCCAAAACTGCACTGATCAAGAATATCATGATTTAGTGAAGCGTAACTTAACCAGGTGACCATATTTCCATATGCCCACTAACCTTCTCTTTGAAGAAATTGAATCTCGCATCCGATTGTGTCGTTGAGTCTTCACATTTGATCGAGTGCAATTCTTGACAGATTCGAAGTTCAATCTGAAATCGGATGCTCATAAACAATCGTTGTTTGACCTAATATACCCATGGAATCCCGAGTCTAAATTCCCCTCCTCACCTGAGTGAGCAATCCCTCACTAGACGGTCTGAATGAGACCAATCCTCTATGATTTCTCCTTCCCATCGATAGAGCAGTGAATAATTCATGTCGATGAGAGGAGAAGAGAATAGTTTGACAGAGAGAAGCAGCATGACCATCGAGGTATTGAGTACGAACCTGCAATGATAAATCGATAATATTCAGCTGCAGTATCCTCGATGTACCTCCCACAGTCAATCAATAAATAAGATCTACCGTACCCTGGACACATCAGTGACAATCTTGCTTGGTTGTGTGTGCATGGTATTGAAGATGAGCGGGAGATGTTCCCAATTCTGTTGCAGAAGAATATCCGCCTCATCAACAACAGCCAATTGCATGGAGGAGAGAAGATACGACTCACGACCAGAATCACCACCTCAAGAGAGGATTAACGTTCGTTCTAATTGTTATTATACTGCTAATCTTAATTGGCAAAACAAAAAATACTTCGATATATCAAGCAATCGAAACGTAAAGAATCTGGTTCAAATTTCGATTGTGATTTCTGCTCCTATTTAGCGTATATAGCAGCAATTCATAAAAAAATTTCGAAAGTTATACTGAAATCCACAAGTTCGGCATTTCTCTACAATATCCAATTATTGAAACCGCAATGGTCCTACTTTCGCCGATTCTCTCATTTCCGTGTTGTCGCCCCTCCTCTCACTCACCGATGACCATTCTCAATCCGAGAGGCGAACAGATGAGAATGTCCGCCTTATCGAATGGAGCGTACAACTTGAGTGACTTGTTCGATAGTGCCACACCAAGACGGAAGCAATCGTCTCTGACAATGACAAGGGTATCATTTCATAATTTAGTTTCGATACAAGGGAAATCAAAACGGGTATGCAGTTTTCTTAACCCCCTGTTCAATAAAAAGTTTTAGAAGCAAATGCGGCGAAGGAATTGCCAATCACCACTCTTCCTCTTCTCATAAATTCGTCGCAGCCTCAATCCACATGGTTATCTCTCTTTCAGCCATTGCCTCAATAAATCACCATACTTTCCCTCCTCCTCACCTGTTTCCATCATCATCTTCATCCTCCTTTAATCTCTCAAAAGTCTTCACAATACCCTGTCCGAATTCCTCTTCAAATCGTGCCTTGTGCACAATATCTGCCTTCGATACATCTGCAATTACGGATACAATTAGAAGATGTAATTTCGGCTTTTGTCAAAACCAGTAATTTCGAGGTCCACAGGATACTCGTAAGCATCGAGATACAGCAATTACTAATGAATTACAAACATATATGTGACTGGAAAAGTACGCAATAAATACTGAATATTTTGGCCACCATCATTCAAATTTCAGTTTCATAAGTATCATACGACCAAATAAATGAAACATTGAGTGATGATTACGTGAATACTAGACATTATCCGAGAAATAGATACTCACCAACTCCGAACATGAGTTCTTTTATGATCTCAATCAATCGATGAACATCTCTTCGGTACGGTAGTAATATGAGTACGGTAGGACGGACAAAGCCCTGGTCTCGTACCGACTCAACCAATTCCTCGCTCACTTCGCCCTGATGATTATTGATTTCAAATTACCGTATCAAGATTTGTGTGCTGTAAATCTAAATAAAAATTGATATCCTCTGGCGGTTACTTTTACTTGAATATACCGAACTCTATCTCACCTTTTCACTAGCTTTCGATAGCTTCTGCTTGTTCTTGAGTACAGTGTTTCTTGTTCGGATAACATGATTCAAAGCGTGGGTGCAGTATCCAATCTGAAGTTTCCTCATCTACCGTAATCACATCATAATCTACCGTACCTTGTGCAGTTTCTTCTTCTCCTTATCGGTTAGCATTGCGATATCGACATATTTGCCCATCAGAGACATCATTGATCTGGAAAAGATATTTCCAAGTTTCCAGATTAAATAATGTTTTGCGAGAACTACTAAATTTTTGTGAATGTAAGCATAGTTACCGCAATTAAGTTATTACGAATCTCTAACTCACTCATATTTCTCGACCCTCTCCTCTCCAAACTCCTTCTGTAACAGATCCCTCATATTCTTCAGCAGTGCCTCTGTGTATCCCAGTGTCTCCAGTGAGGTCACCTCATTCAGTGGGGCCTACAAACATAATGATGTTCAGAATCGTTAATCAGTTTCGTCCTTTGAAATTTAGAAGTGTCGTTGGTAACATGACAATAGTTACAAGAGTGATCACGAATTTCACATTACTTTAACATCTACCGTACCCGTACAACTATAGTATCCACTCACATTCGGTAGTGTAATTCCTCCCGAGAGACTGGCAGGAGGAAGGCCAGGAAGGGACAACTTGATCGCTTTTCTTGTTCGATTCTTGATCGATTCCACATCTTTCGGAGTGAGAGTCACATTAAGGAAGGGCGTGAACTCGTCGATAACGTCTGTCTGAAGGAATTAAGGGCATTTAATGTTGAAGACAGCAAAATACGCTATTCCTCGAGTTTGCAAAGATCAAGTTCCAGGCACTGTTCAGGGTATTGAAAAAATACACTATTTTCAGCCACATCCCGTCTATCAGCTGGGTTATATTTCATCAATACTCTAGGATTCAACATTCGCCATGAAAATCTCACCTTGGATACTTTCTCCTCTACTCCATCATCCTCAATCACCTCTTCTTCAACGGGGTGCTTACGTTTACCCATTCTGACAATTTAGTTTTTATTTCTTGTTGTGAATTATGCAGATATCTTGATCGTCCAGTAACGATTACCCATGTAGATTACGATACAAATACAATACCATGGATTTATTTATATATCTTGCTCAAAATAAATAACATTCTTGCGTGATCAGGGCATCCGTACATTGGTGGGATCAAGCAGAAAATTGGGAAGTCAGCCACAGGAGGTAAACTAGAGATCGATATACAATCTGGGAGAAGGAGCAGGATAGAGACAAGGGATGGAATGGATGAAGACTCTTCTTCTATTGAGGATTATCATTGTTCAGTCTCATGTGATCCGGCAGCTCGGGAGGTTCGGAGAGAGCATCGAGAGTCGGCTCATTCTGACCCTTTCGGAGAATTGCCAGGAACGAGGGAGCCTGCAAGTAGAGTTGATTATGGATTTGACAGAATGAACCCTATTCTTATTGACAAAAAATTGATATTGTGATTGATTATATTTTTTAAAGTCACATTAAAATAAGGAAGTACCTCGGCAGGAGAGTTGTTCGTGGAGAGTCCATTGGATCCGAGGGTCTTGGCATCCTCAAGAGGAGTCCATCCTCCGTCCTTAGGCTTCCATGCCAGTGTCAACTCGTTCATGTCCATATCCTATCAAGTTTGGCATTTAATAATAATTTGTAAACGACTCAATTAATGTCATTACGTTGGAACGAGCTACTACTTTTATGAAGGATGTATTATTCACGCAAAAGTTACAAATGAATGAAACTGACCGGATAGCAGCCTCCGATAATCTTCTTCACTTCATCGACAGTCGTTGCTGGCTCACAGTCGAGGAAGATGTGCTTGTTATCCCAAGCCACCTCGAAGTATACCTTGTTCGGCATCTGAAAAATTATAATGAGGAATAAATCATATTACTGGCAAGAAGAAACATTTTACATGACTACGGTTGAAATAGTTAGAACATGCAAGCTACCTTTCCGTTAGTACAGTTTGCCACCACCATTGGGGGTAGATAACGCGATAAAAAAGGTGAATCAGAAAATTAAAAAAAAAAACAACAAAAAAAAAAGGTGATTTCAGTTTTCAATTGAAGAAAGTGTCGTCGAATACTTTTGTAGGGCCCGGAATTGCAAAATTTCCCGGATGTGGTTCTATAATAATCACTGAACACGCTGAAACATCTTGTTCAGCTCAGAGTACGGTAGTCACCACACCACGGGTAGAGACGCAGAGTTTGGGAATATTGCCAAATTCATTTTCTTACAGTACCTTTCTTTCGTGGAGTGCGCATTAAAGCTTTTCCGTGTAGGATTAAGTCATTTAACTCGATTTTCCGGGTGGAGCGCATACATTACTTATTTTTTAAATTAATTATATAAGTATTTATATTTTTGATATCTATATTTTCCTGACGTGAATGATCCTTAGAATTCATATTTAAACGATTTGGATTTTACTTTTAATTCCTAGGCTGAAATTTTTAAAACGAAAATTGAAAAGCTGAATTTCATCAGGCATGTACTTTTTGTGTGCATTAAGCATATTTCGATATAATAAAAACATAAATAAAAAATATTAAAAATAAATCAATTAATGATTCGTTTGCCAAAAAGCGAGACGACAGAGAAATAGAGTAAGCTGAACAATTTGTGGAGGGGTGTTTCAGCGTGCTGAATATTGATTTTATTTGCATGACCTGTTTTATTTGGAGTTTAAAAATGAGATGAGAACAATTGAAGAGGAGATAAATCGATAAAGAGTGAAGACAATAAAAGATGCGTTAATAAATCAATAATAGCTTCCGTCAACTGCATAACACCACGGACATGCTCTCTTCGCCTTTGTTCTGTATTCATCTCCTGTAAAAAGTATTTGTCATCACTGATAGGATCTCAATTCATCTTACCTGGCCGAATGAATGATTCCTGGTACCAATTATCGCTATATCGATATCTCGGGTAAATACTCTCCAGGGTGGGTCCCTTCAGAGCTGAAATAAGAAGAATCAAATAATTTGAAATTTTCATAATCTACCGGCTCCCTTGGCAAAGGTCCTTCTGAACGGAGGTCTGTATCGATCTCCGTATTCCACTCCAAATTTCGTTTCATGAATTCGTATTAGATTATCGGCAGCTTGCATTCTCGTGCCTACGTCGACTCCTCCACCGTGGTGATCGAAGGCGACGCTTCCTCCTCTGAATACACCATCACACTTCACTCCCATGACATTCAGTACCTATTCATGGTCCACAGATCCATGACATCATATCGATCTCCAAACTCGACCTCTCCATCCTTTGGTCCGATGGCAACTCCAGCCCCGATCGTCCTTCCTATCTCAGTCTTTCTCTGCAGTCCCATCATCTTCAGGAATCTAAACAATATCTAATCATCTTCGCACTGTTGATCGATCTCACCTCAAATCGACGCCATTGTGCAGTCCATTTCGCAGATACGGTCGTCTACCGTACACAGTCTCCGATGATTTCACAGCCTGCACTCGAGGGCCCATACAGTACAGCAAATTGATGCCCGGAATCGTGCATGTGATCAGGGATCTGCACAGATTACTGTAGACCAATCGATAACTGACTCTTTCCGTAGTGTATAAGGAACTTCGACTCCATTCTCAATGTACTGTTGAGCGACATACTCCCAGTTATCTGAGTAGACTACAGGAGAAATGAGGAAGAGAAGGAATGGAATCATATGGATGAATGGGAAATGACCTCCATGCCCATTCCTTATCCCACTACCCTTTACCCTCCATTGTCTCTTATCCAGTTCCCTCTTTTGGAACGATCATTTTCACTTTTGTTGTGTGTTTCAACAGTGTGCTATCAATTGATAGCGAGTTGGCGAGACGAAAACAAAACAAGTTTATCGTTGAATACTCTGGAAGAATTGACTGCTGCTTCGGTAATGATTAAAAGAGCGAAATCATAGGACGAAAGCAGCAAATTATAACCCGTAAGCGAGAATGGATACATACATTGCACTTCTCGAAGTGGAGAGGCTTCTCAATAGGATACGGTAAGTACACCATCACTACGGTACCTAAGAGTACGGTAGGCTACCGAAGTAGTCTACGAGCAAGGAAGAGTGTTGTTGTGTCTCATGGCGTATTCCGGATACTCGCCCATATTGAATACGAACCACGTCCATGAATTCATGTTCAACACTGTGATGGTGATGCAAGCTATGTTGAGAAGGATTCCACATGATGCCTGAGGGTAGTCTACATTGATCTACCGTAATCTACCGTACTCACCATTTCCCACATGGTCATAGTCTTTGTCTCATATACGATAGCATTGGGAGGAGTAGCCATGGGGAGCATGAATGAGAAGGAAGGACCGATTGCAGCTGGGATAGAGAAGAAGAGAGGATGCACTCGCAGTTCTTCCGCCTGGAAGAGTACGGTAGATTACGGTAGACTATGAAGAAGATACGGTAGAATGAAGATCTCACCATGGAGAATGCGATGGGAATGAACACACTTCCCGTGGCAGTATTCGTCGAGAATTCCGTAGCAACGACAACGATGATTGAGAGAAGAATCTGCATCGATCGATTGACTACAGTACCCTACCGTATACCAACCTGAATCAGGAAGTGCGGCATCCCATGGAATCGATCCATCAACCAACACACGAAGATACGGGAGAGTCCCGACTCCTGAACGGAAAAGTACGGTATAGATCAATAAGACTACCGCATACCTTGACTGAAGCAGAGATAGCGATTCCCGCTCCGAGAAGGAGGATGACTGACCAGGAGAACTTCCGTTTTACTGCCTCCCAAGTGAGAAGACCCGATCGACGAATGGATGGACGAACACGATCTACACGATACCGTAATCAAGAACTATCGTCTCCCACCATACCTTCACGAAGGAAAAAGAAGTCAGGGCACTCGCGAGGAAACGCGAAGAATAGGAAAGTGATGAGAATTCCGGCACAGGAGTCGGTGACCATGTTCCTGGATCATTTTGAGGTAAAATAAAATGCGTTTAGGAAAGAAATGGATAATGTACCTCGGAAACAGGTCGACCCATCCGGGAATCACTTTGGGATCGCTAGTCATCCACAGAGAAACGAGAGCTACGAAGAAACCGAGTGTCCATTTCTCAGCCCAACTGGAAGGCAATTCAAATCGGTATAATCAGTATGAAGAATTTTTCTCTTCACTCTTCACACAGTTTCTTCATTTTGATAACCACAATAGAGATCATTAGAACATCCATTGATTACATGCTTACGTCATTGATCCGAGATTGTCGTATGTCAATTGAACAGTCTTCTTCACATATTCTTCTTCTTTCCTCTCTTCTTCCGATCCCTTTTTGAAGATGGAAACGATGTGAGAGAATCCGAGGAATTGCAGCTAAAATCGTAGACAACTATAACTTTTCCGGATCCTCTAGTGCCCTCAATCCAAATTCAGCTGTATTTTCCATCTCATCCGCTCAATCTGCCATCGCGAAAGCAAACAAATCGGGATAAGAAAGATAAGCAAAGTGATGGATCATCATTCTCTCTCTCTTGATCTACCGGAACTAGACAGAGATACACAGAGACAATGCACTATTCTCTTTGCACGAACTTTTCTTCAGAAAAATGTGAAAACATTTGAAGCACACGTCGACAATTGAAGAGTGAAGAAAAATTTGAAGAAGAAGGAGTTGAACGTTCAGACAGAAAAGAAGAGTTGATCTCTTACTTGAACGATGAACCAACTGGCGAACATGTAGAGAACCATTGGAGGAATGGCGAATATCATCCATGAGAAGTAAGAGACGCCCGTATTCTCCCCTGGGTAGAATCTGCAATGGCAAGACGATTTTTAATGTTCGATCTTCATAATTACCTATTGTTGTTTTCTTCACTCTGCTGTTCGTTGATGTGATTAGTCCCTGATCTCACTCCTCCTCATCCCTCACCATCAAACCCCATCAATTCAGATCCCCTTCAGACACTCCAAACAGATAAGAAAAAGATACACTGTCCGTTCCCCCCTTTGTGCCCTCCCCCTCAAACTTCTCGCTCCTAGCTCATTTCTATCTATAAAGAACAGACGAACGAGACCGCAACCGGTATAAAGTGAACCCAGATTGTGATCTAATCTACGATTCTCCCCATCTGACACTGTCTCTCACTGGTCAGAGAAGCGAGATAGCGTGCGAAAAGAGGAGAGTGTCTGTCAAAACTCGCAGTTTCCACGAATCTCGTCCCCCAACTCACTGCTGAATCGTGGAACGAAAGATGAGATTGGGACCGGTGGAGTTGATTGTACCCGTGCCTCCTGGAAACCATTGCATTTATCGGTTACACTTTCCCTCTAATCTTACGAATTGACCACAAATTTTGAATTATATCGATGGAAAAACCATTGCACGTGGTTGAAAAAGCAGCGAAGTACCGCAATCTTTGCATAATCCCCAATGGCCATGACTACTCTTCATTTCCCACAAGTTCTATGTTATTAAACGAATCCTTCCTGCTGATTAATGTTGAATCAGCACTAAATAAACAGTACGAATCAGAAGAGTAATCGGAAGTTGTGATTGCACACTATTTTTCCTCAGCAAACTCTATTTGTAAGAGTCATTCCCCTTTGCTGGTGTGCATAACATTTCCTACTTCTGTGAGATGAAATCTACTCCTGCTCACCAATAAGTGAAGCATGTGCAACGATGAGCATGATACACTTGCAGATTCCTCGATCTCTCTGTGAGAGAAGGGAAGTATCGAGGGGACGAGCAATATCATGAGAGGGAATCGATACTCCAGTAATCACCGATTCCACTCGATGCATTCCGTCCCTGATATTGATTGATTGGATACAGTAATCTCCCTATACCGTACCCATCAGTGTCCTTGTAGTGTCTCTGTCGATGGGCCATTACAGACTCGAGAAGAGCCATGGCAATGGGACACATCAGTGCAGCTGTAGCCGTGTCTGAGATCCATAGGGAACTGAATACGGTAAGATTACGGTAGGATTGGGATACGGTAGCTCACATGAAGGAAGTGATGATCATGAAGCCTGCCATCAACCTAGAAAGAGATTTCTTAGATCTGAGTTATCATTCTTCAATCATCACCTCTGGCAAAAATCTACGACAGGTTCATTGCGAATGATATTTGATCTCTAAAATACTTACATCTGAGGTTTCGCTCCGACGAAAGTCATCAATCTAAGGGCGATTCTCTTGTGCAGATTACTCTCTTCAACGGCGAGCGCGAGAAACATCGATCCCATCATCATTATATTTGTGTCCTGCAGTAAAATACATCTTCCCCTATTCAATACGTTTTATCGCTCGTTAGACACTTGTTGAAGCTTCATAATGTATCTATTTCTCGCTTGGAATGCATTGCGAATCTTCTGGGAATATGTTTGGCTGATCAGTGCTAGAGAGTATGCAAAGTGAAGAGATCGCTCGTGAATTATTCAGTGAGAAACGAAGAACAGTGACGAGTTGTGACTATCGAAAGGACTGTCGAACGAAGGGCAAGGATAGTTTGTGGATCAACGTTGAGTGTTTCACAACTCAGGAGCAAGTAAAGAATAAAATCAAGTAGATAAACACACATTGAGATAGCTTGCAGCAACAGTCTTTACAGAGAGAACGGATAGAAGAGGAAGGGCTACTAGTGGAAGAAGTGCAATGACTGGAAGAGGAACAACCTCGACCACCCAGAAGCATGACATCACTAAGATGACGAAGGCACATCGGCCCGCCTGCAGATTATCGATTGGTAGGTGACGACATCAATCAATAATCTTACGTCTCCACCCCATATCGCCAGTGGTGCAAGCACAGTCGGTGCGACGAATAGCCATATGGTTGGGAAGAATGTCCGTGCATCTCTCAATATGAGGGATACGGTAGATGGCTTCCCTTCAACCACCATCACTTCTTCACAAGAATGAGAGGGGAGAAGGGGCGGGGGCTCCCCTCACTTCCCCTCCTTCCATAATACCGCTAACCCTCTAGTGTGGTCAGAATCTCTTCCATTTCTCCCTTCTCTCCCCTCTCCCTCCAATCTTCCCCCTAGGGTATCCCTGTACTCTGCTGCTCTTCATTCTCACTTGATCTCACCCACGTTTCACAGATTACTCCGTCCATACTGTGAATAAACCCTTTTATTCGCTTCAGATTAAGCACATACCTACATAGGCACAAACCCGTGAGGGGACGAGTCCAAACAATGAATGAGTTATGGCAAGTAATGAACAATGGACGAAATGAGAACGTAAACACGTATTTACAATTGAATAGCTAAGCATTCACAGAGGTAGAATAGCACACTTTGAGATTCACAATCTTTCTTGAGATACAATCAGTTATGTTTCGCTTTCTTCCCGTTAGCGTAATCGATCCATCGATTGGCAACCTGCAGATTATCGATTGATTAGATTACGGTAGACTACCGTACCTGATCCAATCCTTCATCTCCCGTAATTGCAACCAACCACTTGAGAAGGTACACATGTACTGCGTGGTAGTCCCATCTGGAAGGAATGGTCATTGATCTACCTTAACATTTTCATTCGAAATTATTTCTGTCGTTGAGCTGCACACATTGTGTGCAAAAGAGTGAATCTTAACTTGGTGTATCGCTGAACCCAGAAAGAACATAGTATTTCCCTACCACTAGGTAAAAAAGGTAAAGGTGTATCCACGTCAAGCGATTTTACAGTCATATGACAACGCTAGGTGGGACCCACTGGTAAGGCCAGCTGTTACCACTACACCGTGAACAAATCTCCTACAACATTAGATAGTGTGACTACTGTACCTTGCCAGATTTGGTGGTGTATTGAGGGCGACGTGTCTCAGATCGTACATCGATCCACTCCCTGTATCATAGAGAGGAAGAAGAGCACGAAGGGAAGTGAGACCCTCTTGGAAGAGTGAAGAGGCCATTGAGAAGGACGAAGAGAATGATGAAGGAGGTGGAGGACTGAAATATCGAATTAATTTTGTTTGTTTGTTGTTGTTGTTTTCTAACTCTTGAATTCGTCACTATTCGGGGAACTTCTTATCATAATTTCTCAGAAAGTGGCAAACAGACGACGGCTGTTTTCCCATCTATGACTCTTATCATCCAATTGTGATTGAGGAATGATAACAATGATGAAGCAATGATGGGTGTGGGAAAAGGGTCACAGTTCACACTCCATACAGTTCTTTTCTCTCCCTTTCCCATGAAACATCTTAGAAATTCAAAACTATTCAAATCGTTCGCAAAGTTATTTACGGTATGAGAAAAAGAACATTGCCCGGAAAGGTTAGGTATTCTCCTTCCAATAAACAGTTGTAATCCGTCCGTTCCATATCCTATTCACATGATCAATAGCGGAACTCGATTCGCACCCGTTTATGCGTCGGATTTACTTGATACGCAAGACAACCAAAAAGATAAGCCGACAAAACCGGAAGCAATATCGTGAAAAAGCGTTGACAATAGCTCTACCATAATATCGCAATAATAACGAAATAATCTCGCGTGAACTCATGTTGCGTTCACAATTTGGATCAGAAAAAACAGCGATCTAATAAATAAGAAAATGAATCATAAAAATACCTGATCTTTTCCAATTGTGCATAGTCATGCAATCCAATGAGTGAGTACATGAATCCATTGAGGACGAAGGTTCCCGGAGTGGTTGGATACTCTTCGAACCATGGATGAGAGAAGAAAATGTTACGGACTCCACCTTCTGAGGCCATCTGAAAGAGATCAAAGATCAGGATTTTCATATTTATGTTTAATCAGAGAGGTCACCCTTGCAGTATCGCACAACGATCAACACGAATAATTACTAATCTCTGTAACCACAAAATGACGGGTAACTCACGACTAAGTGTAAGCATCTGATTTGCTCGATTGTAAATTAGATTGCAGAACTTTATGGAAATACGTAATTTTCTTCATGACTACTCTCATATCAGCACAGATCCAGACACATCATTAATTATTACTCTATAAAGCCTCTAAAGCGCAGAAAATGCAGAACTAACCTTTTCGAATGGTTTGAGTGCTCCTTCGGCAGCCTTTAAATATCTCTCTTCTCCCTTCCTCCCATATGCTCTCGCAAGGAGTGATAGAGCATGTCCCTGTCCCATGGCTGAATACCATCCAGATGGAAGGGATAGACGACCATCGGCTACTTTCCTCTCCACTCCCACCGGCCATCCACCGGACGAATCCTGCACATATTGTATCACTCTGGGATTACTTGCTCACTAATTCTCGTCACATTCCAGATGAATGCAATGAGCATTAATGCATCGCAAAAAATGAAGGTTTTTCTTCATATAGAGGATGCAGAGGTCCAGAACATAGATGACAATATAAACATACCTGATTGGCTACGAACCAGTCAGCCGCATGGATGAATGCCTTCTCATTCTCTGCCCTTGATTGGATGATCTGTTGACGAATTGTGAGATGACCACGAAAGGAAAGAGAATGAATTGAGATGTCACCTGAATGAAGATTATTCATTGGTTCACAATTAATCTGTAGTACCCTTCATCGCAAACAGCATTATCATTCAGTTTTCACTGTAAGTGCAAAATTGTTTGATGGAACGTTCTCACAACAATCATGAACACACACCCTCGTGCGAAATCACTCATTGGACATTGATCATATCATTACGACACATTCACTTCTCTACCCGGAATAGTGAATTTATTCGACAAGTAAGAGCCCAATTGGGAAGAGTTCGCACAATTGTTTTGATTGAAAGTATTACGTAAACATTTGTTCCTGATTCCCCATCATCCAATGCGAGTGTAAAAAATACTACTTGCAATGATCAATCGCCAACAACCCGCCATCAATGAGATGAAATTCGACGAAAGATCAAAGATCACTCACCGGGTCTGAGTATGATATTTCCTTCCTTCTTCGTCTTTCCCTTCTCCTTCACTATAGAGAGTGCTCTAGCTGCATCGACTAGAACATCTCTCGTAATCTCTATCCATTCACCAGTTTGGAAGGGAAGAGAATAGAAGAAAGTTATCTGAGAGAGATCAAAGATCAATCTGCCGTAATCTACCGCAACTCTTACTTGATTATCAACCATTTTCTTCGTATCTTCACTCCACACGCATCTCTCATCGTCACGAGGCACATAGTGTAGTAATATCTGAGAGGGGGGAGTACTGTAACTACCGTATCACTCAAAGGTTACTGTATACCGTATTCCCAACTCACTAATTGATTGCCTTCTTTCACTGTCAGAAGAATGGAGAAAGACGAATTAGGAGAATGTGACTTGAATGAGAAGGATACTGTAGCCAGATCGGAATCCGATGAGAGAGACACGTACACTCCAGGATTAGAGATATCATCTGAACATGATCTTTGATCTTTGACCTATCTAATATGCGTACCTTTCGTTGAGAAATTGACGGTACTCATTCCCTCTTCATCAACGAAGAAAACTCGTTCACTTGTTTCATCCATGGATCCAGGAGCACCCCTCCACTCCTTCGAATCCACACCAACAACCACCGATCGAGACTCATTTCCTGCACAAATCGATTCGTATGGCTACCGTATCCTACTGCCGTACCTTGGCTGAGAAGCCTACTGTAATGCTCGAGACCGTATTGAGCGATTTGGATGGGATAGTAGTAGGGAATGACGTTCCACTGGGTGGACATGGGAACTCCTGAGAAGAAGAGTACAATTTAGATAATGTATTTTCAATAAATCGATAAAGAAAAGTAGCAAACTGATCAATCTCTGATTGTTTTGTGACATCTCTAGTTGTTCTCTAGTGTGAATCTTCATCTCACCTGTAATCGGATTGATACACTTCACTCGTTCTCTCGTCTCCACTGAATAAGTTGCGAAGTGACCGAAGAGTCCAGAGGAATTGTACGTCTTCTCGGGCAATCGCATCTTTGCATACGATGTATGCCATTCGAAGTGACCATCTGAAGAGATCAAAGATCAATCTATCATTCAGATCAATAATGGGACTTCATCCTTAAAAAACGGTAGAATGAACGAACCTTTGATTTTCCCGCTAACATCGAGATGCTTCTTTAGGAAAGAGAAGGGGAAGTACACTTCTTGATCGGATTTCAAACAGGATAATGGGGAGAGATCATCTACCGTACACGTAATGCTATCGTGAGAAGAGGGAATAACGGGGGTGTTAGTACAGTTAAGTTGTATGGGTTGGGCTAGATCTATGAGGGATTTAGCAGATGCTATGGGTGAAGTGAAGTAGTAATTTAGCCAGTAGAGGAAGGAAAGGATGAATAGATAGGGGAAGGCACGACGAAAGGAAGAACGAATACGCATTTCCACCTCATCCACAGGAGAAGGACATTCACCTGAAGTGAAGTGGTATGTTAGTTGCATGAATCCATGGAGGAATGGGAAACATAAGAAGTGAACGACAACAATAAGGATGCAACAAAAAGAAAATAGTGAAGATGGATAGAACCATAAGATTTTTTTGTGGAAGGGACACTATATGATAGTCCCCAAGTTACGCAGGCAAAGGAGGACGCTACAGACCCAAAATGACTGTGCAAACAAACAAAAACTAGTGAATAATGCATGAACCGTTAATTGCGAAGTACCTAGTGCCGATATATTGACTGAAATCATAAAGAACAAATAGCCACAAGGGTGCTAGCAAAAGTGTCAATAAATAGAAAACATATAACATATAATACGTCGTAAAGGAAGGCAAAAAACTGAAGTCGATGATCGAAGAAGTAGTCGCGAGATCACAAATCTGACCGAACAAACCGAACGAGGTACGGTAGAATTCGAATTTTCCATTCCACAACTCGCTTCTCAGTTTCTAATATCCTGATAACGATAGAAAACTCATCGATTCTCTTTTCATTGTGGATGGTCATCTACTAAAACATTAATTGAAGTCCTTCTTCCGGCTCCACTTGGATAAGACCGTCTGCAACATATCAGCCATCGCCTCGCTAATCCCATGAAGAAAGCTCCCCTCTACGATGAAGATGTCGGGTATGCTCACGTGAGTTCTCTTTCAAATTTGAATTTAATTGAATTTAAAGCGCTTTTTCTCATTTACACATTTGTCCTTTCAGGAACTTGAGTCTATCCTGAACCCGAAGGGACACAAGAGGTCCGTTCCTCGATATAGAGCCGCTACTAACGTCAAATGGAAAGGAAATAATACGCAATTCTGCATTGTTTGTCGGGTATTGTAATTCTTGAGTGCATTTCTTATTATAATTTACTCCAGGAGGGAGGCGAGATTCTGTGTTGCGAGGGATGTCCAGCCTCTTTCCATCTTCTCTGCCATACTCCGCCCATTCAACCAGATGCAATTCCAAGGTTTTTTTCATATTTCTCTTGAAAATGTTTTTTTTTGTTGAATAAGCTTTCGATTTCAGTGGTAAATGGTTCTGTCACCGTTGCGCATCACTGCCTAAAGATGTCCAAAAGACGAACATTTTGGAAAATCCAGTGAGTATCGCTCTTATGTTAATGTATTCCTATCGATTGCCCTCTAAGGACGAAACGGAAACAGAGCGCAATGAAATGGCGACCAATTATATTCTCCAAACGGCGACTGACGAGGAAAGGGAAAATCCTCTCAAATTGATCACTGCGGCTTCCCGAGTGAGAAACACGCAGAACTTCACTCTACCGGATGACATCGACCCTAAAGTTAGTTAATAATTTGTTCATCCTCGGCTGTTCGACTTAACCTATTGCTTATTTGGAAATCTGTTTTGCAGATTCCCCTTCCTCATACCGGTTGCCAGTACCTCGTTCTACGGTGGAAAACAAGAACTGCACAAAATGTGGACGGTGAGTTTTGATTCGGTACTTCCATTTTCACTAAACTAAATGTAAATACGCAATTTAAATTCGGTATTTTTAGAATCATTCATGATGCTCCAATGATTGAATGCGACTACTGCATATCTCCCTATCATCTCGACTGCCTCGAATCGCCAATGACTGTGCCTGCAAAGGTTAGAATTAATTTTAATATGCGCTGTACTCGAATTTTTTGTTTTTGCAAATTAAAATGGAAGCAAAAATTAGATATCATGTGTCCTATCGAAAGTAGTAAATAGTCCACTTTAGAGTCGTTGGATGTGTCCTCAGCATCCCGAGCACTCAATTGACAAGAATCTGTTGTCATCGAACAGTCTGAGTGAGCGACTCGCACTGTGGAATAAACACGCCAGTTCCGAGGTGAGATCAAGTCTTCTTCTATCGTAGGAATCGCAAAATATGCGGAATGGATCAAATACTATCTCTATTCAGATCGATCCGATGGAGTCAATGCGTCGATTCGTAGAGAAATCACGAGAAGAGGCAAAGGAAGGAGATCGACCAAGAGAGAAAAGAGTCGCCATTCCAAAGGCAATCAAGAGATTGTACAGAGAACGGTTAGTTAAGGTTTCATCGGTACATTGTAGGGTTAACACTATTAAAGTGATTCTATATTCACAAAAAGGATATTTGCAGTGCGGAAGTGGACGATCAAGAAGTATTCTCTTCGATTGAATCACGGGATGAATGGGTGGAGGATATGGCCAAAATGATGGCTTCCGTTGCCAATGCACATCTACCTGAGACTGAAGCGGAGACTAGTACGAAAGAAAAGGAAAAAGAGAAAGAGGACACGAACAATGTAAGAGTGATTTTGTGAACTATGAAGAACTATGAATCAATAAATGAAATATTATTTGATTTATATTCAGAGTCCCACCCTGAAGCGGGAATGTCTCCGTCGAATGCAATTATGTCATGGGAAGGAGAAGCAGTTGTATTCTCTGGCCCTCGATCGAATCGAGACGATTGAGATGGAAACGGCAGTTGTGGATGGAAAACCAGTCAAGGCCGAGATTGATGACTGTCAGTTATTACACATCTCTATCTTGATCGAATTATAATTCCTTGTTGTCCTTGTGTTTCAAGTCTACTTTACCTGTTTTGTCTTTGAATTACAGTTAGTGATTCCTTGGTGGATCTGTATACAATATCAAATAATCAGTATCTCATTTCAGCCCGTGTTAAACCGGACCTAATGATTCTTGCTGTGATTGCTCGCGAGAGTGATCCGAGTGCAGCAGTGCCCATTCAGAAGGGAGTCACCACTGTGGGCACACAGGCTGGTGAGTAGATCATGTTTCATTCATTGATTCATAGTTCTTCACTACTTGGAGCACAGAATCACCTTTAGAGGATGGAGTGATTTGATTATGAACTAACAGGCAAAACATGAATAGTAATAATAATTGGATGGCGGAAAAGTACTGGCTCCCACTCGTTAATTTGATCCAAGCAGTTCATTGAATAATCCAATTAGCTAATTAGATAGTGCTAGTGCACTTTGATCTTTTGCATGTCTAGTGTCGAAGTGATGTTGTTAGGCTAATTAGTTTACTGGAAGAGAAGCAATTCGCTTGATTTATTGTCTTTCCATTTGCAGGAATGGATGTTCGAGTGAGGTCATCCTGCCGGAATATCGCCCCCAATCATGCAAGCATCGTCTTTGATAAGGTAAGCTATTGTTTTTGAGTTTCACTACAGTTTCAAACACCAATTATGTATCCGATTATTTTCCCAGTGCCCGTGTGCTTGGGATAGAAATTGTGATAGATTCTCGTGTTTTCTGCTTGAGAAGTTAGCTGAATTGCATGCTGATACGTGATTTCCTTGCATTGTCTTCTAAATACAATGCCTCTTGATTGCAGGTGACTCAACGATTCGAGTTGCTTCCCGAAGGAGTGGAAGTGGTGAGAGTGGATGGAATCGATTATGGTGTAGAAGTAGAACAAGAACCTTCCTCTATCGAAAGAATGAATCTCAATGATGATTATGATGAAGATGAAGATGAAGGAAGAATGGATATTATACCTAGAAAGAAGCGCGAATTGACGACCAAAGATGGGAAAATGATGAAGAGATGTACATGTCATCTAATAAAGAGAGAAGGGAGAGTACCGCAGGCAGCTCAACTCTCTCATGGATCAATTATTGAGATTGGATGTGAACGCTTCGTATTTGCATCCTTCTTCTGATTATTGTATAGTATAGAGGTAATCTCTCGATGTCAACCCCCTCCCTTTTCCTCTTCCTCATTAACTCGTTCTCCCTAGATTGCACTTGGTTACTTGATACTAGGCGGCTGTTAGTCTCTCCCCTTCATTACATTGATCTACAAGATTTGCTAATCTCAAGTACCGATCTCACTCATATCTCGTGTATTACTCAGTGATTGTCATATGCTCTTTCGTCTCATGTTAATATGTTAATACCAATAATCAAACATGTATAAAGATTTGTTTTCTTTTTGGATGGATGGATTGTGAGTTGAAAGTGGTTTGCAACCACCGAATATATTTGCCATTTTCCGTCTTGTTTCCAGCAAGGGATATCCCGTGGTTCCCTGTACCTCATGGATTAACTGGGTCGTCAAAATAGGGATTATCTCTTTCGTTGCCCTGCCATACAAAACGGACCAAATGGAGTCGACTTGGTCAAACAAGGGAAACAAAAAAGGAGGAATAAGTAGGATCCTTTGGCCAGTGACTTGTCCATGAGAGTGGATGAGTATCCATGGAGATTGATGGGAGAGAGGGAAGACGAGAGAGAGAGAGGCACCTCTCCCTCTCTCTCCCCTCTTTGCCTCTTCATCGACTATATTGCTCTGCCTTTCTACCCTATAATCTCCTTCCATTATCACCATTACATCTCATCTCTATTCCACTCCCTTCGTCATCATCGTTCTCATCTGTTTCCGTTGTATGATTGATACGTTGCTCCTGTTGATTCCATCGTGGTCATTGAGGTACTCGTTGCCTGTTCCATCTCTCTTTCCACTCCACTCCTTCCCTTCCCTCTCTCTCTTCTATGGCCGAAGTGGCAAGAATGCGACTGACAACAGAGGAGGAATTGAGGACGAAAGGAGGAGAGATCACTCCCGATGATGTACTCGGATTGAGATCAATCACCAAGGGTAAGAACTCATCTTTGAGAGTATGAATGCATGATGAAACCTAAGTTAGCCTGGATGAATATCACGATCGTTGGATCGTTTGAGACCTATAAACACATCTACCTTTCAGATTACCTGTGCTCTCCACAGGCGAATATCTACGAGGTGGAATTCGTCAAGTTTAAGATTCGCGATATGGACACAGACACGCTCCTATTCGAGATAGAGAAGCCAGAGAGTCGAGGTGAGATGAGGAAAGGGAGGAAAGAGGGGAAGGAAAGGGATGTGACGGTTGAGATTGGATTGCTTTTCTATTTCGAGATGCAGATCTATGGAGTGAAAGTATAATCTAGTGATATGAAAGAGATAGAGATAGTGGATGTAACACCAGAGATAACGTATAGGCGAAATATTGGTTAAATTTATTCATTTAAATTTAAATGTTGTAGATGAGGACGGTAATCCGATGAAGATTGATCCATCAGAGATGGCCAGATACGTGAGATATCGATTCTCTCGCGATTTCCTCGCACTCAAGAGGGTTGGCGCCACTGTGAGTCTTTTTATTGCTATATTTTGTTTCGACCATCCTTCAGTTGTTTATTAACCTCGGTGTGAGAATGTGGTATTTGAGACATTGGTGAAACATAAATATATGAGGTTTGACATTATTGTTATCGCAGGTTTCATTCCGAGTTGGCGACCAAGGAGTGAAGGACTTCCGAATGATCGAGAGACACTACTTCAAGGTTCGCTTCTGCTATTATTTGTTTATACATTGACTTATAATTTGTATTCCATCTGCGCACAATTATTCATATTCTCATTCATGTATTCACATGAGTCGATAGAGTTAATTCAGTCCTTTCTGCTCCGATAGACTCAAATCATATTAGTCACAAGAAAGTGCGCGCAGACAAGAGCAAAAACTGCCTGAATTCCGTACAAATTGGTGTTTCAATCGAGGAGAAAAGTGCATTGAATGGAGGCTAATCGGGTGTGAATTAAGGACAAATTGCTGAAATCGTTCGATTTCGTCTTTGGATACTGCATTCCCGGATCGGATAATACGTGTGAACACATCTATGAATTCCCAAGACTCAGCGACGATTTAAGTGAGTACTCGTTTGTATACCTTTATTTGAACTATTATTGTAGCTGGTCTTCTCTAGGCCAGTAGGTCGATAGAACTATTCGGTCTGACAAATAGCAAGTTGTATGACATCTCATTGTGAGAAAGGTATTCGCGATTTTTTGTTATCGAGATCTCCCTTGTATTGATGACGTTCAGTAGGATAGAAAATAATGATTATTCTATAATCTCTACTCGTGTTTATTGAAAACACTATTTGAAACTCAAAGAGTAGGAGGTATTTGATGGAATGTATTTCAGTCGAAGAGATGGTTAACTGCCCTTATGAAACCCGCTCGGACTCATTCTATTTCGCAGACGGAAAGTTGATTATGCATAATAAGGCTGATTATTCATACGATGCCTAGGAACCATTTATTGAATATGCTAATTCTTCCCACCTCTTCATCTATCCGGTTTCTCCCCCATTTGTGCATTGGTTGTTACCGTATCCCGACTATAGTCGATGTCTTCTCCCCCATTCCCTCTCCTTCCCTCTCATGATCTCACTGTACCATCTCCACTTGTACTACAGTAAGCTTTCATATTTCGTATTCGGTTTGTTTTCGTACTTTAGTTTCTCATTAGAGTGTCACTTTCAATTGCATTCTATGCGCAGTAGTTCATAATATAATTCGTAATCAATTTATACATTTTAGTTGCATAATGTTTACAGAATTGTTTGAAACACAGTATGAGATCAATCTTGCGATAAATATTATTGTATGTTAATCCGAGATCTAGCGACGTTGGTACAGAAATAGGAATATAAAGCATGAAAAATACGAACAACAACAATGTACATGTATGAGTGAAGTTAGTTACGCGTTTTGTCCATTAGTTTCCAGCACAGTTTCAAGGCTATCATTAATTTGAGCTACTCTCTCAAAAACAATATCAGTTCCGTTGAGAACTTCAGTATCCTTAATTTCACCATTGCGGTGAATCAAAATTTCTTCACTATCATTTCTCACATCACCATTTTCTCCCTCCTTTACTTCTACAATCTCTTCCTCCTTCACAATCCCATTGTCTCTTCTTTCTTCCTCCTTCTCTCCATTCTCCTCCCTGTCTTCTTCCTCTTTCACTCTCTTCTCTTCTGGTTCCTGAATGAGTCATCTTAGTCCAAGAATATCTCCCCTTTCAATGAAACTCTTCTGATATCGAATAAATGTATCTAACCTCTTCTTTAATTTCTTCCTTCTTCACTCTTTTCTTCTTCTTCTCTTCAAATTCGAAGGCCGGATTAGCCGACCAGAGAATGGGATCATCGATTGGCACCTTTACAGAACTATTATTTTCGTTTATGGATTATCATACCTCTTTCAGCTCGTCGATCGATAATCTCATAACCGACAGTAATCTCTCCATCACTTGATCTACCTGAAATGTGTGACTCCTAGTCGGAGTTACTTTCGAATCAGCCCAGTCCAATCGATGTTTCATCTCTCATCCAAACAGTGTGTAAGGCAGATTGATTAATAAAAGGCACGATCAGGTCAAAAATCAGTAAATAGAAGACACACCTTAGCATGGATGGCAATATCTGCCTTCTTCTCATGTTTTGTCTTCTGTAGATTGATAGTCACAATCTTCCCTCCATTTCTCTTCACAGAAAGGGGATAATTACCCACTGGAACAATCTGAAGAGAAGTGCCCAGACAAAGGACAAGATCCGCCTCGCATGCGAATCTAAAGGATGGACGGGGATTGGAAGAATAAAGATCAAATCAGAAGTTGACGATAGCGAAAAGATTAAAGATCAACTTAATCTTACTTGCACGATTGTGTGTACTGTGGCTCGGGCAGTTCTCCCTCCCAATCGAGGGTGAAATCCGTCAATCGACCCCTCAAATCAATCGATAACTCCTCTTCCTACCGTACCCCTTCCTTTACCTGCACCGTCTTCCCAGTGGGGTCCCATCACAGTATCGACCCGTCAGCTTGCCGCCTACCGTAGGAATCGCGTACGGACGGTAGTACAGTCTGTGAATCAATCGATATTCTTGTGACTACTGTAATCTACCGTACCTGCTGCATCGATCACATTTCTCACAGAATACATTCCCGTGCAATTCAGCCAATCGATCCATGGGGAATCCACTCCTTCCACACAATCCATCCACGTTCTGACTCACCATCCATCTAAGAGAATCTATTGGATACTGTACCATCTATTGATAGACGAGCTACCGTAACCCTACCAAAGGAAATACATATCTCCTTACTTGAGTATTCCTTCCTTCTCCAATTTGACGAGTGCATAGTGAGTGAGAGTGGGTTTAGCCTCGAGGAAATCGATACTTGCCGAATCTTTTCCTTCCTTTTCCATCGTCCATACTCCTTTTGGACCTAAGGAAGATCAAAGATCAAATTCACTGTGGCAGAGATCAAAGATCAACTCTCTCGCTCACCTCTAAAATCCGCAATTCCTGCAGCAGTGCTCACTCCTGCACCAATAATGGCGAAACAGCACTTGGACTCCTTGAGAAGACCCGCGAGAGCAGTGATCTACCGTAGTCAATCGACATTAATCAGTCGTCAGAGACTACCGTATACCTTCTCTTCCAATTCTTCGTGGGAATCCGCCAGCTCCTCCATTCCCACTCGTCCCTTGTTGTCGTACGGAGCGAGGGCGGCATTGTAGTTTATCGACATCTGAATACCGTAATAAAAAAGAAATCAATCTCTGGATGTATTCAAGCTACGGTAGTCGACCGTTAATTGCACGAATTTTCTCCATCGTTCATGAAACAATCTTTATTAACCGTGTGTTGCATCGAGATCATAACAAACAACAAGAAACAAACAATAACAATAACTCAGTAGTAAACTAATGCTCCTCTTTCTTCTCTTTTCCTTTCTCCATTCCATTCATCTCTCAATCTTGCTGCAATTCCTCTAATTCTTCTTCTGTCATGTCTACTCAATATCTCCACTCTTTCCTCCCTTCTTCTCTTCTCATCTTCATTCTCTTCCTTCTTCTTCTCTCTAATCTTCCTTCCCATCATTCCCAATCCCAATCCCATCACCATCGCCGCTTGCTCGTGGGAGGTCTGCAATCGATCGATCGTCCATCATCTACCGTATTCCCACCGTACCTTCAACTCTAGCAATGGCTCAATCGACTCCTTCTCCATTGCCTCCTTCACCTTCCTCCAATAGAGACTACACTCTAGTCTCGACTCGACCGCATCCGACGATGGAAGATCTCTCCTACACTTTATCCATTGAACTACCGTAACCAATCTATGATATCTCACGGAATGAGTGACTCCTTGAGGTACTGTAGTGCATCTTCCTCTTTGTCATATTCGAATTCCTGTTTGAGATCTTCTCTATCGGAATGAGGAGTGAGAGAAAGGAAAGCATCAACAATGAATCGCCGTTCCCTCTTCAGTCCAGTCTTCAGAAGTAACAACCAGATCGAATCACGTGTCTCGTCCACTTTCCTACGGTAGAATGGGTTACGGTAGCCGATTAATCGATAGATGCTACTGTAGCCAAGATTACGGTAGCCACTTACTGTGCCCATATGTCCCCATAGAATCGATCCGACACATAGTCCAGCTTGGAAAGAAAGGAGAAGATGAGGATGGAGACGATTCGAGGAAGGGATGGCAACTGAAAATCGATAATCAATGGAGATAAGGTAGACCACGCCTACCTTCTGGATGAGATCGAATAGTTGGTGGGTGAATTGTGGTCTAGCAGAGAGGACAGCGAAGAGAGGAGTGCCGGTCGTCGGGCCAACAATCCTCAGGATACAGAAGGCTGTAATCGATGGGTTTTTCGTTTGATACGATGTTCATGAAACATGAACCAGGCTTCGTTTTCCATAATATTTGAAGACGAAGCAATTCTAACAAAACATTTTCTAATAACATAAATCAATAAATCGGTTCACTTACAGTACAGACACATAGCAGCGCTCTTCTCGAGGAAATCAGTGGATAGATACTGTAGATCGATACAGATGAAGAAGAGACGCTCGATGAACGAATCAGAGATCTCTGAAAATATTTCTTTTTTTTAAGACAAACTTTGAGTTGTATCGAGGTAGCAATGCGACTCATCATCAAGTACAGAACCCGAAACGTGAATCAACTTATTTCAAGAGTATCTTATAATTAAACGTCGTTCGTCGATTGAATTGGCCTATCCTCCTATACCATCATTTCATAAGAAATTCTTGAAACACTAATGACACTACTCATCCCAAATTTCAACTCACTCGTCTCATTGGCCTTTGCAGTCATCAATTTCAATGTCTTCATCCATCTAATGAGTGATGGTCTCTTATCCAATGGAAGAGAATAAGTGACGAGGAAGGATTCTTCTATTGATCGAATGAGAGATGAATCGATGAGGGAACACGAGAGAAGAGTACGAGAGAGGGAAAGACTTCGACATTGGGAAGAAGATGAGGAGAGGAGGGAAAGGATCTGTAGAGATCAAAGATCAACAGTTTGAAATCGCTGTTCTCACCTCTTCAGCATAACTTCTGGCCAACCTCTCTCCTCTCTTTAGCAGATTCTCGAATATGGACGCTCCCTGATCTACCACTGCCTTGTAGCGACATCTGAAGGAAAAATATTGAAAGAAGGAGTTTAAAAAATAAGCATACCGTAGTATCGTATCAAAGACAATTCGGGCTGCCTTCTCTGTAGGAAAAGAGATGCCGGCACGAGAGAAATGGTCGAGGAGGGAGAGACGAGTCTGAAGAGATCAAAATCAAGTTAGGATGTCCATCAACTGAGGGGCTAAACAAACAACCGAATTCTAATTAGTCAAGAGCCGCTGTTGTATCATATTCCATCTTTCCTTACCAACATTTCATCCGAGTATTGTTTCGGTTCCATTCCCTTCTCTCGAATTTTCTCATAGAATTCAGTGAATGAAGGGCATTCATTGAGTGAATTCGAACCAGAGAGAACCAATAATTCCTCGATTCTATTCACATTCTTCTCCACAATTGATTCGATTTGAGAGGAGGGAATGAGATGGGCACATTTGATCCAATCTGACAAATCGATTGTCATTTATCGTACTCCAGACTAACGTACCTTTCTTGTCTACCTCTCTCCAATCGGTAATCACATCCTCCGCTATCTTCACATCCTCACTATCTCCCTTCGATAGCCAATTGAGGTAATCGATAGCTCGATCGTCTATCGTATCCTCAAATTCGATCATAATCTTCAATCGATAATCGCTCCTTACCGTATACCTGAGTGTCTTCTCAATCTGTTCCTTCTGCGCAAGAGTCAGTACTCCACCTGTCATACTGTAGGCCATTCTTCGTTCCTCAGAATCGATCGATAACAATAGATCACCGATAACAGATCGGCTTCTTCTCTCATTCAGACGGATCAGCAATTGGAGAGCTACCTGTGAAGCATTCTAATGACATCCGCTAAAGATCAAAGATCAACCTTGTGTCCCTCCTTCGCGAATCGTACTAGTATCTCTTCCAATTTCCCATCTTCCGCCTCGATCTGAATCTTGGCCAATTCTTTCACGAAATTGTCTTCATCAACGAATAGATTCCGAAGGAGTAACTCGACCTTCTCATCATTCGTAAGTATCGCCAATCTGAATCAACATCAAATATCTTATCTGCCAGATTCAGCCAAGTAATAAGTGTTGGACGTCAAGAATACTGTACCCTACCGTACCTCATTAGCAATTGAATGGAAGTAAGTCGAATCTCCTCAAGATGCCATCGTGATCCTATCAGTAACAGATCCCTCAATTCCTTGTCGGCCGCACCTTTCTAATGAATTCGATCAATAACTACTCCCATACCGTATTTCACCTGTCGTAGTGAGACCAACAAGAGGATAGTGGAAAGAAGAGAATCGGAAGGCCAGTACACATCTTCATCCTCCTCCCATCTACAATCGATAATATCAGACTACCGTACCTACCGTAATCTCACCTCTCATAGGGATCGATACAGGTCCACTCGTGAATCTCCTTGGTATTCGGAGGAAAATTGATTGGGTCTACCGTAGACTCGAACAGGGATCGACATTTCTGCGATAGATTACTGTAGATACTACCTACCGTACTATGGAAATTAAGATTCAGTATGATTGACACCTCGAGTGTCTCATCGAGAACTGAGTGGAGAGCGGGAATGGCAGATAGACGACAGATCCATGATCGATGAACATTATTACGAGTGCTTCTGCAATGGAAATGGAATGAACAGAGAGCACTATTGGTCGAAGCGTCAACTACAGCAGCTCACTCACTTATCTGTCGTAGTAATGACCCCGATGAGCCAATCGATAATCTGATCTGACTCAACAGTATGGAGAACAACGGAAAGGAGAACAACACACGTGGATGAACCCTCCTGAGACTTGGCCACTTCTGCCAATTCAGTAAGAATCATCTCGAAATTGTGCGGATTCTCAAGAATAACTAATTATCCACGCTTCATGAATTTGATTAGATATTTTAAGCTCAATAACATGGCATCACTTACAAGTACGGTAACTTCCATCTGAATAATCGAAGCGAGTAGATCATACTTCGATTTAATTCCAGGAGATAATTCGAAAAGAAGAAGGTCGAACACCCGAAATCAATCGACATCGAAGAAGAATAAACATTCGACCGTACCTCATGTCTATCCTTCTCCGATCGAAGAAAAGTCTTGAGGAAAAGAGGAAGACACTTGGCTGAATCCTTACCAGGATTGACCTCAGAGTAGTATAGAGCCGCGAAGAGAGCAGTGTCTCTCTAAAAAAAGAACGGAAAACTTCAGACGAGACTATTCGCATAATTACTATCTACGCTAATTACTATCTAACAAGGGAAGGGCATACCCTGTAAGGAAAAAAGAGCCAATGGATCAGTGTTACTCACATTCTGTTCATCGAACGAAATCTCCTTCTGCTTGGACAGTTCCTTTAGCATGTGATAGAACAACTCATATCCATCTCCACGAAGAGGAAATCCGTGTCTGCGGTAGGTCAAAATAAAGAATGTCGATAGTCCATCTACAGTACCTTTCAACGTGCGCGCACCAAGTGACGAACAATCGATGAAGCTCCTCCTGATTCCGATTCTTCAACGAAGCGACGATAGAGGGAACATCGTCGAAAGAATTGTTTGACGATGAACCAGCGAGGAATTGAGCTGCCATCAAACGAGAATAGAAGGGAGCAGTCTTGAACGATCACATCTTGATAAAGACATATAAAGAGGAAATACCTTATCTTCATTACATTTTGTAACTTGGCAGCTTGCTCTTCATTGGGAGGCGTCTTCTTAGAGACATTTAGCTCCTAGAAATCGATAATTGACAAAAAATAGATCATTAATCAAAATACCTTCAAAAGAGTGACAAGGACGTCACTAATAGACATCTCACTCTGCCAAACTATCACCCGTGGAGGACTAGCGCCTGCAACTCGAGTAAATAAAATAATAATAAATATAAAGAAAAAAAATCGATAAAATGTTTTGTCGGTGCTATGGGTGAGGACAGAGAGGCGACCTTTGTGTAATATGTGCAATTTTTCGTGGTGTATTTTTTGGTAATTGGAATTTTGTCGATAATATTATCGATTTTATGCTGTTGCGCTTCAAAATTTAATGTTTTTCTAACGTTATGGTCACCTTCCATGTCCAGAGATTCGTTATTGATTATTCTTAGAGTGCATTGATTGATGTCATTACGAGTCAGTACGAGTGACTCATTTGCGCGCCTATTCATTGGCATTCTTGTGTTCTAACTTCTTCTTTCTCAGTCTGATGGCTCAAAGCGGGACTGCTAACAATCGGAGTAACGGTTCCGACTTGAGAGTATTGATTGAGTCTCGTATTCCGGATGAACGAGCCGGTCTAGAGGATACTTGTGCCAATCTCGAGAAGGTTGCGAGATACTGCGAGGAAAACTACTACAATCATCCGGTTAGTTACCTATCAAAGAGAGAAATTTGCTGATTTCTTTTCAACCTTATGTATTGTTTTAAGGACAAGCATGCGGCTCTCGAAGAAACGAAACAATATGCGTTGCAAAGTCTGGCAAGTGTCGCCTATCAAATCGATGCGCTCTCTAAGGTGAGAATCATTGTTTCCTTTAATTTTGTTTATTTTCATTGACTTTTTTTCGATCGGGTCAATGATAGGGAAATAAATATTTCAGTTTTGCTATTTTTCAGGACTTACTGGACATGCTCTCACTACAGAGTGATCGGATAGGGGAACTAACAACAACTGTGAGCAATGCTGCCATTGTGAGTTATTTTGTCTGTATTTCTTCAAGTTACATTGGGGCGACATTACATTTATTTGAAATGTTTACTCTTCTTAGACCGTCTCTCGTCCCTCGAAATACTATTAAATTGCAGACGGTTGATCTGACGAAGGAGAAGCAGGCTCGACGAGAGATCGGAATGTTGACAACGAATAAAACTGTGCCCAAGCAACAGAAGATTATCAGGCCAGACACTGAAGAATTCATCGGAAAGTAAGTAAATTTTGTTCGCTCCTCTATTTTCATATTTTCTCATTTTTTATTGAATTATGGAAAACAACGTGTTTAAACCTTTTAGAATGTTTCCTGAACGATTTGTTGCTGTTCACACATACACATATTGTTATCAAATGAAACTAATTTAACTAGAATGAATGAAATCAGCGTCGTTTCCTCTTGGAATATCTAATTGGAATGAAACTCTTTGAGATACAAGCGAACGCCGATCGACTTTTCCCAATTGGACTCAGTGGGACACGGCACTCGATCCACTGAGCAGACCTTCCTCAATCGAGCCTCCGCCACTGTAAGCTGAATTAAGCAGTAACACTTCCACACCTTCCACTTCCCAACGAGCTATACAATTTTAAAAAAAGATACAATTTATCATATTTTAATTGAAAATGAGCTTTTAAAATTGATATATATTGAAAGGAATGATTAAATAGATAAGAATACTGTTAATGTTCCTCCTCTTCAGATGTCTCGTGCGACATCCTCCGTCTCGGGTAACAATTCGCACTACGGCACTTACTCCTCCCACTACAGTTCACCCATGGCCAATATGAATACGGTAAGTGATATTATTGATTCTTTTGATCATGTATCTGACAAGATGAGCTAGTGTACGAGTGACACTTACAGTAGGTATAATAAACAATATTGTTGGAGTACGGTAGATTTGGAAGTGTGATTTTCAATAATTCAAAATTTAGTTGTCTCGGGCAACGATGCGATCAGCGGCACTGTCGAGTGTGCAACAGGAGCACCACTACAGAGTACCACAGGTTAGAATTCTATTCTGATTCTGTGATATTCACCAGGAAGTCTTCTGTTTCATCTTGTCGATAAGGATGTTATTGAACTCTGGACTGTAATACGGCTCGTGGCTATCCTTGATCATAATATCTATTTCCTAGTGGTTGTCTCCTAATTGATCTTCATTCTCGAACTTACAATGTTAATAATTAATCGATTGTAGACAGTTCCTGTCGTGGATGGATCTCGTCTCTCCTCGGCCACTTCCTCTTCACGAGATCTCTATGGAGTGAACACGACATTGAGTGTTAACAGTGGATACTCCGGTCACTTTTTCTTCCCATAATTGTTTTTTGATCCTATCTAATGTTTTGGGGAAATTAGGCAGGCACTCACAATTTCGGAGTTTCACTGATATTCCAAAAGCCAACGGTTTGTCGTTTCACTGATTTCATTCATTATCCTTATCCTAGACGTAAAATTCAAAGTATTGTCTGAATCAATAATCAATTATGGTTCCTGTGATACAGGTGATCGATACGGTACCCTCCGTGGTCCTCCCTCTTCCTCCTCTCATTATGATCGAGGAATGCGTACTCCCACTCTACATAGACTATCGCCCGTCGTACAAGGAGGAGCCAATCCCATGCTCTACTCGGGCAACAATGGTCAGTATTATTCTCATCCATCCTTATAGGGTTCTGTATCAATCCAATTTGTATTGTTGTGTGAAAACGGTAAATTGCTCAGAAAAAAAAGGATTATCTCGAGTTGTGCATTGGTGAGATTGAAGTTTCATGAGCGAGTTATTCCATTGCTGGATCTTTCCATAACAGTGACAATGACTTTTCCATTAAAAAATAACGATCGAAGGTGTGAGATTCATTTCTTGATTTCTATGATCTATTTTCGTAATAATCTCTGTCATCCATTTCAGATCTACCACCTCCTCCACCAGGAGTGAGTGGTATAGACGACGATCTTCCCCTTCCTCCTCCACCCGCTCCCGTCTCTCTATTCGACACCCAAGCTGATTGGGTACCGAGGGATTACATCGAAAGAGGTGAGACATCTTGTGATTGAGATATTTTCTACCGTTAAAAATAGCACTACCGTTAAAAATAAATAGGTTGGTTCGTGCACAAATTTCTGGCAGATGAATAGAAGTTATAACACTATATCATAAGTTTCTGTGATTCATTTTACAAAATACCAAATGTGAATAAATCAAGAATTTGGGTATCGTTTAAAACAATAACCATATCATATCTTCTTCAGCGGTTGCCCTATACGACTACGAAGCAGATAAAGCGGATGAACTGAATCTACGAGCGAATTGTATCGTTTATGTAGTGAGGAAGAATGAAGATGGATGGTACGAAGGAGTACTCAATGGAGTCACTGGACTATTCCCTGGTAATTATGTAGTTCCAGCATGATATGTAGACTATCCATTGATTACTGCACATATCTCCATTTTGCCCTTCGCATTCCCTTCGATTGTACCTGTATTCCCTGTGCTAGACGCTTTCTCGATTCATTGGTGCCAAAGATATCGCATTGCTTTTAAATTCATTTTGTGATTGTAATATGCGCTGAAAGTTATGGGGATAAATCAGTGATAATTAAAGAGAGTTTTAAACAGAGTTGATAGATTTATTGGGGATAGCTTTTACCAGGGCTTCCTTCCACAGGAGTTAATTTGCGAGGTAAGGAGAGACTTGTTCAATATTATTGTCGAGGGGAGAGACAAAAGGGAACTTGCATGACGACAGTACAACTAGGAATTCGGTCAGGGGGAACAGTCTGAAGATCTTAGGGAAAGGTTACGAAGAACACATATAATACCTGCCTGAGAAAAGACAGAAAAGTCAAAGATCAAATTTGGTCTTGGAAAGGGAAGAGGGGATTGCTGAGGAACAGTAAAGAAGGGAGAAAAAATGGAGAACGATATACGAATATACTTAGTGACAAGTACATTACCAGATGATCCATTCAAACCATATGGGGTAGATTTAGGAACATTCTATATCTATTGTATCTGGATATTTTTTTTACTTTAGCAGATTAGTACAGTCGACAAGAATTTCTGATGCGAAGCTTCACTCTAGAAAAATTATTCGATTATTGCATTATTGCAAAAGACGAATCTGAAAAAAATGAAAACTAGGTAAAAACGAACAGTAAGTGAAACCCTTTTGCGATACTATCTAGATATCTATTGAACTGAACGGCTGAACGGCAACTCTCTCACAATTCTCACCGGCAATCTTCTCCGAACTTTTCACGCATTTTTTAAGCGAGTCTGATTTTGTGACGTAACGAAAGTTCTGAAAACAGGAATTGTAAACACAAAACTGTTTCAAACTTGTAGAAGAAATTACTTACAGTAGGATATTCATCGGGAGTGAAACCGTATGACTCCAAAGTGTTTTGTGAAGTTAAAGAGTGAATTGTCGTACCATGTAAATCCCATACTATGTCGAACTCTCGGTTCTTCATTTCCTTAAATCATGTTTGAATTCAAGAAGATGAAGAATAGTAACTGACAGGCATGACGCTGCCGATCAATGTTTTCAACTCTTCAACAGTGGTGTTTTTTTTTCCCAATAAAGCACAAATTGTTGAGGGCCATCACCGAATATCATTTTTTTCCTGAGGTGTTTCTGAAATTGTTTATCATACAATATTGAGCCACATAGTAACTGGCTCACAGCTATCTTATCCGCTAGCACGTACATGGGCAAAACAATGAGTGTCCATAATATATTGTACGGCTCTCTTCTTCGCTTGGACTAAAATAAAATTAATGTTTTCTGAAGAGTGATATTATTTAAGTTCTTACCTATACCGTTTTCTTAACATTAACGGATACATATTAGTATTTTATGGTGTCATAATTAGAAAGTGATATCAACGATTCTCACCCTGTTTTGCACTTCTTCTAGTGATGATAAATAGTAATCGTAAACATGTGTTCCTATAAGAAAAACAATAAACATTAACGTCATGAGGGTGAAAAGTCGGCGGCCTCGATATCCCACAGGCATTCCTTTCTATAAAGAATATAATTTCATTTTAAAGACGCTTTCTCGATTCATTGATGTCAAAGATATCGCATTGCTTTGTAATATGCGCTGAAAGTTAATTAGATAAATCAGTGATAATTAAAGGTTGTGTGTGTGTGTCACAAATATGTATCTAAGCTCGGATCAGGCATACACATGAATTGCCTGCCAAGGGCGGGAATAATACCAGATCATCTTTTTGGCGTCAGTCTTCTAAACGAAAATAAGTGGGAAAAGAAGCCCGTTGGCAATCATCAACTTTTCTCGCTTGTCAATTTATCCTCTCATTTTATTTCATTACTAAAAACATATTTTTTCGAAGTTTCAAATATTTTTTCTCTCAAGGTATGAATCGTCATGAGAAGAGGGATGAACATTCCAAGATAACCTCAATGGATAATGACGACAACCTTTCAGGAGAAACTGAAGTCACACGAACAGCTCATACAAAAAAGTGCTTGTATTTGGTATAATATGCTTCTTCATCGATCATTGACCGTATGCATTCTTCCAGATGGAACAAGCTGAGAAGAACAAAAATGCAAAATGGAAATTTCTCTCTGGTGCACTCATCCCCTTTATCATTGGCGCTTTCTTCGGTGATTTTATGGCATTACAATTTCCGATTTCATTGTTCTCTTCATCTTCTTCTTCATTGTTTCGTTCGCTTTATATCGTTCCTAGATAATTTATTTTGACATAATGAATGCATGAAGAAGTTGTTTAAAAAAATGTTTATCAAGTAGGTACTGTGCTTCGAGTATGTAAAAGAGCAAAACGTCTTTCGAATAAACAAATACAGTTACATTCTCTCTCTCACAAAAAAGGGCGCGGAAAGGCGTCGGTCTCTTCTCAACCATTGAAATTGTTTTTAATTGTTAATAAAAAAATTTTAAAAATGAAATTGATACATCGTTTCTTATAGCTAATGTTTTCCTCCATTCGGTCAATGACTCACATAAAAATTGGATGTGAAATGGTGCACTCTCAGTTTGACGGTAATAGAGTATAATTCATCATGGGAAGGAATTACAATTTCATAATTATGCACTTGAAATGTGAATATCAAATAAGTCAATTATCAGTAGCTATTTCTGCATCTTTCGGATCGAGGTCAATTTCTTCGGATAGATAGTTAAAAAAATTTAAAAAATAAAATAAAATTATGAGCCAACAATTTCTATTCAGCTCGCTCCTCCTCGTGAGAAACCGCATGATATTCCGAGATGGAAATTCATCCCAATGAAGGTTTGAAGAATTAAATATTTGACAGCCATCTTCTCCCACTACAGATTCACAGATTTATCCGTTTTCGTGAGCTCATTACCAGTGGGGCTGTCAGGGTGAAGAATCCGTCTCTTCATTACACGTACTCTCTCACCGGTCAGAGTGACGAGAGAATTCGAGAAATGAAGAGACGAATGCTTCACCCCGACAGCGCTAATTAACAGCTTCGATCACAGGTGCGCATTCGTGATCGAATTCCCGTCTCGGTACCTCCACGACTCTGCGAGATGGAAAAGTGCAATCATCCACCGCCCATGATGTGGCCGCATCTTGATCTGGTCGGTTATTCCGTTTCTATCTACATTCCGTTCTTCCCCTCGGCAGCAATTGCTGGAGTATTGTATTCATGATCTCTACATTTCCTTTCGCAAATCATTTTGCCCGCAAAACACAACGAAACGCCTACTTTTTAAATGAATTTTAACGTAGGCAACATTTTTTTTTCCAGGTGCACACGATCGAATACGTCAAAACGTACGATTTCTTTCACAATCTCACCGAAGCTGAGAAGGTTAATCCATTCCGAACAAACTCACTTTACTGAATTTAGAAGAGAGATAGTCAATGTAAATACAAGATGAATTCCAGAACTCGCTGGTCAAACACGTTGTCCTAATCGTCTCCTTCCTCACCAATTCCTTCCATTCTCTCGAGATAAACAGTGATGTCACAATGTATCCCGATGGAGCCATTCCTCACTCCGGCAGATATTACAGTCAGTTCACTCATTGGAAAGGTGTTTTTCGATTCCTAACCGAACGGAATGGAGTAACAACATTTCACGCGTTTCACGTATGAAAAAATAAGCCACCCGAGTTCTATTCAGTTTTCTTCGATGCCCATAGATTAGGGGAACTCGCTGTGTTCTGAGATTTTCTGGGATTTGTAACCGTTTGATCGATGCGGGACGGAGATAATGAATATATTCCGTAGATGGAGTGAATCGGACGCGCAACACGACAGGGAAGTTCATTACGAGACGATTGAGAGGATGAGAAGACTGGGATTGGACAGGAGGGAGTATGCACTGATCAAGGCATTGATCACGTGTGATCACGGTGAGAAAAAGTAGAGTGAATGTAGTAGAAAGGCATCCATTGATGTAGGTTATTGGAAGTAGCAAATGCTCTCCCAGGAAATTTCAGATTGAACAATCTCCCCAATTCTTCTTAGTCTTTTTCAAGGTGTGATCACGGTGAGAAACACAAGAATTTCTTGCACCTGATGGTTAGAGAGATAAAGAGCGCGACTGTGAGCGAACAGAGTAGAGTCCGGATAAGAGCGTCATTTCGGATCTATACGTTTCTTCCGTTTCGAACATTCAAGAAAAGAAGCAGGGTGAATGTATGTATCATAGAAAGACATCCGGTTATACCAACGATAGGAAATGCTTCTCCCAGGAAATTCCAGATTGAACAATCTCCCCAATTCTTCTTAGTCCTTTTCAAGCGAGAAGGTTATCGAAAAATCTCATCATAATCTCATCAATTCTGCAGCAATCGCCGACCTCTCCTCCGCCAGTCGAAATCTACTGAAGCAACAGAGGGAGCGATATGCCAAGGCACTGATGTCGTACGTACTAGCGAGAAGGGGAATGACTGAGGTATGCTGCCTTGAGAAGGGGAATGACTGAGGTATGCTGCCTTGAGAAGGGGAATGACTGAGGTATGCTGCCTTGAGAAGGGGAATGACTGAGGTATGCTGCCTTGAGAAGGGGAATGACTGAGGTATGCTGCCTTGAGAAGGGGAATGACTGAGGTATGCTGCCTTGAGAAGGGGAATGACTGAGGTATGCTGCCTTGAGAAGGGGAATGACTGAGGTATGCTGCCTTGAGAAGGGGAATGACTGAGGTATGCTGCCTTGAGAAGGGGAATGACTGAGGTATGCTGCCTTGAGAAGGGAATGACTGAGGTATGCTGCCTTGAGAAGGGGAATGACTGAGGTATGCTGCCTTGAGAAGGGGAATGACTGAGGTATGCTGCCTTGAGAAGGGGAATGACTGAGGTATGCTGCCTTGAGAACTCTGGTGTCCCGAATCAAGTTGGAATCAAGCACGTTTTGGATCAATCAAGTTGCCATCAAGCTTGATTCCAACTTGTGGGAACCCAAACTCTCTCTATTCCCCATGCTATCTCGTTTTCTCTCTTTCTCTGGATCTCTCGCCCTGCCCCACGAGTTGGAATCAACTTGATTCCAACTTGTGGGAAGCAGTGTAGGCGAGAGAGTTAGAGAAGAGAGAAAGCGAGAGAGTGTGGAAAATTAAGAGATTTGCCCCACAAATTGGAATCAAGCTTGATGGCAACTTGATTGAGCCAAAACGTGCTTGATTCCAACTTGATTCGGGACACCAGAGAAGGGGAATGACTGAGGTATGCTGCCTTGAGAAGGGGAATGACTGAGGTATGCTGCCTTGAGAAGGGGAATGACTGAGGTATGCTGCCTTGAGAAGGGAATGACTGAGGTATGCTGCCTTGAGAAGGGAATGACTGAGGTATGCTGCCTTGAGAAGGGGAATGACTGAGGTATGCTGCCTTGAGAAGGGGAATGACTGAGGTATGCTGCCTTGAGAAGGGGAATGACTGAGGTATGCTGCCTTGAGAAGGGGAATGACTGAGGTATGCTGCCTTGAGAAGGGGAATGACTGAGGTATGCTGCCTTGAGAAGGGGAATGACTGAGGTATGCTGCCTTGAGAAGGGGAATGACTGAGGTATGCTGCCTTGAGAAGGGAATGACTGAGGTATGCTGCCTTGAGAAGGGGAATGACTGAGGTATGCTGCCTTGAGAAGGGGAATGACTGAGGTATGCTGCCTTGAGAAGGGGAATGACTGAGGTATGCTGCCTTGAGAAGGGGAATGACTGAGGTATGCTGCCTTGAGCAGGGGGAAAAATCAGGGTGACAAATCCGTCTATTCACTCCTTTCTCGCAAGTTAGAGTGCTGAAAGAGTGTTCCGAATGCTGAGACGAATTGGTCATTCTGACAGCATGAATGGGTACAGAATGAGAAAGAACAGTAGCATAAACAAAGAATAACAAAGTTGCGGCAGACACAATACACTCTGCAGGGTCCCTCGGCCTACGCCTCCATACTAGCGCACGTTGAATGGTTGACGAGACTCGTGAAGAGAAACAAGGTGAAAGACGTCTGATTTGTAGTAGAGTTCGAAAGAGACTGGTCTCTTCCTTTCACGCGCGCTCTCTCACCGGTCATAGAGGTGAAATGAAGACGACGACATTTCGCTTTAACAATTCTTTCATCTCACAGATGCTGATAATTTTGTATATTGAACAAAATGAAGCCTAATTCATCACCCATTTTTTCGTGATTGAAGACGATCATAGTAGTTCTCGTCTTCTTCGGAAAACAATAAATTTGAAGTCATTACAGGACTTGCACACGCTCATTTGTGCACTCGGATTGAGCTACTCGCGAATGTCGACAATCGTCAACCAAGTATACGGAGCATAACAGTATTGATCAAACTATTTTTCCCCTTTTTGCTGGCTCGTTTGCTTGTCAAAATAGCAGAATTTGTGTTTTTTTCGTCTTCTATCTACACCATTTTCATGTTCTTTCCAACTATCAATATTTCAATTTTATCGAATTCACCTCTGCTACCTCCACTTTGCCCTCATTTCTTGTTCAAAATTGCATTTGATAAATAAAAAAATCCATTCACCGTTAAACAAGACATTTTTCAGAACTTCATTCATTCAAGATAATCTTTATTGGATCTAATACTGCAGAGCTCCCTTGGCCTTCTACGAGCTTCACGCTTTCCATCTCACGTTCAGCCTCGTGAAAATCATGAGATCACGGTTGCAGTATTGGATGGGGCTATTGGGAACACTCTAATGTCTAGTACTATCTAATTATGTTGATATAGCACAATAACACACACGCACAGATCGGTACAGTAACCCACAAGGATCGATCGATGCAGTATCCCCATTTTCACATACGGATCGACCGATACAGTACTCCAATTTCCGCACACTTACACCTGTATCTACAGTAACCCACACAGATCAGAATCCCCATTTTCACGTACATGGGTCGATCGATACAACCATCCAGCAACCCACGAAGATCCTCGATACAGTACTCCAATTCCCAAACAAACATCGGTACAGTAACACACACAGATGGATCGATATAGCATCCTTATTTTCACATACACGGATCGATCGATACATTATCCCCATTTTCACATATACGGATCGATCGATACAGTACTCCAGTTTCCACACACATACATCGGTATATACAGTAACCCACACAAATTGATCGACACAGAATCCCCATTTTCACGCACACGGAAAGATCGATACAATCTTCCAGCAACCCACGCAGATAAAACAATACAGTATTGGAATTTCCAAACAAACATCGGTACAGTAACATCCGTAGATCGATCGATACAATATCCACATTTTCACATATACGGATTGATACAATACCCACATTTTCACACATTCGGATCCATACACTACCTCATTTTCACATATTCGGATCCATACAATACCCCCATCCATTTTCACACATTCGGAACCATACAATACCACAATTTTCACACATTCGGATTCATAAATACCACTATTTTTACACATTCGGATCCATACAATACCACATTTCCACACATTCGGATCCATACAATACCTCATTTTCACACATTCGGATCCATACAATACCTCATTTTCACACATTCGGATCCATACATACCTCATTTTCACACATTCGGATCCATACAATACCTCATTTTCACATATTCGGATCCATACAATACCCCCATCCATTTTCACACATTCGGAACCATACAATGCCACAATTTTCACACATTCGGATCCATAAATACCACCATTTTCACACATTCGGATCCATACAATACCTCATTTTCACACATTCGGATCCATACAATACCCCCATCCATTTTCACACATTCGGAACCATACAATGCCACAATTTTCACACATTCGGATCCATAAATACCACCATTTTCACACATTCGGATCCATACAATACCTCATTTTCACACATTCGGATCCATACAATACCCCCATCCATTTTCACACATTCGGAACCATACAATACCACAATTTTCACACATTCGGATCCATAAATACCACCATTTTCACACATTCGGATCCATACTATATCCTCATTTTCACACATTCGGATCCATACAATACCTCATTTTCACATATTCGGATCCATACAATACCCCCATCCATTTTCACACATTCGGATCCATACAATTCAGGCTGCTCGATGAAGTCCGGCCCATCGATTTACCCATTTCGCAACTGATACATATTACCCCGTATTTCATTAACCGACACTGATCCACACAATGGCAAAGACCCACAATGGCAGATCGATGCAATCAACCACTCCGATCCATGGTAACATTAACTTTTCACTGAACAAGTAATCCACTCACCCACATGGGCCGCTCAATGCCCCAGTACTACCTCACCAATTACAGTATCCCCATTTTCACATGGATCGATCGATACAGTATCCCCATTTTCAAACCAAGGGATCGATCGATACAGTACCCCCCCCTCATCAATCGGTACGATAAAGAAACAAATAAAACAAAGGCAGCACAATAAAAAGCAGCAATATACGAGCAGTGGGGAAAGGGAGGGTATGGGGGCACATGGGGACATGTTCCCGACGAAGAATTAATGGAATGACGGTCGGCCACATCGAGAAGAAAGCAGAGACGGACTGCAAATAATTTAACGTTCATTTCTCAATATTTGAATATCGAAGTGCCCGTCTGTCGATCAGTCAGTCAGTTTGTCGATCGAGTCTCACGTGCGGGAATGGAATAAAATCTAATAAGTAAGCGCATGTTATCTATATCGCCGTGAGACACTAGCAAACATAGTTCGATAGGTGAATTTATAACAAACAACTTTTGATATGAACTATTGTCCCACTCTTAGGCGATCAGGCTCATAATCATGACCATCCCTCAATAAATCTACGCAATAAAAAGAGACGAAACTTATATCGGTTTAATAGTAATTTGGAAAGTAAATAGGTTTGGTAATTTGATGGATGCGGCGTATTGCCAATCATAGTACGAAAATAGTAAAGATATTCAATAATTCAAAAAGCCATCCGGACGACTATTTGAAAATTTGTTTCTATGAGCTTACCTAGCAAAAAATCGTAAAATAAATGTTCGGGTCGATTTCCATTGTCGGCATCTAATGCCACCATTTTCTGATCACTTATGGTTTTCTTCATACGAACCTTCTCAGATAGAAGAATAACGTTCGAAGATTCCCATCGAAGGCCCCAAATTCAGAGGGAAGAGAAGAGAGATGAGGAAGGGAAGAGAAGGGACCTGGAATAAAGAGATCAAGCACATGTCAATGGCATCCACAAGACAGATAGTTTAGAAACAAAGTCTATTTCCTTAAAATAAAGCCTGATTCATTTTGGTTTGATTACTTCCACATATAGATATATTTTAGAACTCAAATTCGAATTCTTCCGACAAAAGGAAAAGTGGATGTGTGCGTGTGTTCTGTTTTGAATATATTCACATTAAGAACAAATCGACATCTATCTAATCTGAGCAATTGTGTAAATCGAATTTCCAAAACAGAAAATCATATTCAGATTGTTCAGGATTTCTACAGGGAATTGCTGTTAGAGTATCCATCAATAGTTGATAAAAAGCTTATTTTAAATGCAATTTTAACCGAGAAAACAGCAGGTTCTCAGTTACTGTACCTTATTATGACGATGCTCGGCTTGACAGTCGAACAAATAAATCCTTCCTTCATTGAACAAGTAGAAGACGGAAGGGAATGAGGCCACCTGAACGAATTATTCGTTTGAACCATTCCTCCATCTTTAGACTCACCAATACTGTACACGTAGTTTGAGCATGTAGTAGCCGCCACCCATGTTCATCCCATTGGCAGTGTGCGTGTAGTTGTATAGGGCACAAGAATCGACAAAAGTGTCGAAGAGAGATACGCACTGAACACATTTTATTATACCAGGAATGAATGGGAACCAACCTTGAGGTAATCTTCCCATTCCTTATTGCGATCGACCTCCAAATGCTACAGAGTCCAACGATGTATAGCGCACAAGAGTCGACAAAGGTGTCGAAGAGAGATACGCACTGAACACATTTTATTATACCAGGAATGCATGGGAACCAACCTTGAGGTAATCTTCCCATTCCTTAGTGCGATCGGCCTCCAAATGCTACAGAGTCCAACGAGACTGCAGTTGATGTCTGACCAGCATCTCATGTGGGAGCAGGCCGATTCGTGTAGTTGATGGAGTGTGCAGTAGACGTACCCATGAGACACTGTAAGAACAGAAATAAATAAACGCATTGCATTGTCACAGCACCTTACATGCCTACCGTGTCCTCCAATCGATCGAGCGGAGTGAGCTGCGTCGGAGCAGGGCCCAGTCGTTTCCAGTCGATTCCCTCGTCGCTAACACCGTCTCATCCGTCCATGTGGAGAGGTGAAAAGATTGAGTGAGGAGACGGGCGAACAACGAGTTAGGCCTGCAGTGAATCGATAAGTGAAGTCATAATTAGATAGCGCAGGCCAGTCGGTTCCAAGAATCGGGAAGCCGGCTCGATAGAGGTTATTGACGATCGATTCGATACCGACCTCACTATCGCTGCCTCCACTCCTCTTGAAGAAGATCGAAAGAGGCGACGGGAGCAGGACCCTGCAACAAATCGATAAGTGACCGTAATCAATGGTATTTCTTCATCAACCCACCTCCGACAATCGATCCTTCTCATCTTCATTTATCGTCGGGATGCGGCCGAGAGGAGGCTGATCAGCACCCTTCCCATCTCCTCTGGTAGTACCTTGTCGAGGTCAGATGAGGGAAGGAGAGCCCTCTTGACCGGAGCGGAAGTGATCGAATTGAGGAGGGCAGTCGCATCCTGCAGCACGTACGCATTAGTATCTAGATCACAACAATCACGATCAGAGATCGAACTACAGGCAATCCTTTTTTTTGCGCAGTGAAGATATGATCATCCATAGTTCACATTTTTGCGATACCCACCCAATCCAGAGCGAGACGATGCCGTTGCCCAGCCCGTCCATAGACCACGAGTCGAATCTGCAAACACACAATTAAATAAATCAATGGATCGATAACTACAGTACCGCTGGCAGCCGCACTCGCAACGAACGAAGGGCAGGGATGGTCGATGAAGGGGGCGGAGTCGGGCGGGCTGGTCCTGCAACAAAGGAACTTAGTTTTAGTGACAACGTTTGTATGCCAACCTTTCACATAGCTCGCTGCCATTCCCTTCGAGAGCACGATGGAGGAGGCGGTCCTTGGGGCAGTCTGGCGGAGCGTACGCACTGACGATATACTCATTACACGATAGCCCCACAGCCAATACAGTACCTGGATACGGTATCCTCACGGTCGATCGAGTGAAGGGCGGAGAAGGGACGAGGACGGGCTGATGGAGGTTCGAAGAGACCTGAATTCGTTCAATGCATTTGACGTCAATCGATACTTCTCCGGTTGACCGACCTCCAATCCATCCTTGTTCTGCCGCTTGCTGGCAGAGGCCGTTATGCGAGAAACGAGCGAAGAGATCAGCGAAACGCGACGGAGCAAGCGATCATCTCAGCAAGCGAGCGAGAAACGAAAGGGCCTTTAGAGTGCCTGTAATGTATCGATTGATGATGTCATTTTCAAAGGGCAATCCAACCTCTGTCCAAGTGACGAGAGAGTGCGTGAAATGAAGAGACGGCGACCCGTATTCCGAACTCGTTAGTGCCTGAAAAGTATCGATTGATGACGTCATCTTTGAGATCAGTCCGACCTCGGGCCAGCATACCGTCCTCTCATCGCTTCCTCTCGCCGATGACGTCGTTGACGATGCCCGCCCGTCCATCGGCCGCCACATGCTGCGATGTTTCAGATTAGCATCCATAACCACTTTGAAACTCAAAGTTTGCACTCGCAAAGTGCGTGTGTTCACTCTGCTTTGCCCTATCCCGCCGTAACAGTTAGTAAGACGACTAATCCCATGATAAAAGATATATATTTCAATAAAGTGCGCGCGCATTTTCAAGTCAAACTGGCAGTGGCTCACTCGGTCGTCGGGTCATCCACCGCGATACTCGGAAGGGAGAATTTGGTATACGGTTCTGCTAGCCGGCCCGGGACGGCGCAACCGTTTCTGGCTTTTGGCCTTCTCCCACGAAAAGATAGACCCGGCACTTGCGACAGTGCGTGACGACCGCCCCTCACTATAGAGGAGATGCGCGCCACTGCCCTAAGGCGACTTAGCTAACATTGGATGGGCGCGCCGCGAAATATAGCTTGTGGAATTGAAATGAATGAATTGGAAAAGAAAAATGCCCATCCAAGCAGTTCGCAGTTACTTAAGAAAATGCGCAACAATCCCATGATGACAAATATATGCGGCACTTATCTTATCGAGGCAGCGGGCAGCGGGCAGCGGCGGACGGCTTGAGTGTACTCGCCGTCTATACGTCTTCCGAGAGGCGGTTGTGCAGTTGAGACGACGTCATCTGCAAAATACCGGGTTAACGTTGTAAAGAGAAATAGGCCATGACAATAAGAAAGGAGATCGAAATAATGAAGAGCCGAAATGAGTTAATAAGCTAAATATATCGCATAAACCAAGATCAGTGAGTTATAGCCGGAATTTAGATCGACTTGCAAACAAACGAGAAGCTGCGATCAACTTTTTCGAAACAATAGTAAGGAGCTGGCGGCGCGAAAACGGTAGTAAACAGAAGAGCAGTGGCTAGAATGTGCACGCAAGGAACCAGTAAAACAAAGCATTGGTAAAGCTGATGTCAAACGCTTTTAAAGGGAACCTCAAATCAATTTAGACGAAAAATGTGGCAGGTGATGACAAATGTTTTCGAAAATCGAAAGGAAGAGCTACGTGACCTTCTAGAAGCGAACGATCGAATGACTGGGAAGAGGGGGAGGAGGCCAGACTCGAGTAGATCAAACCGATCGATAGTGTACGTGCACGTGAGCACTCGCGCTCGGTTGATCTCGAATTTTTGATGATCGCTGACATGAATGCGCTCTATTCTCAGCTCGAACTCTAGAAGTAGTACTGTAAGTCGAGTCGTCTCAAACTTTTTCACTTGGGCTTTCATTTCAATCTTTGCAATCGCTCGTTCCAAGGGTATATTCTTTGTGTTTTCTTGTTGTTTGAGGGTGTTAGATTTATATTTAAAAAATAACAATATAAAAATAATATAAAATAAGTTCTCGACTGGAAATTTAGAAAGATAGTAGCTTCAATCGCGCTTCAATTCAATTCGCTTCAATTCAGCTTCAATCGCGTTTTATCGATTATTTTTTTAGTTTGTTTGTTGATTAATTTGTGTCAAATCGTGCTTCTCCCGCTGCTTCTCCATTTCATCTTTCAATTGTCCATAGCGTGTTCCGCATTTCGCTCCTGCTCGCTTAGAAGTTTACACAACATGCAACTCGCATTGCAGCCCTTACAGGATGGACCTCCGCTCTGGGATTAAGCTGAGCGGTGTCTTCTCGGGTCGCGCGGTCGCCGCCACGCCCGTCGCTTCGTCCCGATCCAACTACAAGTTCGTTTTTGGCCCAATAGAGGGCTCTTTTTACCCCCCATTGTTTCCCCAGTTTCCAGCCGCATTTATTAGGCTCCTTTCCATGCAAGAAATAGTGTACCGATTGCGTCGTGATATTTAGCAAAACGAGCCTACGACTGAGGATTTCATTATGAAATTATCCTCAATCAATCAAGAACAGCTCGATTTTCGTTTTTTGTTGCAAAGCGTTCCAGTTCACTTGGCCCTCAATGCGAATAGCAATTTTAATTTAATAAAGTTTATATTTAAATATACTCTTTCTCAGGTACGTCGGCATGCCGGCGGAGAAGGACGGCACGCTCAAGGGCGACATCGACTACGGCCTCAACAACGTCTTCTTCACGGAGCTGTTCAGAGGTTATTTTTATTTATAATTATTACTTGAGAAGTAACATATCGTAATGTCTGTCTGTCTGTTTGTCTGTAACGTGTGTCACGCTTTCGTTTTTTGCTCATAACTCGGCTCAAACTCATCGTACACAACTATCTCCAGTACCGTTGAACTTCTCATCGAACGGGAAACATTCATCATTATTACGTAATATGACGAAATTCACTTGTACACCGTTTTTTGCGCCTTTTTCACATCGAACTCAACCAATGCGGGCGTGCAATACACCAAACGACTCGTCATGAAGTGAACGTTCACTTTTCACACGAATTTCGTCATCATTACGTAATATGACGCAATCCTTAGGCAATAACTTGCTTTTTCGCGTGTAACTCAGCGCAAACTCGACCGATCGAGACGTGCTTAGGCTCAAACGAACCGGCAAGTATAGCGCCACTAAATTTTGAATGAATTTCATCATCCTTACGAAATATTACATAATTCTTAGGCAACAACTCGTTTTTTCGCGTGTAACTCATGTCAGCGCAAAGTCGACCAATTGAGGCGAACTTGTTATTTATTCTTTCATGCATTGACCAATGTTCTAAAGTCATTACCCGGCGTTCCACAGCCTAACCTGCGAGTCCCTGGCGGAAGGCTCGTGTGGCCGAGGGCAAGCCGAAAAAAGATGGGATGGGGAAACGAAGTTACTGAATCAGTAATCATATTTCAGAAAGAAAAAGACGACTTCGACGTGTGAGAGGAATTGGAATTCAGGAGAAAACGACAAGAATGTAAAGGTGAGTCACTCTCGATCGATAGCTTGCGATTACAGAATTAGGAACAATTCATTCATTTATCTGCAACTTTCTTTATTTACAGGTGCACGCGGTCAAGATGGCTAGCACTACAACCTAGGAAGGACTCTCGCCTGCTGATCATGGAAGCCAAAAGCTAAGTTCCCCTTACAATTAGGCACGGAAAGATCTTTAAAGTTTCTGCGTGAAAAGATTCTGTAGGACATCAAGAGGAGCAATCGATGAAGGATCGACTAGGCCGCCGCCACACACCGCAGTGTGGTTGTGCACCGGGCGCTTGCCGCCCCATCAAGAGGAGCAACCGAAGAAGGATCGACTAGGCCGCCGCCACACACCGCAGTGTGGTTGTGCACCGGGCGCTTGCCGCCCCATCAAGAGGAGCAACCGAAGAAGGATCGACTAGGCCGCCGCCACACACCGCAGTGTGGTTGTGCACCGGGCGCTTGCCGCCCCATCAAGAGGAGCAACCGAAGAAGGATCGATTAGGCCGCCGCCACACACCGCAGTGTGGTTGTGCACCGGGCGCTTGCCGCCCCATCAAGAGGAGCAACCGAAGAAGGATCGACTAGGCCGCCGCCACACACCGCAGTGTGGTTGTGCACCGGGCGCTTGTCGTCCCATCAAGAGGAGCAACCGAAGAAGGATCGACTAGGCCGCCGCCACACACCGCAGTGTGGTTGTGCACCGGGCGCTTGTCGCCCCATCAAGAGGAGCAACCGAAGAAGGATCGACTAGGCCGCCGCCACACACCGCAGTGTGGTTGTGCACCGGGCGCTTGTCGCCCCATCAAGAGGAGCAACCGAAGAAGGATCGACTAGGCCGCCGCCACACACCGCAGTGTGGTTGTGCACCGGGCGCTTGTCGCCCCATCAAGAGGAGCAACCGAAGAAGGGTCGACTAGGCCGCCGCCACACACCGCAGTGTGGTTGTGCACCGGGCGCTTGTCGCCCCATCAAGAGGAGCAACCGAAGAAGGATCGATTAGGCCGCCGCCACACACCGCAGTGTGGTTGTGCACCGGGCGCTTGTCGCCCCATCAAGAGGAGCAACCGAAGAAGGGTCGACTAGGCCGCCGCCACACACCGCAGTGTGGTTGTGCACCGGGCGCTTGTCGCCCCATCAAGAGGAGCAACCGAAGAAGGATCGATTAGGCCGCCGCCACACACCGCAGTGTGGTTGTGCACCGGGCGCTTGCCGCCCCATCAAGAGGAGCAACCGAAGAAGGATCGACTAGGCCGCCGCCACACACCGCAGTGTGGTTGTGCACCGGGCGCTTGCCGCCCCATCAAGAGGAGCAACCGAAGAAGGATCGACTAGGCCGCCGCCACACACCGCAGTGTGGTTGTGCACCGGGCGCTTGCCGCCCCATCAAGAGGAGCAACCGAAGAAGGATCGATTAGGCCGCCGCCACACACCGCAGTGTGGTTGTGCACCGGGCGCTTGTCGCCCCATCAAGAGGAGCAACCGAAGAAGGATCGACTAGGCCGCCGCCACACACCGCAGTGTGGTTGTGCACCGGGCGCTTGTCGCCCCATCAAGAGGAGCAACCGAAGAAGGATCGACTAGGCCGCCGCCACACACCGCAGTGTGGTTGTGCACCGGGCGCTTGCCGCCCCATCAAGAGGAGCAACCGAAGAAGGATCGACTAGGCCGCCGCCACACACCGCAGTGTGGTTGTGCACCGGGCGCTTGCCGCCCCATCAAGAGGAGCAACCGAAGAAGGATCGACTAGGCCGCCGCCACACACCGCAGTGTGGTTGTGCACCGGGCGCTTGTCGTCCCATCAAGAGGAGCAACCGAAGAAGGATCGACTAGGCCGCCGCCACACACCGCAGTGTGGTTGTGCACCGGGCGCTTGTCGCCCCATCAAGAGGAGCAACCGAAGAAGGATCGACTAGGCCGCCGCCACACACCGCAGTGTGGTTGTGCACCGGGCGCTTGTCGCCCCATCAAGAGGAGCAACCGAAGAAGGATCGACTAGGCCGCCGCCACACACCGCAGTGTGGTTGTGCACCGGGCGCTTGTCGCCCCATCAAGAGGAGCAACCGAAGAAGGGTCGACTAGGCCGCCGCCACACACCGCAGTGTGGTTGTGCACCGGGCGCTTGTCGCCCCATCAAGAGGAGCAACCGAAGAAGGATCGATTAGGCCGCCGCCACACACCGCAGTGTGGTTGTGCACCGGGCGCTTGCCGCCCCATCAAGAGGAGCAACCGAAGAAGGATCGACTAGGCCGCCGCCACACACCGCAGTGTGGTTGTGCACCGGGCGCTTGTCGCCCCATCAAGAGGAGCAACCGAAGAAGGATCGATTAGGCCGCCGCCACACACCGCAGTGTGGTTGTGCACCGGGCGCTTGTCGCCCCATCAAGAGGAGCAACCGAAGAAGGATCGACTAGGCCGCCGCCACACACCGCAGTGTGGTTGTGCACCGGGCGCTTGTCGCCCCATCAAGAGGAGCAACCGAAGAAGGATCGACTAGGCCGCCGCCACACACCGCAGTGTGGTTGTGCACCGGGCGCTTGCCGCCCCATCAAGAGGAGCAACCGAAGAAGGATCGACTAGGCCGCCGCCACACACCGCAGTGTGGTTGTGCACCGGGCGCTTGCCGCCCCATCAAGAGGAGCAACCGAAGAAGGATCGACTAGGCCGCCGCCACACACCGCAGTGTGGTTGTGCACCGGGCGCTTGTCGTCCCATCAAGAGGAGCAACCGAAGAAGGATCGACTAGGCCGCCGCCACACACCGCAGTGTGGTTGTGCACCGGGCGCTTGTCGCCCCATCAAGAGGAGCAACCGAAGAAGGATCGACTAGGCCGCCGCCACACACCGCAGTGTGGTTGTGCACCGGGCGCTTGTCGCCCCATCAAGAGGAGCAACCGAAGAAGGATCGACTAGGCCGCCGCCACACACCGCAGTGTGGTTGTGCACCGGGCGCTTGTCGCCCCATCAAGAGGAGCAACCGAAGAAGGGTCGACTAGGCCGCCGCCACACACCGCAGTGTGGTTGTGCACCGGGCGCTTGTCGCCCCATCAAGAGGAGCAACCGAAGAAGGATCGATTAGGCCGCCGCCACACACCGCAGTGTGGTTGTGCACCGGGCGCTTGCCGCCCCATCAAGAGGAGCAACCGAAGAAGGATCGACTAGGCCGCCGCCACACACCGCAGTGTGGTTGTGCACCGGGCGCTTGTCGCCCCATCAAGAGGAGCAACCGAAGAAGGATCGATTAGGCCGCCGCCACACACCGCAGTGTGGTTGTGCACCGGGCGCTTGTCGCCCCATCAAGAGGAGCAACCGAAGAAGGATCGACTAGGCCGCCGCCACACACCGCAGTGTGGTTGTGCACCGGGCGCTTGTCGCCCCATCAAGAGGAGCAACCGAAGAAGGATCGACTAGGCCGCCGCCACACACCGCAGTGTGGTTGTGCACCGGGCGCTTGCCGCCCCATCAAGAGGAGCAACCGAAGAAGGATCGATTAGGCCGCCGCCACACACCGCAGTGTGGTTGTGCACCGGGCGCTTGCCGCCCCATCAAGAGGAGCAACCGAAGAAGGATCGACTAGGCCGCCGCCACACACCGCAGTGTGGTTGTGCACCGGGCGCTTGTCGCCCCATCAAGAGGAGCAACCGAAGAAGGATCGACTAGGCCGCCGCCACACACCGCAGTGTGGTTGTGCACCGGGCGCTTGCCGCCCCATCAAGAGGAGCAACCGAAGAAGGATCGACTAGGCCGCCGCCACACACCGCAGTGTGGTTGTGCACCGGGCGCTTGCCGCCCCATCAAGAGGAGCAACCGAAGAAGGATCGACTAGGCCGCCGCCACACACCGCAGTGTGGTTGTGCACCGGGCGCTTGTCGTCCCATCAAGAGGAGCAACCGAAGAAGGATCGACTAGGCCGCCGCCACACACCGCAGTGTGGTTGTGCACCGGGCGCTTGTCGCCCCATCAAGAGGAGCAACCGAAGAAGGATCGACTAGGCCGCCGCCACACACCGCAGTGTGGTTGTGCACCGGGCGCTTGTCGCCCCATCAAGAGGAGCAACCGAAGAAGGATCGACTAGGCCGCCGCCACACACCGCAGTGTGGTTGTGCACCGGGCGCTTGTCGCCCCATCAAGAGGAGCAACCGAAGAAGGGTCGACTAGGCCGCCGCCACACACCGCAGTGTGGTTGTGCACCGGGCGCTTGTCGCCCCATCAAGAGGAGCAACCGAAGAAGGATCGATTAGGCCGCCGCCACACACCGCAGTGTGGTTGTGCACCGGGCGCTTGCCGCCCCATCAAGAGGAGCAACCGAAGAAGGATCGACTAGGCCGCCGCCACACACCGCAGTGTGGTTGTGCACCGGGCGCTTGTCGCCCCATCAAGAGGAGCAACCGAAGAAGGATCGATTAGGCCGCCGCCACACACCGCAGTGTGGTTGTGCACCGGGCGCTTGCCGCCCCATCAAGAGGAGCAACCGAAGAAGGATCGACTAGGCCGCCGCCACACACCGCAGTGTGGTTGTGCACCGGGCGCTTGTCGCCCCATCAAGAGGAGCAACCGAAGAAGGATCGACTAGGCCGCCGCCACACACCGCAGTGTGGTTGTGCACCGGGCGCTTGTCGCCCCATCAAGAGGAGCAACCGAAGAAGGATCGACTAGGCCGCCGCCACACACCGCAGTGTGGTTGTGCACCGGGCGCTTGTCGCCCCATCAAGAGGAGCAACCGAAGAAGGATCGACTAGGCCGCCGCCACACACCGCAGTGTGGTTGTGCACCGGGCGCTTGCCGCCCCATCAAGAGGAGCAACCGAAGAAGGATCGACTAGGCCGCCGCCACACACCGCAGTGTGGTTGTGCACCGGGCGCTTGCCGCCCCATCAAGAGGAGCAACCGAAGAAGGATCGACTAGGCCGCCGCCACACACCGCAGTGTGGTTGTGCACCGGGCGCTTGTCGTCCCATCAAGAGGAGCAACCGAAGAAGGATCGACTAGGCCGCCGCCACACACCGCAGTGTGGTTGTGCACCGGGCGCTTGTCGCCCCATCAAGAGGAGCAACCGAAGAAGGATCGACTAGGCCGCCGCCACACACCGCAGTGTGGTTGTGCACCGGGCGCTTGTCGCCCCATCAAGAGGAGCAACCGAAGAAGGGTCGACTAGGCCGCCGCCACACACCGCAGTGTGGTTGTGCACCGGGCGCTTGTCGCCCCATCAAGAGGAGCAACCGAAGAAGGATCGATTAGGCCGCCGCCACACACCGCAGTGTGGTTGTGCACCGGGCGCTTGCCGCCCCATCAAGAGGAGCAACCGAAGAAGGATCGACTAGGCCGCCGCCACACACCGCAGTGTGGTTGTGCACCGGGCGCTTGTCGCCCCATCAAGAGGAGCAACCGAAGAAGGATCGACTAGGCCGCCGCCACACACCGCAGTGTGGTTGTGCACCGGGCGCTTGTCGCCCCATCAAGAGGAGCAACCGAAGAAGGATCGACTAGGCCGCCGCCACACACCGCAGTGTGGTTGTGCACCGGGCGCTTGTCGCCCCATCAAGAGGAGCAACCGAAGAAGGATCGACTAGGCCGCCGCCACACACCGCAGTGTGGTTGTGCACCGGGCGCTTGTCGCCCCATCAAGAGGAGCAACCGAAGAAGGATCGACTAGGCCGCCGCCACACACCGCAGTGTGGTTGTGCACCGGGCGCTTGCCGCCCCATCAAGAGGAGCAACCGAAGAAGGATCGACTAGGCCGCCGCCACACACCGCAGTGTGGTTGTGCACCGGGCGCTTGTCGCCCCAGCAAGAGGAGCAACCGAAGAAGGATCGACTAGGCCGCCGCCACACACCGCAGTGTGGTTGTGCACCGGGCGCTTGCCGCCCCATCAAGAGGAGCAACCGAAGAAGGATCGATTAGGCCGCCGCCACACACCGCAGTGTGGTTGTGCACCGGGCGCTTGCCGCCCCATCAAGAGGAGCAACCGAAGAAGGATCGACTAGGCCGCCGCCACACACCGCAGTGTGGTTGTGCACCGGGCGCTTGCCGCCCCATCAAGAGGAGCAACCGAAGAAGGATCGACTAGGCCGCCGCCACACACCGCAGTGTGGTTGTGCACCGGGCGCTTGTCGTCCCATCAAGAGGAGCAACCGAAGAAGGATCGACTAGGCCGCCGCCACACACCGCAGTGTGGTTGTGCACCGGGCGCTTGTCGCCCCATCAAGAGGAGCAACCGAAGAAGGATCGACTAGGCCGCCGCCACACACCGCAGTGTGGTTGTGCACCGGGCGCTTGTCGCCCCATCAAGAGGAGCAACCGAAGAAGGATCGACTAGGCCGCCGCCACACACCGCAGTGTGGTTGTGCACCGGGCGCTTGTCGCCCCATCAAGAGGAGCAACCGAAGAAGGGTCGACTAGGCCGCCGCCACACACCGCAGTGTGGTTGTGCACCGGGCGCTTGTCGCCCCATCAAGAGGAGCAACCGAAGAAGGGTCGACTAGGCCGCCGCCACACACCGCAGTGTGGTTGTGCACCGGGCGCTTGTCGCCCCATCAAGAGGAGCAACCGAAGAAGGATCGACTAGGCCGCCGCCACACACCGCAGTGTGGTTGTGCACCGGGCGCTTGCCGCCCCATCAAGAGGAGCAACCGAAGAAGGATCGACTAGGCCGCCGCCACACACCGCAGTGTGGTTGTGCACCGGGCGCTTGCCGCCCCATCAAGAGGAGCAACCGAAGAAGGATCGACTAGGCCGCCGCCACACACCGCAGTGTGGTTGTGCACCGGGCGCTTGTCGCCCCATCAAGAGGAGCAACCGAAGAAGGATCGACTAGGCCGCCGCCACACACCGCAGTGTGGTTGTGCACCGGGCGCTTGCCGCCCCATCAAGAGGAGCAACCGAAGAAGGATCGACTAGGCCGCCGCCACACACCGCAGTGTGGTTGTGCACCGGGCGCTTGTCGCCCCATCAAGAGGAGCAACCGAAGAAGGATCGACTAGGCCGCCGCCACACACCGCAGTGTGGTTGTTTTGCTTTTTGTTTTTTTGTTTTGCTTTTTTCTTTTTGCAGGGTCGGGAGGCGGACACGCTGATCTCGAAGATGGCCGAGGGCATCGACATCAAGCCGCTGTATCTGACAGAGGATAGGGAGTACGATGGAGGAAAGACCCCCCGAGGTACGCATACACGAAATTTATTATACAACATATCAAGTTAGATCAAAATATAGCTCTAACATGTTCTTCACGGAGTGGTTATTATTATTTATTCAGGAACGATTGCCGGAGTCGATGTTGCAATTAACACGCACTTGAAGTCAGTCAAGATGCAGCAGAAGAACCGTGACCCGATGAACCTCGAGTCTCTCACCGTCCGAGGTTCGTCTTCCGCTACTTTTAATTATTTTCATGGGTGGGCATACAAACTAATAATATTGTTTTTTACTTCCGAATCTTTTTGCTCCCCTTTTCAATGTAATATTTTTGTAGGTAACAACATCCGCTACATCATCCTGCCCGACTCGTGACCTCTGGACACGCTACTTGTGGATGAGGAGCCTCGCAAGAAAACTGCCAAGCGAGCTGCCGGAAGAGGCGACAGAGGAGGCATGCGAGGAGGTACGCACGCTTTCGAGCTTATTTGTCTATTTTCCTGTCACTCAAAGTACCTTTAGCAAATGATTCACACTCGCTTGGGTAATTCACCAACCTTTCACTCGCTTTTTTATTCACCAACAAAAAAAACTTCAAACTAATAGTGCTCTTAATACTAATAGTAATATCGTGTACCATTCACCATAATTCTCTATCAGTTTCTGATTTAATCATCAGATTAGGTGTAAATTTATCGAAACTTAATCTATTTTTAACGCAATCGTTGCAAGCATGCGTGACCGTGGAGGTCGTGGTGGACCTCGGGGCGGTGGACGTGGAGGACTCCTAGATGCTAAGTAAGATGCTGTGAGTTTTTTCACTTCAACATAAGTTAGAGAAATTATATAGTTTATACCTGTTCAATGCTCTTGTCAGGGAGACAACCTACAGTTGTGCAAGAGTATGAGAAAATGAATTATTATGAGGATTAATTTATAATATATCCAATTTTTTTTTTTTAATTAATTTCAATCTGTGAGATAAATTTCTCATTTATTTTTTTTTACATTTCAGACTGCCTCTCGTCTCTCTTCTTTCCTCTCCTTGCTCGACTTCGCTCATTGTTTGAGAGCCCTGTTTTCGTTCACCTTTTCACTGTAATTCCCCCCCCCCCCCGTGATATTAGGTTGTAACTCGTTAGTAACGAGTCGTTACTTGTTGAACAGCGCCGTTGCATTCCGTTAGAACCCCCCCCCCCCCCCCGAATTCTACTATTTATACAACTTTATGTTGTTACCGATGTGTATCGCGTATCACGATTTCCCCTCTCTTTGCATTGATAAATTCTCAAAGCCCAAACAAGTTCAGGGGTTCAGCACATGGGCCATAATTAAGAGGATTTATGACATGATAATTTGAGAGAATGTGGCATGTGGTTGGGCTAAAGGTGCTCGAAAGGGATCTATATTTGGCGATGCTCCTTTTCCTACTCCTACCGTAACCTTCTCTGTCCTACCGTCCTCCAACCGTAACCTTCTCTACCCTACCGTATCCTACCGTAACCAACTCTGCCCTACCATACCTCCTCGGGCGCAATCACGGATCCGGAACACGAGTAGCAGACGAGTGCGACGATGCGACGATCCCGGCGACGACCATTCGAGATACGGAGACGGGAATGGGGAACGAGGGGAAGAGGGGAGAGAGGAAAGGCCTGTGCATGTCGGTGCGGAACAATGGGCAATAATTTATTCGTGTTTCTTCTTGCTTTTCGCATTTATCAACATCTGGAGGGCATGGTACTTCTTGCTTGTTTTAGTATAAAACGAAGGAACTTAAATGGGCTTTCTCAATGTTGAAGGGAGTCCGCTATGTGGGAGCCTCATGAGAGCATCGACACGAACGGGAGATCAGAAACTCATATTATCTGATCTCGCCTATCGTGGCGCAGTTCTACTTATGAGACACACCACATACTAGATATGCGGGTCTGAGAAATGAGATGGACATTCTAACCGAATAAAAGATACAGGGATAGTTACACCGTTGTAACGATGAATATTTTACGAGCCTATAAAAAGTAGTGATAAACGGAAGGGTTATTAACGATTTATAACCCACGTTGCCCAAATTAATAAAGAGAAAAGAGCCTCCAATACCGTGAAAAATAATAGTTTCTTGTTCGGTTCAAATCTATTGCCCCCTTATACTGCTCACTTTGATTCTAGCCATTATCGACTGGTCGTCGGAAACTATGGTGAAGTGGTACAGTAGTCTTATGGAAGATAAATAGTGCTCTTAGGATACGGTAGAACACACACAACACACACGCACAGATCGGTACAGTAACCCACAAGGATCGATCGATGCAGTATCCCCATTTCCACATACGGATCGACCGATACAGTACTCCAAATTCCGCACACTTACACCTGTATCTACAGTAACCCACACAGATCAGAATCCCCATTTTCACGCACATGGATCGATCGATACAATCCCCCAGCAACCCAGTAACCTAGTAATCTAAGTAAAGTAAGTAAAGTAATCTACAGTAACCCACACAGATCAGAATCCCCATTTTCACGCACATGGATCGATCGATACAATCCCCAGCAACCCACGAAGATCCATCGATACAGCATTTCCAAACAAAAATCGGTACAGTAACACACACAGATGGATCGATATAGCATCCTTATTTTCACATACACGGATCGATCGATACATTATCCCATTTTCACATATACGGATCGATCGATACAGTACTCCAGTTTCCACACACATACATCGGTATGTACAGTAACCCACACAAATTGATCGACACAGAATCCCCATTTTCACGCACACGGAAAGATCGATACAATCTTCCAGCAACCCACGCAGATAAAACAATACAGTATTGGAATTTCCAAACAAACATCGGTACAGTAACATCCGTAGATCGATCGATACAATATCCACATTTTCACATATACGGATTGATACAATACCCCCATTTTCACACATTCGGATCCATACACTACCTCATTTTCACATATTCGGATCCATACAATACCCCCATCCATTTTCACATATTCGGAACCATACAATACCACAATTTTCACACATTCGAATCCATAAATACCACTATTTTCACACATTCGGATCCATACAATACCTCATTTTCACATATTCGGATCCATACAATACCCCCATCCATTTTCACGCATTCGGAACCATACAATACCACAATTTTCACACATTCGGATCCATACAATTCAGACTGATCGATGAAGTCCGGCCCATCGATTTACCCATTTCGCAACTGATACATATTACCCGTATTTCATTAACCGACACTGATCCACACAATGGCACCGACCCACAATGGCAGATCGATGCAATCAACCACTCCGATCCATGGTAACATTAACTTTTCACTGAACAAGTAATCCACTCAACCACATGGGCCGCTCAATGACCCAGTACTACCTCACCAATTACAGTATCCCCATTTTCACATGGATCGATCGATACAGTATCCCCATTTTCAAACCAAGGGATCGATCGATACAGTACCCCCCCCCTCATCAATCGGTACGATAAAAAACAAATAAAACAAAGGCAGCACAATAAAAAGCAGCAATATACGAGCAGTGGGGAGAAGGGAGAGAGGGTAGGGGGGCACATGGGGACATGTTCCCGACGAAGAATTAATGGAATGACGGTCGGCCACATCGAGAAGAAAGCAGAGACGGACTGCAAATAATTTAACGTTCATTTCTAAATATTTGAATATCGAAGTGCCCGTCACGTGCGGGAAAGGGATAAAATCTAATAAGTAAGCGCATGTTATCTATAACGCCGTGAGACACAAGCAAACATAGTTCGATAGGTGAATTTATAACAAACAACTTTTTTACAACAAAACAACTAGTTTTAGTGACAACGTTTGTATGCCAACCTTTCACATAGCTCGCTGCCATTCCCTTCGAGAGCACGATGGAGGAGGCGGTCCTTGGGGCAGTCTGGCGGAGCGTAGGCACAGACGATATACTCATTACACGATAGCCCCACAGCCAATACAGTACCTGGATACCGTATCCTCACGGTCGATCGAGTGAAGGGCGGAGAAGGGACGAGGACGGGCTGATGGAGGTTCGAAGAGACCTGAATTCGTTCAATGCATTTGACGTCAATCGATACTTCTCCGGTTGACCGACCTCCAATTCATCCTTGTTCTGCCGCTTGCTGGCAGAGGCCGTTATGCGAGAAACGAGCGAAGAGATCAGCGAAACGCGACGGAGCAAGCGATCATCTTAGCAAGCGAGCGAGAAACGAAAGGGCCTTTAGAGTGCCTATAATGTATCGATTGATGATGTTATTTTCAGAGGGCAATCCGACCTCTGTCCAAGTGACGAGAGAGTGCGTGAAATGAAGAGACGGCGACCCGTATTCCGAACTCGTTAGTGCCTGAAAAGTATCGATTGATGACGTCATCTTTGAGATCAGTCCGACCTCGGGCCAGCATACCGTCCTCTCATCGCTTCCTCTCGCCGATGACGTCGTTGACGATGCCCGCCCGTCCATCGGCCGCCACATGCTGCGATGTTTCAGATTAGCATCCCATAACCACTTTGAAACTCAAAGTTTGCACTCGCAAAGTGCGTGTGTTCACTCTGCTTTGCCCTATCCCGCCGTAACAGTTAGTAAGACGACTAATCCCATGATAAAAGATATATATTTCAATAAAGTGCGCGCGCATTTTCAAGTCAAACTGGCAGTGGCTCACTCGGTCGTCGGGTCATCCACCGCGATACTCGGAAGGGAGAATTTGGTATACGGTTCTGCTAGCCGGCCCGGGACGGCGCAACCGTTTCTGGCTTTTGGCCTTCTCCCACGAAAAGATAGACCCGGCACTTGCGACAGTGCGTGACGACCGCCCCTCACTATAGAGGAGATGCGCGCCACTGCCCTAAGGCGACTTAGCTAACATTGGATGGGCGCGCCGCGAAATATAGCTTGTGGAATTGAAATGAATGAATTGGAAAAGAAAAATGCCCATCCAAGCAGTTCGCAGTTACTTAAGAAAATGCGCAACAATCCCATGATGACAAATATATGCGGCACTTATCTTATCGAGGCAGCGGGCAGCGGGCAGCGGCGGACGGCTTGAGTGTACTCGCCGTCTATACGTCTTCCGAGAGGCGGTTGTGCAGTTGAGACGACGTCATCTGCAAAATACCGGGTTAACGTTGTAAAGAGAAATAGGCCATGACAATAAGAAAGGAGATCGAAATAATGAAGAGCCGAAATGAGTTAATAAGCTAAATATATCGCATAAACCAAGATCAGTGAGTTATAGCCGGAATTTAGATCGACTTGCAAACAAACGAGAAGCTGCGATCAACTTTTTCGAAACAATAGTAAGGAGCTGGCGGCGCGAAAACGGTAGTAAACAGAAGAGCAGTGGCTAGAATGTGCACGCAAGGAACCAGTAAAACAAAGCATTGGTAAAGCTGATGTCAAACGCTTTTAAAGGGAACCTCAAATCAATTTAGACGAAAAATGTGGCAGGTGATGACAAATGTTTTCGAAAATCGAAAGGAAGAGCTACGTGACCTTCTAGAAGCGAACGATCGAATGACTGGGAAGAGGGGGAGGAGGCCAGACTCGAGTAGATCAAACCGATCGATAGTGTACGTGCACGTGAGCACTCGCGCTCGGTTGATCTCGAATTTTTGATGATCGCTGACATGAATGCGCTCTATTCTCAGCTCGAACTCTAGAAGTAGTACTGTAAGTCGAGTCGTCTCAAACTTTTTCACTTGGGCTTTCATTTCAATCTTTGCAATCGCTCGTTCCAAGGGTATATTCTTTGTGTTTTCTTGTTGTTTGAGGGTGTTAGATTTATATTTAAAAAATAACAATATAAAAATAATATAAAATAAGTTCTCGACTGGAAATTTAGAAAGATAGTAGCTTCAATCGCGCTTCAATTCAATTCGCTTCAATTCAGCTTCAATCGCGTTTTATCGATTATTTTTTTAGTTTGTTTGTTGATTAATTTGTGTCAAATCGTGCTTCTCCCGCTGCTTCTCCCATTTCATCTTTCAATTGTCCATAGCGTGTTCCGCATGTCGCTCCTGCTCGCTTAGAAGTTTACACAACATGCAACTCGCATTGCAGCCCTTACAGGATTGACCTCCGCTCTGGGATTAAGCTGAGCGGTGTCTTCTCGGGTCGCGCGGTCGCCGCCACGCCCGTCGCTTCGTCCCGATCCAACTACAAGTTCGTTTTTGGCCCAATAGAGGGCTCTTTTTACCCCCATTGTCTCCCCAGTTTCCAGCCGCATTTATTAGGCTCCTTTCCATGCAAGAAATAGTGTACCGATTGCGTCGTGATATTTAGCAAAACGAGCCTACGACTGAGGATTTCATTATGAAATTATCCTCAATCAATCAAGAACAGCTCGATTTTCGTTTTTTGTTGCAAAGCGTTCCAGTTCACTTGGCCCTCAATGCGAATAGCAATTTTAATTTAATAAAGTTTATATTTTAATATATTTAAATATACTCTTTCTCAGATACGTCGGCATGCCGGCCGAGAAGGACGGCACGCTCAAGGGCGACCTCGAATACGGCCTCAACAACGTCTTCTTCACGGATCTGTTCAGAGGTTATTTTTATTTATAATTATCGTATTTATTATACAACATATCAAGTTAGATATAGCTCTAACATGTTCTTCACGGAGTGGTGATTATTATTTATTCAGGAACGATTGCCGGAGTCGATGTTGCAATGAGCACGCACTTGAAGTCAGTCAAGATGCAGCAGAAGAACCGTGACCCGATGAACCTCGAGTCTCTCGCCGTCCGAGGTTCGTCTTCCGCTACTTTTTATTATTTTCATGGGTGGCGCTGATGAGCTAAGTCCCGCGAGTTGGTAGGGGGCCCCGCAATTTTCGAAAATTCTCTGTTGGGGTGCTCCGCGAAAAACGTTTCGGACAACGAGGAGGCTCCGCTAATTTTCAAAATTTTCTCGTTGGGGGCTCCGCACGATGATCAAGCGGGGATATAGCCCAGCAGTGATGGGTGGGCATACAAACTAATAATATTGTTTTTTTTACATCCGAATCTTTGTGCTCCCCTTTTCAATGTAATATTTTTTTAGGTAACAACATCCGCTACATCATCCTGCCCGACTCGTGACCTCTGGACACGCTACTTGTGGATGAGGAGCCTCGCAAGAAAACTGCCAAGCGAGCGGCCGGTAGAGGCGACAGGGGAGGTGCGCACGCTTTCGAGTTTATTTGTCTATTTTCCTGTCACTCAAAGTACCTTTAGCAAATGATTCACACTCGCTTGGGTAATTCACCAACCGTTCACTCGCTTTTTTATTCACCAACAAAAAAAACTTCAAACAAATAGAGCTCTTAATACTAATAGTATTATCGTGTGCCTTCATTCTCGTTCACCATCATTCTCTATCAATTTCTGATTTAATCATCAGATTAGGTGTAAATTTATCGAAACTTAATCTATTTTTAACGCAATCGTTGCAGGCACGCGTGACCGTGGAGGTTGTGGTGGACCTCGGGGCGGTGGACGTGGAGGACTCCTAGATGCTAAGATGCTTACTGTGAGCTTTTTTCACTTCAACATAAGTTAGAGAAATTATATATTTTATTCCTGTTCATTGCTCTTGTCAGGGATACAACCTTCAGTTGTGCAAGAGTATGAGAAAATGAATTATTATGAGGATTAATTTATAATATATCCAATTTTTTTGAATTAATTTCAATCTGTGAGATAAATTTCTCATTTTTTTTTTTTTTACATTTCAGACTGCCTCTCGTCTCTCTTCTTTCCTCTCCTTGCTCGACTTCGCTCATTGTTTGAGAGCCCTGTTTTCGTTCACCTTTTTACTGTAATCCCCCCCCCCCCCGTAATATTAAGTTGTAACTCGTTAGTAACGAGTTCTTACTTGTTGAACAGCGCCGTTGCATTCCGTTAGAAATCCACCCGAATTCTACTATTTATACAACTTTATATTGTTACCGATGTGTATCGCGTATCACGATTTCCCCTCTCTTCGCATTGATAAATTTTCAAAGCCCAAACAAGTTCAGGGGTTCAGCACATGGGCCATAATTAAGAGGATTTATGACATGATAATTTGAGAGAATGTGGCATGTGGTTGGGCTAAAGGTGCTCGAAAGGGATCTATATTTGGCGATGCTCCTTTTCCTACTCCTACCGTAACCTTCTCTGTCCTACCGTCCTCCAACCGTAACCTTCTCTACCCTACCGTATCCTACCGTAACCAACTCTGCCCTACCATACCTCCTCGGGCGCAATCACGGATCCGGAACACGAGTAGCAGACGAGTGCGACGATGCGACGATCCCGGCGACGACCATTCGAGATACGGAGACGGGAATGGGGAACGAGGGGAAGAGGGGAGAGAGGAAAGGCCTGTGCATGTCGGTGCGGAACAATGGGCAATAATTTATTCGTGTTTCTTCTTGCTTTTCGCATTTATCAACATCTGGAGGGCATGGTACTTCTTGCTTGTTTTAGTATAAAACGAAGGAACTTAAATGGGCTTTCTCAATGTTGAAGGGAGTCCGCTATGTGGGAGCCTCATGAGAGCATCGACACGAACGGGAGATCAGAAACTCATATTATCTGATCTCGCCTATCGTGGCGCAGTTCTACTTATGAGACACACCACATACTAGATATGCGGGTCTGAGAAGGGAGATGGACATTCTAACCGAATAAAAGATACAGGGATAGTTACACCGTTGTAACGATGAATATTTTACGAGCCTATAAAAAGTAGTGATAAACGGAAGGGTTATTAACGATTTATAACCCACGTTGCCCAAATTAATAAAGAGAAAAGAGCCTCCAATACCGTGAAAAATAATAGTTTCTTGTTCGGTTCAAATCTTTTGCCCTCTTATACTGCTCACTTTGATTCTAGCCATTGTCGACTGGTCGTCGGAAACTATGGTGAAGTGGTACAGTAGTCTTATGGAAGATAAATAGTGCTCTTAGGATACGGTAGACTATCGATATATAGAAGTGGTACAGTTTGTCTTATGGAAGATAAAGAGTGCTCTTAGGGATACGGTAGACTATCGATATAAATTGAAATGACCATACTACAGAGCTTCCTCAGAATTGACGAGACAATCGAATTCATATTATCAATTGTGCTCGAAAATCCGATGGGAGCTTTGGTGCAGTTACGGTCTCTTTGAAGACTACGGTGGGCCATGTAGTTTTCATTAGCAGGCTACTGTAGTCCTACGGTAGGCCGAAGTATCGATTGATAATGGGGAAAGACATCGTTTCGATCTCAACATGCAATGGAGAAAGCCCAATTGCTTGTCTGCTCGTCTCTCTTCAATTTGCATACACCCCTCCCCCCTCTTTGACTGTCTAACCGGTGAGAGAGCGTGCAGAATGAAGAGAGACGAACACATCTACGTTGACGACTTCCACTCTTCTCCGGGGCACAGCTTAAACGCCTCTCGAATCTGCAAACAATCGATAATTATCACAATACCGTACGCTACAATAACCCAACACTGAACCCCCCTCCCCCCATCGCATATGAAAGAGATCAAAGATCAACCAGATGTGAGCATTCAATCCTGCAATAGATATCTACAGGCACCCCTCGAGGAAGCTCGGCAATGTCAAGTGCTCTTCTCTCGCCAAACTCATCTACACCGTGTGGCCTAGTGGCTATCGCTGCCGACTCGAGCCCGAGAAGTCGTTGGTTCGATTCCCTCTGGCTGAATACTCTTTTGCCCGAAACATAATCTCATTTTCAGACTACATCGTATCAGTTCGTGATAGGCACTACCTCTTTGAAATCATCATGCAGGATACTGTCGTCACTCTCCTTCCGTCTGCTCCTTTTACCGTCCAAATTATCGATTTTCCACGCTTGTTTTTGCCGATTTTTGCGTTGTTCTGATGCTCCCACGGCTCCTCTACCGTTTCCGCTCCACTATGCGCCTAGGTAACGCCTTATTCGCCGGTTATCCTTCTCCAAAGGTCTTGTCAGCTTTCCTTGGCTTGTTTGAAGTCGATTTTGCTCGTTTCTTGGCGTCGTTTCGAGTGTATTCCGACTTGTTCCCGTTGCCAAGCTCATCGACCACCATTTCCACCTCGCCGTTGCGTTCCATCACTCGTCACTTGCTCGTGTTGTATCCCTCGTATCCATCGATACCCTCCTTCCCCATTGAGTCTTGTTCGAGTCGCGGTTACTTGTCGCTTCCTTTTTTCGTTGCTGTCCGTGATCCCAGTGGTAAGCAAGGGTAAGACCGGACGGCAACATCTTGTATCCTTCTCCCTCCCCCTTCCTCTTTCTTACCCTCTGACTGCATCCTCAATCCACCTGCCAAATTCGCTATAGAAGCAAGCAACAATCACTGTAAAATCGGGCGCAATCAATACCGTAACCTACAATTTTGGGCGTTGCTATCGCAAACTGACCTTATATCCACGTTATTCCTGCTTTCCTTCCATTCCGCATCCGCAATTCACCGGCTGCAGTCGCAATAGAGACGACACATAGAAGCTAGCAATTGAAATACGCAACAATAATCAAATTTGCGAACACAAGCGTGCCCTGAACTATTTTGTCATGCATTAATAGGCAGAAACACTAAAGTGCCAGGTTAACGATAATTCTAGTACTGCTCTACCTCCATTAGCACCCCCCCCTTCTTTTATCTTGCCTATGAAACCGAGACGCGCCTTGCTAATACGTACAAATCCAAGGTGCTTTACTTTTTGTAACGGGTGGAGCACACGTTTCCTTCCTTCAATTGCCTATGAAACCGCAGAGCACCTTGCCAAGCTGGAATTAATTATATCATATCTCTCACCCTCCAAATTAGCTCAGCTTCCCGGATACCGTATGTCTAATCTACCGTACCTCTGCTCATTCTCCTTCCTCCTTTCCTCTTATCGGTTGTATCTCTCCTTCCTCGTCTCTTCATTTCTTGTGCTTTCTCTCGTCTCTCTGACCGATGAGATAGTACGATAAATGAAGAGACGACGACCCGTATTTCCAACTGCTCTGCCTGTCTTCTCTTGCGCCTGAAACAGTGATTTACCCTGACTTATCATAAATCCGGATATCGATCTTTTTGCGATAATCTCTATCTCAACGGGCCCTCAATTGTCATCACATTGCGATTATTTAATTTTTATTTGACTAGCCTGTGAAACCGCAACGCGCCATTTTATTCCGCACGATTCCGGGGGGTGTTCGATCTTCTGTTGGGGGGGGGGGGGGCAGCAAATCGTCCTTTTTCACTTGCCTATGAAACAGTAACGCACCTTTATGTCCTCCATCCCCGATTACCTTTTCTTGCTGAACTAGGCCTGTCAACGAATCCGCCGTTATTTCTCATCCATTTCTTTCTATTATCATCCTCATTCCCTCCCTCTCCTTCCTCCGATCTCACTGACCTCACTGACGTCTCTTCATTTTTCGTGATCTCTCGCGACTCTGACCGGTAAGAGAGCACGTGAAATGAAGAGACCGATGCTTCATCCTGACTCCTCCTCCGCTTCCTCCCCGCTTGAGCTCCGCCCTGAAACACGGACATTACTGGTCACTGCTCATGCCTTTTCTCCTTGCTAACCCGTGAAATTATCGACGTTTCTGTCTCTACTGCATCGAATTTTCGCCCATTTCTACCGTATCCGCGTACCGTAATCCCCTACCGTACCCCCACTCCCTCCGTGACACCTATGCGAACGCTATCGATTGCAGTCCCATCTCATCTTCGGTAACATTCGCGTGTGAATTCATTCACTAAACGAACATCATGCCCTCTATCAAGCCCACTGTGAGTTGATCTTTGATCTTTGATCTTTGATCTAGTCAGTTCGTATCCATCGATCACTTAGCTCAACCTGTTCCTACATTACAATTCCAACTAATTAATTAAAAATTAATTAACTAATTAATAAAAATAATTAATTTCAGGACGCGCTCGCGCCCCTCGCCGTCTTCCAGTGGAAGCAGGAAGAGTACGTCAAGGACGTGTGTGCCCATCTCCCCGTAAGTACTAGAATGCCGTCTCTTCATTTCACACTCTCTCTCGCCTCTCGCTGATCCCAGTGAGAGGCGAGAGAGTGTGTGAAATGAAGAGGCAACGACCCGCATTAAGTACCGTATCCACCGTAGCTACCGTATCTAGTCTGGCTAGCCATACCCTAATCGATACGCTGTATTGATCGAAGATTGAAGCAAGCGGGGGGTTCTGAGGGGAAGAACGGGGGTGTACGGTAGCTATCTCGATAATCGATCAATTACAGCACGCGTACGGCCCGGTTGTGGCGCGCAAGTTGGAGGTCCGCCTCAAGGCCGAGGCCAATCACTGCCAAGGTGAGGAGTAGGGACCGTTAGGAAGTCGATTACCCTCCCGGATCTACCGTAATCCTCCCTGTCAACCAACGATTCCTTACTTTTCTCTCTCTTTTTATTCTCTGTAGCGCTTTGCACGCTATCCTCGGCCACCCACGGCACGCAGCGGTCGATTCCGCACTAAATCACGACCGTGACCCCGCGCACCCCTCCCGTCAGATTACGGTAGTCCCCCTCCCGTAGGGTTACGGTAGTCCCCCTCCCGTAGGGTTACGGTAGTCCCCCTCCCGTCGGGTTACGGTAGCCGATAGTTGTACTTTGCAGCCGCGGGAGGTCGTGTGGCCATTCTGGCCTCGGGTAGTCCGGCCGATTCGCTGGTCGATGGCGGCCGTCTCCACACCTTCGCTGTGCACGTCGGCCCGTCCCTTCTCCCCGTCCTCTCGACGATCTACGTGGACGTCAGGGCGAGCAAGGTACGGTAGCTTTACAGTACGGATCATACATTACGGTAGCTCCCTCTACAGTTTATATTGATCTAAGTAGTACGGTAGCTTTACAGTACGGTATCGATCATAGTAGCATTACATTATCAGCGTAGCACATACCGTAGCCTTATCGATATCGGACCTATTACGGTAGCTAGTCGATAAATGAGGGCATACCGTAGCCTAATCGAGACCCATTACGGTAGTCAAGCAATCTCGATGATAATACCGTAATCGTGAGTTGCAGGTGACGATCGTCACTGGCCGATACGACGCCGAGGCCGCCTCCGAGTCGCTCGTTGCGACGGACTCCGTGCGCGGCGGATTCGCCGTACTGCAGAAGCTGATCGCCATTCGCAAGGTGGGTGGTCCCCCCCCCCGTCTTGGGTGGTCCCCGTCTCTCTCTCTCGTTTCGCCGTGCTGAGTTTGAGAGCCGCTAATTGTCACCCCATTCGAAGGATTGTCTACGTAGGCGCGCCCAAAACCGTAAGTGCCTAGCGAAGAAAAAGACAGCCAAAATACACTGTTCGATACACCCTGATACGTGTGCTTTCGGGTTTCACATATCCTACTCACAGAAAGGGGGGGGGCATATTGCTTGAACTTTGGCAAAAAGTGAGACAATATCGTGGTCTGATAACGTGCATTTGATAGGTGTACATTGCCAAATGACAGACAAGAGATCAAAGATCAGAGGTCAAAGATCATGGGTCCCTTTTGACAAGAGATCAAAGTTCAAAGATCAGAGTTCAAAGATCATGGGGTCCCATTTCAGGCGTATCCCGGAGTGGCGTGCCCCGTGGTCACAGCGCGCACGGCAGCTGAAATCGGCCGTCCCGTGCTGCAGGGATGGGACGCAGCGGAAGTGCTCGAGCGGGAGCGTCCCATCGGCTCCCCTCAGTACGACCCTGCCATCGTGAGTGTGCCCTACCGTAATCTTAGTGACCCAATGAACTACCGTAATCGAAACCGCAATCGTGAGTGTGTCCATCCACTCCCCATCCCCCACCCCCTCCTCATACATTCACATTCAGTCTTTCAATTGTCTCTGAAGCCTCAAAACACCTTTGTCAAATCCAGAAAAAAAACCGTAATAGCAATTCTTCCGGAATAGACCAATTGCCTCTATGACCTAGGCGATCCATGCCTGAACTATTCTGACAGATGTAGCCGTCGAAATTTGGTCCCGCGGACCACCGTAATCTTAGTGACTCAATGAACTACCGTAATCTTAGTGACCCAACGAACTACCGTAATCGCTACCATTTCCAGGAGGAGTACGGCCAGCCGGGCGAGCAGCCAGCACTTGACGAGGAGGCAGCAGAGAACAGGGCCCTTCTCGCCACCGTCAACTTCGGCACGTGAGTGATTACGGTAGTCCGCTGGGTCAGACTATGGGTGGCCCCTCCCCTCCCCCTGTCTCTCTCATCTCGCCACACTCTATCACGAGACAGAGACAATAGCAAAATTGCGCCGAAAAAAGGCCCAAGTTCCCCTGTTTCTGACAAGGGAACCGCATAACCTTAATATGAAATTGGGCTATGAGCTATATACCATTCGAAAGAGCATCAAAATTTGAGTTGATCCACGTTTTCAAATTCTGCTATAGCGACCTGTGGTGGTCAGGAGATGTCACCGAAGATTGCACTGGATTTGCACGAGATCTGGAAGACGAGCGGCGCAGTGCCTTGCGCACGTCTCACTCTCTCCGTTAGCATGAACAGGTAGCCTAGTGGATAAGGTGTTGGCCCATTCGTTTTTAAGGTCCCGGTTCAATCCCCCTTGGTGTCGGATCTTTTGCCCGATTTTTTCCGCGACAATTCGCGAACCCAGCGCTGCTAGTTTGCAGAATATTCATTTCTTGAGTTATTTTTCTGTCTCCCTTTCCATTATCGATCGTTTCTTGTCGTGTTCTGCTCTATTATCGATATGGCTTCTATGATGAGTCGCTATCGTTTCATCAAAAATCAAAACGACATGCACTTTTCGATAAACTGCATAATCCAAAAGAGATTCGACGTCCGAACAATGTAAAACTGCGGCAAAAAATCGGGCAAAAGATCCGACACCAAGGGGGATTGAACCGGGACCTTCAAAACGAATGGGCCAACACCTTATCCACTAGGCTACCTGGTCATGTTAACGGAGAGAGTGAGACGTGCACAAGGCACTGCGCCGCTCGTCTTCCAGATCTCGTGCAAATCCAGTGCAATCTTCGGTGACATCTCCTGACCACCACAGGTCGCTATAGCAGAATTTGAAAACGTGGATCAACTCACATTTTGATGCTCTTTCGAATGGTATATAGCTCATAGCCCAATTTCATATTAAGGTTATGCGGTTCCCTTGTGAGGTATATCAGTCAACGAAACATGCAATCTGCGGGGCGAAAATATGCTCTTTTTGAGGACGATTTACTCGGATTTCAAGGGGGGTCATGAGCATATCCTGGTCTGGCAGATTTCGATGCCTGGCCTTTTCATGTAGCAGTGAAACATGAACAGTACGGGTCTTTTGGTTGCTCAATTTCCCGCTGATTTCTCGCTTCGAGAATAGTGCATCTCACCAAATGGCAAGGTCAGACTCGGCATGCCCCGCCCCTTCTCTTTTGCTCATCTTCTAACCACGAAGCCAGAGATCAAAGATCAAAGATCAAATCCCAAAAAGGGGGCGGGGCTACCGGGGCAGTCAGTCTATTGATTCGGTGTGTTTGTTGCAGGATCGGCATCGATGAGGTGCTGGATGCCGCCGTCGCTCCGCCCTCGGCCCATGCTCCGCCCACTCACCGCGCCGTCGCGCGTCTGTCTTCCATCTCGATGGCGACTACGACGACCTCCATCAGACGCCACCTCGGCCAAGCACGTCTTGAGGAGAAGGAGGAAGGAGAGGAGCTGGAGCACGACATGAGGTACAACAATACCGTCTACCGTAACCAGTTATCGATCGCAACCTATAGCTACCGTAACCCACGCAATCAATAGAATCATTTATCGATAGCCTACCGTAACCCGGGGCGCCAATCAATACACACTTTACAGTGCCGTGCTGGACGTGAGCCTGCGCACGGCCGTCCCTCCCCTCTCGCCCATGCGCACCGATGACGTCAGCGACGAGGACAACGCGGTGGAGATGCGCGACGCAAGGTACGCTACCGTATCCCCCGATAGCTACCGTACCAACCGGCATCTATAATAGTCACTTATCGATCGCCCCCGCCCCATAGCTACCGTGTAGTCCGCTGTAACCCGGCGCACAATAAATTCGACTGCAGCGGCCAGGTACGGTATCGCATACTGTAAGATTCAATATACGATCGCTTATCGATTGCCGCTATAGCTACCGTAATCCACGCAATCAACACCATCGCTTATCGATTGCCCCTATAGCTATCGTAACCTGGCGCGCAATCCATGCCTTGCAGTTTCGCTTCTTTCGACGACACCATGCTGAGCGCTGGTGCGCGTCTCTCTCCCGCCGCTCAGCCCATCGACCACAAGGACACGACCATGCACGAGGCCAGGTACGGTATCGCATACTGTAAGACTCAATATACGATCGCTTATCGATTGCCGCTATAGCTACCGTAATCCACGCATTCAACACCATCGCTTATCGATTGCCGCTATAGCTACCGTAATCCACGCATTCAACACCATCGCTTATCGATTGCCCCTGTAGCTACCGTAATCCACGCATTCAACACCATCGCTTATCGATTGCCACTATAGCTACCGTAATCCACGCATTCAACACCATCGCTTATCGATTGCCGCTATAGCTACCGTCACCCGGCGCGTAATCAATACTTTGCAGTGCCGAGGACGAGGAGATGCCGCTCGAGCGTCGCCGTGTCAAGGTGGTGCGCCCTCTCGCCCACAGGTACGGGCATTCACTTATTGTAAACGAGTGAAACCGGAAAATGCGTGGAACTATCAATTACCATTGTGCAATTTTTCGCCGATTTTCGCTCGCATTATGATAAATAGCATTGCGAAAAAATCAAATAGCTACCCTAGTCTAGGCAATTACCTACACGATCGCCTCCTTCCACCGCTACCGTATCCTACCGTAACCTTCCAGACTCAAGAAGGCCGCCGAGCCGATGGAGGTGGAGGAGGAGCAGCCGCTGGCGCCGCCCTCCCCGCAGCCCACGGAGGACGCTGAGGAGCCCGAGGTGCCCCAGGAGGCCGTGGCGGCTGAGGAGGCCGTGGCGCCCGAGGAGTCCCAGGAGGTTGCGGCCGACGAAGAGGAGGCCGAAGAGGAGCAACCCCTGAAGGCGCCGCCGCCCTCCCCGCAGCCCGCCCGTCGCATCGCCACTGCAGCGCGTGGTCTCGTGCTCAAGAGGTACGATAGATACACCGTAATCAGCTTCAGTTATCGATCGTCCCCCTCCAGCAACCGTATTCTTGCAGAGCGGCAGAGTTGTTGGTGGTGCCTGCTGCTGGCGCAGCTGTGCCCACGGAGGACGAGAAGGACCAGCCGGAGCCGTCCGTCTACGACAACTCGCCCGATCGACTCAGGTACCCCCCCCCCGCTCCTAGCGTACCTCCCGAGAGACCACCCCCAGCAACTATCGATCACGCCCCCATCAGCAATAATCGTTAGCCAATAACGCAAACACGGCTAGACAGGGTTCAGGATGAATACAGATAGTGAAACCTAAATGATTCGGGGCCCCGCACAACCTTTTTTCTTGCAATTACTGGCCTAATGGTTACCGCATTGCGCTGGCTACTGGTTAATACAATCAGTTTTCGATGCTCTCCTAGGCTACCGTAATCCCCCAATCAATCAATAAATACAATAACGTACAGAGAGATCTCGCCGGCCCTGGCCCCTCTCGACGATGACGCCTTCTTCTTCGAGCAGCCCATCAGATCGCCGTACGCTGGCACGCCGTCGCCCCATCGCAGGTACCGTACTCCGCCTGGAAATTGATTAGAGAATACGGTGACAGAACGCTGCCCAGACCAAACTAGAGCTATTCATTGAGTGTGTGCAACAGTAGTAATGTTGCTGGTATCAAATGGCTAGAGTGTGTGTGTGTGTAATTCAATTGATTAGCGGGAAATACGTAAGCAATAGTCTGCCTAGGCCACTCCACAGTTGTTGATAGCTTTGTGAAGCAGTAAGCCAACCGGTATCAATTGCCTAAGTGTTCACACGATTCCAATCATTTTATTGCACAGTAGCAAATTTTCATAATCTCGATCAATCGATTGGAGTCTACCGTAATCTTCTGCCCCTGCTCCTACCGTAATAGCCGATACTTGCAGACCGTCGGACGATGAGGAGCACTCCTGCTCTCCGTTGAAGCGCGCGTGAGTGTCTATTTCAATCTTTTCTTCCGGCAGGGGGTTACGGTATCTCTGCTCTTTGAACTCTTGGGGGTACGGTAACCGCCATCGAAATAGATTAATTTCCGCCTTTGCAGACGCATGTCGATTGCGGCGCTCGAGCACGAGCTGGAAGAGGCGGCGGAGCGTGAGGCGCAGGTGCGCCGTGTGGCCGTCCGCACCAACATCCTGCTGGCCGACGAGTGGGAGGCGCGTGCAGGCGCACGCGCGGACACCTACCGCCTCGCCGACGAGGTGGCCGCGCTGGAGGCGGATCTGCTCGCGGAACGTGCGCGCACCCAAGCAGCACAGCAGGTACGGTAGCCACACCCCACACCACACCACCATCTGAAACCCCGCCCCCGGAAAGCGGCATTCTGAAGCGCGAAACCGACGCTTTACAATGCACACTGAAGTGACAATTGTTTCCCGCAAGACAATGCCACTTTTCGAGGGTTGTTTTTCGTAACGTGAGATATCCGTAGTTGTTGCTCTCACCTCTGACCCGACTGCTCCGTCCATTTCGCTCCGCCCTTCGCTCAACTCACGTCGCGTGCTGAAATTAAATATTGTACAAGACAGAACACAACTGCGACCTTACTGTTTCATCTCCGGAAATCCCACAACCAAACTCGAACGGGCCAAATATTAGGCTGAAATCGCTTCAACATTCGATCAGCTCAAAATCCAGTAAAGAAAACGCCCTATGAATTTGTGGTTTCAACACCGGCTAAACAATAGATTTGCACTAGGGATTTACTTGCTTACCGCGCCAGGTCCCGAACTAGCTACCGTGCCCGTGGAACTACCGTATACGGTATACCACACAAATTCCAGGCCGCCGTCGTCATCGCAGCCGCTGCTGCCGTCGCGCAGGCGCTGCAGCCCGCCCAGCCCGTCGTCGTGCAGCCCGCGCCGGCCGTCCCTGCTGCACAGGTCGCCGCTGCCCCTGCTGCAGCCGTCGCTGCTGCACCTCCCAACGCGGCGTTCGCGGCGCGCATCGCGGCCATCAAGGCGCGTCTGCTCGCGTACCTGAGCGCCCCCGGCCACCAGGTTAAGGTGAGTGCCCCATACAGCTACCGTATCCATCCTTACCGTAGCTACAGTATCTCCCCAGACACGGAGCCATACAGTTACCGTACCACCCCCCCCCCTCTACCGTAGCTACCGTACCCCATATACCACCACATTGCAGGTGAAGGGCGCGGGCAACGACCGCCTGACGTCGTGCTGGCGAAGCTTGACGACTACGGTCGGCAAGCGCCTCAAGGACCTGCGCGAGGCCGTGGCCGCGGGAGCCGCTCGTCTCACGGCAGGAACAGTCGCGGACCCCACCCACACCAGCAGCTGACCGTAAGTCTCAGGGGAAAGCGGGGAGAGTACGGTAGTCAGGGGGCGGAGTCAGGGGAAAGCAGCGGGGTACGGTATCACATGTAAATTGATCGATCACACGCAGGCGTTCGAGGTCGACGCGACGAGAATGGCGGACGAGTTCGACGAGCTGCTCGCGCGCGTGGAGGACTACGGTCGACAGGTGAGGAGGGGCGGGGGGCGGGTACGGTAGGCAGACTGGATATCGATTTTTCGGGCATTGATTCTGATCTGATTGTGAGTAAAATACGCGGTAGAGTTCGGTGGGGGCTACACAGTAATCATGAGCGGGGGATACGGTAGCCGGAGGAGGAGGTCACTATTGATTGATTTGTGTTCCCCTATCACAGATCCTCGCCGAGCACGCCGCCACCGGTCGCACCGTGAGATGGACGAAGAGAGGATACGGAGATGCCTACGATGAGATCAAGTGAGTGAGAGGGGGGGGGGTGGTGATTGGGTTACGGTAGAATATATCGAACGATGATGGATTAGTAGCATGCTTGAGAGACAACAATTTGTGAAACGTGAAACCATCTGGAGTCGTAACTCAGATCTAGCGGGATGAAATTCAGCTTATTTCTGCTTTCTGGGGAGGAGAAAGGTGAATTTGCGCTATTGTCCTTGCCGATCCGACATGTGTCCACTATTGAAGGAGGCGCGTTACGGTAGATTATCGATTGATCAGAGGATTAAGGGATACGGTAGGAGCAGGGGCTGATTACGGTAGATTATCGATTATTGCTACTTTCAGGGAGATGGCCAAGGACAACCTCGAGACGCTGAGAGGCTTCCGAGAGTCCTGCAAGGAGCTCCCGCTGCCTCAATAAGGTACGGTAGTACGGGGGATACGGTAGGAGAAGGGGGATCGTCAACTGACTTTGTTACGTTTCAAAGGGAGTCAACCACTTTTTGCACGCCACCTGAGAAACACGGTATATCTGGGGGTCAATCGGCTGATTACGGGTTACGGTATCCAATAAAAATCGATACTCCTTGCAGCCGGCAGTGAGGGTGACCGCGCGCGCGCTGAGGGGTCGTCAAGGACGCACTGAGGGGGTTGTCGGTCGGTGGTGTGCGGTGGGTGGTCGCGACGACAACTTCGTGGGTGGTCTCCCTTTCCCCACCCCGAGGAGGGACCGGCCGGGCTGCGTGGGTACGTCCCCGGTTCCGGACCGCGTTAGTCCCTCCTCCACCAGTCGCACCCCCAATACCCCGCCCCCGACATTCCCGACACCCCCATGACACCCAAGTGCTCTCCCGATGCGCCGCGCAAGCCACCACTCTCGTCCGTCTCCTTCTCCTCTCATCTCGGCTCTCCCTGGTTCCGTCCCGTCACCGTCTCTCGTCTATCCACCGCTCGCTCCCGTCATCTTCCACTCGGTCGTCAGGTGAATCCCCGTTTCAGCGTTTACTCTAGTTGTGAAACACCAAGCTCCGCCCACTTTTGACATCCTCACCTATCCCCCACAAAAAGGGACGCAGTCAGCGCTCAGAGCGGGCGGAATGGAGAGAGTGTCTCTTACCCAAACCGCATTGCAGCTACCGTAATCGCCGGCGCCCGCAATCGATCGTTATCGATCACAAGCTCACTTGGCAAAGGACCAGTGATGCAATTTCTCACTCTCTCTACTCTTCCATTTGAAGAGTTCATATAGTAAGTTTCATCCTGCTCCACCTATTCTGTCTGCGCTTTCTCGATTTCACGGGCTCTCTCGCTTCTCTGACCGCCGAGAGATAATGCAAAATTGAGAGAGTTTGTCGCTAACCGGTCAGAGAAACGAGAGAGAGAGAATGTGTGATACGGAGAGAGTCAGGCACTCACTGACCTCTCTTCTCATTGCAGATTAACTCCGTCCTGAGACTTGTCCGCCCCCCTATCTCATGCACGGATCTAAGACTTCACAATTCGCCCCTATTCGCTGTCTATCGGTGAGTTCCTCTACCCGTCTGCACTCTTTCCCTTTTGCCCTGCTCCCTCGCCAAACTCCGCCCCCCCCCATTACAGTATGCCTCATTTCAGATTTTCCTGCGCTTTGTCGCCGTTTCTCCCGTAATCTTCCACGTGTGTTTTATCAATTTTTCAAGTGTGTGCCCAAGTGAGTTTCTCATCACTCCCATCACTTTGCCCATAAAACACAAATATCGCGGTCCAACAGCGTTTTCACCTTCTTGCCATAGTCATTTATTATTATTTATTGATCGATCAGCTTAGAGGGTAGGGGGGGGGATATCACTACCGTACCTCATTGACCGATTCCTTCGCTCCTCTCATCGCAGATGACGACCGAGCGGACGCCCCGAGCAACTGGAATTATCGATTTTCTTAATTGCAGATGATACCGTATCCCGTATCCGTGCCCTCTGCCTACCGTATTGTGCTCATTCGATTCTCCTGTTGTCTATTCAAATTGTACTTAGGTGAGCATCAATATATATACGGTAGCTAACGTAACCTAGAAATTAGCGAATATTCTAAAAAAAGCTCCAAATTGCAGTTCCGTCGTGGACCGTGCCCACTCGCCATTCCATCTCTTCCAGTTTTCACTTTCAATTATTGCTACGATTGTTCTCTCCAGGTGAGCATTACGGTAGCTACGGTAGCCCTAGCAGCGAAACCCTAGCAGTGTTTATTATCAATATTAAGGTAAACAATCAATATCCCCGGCTCCCTTTCTAATTAATTCCTACTTGCAGAATTATTGCTTCATCTCAGTTTTCTATTCTTCATATCATTCTTCCTCCTATTTTCTCTATCTATGTTTCAAGTGTGTGCCCATGTGAGTTTCTCATCACTCCCACCGCCTCCTTCCAGTACTCAACCCCTAATTTCGCCCATGAAACGCAAATGCCGCGGTCCTACAGCGTTTTCACCTTCTAGCCATAGCCATTTTTTTCTTATTTATTGATCGATCAGCTTAGAGGGGGAGGGGGGGGGGGATATCACTACCGTACCTCATTCATCGATTCCTTCGCTTCTTTCATCGACCGAGCGGACGCCTCGAGACGCTGGAATTATCAATTTTTAATTGTAGGTGATACCGTATCCTCATTATACGCCACTCTCCTACTGCCTACTGTACTCTTCCAATGTATCTCTACCACCGTACCCGTACTCTCTTTTGTCTCAATATGTGTTTATCAGGTGAGCATCAATATAGATCAGTAACGCTTAAAAATTAGCGAATATTGATGCAAAGGTAAATGATTTATTCAAAATTGCAGTTCCATTGTGCTCTTCCTCCGTGCAACTTCTTCTTCTTATATTTCTCCATTATGCCTACAAATGTTCTCCAGGTGAGCATTACGGTAGCTACAGTAACCCAAGCAGTTAGCGAGTATTGATTAATTTCAGTATCTTTCCCCGTGCTATCTACCGTAAGCCGCAGTTTGGAATGGACGTACGCGTCGTTGTTGGTCTCCGTTTTTCTTTCTACGTCAGCTCCAGGGCTTTATGCCGTAAGGTGAGCATCGGGAATTACGGTAGCTACAGTGTATCTTGGTGATCAAAAAGGAGTAACACTAGAACTAGTAACGCACATCTAGCTGCCTTTCTCAACCATCAAAGAAAGGGTGGTGGTACCTGAAGCCTCCTGTAGGTCGCCTCAACTAGGTCGAAGGACGAGCAGTTAGTTGATCTGCAATAATAGATTTACTAAAATAAACAAGTATTTTAAAAAACTTATTCCAGCGCGATTTCTTCCGTCAGCGCCACCACGGGCGCTCAGCGCCGGGCGACCTACCGCCGTACGATTTGGTGAGTATCATGGGATCTACTTTGGAGATGCAGTTTGAGTCTGGTGATCTTTGTTTCTAAAATGTTTTGCTTCTGGGAGCTTAGTGAAAGCCTGAACGAATGGGTTGGTGTGTGAATCGGATATCTCACGGATTTCCAAATCTAGTTTGGGGGATACGGTATCTTCGGCTGAGAAAGTGGAGATCAAAGATCATCATTCCAGTGAGACGAAGCGGCTGGTCGGTGCAGCAAGGGAGTGTTCCGGGCAGCGTTCCCTTCCCATGGGGTTAATGCTGCCGGACCTCCCAATTCCATCCGACGTGCGCCACCACCACACCACCGTCCACACCACACACCACAAACTACCACCACCGCCACGAGGGAAGGAGTTGGAAGGAAGGAGGGAGGGAAGGATTGGAGGCGAGATAAGGTTAGTGTTTCAGAGAATAGTGATGAAACCGGGGAAAACTAGCAAAGAATAACGAGCTAGAGGCAGGGAGAGGGTGCTGAGACAGTAATTATGTAAATGGTGCATGCTAATTGATTAGGGAGTGGGAAGAAGGGTGGAAGATCACGGTAGCTACAGCATCTTTATGATCAAAAAGGGGTAAAACTAGTCTATGTAACACAAATCTAGCTGCCTATCTCAACCATCTTAGTCTAGTGAAAGAGTACCTGTTTATGGGCATCCTGTAGGTCGCCTCCAGTAGATCGAAGGACGGGAAGTCGACCTGCAATAATTGTTTTACTAAAATAAACAAGTATTTTCAAATATTAATTGCAGGGCGATTTCTTCCGTAAGCGCCAGGACGGACGCTTAGCGTCGGGCGTCGAACGCCGTACGAAACGGTGAGCATCAACACGGTAGATACAGTAACTCAAGTGTGCGTGAAACCGAAATTGCACGGGTTTCCGATCTAGTTTGGGGTATGCGTCTGGGGGTAACTTCGCCAATACTACATGATTGCATTTCGCATTTGTTCACCAGTTTGATATGTTTAAAATAGAGAATCCGCTTCTATCAGCTTCGCTGAAACATAAACGAATGGGCTGGAAAATACGAAAAATGTTCATGATAAAGCATATTGCGAGTAATCAACGTGGGGTGAAACGCATATCTCACGGGGGCTCCCATCTAATTTGGAGACAACGTATAGAATCCAGGGTACGGTATCTTCGGCCCAAAAAGTGGATACTGTAGACAAAAATGTAGAGATCAAAGATCATTAATTCCAGTGAGACGAGGCCGGTGGTTGGGCAGCGAGGGAGAGTCCGTGCAGCGTTCCCTTCCCATGGGGTTAATGCTGCCGGACCTCCCAATTCCATCCGACGTGCGCCACCATCACACCACCGTCCACACCACACCACACACACACCACCACCGCCACGAGGGAAGGAGATGGAAGGGAGGAGGGAGGGAAGGATTGAAAGAGAGAGAAGGTGGGTCAGGGTTTCAGAGAATAAAGACACCAATTTCCAAAAAAAAATCGAATCTAGCTTGGGGATCGACCATGATTATTGATTTTCCAATTGCAGGCCACGCACCGCAGCGCGCACGCTGGCGAAAGGCGGAGAGAGGGGAGAATGGAGGTAATTTGTTTATTTATTGATTAGCTTCCAAAAATGCCAGTAAAAATGGCCAACCTGAGTGGAGATGAATCCTCTCCTCCTCCCCTCCTTTCTCTGCCCACCGAGATAGCGTGGGAAATGAAGAGAGCCAGCGAGACGGGCAACTGTAATTATCGATTTATTGATTGCAGGAAGGAAAGAAGAAGGAGAAGGAAGGGAGACAAGAAGGATAGGCGTCGGCCATGTGATCTGAACCGTGGACGGCCGACGCCTCAGAAGGATGGAAGGAGAAGAAATGGATGGAAGGAATGGATTGGAAGGGAGATAAGGTGGGTTAGTGTTTCAGAGAATAGTGATGAAACCGGAGGGATAAAACTTGCAAGGAATGAAATGTTAGAGATAGGGAGAGGGGTGTGAGAGACGGGATTCATGTAAAGAGTGTATGCTAATTGAGTATGGAGTGGGAAGGAGAGGGTGGAAGACGGCGGAATCGCACGTCGCTTGGTATGGTAATTGACTAGAGAGGGAGAGAGGGCGTCCTAATATAATGGTATAGTGAAACACAAATACGAGTGCTGTGGAGTCATGAGTAAAATAGTCAAAATTGCAAGAATATCGTACCTGAATTCGGCACGATTTCCTCCTCCTTTCCCATTGCCGCTCTTCCTGGCCGCACCGAGATTGCACGCGAAATGAAGAGGGTCGACTGAAATTATCGATTTATCGATTGCAGACTGACCCTGTCACTATACTCCCCAAGAGGGATACCGTATTCGCACAAGAGAGACATTGACTACCGTACCCCGATGAAACGATCGATCGACGAGTGAAGATAAGGAAGGATCGATAGGCCATGGTGAGTCAATGGGCGGGAGAAGTTAGGGATAAATAGGAACTGATTTTATCAGCAAATCAAAATCTCAAGTTGCATTCGAGAATAAAAAGATCTGGAAACACGAACATATCGGGGGTTAAAATCTGGGGATCATTCTTTTCTAAAATCAGGGAACATTGACAGGACGATTCGAACTAATCTGTTAAAATTGCAGAATGGCAGAGTAAGCTGCGGCACGCAAGAGGTACCGCATCCCTAGACTACCGCGCACCCATCGATCGACAATCAACTTTCGCCATTGAGGAGCAGTAGCCAGAGGATCGGTGAGGAAATGGAGGGGGGGGGGTCGGGTGAGAACTTTGGGTGAAAACGAACTACTATTATTTTTATGAAACTCAAACAAAGGTGGCATACAAAACTGTCATTCTCCTGTTTCGTTTATGATTCAGCAAATTAGACAGTGCAGTTACCAGAGTAGGAGACGAGTGCCATCCTCTTCTCACTTCTTCTTCACTTTGTCTGGCTGGCGAGAGAGTGCGCGAAATGAAGAGACTGAGGCCACGGGACGGCAACTGCAATTATAGCTTATCAATTACAGACAATCGGAGCTACCGTATGCCCCAAGAATCGATCGCGGCCACCAATGGGACTACCGTACTCAAGAAGGTAGCAGTGGATTCACTCCTCGATTACAAACAAGGTGGGTCACGAGTTTCAACGCATAGGGAAATAGCCGAGGAAATTTCGAGAGAAACAATCGCAACTGACCAGTTTCTGTGTGAGGTTGAAATAAAAGAGAGACACGCGTAATGTAGTTTCAATCAGCAAAGAAAGTGTTTCAACAAATTGCATTTATGTTTCATAAAATAACAAAAACAATAACGCTAGGTCTGATCAGGGAGAAAAATGGTGAATTTCAACCCATTGTTTCATTGCCCAGTATTAGAAAAATTCACTCCGCGTGTAACACAAAAAGTTGTCTTCCAACAAGCACTCGGCACTAGCTTCGAATTAATTAGTGACAGAAATTTAGGTTAAAATTGAGTAAAAATAGAATACCTGACTGTGAGTCCTCCTGAGCGCCCAACGATAAGAGAGAAGGGAGAAGAGAAGGGAGGCCTGGAAATAATTGATTACTCTTTGCAGATATCGACAATAGAAGTGGCCAAGAGAGCACAAGAGTGCACCATAGCTCCCTCTCATTCCCTCTGCAGCTGCAGCAGCCCACTCATTCCCAGCTAGATGAGAAGGAGGGAAAAGGAGGAGATATAGTAGTATGAGGTGAGGAGCTTATCTGGATATAACAATAGGGTTGATCAGGAAGAAACATGTGACATTCAACCTATTGTTTTCATGCTTCATCGACAAGTTTTATTCAGCGTGTAACCCAAAAGAGCAGCTTTTTAAAACATGTCCACGTCTCTTATTTAGCGATTATTTTATAAATATTTAGAAATACAATACCTGACTGTGCGCCCAGTAGAGAGAAGTGAAGAGAGAAGAGGAGAAGAGAGGCCTGAAAATAATGAATTACTCGTTTTAGATATCGACAATAGAAGTGCCAGACAACATCAACGCGAGTGCAAAGGCTACCGTACTCCGCCCAATCTCTACAGAAGGGAATGAGTAGAAGGAGCAAAGAGGAGATGCAATCGAATGAGGTGAGGAACGGATTGGGAAATGACAATAGGGTTTATCACGGAAAATTTTTCATTTCAACCCATTGATTTAACGTTTCACAGTCAAATAATAGAAAAATGAAATCAGCATGTAACCCAAACGAGCAGCTTCCAAAAAAAGCATAACATGTCCACTTTTCTTATTTAGCAATGCTTTTATGAATAGTTAAAATATAATACCTGACTTTAACGCCTCTTGATTGTCCGTCCACTAGAGAGAAGAGGGACGAGGAGAAGGAAGGGGAGAAGGAGACGAGTGGCCTGGAAAAAATGGATTACTCTTTGCAGATATCGACTCTAGAAGGGCAAGAGTGCCGACGCTATGACGAGGGCAATCGATCGATACCGTACCCATCTCTTTCCATGCGGGATGAGAAGAAGGAGAGGATAGTAATACTATAGCGAGGTGAGTACCGGGTTGGGAAATAAAATAGCTTTTTTAAAAGAAAACTTGCGAATTTCAACACATTCCTTTAAAGTTTCATCGAAAAGTAATAGAAAAAATGAACTCAGCGTGTTACCCAAAAGGAGTATCTTCCAAAAAAGACAAAACATGTCCAAGTTTCTATTTAGCGATGACTTTATAAATATTTAGAAATAGAATACCTGACTACAGAGAAGAGAAAAGGGAAGGGGAGAAGAGAAGGGAGGCCTGGAAATAAATAATTACTCTTTGCAGATATCGACAGTAGAAGAGACAGAGGGAGAACAGTATCAAGAGCCCCCACTCATTCCCAGCTAGATGAGAAGGAGGGAAAAGGAGGAGATATTATAGTATGAGGTGAGGAGCTTATCGGGATATAACAATAGGGTTGATCAGGAAGAAACATGTGAAATTCAACCTATTGTTTTCATGCTTCATCGACAAGTTTTATTCAGCGTGTAACCCAAAAGAGTAGCTTTTAAAAACAAGTCCACGTCTCTTATTTGGCGATTATTTTATGAATATTCAAAAATACAATACCTGACTATGCGCCCGGTAGAGAGAAGAGAAGGGAAGAGAGAAGGGAGGCCTTGAAATAATTTATTACACTTTGTAGATATCGACAGCAGAAGTGGCCAAGAGGGAAGACAGTATCAAGAGGGCACCGATGAAAAGGAGGAAAAAGAAGGAGAAATAATTGGGTGAGGCCAGTAGAAGATTGGAAAATAACTACAGCCTAGATTAGGTAGAAAATTGCGCATTGCAACCCATTGCTTTAACGTTTCACATCCAAGTAATAGAAAAATGAAACCCAAAAGAGTATCTTCAAAAAATATATTTTCTATTGATGATTTTATTAAAATTAAAAATATAATACCTGACTGTAGACTCCTCCCGAGTGTCCGAACACCAGAGGGAAGGGGGAGGGGGGGGGGGGGGAGAGAAGAAGGAAGGGAAGGAGGGCAACCTGAAAATAATGAATTACTCGTTTTAGATATCGACAGTGGAAGTGCGCGAGAGACAACACTATCCCGAGTGATCTCGATAGCTACCGTACCCCCACTCGTTTCCAACAAGATAAGAAGGAGGGAAAAGGTGGAGATATATTAGAGCGAGGTGAGGAACGGATTGGGAAATAACAATAAAATTGTTCATTGTTTTTTAAGCCAGTGTTTTTATATTTCATAGCCAGGTAATAGAAAAATACATTCAGTGTGTAACCCGAGTAGCTTCCAAAAATCCCAAGTCTCTTCTTTAGCAATGATTTAATTAGCATTTAAAATATATACCTGACTGTAGACTCCTCCCGAGTGTCCGAACACCAGAGGGAAGAGGGAAGATGGAAGAGGAGAATGAAGGAGAGGCGAGCGGCCTGGAAATAATGAATTGCTCGTTACAGATATCGACACTAGAAGTGCACGACCACACCGCCACGAGTGCAAAGGATACCGTACCCCGCCCAATCTCTACAGAAGGGAATGAGTAGAAGGAGCAAGGAGGACACAAATTCTAGTGAGGTGAGGAAATGATTAGGAAATAAAACATCCTAGATAAGGTAGAAAATTGTCAATTTCAACCTATTATTTTTGCGTTTCGCATCCAATTGAGAAATACACTCAGCGTGTTGCCCAAAGGTAGAACCTTCCAAAACGACATAACATCCAAGTTTTGTTTTTTTTTCACAGAACTACATCTTTTCGCGTGCAAGGATCAAGAGCTGAAAGGACCACCCAAGAACCGAAGCCAGCTGAGCAGCCGGGATAAAGTGAGAGGTGAGAACACACTACCGTACCTTGACTACCGTATCCGTCGTGCGGTGGGCGGCCCGAGTCGGAGGAGTGACTGGAAAAAATTGTCATTACAGTACGCGGCCGCGGAGACTACCGTACTCCGGATCGATCAAGAATTGAATAAGGACCGCAAAAGAAAGGAATGAGGAAGGAAAAAAGTGAAGAAAGAAAAAATTAAGAAATAACGAAGAAGGAAAAGGCGGACACAGATAAAACGAGCAAGAAAGGAAGTAAGGAAAGCGAATGGATAGCGAAGAATGAATGAAGAATGGCAGAGTTCTCCTGCCCCGTCCCTCCTCCTCCAAGAAAAAAATAAAAGAAGAAAAAGAAGAAAAAAAGAAAAAAATAATGAATATAAAGAAAAAAGAAAAAAGAAAAAAGAAAAAAGAAAAAGAAAAAAAGAAAATGAGAAAAAAAGAAAAAAAAGAAAAAAAGAAAAAAAAACAAATAAATATAAAGTTCTTTATGATAACTGTCTGCTCATAAAAATAAACATGAGCAGACGACTAAAACTCTAGGATGGCAGGTGTGGGCACAAGGGGAAGCCGAAGGTCTTAGAGGGGAGAGGGGCCGGCCCGGCTTACGGCTGAATATACTCTAGAATCACACTAACATTATCAACCTTCGGCATTCTCACTTTGCTCGCATCTGCGATTCTAGAGACTCATTCGAGTGCTCATTATACGCTCGGATGAGTTAGGCCTAAGGTTAGTTGGATACTCATCCGAGTGCTCATTATACGCCGGATGTAGTGTAAGGTCTAGGATGGATGCTTATCCGAGTGTTCATTATATGCCGGATTAAGTTGAAGGCTTGGAGTTCGAAACTCATTCAAGAGCTCATCATACGCTGAATTTTGTTTAAGGTTTAGAGATGATGATTATCCGAGAGTTCATCACATGCTAGATATTGTTATGAGTTTAGGAATGGAATCATGGATAAGATGTTTTTTTCATTACTTCATACTAACCAGAAAGAGAGGCGATCATTCGCGGAGAGATGAGAACGCGTTCGCCCCATAGCGGAAGTATTTCCACATTGCTCGGCAAAGCAGTCACGAAACTGTAGATGCCAAGCAGTCTCTTCACATAAACTAACTCGCACTTGAATGTGCGGGTTGGTTTACCTAAATTCATGATCTGTTTTTTTAAAGCAGATCATGGATTATTATTTGAAAAATTGTATTTGTTGCTTTGTTATCGTTATTTCGTTGTCGAAAAAGGTATGGTTGATTGAAAATCTTCTTGTTTTACGTAGTTGTTACTGTTGCATGTTGATTTACTTCTAGCCACAAATCATTCTTGTTACTGTTGTTTTACCTTTAGCCACTTATTCTTCTTGTTACTGTTTTTTTTACCTTTAGCCACTAATTCTTCTTGTTGCTGTTTTTTTACCTTTAGCCACTAATTCTTCTTGTTACTGTTGCTTTACCTTAAGCAACTAATTCTTCTTGTTACTATTGCTTTACCTTTAGTCACAAATCGTTCTTGTTACTGTTGTTTTACCTTTAGCCACTTATTCTTCTTGTTACTGTTTTTTTACCTTTAGCCACTAATTCTTCTTGTTACTGTTTTTTTACCTTTAGCCACTAATTCTTCTTGTTACTGTTGCTTTACCTTAAGCAACTAATTCTTCTTGTTACTATTGCTTTACCTTTAGTCACAAATCGTTCTTGTTACTGTTGTTTTACCTTTAGCCACTAAATATTCGTGTTACTGTTGTTTTACCTTTTGTCACTAATTCTTCTTGTTACTGTTGTTTTAGCTTTAGCCACTAAATATTCTTGTTACTTTTGTTTTACCTTTAGCCACTAATTCATCTTGTTACTGTTGTTTTACCTTTAGCTTTTAATCCTTCTTGTTACTGTAGTTTTGCTCAAAGTTCCCGTTGTTTTGGTTACTTACCCTTCTTATTTTGCTTACTTGTTGTTGTTCTATGTACATATTTTTACATTTAGCTTCTAATCCTTCTAATTACTGTAGTTATTCTCACAGTTCCCGTTGTTTCAGTTACTTACTCTTCTTATTTTAATTTGTCTTTCGGCTAGTGCTATCCACAAATTCTCAACCCCCCCCCCCTCAAATGCACACTTCCAATTCCTTTTTAATTTATCCCCCCCCCCCTTCAAACTCACCCCTCACCTATTTCTCTTTCAAACTTATCCATCCTCCATTCCTCATTCAACCTGACCCCTCCCCATTCCTATTTTAAAATCACAAGCCCACTCACTCAAAAAAAGAAAAAAAAGAGACCAAAAAAAGAGGAAAAAAAAGATCTAAAAAAAATAAAAAAGAGAAAAAAGATCTAAAAAAACTATACATAAAAAAAACAAAAAAAATAACTACTAACCCCAAAAACTAACATCCACCACCCCCCCCCCAACCTCCCCAACCCTTAGGTTACGAGGACCGTGGAGAGACCACCCACGGAACTCAGGGCCCATTACCAAAACAACCCCCCCCCCTTCTCCCCCCCCTCCCCACCCTTAGGTTACGAGGACCGTGGAGAGACCACCCACGGAACTCCGGGCCCAATACCAAAACGAACCCCCCCCCCCTGCCCCCAAAAATATTTATGTACCATCGCTAATATTGTTTATGTCAGGTGCGACGGCGATCGATCTACGGGACAACTACAGGAGGAACAATAGCAGATGGCTAAGGAACTTATTTTATATTATTTTTCATGGGTCCCAAAATGGATATAGTTCTTACAGTAGCAACGCGCGCGCGAGTGCAGGCCTGGCAGAGACGAACGCAACGAGAATGGAATGGCAAAATTGGAACAAGGTATAGAGGAATCGAAGAACTATATTATGCAAGTGAAGATGCATGACATGGAAATTCGTTTACGAGCGAACAATTTTGTTTAATTTAGATAAAAAGCACGGGGTCAGAATTAGAAAAGAAGGAAGGAAGGAAGTTACTCGACAAGACTCGTTCAAGCGACTCGGTATGAACAAAAAAGGATAGAGAACAGAATAGGAAATGGATTGGGGGGGGGGGGGGGGGTAAATTTATAATTATAGCAGGCTAAAGTGCCGAGCAATTAGACAAGGAACGAGTGAATTTATGGAGTAGATAGCACAGAAGGTAGTATGCAATATCAGAGTGGCAAAAGGCGAGACACAAATTCTTGATAGCGATAGAAAGGGACCAGACAGATAAAAACTTCCATATCTTATGAGAATAAAATAAAATAAAAAGGTAGGTAAAAGGCGAACAAATTTCTCTAATACAATTATCCTAGTAAAAATCTATTGGCCAATTTCAAAAATATTTTCAAAAAAGAAAGTAACAAAATTAATAGTAAAATACGAACATGAAATCATAACTCTAGGTCACATCATCTCAAAATCCTACGTAACTGACCATTTACAGAGGCTTGCGGACACTGCAGCAGCGCGTATGGAGTGGGTGGAGAAGCGAAGAAGAAGAAAAGCAACGAAAAATGTGAGAACGACGAAAATAAGAAAGACAACAGAGAAACAAAGAAGTCTCGACGAAAACAAAACATTCGAGAGTACAGTACTCCCACTCTCGAAACTTTCGACTGGAAAATAATTAGAAATTTCATCAATACCAGCGCAAATACCGTAACAAGTATCGCTTATTGACTTTATTTTAAAAAAAATGTTTTTCGTCTGTTTTCGCTTTAATTTTTGACTATTGTTATTATTTATTACTAAGAATAATCGATAACCATTTCAGCACCATCCTCTCTTTCCCATCTCTGGGAAAGAGATTCTACCCCGCTCTGATGAGATGTTGAAGAAGAGAGATTGCCGAGTGCGTGTGAAATATTTTTTTATGATTTCAATCTCATTATCTCAATGGCATTTTTCGATAGGGCGGCCGAAGGCTCTGCCCAATTATTGAATTGTGAAACATGATTTTGGAATCTAGATTATCGATTGATCACATGATTACGGTATCTTTATCCATCCATTACAGAGCTTCCTCGCCGCTCTTCCCATCTCTGGGAAAGAGATTCTGCCCCGCTCTGATGAGATGTTGAAGAAGAGAGATTGCCGAGTGCGTGTGAAATATTTTTTTATGATTTCAATCTCATTATCTCAATGGCATTTTTCGATAGGGCGGCCGAAGGCTCTGCCCAATTATTGAATTGTGAAACATGATTTTGGAATCTAGATTATCGATTGATCACATGATTACGGTATCTACATCCATCCATTACAGAGCTTCCTCGCCGCTCTTCCCATCTCTGGGAAAGAGATTCTGCCCCGCTCTGATGAGATGTTGAAGAGGGATGATGGACAAGTGCGTGTGAAATATTTTTTTATGATTTCAATCTCATTATCTCAATGGCATTTTTCGATAGGGCGGCCGAAGGCTCTGCCCAATTTTTGAATTGTGAAACATGATTTTGGAATCTAGATTATCGATTGATCACATGATTACGGTATCTACATCCATCCATTACAGAGCTTCCTCGCCGCTCTTCCCATCTCTGGGAAAGAGATTCTGCCCCGCTCTGATGAGATGTTGAAGAGGGATGATGGACAAGTGCGTGTGAAATATTTTTTTATGATTTCAATCTCATTATCTCAATGGCATTTTTCGATAGGGCGGCCGAAGGCTCTGCCCAATTATTGAATTGTGAAACATGATTTTGGAATCTAGATTATCGATTGATCACATGATTACGGTATCTTTATCCATCCATTACAGAGCTTCCTCGCCGCTCTTCCCATCTCTGGGAAAGAGATTCTGCCCCGCTCTGATGAGATGTTGAAGAGGGATGATGGACAAGTGCGTGTGAAATATTTTTTTATGATTTCAATCTCATTATCTCAATGGCATTTTTCGATAGGGCGGCCGAAGGCTCTGCCCAATTTTTGAATTGTGAAACATGATTTTGGAATCTAGATTATCGATTCATCACATGATTACGGTATCTACATCCATCCATTACAGAGCTTCCTCGTCGCTCTTCCCATCTCTGGGAAAGAGATTCTGCCCCGCTCTGATGAGATGTTGAAGAGGGATGATGTACAAGTGCGTGTGAAATATTTTTTTATGATTTCAATCTCATTATCTCAATGGCATTTTTCGATAGGGCGGCCGAAGGCTCTGCCCAATTATTGAATTGTGAAACATGATTTTGGAATCTAGATTATCGATTGATCACATGATTACGGTATCTACATCCATCCATTACAGAGCTTCCTCGCCGCTCTTCCCATCTCTGGGAAAGAGATTCTGCCCCGCTCTGATGAGATGTTGAAGAGGGATGATGGACAAGTGCGTGTGAAATATTTTTTTATGATTTCAATCTCATTATCTCAATGGCATTTTTCGATAGGGCGGCCGAAGGCTCTGCCCAATTTTTGAATTGTGAAACATGATTTTGGAATCTAGATTATCGATTGATCACATGATTACGGTATCTACATCCATCCATTACAGAGCTTCCTCGCCGCTCTTCCCATCTCTGGGAAAGAGATTCTGCCCCGCTCTGATGAGATGTTGAAGAGGGATGATGGACAAGTGCGTGTGAAATATTTTTTTATGATTTCAATCTCATTATCTCAATGGCATTTTTCGATAGGGCGGCCGAAGGCTCTTCCCAATTTTTGAATTGTGAAACATGATTTTGGAATCTAGATTATCGATTGATCACATGATTACGGTATCTACATCCATCCATTACAGAGCTTCCTCGCCGCTCTTCCCATCTCTGCGAAAGAGATTCTGCCCCGCTCTGATGAGATGTTGAAGAGGGATGATGGACAAGTGCGTGTGAAATATTTTTTTATGATTTCAATCTCATTATCTCAATGGCATTTTTCGATAGGGCGGCCGAAGGCTCTGCCCAATTATTGAATTGTGAAACATGATTTTGGAATCTAGATTATCGATTGATCACATGATTACGGTATCTTTATCCATCCATTACTGAGCTTCCTCGCCGCTCTTCCCATCTCTGGGAAAGAGATTCTGCCCCGCTCTGATGAGATGTTGAAGAGGGATGATGGACAAGTGCATGTGAAATATTTTTTTATGATTTCAATCTGATTATCTCAATGGCATTTTTCGATAGGGCGGCCGAAGGCTCTGCCCAATTTTTGAATTGTGAAACATGATTTTGGAATCTAGATTATCGATTGATCACATGATTACGGTATCTACATCCATCCATTACAGAGCTTCCTCGCCGCTCTTCCCATCTCTGGGAAAGAGATTCTGCCCCGCTCTGATGAGATGTTGAAGAGGGATGATGGACAAGTGCATGTGAAATATTTTTTATGATTTCAATCTGATTATCTCAATGGCATTTTTCGATAGGGCGGCCGAAGGCTCTGCCCAATTTTTGAATTGTGAAACATGATTTTAGAATCTAGAATATTGATTGATCACATGATTACGGTATCTACATCCTTCCATTACAGAGCTTCCTCGCCGCTCTTCCCATCTCTGGAAAGAGATTCTGCCCCGCTCTGATGAGATGTTGAAGAGGGATGATGGACAAGTGCGTGTGAAATATTTTTTTATGATTTCAATCTCATTATCTCAATGGCATTTTTCGATAGGGCGGCCGAAGGCTCTGCCCAATTTTTGAATTGTGAAACATGATTTTGGAATCTAGATTATCGATTGATCACATGATTACGGTATCTACATCCATCCATTACAGAGCTTCCTCGCCGCTCTTCCCATCTCTGGGAAAGAGATTCTGCCCCGCTCTGATGAGATGTTGAAGAGGGATGATGGACAAGTGCGTGTGAAATATTTTTTTATGATTTCAATCTCATTATCTCAATGGCATTTTTCGATAGGGCGGCCGAAGGCTCTGCCCAATTATTGAATTGTGAAACATGATTTTGGAATCTAGATTATCGATTGATCACATGATTACGGTATCTTTATCCATCCATTACAGAGCTTCCTCGCCGCTCTTCCCATCTCTGGGAAAGAGATTCTGCCCCGCTCTGATGAGATGTTGAAGAGGGATGATGGACAAGTGCGTGTGAAATATTTTTTTATGATTTCAATCTCATTATCTCAATGGCATTTTTCGATAGGGCGGCCGAAGGCTCTGCCCAATTTTTGAATTGTGAAACATGATTTTGGAATCTAGATTATCGATTCATCACATGATTACGGTATCTACATCCATCCATTACAGAGCTTCCTCGCCGCTCTTCCCATCTCTGGGAAAGAGATTCTGCCCCGCTCTGATGAGATGTTGAAGAGGGATGATGGACAAGTGCGTGTGAAATATTTTTTTATGATTTCAATCTCATTATCTCAATGGCATTTTTCGATAGGGCGGCCGAAGGCTCTGCCCAATTATTGAATTGTGAAACATGATTTTGGAATCTAGATTATCGATTGATCACATGATTACGGTATCTTTATCCATCCATTACTGAGCTTCCTCGCCGCTCTTCCCATCTCTGGGAAAGAGATTCTGCCCCGCTCTGATGAGATGTTGAAGAGGGATGATGGACAAGTGCATGTGAAATATTTTTTTATGATTTCAATCTGATTATCTCAATGGCATTTTTCGATAGGGCGGCCGAAGGCTCTGCCCAATTTTTGAATTGTGAAACATGATTTTAGAATCTAGAATATTGATTGATCACATGATTACGGTATCTACATCCTTCCATTACAGAGCTTCCTCGCCGCTCTTCCCATCTCTGGGAAAGAGATTCTGCCCCGCTCTGATGAGATGTTGAAGAGGGATGATGGACAAGTGCGTGTGAAATATTTTTTTATGATTTCAATCTCATTATCTCAATGGCATTTTTCGATAGGGCGGCCGAAGGCTCTGCCCAATTTTTGAATTGTGAAACATGATTTTGGAATCTAGATTATCGATTGATCACATGATTACGGTATCTACATCCATCCATTACAGAGCTTCCTCGCCGCTCTTCCCATCTCTGGGAAAGAGATTCTGCCCCGCTCTGATGAGATGTTGAAGAGGGATGATGGACAAGTGCGTGTGAAATATTTTTTTATGATTTCAATCTCATTATCTCAATGGCATTTTTCGATAGGGCGGCCGAAGGCTCTGCCCAATTTTTGAATTGTGAAACATGATTTTGGAATCTAGATTATCGATTGATCACATGATTACGGTATCTTTATCCATCCATTACAGAGCTTCCTCGCCGCTCTTCCCATCTCTGGGAAAGAGATTCTGACCCGCTCTGATGAGATGTTGAAGAGGAATGATGGACAAGTGCGTATGAAATACATTTTACGCTTTCAAACTCATTATCTCAATGGCATTTTTCGATAGGGCGGCCGAAAGCTCTTCCCAATTTTTGAATTGTGAAACATGATTTTGGAATCTAGATTATCGATTGATCACATGATTACGGTATCTTTATCCATCCATTACAGAGCTTCCTCGCCGCTCTTCCCATCTCTGGGAAAGAGATTCTGACCCGCTCTGATGAGATGTTGAAGAGGGATGATGGACAAGTGCGTGTGAAATATTTTTTTATGATTTCAATCTCATTATCTCAATGGCATTTTTCGATAGGGCGGCCGAAGGCTCTGCCCAATTTTTGAATTTTGAAACATGATTTTGGAATCTAGATTATCGATTGACTCGTGTATTATCGATTTATCTTCCGATTACGGTATCGAATCTCTTCAATTTCAGATCTGTCTGGCCGCTCTTCATTTCTCTGGGAAGGGATTCTGCCCTGCCCGAATGAGATGTCGAAGAGGGATGATTACCTAGTTGAGGTGAATATTTTTTCGACTCTTTAGTTGCATAATCTCGATGTCGTTTTACGAAAGGGCGGCCGAAGGCTATGCCCAAATTTTGATTTTGTGCCACACGACTTGTGTATCTACAAATTATCGATTATGCTTCCGGATTACGGTATCTAATCTCTGCCATTTCAGAGCTTTCTCGCAGCTCTTCACCCCTCTGGGAAGGGATTCTGCCCTGCTCGGATGAGATGTCGAAGAGGGATGATTACCTAGTTGGGGTGAATATTTTTTCGACTCATTAGTTGCATAATCTCGATGTCGTTTTACGAAAGGGCGGCCGAAGGCTATGCCCAAATTTTGATTTTGTGCCACACGACTTGTGTATCTACAAATTATCGATTATTCTTCCGGCTTACGGTATCTAATCTCTGCCATTTCAGAGCTGTCTCTCCGTTCTTCACCCCTCTGGGAAGGAATTCTGCCCTGCCCGAATGAGATGTCGAAGAGGGATGATTACCTAGTTGATGTGAATATTTTTTCGACTGATTAGTTGCATAATCTCGGTGTCGTTTTACGAAAGGGCGCCCGAAGGCTATGACCAAATTTTGATTTTGTGCCACACGACTTGTGTATCTGCAAATTATCGATTGTTCTTCCGGATTACGGTATCTAATCTCTGCCATTTCAGAGCTTTCTCGCCGCTCTTCACCCCTCTGGGAAGGGATTCTGCCCTGCTCGGATGAGATGTTGAAGAGGGATGATTACCTAGTTGGTGTGAATATTTTTTAGACTGTTTAATTGAATAATATCAATATCGTTTTTCGATTGGGTGGCCGAAGGCTATGCCTAAATTTTGATTTTGTGCCACACGTCTTGTGTATCTGCAAATTATCGATTGTTCTTCCGGATTACGGTATCTAATCTCTGCCATTTCAGAGCTTTCTCGCCGCTCTTCACCCCTCTGGGAAGGGATTCTGCCCTGCTCGGATGAGATGTTGAAGAGGGATGATTACCTAGTTGTCGATAAGGATGTTATTGAACTCTGGACTGTAATACGGCTCGTGGCTATCCTTGATCATAATATCTATTTCCTAGTGGTTGTCTCCTCATTGATCTTCATTCTCGAACTTACAATGTTAATAATTAATCGATTGTAGACAGTTCCTGTCGTGGATGGATCTCGTCTCTCCTCGGCCACTTCCTCTTCACGAGATCTCTATGGAGTGAACACGACATTGAGTGTTAACAGTGGATACTCCGGTCACTTTTTCTTCCCATAATTGTTTTTTGATCCTATCTAATGTTTTGGGGAAATTAGGCAGGCACTCACAATTTCGGAGTTTCACTGATATTCCAAAAGCCAACGGTTTGTCGTTTCACTGATTTCATTCATTATCCTTATCCTAGACGTAAAATTCAAAGTATTGTCTGAATCAATAATCAATTATGGTTCCTGTGATACAGGTGATCGATACGGTACCCTCCGTGGTCCTCCCTCTTCCTCCTCTCATTATGATCGAGGAATGCGTACTCCCACTCTACATAGACTATCGCCCGTCGTACAAGGAGGAGCCAATCCCATGCTCTACTCGGGCAACAATGGTCAGTATTATTCTCATCCATCCTTATAGGGTTCTGTATCAATCCAATTTGTATTGTTGTGTGAAAACGGTAAATTGCTCAGAAAAAAAAGGATTATCTCGAGTTGTGCATTGGTGAGATTGAAATTTCATGAGCGAGTTATTCCATTGCTGGATTATTCCATAACAGTGACAATGACTTTTCCATTAAAAAATAACGATCGAAGGAAAGTGTGAGATTCATTTCTTGATTTCTATGATCTATTTTCGTAATAATCTCTGTCATCCATTTCAGATCTACCACCTCCTCCACCAGGAGTGAGTGGTATAGACGACGATCTTCCCCTTCCTCCTCCACCCGCTCCCGTCTCTCTATTCGACACCCAAGCTGATTGGGTACCGAGGGATTACATCGAAAGAGGTGAGACATCTTGTGATTGAGATATTTTCTACCGTTAAAAATAGCACTACCGTTAAAAATAAATAGGTTGGTTCGTGCACAAATTTCTGGCAGATGAATAGAAGTTATAACACTATATCATAAGTTTCTGTGATTCATTTTACAAAATACCAAATGTGAATAAATCAAGAATTTGGGTATCGTTTAAAACAATAATCATATCATATCTTCTTCAGCGGTTGCCCTCTACGACTACGAAGCAGACAAAGCGGATGAACTGAATCTACGAGCGAATTGTATCGTTTATGTAGTGAGGAAGAATGAAGATGGATGGTACGAAGGAGTACTCAATGGAGTCACTGGACTATTCCCTGGTAATTATGTAGTTCCAGCATGATATGTAGACTATCCATTGATTACTGCACATATCTCCATTTCGCATTCCCTTCGATTGTACCTGTATTCCCTGTGCTAGACGCTTTCTCGATTCATTGGTGCCAAAGATATCGCATTGCTTTTAAATTCATTTTGTGATTGTAATATGCGCTGAAAGTTATGGGGATAAATCAGTGATAATTAAAGAGAGTTTTAAACAGAGTTGCTAGATTTCTTGGGGATAGCTTTTACCAGGGCTTCCTACCACAGGAGGTAATTTGCGAGGTAAGGAGAGACTTGTTCAATATTATTGTCGAGGGGAGAGACAAAAGGGAACTTGCATGACGACAGTACAACTAGGAATTCGGTCAGGGGAAACAGTCTGAAGATCTTAGGGGAAAGGTTACGAAGAACACATATAATACCTGCCTGAGAAAAGACAGAAAAGTCAAAGATCAAATTTGGTCTTGGAAAGGGAAGAGGGGATTGCCGAGGAACAGTAAAGGAGGGAGAAAAAATGGAGAACGATATACGAATATACTTAGTGACAAGTACATTACCAGATGATCCATTCAAACCATATGGGGTAGATTTAGGAACATTCTATATCTATTGTATCTGGATATTTTTTTTACTTTAGCAGATTAGTACAGTCGACAAGAATTTCTGATGCGAAGCTTCACTCTAGAAAAATTATTCGATTATTGCATTATTGCAAAAGACGAATCTGAAAAAAATGAAAACTAGGTAAAAACGAACAGTAAGTGAAACCCTTTTGCGATACTATCTAGATATCTATTGAACTGAACGGCTGAACGGCAACTCTCTCACAATTCTCACCGGCAATCTTCTCCGAACTTTTCACGCATTTTTTAAGCGAGTCTGATTTTGTGACGTAACGAAAGTTCTGAAAACAGGAATTGTAAACACAAAACTGTTTCAAACTTGTAGAAGAAATTACTTACAGTAGGATATTCATCGGGAGTGAAACCGTATGACTCCAAAGTGTTTTGTGAAGTTAAAGAGTGAATTGTCGTACCATGTAAATCCCATACTATGTCGAACTCTCGGTTCTTCATTTCCTTAAATCATGTTTGAATTCAAGAAGATGAAGAATAGTAACTGACAGGCATGACGCTGCCGATCAATGTTTTCAACTCTTCAACAGTGGTAGTTTTTTCCCAATAAAGCACAAATTGTTGAGGACCATCACCGAATATCTTTTTTTTTTGAGGTGTTTCTGAAATTGTTTATCATACAATATTGAGCCACATAGTAACTGGCTCACATCTATCTTATCTGCTAGCACGTACATAATATATTGTACGGCTCTCTTCTTCGCTTGGACTAAAATAAAATTAATGTTTTCTGAAGAGTGATATTATTTAAGTTCTTACCTATACCGTTTTCTTAACATTAACGGATACATATTAGTTTTTTATGGTGTCATAATTAGAAATTGATATCAACGATCCTCACCCTGTTTTGCACTTCTTCTAGTGATGATAAATAGTAATCGTAAACATGTGTTCCTATCAGAAAAACAATAAACATTAACGTCATGAGGGTGAAAAGTCGGCGGCCTCGAGATCCCACAGGCATTCCTTTCTATAAAGAATATAATTTCATTTTAAAGACGCTTTCTCGATTCATTGATGTCAAAGATATCGCATTGCTTTGTAATATGCGCTGAAAGTTAATTAGATAAATCAGTGATAATTAAAGGTTGTGTGTGTGTCACAGATAGCGAAAGTATCTAAGCTCGGGTCAGGCATACATTATATCGGCAGCTTACTTAAATGCGGCAGCTTACTTAAATGGATAGAGTCTTTCCTTAGAAATCGCACTCAGTCAGTCGTGGTTGATAACTGTTTCTCCAACTCCTATCCAGTCGAGTCAGGTGTACCACAAGGATCATGTCTAGGTCCTCTTCTCTTCAGTATTTACATCTCCGATATTTCTCGTATCCTTCCCCCTGGAACCTACTGTAACATCTATGCAGACGATATCAAGCTTTACTCGATAAGTGACCCTACTCTTCTCCAATCCTCACTCGATGCTCTTTCCATCTGGTCACACACATGGGGTTTGTCTATCTCAGCTACTAAGACAGTCATCATGAGAGTCGGTTCCAACCACCCAGTAATTAACTTCTCGATCGACAATGTGGCCCTACCTATCGTATCCACCTTCAAAGACCTTGGCATTTCTTATGATAATTCGCTCTCTTTCTCTACCCACATCAAATCTATCATCTCTCGAGCGAAAGCTCGATGTGCTTACATCACTCGCACTTTCTCCTCCCATAGCCCTAAACTCTATGCGCGTCTTTTCGCAATGTATGTTAGGCCAATACTTGAATACGGAAGTGAAATATGGTCGCCATCAGAAGCGGAGCAGATCAGATTAATCGAATCAGTTCAGAGACAATACACCAAACGCGTATTTTTCAAGTGCAGGATACCCCCCACAGACTACAGCTCCCGACTGGGAATTCTCGGCCTCTCTACCCTGGAACAACGGCGACTAAATATAGACCTGTGTTGTACTTATAAAATTGTGCATAGAGACTTAGAGTTAACAGAGAGTACTTTCTTTCTTCGCCCCTCAAGAACCACACCGTCCCGACGTAATAGTTTCCAATTAAAGAAGCACCGTTTCAATAGAGTAACTCTGGACAACTTTTTGTGTAATAGAACAGTGAATAGATGGAACTCTCTTCCTAATAATGTAATCACTTCTAGGAACAGTGCTTCTTTTCGCAAACACATTACCTGAAATATGCCTACTTTCGCTAGCCATCCTAGATCGATTTTCTTTGTTGCCTATGTTGCAACATCGTATCTCATGTATCTCGTTTCCCCCGTACCCTAAACTGTTTATTTGCGTTAATTACATGATAAATTATTATTATTATTATTATACACATGAATTGCCTGCCAAGGGCGGGAATAATACCAGATCATCTTTTTGGCGTCAGTCTTCTAAACGAAAATAAGTGGGAAAAGAAGCCCGTTGGCAATCATCAACTTTTCTCGCTTGTCAATTTATCTTCTCATTTTATTTCATTACTAAAAACATATTTTTCGAAGTTTCAAATATTTTTTCTCTCAAGGTATGAATCGTCATGAGAAGAGGGATGAACATTCCAAGATAACCTCAATGGACAACCTTTCAGGAGAAACTGAAGTCACACGAACAGCTCATACAAAAAAGTGCTTGTATTTGGTATAATATGCTTCTTCATCGATCATTGACCGTATGCATTCTTCCAGATGGAACAAGCTGAGAAGAACAAAAATGCAAAATGGAAATTTCTCTCTGGTGCACTCATCCCCTTTATCATTGGCGCTTTCTTCAGTGATTTTATGGCATTACAATTTCCGATTTCATTGTTCTCTTCATCTTCTTCATTGTTTCGTTCGCTTTATATCGTTCCTATTTAATTTATTTATCAAAAGAAGAAGGTATTCTAAATGAAAGTACTCAATAGTAATTCATTTTCAGTCTATTCCCTCTGTTCCTCTTCACTTTCATCCCCAGGTATCCATGAATTGAATGGAAATGAAGTTGAAGTGAAGATGAAACTTATTCGACTTCTTCATTCGTCTCCCCCCCCCCCCTCTCTCTCTCTCGATTCTCTCATTTCTGTCGGTGTTGTGCCGCGGTCCCATCCACAAGCCCCGCCACCACCCTAGGGTTTCATCTTCACTTCACTTCAACATACTTACAAACACAACGAAGTTGAAGTGAAGATGAAACATTTCCGAGGTTCTCATTCGTCTTCCCCCCCCTCTCGATTCTCTCATTTCTGTCGGTGTTGTGCCGCGGAATTAACTCGAACCAAGTCATAAAAATTCCGTTTAAACATAAAAATTCCGTTCAAACATAAACATTCCGTTTAAACATAAACATTCCGTTTAAACATAGACATTCCGTTTAAACATAGACATTCCGTTTAAACATAAAAATTCCGTTTAAACATAAACATTCCGTTTAAACATAAACATTCCGTTTAAACATAAAAACTACGTTTAAACGGGACGTTTACGTTTAAACGGAATTTTTATGTTTAAACGGAATTTTTATGTTTAAACGGATTTTATTACTTTTTTTAATCGAGAGAATCGAGAGGGGGGGGGGGAAGACGAATGAGAACCTCGGAAATGTTTCATCTTCACTTCAACTTCGTTGTGTTTGTAAGTATGTTGAAGTGAAGTGAAGATGAAACCCTAGGGTGGTGGCGGGGCTTGTGGATGGGACCGCGGCACAACACCGACAGAAATGAGAGAATCGAGAGAGAGAGAGAGAGGGGGGGAGACGAATGAAGAAGTCGAATAAGTTTCATCTTCACTTCAACTTCGGAAGTATCACCTAGGGTGGTGGCGAACCGTTTAAACATAAAAATTCCGTTTAAACATAAACATTCCGTTTAAACATAAAACTACGTTTAAACGGGACGTTTATGTTTAAACGGAATTTTTATGTTTAAACGGAATTTTTATGTTTTTATGATTTTAATACTTTTTTAAATTTTTTCCGGATTTTTCGGATTTATTTTTTTTCTCGGAAGAGAGGGGGAAAATTATGCAGAATAGCAAAAAATACGAAGAGGGCAAGAAAATCATCATCCTCTTTTTCTTCTCGTCTCGTTAATCTAGATAAAATCCGAAAAAATTAAAAAAAAATTGTTTAATCATTTCATCATTCAAAAATGATCAAAAATGAAAAAAAACGAATGAAACAAACGAAGTTAGGTCGGAAATCGACCTAACTTGGTTCGAGTTAATTCTCGAACGTGATGCAAGTTAGGTCGGAAATCGACCTAACTTGGTTCGAGTTAATTCTCGAACGTGATGCAAGTTAGGTCGGAAATAGGTCGGAAATCGACCTAACTTGGTTCGAGTTAATTCTCGAACATGATGCAAGTTAGGTCGGAAATCGACCTAACTTGGTTCGAGTTAATTCTCGAACGTGATGTAAGTTAGGTCGGAAATCGACCTAACTTGGTTCGAGTTAATTCTCGAACGTGATGTAAGTTAGGTCGGAAATCGACCTAACTTGGTTCGAGTTAATTCTCGAACATGATGCAAGTTAGGTCGGAAATCGACCTAACTTGGTTCGAGTTAATTCTCGAACGTGATGCAAGTTAGGTCGGAAATCGACCTAACTTGGTTCAAGATCCTTCTTTCTTCCAGAAAGACAAAGAAAGTTGCGTAGAGTAGAAAGTAGAGAATATTTTGTTATTTAAAGTTGTACTAGTGTCGACCGATAAGAGAATGAATCACAGTGAATCCACTCAGCTCCTTATCTCTTCCAGTCTCTTTCCGGACGGCCGACGACTACATTCCCCTTTTTTTTAGGATTCTTTAATCGATTCTTACCTTATTATAATCGTCATCGAATGGATATTCTCGAGCAACATTGCACATGTGGAGTCTGTCTCGAACTATTTGGTCAGATATAATTCTGATTAGTCTTTCTTGAATGTCTAATGCAGATTCTTCCCTTCACTCACCTCGTTCTCTCAATTGTGGTCATACTTTCTGTGATCGATGTATTCATCATCTCAAAGAGAATGGAGATCGACTGTCTGTCATTCACTTCACTTCTCTCCATTCACTTTATTCATTGTAGTCTTCGTTGCCCTTCATGTAAATCAACTCAATATATCTCCACTTCACCTCTTCCAGTCAATTATCAAATACTTGGATTAGCAGATGACTTGAGAACGAAGAGAGAATCGAACGAGAGATGGAGTCTGAGAAGGTACTCCAATATTCATCCCTTCCATTCAACATGCTGTCACAGACCTCACAAGGATGGAATCAAATGTGCCGAATGCAATGTTCCTCCGAAAATATCTTCATTGAGAGTATGCAGAAGTTGTGAGGTGAGAATATCATCTCATCTTCTTCAATTATGTTTTAACTTCAGTCCTTTCCTATTCTCTGCCCTGAATGCGCAATCAATAATCACAATGGACATTCCTTTCTATCGTATGAGTCATTCTTGGCAGTTCGTTCTTTACTCATCTAAATTATTTTGACAATAACTTGTAGACAAAAAGGCATCCGAAAGTCTCGAACGACTCGAAAGTTCATGTGAAAATTTTAAATTATCTTCTCGTGATTTTCCCTTCACTCGAGTTGCGAATTCACTCGAAAGGCTTAAAATAGTGAGTTATTTCTCAAGATTATCAATTGTCATTGTTTTTTTTGAGAAATGTGAAACTCTGTCGGTTTCTCCATCTCTTCGACTTCTCTCTACAGAGAATCCAATTGATGCATTGAGACAATCTGATCGATTGATTGAAGTGATCAATCGATCCACTGAAATTATTGCAGAGAGATTGATCGATACTGAAATATTCTTCGAAGTAAGAAAAAAAAAAACTCTTTTGAAAATGTAGTATTAAATTTTGAAATTTTTTCTTACAGGAGCAACTCCATTTACTTTCCAACAATGAGTCAGCTAGAGAGAAAGGAGATTGACAACATTTCTCTATTCTTGATTATCTCATATTTGCAGGTTCAAAAGCCCCTCCTGTTCCTCCTCGTAGAAGATTTCATCCTCAGACGAATAGAGTATGTTCTCATTCTGTTCTCTGCGAGTGCTTGATAAATATCCATTTTCAGTCATTGAACGATCGATATTCAAGTGTATTCTCACTGGAAACGAGTCTCTCATGCGTAATCTACATCTTATCATTCTTCCCTCTCTCATCTGCATGCATTCTATCAATAGCACTAGCTTATTTTGTGATTCTTCCTTGGTACAATTCAACTCTATCCGAAGAAATTGACCTCGATCCGAAAGATGCAGAAATAGCTACTGATAATTGACTTATTTGATATTCACATTTCAAGTGCATAATTATGAAATTGTAATTCCTTCCCATGATGAATTATACTCTATTACCGTCAAACTGAGAGTGCACCATTTCACATCCAATTTTTATGTGAGTCATTGACCGAATGGAGGAAAACATTAGCTATAAGAAACGATGTATCAATTTCATTTTTAAAAATTTTTTATTAACAATTAAAAACAATTTGAATGGTTGAGAAGAGACCGACGCCTTTCCGCGCCCTTTTTTGTGAGAGAGAGAATGTAACTGTATTTGTTTATTCGAAAGACGTTTTGCTCTTTTACATACTCGAAGCACAGTACCTACTTGATAAACATTTTTTAAACAACTTCTTCATGCATTCATTATGTCAAAATAAATTAAATAGGAACGATATAAAGCGAACGAAACAATGAAGAAGATGAAGAGAACAATGAAATCGGAAATTGTAATGCCATAAAATCACTGAAGAAAGCGCCAATGATAAAGGGGATGAGTGCACCAGAGAGAAATTTCCATTTTGCATTTTTGTTCTTCTCAGCTTGTTCCATCTGGAAGAATGCATACGGTCAATGATCGATGAAGAAGCATATTATACCAAATACAAGCACTTTTTTGTATGAGCTGTTCGTGTGACTTCAGTTTCTCCTGAAAGGTTGTCCATTGAGGTTATCTTGGAATGTTCATCCCTCTTCTCATGACGATTCATACCTTGAGAGAAAAAATATTTGAAACTTCGAAAAAATATGTTTTTAGTAATGAAATAAAATGAGAAGATAAATTGACAAGCGAGAAAAGTTGATGATTGCCAACGGGCTTCTTTTCCCACTTATTTTCGTTTAGAAGACTGACGCCAAAAAGATGATCTGGTATTATTCCCGCCCTTGGCAGGCAATTCATGTGTATAATAATAATAATAATAATTTATCATGTAATTAACGCAAATAAACAGTTTAGGGTACGGGGGAAACGAGATACATGAGATACGATGTTGCAACATAGGCAACAAAGAAAATCGATCTAGGATGGCTAGCGAAAGTAGGCATATTTCAGGTAATGTGTTTGCGAAAAGAAGCACTGTTCCTAGAAGTGATTACATTATTAGGAAGAGAGTTCCATCTATTCACTGTTCTATTACACAAAAAGTTGTCCAGAGTTACTCTATTGAAACGGTGCTTCTTTAATTGGAAACTATTACGTCGGGACGGTGTGGTTCTTGAGGGGCGAAGAAAGAAAGTACTCTCTGTTAACTCTAAGTCTCTATGCACAATTTTATAAGTACAACACAGGTCTATATTTAGTCGCCGTTGTTCCAGGGTAGAGAGGCCGAGAATTCCCAGTCGGGAGCTGTAGTCTGTGGGGGGTATCCTGCACTTGAAAAATACGCGTTTGGTGTATTGTCTCTGAACTGATTCGATTAATCTGATCTGCTCCGCTTCTGATGGCGACCATATTTCACTTCCGTATTCAAGTATTGGCCTAACATACATTGCGAAAAGACGCGCATAGAGTTTAGGGCTATGGGAGGAGAAAGTGCGAGTGATGTAAGCACATCGAGCTTTCGCTCGAGAGATGATAGATTTGATGTGGGTAGAGAAAGAGAGCGAATTATCATAAGAAATGCCAAGGTCTTTGAAGGTGGATACGATAGGTAGGGCCACATTGTCGATCGAGAAGTTAATTACTGGGTGGTTGGAACCGACTCTCATGATGACTGTCTTAGTAGCTGAGATAGACAAACCCCATGTGTGTGACCAGATGGAAAGAGCATCGAGTGAGGATTGGAGAAGAGTAGGGTCACTTATCGAGTAAAGCTTGATATCGTCTGCATAGATGTTACAGTAGGTTCCAGGGGGAAGGATACGAGAAATATCGGAGATGTAAATACTGAAGAGAAGAGGACCTAGAGACCATTCATGGACACTGTCGAGTGTGACAAGGTTCATCTTTGCGAGTCTATGTGCCCATTCCAGTCGTTGATGCAACTGAGATGTACTGGCTGTGACGAGGTATCCACCAACATGCCGGCCGTTCTCGACCACGTGAATCGAGTGAGAAAAGGAAAGGAAGGAATCTAAAATCCGAAAAAATCCCGAATCTAAAATCCGAAAAAATTTAAAAAAAATTGTTTAATCATTTCATCATTCAAAAATGATCAAAAATGAAAAAACGAATGAAACATGACTTCCAATTCGAATTGTGTTTTTTTATGATGAGAATGAGAATGATGACAATTATCTTTGAGATGATCTCTCTTTCTTTCCGACTTCTCTTCATTGCTGAATACATACACTGAATGCTGAATGCACAACGGTCGTCTCTCGTCTCTCCGGCATTCCAATGTCAATAACTCGATTATTCCAAATTGTCATTTATCACACAAGCAATATCTAGTGTGTTCAAGATGGAATGGATGCACAATGGATGCTCAGAATATGATTATTTTTTCAACAATGCAGCGCGAATGGGCTGATCTTCCAGCCGGAATGCTTTCTTGCACTGAATATCCATTATTTACCTCCCTTCCTTTCCTTTTCTCACTCGATTCACGTGGTCGAGAACGGCCGGCATGTTGGTGGATACCTCGTCACAGCCAGTACATCTCAGTTGCATCAACGACTGGAATGGGCACATAGACTCGCAAAGATGAACCTTGTCACACTCGACAGTGTCCATGAATGGTCACGCCAAAGATGCTGTAGTAGACCATGAGCGTTACAGTACGAATTATGAAATGGACAATCATCACATCATTTCATCCTCATCATTTATCTTATACCTTATCCTTTTTCTCGCAATTGTCATCCAGACAGAGTAAATGATGAAGGGGCAGAAGCTGAATATGAAAACAGTTTAATTTCCATTCAATTCATGGATACCTGGGGATGAAAGTGAAGAGGAACAGAGGGAATAGACTGAAAATGAATTACTATTGAGTACTTTCATTTAGAATACCTTCTTCTTTTGATTCTTCTCGGGTGGTTCTCCTTCGATGGATTCACTCTTCTGTAATGGATGGATTAATAATAGAGAGTATTCATGATAACGGGACGAAACGTACATCCATTCCTCTCTTTGTCGTCTTTCTCGCTCCATCCGGTCCATTCGAGATATCACCTTCAATGAAATCAATGAAATTCATTATCAATTGATAATGGTCATCAATATGAAGACAAATCTTCTTCTGCTGCAATAAAAATTACTTGAAGTGGAAGGGCGATCATTGATCTCCTTCTCCGCAGCATCATTCTGGAAAAAATCACAAGAATAATATAAAAAATATCGTGCCTATCTACAATATAATTTCGCAGAACTACAATACGTACGATGGAATTAGCCAATTTGTCCGCACTCTCCGCTAGATGCATGAATTCCGGTCTCAATGAGGATAAGAGAATCAGTGAGGTAACCTGCGAGGCGAACAATTACACAAGAAACAAACAATTATTCACTCACAAGACTTTGGACAGTATTTTTCGCATCGTTGAGAAAACGAGAAGGAGTCTCATCACTACTATCCTGGAAAGGAGTAATCTCACTCTAACAGTGAAAACTCACTTTGTCCATCGCAAAACACCGGCCAATAGCAAAGTAAATCGAAGAAGTGAATGGAAAATCAATATGAAAAATTTCGCTTTGCTGCAAATTTCTCGAGCCTTAAAGAATAACAACCCAAATTTCCGTAACAAGAATGATAAAAAAGTATCATAAAGCAGAGCAGTGAATTCTTTATCGAAGAATATTGATGATTATTTGTGATACTCATGATTTGATAGTTCTTTCATATGAGAGAGAAGGAAGACTTGTCAGGAGTGCGAGCGGGAGTTGGAATTGATGGAGATTCCTTAATTATTAATAGTATCTCTAGTTCTTGGTAGAATACTAACTTTTCCTCGATTATTGGCGATAACTTTCTTGTAGTTGTAATAACGAGAAGCTGCTCCTTTCTGTCGATGAAGAACAGAAGAAGTCAATTGACCATTGAATCGAACTCGATCATTCTTCAATTCATTCATTCGGATAAGAAGGAGAAGAATAATGAATGAATAACCTCGAATAATTCGTCGAAGATAGAATGAGATAGTGCATCTTCTCCATGTAATCGCTGACTGAAATGAGAATACCGTAATAAGATTTCATTGATTGATCTCACAGTGGGGAATACTGTAGAACTTGTGAGAGAAATTTGATAGTCTCTTTCGGACAGGATGGCATGTGCTGTAATTATCTCTCTTTTTCTGTTCATCTGATTATCGTACCTTCTTGAGTGATCTCTTCTTCGTTGATTTATCCATTGCCATTTCATTCGTTACTTGAATCACTCCCATATCAATGAAATCGGCATAAGAAGGAGGACCAAATGATTCGTGTATTAAACTCAATTGATGATTTGTATCCTAAAGAGAAGAAGAATGAAAGGGACAGGAGGGGGAAGGGATAACTAACAGCTCCAGGGAATAATATTCTTCCTTTCATCATTTCTCCCATTACACATCCTCCACTCCACACATCGACCATCCATGTGTATTCACTTACTCCATATAATAATTCAGGTGAACGATAGAATCGAGTGATCTAGATACGATTATCAATTGATTGAGTGAATATCCCATACCTGGTAAGGACTACTCGCTTTGCCTTCGTCGATCACTTTTGCATTCCCGAAATCACCGATCTGAAAGAGATGATCTTTGATCTTTGATCTCTCATCTTTAATCTCACAAGAAGTTCTCCCTTGTCGTGATCGATGAGAATATTCACAGGTTTGATATCACGATGGGCAATATTATTCTGATGAATGAAGAATGAGAATGAATTGGATTATAATATTCGATTACATTCTGAAGGAACGAAAGTCCGTTGAAAAGTTGCCACGTATACAATTTGATATCAATCATATCCAGTTTACTGAATGAAATAGGATAGATTGAATGAATGAAATACGAAGAGAACCCAATGAGTTGATCGAGAGACTGTGGCATATAGGGAAGAATGATCACTTCACAGATCTATCATCAATCAATTATCTCTTTCCTCTCTATATAATGTAACCTGTGCTTCGTGTCTTTTCTTATAAGTGTAAAGAAGTGGCATAATATTGCGTGGATTACTCAATCTCATTGCGGCAAGAAGAATCATCTAATTGAGATAGATAGGAGAGTAGAGAAGAGATTGAATACCTCGGGATTCCTCACATCAGGAGGAGGAAACGACTTCTTCATTACTATCTGTATTGAATAATTGGGGGAGTAGTGAATGAATGGGAATGAACCTCCCTCTCTTCTGGTTGAGTCATCGTTCCTCTATACACATTAGAGAAGACTCCATTCGCATGAAATCGAAGATCTGAGTAGGATGAAAGTGGGGGGGGGAGGGTAGGGGGGAATCCTCACTCTTTACAGTAATCCACATCTTCTTTCTCGTCAATGCTTCCAGTGCATATTGATGATCTTCATTGAAGATAGTTTCGGTCTGAAATCAATTCATTCGAAAGGAAAAGGGACGAAATAGGACCTCTGATCCAGAGTCTGAATTGGAAGTGGGAGAGGCGGGAGAAGAGATTGGTTCGATTGATGACTGAAGATGAAGAGATATACATGGTATCGACATAGTATCGAGGATAAGAAGTGTCTTGCCTCTTCCCAATGAGATCGATCCGTGTCTGTTCTCTCCTCCCAATTATTCTTCCTTAGTCCAATCTTCCGAAGAATCCAATCCATTCAACCGTTCGAAATGAAGAGAAAATAGTAGAATGATAGAGGAATGCGACTCGGAGACTCAATATTGGAATGGTAATCATAGAATGGGATATTTAGATAATTTAATTTGTAATAATCATTGAGAATTCTGAGACGTAGATGCTTTGAGTTCATGTGAATTCCAATCAATTAGAAGTTACAGTACTTGCTAAACGCCTCATGGGTATGCAGACGCGGCGGACCGCCGCAGACCGCGGATTCCGCGGATTGATTTCCCTCGAAAACGAGTAACTTTCTAAAATTCTTGTTTTGATTTTTGGATTCTCCATTAAATTTCGGATTTTTACCACTTTTCACTCAAATGTTTCAGTGCTCATTTTGCGATTTGAGAATGTTCTCAAAAAATACCTGACCCAGCGAACAAAATCTGACACACCGAACTAACCCCATCAGTCATCATTATTATTCCTCCTATGCATGTCTGTGACATTCGAAAGTGCCACAGACAAAAAATGAGTCGTAGTCAACTGTGTCAGATTTTGTTCGCTGGGTCAGGTATTTTCTGAGAACATTCTCAACTCTCAAAATGAGCACTGAAACATTTGAGTGAAAAGTGGTAAAAATCCGAAATTTAATGGAGAATCCAAAAATCAAAACAAGAATTTCAGAAAGTTACTCATTTTCGAGGGAAATCAATCCGCGGAATCCGCGGTCTGCGGCGGTCCGCCGCGTCTGCATACCCATGAGGCGTTTAGCACGTACTGTAGACAATGAGCTGTTCGATAGATAGATTCACTTCAAACTAAAAAAAGACCAAGAAGCAGGAATGTTCCGGAATAATTCATTGATGAAATATCATGAGATCCGTCGATAAGTTCTCTTCAATAAAGTATACAATAAAAAAAAGTGATAGGGTAAAGAGATTTCCATTTATACATACTACAGTTTTATCTTTAGAACAGAGAATGAGATTCGTGGAATATTGACAAATGGTCTTCGTTCTTCTTAGACGTAGTATCCCATTTTCAGCACTTTTGGTCCTTGATGTAGTGCATTCAATTCGTCCTTAATTTCATTTAAATCATCCAATTCTTTCGTTTCTCTCATACATTTTTCTCCTTGGTATTATCGACTCTTTCCAATTCCTCTTTGACAGTGCGTTCAATGACCTCTAGACAGGCTCCAGACTGATCTCAAATGAGAAGAGATAGGATAGAAGGGAAGGGGAAGGGAAGGACCTTCATTGAATGTTCCAAACTTGTACAATCTGGTAATGGAGATACTTCCATTCGTATCGATCATCATTGCAGCACCTGCACTCGTCTCTCCAAAGTATTGAGTGGACCAGAGGGAAAAGATTCTCTCTGTTAGAGCCTCAACAGGTCAATTACCTTCTTCCATTTCATTCATTTACTCACCGATACTCCATACTGACAGACACTCTTAGCACGAATGATCAGATCGAGTTTGAGTCTGGAAGAAGGAAAAGGTTAGAATGGAAGAAGAGGGAAGAATACCTCTTAGCAGTTTCTTCGAGATCCTTGGGAAGAAACATAAGTGATCCTTTCTTCAAGAATCCATCAATTATCTCATCCACGTATGCGAGAGCTGCAATAGGGAAAGAATTGTAGAGTCTTCTCTCTCTCTCTTCTCACGATTATCATTACTGGTCCATTCCTCCGTTGGTCTATGTAGAATATCATCAGGAATGGCATTCAATAGATATGCCTCGAGTGATTCCTTGTGATATGAAGTGAATGGACGACGAATCTGATTTATCTCCTCAACCGTTGTGATCTGAGATTACGGTATTGATTCAGGGACGGAAGAAGAGTACGGTACCTCATTCGGAAGACTACTGTGGACACACAATATCTGTTTATTGATTAGAACAGCCAAAGGGAGTCGATTGAGGGCTTTTGCTGCTACTTCACGTAAAGTCTCTGAGATACGAGGAGGAAAACCTGAAAAAAACCTCAATGATTAGTCATCCACCTTTTCACGTCTTCCACACATAATAAAAGACCAAGATTCAACTGTCAATGATCAAAGACCAACGATGATCTAAAATCAAAAATCAACTTACGATCGCCCATATTGAGTGGTTGTCCCTCTGCGGATCCTCTGATCAGATAGATTTGATTGGGCATTTTCATCTAAAATGAACAAATGGTTGAATCGATAATCGATTTTTATCGTATACCTTCAGGGCGAGAATGAGGGCGAGTACCTCGAGAGAGAAGGGATTCCCGGGATGAATTGCTCCTGTAGGATACGGTATACCAGGAAGCAATCGATCGACACTCACCTCCCAAGAAGATGAACTTTTCCTTCGGTGGCCAGCCAAAGATGTAGAACCAACGGAAGAGATTACTGTAATCAACTCGTAGATTGATCTTTGATCTCTTCAACTCACATGTACGATCCTTCCAAATTTCCAATGACGTGAACTCCGAAGTCAACGTCGATCACAGAAGGTTCGTCTCCCAGAATCTGAATGAGCAAGTCATTCAAATGAATGCACTTCTCTGTTTTGGTCCAGTCTATTCTCGCTTCATTGCCTATCATTTTCATTTCTAACCCCCATCACATTCAGAGCTTTCGTAGCCAAAAACATAGAAGTTCACATGTGAAATCATCGTCATTCTTACCTCAGCGGCCTTGTCGAACAAATCTCCCAATTCATTGGGATCGAAGGGAAATTCATAGGGGCCATGCTCGATTAGACGAGCTACGAGATCAGTCAAACGAGTGGGAACCTCGCGGAACACCTGTGGAGAGATCAAAGATCAAAGATCAAGAAACAGAGATCAAATATCAATACCTTTGAGTCGTTATGTTCGCTAGCTTGACGATTGCTAATGCAGCTGTTGACACTCAATTCCTTCTGGAAGAGGGAATGGTCAACGATGGAAGGAGAGGAGGGATCCTTCCTCAGAGGGAAGGGGAATACTCACCGTAAATGCTTCTCTTCCATGCCTTTTCTTTCCTGTTTTTGCTCTTCTTTCTTCTCTCTTCAAATCTCTCTCCTTTTTTGCTTCATGATCCGGTCTCCATTTCTCAACTTCACGAATGACTTCCAGCATACTGAAATCATCTCATCCATTTCTTCATCTTCTCTTCCATTAAACCTATTCATCGATGCGAAGAATCCAGTGATATTGGGTCCGGTGTACTGTAGCTGGGCAATGGGTCCCTGCACGAATATTGATTAGTCCCTGTCTGATCCAATCGATAACTAACTCCATTATCAGGAATGATGGGGAGATTGAGTGGATTCATGGATAGAGCCACTTGCTTATCCGATCCGTCCAATTCTTGCGAATCCATATTGAGGAGACGACGAATTTGTTTTGTGAACTGAAAAGGAGAATCAAATTGGATGGAAAGATCAAAGATCATTCCCACATTGGGTAGATGATCGTAGAATACGAGACCAATGAAGATTGTTATCTGAATAGAAATCATTGGTGAGAAAGGGAGAAGAGGAAACTCACAAAGATGGGGAATATCACTATTTTCTTGAAGTCGCTTGCCTCATCGTGATCGAAGTGAACAGGCTGAGAGAAGAAGGAAAGATCAAAGATCAATCAATACGGAGATCTCACCACAAACATGGCCTCCTCAATCTCATTACAGTAGTCGTTCCCACAGCATTTAATTGATCCTTCATATTGGATCTGAAGAGTACGGTAGTCTCTCTCCGAGATGGATATTGTTACCGTACCCCTCTATGAGTGAGTGTCCATGATGGTTCGTAGTGAGTCGCTCCTCCTTTACATTCATCGGGAAGTTTCTCGAATAGATCACATCCATGCACTGGCCAATCACGAGATGTACGAGTACCACTGTGAAGAAGATCAAGACTACCGTACTCCTCCTAGATACCGTATCCCATATCCATCACTCGAGACTACCGTACTCCATCTATATGTAGATTCAGTATCCCCTTTAACTCACTGATATCGGAAGTAGAAACACGATTGGATGGTAGCATCGCACGTCTTTTTTGATATTGGTTCTTGAGACATATAGGGAATGACGTGGACATTGGGAGGAGCACGTTGAGCACAGATGAGAGAATGGTCGAGATTAGTTGATACTGATATGAGAACATGAGAGGAGGAGGGAGGGGGAGGGGAGGGGCTTACCGGCTGGGGAATATGGAAGAAACAGCAATACGACCACTCGAAGAGAGAGCATTGTGAGTAAGTGTGAAGATCAATTGGAGGGAAAATTATAATAAAGATGGAGAGGATTGAGATGAATATGGAAATGGGTTATTCAATTCATTTGATCACATTCTTTGATAATTCAACAATCTTAAAGAAGGCGTCCCACGAACCGCGCGGGCGATTATGCAAAGTGAGGAACGAGAGGGCGCGCTCTCCTCATTTTGCATTCTCTCTCGCTCGTTGCCTGCTTTTCAGGGTCATTTGGCATGCAGCCAAGTCCTCATATCTCAGTTCAAACGAAAAATGGTGACTTGGGAGTTTCGAAAATGTTATCGGGTAGCCACGACCCCTCATCTCACATCGAGAACTCAGCTAGCCAGATATTCGTGGGACACCACCTTTAAAATCGCACAAATATGTTTTTGATGAATCAAAAATTGATGGCAATCGTTATTGCATTTTCCGCACTTATCACCACCATGTACGTATCACGATGTCAATGTGTCAGCTTCTTCACCCATAGTCTCCATACTCACTTTTTATATTATGATCTGTGTAGCGCATTATGTGAAACAAGACTCGATGATCATTCAATAATTCATACTTTGATTTCAATTGTGTTTGAATGGCACAGGGATGCGATGATATTGATGTGTTCACAATTAACGAACAGATAACTGGGGGCAAGGCAGAATGGGGAAGGGAAAGGGAAAGTGAAATGGCCTAGACAATCGTATCACAACGTAGTTTGCAAGTGAATCAAATTAGTACAACCAGACGATATTTACAAAGTACGACAAATTAAAGCAATCACAGCACAGAATCATATTACACATACTCAGACGATAGAAATGGTTTGGTTAGTCTAGGAGTCTACTACTTGTTAGTGTATGATATCACAATCTGGATACAAGTGGAGGGGAGGGACTAGCATAGATATCATGGTTGAGTAAGGGTGGTCTAGTCACGGAATGGACTAGATTCCTAGCAGGAAGAGATCCTCCATTGTACACCATTGGTTCCCTTCTCATTCTAATCAATGGAATCTCTGCATCGGGAGGGGGTGGAGGGAAGGAAGAGGAAGAGGAAGGAGGAGGGAGAGGGACAGGGGAAGCTCGTTCCCTCTCCTCTCTCAACTTCTTCCTTGCTCTCAATGATAATCTCTCCTTCTGATTTCGTGGTGCCGTGCCCACTCCACCAGAAGGAACTCCTCCTCCTCCTCCTCCCATATAAATAGGGAATCTAGTGGTAGGGAATGCGAGATGTGATATGTCTCTGTCTTTCTTGTTCTTCTCTCCTCCCAATTGGACTCGCCCCTCCTCCTCTCTCTCCTCCCGTCGGATTCCCTCCTGATGAATACGCGAACCAGGCATTGAATGTCGAGTAGTACTCTGCAATCAACAATCATTTATTCTCCGTTCATCAATTTTCCATCTAAATTAATTTCAACCAAACCACCCGTACTCTTCCTGTTTCCATCTACCTTCTAATTCCTATTGAATATACACAGTCAATGGAACCACCGTTGCTATGGGAACAACTAATACAGTAAGACACTCACCTGGTTGGTGTCCTTGGGGTGTACTCCCCATTGTCTGTCTACCGTATCCGTACGGGATGAGGGTGGGTGGGCCACTGTGACCGGCCGCCCCTGCAAACAAAACATATCAATTTTCGAGTACCGAAAGGATGATGTTTTCTAATCAATAAAAGTGTGAGTGATTTTTGTATCAAAAAAAGTAAAAAGAACCACACATAGGCACGGCTAGCCAAACGGTAAGTAAAGGGAGTACTGAAGCAGCAATGATGCGGGTTTGGTATCTACACAATTAGAACGTCGATCATCAAATAATCTTCATGATCAATTATGAAAATGGAAGAAGTATCCCACCTGGTGCACCATATCCGTATGGGAGGGGTACTGGCTGGTGCGGGATCTGTTGGGAGTAGTGGGCAGAGGAGGAGGGAGGATGGCTCCCCCCATACCGATGACTCTCGTATCGATCGATGAGATAGGCGGGGGGTGGAGGGGGCGGGGTCCCTGCAATATTGATGGGATGAGGATACAGTACCCTGGGATGGGGGGAGGGAGCTGTTACGGTAGATTAAAAGCGGTAGAAGCAGAGACAGTGGGAAGAGAAGGAGGAGGGAGGGAATACGGTAGGAAGAATACGGTATGAGAGTGACGGACAGTGAGTATCAGGCAGAGAATGGACAAGAGGAGGAGAGCGAGCGGCAGCCAAGCATACGGTAGTTAGAGGAGCAGAGGGCGGTAGGAGGCTAGTATCGATTAGGATGAGCATGCACACTCACAAGGAGGGACGACAGACACGGGGTAAGCACAGAAAGGGGCGTGGCTTAGGGAGGGTGAGATTACCTCGTATGACTACTGTAGAAGGTGGAGTTAGCGACGATGAGTGGAGATCGAAGGGGAGAGGGAGGCTCATCTCTCTAAACGATGACTACTTCCACCTCCAGTTGATGAAGAGAGAGGGAGGGGAGGGAAGACGGACTCTTTTCACTCTACACACTCTCTCGTTCTGTCTGACTACGAGAGAGTGAGGGGAATGAAGAGAGGGAATCAATCATCATCCTCAGATGCACACTCAACGACCGACAGAGAGAGAAGAAAGGGGTGAGAGATCACGGGCAGAGAAGGAAAATGAGTGAGAGATTGACTAGATATGATGAACTAGAGTAAGAGATTGAATGAGGAAGTGGCAGAGTTAGAATGGAACACGTAGAAGATTATGAGAAGAAAGGAAGTACCACGAGGTTGAAGAAGGAAGAAAAAGGGTCATGGGTAGGGCTGGGAGAGTGAAGAAACCGTCTCTTCATTCGTGTACTAACGCATAAGAGACAGATTCTTCATCCTCACAACCCTAGCTAGTCATGGGGGTAGGTGGAAGGGAGTAAGGTACTCACATATTGTTGTGGATATGGAATGGGTGCGTATTCTGAGTAGAGAGTAGCTCGTCTCATCGAAGTGGGAGTAGTACGAGAATGATGGAGACGTATCTCTTCTTCATGCCTGAGAATGAGAAACCAGTGAGATTGGGGATGCGGGGATATTACTACTAGCGAGAATTGAATTCATGAATGATATAACGTATTTTCTTCCTAAAAAATACTATAGAAAACATACTATAGAAAAGAGGAAGATCAATGAATAATGCACATTAATAACATAACAAAGGTCTAAAAGCTAAACCTAACTGTACAAATTCATATCTAAATGGCCTAAATCATTTAGGCTAAATGTCACAAGAGTAAAAAAAATACGCACCTCCTCCTGTTTTCGTCCTCTCTCCTCCTCAAATATTCCTCATTCTTATCTAGATCTGCATCACGAGACTTTCCCAACTTGAACAAACTCCGAAGACCGCTGCAACCGTTATTGTTAGACTACCGTAATCCCAATCGATACTTCTCCCTACCGTACCTTCCCATTGATTTCCTTCTCTCTTTGTCCTTCTCCTTGTGCTCGTTCGCCCTCCTCATCACCAATGGAGAATCAGTCGACGATCGATACATCCACGGTACTGTAATCACACATTGACTGATTGGGCGATTACTGTTGACAGTATAGCACAGAAAACCAAGATAAAAAAGTTCTTTATCTACTATGCAATTTCATGTCACAGTATCCCTACGTAGAATGAGAAACACTTGGAAACTAATTGAATGAGTACCATGTTTCAAAATAAACTCACAATTGGTATCATCGACAGCTTGTTTGAATGATTGTTTCATTCCATTGCTCCTTCCCGTTCTTTCCCCTCCTCCATTCTCAGTCGGAGTACTGCTACCACTGCAAAGAACATCTTCTATCACCTTGTTCACTCGTCCAATTTCAGATTCAGCAGTACTACAGTACCCTGGAGATATCTACTGATCAATCTTAGCTGCATTCAATACCCTAACATTTTGCACTAAATCAATTCATGCTTCATCCTCACTACAACTAACCTACTAACTCCAAGCCGTGCTATTGTTCTATTTTTCTTTATCAAAACACAAAAAATATAACGACTAACACAGTATTGCTCCTCCTCCTGTTCTCCCCTTCCCTTCCTTCCCTTTCCTCTTCTCCCTCCCCTTCCTCTTCCTCTTCATCATCTCTTCTCTCTTCAGGTGCAACTCTTGGATGAACAGATTGACTTCGTATTCTCTCTGCTGTTCTCTTCGCTACTGCCGATGCACCGTGGAACGAGGCTGATTGGGACGCCGTGGGAGGGGCTGAATCGACAAATGATTTTATTTGACTAAAGCAATTGAGTTTCGTGTGAAGAATGCTTAAAATGTCCTGGTATGTCTATGTTTTACTCATCCTACTATAGTTCTCGCAATTCTACAGTTGCAGTATCTTGTTGATTCTCTATTCTATGAAAAAACTATCAAATCTGACTAACCACTAGTCTGTCGGGAGTGTTTAATCTTCTGGAAGGTAGTCGTAAGTGCTGCATCACTACTCGCTCCCATTCCTCTCTTCTCACTTATTGACTTACGAGTCGGCGCCTCACGATCGAATGCGTCCACTGGGGAGATCTGAGAGGAGAGAATCAGCAATCGAATCATCCTGGTTCATTCCGGTTTTAACTACTCTACTAGTTCCAATTGACACCGGAATTAACAATAGACGCGTTGTATTCATTGTATTAGACATCATCTGATTCTTTTTAGTTGCAAGCTCCCTACTAGTTCCTGATGACATGGGTTTTATCAATACGACCATGGCAGCCAATTTATCAAAAAAAATATTCTCGAACACAGAAAAACAATCGATATCAAACCCACTACCGTATCCCTGACCCTCCTCCCACTTACCGTACTCTCATCCATATCCGTTCCACTGCATTCACTACTGATCGTCGCCCGTCGCTCGTCCAGTGCCGTGGATACTGTAATCAGGGGGAATATCGATTTGATCGCCTATTTCATGTCACATCCGCGTTTCATGCAATCTTCATCATTATTGATAACGCTCAAGCTCAATTTCTTCGTCTATTTTGGTGCCATACAGTGTAATTGAAAATAGGAGAAAGCTAAGGGTATACTCACTGTGTCTCAATTTGACACTAGTGGGAGTGGATGCGGGTGTTCCTCCTCCATTGATATGGATGCTCTCGTCCAATGCCTCTCTCATCTTTCCCTCTCCTTCTTCTCCTTCACGAGAGAGAGGTCGCCACACTCGAAGACTGCAAATGGAAGGAATTAGCATCAGGCAGCGATTGCAGAAAGATTCCACTGCAGACTTTCAACTTGTGAAGTTCAAATTACACTATGTCACAAAATTCGTCCAGCTCCTACTAATCCGCCCCAGACCATGATCTTAGAAAGTAACTAATAAAAAAATCACATCACATCATCATTCTGGTTTCATCAATCCTTTAAACTCCCGATCACAACAAATATTACAATCGTCGATTATCTCCCGTTTGTAACCAACATTCTTCCCGCTTCACTATTCCTACTACACTTGCAATTCCTTCTAGTCCCAATAGAGAGATTCAGAATGAGCCTTATAAAAAAATAAACATACGTCACTGCACTTGCGTCCGGTCCGATGTGCTTCAACTTAGTCGTGATTGCCTCACTCGCTTCAGCATTCGTTCTCGTTCTCAGACATTCTTCTTCTATGGAGACAACTCGATCGTTCTCACGAAGACGACCGTCACGGTATGCAGCACCACCGTGTAGTAACTGAAGGAGAGGGGAGGATTATTATCTGTCTTTATCAGCGATCCAGAGGAACATCCTATTGAGAAAGCGATATGCATGAGTATGTGCTGATTTCATGACACATCAACGTATCTAACAGGTCACACCAAATCACTAGTGCACATTGATACCCGGTCAATGAACACTCCACTCCTATCATCATCGTCTACCTTCTTGACGAATATTCCACAATCGTGTCTCGATCGATCTTGCTTCACCGTCACTCGTGCCTTGAGTGACACTCCCAATCCCGCACTGCCCGAATTGTTGAGGGGAATACGGAAGAGCAACTCCTCCCATCCAGCATCAACCTGAAGGAGAGGAGATTTGGGATATGAGAAATTTCGGCGGCCCTTCCCTAACGTCGCTCAACCACTCTCCTCTCCCCGAGCTCTCTCTCTCTCTCTCTCTCTAACCCGGCACCTCTAGAACATCGATCCTGATCGGCACACGGCGGTAGCCACCCACTTTCTAACTTGTGGTTAGGATTTTCTGTATATTTGGTACAGAACGATTGTAAACTACTACATTTAGACTTGAAGAGTTAAATAATACTGACCGTGTATTCTCGATTTTCCTTGTCCCTCTCCGTCCTTTCTTCTTCCCTTTCTTTCTCTATTCCATTCGTTCCTCCATTTACTCTACTCAATAGTATCTTCACTCTCTCTCCCTCATTCACTCTCTTCAATCGATCCACAACTTCCGATTGACTCAACTCCTCCAGTGATTCCCCGTTCACCTGTAATTATTTGTTTTATTTTATGGACCACTCATCTTCATTTCAATGCCAGACAAATGGGTTTGTACACTATGAACGGCTCGGAGCACCATCATAAATCCTCCTAGTTCCATCTCATCATCTGACTGAAACCCAAACGTCCCTCCTTCCCAATCCCCTCTCATAGATACCTCTAATAATCGATCTCCTCCATGAAGTATTCCATAAGCAGTTCCTCCAGTCTTCACTGTTCCCACATAGAATAGATGTCGTCCCGTTCCCGTCTCTCGACCAGTTATCGTGAACCCGAACCCGCTTCCTGCAACACTCAAATATTAAAAAGAGCAAACGTTTTCGATCGTAACAATATTTTCGTATTTTCATTGGATATTTGGACTTCGAGTCTGAATCAATCTCGACAATTTTCGACTTTTCTTATTGCACCCCTGCAACTGCAACATTCCATTTTGTTATTCTTCACGGCTAAGTCACTCAAAATTAATGAATAACATATTTGAAATCAAATTTCACTCTATCCCTTCTATTCTATCATTATTATAATATTTGCTTATATGGATCCATGAGGACAATTAATCCTCACATTCCTCCTCACCCTCCTCACATTCCATTCTCTTTAATAGATAATTCGTGCAACTCCAACATTCAAGGTCCAATTTTTGAAACCTTTTCCACGGGCATAATAACAAGAATAGACTAACTCTTCATAATATCAATCCTCATTTGTTCTCCGACCATCTCTACAGTATTCGCTTGTTGGAGTGCCGATTGAATGGGTTTCTTCATGCTTCCTTGTGCAGTTCCCTCACGGGTCAGACCGGAGGAAGAGGAGGCAGTGGAGGCAGTACTGCAATGGGGAAATTTTTTCATCGTAAGATAGATCACTCGAAAATAGAAATTATCCCATCAATATTCCTATCATTTGGCTGCGTAACTCAAAATCACTCAGTGAAATCAAAATTATTTTGCAACTCAACTACCAACGATACATTGAGAAGTATTGAGCTCCACCTTATATGTCAAAATAGTGAAACTTAAACCTGCCAGACTTTGAAATTCAAAATATGACTGCAAACTAACTGGAATGATTCGAGTGGTCGGGCGACCGTCAATGTGGGCGAATTCTCGTTCGCCAACTCGAAGAGATACGTACGGGCACGAATGAGAGACATCTGACATTGAGGACAGGGAGTATAAGTATGGAGTTGTAAGTGGAATCGTAAGAGATGTCGTTCAATCACCATGAACTGCCTCATATCCACTCCATGAAACATAAAACATCCCATCATTCTTCTGGGGAAACGTCCTATTCAAGATAAAATTGGTTACTGTTCAACGTCAGAAAGGATGCTACCATTAGCCATCCCTACATTTCCTCCTCAAGTAAACTCCTTGAAACCCCCAAACAAACCAAACTCTCACCTTAGCCACAGGTCGTCCATTCAGTTCGACGATATTATCTCCAATTCTCAATCCTCCGTCCCTTCCCACTCTTCCATCTCCATCGATGGACGTTATCTGCAATGCAGCCAGACGGCCGATCGACGATTCGTCCTGTACGCCCGACACCTGCGGAGGGAAGGGAGGTTATTCACTATGATCGGATTATATTTTTGGATCGCGGATCAACCTCGAATTATAACAACCCCTCTATTGGAGCACTTCAGGCAATGGTGAAACTTCGAACAACTTGTGAAAGTTTATCTCTGATACTGACAGAACTACCACATTTCCCTTTAGTATTCTCGATGAAACATTACTCTCATTAGTGAACAAGTAACCCCTAGATACCCCCTCTCCTATCCCTCCCCCTCCTCACTTCGATGCCCAATCGTGTCTTCTGTCTATCGTGCAGTACGACAACAGTGTGGGCGGGATCGACTGCAGGGAGGAGAGCGGAGGCTGACAACGAATCTGTAAAGATAATTATTGTTAGGGATCGATAAAGTCCGTGTTCCACATTGAATGATTGGTAAGCGAATAATCGAGACAGTACTGCCCCTGCATCACACCTCAGAACAAAGTGCTCAAAGTGCAGCACCACTCCGCCTTGTCATATTTCCCCCTTACAATTACTGTCGATCTCTTTTGCAATAGAAATTCGATTCATAATTTACTCAACGAAGATGAAAGCCAATTGAATTCTCTTCAACATCCTAGACTAACAGCTGCAGATGCAGCCCCAATGCCCCTAGTCCTCACCCGATTTGGAGTGTGCAGCCGACAGGGGAGGTGGAGTGGATAAGGCGAGTAGATTGGCAGGGACGGAATGGGAAGGACCAAGGGACGATGAGCCCATCTCTTCCAATCGAGCAGCTGCATCGTAGAATGAATCAGACATCTTCGATTTACGACCAATTGAGCGACCTGCAATATCAAATCACTTAGCTTCCCCCTGTCTGAAGACTCGTGCTTCACCCCAGATACAAGAGACCAGAACGCCACAACATGCTAGTGTTGAAGAAAGTGGCCAGTCATAAAACTAATACCAATCACTCAACTTCCCTAACAGAAGACTCGTGTTTCATAGATGTTTCATGATACTAGGCATTCATGATGCACTAATGACACGACGCCATTCTATTGCACAAAACCAAACTAACTCAATCTGGCCGTTCCCTCTCCTCCATCCTTGTCTCTTCCTTCTTTTCCTCCACCTTCTCTTCGTTCATCGAGGTCCAACTTCTTCGTCACTTCTGCATGGTTTTTTTTATTATTTGCAAACCCAGTACATTCTCGTTTCCGCCACCGTCTTATATTTCGCATATCACTCGTGAACTAATAACATCTTCGACCTATCTCCAAAAAACAAATATGTTTGATGGAACTACATTTTCGACCCTTTTCATTCTCGCTTCACCGTTATCTCAAATCACAACCCTTCTAGCGAAATCGATTGACCTCGGAAAGGCAAGAAAAAAAAAGATGATACCTGGACTGAGTGTGACTCGATGGTTCCTCGTTGGACTGGTGACTCCTTCGGATCTCAATGATGACCTCACGGGGGTATTGGAGGGACCGGTGGAGGTGGGAGTGGAGGAGGAATGGGGAGAATGAAGGAATGAAGTGGGAGGATGGAAGGATGATGAGGAGGCTGACGATGAGACACGAAGATCACCCACTGAAATAGGAGATACGATTTAGGAGGTATCTATTAGTTAGATTAATGTATTAAACCTAATATAAACCGAACATGGTCCGCTTTTATTAATATCTCGACAACTTTCATTTAAAAAAACAAATCTCGTGCTTCACGCGCAACTTCACTGGCTTTCTCTACATTTTTTACTGATCGACCTAAGTGGGATCCCAATTCAAAAAATTTCAAAAGAGAATACAACCAAATTCATCCGTGTTTCACAGACTTCCCTAATACTGCCGTCTTCTCCGCCGCCTAATACAATAGCTGTTCAACATCAGATGAAACTGACTATTCAATCTCTCATAGTCGTTGACCTCTACGATGCTCTGTCTCGACACTTTCCTTCTTCCATCGTCCTCATCGAAGATTGCCACGATCTACAATCAATCCATATACTACCGTACTCCTCACAGTACTGTAATCTACCGTAATTATAATCAATAACCATTCCTTGCTACCGTAATCTATCGTAATCTACAATAATGAATGAATACATGAGTTGCTCCTTCCTCGAGTATATCCTCTACAGTATCACTCATATCGAGAATGGCATCGTCTTCAGGGAGCATCAATCGATGCACTCTCACTACCGTATCCTCGCCCTGGAACGACCAATCAATAATCCCCTGTCACATACCGTAACATGTCTGTCATCGTCTCTCATCGTGGGTGGTCTCTTCTCTCCTCCCAGTCTCTCCCTTTGTTCCCGTGTGAGACTATCGCGAAGTGAGGGAATGCGCACTCCTCGCATTCACTCTACAGCAGTCAGTAACACTCCGAAGAGGAGGAGAAGTGATCAGGGTGGTCTCGTCGATCGATACTATGAGATGGATACGGTATGACAAGTGACTACGGTAAGAGATAACTTCAACGCGGATCCACGAATGGAGGAAAGAGGAACTTTGGCAATGTGGCAAAGTACGTGGGAAAAAAGTGAATAGCAAATAAAATAGAGGGCGCGCCAGTGCAAATGTGCACTGATTCGATAGAATGAGGTGTGATTGATGGGAGATCAAAGGGCGGCGCCTGAGGGGACAGAGCAGTGATATGATAAGCAGTCGATTAGAGAGATGAGAAGAGGGGGGAGGAGGAACGAGTATTGATATCCATGTGATAGTGAGGAAAAAGGAAGGGATTGGATCGAGTGGAATGGAAGGAATTGGGATGAAATTGACTGACATCCACGGCGGAAATTGGAAGGGACAAGCCGCTTAAAGGGGGGAGAGGAAGGCAGAGAATAATTAGACTTATTAGGGAAGAGAGCTAGTAAGGGAGAGAACACTTGAAAAGCAGCTGAGAGAAGACAAGGGAAGAAGATCGGTGAGAGAACAAGAGAGATGATGACTAAGTGAGTATCTGATGAAAGGAAGGAAGGAGTAGTCAGTGATTGGTTTGGTATTGATTGGAAGAGGAAAGGGGGAGGTGGAGGGAGGGGGGAGTGGGGAGGAATGAGGATTGAATATCACTCTCTTTCTCTCTCACGCACGTTCCATACAAAGGAGGGAGGGATGAAAACAGGAGAGAAGAGGAGAGATAAAGGAGTTGGAACGGGGTAGGAGGGGGAGGGACAAGAGAAGTGGTCAGCCCCTGATCGGAGGCCCCTTTTGCTCCATTCCCTCAGGGGAGGGAAGGAGGGGGCAGGACTGACGGCCCATGCAACACTTTGGTGACAGATGTACCGAATGGTGTCAATGTGGAGGGACCAAGGGGTGAAGAAAGGGGAGAAGCGGAGGAGGAGGGTTGGTTGAAGAGGGGGTGGGCGGTCGTAAGCGATAGCCATGGCATGCAAATGACCTCTCCCATCTCTTCCCTTTCCCCTTCCTCCAACAACGACCAACACTTTGGCCAAACGACAACGGGGCAATATTGACAGGATAGAGTGGAGGAATAATAATAGTGATCGATTAGACACTCGAGAAGGGGAGGGGTGGGGGGCGAACCATGGAACCGAGAAAAGTGAAGAAGAAGGTCGATCAATCGATTCGATCAACGCCCTTAGGGAGACAACAAACTGTACGACGTATTGGGCTCCTTGGGGACTGGGCCACCCGATACCCATGACCTGACCTGGCCTATATTGAGTAGTGCAGTGTGTGCAACAATGTTGGGGTCAAATTACGACTGCGTCACTAACTTCTCGCGGGTGGAATCACGCGGAATAAGGTAAGACGGAGCCAAAGGTGGAGAAGGTAAGAAGGGACAGACCGAATCGGGGTCCTTCTTGATTCTCCTCTGCGTCTCTGCTCTCTATACCAGTCAGTCTCGGGAGGGGCAAACAAACGCTGTGGCTCGCGCACTCAGGTGGTGAGGGAGGGACGGGGGGACGACGAAAGGTGGAGGTTACTCTCCTTCTCTGGCCACTCTCGCCTCCCCCTCTCCCTCCCTCCCTCTTTCTCTCCCTCCCTTGTCCATTCTTCATTAGTTCGGGCCAACCCAGTGATTTGAGGGAACGGAGAACGGTCAGAAGGGAGACAAAAAGGAAATAAGGAAGGAGGATAATAATAATAATAATAATAATAATAATAATTTATCATGTAATTAACGCAAATAAACAGTTTAGGGTACGGGGGAAACGAGATACATGAGATACGATGTTGCAACATAGGCAACAAAGAAAATTCGATCTAGGATGGCTAGCGAAAGTAGGCATAAATCAGGTAATGTGTTTGCGAAAAGAAGCACTGTTCCTAGAAGTGATTACATTATTAGGAAGAGAGTTCCATCTATTCACTGTTCTATTACACAAAAAGATGGATGTAGATGTTTTCCTACTCAATCAAGGGATGAGCGAAACTGGAGCAGTATTGCCATGGTAACCGTCATTGTCAGCGGGAAAGATCAAAAATCAAGAAAGTGTCAAGGAGAAACAGAAGAGTTCGCGATTCGTTATGACGAATGAGGTAGAGAGTGCGCAAGGAACGGTAGAAGAAAATAGTGACCGAGTGGGATGACCCCTGTGGAGGGGAGAGGGGAGAGACCTGTCAAGGCTGAATTAGAGAACTAATAGCCACGATCTCTCCTCTCTACACACTCTCACGGTGGTCAGAGTGAACGAGAGAGTATGTCAGATTGAGAGAGTGCGAACATTGATCATGAACTAGCGGATGAGTAGTGAATGAGCAGTGATCGAATGGGAGAATGAGGAGAGAGAGGGGAGAGAGGGAGAGGTGGACACATCAGTCCCATTCGTGCTCCAGTATCACTACATGTTTCTGGAGGGATGCACATATTCGATTGGCCTGACGCGTGGAAGTCAGAAAAATACACATACAAATTAGATAGAAAAAAAGAATCGATTCAGAGATCGTACTGCTCAACCAGAAAAACCCGATATCGCAAGAATGCAGCTAATGTTATGGAATAAAAAATAGTGATCGATATGTCAAACAACCTAATTAGGGAAACTTGTTACTATTGAGTTCCAGCAAATTTACATAGTTTTATCTAGAATGGGTGCCTCTGATTTTCCCAAGCTAGCTATCTCCTAAACAAAAATATACGAAACATCATACAGCTCAACCAGAAACACCCTCCATACATAGCTCGAGTGCAGCTAATGTAATGGAATCCCTCTACTTTCAGAGAGTGGTGGGTACATGGGAGGAGGAGGGAGGAGGAATGGTAGTGGTGTGGTAAAAGCATCCATGGACTAGTAGATGGAATCGAGAGATGGAAGAATGAGAAGGAAGGGAGGGAGAGAGAGGGGAGTGGAGGAATGAGGCACTTACAATTATTACCCTCTCAATTGCCAAGATCGTGCAATGATCAGTAAGCTGAGGCACGATCCTACATTAAATTCGCGAAAACTAACGCGCCAGCATAAAATATATAACTTTTCTCCGCGACGAAAACGCTCTACAGGAACAGGGAACTATGTTTTCCCTACCCTAACAATAGATCTGCATAATTTCTCACTGTATTCTGCATAGGGAGAGACTGGGTTATTTTCCTCTGTTTCACATGTTCTCCCGTCTCTTCGGTGTTTCATCCCCTAACTAACCTTATTGGTGGCATTCTTGTATCTCTGTGCAGCTGCATCTGCAATCTCCCGTAGTGTCGCTCGTCCGTCCCCACACGGCACCGCCACTCGGGTTGACCGGCAATTATTTGGATTATTATGATTGTTCGATACAATGAATTCATAGACGATCTATCAGAAAATTCCAATATTTATTTCCAACATACTACTCCTGCAACGCGATATCACCGGGGTGCATATCACGCAACAAATCAATGATTCTTATTTTCGTTTCTGTTTTCCCAAATGACCAGAAGACCACTGGATGTCATATGAAACATCTGTCACATATTGTGTAAGACTGAACGATGTAATCCTGGTGACCTCACGACGATATTTGAAATTATGTTATATATTACGAATGCAATCTCTTTTCATTGAACAGTTTTCAGCACACCATCTAATGGACTGCTGTTGTGCGTCAAAATCACCTGGTCTCAACATCTCTACTTTTCACATCGAACCTCACTTGGTCAATTTCCCTACCGCTCAAACGCCTGGCTAGCAGCAAATCAGTGAATTATGTGTGGTCAAAGTGGTTCGACTCTCGCAATCAACCACGTTGATTCAACCTCCCACCAAGGTTCAACCTCCAACTCTTGATCAAACTAACTCTACATACGTTCATGTGCTCCTTCACGATACTATTTTCTAAATAAACTATGAAACTTTCAAAATCTCTAAACTCTAACCCAAATTGTACGGTGAGTCTCCGTCTCATCATCCCCGCTCCTTCCTCCTCTTCCTCCTTATGCTGCTACTGATGATTGGAGGGCGGCAAGAGGGGGAGTAGATCACTGCGGGCTGAAAACAACCAAAGGTCAATCAGTGGTGATAATGACAGTGGGGTGTTCCCCCTTCTATTGTGATAGACATAGACCGCTTGAGGGAAGAGGGAGAGGTCAGATCAAAGAGAGAGGAGAAGGTGTAATAATACGTGATTGTGGATGATTATGGAATGCTGGAGGAGGCAGGGACAGGTCAGGAAGAGGACCAAGGGGACGAAAGGGAGAATGGAGTGAAATGGAATGGAATGGAACACACTTGAGTAGGAGGGGAAGAGCATGAGGGCAAAGGAAGAGAAAGGGGAAGAAAGGTGAAATGACTAAAATGAGTGGTGGGAAGGAGAAGGGATGAGATGGTATCTCATTGCCTATCTTGAGAAATGAACGGACGAAGAAGGAGACCACTCTCATTTGGGAGAACTGGCAGTCTGGAGGGGGTGCAAAAAAGTACCCAAGAGTTTTTTTTACATCATTCGCCACAATCCAAATATTATAGAAGTAACAGCCCGGCTGATGAACCAATGCTTAACGACGAATTCACCTAGTGGAAATATCACAACATTGAAAAGGAACACGCACACGAGATATCATTAGAGTTTATCATTCTTAATATCTTAAAGGACGAACACTTTTGATACCCCCATCCCGTCGCTCTTCTTTGCACAAATCAGTCAGATGGGGGAATGGATAGAGAAGATACAGTTAGTGAAGAGAGATGAGGTGAGATTAGTGTGGCAGGGGCTTCACTCTCTTTCTCTCTCTCTCTCTCTCTCTCTCTCTCTCTCTCTCTCTCTCTCTCTCTCTCTCTCTCTCTCTCTCTCTCTCTCTCTCTCTCTCTCTCTCTCTCTCTCTCTCTCTCTCTCTCATACCAAAATACTGCTAAATATTGGTATCCATCCACTGGCTGGCTCCCTCCTCCTCTTCCATACAAATACCCTTCTCTGTCTCTCTGGCTATTTCGACTACTCTCCCTGGGGTCAGGGATGGGAGATAGGGTGCAAAAAAGCGGCTCTATCTTTTTGATTCGCGATCCGTTCTCGATACTTATAATTAGTTAGATGTAGAGCAAGGAGGGGATGGAGAAAGGTGCTCATCGAAGAGAAAAAGAATAGGAAGTAGAGGGGTAATAAATGAGCCACGGCTTCAAGATGGACTGAGATGGACACATGTAGAGAAGGAGGAGAGAACATGCAGGAAAGAAGATGAAGATGAAAGAGAGGGAGAGGAGGGGAAAGAAGTAACTGCGATGATGACATGATGGTTCAATGAAAAAGTGAGCAAGACGACCAGGCACATCTGGGCTTCAGAATGGGGTTATATCATCATGACACTGCATTTTCCCTTGTAAACACACAACCCACGCGGTAGAATAAACTACTAGAAAGAGAAAAAGGTAGAATTGCTAGATGAGAAGAAAGGTTTCGTATATCACCACGAGGGTTCTGGATGGAGGAGAGACAAAAGAGGGGAGAGATGAGAGGGAGGAAGGAGGGAGGTGGGATGACTAGCCCCGGAGGGGGGAGAGAGGGAGAGAGAGGGGGAGAACGAGGAATGAGTCAGATGGCGTCGCTCTGCCCATTCCTGATAAGGATGGAGAGAAGATAGAAGGAGGAGGAGAGGGGGAGGGAGGATCAGAACACTGAAGGGAGAAAAGAGTGCTCGACAACGATAGATCGAGAGAGAGAGAGAGAGGGGGGGGATGAAAAGAGAGAGGGGTGATAAAATGACCGATAGCCCCTGCAAGCATCCTCATGGTGCATTGACCCCATCCTCTCTGCTATACGAGAGAAACATTCAAGCACGCGCTGACGACTAACGAGATCGGAAAATTCAAAAAAAGGAAAGCAGCCCACGTTAGGAAACTCGAAACTCCTCTCGGAATGGGTCTCTCGAGTATCATGAAATGTGAATACGCAATGAGGAAGGTGAAGGGATCAAAGGGGAAACGAAGACGCGTAAAAAATAGCGACCCTCCAATTTGGTGTTTCACTTCTCGAGTAAAGGAATCGATGAGTTAACTGGGCGAGACGGCGAGTCTCTTTATGGGGACGAATGATCACCATTAGATTATCACTTTGTCCTCTAAGGGGAAAGGAAGGAGAGTGAAGGGGGAGAGGGGAGAAGAGAGTGAAGGTGGTTTGAAACAAGATTCATTCCCCTTTAATCAATGCGATGATACCACACGATTCATACCTCCTTTCTTCCAATCACTAAATTAGAAGAAAGGAGATGGGGATGAAAAGGTGAAGCGACAGTGATACAATCTATCAGGATGAAAACAGCTACTCAACAATGTAACATATTCGACTTTTTGGTCATTCGCTGATAAATAACAAAAAATGCAGAAATAATTATTTAGCCTTTCAACAAATTTGAGCTGCTACAACCATCTATCAAACCCTTCAGCACACGATCATATCATATATTTGAAACCACAAAGTCGCCAGATAATAAACAGCGAAATTATGCAGCACTAATAAGATATTAGAGAGCAAGCGTGTCTGCGCATTGTATCAGCAGATACACTTTCTATTCTAGTTGGCTACAATTGAACACCGGAAATTCCGAAGCTGAAACTGTTTCTATACTTTTTGTCACCACAACTGCACTGAATCATAGCAAAATCTAAGCTCTCACACATATCATCTCAATAAAACCCCAAAGCCAATGATAGATTTCGACCATTATCTCGTGGTGAATCGTAAAGACCTCCCCTACCCTCCCCCTCCCTCCTCCCTCCTCCCCCCTTCCTCCTTCCACATTCCATCCCCTTCCTCTCTCACGATCTCAGCTGATCTCACTGCCCGAGGCGATCGTAAATTAATTAAACGAATATTGGGAAGAGGAAGGGAAAGAGGAAGAAGTGGAGAACTGCCTCCATGAGCAATTAGCAAGTGCCGATTGAAAATTTGGCGAATAATGAATGGAAAATCTCAAGTTACACTATTCAAGATCGAAGATTCAAAACTTGCTTCATTCTGATGTCGATTTGATTGTGAATCCCTTCAAGTAGCCGAATAATGTTTAACCCTCATAAGTAAGATCGCGGATACAGAAATATGCGTCGAGCTTCGACCTCATATTCATAAATAAATCGTCGTGCTCGTTATCGATATGTAAAGTTCATCGCAATCAGCGATCTTCGATTGCACACTCGGTTCAAACGCAATTCTTACGTGACGACTGTTTGAGAAACTTCTTCCGAGTGAGCAAGATCAGATTAGAAAGAGTGCGAAAAAAGACGTGAAGGGCAGAAGAGGAAAGAAGAAAGAGAAGAACTGATCTACTGGTTAAACAGGGGAGGTATCATCGATAGAGAGATGGCAGAACTATATTCCAATCTGCCGGCAATTAAATGCGCACCTCCCATAACACTGCAAAAATCGAGATTATGACCACATAAAAACCTCTCGATCATAGCTGAAGATGTGCAGATTAAATAAAAACATGAATGACCGTTCGACATCGTGTTTCGATCTTTATGAGAGCAGTAATAGTGAGCAGATCAGCCCCAATCGAACCCAAGAAAAGGGCCCTAAAGAAAGAAGACACATGCTTCACAGATGACTGATCTTGTATACGATCGAATGGGAAGAAGAAGAGGGGAGAGGGGCGAGAACCAATAGAACCATGATGAAAGGAGGACGATCGGTCACTCGTTCCTCAGGCAGATGAGAGAGGAAGGGAGAGGGGAGAGGAATGACTGATCGAGGACAGAAATAAGAGGAGGAGGGTCAGACAGGTACAAACAAACAATGGAGAGAGACTGAGAATGAGGGGAGAGATGGAATGAAGAGGGCAGATAGATAAGGGAAGAGGGAGGTGATGGATGAATGAAGAGTGGGGAAAGACAGACCCCGAAGGAAGGTGAGAAGAGTAAGAAGATGGTCAAATATTATTGACACTTTCCATCTGATGGGTATACCCCAAAGGGAAACAGTGAGATGGACTCGTAGAGACAATCTCGTGGTGGTTCGATAATCTCGTGTTTGTCCAGGCAGATTCACGGTTCACGTCTAGCCCAAAACGGTGAATGCAATGGGTGAATTAATCCAGTGATCTGATCTGCGAGAATTAACCAATCTCGCACAAAGAAATCAAGAATATTTTTCCTGGTACATGGTCGCTGCATGCTCAAACCATTAGAAGAGGAGTGTGGAATGCAGTAATGTTGTATGGTTCTTGTCGCAACAAAAACATCACAATTTATCAGTTCCGATGAAGCCACGTTGCTACAATTATAGTAATTTTCACAATCAAGTTCGTCGAGATCATTCGCGCTCCTCCTTCTTGCCCTGTTCAACTCATCTTTCATCGTTTTATTCATCGAGCAACACTCCATTCATTTCACACCCTTCTCAATGTCGGCAGTCACACAGTTGAAGAGTCTCCTCTCATCACCCATCTGATCGCTTCTTCTCTTCATTATAAGAACAGTATCAATGCTCTCGTTCCAGTTGCACTCTTCACTTCTTCTCCTCCCTCTTTCTCCTCTCTGATAACTCCCCTCTTCTCTTCAGTTCAATCTCCTCTCTAACCTTCAAAAACGCTTCCTATGCTCATAAAATTCGCGCGCACCTTCAAAACGGAACATTCTCAGCATGTGCCGTGTTCTCCCATTAATCAGAGTTACGAGGGAAAGTGTGGAATGAAGAGACAGGATGACCCTTCATTCGAACTCCTCGATGGATGGAAGGGAGGGGTAGGGAGGAATGACAAACACACCTTCAAATGTCGCCCCTCTTCCATCCATATTTTCACGCTCCTCCTTTTCCTTGTCATCATACCGCTTATCGCCTTTCCTATTCCGTTTTTGCTCTGATTTTCCGATAGCTCTCCTCTGATCAGAGCTACTTAGTAGTCACAGCTACATTATTATTGCCCTCCTTGAGAATCGAACGCAATCTTTCGACATTTTGATCATCCGATTACAATTCTTCTCATCCCTGTCATCATTTCCTTCATCATCACTACGCAATCTGTTGTCGTTGATGAAACCTCACTATCAATTCTCATCGTTCGCAACTCGCCTTCTCGATAATCGCCTTATCACAACCGTACTCTATCTCTCGATTACCGTCTCCCTCCCTTCTTCCCCTCAGGAAACGAGCATCTCCTGCCTTCCTCCGCCTATCCGACTGAGCTTCCCCCTGCTACAAGGCCAGTCAGTCATTCAATCGGAGAGAGAGGGTGGAAATAGAGATGGAAGGGAGAGAGAGGGAGGGAGAGACGGGGTGAGGCTCTAGGGAGGGGAGTGGGAGGATGAACAGTTCCCTTGTCTTCTCCCTCTCTCTCTCTCACTTGAAGGAGGGAGTAATCCGACTCAGTCATCTGGCACTTTTCTCCTCCCTTCTTCTCCCTCTTAATTCCTCCTTTTTACCTCTTCAAGGTGTGTTTGTCTATCCTCTCCTCCCTCCGTCTCTCCCTCTCTTTCTATCAACTCCCTCTGTTCACATATTCCTCCACCCTCTCTCCTTTTCCTGCCACCCTTCCTTCCAATCTCCATCATCATCCAAACATGTCTGTAGACCTACATCTCTCTCTCCGTTCTCATGCGTATTACTTCATCCGTGCAATAATCACTGATCGTAGATACGAGATACCACTCATTTTCTGAACACAACTTCTTGTTGAATTGAGCTTGAACTTATTGTCTCATAATCATCCACACTCCATCCGAATTTTTCCTCTATCGACAGGTTCTGCAGACGTCAGCACGGTTCAATACCATCTTGAATCCGTCTCTTCATTCTTCAATATCTGGATCTGACTCATCCTCCTCCTCTCTCTCAGACTTCCTTTTCTTCTTCTCTTTCTTTCTTATCACCTACTCACCTTCCCTCTCTCTATCTTTCTTTCTTCTTTTCTTCCATTCCAACTCTTCTTCACAGTTTCTCTCTTCTGTATCATACTCCCATCTCTCTTCACGCATTCCGATCTCATTCAGATCTCGAATCTTGAAATAACATCCAGCATTGATCATTCTGATTTCACTGTCATCGCTCCATTCATTCGTTATGTCTTTACTCGGTGCATTCTCTGATCTCATAATCGTCTATTCATCCTTCGCACCTTGCTCTGATACTCTGATTCTTCCTTGAAGCGTCATTTTATATCTTCGTTTCGTACTGATTGTACTCTCATCTTCAACTTTTTCAACTGTTTATCAAATCCGAAATCGGTCTCATTCCAGGCCGCATGCACTGTCTCCTCTCCATCTAACTCCTCCATCCTTCCTACTTCCATCATGGCCATGCATCAGCACGATTCAAAGGAGTTCGGGGTGGAAGATCTCGTTCTTCTCTCCACCATCGACACTCCCTCCATTGTCAATAATCTACAGCTACGGTATGTCGACCTTCCCAGTTACCGTACATCCATCAGTTCGTGATTGCCCTTCGGTAATCAACTCGGCGCCAATTGGTCTCATAAACTCGCGCATGTTGCTCACAATTTTCTCGGATCCATTGTTCTCGTCTCTTTCTTTCTCAACAACTCGCATCTCTTCTCTCTTTCACTCCATCACGAATTCCCGTCATGCAAATGAGGGGACAAGAAATGGTCTCCAGTCTATCTCCCTCCTCTCCAGTGTGAATGAACAACTAGATTGAGTGGACTGACGAGAGGGGGGGGGGCAATGTTCTTTTCGCTCTCTTCATTTCACTCAGTCTCTCCTTCAATCTGAGCAACCAGAGACACACACGGGTTCATAGACACTGAGTGAACACCACTATTCTCTTCCCTTTCTCTCCATCTTCTCATTCATTTGTTCCTTCCTTCTCAAATGTCGTCTCTCAGTTTACTCTGATTGCTCAATCATCTCCTCTGTCCATACCCTAAGGGGGGCATTCAAATATCCCCTCGATGACTCACTCCCTCCCTCTCCCTCTCTTTTCCTTTCTCGTCTCGCCCCTTTCACAATCAGTCCTCTCTCTGTCCTCTATTGCATTCGCCAGAGGCAATGTCAGTTCAAAACAAGGCTTGTGAAATATCGCGTGCTGCTTCGCCTGCCGTAGGGTATGGAGTAAGGAAGAGGAAAGTGAGAAGTATGAATGGGAGAAAGGAGAAGCCCCCCTTGAACCATCTCCCTTTCCCCTCGATCCGATTGTGTGGGCAGAGTTATACAATAGATGGAGAGTAGAGATTGGTAGATCGAAAGAATGGAAAAGGGAAGCAAAACAGCAGTGAGTGTATCAGCTGATCGAATATGAGTTGTCTAGAAAGTCGCGAAAAGAGATCAATCAAATCTACGCCCTGATGTCCAGACCTAATGATCAAATGAAACACAAGAGTACAGCGCAAAAAAGTCAACGCATCAGATGATAAAACTTTTTATTAGGTTTCAAAAAGATGAACAATCAATTCTAGAACTCCTATCTGTACCTAACCTCCCTATAAAACACGCATATACCGGGAATCACAGATAAAATATAATCACGCATTCCAGTCTGTCCAAGTCCCGCATCTACACATACATCGGAGAGGTGCTAATCGCCCTCAATCCATACAGAGATCTACCCATCTATGAGAAGGATACCATTACACTGTAAGTTGTGTCTCATTCTTGTTCACAAATACCGAGAGAATTGCGATGTGATCAATTACGACCATTCATGCCGAAACATAATGCACTGCGTGAAACAAGAACATATCGTTAATATCTTTCGCAAATAAACACTGTAGATCACAAATCATCCGTCCATATTCCCTCTGTGATCATCGTAGAATGAACATTCAGCTGCCATTCCTTTCTCCTCCCCCATATTTTCACTCATGACTAAGCAACAGACGCGTTCGCCATTGCATTCATTGAGAAATAGTGAAACGATCAGGTGTTCTTAAAACAGATAATATCCTGACCAAAAATACTCAACTGGTGATGAGCCAAGTATATAACTGCTAACCTAAGGCACACGAATGAGTGATTATGAAATTTAAAAATGTATGCAGAAGGTGTGAGGAATATCATTCCCACTTCCATTCTCATACCTATCACCACTCACCGAAACCTCAACTCGTCCAGTTTCAAATTCCAAATCTTCCACATCTGCTCATTCATAGCAACGCATAGTGTTCGCCCATAGCCCTACAGTACCTCTTTACAACCATCTACCGTATCCCTCTCTCTCTCATCAGATACCGTGGTCGTGCCATCTACGAACGTCCTCCTCACGTCTTCGCTATCGCCGATGCCGCCTACACTTCGATGCAGAGATTCGGCACCGACTCGTGTATTGTCATATCGGGTACGGTTATCCACTCACACAGTATGGCCTCACTAGATCGGTACCATCGCATCATCACTTTGATACGGTAAGAGATATTGCAATTCTATGGTATCAACCATCATCAAATCATTCCCGAATGAATTTTCTCGCTTATCGCCACTAGAAGAATCGCCCCGAATGCTCTGGGTAAAAATATGAAGCACTATGAAGCGCTATTGCAATATGACATGGTGCTTGTTTAGATACCGGAGCTGAATCAACCTCAATCCATTATTCTAACTATCACTACTACGTGAAACTTCGACCAACCAGTTTTGAAATAGTTCCTTTCAGGTGAATCGGGTGCGGGTAAGACGGAAACGAGCAAGATCATTATGAAGTATCTTGCTGCAATCACTAACACTGCACAACAGAGGGAGGTCGAGAGGTTAGTGATCTCTTCATTTCACACACTCGCTCATTCTGTCTGACCATCGATGGATTCATACTGTACCTACTCCCAAGGGCATACTGTAGATTCCTTGAACAGATATCGTCACTCTCTTCCTTCCCTCATCCATCTTCTTCTATCGATTTATCGTCATCTGATTTCGCATGTCCATCTAATGGTCTCCTTCTTCTCTTGACCATCTGTCGTCTAGTTTCCTCTCTTCCTTCCTCGCTTTTCCCTCAAGGATTCTCCCCTCCCTCTCATATGCTCGGATTAGGACCCGTTTCTCACGATAGAAACATACATTGTCTCTTCCTCCCTTCCCCTCTTCCATCTCTGAGATCTTCTTCCCTTTGATCCTCCACGAATGAAAATAGAGAGAGAGAGAAGAGAAGAGAAGGGATGGGAGCATTCACAAGTGTTTCGAGGGTGAAAAGTACTATCAAGAGAGAGAGAAGAGGAGGAGGGCAATGATCATCGAGAAAGGAGGAATAATATGTGTTCGCTCTGTCAATTTGATCATATTGAAAACCTCCTTAGGATTACTCAGATCATTCATAGCTAAAACTCGAAAGCTCAAGGTTGAAATTGGCAGGAAACCAGTAAACCCCGAAATAAGATCTATCGAAATGATGAACGAACAAATTGCTATACAGGGCAACGAATAATTTGATCTTTGATCTTTCTCCTCTTTCAGAGTGAAAACCGTCCTTCTCCGATCAAATTGTGTGCTCGAGGCGATGGGATGCGCAAAGACGAATAGGAACGATAATTCGTCTCGATTCGGAAAGTACATGCACATTAACTTCAACCATGGAGGAGACCCGATTGGAGGAAGCATCAATGAGTATCTACTTGAGAAAGTGAGGAAAAGACCCTAATAACCATGCATTAGTTCCTATCCATCCCCGCTTCATTCGCGCTTCAGACATTTCATGAAAGATATCTTCTAAAGTGTTTTCAATTCTCTGAAGACCTCGAACACCAATATATCCATTCCAGTCCCGCGTGGTTCGTCAGCAAGCGGGGGAGCGCAACTTCCACATCTTCTATCAGATGTTGGCTGGTCTGCCCGATGGTCGACTCAAGGAGTTGGGACTGACCAAGTCACCCGCCCACTACAGATACCTCAACCAGGGAGACTCAAGCAGTGTTTGTTTTTTTCTTCTTCAAAATGACACTCGCTTCAAAATCAGCACACACAAAACCTCACCGACTATGAACAACATCGGTAACCACGAAGCACCGGGTTCCAATTTTTTGTTCCAAACGAAAAACGTCTCTATTATCAAATAACCACAGTACATACCAAAGATCGTTCTCTGGAACTAAAAATTCACTAGGTTCGAAGCGTTCTCAATCCACTCACTGATCCAAGAACCTACTGATCCCAATTCAGGTGCCAACTCTGAACGACAAGAATCTGATGACTGAAGTACAGCAGGCACTCAAGGCCATTCACTCATTCAATGATGATATCACCAATCAGGTACACAGAACACAACCAAACCATATTTTCCAATTCGTGTAAGCTCACTATGATTTTTCCACCTTTCTCTATCCTATGTCATTCCTACCAATAGCGATTCTCACATGATGAACCCACGCAATCTCAATGTCCCTAGTTCCCGCTGAAAAAACTCTCCACATGTCCGGAGATTAAAATGAGAAACTATTTTAGATCTGGTCGATCCTGGCTGGTATTCTCCATCTGGGTAATCTGTCCTTCATCGACATTGACTCCACTGAGGGAGGGTCGTCCGTCAAGGAGCGTGCGACCCTTGCAGCTGCAGCAAAGATGCTCGCCCTGTCGGAGAAGGAACTGGCAGAGGCACTCTGTGGAAAGGTAGCGAAGCTCGGAGAAATTCCCTATTCGAAGCAAACTTGCCGTATATCAAAACTCATGCCACTTCTAGCACATATCCCATGTGTGAAACCGTGAAGTTCAATGTTGCCTCCTTGGTTATTTTCCTGAGACATAAGTCTCTAATTCGCACAGAATAACATGCGACCGTAACCCATTTCCAGACGGTAGCAGCAGCTGGTGATATCGTCTCTAAGCTGCACTCTTCATCAGAGGCCGAGTACACTCGAGATGCAATGGCCAAATCAATCTACGAACGGCTTTTCTCAAAGATCGTCGCCCTTATCAATGATTCCATCCTCATCGCCAATGGTTAGGATATGATCTTTGATCTCTAATCTATGATCTTTATCTCTAGTAAGAAATTACAGGAGAGAACCCAAACCTGGAGACCGAACAGTGTGAATATTTTTGTGCAGCAAAGGCATCCGTATCAAAAAATGCTTCTCAAAACTTGCATAGAACTCGTGCATGTAACCGCAATGTGCCTTCCGCTCCTCCTTCTACTCGATATTTCAAACTACTTCTCCTATCTTTAAAGGGACCCGGACACACAAATGAAGTAAAGTTCAGAAAAACGAGCTGATTTTTCTGAGAAAAACTTAAAAAACCGAACATTTTTACAATTTTTTTAAAAGGAGTTATGATTTTTCAAAGTTGCGCATTTTGGCCGTGCGCCCCGGCATACTGTATTTAGCGGCGCTAACCACAGTATGCCGGGGCGCACTGCTAAAATGTGCAACTTTGAAAAATCATAACTCCTTTTAAAAAAATCGTAAAAATATGCGGTTTTTTGAGTTTTTCTCAGAAAAATCAGCTCTTTTTTCTGAACTTTACTTCATTTGTGTGTCCGGGTCCCTTTAAACCTTTTTCTTGGTGCAAATGGGCAGGGTCCTTCTCTCTTTCACTATCGCACAAAACTACAGTACCCCTCGGAATACCGTCTCCCTTCAGGTCACCGTTCTGCCTCTGTCATCGGTGTGCTCGATATCTACGGTTTCGAGATCTTTGGATCGAATTCCTTCGAGCAACTCTGTATCAACTACTGCAATGAGAAACTGCAGCAATTGTTCATTACTCTCGTTCTCAAACAGGAACAGGAAGAGTACACGAGGGAGGGAATCACATGGATGCATATTGACTACTTCAATAATCAGGTAGATACCGTAGTCTCGGGTACGGTAGGGTAATACCAGAAGGAACTACTGTAGTCCTTCATTGAGTATGGTAGATGAACACAGAAAGATGTACCGTAACCCTCATTCAGATAATCTGCGACATGATCGAATCGCCGAAGAAGGGAATACTGGCCATTCTCGATGAGGCGTGCGCCTCTATCGGAAAAGTTACTGATACGGTAAGTATGAATCTTCACCCATATCAACATCTCCTTTCTGGTGAGGTGAACGAACATTCTTCATGTTTTCATTCCCCGTGTAGAAAATGACTCTTTCTGTCATATTTTCTCCAGTGAAAACTGGCAAATAAACTGGATGACTAGTGAGAAAGTGGGTGCGATAACGATTCCGAGAGAGAGAGAGATAGATAGGTACCAAGATGGATTGCAAATCGTTTGTGTGTGTATCGAGTGACTAATCTGTTACGCGAGGCACTATTCTTTCTTAATCCCTCCACTTACTCACTCAACCTTCTCCCACTTGGGGGATGATGAAGGAAGTTCCTTCGAGTAAGTATCAGGGGCTTTGAATTGAATCTAGAGCTGCATCAAACAGAATGCCAACTGCACGATACAATCAGCGTGCGAAACCTAAAAGCGCCTGATTTAACATCCCCAAATTTAGATGGTTCAAAACTGAATAGAATACGATCTTGCAGGTGTTCCTCAAGGAACTGGACAAAGCCTTCGGTGGTCACAAGCACTACTCGAGCAGAGGAGTCAATCTGAGTGATAAGACACTCAAGCATGAACAGTTCAGGTAATTAGCACAACAAATCACTTGGAAACATGAAAGCAACACTATGTACAGACAAAAAAAAACACAAGCGCTCGTAATCAGCAACAATTCCTTTGTTTCACGAAAATTAAAGATCCTTCAGGATCACTCACTACGCTGGCGACGTCACTTACAACGTGGAGGGATTCATGGACAAGAACAGAGATACTCTCTATCTCGATATCAAACGATCCCTTTATCACTCCAAACACGGCCTTCTCTCTTCTCTCTTCCAGGATGGAGCCAAGTCCCGGGCTGAGGTACCGTATCCCCCTCTACAGTACCCTCATTCTACCGTATCCTCAGGTTGGTCGCCGCCCTCCCACTGCCGGTTTCCTCTTCAAGCAATCAATGTCTGCACTGGCCACTCAATTGGCATCCAAACAGCCCTTCTACATTCGATGCATCAAACCGAACGATGAGAAGAGTGCGCGTTCATTCGATAAGGAGAGAGTTGATCATCAGGTGATATTGCGGTTTCAACGAGGCAATGTATGCAGTGAAAACACCATGAGACAATCACCGAGTCATGGTTAGTATCCAAAACAACACAAAGCAACATCTCCAGTCAATACCATGCAACTGCGATCAAATCCCTCTAATTATCCTCCATCCTTCTCTCCTCAGGTCCGTTACCTCGGTCTACTCGAGAACGTTCGTGTGCGTCGCGCCGGTTTCGCCTACCGTATGGAGTACGGTCGCTTCCTGCAGAGGTACCGTACCCTCTTCTACCGTATCTCAGTTACCGTATCCCTTCAGATACAAGCTCCTGTGCAAGAATACGTGGCCGAATCCTCGTCGTGGAGGTCCGAAGGAGAATACTCAGATGATTCTGGGAGAGATGGGTCTCGTCAAAGATTGCGAGGCTGGAAAGACCAAGATATTCATTCGATCTCCTCAGACAGTTTTCGCTCTCGAGGAAGCGAGAGCAAAGAGAGTTGTCGATGTCGTCGTGTTCCTCCAGAAGGTACTGTAGACCCCACCTACCGTATCCCCATCAATCGATAATCTAGATGACCCGTGGTACGCTCGCCCGTAGACGATACCGTAGGATGCTCGCAGTGAGGAGAATCATCGGAGCGTATCGACGATACAAACTCCGCTCATACATCTTCTCGGTTATCGATGCATTCAGGTACAGTATCTCAATCTACCGTAATCAATCGATATTCAGGGGTGTTCGTACGATGTCCGATCTCGGCAAGTCTATTCGCTGGCCTGCCCCTCCTCTCGTCCTCAATACATTCGTTGCTCGAATGAGGAAGATGCACCATCGATGGAGAGCTGCTGTTATCGTCTCCCGCATTCCGCCCCATCTCAGGTAATGTGCCTCTACAGTAATCAATATCTACCGTACTCCCTCTCAACTACCGTAATCTCTCCTCATTCAGGGAGTGCTTCCACCCCAAGATCGCGGCATTCGAAGTGTTCAATGGTCGTCGCACACATTGGGGCTACCACAGACGATGGATGGGCGATTATCTCACTTCGGTTAGAGAGATCAAAGATCAATCTGTTTAACTACCCCCTTTCCAGCCGAACGAGTTGCCTAATCTGAGCAATGTGTCGTACAGTGGGGCGATGTCACAGATTCGAACGCAGCATCCCTACTCGAGAGTACTCTTCTCATCATTATTCCATGTACGAATTACAGTCCCACGTTGAAACACGAATACACATTCCCATTTCGTCATCAAACATTCGACAAAAAACGTACAGTCAAGTATTCGTCATGCTTTGCAGAAATACAACAAGTTCAACAAGAGCGCCATTCGAATCCTAGTAATCACGGACAAATTCATCGCCAAGATAGATGCCAAGAAGATGAAGCTAATGAAGGACCCCATCCCGCTACAGAAGGTAACATTGGTCAGGATAAGGGGGAGATAAATCTAGGAACACAGGTCAGTCGAGTGTCCGTGTCTCCCGATCACAACGGACTCGTCGTCTTCCACGTAGACGACAACGATCTCGTCGCTTGTCTGAGAAATGAGAAGAATGAAGAAAGAGTAGGAGAACTCGTGGGAAGACTACTCGCACATTGCGATGAGTAAGGGAATGGAGTAAGAATATTGAGACTTACAACACAATTGTAGAATCGGAGCGAAACGACCTACAATCAATATAGCGCCTACTCTACAGTGTACTCTGGGAAACAAGCCGAGATCTCTAACAGTCCACAATGGCGAACCTCACTCCATTCCGATTTTCAAGAGCAATGGAAATAGCATAGACTTAATCTGTGCTCTCACATCTCACTGACCCATTTACTCGGTAATAAATCCATTCCACCCTAGTCACCGTTTATTCATTCCATTACCGGTTTAATGTACTACCCATTGATATAAAAGTATTTCAATAAATTGTGTGAAGCAAAGAATATCCACATTGAGCACCCAATAATAACAACGATTTATTGAACAACGATCAAACAATTAGAAAACCATAGCGTGGGGCTGCTGGTTCTTCCTGATGCTGAATCGGGTGCTGAAGTATCCGCGGAGGAACTTGTGCTCGGGGTGTTTCTTGATAGCAGTCAGGACGGCCTTGTCGACGAGCTTCTGGTCGGTCTTGCGCTGCTCGCTGACCTGAAACAAAAGAATTAATCAAGAAACCAGAAGAATATCTTACTTTCCATGATTTTTAGATTTGCAAATTCTTAAATATAATCAGATCAAAAATGTTCTAAAGATTTGCTTGCAAACATACGCTTACTTTTATTATTTCTAACTTATATCCTTTCAACTACTTGCAAGATTCAGGATCTATTAATTATACGAATTCTCGAGTTTTTTTTAATTAGTTTAGGTTTTAAAAAATACAATGTTCTTTAAAGTGGAAACATAACATACCTTGTACTCCTGGTGTCCGGATGCGAAGATGTCGGCCTTCTCGCCCTTCTTCTCAACCTTAGCGTGAGTTCTCTTGAAGTACGCATCGGTGAGAGTCTCGGGGAGCTTGACTCCGGAGACATCGACCTTGGTGGAGGTGGCGATGACGAAAGACTGGGCGATTCTTCTAAGAGGGACGTTGTTGAGCTTGTGAGGTCCTGAAAAAAACGCAAATGAAAATCTTGTAAGCTTGAAAGTGATGGTTCAAATAGAAACTAGATAGATGGAAATTATAATGGCAACGCTAGTTAGGTTTCTAAACGGGAATCACATTCTGATATGATCTGATAGTTATAGACCCTCTTGGGCTTCTACTTCAGGAGTGTATTTCGGAATATGACAAATCTAAAGTTGTCTAGAAGAAAAATAATAATCATACCGGTGACGAGGAGAAGTCCGGACTTCTCGAGCTGCTTAAGGAAGACGACGCGCTTTCCCTTGTGTCTACCGGCGAGGATGATAAGCACGGTTCCGGGGGTGATCGACTTTCTGAGGGACTGCACCTTAGGGTTTCTGCGAACCTTGGCGGCAGTATCAAGAACGTGATCCTCCTTGAGGAAGGTGGGCTGCAAAAATTACGATAACAATACGGTTCATTTTCAAAGGCCAATTTTCGTAACACGTTCTAATCCAATGAAATAGCATAAACATGCCCGACAATTATAATTCTACAACACCAAAAAAAAGGTATAAAGAATAATACTCACTCCCTTCTTGACGAGAACCTTACGGTCTCCTCCGTTCTTGGATCCTCCGACCTTGTTGGTGACGAACTTGGCGACAGGGGCAACGGCCTTCTTGGCGACCTTCGTCTTCTTGTTCAGGGCGGTTCCACGCTTGTGGTACATGCGAGCTGCCGAGAATCTCATGATTCCGGTGGCAAGCTCATAATTGCGCCTGAATCTAGGCGTCGCTTTCTTGGCACCCGCCATTTGAGTATCTGCAAGAACATGGGTTTAGGACAGCGATAAAATGGACTCGAATCGGATCAACGTCGAATTCAATCGATATCAAATGAATATAACGTGAAAAACGATGAACACTGTACGAAAAAAGTTCAAAAAAGAAAAATTCATTTGGGATTTTACTTCACAGGGGGTACTGTAGGTGAATTGCCTTCGTTCTTTCGCTCTAGGAGTACTGCTCTTCGAAACTACGGGCAAATTGCCAAGTACAGTATCCCATGGATCAATGTGTCACTTTAATGAATTGCTGAATTTGAATTTATTTTTTTGTTTTCGGTTTAAAAAAGCCGTTTTTATTGATTTTCCCACGATTCCAAGTTAATTTTGCACTTAAGTTTGATGTCAACCTCAAACCCCGATGGGCCTCCGGAACACAAGAATGACTTCTTCTCGCCTAGAGCGTATCAGGTACGAAAATCTTCATTCTTGCTAAAAACGATTTCTTATTTTTTCAGGTAGAGCTTCTCGATAAAGCAATCAAGAAGAACACCATCGTTCAACTAGGCACTGGTTCCGGAAAGACCTTCATCGCAGTTCTGCTAATCAAGGAATTTACGGTACAACTGCGTCTGCCTCTCGCAGAAAATGGCAGGAGAGCCTTCTTCGTCGTTAACGCAGGTTATTTTATGCAATAAAACTTATGAACTATCGGATATTGCAGTCGCCCTTGTCGATCAACAAGCAGAGCACATCGAGGTGCACACTGCACTTTCGGTTGGTAGAGCTCACGGTAATCTGAATACCGACATCTGGACGAGCAAAGCTGCTTTCGATGCATTCTTCCAAGCTCACCACGTTAGTTTCTCTTTTTTATCATACCATTTTTATCTATCAATTGCAGGTTGTCGTAATGACAGCCCAAGTGCTATACGATCTGTTATGTTGTGGATATCTCAAATTTCCATCGATTGCTTTGATGATCTTCGATGAGTGCCATCACGCCCTCGGAGGCAATCATCCATACAGGAAGATCATGGATCTTTATCTTTCGGAGCAGAAAGGCAAGTGATTCATCTTAAGATCGATTATTGATCAATTGACTCTAGAAGTGCAACCGCGCATCCTCGGTCTCACTGCATCTCTTATCAATGACAAGACTGATCCAGACACTCTGGAAAAGAAGCTGTACAAGTTGGAACGAATTTTAGACTGCGATATCGAGACCTCTTGCGACTTAGTCTCGGTCAGTTTTTTCTAATAAAATTTTTCTAATACAATTGGGCTTTGTAGGTGTCGAAGTACGGTGCTCGTCCGAAGGAACATGTTATCAAGTGCAAGAACTACCGATACAACAACCCTTACAGTTCAGAGACTCTGAGATTACTGGTAAGAGACTCTTTCAAATTAACTGAAACCTTGATTATACATGCCAAATTTTAATTCTGTGTCGTTACATCTGTGCTATTAGATATTAATTTAGGAATCAGTGAAGGAATTCTGTTCTACGACGCAAGAATTCCATCCCGAACTCGATAAGGACGTGCGGAAGTCTCTGAATGATGCATTGACCAAGACTATCTCTGTCATCAAGCAACTCGGACCATGGACTGCTTTGAAGGTACCACATACCAACTCCCAATCTCATCTGATACAAAGTGGTTTTTTTGTTTGTAGGTAGCTGGAATTCGTGAAACTGAATTCAAATTTATGAAAAGGCACACGAAAATTTTCGGAGTGAAGCAGAAAGATTTCCTTGCTCTCGGAGAGACCACAATGAATACAGTACGGAGGCTACTCGAACCAAAGGTTGTTTACTCCTCTTTCCGACTTCAACAATTATTGCATCCATAGTTTCAGATGAAATTCCAAAAGATCCAAACTCTGTTCGAGTCGCTCCCAGAGAAAGTTGTGAACCTACTGCAAGCGTTGGATACGTACCATCCCGATGTATGTTTATCGTTCTTGGGACTAATACTGTACCCTAAATAGATGGAAATATCGATTTTCTAGAAGCAAATGGCTAAGAAGGGCAAAGTGGACCATCTGTCTGGAATTGTGTTCGTTGAGCAGAGATACATTGCATTTGCCCTCCATTTGGTACTCAAACACGCGATCAAACTGGACCCGGATCGATTCGGATTCATCAATCCCGATTATGTCATTGGAAATTCAAGCAATAGTCTGGAGTCGAAAGCGAGTGAGGAAACACACAAGAGATTGGAAAAGGTAAGATGTATCGATTATGAGCGGATTGGAGCTATTTAGAGGTGATAGTTTAACAACGATCGTTCTGAGATATTTGACTTGTGAATGGGTTAAACTAAAGCGACTATTCAATTTTCAAGGTTCTGCTGCAATTCCGCAAAGGTCAGCTCAATTTGCTCATTGCAACAAATGTTCTGGAGGAGGGAGTCGATGTGAAACACTGCAATCTCGTAGTCAAGTTTGATAGGTACGCATTCTATTCACACTATCTTGATCTATTTAGTCTTGATTTTTGTAGTTACTCTCATCCGTAGTGTTCCGTATTTTTCAGAGTGAAAAGTGTTTGTGTTTTCAGACCAACAAACTTCCGATCGTACATTCAATCGAGGGGACGAGCACGCAAATCGGGTGCAAGTTACTTGGTGTTAGTAGAGGAGAAGGACGCCAAAAACTGCGCAGATGACCTCGCTGATTTTGCCAAGATTGAAAAGGTACGGTAGTAGTTATTGTAGCTCGTAGTCATGGTATACGGTAGTCGGTACAAAGTATTCTGTTAAAAAATAGTTGATTAAATGATTTTGTTTTTTTTTAGTTGCTACTCAATCGTGCGAAGACAGTGCACAATCCATCAGAAGGAATTGAATTGACGTCGATCGATGATCTCATACCACCGTACTTCGTTGAGAAATCAGGAGCCAAGTTGTTTCTATCGAATGCCATCCAACTGATCAACAAGTGAGTCAACCAGTTATTTTATGTTTCATTGTTAGTGTATGATGTCTTTAGAATTCAAGGTTTATTAGTTCCAGATTAATGTCAAAATCAAATTTCCCGCTGGTTCCGGGTTTCAGTTTAGGAATATGAAATTACGAGGTTTGTCTGGGTGATACCATCTTTATTCGGTGGATGTAATATCCACAAATCTGTCTTTCGGTTCTTTCTGTTTTCACTACTGTATTATGACGGTGCACTAGTTCAAGAGGCAATATGTTCCGTACATACATCAATAACCCTTCATTCTCAGATACTGTGGCAAGCTTCCTTCTGATGTCTTCACTCGTCTCGTTCCTCAATGCAGATTGCTTCCTTCTGAGAGAAATGGATTGGTGGTCTACGGGGCTGAACTTCTCCTTCCCATGAATTCCCCTCTCAAGACTGCCATCTATCTCGATGAGAATGAGGCTGTATCGAACAAGAAACTGGCACAGATGATGGTTGCATTCAAGGTATGATTGGAGAGCTATTCTGGGTAGTAGATGTTGTCGCGGTTGAATTGGGGTATCACATATTGCAACACCTGACAAAATCGGGCTTCAACAATGGTATGTTCTTACGAAGGAAGATCCAAAACGATGGTAACGAGTGACGGATTCTAAAAAATGAAAATATCATGAAGAAATAAGAGGAGTTAACATTTAATGTTGAGTAACAACTTGACAAATTGCAGGCGTGTCAGGAGCTGCACAAGATAGGAGAATTGAACGACCATCTACTGCCCGTCGGAAAAGTGGTGAGTAACATTGTTCTTTTGATTGTTTTTTTTTTGATTTTTTGATTTTTGATTCTTTTGATTGTTTGAAGTTTGTTTGTTGAACAATTTTTTATGGAATTGCTGAAGATGTACTACATATGCTAGGTGCTCCGACTCATACCTAGAGAATGAAACATCGAATGTGATGAGGTGTCGAAATTGGTAATTTGATGAGTTGTAATACGACGACGATCCTGGAATCGTATCGAAGAATAGTTTTATTAATTACTGTATTCTTCGTGCACATGACGCATCTTATTGTTAGTTTGGAGAGTGAATCACGAAAGAATATTGTGAGAGAACAGCATGACTATTCAGGAAGCGATGCTCTCTCTATTGGATGACGACCCCGATGAGAACACTGATTCGTATTCTGTCAGAGTGGGAAGTATGAAGAGGAAGCAGTTGTATGATAAGAAGGTACGAAAGAGTCCCGATCTAGGAATGATACAAATTGATATGTGTATATTGTATTTTAAACTCAGTATGCTGCATTAATCACGACATATTCCCTGGGTGTATTTATGTGGTGGGTGAAACATCAGAGTTGGGATAAATCGTTGGATAAGTAGGTGGGATAAATCTCCAGGTCCTAAGGGGTTTGTTCAAATTGGCCTTTAAATGTGGTATGAATATGTTCTTTCGGGAGGAGTACGGGAAGAAATCTAGCAGATCTTCCTTTTCAGACAGCATCAGTTCTTCAATCGGCTCTTCCTCATGAAGACGAGGAACTTCTTCTATACGTATTGGATATCGATCTAATCGTTCCCCTTCCTCCCGATGAAATTCGATCGAAGAAGAGGGAAATACTCAATCCGAAGACTGCTGAGATGTGCTTCGGTTTCCTATCGAGGACCAAGATACCAAAGGTAGACCATAATCTTCAACAAAGTAGTCAGTGATAAAGACAAATTGGCTGGTGTTTAGGGGTTTCTTTTTCTTTTTTTGGGGGTTTTTTCACAAAAGCAATTTGGTCATTTCGGTTATTAATTTTGGCAACTTTCCCGTGCAAATAATAGGATAAAAAATGACAGCTGTGATAGAACAAAATATGTGATTTGTTGTTTCGACAGTAGGATAAGTTGGTGAAATGGGATACGCTGATGCTAAGAAGTAAACGTCCAGTGGAAATATATTGATTAATGAACCAATAAGTGAATGATCCTTGTTCAGATTCCTCCATTCCCGGCTTTCCTCCGTCAAGGGGAGAGCAGAGTGAACATCGTTCTCTCTCCAAAGAAATTGATACTCGATGATGAGACACTCACTTATCTTAAGTGAGTTAGATGATATTTTGGAGTTTGTGCGTCAACAACAATGACAGTATTGCGTTATTTCATGACTATTCGCTTTACGAAATTTAAGAAACGTAAATAACGCAGGTTAGATCTTTTGTTGTTTTGCTGGGTTATTTCAATGAATCGCATCAAAGGATAAATTGATACATGTGTTCTTTAGACTAGATCCGATGATATTGAAACACAAAGCTAATGGGCAGATGCGAATTCCAAATTGCATACTTTTTTTTGAATAATGGTTTGCCTTTTCAGACTGTTCCATCACTACATCTTCCGATCGGTTCTCCAGTTGACAAAGGATTGTCTCGAGTTCAGACTCGATGAGGCCACTCCCCTTCAGACAATTATCGTCCCTCTCGATAGAAGTGAGTGATGATCACTTGGTGATTTTGAGATATAATTACGATATGAGAAGCTTACAATTGGTTGGTTTAGTTGTTAATATGAGTATCTACCCTCAATTAGGAAATAGTAGATGATGTCACTTGCAGTCACTGGTCCGAATGGATCAGAGGAGTATAGTCTGAAGATGGAATACGTGAGGGAAGTAGTGCTCAATATGGAGGAGATGCCCAGAGTTCCCAAGGAAGACGACAGGAAACAGTTAGTTTATTTTTTTGTCGATACAAATTAATAGGAGATGTATTAAAAATGACTCACAAAAAGTAATTTCCTAGAGTGCTACGGAAGAAGAAGACATTTTTATTTTAATAAAAAATCATTTCATGAAATCAAAGGCACTCATTTCTTCCGATTATCTAAGATAGGTGAAACTTGAATAATGAGAGTGCGGCATAGTTATTAAAGTCAATTTTTTAATAGCCTTGATTCGATTCATTGAACGTTGTACACTGTCATACCAGAGTGCGCTTTTCCCTACGGAGGACGGGTCGCGGCCGCGTCCCGGTTGCTAGATCTATTAGAGGGTGTGTGCTAGACGCGACGGGATAGAGAGAGGAGGAGGAGAGAGAGAGAGGAGGGGCGGAGTTAGGGAGGAGACGCGGCAAGGAGCTCCCTGGCTCAGGTATGTACACTGTAGAAGATCATGAAATAACCTATCTACATAGTATCTCTTCTTCTTCAGCTTCAAATTCGTTGCCTCCGAGTGGGAGGACCGAGTGGTCATGCCGTGGTACAGGAATGTCCAGCAGCCAACATTCTTCTACGTCATCGATGTGAGTTGTAACCTAGACTAGGGAGGTTACCCAGTGGTGTATAGTATTCGATCTACAGTATCCAGATCATACCGTAATCGCTCTTCAGATTCATTCGTCGCAATCTCCTTCGTCTCCCTTCCCCGATGATGATTTCAATTCCTTCAATGAATACTTCAAGAAGAAATACAATCTGGAGATCTACGATCAGGAGCAATCACTGCTGGAGGTGGAATACACTTCTAAGTGAGAACATTATGAGTTATTATCACAGCTATTACTCTATAGTTAATGTGTTACGGCACAGGGTAATCCAGGTAACATATGATATGTTATTTTTTTGTTTGATGAATGTCGAAGTTTCAGTTATAGTACTCAAAAGTTAACATTGGTCATTAGTCGATACGAGCTTGGTGTTCCCTAGAATAATCATATTTGAAGCAATTTTGCTAGTTTCACATTTCCCCTATCTCATTTCTGTTTCACGCGATGGTCTTGTCTCGAGCCAAACTGTGTTAAATAATTTTCGTCAATCTGAGTCCCAATCTCCTGCCTTTCAGTCGTCTTAACCTTCTCCTTCCTCGTCATCGTCCCTCTCGACAACGTACGACCAAATCAGGAGGACCATCGAATCAGAAACAGATATTCGTCCCTGAGCTACTCGATCGCCATCCGATCTCAGCCCGTCTATGGCACTCCATATCTGCCATACCCGCATTCTTCTATCGGTCAGTGGGGGGAAATGGTAGTTGTGGGTTGCAACGATGCTACATAGATTCAGTTGTTAGGTGTGTCTCGATTAGTCGGTGGTAGCCTTTCAATAAATATGTATTATTATCGTGTTTCAAACGGAAAGCAAGATTTGGGTTGCACTATGGATAGGTATATTGATGGTGTGATTAAATGATTTGATCGGTTGATGGCAGGGACGGAATAATAAATCTTCAATTCAGAATGAATGCTCTCCTCGTGGCAGACGAGATTCGTAGTCGTATTATGAGGGAAGCGATTGGATTGAGTGAGGACGAAGCCACGCCCACTGATGAATGGATGTGGAAACCACTCGCTTATCCAACTACTGCTGTGAGTTGGAGATAATCATTGAACGAGGGGGGGGGGGTGTAGTCTGACAATGAGGCGGTAGAACGGTTATCTCTTTATCAATTCTAGTCTCGATTTGTACAATACAGTAGGACTATTGGCGCTGCAGTGATTTTACATATGCTGGAGTTGCGAGATGCCCTCGATGAGATGTCGGGGTGCAGTTAAAAAAACCATTCTCATTGTCAGGAGGAGCGTTCTCAGACGATGGTGACGAAGTTGAATCAGTTGAGAGCAGATAAGGAGGAGTACACACCGAGTAAGAAGAGGAAGGGAGGATCAAGTATTGCAAGTGGACACAGTGAGGTATTGTCATTTCATTAATTGTCTTGGGCTTTTGTACGCAATTGCATTCGTGTTTCAAGAAGATGTGATACTGCTTGTGGGAGGAGTGGTTTTGATTATAATGCCTCTTTCACGGGAAAATAAATCAATACAATGTCATTTCTAACATAATGGAGATTACATTTCTTATCATCAGATTTGAGAATCGTTTGGTGAACTAGTCGCACACGAGTTTCACTCTGCTGTGATATCACCAGAGTTTGCTTTGCTCTTGATTCCTGGTTTGGTGCTCCGACTTATTAACAATTATATTTTCGCTATGTGTTTTATGTCATGATCAATAGTGTAATTGTAGAAGCAATTCGAGATTGGAGTGTGGGATCCCGCACTTGCGGCCGAATTCGTGCCCGATGATGCTGCTATCAAGAAGGTGAGTACGAGTTTCAGTGTTTGATTATGATAGTGGGATTGTGATTATTCTCAATGATATGAGATTATGTTATGAAAAAATCCCTATTCTTTCGCAAGTTGTCAAAAAGGTGTATACAGGTTTTAGTCGGTGATGTTAAGTTAGTTTGGCTCGAGAAGGGGATTGATAGGAAAAATGCATCTTATTTTACAAAAAGTTTTGATTGTCTATGTATACCAGGGTGAGTTGTGTTTTATTGTTAGACTATAGGATGGGTCCGGAGCGACTGGCCGATGTTGATCTTTCTCCTGTTACTAAAACTATAACAAGAGTTCTCGGCTAATCTGCGTGTAAGGGTGTCATTTGTAACAATATTTCTTTTAGGTTGACGGTTGGTTGGAGGAGACGGCGGGTCTCCATGGGACGGAGATTCCCCAGAAGGGAGGAGATCTATCAGATGATGAAGAGAACTACGAACACGCACTATACTTTGATCGATCCAATTTCATCAGAGATAGTCTCAGTGAGTATTAGATTATAGGGGGAGGGGGCTTGAAAGATAGTTGCCGAATCGCGGAATAATTTTGGTTTGAAGAACTAGGCAAAGTGATGTTTAAAATTCTGCAGATAGGCAGAGGAGAGTGAGTCCTGGGATAATCCTTTCATCGTTTTTGAATACAAATAATTGATATTGTGACAAATTAAGAATCGTATTCTCATTCTTTTGGACCGTTTCCTCGATATCATATTTCTCTTGAGGACACATCGGCGTTCCGAGTGACGACGTGCAGGAGTTGGGATGGGGAGAACTGCCCAGTGAGATTGTCGTCGCTCCTTTCGTCAGTTTATCTTTCCAATTTACTAGATTATTTCCAACATTTCATGATCAAGATTGTTACATTCCAGATGATCCTTGATGGCGGGGAGGGATCACAGATAAATCTGAATGGTCTAATGGCTGATATCGAGAAGGTTCTTCCCTCTACCTCTCCTCCTTCTTCTCCCAAGGAAGAATTGACCACTACTGCACCCGGTGATACCAAGTACATACCCAAACAGGTATACTGAGAATTTGAGATTTTGATAGGGTGTCTCCGTCTGATTGATTGTACTTTCCACGTTCACTGAAGAGCTGATGAATCGGCGAAACGAGAAAGTTGCTAGTAGTTGAATCAGAGTATCATGCTTACATCTTCGATAGCGTGCTCCCTTCACTCGTAGTTATTGTTCTTTGATGGTTTAGAGAAGCGAGATTGTAACAAGATACTGTGACCTTGTTTCGAAATGATCTCAAATCTCCAATTCAGTTGCTCGAGTTATGGGATGGTCCAGTGGAAGTGGATGATGATCGAGAGAAGGGAAGAAAGGAAGAAGTTATTGATCTTATCGCATTCGATAATGATGTCGAACCATGTTAGTTATTTTTGTCATTGTAGATGAATACTTTGTAGTTGTGCGAAGATAGACGCGATTAGAGCTAAATCAAATGTAGGACAAGCAACAATAGAAGCAAAGCATGTGAAACATGAACCGTATTGGTAAATGAATGACATATTTTGCAGTAAGGAAGCGGCGTAGGCTGATGAATCATACTGCTATGATTGAGAATAAGAACCGTATGATTTATTTGTGCACTATTCAATAGCCTAGTACCTTGATGTTCATGATACACTGGGGATAGATGAGTTGGACGAGTAGGCGGAGCTCGATCAAGTATAGCAATCGCCTCTAAAATGATGATTACAGTCGATTCGAAATCAGCGTCACCGCCCATTCGAAAGGAGAAGAAGGAAGGAACGATTGATGATGAATTATCTCAATTGGAAAGAGGAGAAGAAGAGAAAGCAAGGAGAGATCATGAAGCTGCTATGATTGTATCCGAGAAGGAAATGAAAGAGGTAAAAAGGGGCAAGGGGGACATTGATGTGATATGAGCAGGAGGAGTAGAGCTTCACGGAATATATTAGTCTGAAGCATTGTTCTCAAACATAGTTATTGTGTGGTTCTCGTCGCTAGAAAAATGTTTTACTCCAATTCCCTGAAAGGGCGTTATTGTTAACTAACTAGAAGAGGGAGAACCGAGTTTCGCTGATGTGATAAGTTGACCTACAGTTCCTGTATTTGATGCACGATCGGACATTAGGTTAAACTTTTTCTACAGTACATAACACTGCTCAACGTTGTCTCCCCATTGTAGGGCGAAGTGCTCGCATCTCCCCTGGCGGATCCTCGTTTCTCCTTCCATCATCCATCTCGATCTGTGGCCATGGGAGGATATTTCATTGAAAGAGAAGAGGGAGTGGAGGGAGAGGAGAAGGCTCCCTTTGGAGTATCACCCTCTCTCATCCTTGCTGCACTCACGACGAGCAATGCTAATGATGGTCAGTTGGGGAAGTGGGGTGGGAAATATTGCAGATGAGGGGGTCGTTCGGAATAAGGGGAAAGGGTGAAAGATCTGGAGAAAAGTGTTTTGTAAAATAAACTAGCCAGATCAGCATTGTGATTGGCTGGATACAAACCTATTTGTGATCAAAGTGTAACCAGAGAATGCATGGATGAAATACTGTTTCATTTTTTCAACCGATTTTATTGCATCGACTGAAACTGTTAGGAATACTTGAACTTCTGAGGACGATGAAACCAGAGACGACAGGGTTAACTTGGTTTGCTATCAATAATAATATCTCCTCTCGTCAGGTATGAATCTAGAGCGATTGGAGACGATTGGTGATTCGTTCCTCAAGTATACAGTCACTGACTTCCTATTCCATAGCCATCCCGATCTACATGAGGGAAAATTATCGTTTGCGAGGAGTAAAGAGGTACGGTAGGGGAGGGGAGGGGAGGGGAGGAGGAGATACTGCAACCAATTGAGATACATTATTGAAATTGTTTTATCTGCTTAGCTATAGAGGATATACTGAACCGAGAATTCGCTAACTGGAAATAGGCTGATTGAAAAAATTGGGAAGGAGATGACAACTGTAGATGGCCCGGGTTACAGTAGTTGATTGCAGGTGTCCAATTGCAATCTGTATCGATTGGGGAAGAAGATCGGTCTTCCCTCGATAATCATTGGCAGCAAATTCGATGTACAGGATGGATGGTTGCCCCCATGGTGAGCAGTTGGTGTTATGTTTGAGGAATTTCGCAAATCTGAAATGTGATGATTAGTTGTTTTCACTCTGACCAGCGAAGTTGGTGCTGCACTGTGTTCATAATATTAGGAAGGAAAGGTGACTGGCGATCATTGAGTGTTATGTATTCTAAAAAGGTCAGAAATAGTTCATTATCATATTCTCATGTCAGCTACGTACCGTCGATCAACTTCAAGGCGCCGAACAACGATGACGCCGAGAAGAAAGATGAGATTATGGAGAGAATGCTGAATGGAGAAGAAATGATCAAGGAGGTGAGAAAATGATGATGATAAGTCATTGGTCTTGGGGTAATATTTTATTAGTACTAAATTTGCAAGCTTCAAGCATCGGGAGAGCGAATGAAGTAGTGAGTGTAAAGCCCTTCTTCAGAATATCCCAGTGACTGGATGGGACGAGCGACCGGACAGTGGAATCGAGGATGGAGTGGAGACTATCAATCTCACCAAGGTAGACATTAATGTGATTGTGACTAGGTGAAACGATGTTTCGGTGCTTGAAGATAATCGTAGTAGAATGTATTCTTAGATTCCATTAGCGTGTGCTTTTCATAAAATTTAAATATTCAGGGTAATATTATGACTAAGTGCACGGAGGTTTCTTGATCAAACGATAAGCTAATTTTACTCGCATCTTAGATCTCGTTTCGATGAACATTCACAAATATAAATACTTCATCTGGTTGGGGAATTGCAGCAATTGATGCTGAGTTTCATGTTTGAGTGATAGGCAGACTATTCTTTTAAGTTTGAATCTCCTATCTCAGCCAGTCTAAATAATACTAAAGTGTCTATCTACTGCTTAATTAACGTATAACATTTCAGCCCGCTCCAGATGCTCTCGATGACCTCTCTCCTCTTCCATACAATCTTCTCACTCAACAGTACATCTCTGACAAGTGTATCGCCGATTCAGTGGAAGCACTCATCGGAGCCCATCTACTATCACTCGGACCACAGAGGACATTGCAGGTTAGCGCAGTAAAGATTGAGAAACCAGGTTGACCGAGGTTGCATTGCCAGCACAAAGGTAGATTAGTATCTGTTCTTTAATATTGTTTTCTTGGTTGTTATAACGAAATATAAATTCGATAAGAAATGCTAATAGAAGTTCTTGGTGATACTGTTTTTAAAACAATAGGAGGATTGATCTTTGATCCTTCCCTCCTTGCAGATGATGAAATGGCTCGGTCTGAAGGTGATGACAGAGAAGATTCCCATCGCTCCGCCCCTTCTCCGATATATCGACACGCCACTCTATGTACGTTTGAGATGATTAGCACGTGAGACGGCTAGAAAATTGGGTTTCGAATCTAGAGAGATTCCGGTTTCAAGACTATTTAATATGATGCAACTGTTAGGCGATTTCAATTTCAATCAGTTTACTACTCAAAAATAGGTAATTGGTCTGTTCAGCCTCATCGATCAGAGGAGATGCTCACCGAGTTCTTCGCCAAATTCCAATTGGCTCAATTGGAGGAGAAGATCGGATACAGATTCAATAACAAGGCATATCTCCTACAGGTACGTCAGGGAAGAGGAGAAGGGATACGGTACAATGGATTACTGTAGGAATATCGATTGATTGCAGGCGTTCACACACGCGTCGTACTATCCGAACCGGATCACGGGATGTTACCAGGTGAGGGCCGGTTGCATGAGGGAGGGAAGAGGGGATGGGGATGTAGGAGTTCAATGCTAATTCGATGGTGTATCTAAAAATTAATAATTAATATTAATAATAACATTAGTCACTGAAAATTTTTAAATCACTGGGTAAGATTGCCATGAAACTCATGATTACACGAGGACAAATGTTGAATGATATCCCTCTCTCAGCGACTTGAATTCCTCGGTGATGCAGTGCTCGACTACATGATTACTCGATTCCTCTTCGAACACGAGAAACAATACTCTCCCGGAGTACTCACGGATCTCAGGTGAGGAAGGGTACAGTTGGGGAAAAGATTACAGTGGGATACGGTAGCACCTGGTAAGAGGAATTGATCATAATATATGTTCTAGTTAACCTATCCTGCGAACTATAATCAGATACCGAAAAAGAATCCTGGCAAATATGAAGAGCAAAACCGAGAAAAGCGAGGTGTGAATTTCAGATCGGCGCTCGTGAACAACACGATCTTCGCCTCACTCGCAGTCAAGTACGACTTCCATAAGGTGAGAGAGGGGGATACGGTAGCATTATCGACTAACCTTATTGTTGATCTACTGATTTTGTGATGAAATTATCTACGATTCCTGCGTGCAATTGACTCCGTAGCAGCGGATAGGATAGGTAGGATGGGTGAAACTCGAGAGTCAAGTGAGAATGGGTGGATCTTCTGTTTCTGTTTTCGAGTCATTCTGTATGAAACCACTACTAATTACGACTTTTATGCAATTTCGAGTAATTATTAGAGACGGGGAAGGGTGGGAATACCGATAATGAAAGATATTTCTTTTTTAATCTCCCCTTCTCTCAGCACTTCGTCGCAATGTGTCCGGGTCTTCACTTTATGATCGAGAAGTTTGTCAAATTGTGCAGAGAGAGGAACTTCCTCGATGCGAACTTCCATTGCGAGGTATTTATTATTTTTATTATTTGTTCAAACCGAGTCGAACGTGAATTACTACTGGCAAATCTCTCTAAGTATGAAGTACTGGTGAAACGAGACAGTCACTTGATTCAGTAAATCACAAAATACTGATATTTCCCTGGTGATCATTGTTTGTTTCCAAAGAAATGGGGATTCACATTGATTCACGTTGTAGCCTCAATATTAGAGGTATAGGTGTGAAACATTTATGCATAAGGTTCTCTTCGAATTCCGGTGATATTAGCTCCTTTTCATTTTTTCTTCCCATCCCCTTTCCCTCATTCCAATTCCTCCCTTCTCAGATGTACATGGTGACAACGGAGGATGAGATCGATGAGGGTCAAGAGGAAGACGTCGAAGTTCCCAAGGCAATGGGAGATATATTCGAGAGTGTCGCCGGAGCTATCTATCTGGTTAGTATTGATATTCTGGTTGAGAATTGAGAGAAGTGTGACAAGGCACATGGGAGTTGCACGGGCAGGGATATTCCCGATATTTTGCGCCTTTTCGATACATCGTCCATCAATTTCAATTTAAAAAAGCTAAACATGATTCCTCTAATTTTAAAACCAATTGCTTCGCGTTTCAGGTGTGGGGCATATTTTGAATTTCCGATGAGCAGTTAGTCCTTGGGTGGTTCAAAAGTGCAATCTACAGACCCTGTGTAGTTTCAACCCGGCGAATGCTTATTTCACAGTTAGGTTATATTTCCCTGATTCTAAAATATTCGATTCCGCCACGTTTTCTTGCTCACTATAATACATCTCTTATCTCTCTCAGGATTGTGGTGGTGATCTGGACGTTGTATGGCGAGTGTTCTTCAATCTGATGAGAGAGACGATCGAGGAATGTTGTCGGAATCCCCCTCGTTCTCCTGTTAGAGAACTACTCGAGAGGGAACACGATAAGGCTAAGTTCTCGTCAGTTATTCACATTATTCGGCAAAATTTGACCAAATTGGAGTTTCAAAGAGGCATCAATATATGTAACTGCTTGTAATAATCAATTGGACCGTTGTGTAAACTCAAAACAATTTTCTAACATTGCAGTAAACTGGAGCGTATAATGGAGAAGGGAAAGGTTCGAGTGACAGTGGAGATTGTGAGTGGAAAGGAGAACTTCCGTTTCACTGGAATGGGAAGAAACTATCGTATAGCCAAGACTACTGCTGCTAAAAGAGCACTCAAGTGAGTTGACGGGTACTGTAAAGGGGGATACGGTAGTTGTGGTTACAGTATGCAATCCGGTAATTGCAGGCATCTCAAGGGTATAGACGAGGATAGAAGAAAGAAAGCGGAGAGGAAGAAACAGTTCTGAGCTTCAATTGATTATGATCTCGATTATTTATCCTCTGATCTCTAGATTTTTGTTGTATCGAGTAGAACATTCATTCGGTTTTTAAAGAAGATTTTCGTTGTATTTTATTGGGTAGAAGTGTTAGAAGATCCCCGTTACTAGTATTGCCACCATTTTTGTCGTTCTATCAAATTTTATACTCAATCTGTGATACTCACATACTCGATAGAAATTCCCTTCCTCTCTAATGTAGAATATCGCCATTCATCGCTGTTTTCTTGTTTATGATGCATGGTAAGATTTGCTTATGTTAAATAATGATAAATAAGTATTTCTCTGCACATACTAATTTGGATCTGTGACGCCTGGAAAAATATCATTTAGGAATTGTTTGACTTTGTAGGATTGGGTGATCTGGTTTTTGAAATGAGAAATTGATCTTTGATTTTGCACTTGTTTTCTCATTTGCTCGTTTCGTTTGATATTCGGTGCAGAACTCATGACTTCCTTCTCAGACGACTCAAATATTCCATGCCAAGTGCGAGGATGTTTGCCACTTTTCACGGAATTACTTATTCGCTCCACTATCGTAGAGCAGAGTGGTCGACCGAACTTTGATACCCTGAAAACTTAACTGTAGTTTTCGACTTTACAAATTCCTCAATTCGTCCATCCCTTCAGGATGTCTCCTTTTACCTCTAGATGATTTTAATGCGAGGCGCCACTTGTCAAACAAAAGAAGAGAAGTCTTCCCATCTCTCCTCCTCTTCCTCACTTACTTTCTTTTCACTCCTTCAATGGAGTTGCTGTTTCTGCGACTTTCTGTCTTCCTTCTCATCTACTCTGCACTCTGTCGTGAGTGATATTATCGATTTATTGATCGATACCGTATCCCTCCCAGAGGAAGAAGGTCGATACACGGAATCGATAATCAAAGATATCTTCTCTTCGTACAATAAGAAGATCGTTCCGAATGCGGGGACGACTACTCATGTCATCATGAATATGCCTCTCATGATGCTAATCGATGTGGTACGTCGAAAGATTGCACAAATCTTCATCCTGGTAATTCGTAATCTATTGTATCAAGATGAAACACCTGAGATCCTGGTCAAGCAATGAAATGTCAATGATCTTTTAAAAATATTTTTTTCGGTAAGGAGTACCAATATGTAATATGCCATGTGCAATATGCCTTCAATCGGAAAAAATAGACTTACTTTTGTGAGTTCATTCCCTTTGCAGAAAGAGAACGAGCACTTGGCTCAATTCGTTGTCTCTGATATGAAAACGTGGATTGATCCTCGTCTTCGATGGGATCCTACTCGATATGGGAACAAGACGACCATTGTCGTGCCTGAAGACGACGTATGGCTACCTCCCACTGTGATATACAATGCGTGAGTGATCTTTGATCTTTGGTCTCTGACCATGAAAGATATTGACAGACAGAAAGAGTTGCGTTTATTGTGAGCAGATTCATCAAGAGCCTACTGAAGACAGTGGGCGTGAGAAATTAGAATATTTTCTGCACTTTCGAAATCGATTTCACTCCTCCTTTTCATTATGACTCGTCCAGGGAGGAAACTCAATCCTCATTAGCAAGTGACGGATGTTTACTCAATTTGTAAACATTTCTCATCCAAAAGGCAATGAAACAGAGGACGGGAACTTGCAAAGGAGTTAAGATTCAAAGATCAATTGAAGAGCTCTGGCTAATGAATATTTTGCAGTATCGAGATCGAAGGGCTGATGATGGACAAAGTGAGGAATGTCAAGGTACGATATTTTATCTTCAATTCAATTTTTCGCGCTTCTTTATCCGAATAAAGACGCAGAATGAAGAGACATACTCTTCATTCGTATTCTTCACTCTTCAACTCCTCATTCAATGTCTTCTCAGGTGGACAATACGGGTCGTGTCTTCTGGAATGTTCCCATGTCGTTGACGACCACGTGCAGACTAAAGTAAGTTTACTTTTCCTTCCAGAAGGAATGGCTAATCATGTGAAACGAAGAGCGGCTCAACGAGCGGGTTGCTTCTGTGATAATATAGTGAGGATAATGCTAATCAATAACTTCCTCCCCATACAGAGTTGATTACTTTCCCTTCGACACTCAAACGTGCACAATCTTCGCAACTTCTCCCGTCCTACGAGTTGAAGAGATGAATGCCATAGCTGGAAGGACCAATTCCGTATTCGTAAGTTATCATACCCCCCCCCCACCGTATCCCTACCGTATCCTCTCAGGGAAACGCAGAGTGGACACAGATCGGAGCTCTGATCGACGTGACGACGTACGAGGAGTTTGGCGACACAAAGTTCGATGTGGGTTCACTCTTCCAGGCGAGAGAGTGTGGATAATCGAGAGAGTCTTCAGGTTCGTTATCACGTGAAGATTCGTCGTAATTACGTGTACTACATCATCGTCATCGTTCTTCCGACCTTCCTTCTCTCCGTTCTCACTGTGGCTGGAATATTCACGGCTGCAGGAACGACCGAGATTGTGAGTAGCAGGATAATACTCATCTTCATTTCTCGAACGATCTTTAGATCGGAATCGGTCTCACGTCTCTCCTTGCTCTCTCAGTCATGTTGGGCATCGTTGCTGAGTCATTGCCGAAGAGTAACTCACTCACACTTATGGGTGAGATAAAAAAACCAGTACCTTGTTTGGGACGTTCCTTCTGGTATCAAAAGATCGTAACTGTGTCACTTCTGCAATGCTTTTCCTTCTACTAGTCGCACTAGATCTCTCGTCATTTTCATCTTCGGTCTCTTGTCAATTAAAGCTGATCTCTTCTCCTTCCGCCAGGAATGAAAATAGATGTATGCTTATGAGTAACCCCTCCAGAGATCTCTGTGCAGAAATAGGAAGATACGAAAATGGCTAACGAATCGTACCCGGTTAATCAGAAGATGCAATAGAGTGGGCGGAGTCACAACTTGATCTTTGATCTCTCTCCAGGTTACTATCTCCTCCTGTGCATGTTCGTTGCATCTCTCTCCATCATCGTTGCAGTCGTTCTCTCTCTTGTCATTGAACACTTCTGCAGAAATGTAAGTGGTCCATTCTCTGACCCTCTTCATTTTACGCACACTCTCGTGAATCAAGGCAAGATTAGAGTTGAAATAACATTGATTTATTTTCCGTATGCTATCGTGAGATTGACTAGGAAGCAACTCTATGATTTTCTCTTGAGCGTGAAACATATTTGTTTTGTTATCCGAAGTCTTTCTTAATTTTCGAATAACAAATTGAACTGTCAGGCGTCCTCATATCCCCATCGTGCATTCTACTCATTCGTCTGTGCGAAAAGAAGAAACTTCAGAGAGAAGACCACTCAAGAGATGGAGAGCAACACGGAGAAATCAAAGATGTAAGGAAGTCTGTGAAGATCAAAGATCAATCCTCCCTTCAGTCCTCAGGAGAACGGTCAGATGTTCATTCTCTGTTCGATGATCAGAGAGTACATCGTCCTTCAGACGAGAGTGGAAGGAATGAAAGTGAGGGAGAAGGAGAAGATATGGGTTAGTCTCTGCAAGTCATTTCTTTTTTGTAATTTTATTTTTTTTATTTTAGTTTGATCCAAATTTCTTTAGGAAGCCCCCTCCTCTGTTTATTAGTAGATAGTTTCTTCCAATCTGTCCAGCTTTCAACCATGTTGCTGCAAAATAAAGTTCAAGAACGAAGTGTGAAACATATTTGAATCAATATTCTCTTCAGATGTCAAAGGAATGGCGACGTCTCTTCAATCGCGTCGAAGTTCTCATGGTTATTCTGTTTCAGGTACTGTATTCATCACTTTTGACATAGGAGCCATCATAAATTATAATTAGGGGCCACAACGCACATAGCCGATTTTACACGACGGGGTCAAAAGTATATTCAAACTATCCCTCATGGACCCAATAACATCATGCTTTTTACCGTTTATCGATATCGTGTCTATGAGCTACGCTACAGCCCGAGAAGTACGTGCGCATTACACTGGGGAAGAGGAGGGAAAGGCGAGACGAGAGAGAAGGGGGCGGAGCCTAATTTGCGTGTGTCTCTCTCCCTCCCCCCGCCCTCTCGCTCGCCTCTCCCCGCGCTCAAGCCCAAGCTTTTGAAGCATGATAAAAATTTAATTTTTTCTCTAAAATTCCTAAAATATTCGTATTAGTCAGATAAATACTGCCCAAGCAAAACTTTCCCACTGGAAGGCCTCAAAACGGTCTCTCCCTTCTTTTATATGCAATCGATTGAGGTCGACAGTAGCTATCCAACGCACTTTAGAATGAGCGATTTGGTTTAGAATGAAGCTTGGGCTTTTGTTTCTCGCTTTTTCGCGAGATCGTGTCTCACAAAAGTGGGCGGAGCTTGTGGCCCCTAATTATAATTATCTTCTTCTTTTAGGGAGTCAACATTGCGATGCTCGCTGTCTTCTTCTCCTTCGTCTACAAGAATTCAATCGATGTGAGTGAACAATTCAAAAACCAAAGATCAAATACCATTGCAGCCTCCCCTCGACCCCGAATGATTTCCTCTTCTTCGTCATAAATCTTCCGACGAGTTCCATATTTATTTCACCGGTCTCCATCAGACTAATCCCTTCCCTTCTAGCCACACTGTGTAGAATCACCATATTTATTTTCATAAATATTTATTTATTATTATTTCCTCTATGATACAAACATGAGCAAACGGGAGTTGGAATGATCTCATACAATCTCGGGGGCACATTTTTGGCAAGGACGAAAGAGGATCGAGAAGACTGCTTCCATGGCAGAGATTATCGATTGATTATTGATTACTAAAGAGAGGGGAAGGATACGGTAGGAATACCCATCTGCGTAGTGATTATGATTATAGCACGGAGGGTCGATTGAATTGAGCTGAAAAGGGGGAAAGAAGGGGGATGACACCGGTAATGAAATGAGAAGAAGGGGAAGAGATTCGAAGACTGAAGGCTGATGAAATGTCATTAGATGAAGGAAATGAGTAGAAGAAGAACGGAGATTCCGATTGAGAGGGATGAAGAGGCTACAATCGATTTGTTAGTACCGTATCATCTCCCTGCTACCGTACCTTTCTTCCTGAAGTCTCTGGAACTGCTCCTTTCCGTGGTAGTCTCTTCTTGGGTCGTGGTAGTCGCTTCAGTGGTCGTCGTGGTAGTCACTGGTTCATCCTTCTCTTCAACTTCCGTTACACTGTCTACGGATTCAGAGGCAGGAGTGGTAGTCTCTGAACAATCATTCATCAAGGAAGTTCTGGTAGAATATTAATAACAACGTCTAACAGATATCGGTAAGATCCTCAAACGACATACCCTGTGGCACTTCGAATGCGCAATGGGAGTCGAAGTGAGAGGCGAAGTCAGAGTAGAGGGAGTAGAGATGGAGGATGGATTCGTAGCCACAAGAATGCTCGAGAGTGGGAGAAGCACATGAGAGGACGGAAGAAACACTGAACGGGAGGGGATTAATTAATTGATAATTGATTAGTCATCTTCCAATCGATAATGAACTCACGTTGAGCAGACCTTCTGTCTATTCTCATTATTGAGTAGATCGAGAGAGGTGAGAGGGACGATGCATCCTCTGCCTTCCTTCGAGTTCGTGTAGTCTGACAGACACTGAAACCGATAACTTCATCTACGGTAATCGATCGATCGATAGTCCAGTATTCTACCGTACCTGTCCCATTCTCGAGTGATCTCTCCTCGTCACTTGTTCTTGACAGATTGCTGTGTACAGGTTGACATTCGCAGTTGAGACAGGCTCGAATTTGCACTTCATTCCCTCGAGGCACGGACGGTACTGCGTCTCGACTGAAATATTTCGATATATTTGAACGTTGCTTCGACAGAAATTGACTCGACCCATTTTTCCACCTTTATGTATCGCGTGTGAAACCTATTCAAACCAGTGTCGATTTGTTTGCGGTGGAATAAAATGGGTCGTGTGAAGAGTTCACAGATGAAAGACCAATCAACCCTCTCACTCACTCGCTTCACAGAATGACGACAACGACGATGCATTGGCGATCACGGCGATCGGTCGAGGAGAGAAGGAATCGATGTGAGATTCACATGTGAGGAACTCGATTAGATCAGCCTCCGTGCACTCCGTCGATAGAGCAACGGTGGGAATGGATACCTATGGGAATGGATTAGATACGGTAATCGATATCGATCGATACCTGACAGTTATCGTAGGCTGCCGACGTGTAGACGTTCATGGCCGAGAAGGAGTACTGTAGCGTGTCTTCGCCGCACGATTGACGGATCTGAGATGGTTAAAAGGTAAAGTTGCTCCCAAAATAAAGGCCATTTTACAGTTGTCATGAGGCAACCACGCCTGGTGGTGTTCACAGGTAAGGCTCGGTACGGCGAGATGGGTACGGTAGTGGGGCACTGTAGATTACTGTATGTAGATACGGTACCTGTTCGGCCATGCACTTGGTTGCGCCTTGCAGAGCAGTGCATCTTCCTGCGGGAGTTGATGAAGTGAGGAATTGAGAGAGACAAGCGGCCACCTGGAATGATAACATGATAACGGAGCGTTTTCACTTATCAATACATTCTGATTCTATATCTCGCCTACAAAAGTTCTCATCCGACCTATCTAGTTTCTTCTAAAGAGATCGACACTAACCTCAGCATTCTCAGCAGTCTTCTTCAAACAGATCTTATGAGCATCGAAGGTCTCTCTTGCGGCACACAAATGCTGTCCCAACTTCTTGAGAGCCAATTCCTCCTGAGAAGCACAGAGACGAGAAGAGAGAGAACAAGTGTCCATCGTCTCCAGAGTTGAGCAGAACTGAACAATGGATCATTATTAATATTATACTTTTTTCAGACAATTCGTTTCGGACAAATTGAGCTGTTCCTTACATCAAATTATAGATAGAGACTGTGAAACACAACCGAGCTAAAAAAAACACAACCATCATTTTCATGTTGTTTCCAATGGTTTCCAATTTCGCTCTAAAGATATTCCAGTTCAGCCTACCTCATCCATATGATCTCCACTGTTGAGGATGCTAACAGGGAGCATTCTGTACTTGGAGTAGAATGACTTTCCGCAATCTCTGTATTTCTGTTTCATCTCTGCATCACAAGTCGGCTTCTTGGGAGTGGTCGCCTGAATGGGAGATGATCAAAAATGGTTGAACGATTGAATAAGTTAGCAACAAATGCAGGGAAAATGATGTTGTGTTCTTTCCGCGCTTATAAGAAAACTAATATTAAAGAATCGGATTGATTATCGCCTCCTATACCTGCACTGAAGTGATAGGTACGATTCTCTTGCTTGCCACGAGCATTGGGCACACTTCACGGGAGGAGATCGCACGGAGAATCTGAAGAGAACGATGATTAAAATGTGTTCACTGCTGACCTTTATTATCGCATGTTCACTTATTTTACTGACCAAGTAGCTGAAGGCTTTGAGTAAATGAATAAAATCAGTAGCTTAGATACTGACCTTGATGGGCGTATCTCCGCACTTCACCTTCACCAGCTCTTCGACGCAGTCGACGAACTTGGGAAGCATCGCCTGTAATTAGATAGTTTTGTCTTGATTTTTGCACAAATGTACGACGAGGATGATGCTATGTAGATCAGCGAAAGGAACATCTATTGTGCTTCACCGTCCGTACAAATTGTCGGAATGGTGAGAAATTCACTGAGCATTTCTCTTCCGATCGAATAATTATATCACTACCTTGAACGAGTTGAGACTGAACTGTTTGATGGTCGAGAGCGTGGAGCGAATGCACTTGGCGAACGATGGCTCTTGCACCTGCAATGGGAATCAGTTGAAGAAGGCTACTCTTCATTCTGCAAGTTCTAATCTTGGATCTGCGCAGATCTTATTGGCAACTAGAACGAGAATGAAGAAGCCATATGGCGAGATATCTCACCTGTGAGAATACACACGATAGATTGGAATCAATTGCAGCTACAGGGTCGGGGGATGAGCAGATTTCCTCTCCAGCACGAACCATGCAGGAGGAGACGAGACAAGGAGACGGAGAGGACAGAACACCTAGAAATGAATTATCGAATATGGGAATGGAGAAGAACAAGGTATCATCGGGAGCGTTATTCTCACCAGTAGCACAAGCCTGGAATTCCTTAGTGAGATTACATCCTCCAGCGAACACTGGAGCGAGAGTGTTAGCGTTCTTGATGAGGGATTGGAGTCCGCCCTGATAGAAGTCTCTGCCACCGTGATATTTCCCATCTACCGTACCTGGAACATTTCATCCAATCGATTTCCGATGTCATTGAGAGGGGCGGCGCAGTGTTCGATCACTGCCTCCTCTTCGAGAGAGCAGCCAACACCGATGACTTTGCCGACTGGAATTGGAGAAATTATTGTAGAATTACGATGAGTTCAAGATTTGTTCGAGTATGTTTCACGTAATCGTCAAAGGTGATAATTTCCATATTTCTCTAGTAGATCATGCACAGGGTGTTCAAAAATATTACTAGGAATATCAGCGCCGATCTTGCAGCGTGCGTCGATTGCTTGCGCGAATTTGGTGATGTACCTGAATATCGATTGATTTGTTGCCTAACGTATCCATTCACTACAGTAATCAATCGATAATGCACTCACTTCTGGGTAAAATTGACAGCCTTGTCTCCGCAAGTAGTCGAGATCGAGGGAACAGCGCACGATAGAAGGGAATTGGCAGAGAAACAAGCCTGCTGAGGGGCTCCTGAACAGAAGATTACTGTACCTTGAGGGTTACGGTATCGATCGATACCTCGAGAGAAAGTGGCGACGCAGTCTCTGACGGTATCTTCTCCAGCGAGTTTGCGGATGCAGCCACGGATCTAAAAATGGTTGTTATTTTGAAATTTCTTTGTTGCAACATGTGAAGAATTCGTTGGGTTTCGATCCCTTTCATCTCTCTTTCACAACAACTTGTGTGGTCATTGGAATGGGATCTGGATAATTCCTGCCCCTTCTTCTCCCCTTTTTCTCCACTTACTTCTCTCTTCTTCCTCTTCTTCTTCTCATCTCTTCACACACTCCAATTATGGTCACCTTTCTCTCTCCTCTTTTGTAAAAGGCATCCGCCCTCTAATACCCCCGAGGGGGGTGGGGCGTATTTGTTCGTGCCCAATGGCACGTACTAAACTCAGTTGAGGGTTCATTTTCGAAATAAATCGATAATCAGGGTCGCTACCGTACTTCTTTGTACTCTTCGAGAGCCTCTTCGCAAGCGTACTCGAACATGGCAGTCATTCCACGAGACCACATCGGACGGCACGCGACCGTTTTAGCGCATTCCTCAAGAGATCAAAGATTAAAATCAGTTGTCGATAACAAGATACCGTACCTTGAACTCGCTGAACTTGGTGCATGCTTCATCGATCAGACGAGGCTGACGAATGACGATGAGGGGATGGGGCTGGTATGAGGTGAGGGGAGCAACGCACTCTTGGAATCTGCAAGAATTCCGTCTTTTTCTACATACCTTTCTCCAGCATACCATTGTAGATACATTACGATACTCAAACAAACTGTACCAACCCATTCTGATCAAATGTTAATGATTTACCTCTGTTGCTGTTTCTGGTCACACACAGGCTGCAGCACGGGCTGCACTGGCTGAGGGTGATGGCCGGACGTGTTGGCGGCTGCAGCTGCAGCTGCTGCAAGGAATCAAGCTTATCCCCTTCACTTCTGCGATGAACTCTCGATTCTATCATGTAAATCAAAGTTAGGGTTGTCAGCATGAAGAAGCTTGTCGAAAGAATACATAGAAAGGATTGAGACGGGTTCTTCTTTTTTCCAGCAGTAATGATAACCTTGTATCTTTGACAGACATCAGAGGAGGTAATATTCACCTCCAACAGGATGGAACGTGACTCCAGGTTGAGGATGGACGGGTAGAGGACGATTGGTAATAACAGGGGCACGAACGGGCGCACGAGTGAATGATTCAGCAATGAGTTGATCGAGATTCGCTGGGGGAGTGGTGGGACAGCCTTCCTCCTCTCCAAGAAGGGTCATCTGATATCCATTGATTGATACCGTAAGAATAGACTACCGTACCTCGTCCTTGAGTTGGGTCAGATCCATCAATGCTTCCTGGTCGCAAGCCTTCTCGACTTGAGCCCGTCCGCATTCGAATGTTTGACGGATGAGATAGAAGGACTTGCAGAGAAGAGCCTCACCGTGAGCACCCTCACAATTATCCATTCTTTGTATATTCACTTTGTCATTGCCTATTTTAACTGATTTCACCAATAACTTGAGTGAACCTTACCTGGATCATAGCCTGGATGGTATTGCCCAGACTGGAAAGGGCACTTTGACATTGATTGTCAGTCGATTGAGATGCGATACGAGAGAGACAATCAGTGTGTGAGGAGAGAAGAGATCGAGTATTAGGAGCGCAGATTGGAGACAGACCGATTCTGAAATTATTTATTGATCCAACCGGAAATCCCACGTACAATACATCTCCTGTCATCTAACCAAGTTGTCCCAGTAGAACATATCTTCCCTCACATTCAGTCCTCTCTCTCTTCATTCAGTCCCATTCCTTCCTGTCCATCTTTTTGTTTCTCCCCTGCCTAAAAGGTACACAGGGGGCCGATTACCCTCTGGCACGGTCGCTTCTTCTCTCTTTTCTCTCGATGGTCAGAGAGGATGAGAGAGTATAGGGAATGAAGAGAGATAGACAGAGAGAGGGTAGAGAATGGAGTCAATTAGGTGAAGACAGGAGAAGGGGGAAAGGTGAGTGAGAGGTGGAGGGCAGAGGGGAAGTTCCGGATTGAAAGGGAGGAGCACGAGAGTAAAGACTATTGAGGGCTAAGTGCATGCGGTTTAGAGTTGTCTGTCTACACTTTTGTTCTTTTGATCGAACTCATTCAGACTAGTCAAATCTTTGTCTGAACCCCAATGCGTTGATCTAAAGCATGTCATAGATCTATCTAGCGAAAGGAGAAATAAACATTTTTTTTGCTCAGCGCACCAATTACAACTAAGCCTTTCAGTTTCATCACAATTTGAATCCTTGCTGAAACACATTCGAATACTATTACTGACTGAAAATTTTCCTTACCTCGCGAGTGAATTGAGTGGAGACGAGAATGAGCATCTAACTCCTCCTTTGAGTGAGAATACCGATGCAGATAGACACTTCTCATATCGACCGTATAGACCACAGATTGAATCGACCACTGACGAATTCTCACGAGAGATCTGAATTAGATGATCTTTGATCTTTCAGGTGTTTCGAAGGATTACTTGCTCGCTGAAGCGTCCCTTCTAAACCACCACTCAATTCCACTTTTCATGGTTCAAATCTCATTCAAGGATGCATGAAACCATGCAACTCTATAGTAAAGTGAGTTGTATGTCTTTGATTGATCTTTGATCTCTAACCTCGAGTAGAAAATTCTTCTGCTGAAGCAGAGCGAGTTCCTTATTGACTTGGACCAATTCGACGAGACAAGCGAGTGCACCATTCTCCTGAAGGATACGGTAGATTACATCAGTCAACTATCGACTACTGACTTTCTCTTATTTTCATTGGAACCAGTGCGGGCCCATTTGGATTGATTGGTCGGAATGTTACCCCCTGAGGTGTTCGTTCTCATATTGGGATCCATTCCGTACCATTCCCTTTCTATCTAATCCACCCCCTTGTTTTTGGTCATTCTGCCCCCTCAGAGACCATTCCTCATCTCATCATCTCAGTAATTCTGTCGACCAGTCGTCATAACTATGCTTCCATCTTTACAACCTCTTCCATCTCCTACTGGAGTCTCGTCTAATGAATTCCCCTCTTCTTCCATCTCACTTTCCCTCTCTCTCTCTCTTGTACAATTTCCCCTCTCTCTCCGATATGATATCCCATCCTCTTCGAACTGACGGGAAGAAGAGAGGGAGATGGGAAGATGGAACGGATGCGATAACACTAATAGGGACAAGGTCTCTTTCTATTCTGATGGGGGGAGGGAGCTCCCTCGATGGAATGACACTCTTTGATGGGGGAGAGATTCATGAGTAACGATCGAACTCTCTCTCCATTTCCCATGCTCTCTCAATGGTCAAAAAGGGAAAGAATGGACACTTTGATCGGGGGAAAGATCCGCGTTTGAATGGGGGCGAAATACGGAAACAACTGCCCGAAAATCGCTTATGAAAGTCATGTGAGAATCGAATTTGGAACATATTCTGTGCCATTCTTTAAACATTCGCTAAGGGCAAATTGCGTTCAGAGATGGAATTTCAATGGAAATCTAACCTGATCATCATTGCATGAGGGCAATTTGGGATGAAGTCTGAATGATCCATCCTTCTCATTCTCTTCCTTCTTCTTATCGTCCTCCTCTTCAGTTGCCTGCTCGAAGCAACGTCTCTCGATCATTCTGGAAAGAAAAGTTTAGTTTATATTGTCTTTTTTTAAGAAAATCATCGCTATATCCAACGTTTAGCGTGAGTTTCCCTCCAAATAATCTATCCATGAAACATAACCGAGCTCGTCAAATGCACGAATCAACAATGCGTAGAGGACAGAGATGTTTTCTAGGATGGCTCAACGATATTTTTTCCATGCTTTCTACGACTAATCACATTTCTTCACTTGAAGACTAATCCAATATGTTTATCACTCACTTATCATTCATTTTCTCTTGTAGATCGACGATCATATTCTGTGATTCCACATCACAATCGTCATTCATCACAGTGAGGGAACAATCGAGGAAAGTGTTCACAGAGTCCATCGCAGAGCACGTCGAATTGACCGATTGCTGCAGAGATCAAAGATCAATCTACGTATCTTCCCTTTGTCTCATTCCTTTTTCTCATTTTATCAGATCTTTCCTAGAGCTTTTCAATGATGTTTTCGATGTTTCTCAGGTGGGCAAATGTCAATGTGACGCCAGATGTCGTCAATGTTGAACAAAACATAAATATTGACCTCAGGTGTGCACTTTCCCTTGGCTGACACTTTGGCGAAGCATTCAGTGTGTTTCTGAATGGCATCTTTGAATGAGCAGAGAAGTCCATGTACATCCTCCCAATGAGATCCAGTGTACGGAATGGAACACACACGACCGATCACCTGCAATTATCCATTGATTATCGATTTTCCCGTCCCTCGCTTTCCATCGTATCTCTATCCTTCCGTTAGTTGACCCCTCGTGGAGCGGAATAGTGAAAGTGATTGTGTGTGTTCATTCCAATGTCCAAATCATCGAAATCGAGAGTTTTCACCCCTCTCGCCCCTCCTACGGGAAAAGTGCGCCGATTCGCACCTACTCTAATTAGGCTCCATCCTCGATCAATCAATATATTGGCTTGAGATACCGTACCTCCATCGTTCTCATGGCGTCTCCAAGGGGTGGTCTCGGCGCGTCAACAGGCACAGATCGAGGGGTTACGGTAGTCGACGGAGCAATCGATTGGGTCTTCCTCGCTTCTGTGGTCATCACAGTGGAAGGAGGAGGAGGTACGGTAACTGTCGTGGTGGGAGCCTCCGTCTCGTCTACTGTAGTCTCCATTTCCTCCTCTTCCTCTTCAGTTTCATCAGTGATGTTCTCTACAGATTGAGTTGATTCGAAAGACGAAGAAGTTGCATTTGATGGATTCTCAGCTTCAATTGGTTCTCCGTCCTCGTCAAACTCGATCTGCAATGCAAAAATGTCTCAGTTTGCTCGCACTCTCCTCGTTTCGCCTATTGGATGATCAGCCAATGAGGGACCTCAATACGCATCATTTCATTCCCCCAGATTGACAATGTGATTCGTGTATCCTGTCCAGAGGGGACTCATGAATAGAAGGGGATCTCTATCCCGTCACGGTTCTCTCTTTCTTCTCTTCTAAGCACCTGGTTTCGTCCCTCTCTCTGGCAGTCTCTTTTCACTTTCCCTCTCGGCCAAAGAGCAAGTAGCTCCTTTTTCACCTACTCCAGTCCTTCAAAACAGGCTAAATAGCTGAGAAAAGGGCGAGAATTGTACAGAGATCGCGCACGATTCGAGAACGAGATCAATGAGAACGATCACACAAAAACGAACCAAATGAGAATGAAATATGCTTCAGAGAATGCACTAAAGGATATGAAGAATAAAGGATATGATGGAAATAATGCAGAGCGATCAGTTTCGAAAAATGGGAATCATTTCTGACCTCGGGTTTTCTGTTCTTCTCCTCTTCCTTCTTCTTCTCAGCCTCAAGGAACGCTGCTTCCTTCTCAGAGATAACTGTCAATTGAGGAATGTGACAATTGAGATCACGAGCAGTCTGAGTAGCCTCCTCTCTCATAGGAGCGAGCATGGCAAGAGCGTCCTGAATGGAGGACATTTGATATTTGATCTCTATATCACCATTGTTTATTTGTGCCGAGGGCGTAGAATGAACGAATGTTGATCTTTGATCTCCCTCACCTCCGAGCATCCAGTCTGGGTCTTCTCCAGACATTCCATATCAGTCAGAATCGATCCCACAAGACGACACATTGTGGACGTGGCACGATTGATGCTGCAATTTCACTTTCTCCTTTCTAAACCAACTTCATTTTAGGGTCCGTTCAGTCCAACTCCACTCTATCTTTCCTCTCAATCACTGATAAAGCTGTTCCCTAAAACATTCTTGTCAGAGGGGAGATTGAGGCCACCATCGCTTCGTCCCCTCACTCAATCTCACACTCACTCATAAATCAGTTAGTGTACTAGACGAGACACGAAGTACATGTTGTTCTAGATAAGACAGGTGGGAGTAGGGCTGATCGGCTCATGATCCTATTCAGGACAGGATCGAATGAGTTTCACGCACAAAGGAAATAAGGAAGTGACGTTTATTGCAGAATATCGAATAGACTCTCCGTGAAAAACCAAAAGGTCTCACTTGATCAAGCATCTCTTCGATCGTTCCTTTCCGAAGCAAGCAGTGTGTTCGTGGATAGATGGAATGAGAAGTTGACAGAAGAAAGTCTCCGACGTTCTCCAAGCCGGAATCGACGGCTCTGGCTGACATCTACAATCGAGAATACCGTATCCGTTCATCCCCTGAAAAATCGATAATCTACCGTACTTCGGGCTGGCTCCCTGGACGCAGATATCGTACTCGCGAGTGATGTCACATCCGACAGTAAGAGTAGCGACACTGCAATCGAGGACTGATTTATTTCTCCCTTCATTCCGATAGTGCATGTAATTGACTACTTTTCGTTGTCATTCTATCCCTCTCGGGAGGGATCAACCCCCTCACTGATCAACTTATCCTAGTAGCACTATGTGTTCATCTCCTATTTCAATTGACCTCTGCTATCTCGTGGAAAAGAGATGAAGGGGTGAAGGGATGAGGGAAAGTGGGTTGATAGGTCAGTTAGGAGACGGAGGAGAAAGAGAGTCACTGATATGATGACAGGAAGAGGAATAGGATAAAGAGATGTTCAATCTCGAAAAAGAGAGGCTCTTCAATTCTTGACTGTTCTTGAGAATGTAGCCATGACTTTCGTCTGAATGATTAACCTCTGAGGAAGGATGGATGTTGAGTTGAAGTCGAATCCTTGAAGGGTCGACAAAAGGTCGAAAGTGGGTTGAGAACAAGCGTCGATTCTCTCCAGATGATCAACTGGACAGTCTTCAGCTAGCTGGAATGATTACGGTAGATGAAGAGTACGGTATCGATTGACTACCTCTGTGGTCTCTTCGGGACTCTGTTCGGTGATGTTTTGCGTGGTAGGACCGGCTTCAGTGGATGCCGTGCTCGGATGCTGGATGGTTACGGTAGATGCGATTATTGATTAAATCACTTACCGGAATCAGATTTCCCTCTTCATCCGAGTGATCATCACAATCGGGTTCGCCGTCTCCCACCTGGAAATATACCGTTATCTCAGCGGATTGATATCTACCGTACCCAATCAACGGGAATACAGCTTCCATCTCTGCATGTGAATGTGTTCGGAGGACAGGAATCAGCTTCAATCGGGGCGGGCGGAGGAGGGGCGTGTTGTAGACTACTACGGGGTACGGTAGGCTGCTGCTGGGCGAGGGATACTGTAGCTGCTACTGCTGCAACTGCTGCAGCTAGCAGATAGGACGCTAAGCGCATCGTTGTTGTGTGATCTTGTCCCTATGGAAGAGGGGAGGGGAAGGGGACAGGGGGAAGGGAGAGATGGGGAGGGGGGAAGCACCGAAGGATCCAGCAGGGGGTAGAGAGACTCCTCCCCTCCCCTCCCCTCCCTCCCCTGAGGGGACCATCCCCCTCCCTCTCCCTCCACTGTCCGTTCATCCTGTCTCTCTTCTCAAGGATTAGTCATTTCCCCTTCTCTCTCTCCCTATCTCTTCTCTCGACTTCCCTTTCTAGGATTGAGATGGAATGGGGGATTGATAGATAGATTATCACTTCTACTTCTTCTTCTCTACGGGTCAAGGTTATGTGGGAGTGGGTGTCAATAGCATCCCATATCCATGAATGGGCTAGAGAGAAGCTTAAAGGGAAGAAGAACCCTCTCTCTCCTTTCCCCATGCTCCTTCTCTCTTCATGTAAACTCCTTCGGGTGTTGCATAGTGGAACAAGATTTGGGCAGAGCGACGAGAGGAGGGAAGTTTATCTCAAGGTAACGGATGAGAGAAGAGAAGGAGGGATTATCTAGGAAAAGAAAAGTTGCTTCTACATTAATGCGATTTGTGGGTCACACCGATATGACCGTATGATGCTCATCTTTGCTGTTCTTATAATCAATGTTTTTTTCCAGACTTGCTATACCGAACAATATAATGATATTTCCTTTTTTTGTAAATTTCGTGCGATTTTCCCCATCTCCAGCTATCAATCGGATCATTCCTCGAGATTCTCCATTGAGATACCGAATTGTAACAGAAGAGTGCAGATTGAATGGACGAGATGGCTAGATAGGTCACTTTCATCATGGAGGATAAAGAGAACGGGATCATGAATCACACAATGGCTAAAGAAGTCGAATTAAAAGGATGATAATAGTTCCCGGGATCTAAGTGATGTCACGAGAACAAGCTCGTATTTGTTCGAATTTTTCAACGAAAAATCTCTTTCCAGAATGTTTATCATCGCAAAACCAAATCACAAAGGTGCGAAAAAGTGAAGATAACAACGAAAACAATGTTGAGGTCAATGTGGAGATCAGTTGTAACAATTACTGTAACATAGAAATAAGATATCCAATGGATGAATAAATAGATCAGGTTCTTGCCCCTGCTGACCTCTTCAGTCTAATGTTCACGTTGAATTCACGCGCGACTTGAGGGGCCGAGCACTGCGATACAATAGTATTATCACGGATATAATCAACTCTTTATCTATTAGTACAGTATAAACTTCCCCATCAAAGTACTACACTTTTCTTCATTTTTTGCAACATCACCTCCAAATTCAGACCTATTCTTCATCAATAATTTCGAACTTCAATAAGGCTACCAGCAATTATGAAAATAAAGAGTAACTTCGATGAATTGGTACTTACGTTGACAACGAAAGTGGCAGATGTAGCCTCAGTTCCTCTGAAGACGAGTCCCTTGTGACACAAGATATAATGCTCGAACGAACTGCAATACTTACACATAATGATCACTCTATTTGATCGATTATGCTGCAATAATAAATGCATAACCGCACCGGGTGAGAGTGGGAGTCCTCATATTGCACACCTCACACATGTCAGTGAATTTGTGCTTCGTTGGAACCTCAACGATGCAGGTTAAACATGAGCCAATGCATCACACAATTATGGAAGGGCTACATCTCTGCTAGCTCATCCAGCTACGACAATTAAAAAAGGAGAAGAGAAAGCTGATGTGCCTCGTAGTAATGTAGATAGCAGTGATCAAAAGTATGTAACCCATATCAACTGCTTCGAGGTGATTTTCTCTGCCGTTTCTTTATCAATTGGTCTAATTTTTTCCTACATGCATCTGAGCCTACCAGACGTAGGAAAAAATCTGTCGCAAGGGCAATCGATTGCTGTCGGGCACCTTTCTAGAAATCAGTGTCGGGCACCTAGGTGCCCGAAATAAGGTGTAGTTGACATGACTTTTCGAACACTGGTAGACAGTAAACATTTGCTGCGGAGCCCTCTAAGAACTTTTTTTTAATTGCGGTGTCCCCGAAAATTATCAAAAGAAAGGGATTAACTTGAATCATCGGTGACATTATCAAGCAAAGTTCAAAGATCAACTGACCATCACATTTCCATCCTCGAGTAACATCTCCACGTCATTGATTTTCGTATTATGATCCTTGATGCCTGGAATGCAATCGTTTAATAATTTAAAACGTCTCAACTTATTTTTTAATTTGTCGTCCGAATTTATCGATGAATTCAAGTCGTTTTACTTCCCACATTCAAAGGACTTCCAGCGATCAAATACAACCGAGGCAATAACTGTCCTCATAATCCTATGCAATCATAACTCACTGTGAGCGACGAGAGAGGTTCCATTACTGAATCGCTCAGAGCACACTGCACACAACTCTCCCGGGCCATCCTTTTGAGGAGTTTCACTCTGCAATTGTACATCTATTTATACATTCGTATAATCAGCGATAGTACATGATTCTCTTCAACAACCTCGAACTCCTACAGTGCAAACGTGAACCGTATGATAACTTTGCTGCCATCATCTTCTTGCATACCTCACTACTCTTTGTTGACGACAGACTGCTTCGCTTCAACGACTGCTGCTTGTTCGCAGGATATCGACTGAAAATCGATTGGTATCCTACAGTAACCCTCCCCCCTCTATTCTACCGTATCCAACTGACCCGGGCGGAAGAAGGGGCGAAGACGGTTCAGAACGACGATTATGACAGAACGGATTCTTGAGAGGTTGAGAGGGAGAGGGGGAGGCCTCCGAAGGAAGATAACGAGACATGGAATTCTTCGTAGGTTGAGAGGGAGATGCCACAGGGGTTATATGGTGGGAAGACGGATTCTTGGGAGGATAGGAACGAGTCGGCTCTTCTACAGCAACAGGAAACAGATAGGGTCTATCTGGTTGGAAGGTGATAGGATGGGAAGTAGTGGGAGTGTCAGTGATAGGGAGAGGAGGAGGAGGAGGTCGAGTGGTAGGAGTAGGAGGAAGAGGAGGAGCAGGAAGAGGAAGAGATGGTTGAATGGAAGTATTGAGAGAATCATCCATCTTCTGTCTCTTCTCATCTCCATTCTCTTTCTCATTCTTCTTCTTCTTATCTTCACTCTTTACTCTCTTTCCTGGTGGATGCTCCTCTGCATACAATTGGTATGCAATCGATGCCATTTGATGCTCGTGGACGATGTGTCTGAATGGGGGTGGATCATACTATGACACGCAGGTGTTGTATACTGTGTGATACAATCAGCCCACATTTTTTACAATTTCGAGCACCCACCCAACCCATATTCGAAGAGTTCGATAACAACATTTCAAAAACCAAACAACTTTAGATCGTTTTGAGATCCAAAGTATTTGATCTCTGATGACAAAGAAGGTAGGACTGACCTCTGGTAGTCAGACAACACAGGGAAAGTGTTTCCACAGAAGAAGCATACATGGCATACGATCGAGTGGACTGCTACTCGAGTGCCCGTCTCGAACGATGGTCTATGAGTTATTACTGATTGACAAAACATCTAATCACTTCATACTTCTTCGGAGGGACTCTGCTGCCAGATGGTTCCATCGTCAGTTGACTACCCACTGCATTGAACAATTATATTCATTCTAAACAATTGAACTCAATCATGATATCGTGTAGGACTGTGTGCACCTTCATTGTGGAAAACGAGGACCAATTTACAGAATCCCTTTATTTAGCGTACGGGAGACACATTTACAGGGAATGTGTGGATCATAAATAGATTGACGAGTGCTTAGTTTCCTCCTCTGAGACGGAGCACCAGATGAAGGGTGGACTCCTTCTGGATGTTGTAGTCGGAGAGAGTACGGCCGTCCTCGAGCTGCTTGCCTGTAAAAGAAATGATTAGTAATCGATCGATAATCAGAAATAAATCATTTCGAAAAAAACAACCAAATTCTTACCGGCGAAGATAAGTCTCTGCTGATCGGGAGGGATTCCCTCCTTGTCCTGGATCTTGGCCTTGACGTTTTCGATGGTGTCGGAGGCCTCGACCTCAAGGGTGATGGTCTTGCCAGTCAGGGTCTTGACGAAGATCTGCATGCCTCCTCTGAGACGGAGCACCAGATGAAGGGTGGACTCCTTCTGGATGTTGTAGTCGGAGAGAGTACGGCCGTCCTCGAGCTGCTTGCCTGTAAAAGAAATGATTAGTAATCGATCGATAATCAGAAATAAATCATTTCGAAAAAAAAACAACCAAATTCTTACCGGCGAAGATAAGTCTCTGCTGATCGGGAGGGATTCCCTCCTTGTCCTGGATCTTGGCCTTGACGTTTTCGATGGTGTCGGAGGCCTCGACCTCAAGGGTGATGGTCTTGCCAGTCAGGGTCTTGACGAAGATCTGCATGCCTCCTCTGAGACGGAGCACCAGATGAAGGGTGGACTCCTTCTGGATGTTGTAGTCGGAGAGAGTACGGCCGTCCTCGAGCTGCTTGCCTGTAAAAGAAATGATTAGTAATCGATCGATAATCAGAAATAAATCATTTCGAAAAAACAACCAAATTCTTACCGGCGAAGATAAGTCTCTGCTGATCGGGAGGGATTCCCTCCTTGTCCTGGATCTTGGCCTTGACGTTTTCGATGGTGTCGGAGGCCTCGACCTCAAGGGTGATGGTCTTGCCAGTCAGGGTCTTGACGAAGATCTGCATGCCTCCTCTGAGACGGAGCACCAGATGAAGGGTGGACTCCTTCTGGATGTTGTAGTCGGAGAGAGTACGGCCGTCCTCGAGCTGCTTGCCTGTAAAAGAAATGATTAGTAATCGATCGATAATCAGAAATAAATCATTTCGAAAAAAAAACAACCAAATTCTTACCGGCGAAGATAAGTCTCTGCTGATCGGGAGGGATTCCCTCCTTGTCCTGGATCTTGGCCTTGACGTTTTCGATGGTGTCGGAGGCCTCGACCTCAAGGGTGATGGTCTTGCCAGTCAGGGTCTTGACGAAGATCTGCATGCCTCCTCTGAGACGGAGCACCAGATGAAGGGTGGACTCCTTCTGGATGTTGTAGTCGGAGAGAGTACGGCCGTCCTCGAGCTGCTTGCCTGTAAAAGAAATGATTAGTAATCGATCGATAATCAGAAATAAATCATTTCGAAAAAAAAACAACCAAATTCTTACCGGCGAAGATAAGTCTCTGCTGATCGGGAGGGATTCCCTCCTTGTCCTGGATCTTGGCCTTGACGTTTTCGATGGTGTCGGAGGCCTCGACCTCAAGGGTGATGGTCTTGCCAGTCAGGGTCTTGACGAAGATCTGCATGCCTCCTCTGAGACGGAGCACCAGATGAAGGGTGGACTCCTTCTGGATGTTGTAGTCGGAGAGAGTACGACCGTCCTCGAGCTGCTTGCCTGTAAAAGAAATGATTAGTAATCGACCGATAATCAGAAATAAATCGTCTCGAAAAAACAACCAAATTCTTACCGGCGAAGATAAGTCTCTGCTGATCGGGAGGGATTCCCTCCTTGTCCTGGATCTTGGCCTTGACGTTTTCGATGGTGTCGGAGGCCTCGACCTCAAGGGTGATGGTCTTGCCAGTCAGGGTCTTGACGAAGATCTGCATGCCTCCTCTGAGACGGAGCACCAGATGAAGGGTGGACTCCTTCTGGATGTTGTAGTCGGAGAGAGTACGACCGTCCTCGAGCTGCTTGCCTGTAAAAGAAATGATTAGTAATCGACCGATAATCAGAAATAAATCGTCTCGAAAAAAACAACCAAATTCTTACCGGCGAAGATAAGTCTCTGCTGATCGGGAGGGATTCCCTCCTTGTCCTGGATCTTGGCCTTGACGTTTTCGATGGTGTCGGAGGCCTCGACCTCAAGGGTGATGGTCTTGCCAGTCAGGGTCTTGACGAAGATCTGCATGCCTCCTCTGAGACGGAGCACCAGATGAAGGGTGGACTCCTTCTGGATGTTGTAGTCGGAGAGAGTACGACCGTCCTCGAGCTGCTTTCCTGAAAGCAAAATATTTATTTATGTACGTAATTTTCTTACTACTGCAACTAATCTAGTTACAAAGCCTTAAAATTACTAGCTATTCTACCCAATCGTAAGAGTATGTGGTTACTAAAAAGATCGACAACTCTAGTATGACTGGGCAACGAAAGTATGATGCAAATCCAACTAACCGGCGAAGATAAGTCTCTGCTGATCGGGAGGGATTCCCTCCTTGTCCTGGATCTTGGCCTTGACGTTCTCGATGGTGTCGGAAGCCTCGACCTCGAGGGTGATGGTTTTTCCGGTGAGCGTTTTGACGAAAATTTGCATCTGCAAGAATTCTTATTAGGTAAGCGAAATCAGGGGGAAGGGAACACAGCAAAAACATCGCGGAAAGCGCACACAATTAGAGATATGTATTGGAAAGTAACCAATAGATGACAATTGCAAGGAGTATGAGAATCTACTTCATTTATCAAACAACTAAACGAGGTCGCCAATTTTTGCCCTGGGGACTTCTTGTACATCTCTTGCTGTTCTAACAAGGCGCGCTCTGTTCGAAGGCCGCGAATCTTATTAGAAAGATCCATCTGGAACTCGGCAATCTTTCCATATTCGGAGTATAGTGCGAAGTCAGGGGAGATCATCTTTTTGAGGTCATGAACAACATCTGGAGTAGGGAAGCCGAACTCCCTGAATGGAGTGAGTGAAGCAGAGCTCCAACCGATTAGACTCACAAAACAACAACTGCTAATCCCACGTGGAAGAGAAGATTCGCTCCGGAAACCTTCCAGAAGTCCTTTGCGGCTTCCAACTTGTTTTTATACAGAACCCTCGATCTGTTCTCCAAAAGCCTTGGAGAGGCACTCAATAAACGTGAGAGAAACATCTATAACATCTGAATGACTAGCCATAGCCCCGGGACACGCGCACAAGTAAAGGAAAATGAGCAATAATGACGAAAAAGAGTGAAGAAACGCCGAAAACTCGTAAGCGTCGCGTCTATTTCGCAATCCTTCTAGAAGGTTGGAGAGCGATGCCACGGGGGAAAAGACACCATCATATTTTGCACGCACACACACAATTGCGTGTGGTGTGCAAAATACATATTGAAAACATTTTCCACGCTTGCACCTCGTGTTTTCCCTTTTTTTCCCCCGTCTTGTCCACGTAGTTTACACGATTTCTCTCTTATTTTTCCACCTGCAGTATTGATCAATACCCACGTTGCTTTACAGGTCGACTCAGAAATGTCTCTCGTCTTATCGGGAGAATTCACGCTCGGCGATGTAAGCAATTTGAATTTCGAAATTTTTTTATAAAAAATATATTAATATTCAGGCCGACGACTCTATGAACATCAGCGGTGATTTCTCCATGGATACAGGCGATGCTGCGAATGCCGCGGTCACCGTGCAGACGCACCCTCCGAAGTACGAGGAGCTGGTGTACGAGTCGGAGGCCGACGGATACAAGTACTACAAGTGTGGCCCGCACAACATGTGTATCGTGAGTTGACTATTTGCAAAGTTTAGTGGTGAGAATATCGATCGCAGGACGCTGCTGGCTACTGGTACATCATGGACCCAGTGTCGGGCTCGTTCGAGCTGTATGACTGGCAGCAAGACGATACCACTGCTGCGACAGCCCAGAATGTGAGTGATTTGTTCTGATTATTTATTCGGTTTCTTGCTCCAGGATACGAGTAGCATCGTGAAATACGACGATAGAGGCCGTCCCATCTTTCCCACTGATGCCAAGGGAAATCCCGTCTTGCCTACCGATGACAGAGGACTTCCCGTTTGTCTTTTCAATTAGATTCAAGTGTTTCAAATAGGCACTTAAGGTGTTTCCCTTCAACAAGGACGGTCATCCCGTCTTCCCCATCGATCCTCGTACCAACGAGCCTTGCGTCCCTGTGCAGGACGGAAAGCCCGTCTTTCCCACCGGGATCCATGGCAAACCCGTCGTACCTCTCGACAGCAAGGGTAACACCTTTTCCCCGCTTGAATGAGCTCTAGTCGGGATTATAGGCATGCCCGTGTTCCCGAAGAACGCAGAAGGTGGCTACATCTTCCCTGAGACAGCAGATGGAAAGCCCGTCCCCCCTGTGACTATTCACGGCAATCCCGTTGTACCCATCGATTCATATGGCAATCCTGTCGTGAGTTCTCTCTCGTAATTACTCTCTTTCCACTTCATGACTCGCCTTTCTCGCCTTACCTCTCATCCCTTCCTCCTTCTTCACTCCGTGGTTGCCATGGAAGCAGAGACAGACAGACGACCTTCCCCTCCCACCCATCCATCGATACAGGATTACCGTATCCCCAGTGAGGAGAAGGGGCTAATCGACAACTGATTGAAGGTACCGTACGACGCGAACAATCGTCCATACATCTACATGGGAGGACCAGAGAGAACGACTCCGATGACTGTGGAGGAATACACTGCATGGTCTGCCCAATGGGAGACTTACTCCTACTATGCTGCACTTGAAAATGTGAGTGACTCCCCTCCCATCCAACCCCATTCCTCCCACTTGACAGCAACTAAAGGTAGGCGAGTGAGAGGAAGAGATGCTATGAGTGGGGCATATCCTAATTGGAATTAATTATGTCCCACTCGTGGCCCTCTTGCGAGAGTGATATATGTGATGCGGAAAAGAAGACGAAGGAGGAATCGATAACTACTGTAAGATTCGAAGAGTAAGTGGAAACGGATACGGTAGTGATGAGTGATTTAGGCGGGTAATAGAGGATGGACTATGCCTGGCTATTCCTGTCTCCCTCTCCCTTCCCTCTCTCTTATTTCATGAGAGGGAGAGGTAAGTAGCTGTATCTGCAGCAGCAGAATCCTTGTTAACTCGTATTAATCGATAATTGCATCTGTAGCCGTATCAATATCTGAATGGAGCGAGAGATGACACGATGAAGCAGTTGAAGATGTCCAAGTCGGTCCGTCCTGAAGATATCGAACTACCCATGAATTTCCCCAATGTGAGTATCCATTAGGGATGACAAATCGGCAATCGGCACTCCACACAAGGGAGACAATCGGAGAGAGATCCATCATTCATCGGGAGAGCTTCCACCATCTTGCAATCCATCAGGAGAAAGCTCTGCACCGCAACCCTCTTATCGCAACGCATCGTATAACATCGTTGATAGTTGCATCAGAAACTTCCTCTCACTCGCCTACGGTCCTTAGTCTCGTTCTTCACTTCCCGAGACGATGAGAAAAAAAAATGCAAATGCATGGGCCAATTTACATGTCCAGCACAGACCAATTAGGACGCGTCTCCAGAAAAGCCACGTGGAGTTGCGATGCCAATTTGTCATCCCTATTATCCATGTGTATTAGTATGATTAGTAACCCCCTCCCTCCTTGCAGGCAGGACCAACTCTTCCAATGTCTCTCAATCCACCAGCAGCTCCTGCCCAACTGCACCAGTTGTTGATGAGGCTAAGCAGAAACAGGATCAAGATGAAAAGAGGAAGAAATTGTTGCATTCTCAACTGAAGGCACTCAGAAAGGATGCAGAGAAGAAAATTGTGGGTTACTGTAGTAATCAATACAACGATCGGTAATGGAATGGAGAAACCATGGAATTGAATGTGTTTATTGTAGGCCGGTGGTGAGTCGCCAGAAGACAAGGAAGCTACAGAGAAGGGTGAGTTAGGAGGGGAATGTTTAGACAAGGGGTGGAACAGGGAAGATATAGGGATGGATTGTAGAGTAATTGATTGGTATTACAGACACGAAGGAGAAGGACGATAAGGAGAAGGAGATGTCAGGGTGAGTAAGGGTAGGGATAATGAAGACTTGCAGTGGATTGATCCATAAGAGCAGGCTACGAATGATGGAATGGAGAGGAATTGAGAGAGTGATCTACTTCACGGATCATTGATGATTGGTTAAGTAGGAATGGAAGGTTTGATCATGTTCTGAGGAACATGAGGTATGGGAATGGAGAATGAAGAGTTATTGTAGATCTGATGAGAAGAAGAAAAAGAAGAAGAGTAAGAAGGAGAAGAAAGAGAAGAAGAGGGATAGAAAGAAGAAGGAGAAAAAGCAGAAGGAGAAGGATCTCTATGCTGACTCCACCGAGGAGGTGAATATTATCTTTATTATTATGTAATTATTCAAATAATAATACGTTGAGACTCAGAGCGATTCGAGCGGTGACGACGCTGATTCCACAATGGATATTGATAATCCAGAGGATAAGGAGAATGATAATGTGATAAGCGAGTGAGTCAATTGATGAGAGGCATCGATATTGATTTTAAATGATTTCACATAAATGAAACACTAATTCTCAATGATCTTTCAATCTCTTTGAACTGTGCAAAAAAAAAAACGAAAATTTTATGTGTAGACATTTTGATATTTTTTATGACCCGATGGATGGAGATAGATAGATGGATAATTTCAGACGAAGAATAGTATACTATGGCATCTCCCTTTATTTCCATCCTAATTCATTCCTGTTTCAGATTGACTGCTGCAGTTGAAGCGAAGAAGAGTATGGAAGTGAATGTGATTGGAGATGAGAAGGATATTATGAGAAGAATGGAAGAAGAAAAGAGAATCAAGGAAATGGAGAGAGTGAGTGATAGATTGTTCAGTGGAGTAATAGAGTGAATTATGTTTAGATCCAACTGGAAGAGGAGGAAAGACGTCTTCGTGAGATAGCTCTGACTAAGAAGAGAGAAAGAGATGAGGAAGAAGCCAAGTTTGCTGAGAAGACCAGACTCATCGAGGAGAAGAGAAAGGTAGTTCATTGTTGTTATTATTAAATTTCAAGTAAGTAATATTGTCAGGAAGCGGAGATGGAAGCAGCTCGTAAGAAGGCGGAAATCGACGAGGAAGAAAGAAGACGTGAACAAGAGGATCTTGAATTGGAAATGCAGAGGAGGGCATTCGAAGAAGAAATGAATAAGAAGAGAGAAGAAATTAGAAGAAGATCAGAGGAGGCAAAAAGACAGAGAGAGCAGGAAGAGGTACGGTACAAGGAACTTGTTAGGGAAGGGATATGCACGGGGGTAGGTAGGAACTTGGCCATTGAACTTTTGATGACCACTTCTTGTCTCTTTTCTTGCTGAAACATGTAAAAAATTGATAGTCGTTTGTGGTCAGTTTACGATTTGAAGCAGTGGTTTGGTATTTTAGGCACAGAGAAAAAAGGAGGTGGAGGAGGAAGAGGCAAGACTAAAGAAGGAAGAAGAAGCATTCAAATTGAAGATACGAATGGAGCAAGAGGCTGAAGTGAGTAAAGGGCGGGAGAGGGATATGGTACTACTAGGTGGTTTGATGTATCACGTTTGGTATGTTATTATGTTGATGAGTTTTTGTTAATCATATTCAAAGATCTTTGATTACTTATATTTAATTTTTATTATTTCGAATTGATGAATAATGATTATTTTGTGCAGGAGCGTACCCGTGCAGAGGCATTGCGCAAGTTTGAAGAGGAATTGGCGAAGAAGAGAGAGGAAGAGAAGAAGAAGAAAGATGAAGAAGATAGAAAGAGAAAAGAAGATGAAGAAAGAGAGAAGGAAAGACTAAGACTGGAAGATGAAGATAAGAGGAGAAAGGAGAAAGAAAGGTATGATTGATTGGAATGGAATACAGTGGATTAATTGTATTGATTGTAGACTGGATGAGATGGAGAAAGAGAAGGAGGCGAAGGAGACGGATGATATGGAGGTTGAGGAGAATGGAACAAATGGAATTAAGAAAAAGAAGGGAAATGAAGAGTTCGATTTCGCTAAGTCCGTTTTTCTCCTTGTTATTTACCTATTTGTTTATATTTTTTTTGTTATGAATCACATTATCAATATTTATTTATTTCAGAAGTCTGAAGGCTCACCAGTCGATTCTCAAAGAGATGAAGAAGGAAAGAAAGAAGTTTGAGAAGGAGAGAAAGGAATTTGAGAAATGTAATTTTTTGTTTATTTTATTCCTTCGTTCATGTTTCACGCAGTGCTCGAAAAGTCATGTCAACTGCACCTTATTTCGGGCACCTAGGTGCCCGACACTGATTTCTTGAAAGGTGCCCGACAGCAATCGATTGCCCTTGCGACAGATTTTTTCCTACGTCTGGTAGGCTCAGATGCATGTAGGAAAAAAATTAGACCAATTGATAAAGAAACGGCAGAGAAAACCACCTCGAAGCAGTTGACATGGGTTACATACTTTTCGATCACTGGTTTCACGTTACGATTATATCAACGTGTGTTGATCCCGTAGTAATTTCAACTGGTTGAATTGATGTACTAATCTATTTCACTTCAGTGGTGAAGAAGGCGCATAAGATGTTGAAGAAGGATGGATCAGGCGATTCATCCGACTCGTCCTCTTCCGCTGGATCAGATTCTGATGAGGGAGAGGTGAGGGTGATCTTTGATCTTTCTCTTTTTGATTATCGGGTTGAATTCCAGTGGGAGAAGTTGTGTTTATCTGACTGGAAGGGGGGTAATCTGGACACTGACAAATGCGGGTTTGATCAACATTCCTTCTACTCAATCTCTCCCCATTCCAATCCCTCAATTGCATACAGTCAGTGCAGTTCACCTCTCTAATCATGAGTGAGCCAGGTGGCATGGAATGGGATTGAACAGAGGGGAGACTCCGATGGGTCTGATGGGATGGAAGGAAGAGTGGGAAGGGAGGGGGGGGAGTGAGGGAGGGCGGAAGGGAAGGAGTCATACACGATAGAAGTGAATGAGTAGTTGTTGAGGAGAGAGATGGATGGTATGGGATGAGGGGGGGGGGATGGGGCAGAGGAAGGGAATGAGAAGGGAAGTCGTCCCATTCAGTCGGTCTCCCCCTTCTCCCATCCTTGTGAGCGGATGAATCGTCCTGTAGAGGAGTCTTGTAGAGGTTGGTGATCGGCCTGTTTTGATCTCGCGCTGTTTTATTGCCGCAAAAGAAAATGGTCAAGACATGGTTTCGATAGAGTTCGGTGCACATCGCGTCTCGGATACTAGACAAATTGATGTAAACCCTTTTGATTTCGAAAGTCGGTAACAAAAAAAATTGCCCTCTTTCTTTATTATCTTCTGACCTGCTACATTTTTATCTAGGACGATTTTATATGACGGGGAATAGTATTTTCGAAATAGTAGATTTAGTGCTTCGAAGATATTTTATGGTCCGGGTGTTTTTTGAAGCTCAATGATGTATCGAGTTGTTTCTTAACATTAATTATTTTCCATGTAGTGAATAATACCGATTGTACCTCGATCCCTGTGGTTCTGTAAGATAGAGATGAGTAAAGGGAAGGAGGTTAAGAAGGGGAAAAGGGGAAGAAAGGAGAGGAAGATACTCGTCATGGATCATTTAACTTCTTCTTCTCTTCCTTCCCTTTTTCTTCTCCTCGCCTTCCCTTTTACCTCCCATCGGAGATACGGAGAATGGTCAACTGGTTTCAAAAAACTATGGTAGTCTATTTAGGGGTATACGGTAGATGGTTCGATCCTACTCTAACGTGGATCCTTTATCGTGTCATCTCTCTCCTCTTCCTCTTCTCTCCTCCTTTCTTCTCCTCTTTTTTTTCTGCTGCTCTTCTCATAATTCTCAACGACCCTCCTATGAATTACGAGCTTTTCCTCACTTTTCCCATACTCTTCCTTCTCTCTCTTCACTCTCTTCAATCTCTGCACTCTTTCCCTTCTTCCACCAACACATCTCGTCGTCATCCCATATGTGCATTGGTTGGGGATGGGTACACATTTACTCTCTCTCTATCTACCGTACCAGTCTCGACTCTTGGATCCCTCGATCAGTTACCCCACGAGGAGGGAGAAGGAGGAAGGACCGTGACCGGAAGATAGGGGGAATGGCGCCACCCGGGTGGTCTACCGTCTACACTCTTTCTTCCTCTCCTTCCGTCCTTGGTCTATCTACCTCCCTCTCAAGTTGTTCCTTCCCTCATTGGGAGTGTAATAGGCATGGGGAAGGAAGGGAGATGGGGGGAGGTAGTCAAGTATCCGTCCTTGTTCGACTTCTCCTCCCTTCTTTCTCCCTTCCGGGACAGACAAAAAATAGAAGGGAATGGCGCCATCCGAGAGGAGTTGGCCAATCGGAGACCAAAGAACTCGTTTACCATTCTGGGTTTCCCCAATTCAATGGTGTTTCCCAGTTCATGCATAACGTAGGGGAAGATCCTACGTCAGGGCTGTGTCTTGTCTTGTACCCTACCCAACCATGTACCCTTCACCCTCCGATCCTTGCTCCTTCATTCTCTACCCCCATCCTGGCCTCATTTCATGGAATGGTGTATGTGTTGAGTAGGGGAGAGAGGGAGGGGAGCAACAAGTCGTTGAATGACGATGGAATGGGATGGGGAAAGGGAAAGGGAAGGAGGAGGGGAGAGAGAGGAGGGAGTAATCGATAATCTCGTATCATTGCAGATAACACTCTCGAAGTCAGTACTCAAACAACTCGGAATGGCCACGCCGAATCTTACTCCGAGGTGAGAAAATGGAAGAAGAAAGGGGAGGATTACGGTAGCCTCCCTCTTCTACTCCTTTGATCTCTCTCTTCCCTCCCAATCCCCCTCCTTCCTTCTCCCTCCTCTCCATTTCTTGCATCGCTTAGTAGCCCAGGCCGCTAATGGGTCTATTAGAAATCACATTCAAAAAGATGAATTTATCGTTTAATTCGTAGAGAAGGAAGAGGAAGAAGGGAGGATCCCTCGAGAGTGGAAAGAGAGAGAGAGAGAGAGGGAAGGGAAGAATGGACTGTGTTAGATAATGGGAAAGAGAGACACATGATAGTGAACAAGTTGGCATGGAATGGATGATGAGAATGAGTCATTTCAGTAACTCGAGAAAGAGAAAGAGAGAATCGGATGAGAGCACGGATAAGGATGAACTTATCGAGGTGACAATGATCTTCTATAGTTTTATTTATTTATTTATTGTGTTTATTCTCATTAATCAGTAAATAATAAGATTTTCTTTCAGCAATTGAAGCAGAAGTTGGCAGCCAAAGAGTGATCTACCTCATTGATTATTGATTGATCCCATTCCATGTTTCTCTTTGTTTTTGTTCCATTCACCCATACTCTTTGGTATTGATCTACACATTCCTAGTGGTTACAGTACCCTTCCCATCCTCATATTTATTATTATTGATAGTATCTCTCGCTCTTCCTCTGGGAAACAAGCAACACCATTGTGATTGTGTTTTAGCCAATACTTGAGAGACATTTTTAGTTTTGCTCTGTTCTGTGGTACACAAAATCTTTAAAACATCTACTTCCTTTTCCAAATGAGTTCCGACACTACTACACTATTGTTGTTTTGATGATGAAGAGTAATAAATATGTATTATATTGATTTGAAGGTGCTCTACATTGGATGACTCATCCACTCTTGTTCCTTTCTTTGTCTGTCTTTCTCTTCCCTCTGACTAACTACGGTAGATGGACTAGTTCTCCTCCCTCATCAGTATGCATAGATTGAATGTATTCCCTTTGCGAGTCTGTCTCTCACTCTGACATGGAAACATTTAGTGAGCGAGGAATCGATACAACAGAATGAAGGATAAGACCGGGAAAGAGTTCCTATAAGGGGGAAGGGATGGGGAGAAGGTGAAGAGAGAGAGAGAGAGAGTAAAGAGAACCCTGAAGGGGGAATTGATGGAGACTGTTCAACTCTAGTACAACGTTGATGAAGAGAAGGGGACAAAAGTACAGTTAGAGAAGTAAGGAAGGAAGAAGGAAAAGACCCGTTGGATGGTACAATGAATATATGATTGAAGAGCTCTCTTCTAGATATTGGGAGGGCACAATTGATACTGAGGAATGGCATAAGGATGAGTTTGAGAGGTGGGCCAGAATTGATGGGTTAGAAGGGGATTGGGAGCCATATGGGCCCATCCATGCTGCTTATCCTTATCATCGATACTGCCACTACTGCACGACCCATCCGGCTGAGGTTGCTGCTGCTGCTGCATATGCTGCAGTTGCTGCAGACCAACGGGAAGAGCGGGAAGGGAACCATGGGGAAGAGGAATGGATCCTTTAGTCGGGGGTAGGAGTGTCGAGTGTTCTCCTCCCTCTTCGAGTCGATGTTTCTCCTGGAAATACTGTGAATGAGTGCGGCTTCGAAGCCTGTCGAGGAGTTAGTCAACACAGTTAAATAACTCAGGTATTCACAGTTTAGAACGTTTCCGGTTAGACCACACGATAAAAAAGGGAAGAATAGATGATGGAATTTACCTTTTTGGCCTTCATCCTTCTATTCTGGAACCAAATCTTAATCTGTCGATCAGTTAGATTCGTTTGCATTCGTAATTCTTCCCGTTGCTTCTTGGAAACATAAGAGGATTGGAGGAATTTCTGTTCAAGAACGGACGTCTGATATCGTTGATACGTCTGACGGCCCTTCTTCGATTGAGCTGCAATGCGAATTATGAAGAGGAATGAAGAATTCAACTATGATTTACGGTTGAAGAATGATCGAATTATTGTTAGAAGTGAGTATTTTCAATTGCCACTACGATACTGCTTCAGTTCCTACAGTGACAAAAGAGATGTGAAAACTAACAATCCCATTCTCCGATGCCGAATAAAGCCAGTGCTCGATCGTCCTCCGACGTGCACTTACCGTATGCCGGCCATCCGCTCATCGCCGCCGCTCCATTCCACTGTGCGGGCCAAGCCGAGAAGGCGGTCGGCGTAATTCCCGGCTGGGCCGCGAATTGCTGGTAGTATTGCGGCCAGCCTGTGTAGCCTGCAGTTAGGAAAGCACCACTATCTGGACTCCTACCGTATCTCGACTACGGTAATCTATGTTCTACCCCTTGTAAGAAGAGAGTATGTATGTGGACACACCCCGGACTGGCCCTCCCCTCCCTTCCCTTCTTCTCCCTTCCCGCCACTTCACTATAATAATGGGCATCGGAAATGGGGGATTCTCCCTTCTTCTTCCCTCTTTCTCTCTCTCTCTTTCCCTCTGGAGACGAGATGTCTATCGGATACGGAACATGTGCCCATTTTAGTCTTTTTGTTCGACAAAATCGAAGCAAGTAAAGTTAACTAAACAGGTTCGAAGGGTAGAGATAAACACGGGAAAAAAGTATGATGTTCTCTATATTGGCTCATTATTTCCCCAGACAACGCCCAGCTCCTACAGTAAGCAACATTGGAGATTAAGTAAAAATAACGAACCAGGCATGTATCCGGGATACAACGGAGCATCGGCAGCAGTAGGAGTGGAAGTAGCAGTGGAGTCCGAATCCTCCTTGCCAACACCCTGAAAGGAAAGAAGGTAATAGATCAAAGGAAAGTGCCGATGACGTCACAATAGCCTCAGGCATTGCCACTTAACAACTCTTTATGGCGCAATAAGTCATTTCCGCTACTGTTAAAGACGGACTTTGCGCGCGTGTAACTCGCTTGTAAGTTGTACTGGAGAGTTCTACTTCTCGAATTGAGAATATATCTTACGAATGCGATAGACTTAACACGTCATATTATATCCGATAATATTGAGTTTACTCCTTCTTTGCGTGGTATTCTAACCTGTGCTAGATTAGCCAATCTCGCTAGATGATCTTCTCCTCCCTCTCCCTTTATTCGTCCTCCATTAGTCACATCGAATGGCGTCGTCGTTGATGTTGTCGATGCAGACGATGTGGAAGCAGCGTCAGTCGATACCACGTTCATCTACCGTATTCCCCTTCCCTGCGAGAGACGAGAGAGACTCCGCCCCCTGCAACGATGCTCATTGGTCGAGAGAAGAGAGAGAGCGGAGAGGGGAGAGGGGGAACTCTATTAGGAGAGAAGGGAGAGGCAAGAAACACATTGACGATTTGAATTGAATGAGAACATTGAAAGAGAAGAAGGAGGAGGAGGAAAGTCGAGAAAGAGAGATGAGAAGGAGACGGTTATTATTGTTCCCGATGAGGAGGCCCACTAGACGGTCCCCCCTCGCTTATTCCTGCCTTTCCGCTCGAAATTCGCCCTTTTCGCGCACTTTTCCTCGTAAATCACCTCGGATTTCTCAGTGTCGTCGCAACATTTTGATTGCTGTCCACCAAATTTACGATCACTCGCGCTAACTTTTTTATTGCGATGGGAGAGGAGAGGAGAGGGGCGAGAGAGAGAGAAGAAATGAGTGGGTTTGAAGAACGAATTGATGATGGGGTTCACGAGTTGGATAGAAAATGAGAGAAGTGATGATGTGAAACAATGGTAGGTCAGAGGGGGGATGATGGAAGAATGATAGGGAAGGAATGAATAGGGTTAGAAGGACGTCGTTCATAGGTACAATTGTGTCGTCCCCTCCTCCTCCTTCCTCTGTGTGTGGTCTACAGTTTTTTGCCCGCTCACTCGTCCGTTTCTCATTCTCACCTTTCGCGCCTCCCTTTCACAGTCATTCTTATCAAAAGAGGAGGAAGGAAAAGAAGGGAAAGAGCTGACTCACACTCACAGGTTACAGCACTTTTTTGGAACGAACTGGGTGGTACCGAGAATGTTTAGAGAAGTCGAGAAGTCCCCCATGCAAAGAATCCGAAGGAAGATAGTTCTCTCGATGCTCTCATAGCCTATGATGATTCTGAGAGTAAAGTGGGTAATCGCTTCGATTATCGTGCTATTCCACATAACTCGTCATGTTCTATAACTCCCCTATTCACTCCTCTCCTCTTCCTCTTCCTCCTTCTCTCTCATGCACATTCACCATTCAATTCGATCGATCTGATCGATAGAGCACCAGCAGAAATCACATTAAACGTCTCCTTCGAGCTGCTTAGGCATAATTGGGTACGGAGGGAGAGAGGAGAGGGAGGGGGGGGGCAGAATTGGGAAAGAGAAGGAGGGAGGGGAGACGGGAGTTGTGTTCTCACAGGGAAATGAGACAACGGGAAGAGGAGACAAAAGTGCGAACTCAGGTAAGAATAGTGCGAGTAAGAAAAAGTGCTGAGATGGGTAATCGATCGATAGAAGGGATGAGGGAGGGAGGAGGGATGGGGGGAGGGATACGGTAGACACACGCCCCTTAAATAGACCAAGTTCGAAAAATGACAAGGACACATGAGTAGAGCGGACACACTTCTTGTCAAAAGAAATGAGAGGTCGGAGGAAGGTTTGGAATGGGGAAGGAAGAGGCTTATCTAGATAGACAATCGGAGTTAGGAGTGCATACTGTATCACGTAGGGCCGACCTACTGGAGACTACCGTAGTATTCCACTTATCGATTGTGTTTCGTTCCCTGGTGACTACCGTATTCTATCACCATTAGCTGTATACTACTGATGCATAGAGAGAGAGAGAGACTCTATGAATGGGATATATGCATCAGCCTTCCCTTCCTCCTCTCTCAAGAGGGACAACGAAGAGACTACGGTAGTGGTGGTGTATGGTGCTTAGCTCATTCTGAATTGGAACGACGAATGGGGCAAATGGTAATATTCACAATGGCACGAGTGCCTCTCGCACGAGACACGATGGCACCATCGAAAGATGCACCCATCAATTTGAGAAAGGAGAGATTGAGAAGAAACGACTTCTCATCGGCACTCACTTTTTAGTGTCTAGTTCACCTGTATATTAAATTATAGACTGGAGCGATCGAGAGGAAGGAAGGAAGGGATGGGGGGTACAGTAGACATACGGGAGTTGAGAAGGAGAGGGGAGATCAAAGGAAGGATGAGGTTGACACCTCTATGTGTAAACGAGACGGAAGTTATACGATGTGATGACCTCAGATGACCGAATGATTTAAGGATAAGGATGCAAATCTCGAATGAATAAGGCGTAGGAATTGTTAAGATCGATAAGGGGAAGCGTGCGGCGTCGCGAGAGAGAGAGAGAGCAATGTAATGATCAATTCAATAAAAGTTAATGTGAGCACACTCCAAGAATGGGCAAAGGAAGGAAGAGAGGGAGCTCCTTCTACTCATTAGCTCATTCCTAATTAGTGTCCCCTCCTTAGGGTGATTAGTAGTAAAGGGCGGGAGTGAAGAAGGACCACTCAATTCCATCCCTCAAACTAACTAGTCGTTATTCTCGATTTATCGTACCTATCACGCGGCTCATAGAAACGACACTCACTAGTGGTGGATGGGCCTTCTCCCTCTCCCCTCTCCCTCCCCTTCCTCCCTCTGACTCCGCCCCCTTCCTCCCCTCCCTTCTCCTCCTCCTCTCTCTCCTCTCCTCCCTTCTCCGACCCTTCCGACACAATCGACCAGTTGAGTCTTCCAAGTCTTTAGTAATCTCCTCTAAATCACAGAGATGAGCGATAAACGAGATAGTTACTCAGTCCTCCTCAAGACTTCTCTCTCCTCCTCCTCCTCTTCCCTCCTTCATCCATCAAATGCCAATGTTATGAGACAGTTGTCATCCTCATCAAATCTCCTTCTCTCTCTCTCTCACGTTTAATTGCCTGTTTTGATTACGCCGTCGTCTCCGTTTCCGCATTTCACAACTTCACAACTAAGTCAATCTCAGTTCATCGTAGTACCGTAGTTCCCTAGGGTTGAATCTACCGTAATCGCGAGGTTATCGATTGGTCTTGTTCCGTATTCTACCGTAATATGTCCTGGGATGTCGGCATCCCTTGTAGTCGATCACTCTTCACTTCTTCACACCTGTTCAAGTGATGAATTGACTGAGAGAGTCGAGAGTGGAAAGAAGAGAAAGAAGGAGAAAGAACAAGAGAGGAAGATCCAATCTCCAATCCGAGAGTAGAATGACATTCATTTCAACCCCCAACGAAATGAATGGAAATCGAGCAGTCCAATATCAACGAGATGAGTTAGGATGATCAACAAAGGAGATTGTCCTTGTTTGCAATTATAAATTGACCAATAGGCAGTCGATCCAATGCGATCTCACAATCATTATATAATCATGGCCCTCATCATTAGCTGATAACCGCAATAACCTGCATCGAACCCATTCAACTACTGTAATGAGATTGAATAGCGTTTTCTTCATTCTGCACGATATCTCTTCATATTCAGCTCAATTCCCATCATGCTCCGATCCCATTCCATCTTCCTTCCTTCCGACTACCGTCCCCCCCTTCTACTCCATTCCCCTTCTCTCTCTAAATGACTGCGTAACGACGAAGGAAAGAAAGAGAGCTGCTAAGGAGATTGAATATGAGGGATTGAGAGGGAGACTCGGCTACTACTATGGTTGAATCTACGGATTCAATGATGCGATAACTTTGTGAGAATTGCGCAGGTGGATTGAAACCGTCGCTCGCTTCTTAGAATGATGCTCATTTGAATGATAAAGGATACGGTGAGAGATGAGCAAGGTCGAATGAGAGGGAGGACTGAAGAGGGAGAGGGAGAGGGAGGAGGAGGGAGAGGGAGGGGAGGAAGTGGCTCTGAATGGAAGGGGAGAAGATACAACCTGTGCTTGAAAAGCAATGAATGGACGAGTGGGGACAGGAATGACTGTGGAAGACACAGTTGATAATATGAAGAGAGGAAGGGAATGCAGCTGGATGGAATGAATGGAGGAGAAGAGTACATGAAAAAGTGAAGAGAGAGGAATGGTTATCGAGATGCACACTTGGAAAGAATTTTGTACAGAATTTTACAAAAACAGATGTATAATAAGTTATCGTTAATGGCCAATCACACATTTGAAACGGCGTGTTTTCAATGCCCTTGTGAAATTCAATTCATCTCCGTTCCACCTACCGTATCCCTATCGATCCCCCTTCTCTCTTGGTTATCAATCGATATCAGGTAGGATTCAGAGCGGCAAGATGAAAGAGAGGACTGAGGTGAGTCTTCCAACGTAGAAATGGGAAGTGATCGAGAGAGCATAAATCAGATTGACGATCGGTCGAATGGGATCAGAAGAGAGCAGAAGAGAAGGAGAGAGGGGAGGGAAGGGGGGGGGGGGGGAGGAGAGGAGGTAGATGAGGAATATGTGGAAAGAAGGAGGACGGTCGATCAATGGAGTGTGGGACAGAGACTTTGTTCTTCCTTCCCTTTCCATTCCTTGTCTCAGTTCTCCTTTATTCTTCCCTCTCTAGTTCTCCTCTCTCTATCGACACATGTGGATTCGATTCGAGAGGACGGAGATACTTGGCACCTACTAACAATGAGATGGCAAGTTTCCACCTCACACTGCCTAACGCGCAATTTCAGTGTATCGGATCTGATTAATTTCATATGATCATGTTGATTCAAATTGATGCAAGACCGTTCGAGCAAATCAACTGTTCAAAATCAACATGAGCTCTGCATCAGAAATTGCATGAATCGACTCGCTGCACCTTATCCACGAACTAGAATGTCGAATGGAATCATCATATTCATCTCCCCACCCACTTGTGCTTCTCCCTCTCAGACAGGGCCAACTGCATCGAAAAAACGGCTGACGGCTGTCTTCGTAACTCATTCTAATCGTCCATTTAGTCACCCCTTCGGAATTGGTCGAAGTGACGCCGACAAAGGAAGAGAACGAAATGGATTAATGATGGAAGGGAACGATAGATTAAGAGAGAGAGAAGCTGGGAGGGGCAAAAAAACAGACCTACCCCATATGACACAGAAGTGGAAAGATTGGTATCTATCGAGGAATATCGACTAATCTAGGAAATATTAACCATATCATAGAGTTGCACTGTACCTATCAAAGGACTACGTTCTTACGGAGAACGCGTTTTAATATGTTTCGCCTTTTGATCTTCGGCTAATGCAGATCCGGAACAATAAAGAGTGCCTTAGGGAAGGGATGGAAGCAGTCTCCGATCGGACTCGTGGATACGGTAGATTGTGAGATGAGATAAGGACGGAGAGGCGCAAAGGCACCATAAAGGGAGCACCTGTTACCCCAAGAGAGACGAAGAGGAGGAAGGGTAATGATAATGAGTGCATGATTCGTCTCTGATTAGGTTACGCCAATAAAATAGTAATAAAAGTGAGGGATGAAAGGGAAGAGACACCTGGTGCCACAGTGTCTTCCCCAAGGGTTCATGTTCAAATCGAGGAAGGAAGAGACTCAATGGAGTGAAGGGATTTCTCCTTTAGCGGCATCCGAAAAAGAGACTAACGAATTAGTGAAAAGAGGCGAGAAGAGACCATTTTTGAATCTGAAGAAGAACCTGAATGGAGGGAATCTATTCATTCACTGAGAAGGAAAGTTGGGATTGACTATCTAGCGGACTTTAATTAACTGACAGCGTGAAACTATTACTGAGTAGTAGATCGACGGAGGGAAAGTAATGGGTAAATCGAAACTTGGCGGGGAGTAATGTCCAATCGAAAATGGCTGCAAGCGCGCTCTCGTGAAGAGGGGAAAGCTCAATCACTCTCTATCAGTGTTCTACACTATCTCTTTCTCACCTTCCTTTCCCACAGTCTCCTTTGATGATTAGTGTTAATTGTGATAGGAAATGACACGAAGAGAACTAGAGAGAGAGAGAACATTATGGATGGGAATGAGATCAAGTTGAAACGAGTAAGCTGATACTCATTCCTTTTTCTTCCACTTTGGGTGTTCTTCAGTTCCTTTCCCGGTCAACAAAAGTGAAAGAGAGAGATAGATACTAGCTGATTATGAATGATGGACCTCCCGAGAGAAGAATGAACCAAGGTGAAGGATATATCGGGATAGAAGGTACAAAAGAGGAGAAGGAGTGAAAAAGAGTAATGGAATGAGTATCGAGAATGGGGGGATGTTATAAGAAGGGAGGGGGGGGGGGTACGATGGAAGGGAGAGAGAAGGAGGGAGGGAGGGAGGGAGCGGGACCCTTTCATCCCTTCCGCTACCTCAGGGGCAAAAAATGAGGAGAGAAGCAAGAGGGATTACGGTAGAAAAGAATGAGGCGAGAATTGAGTAGAGACAAGAAATTGATTGAACTGAATGCATGAGGGATACGGTTGATCAAATGACGTAAGTAGGGTAATCCTATTGGAAATTATTATTTCTTAGAATAATGAAAAAAATAATATTTCAAATAGGCTCCTCATTCCGCACACTCATACACAGGTAAAGTAAGGGTCAATCCTTTGTTCTGTTCATCGAAAATTGGAACCGTATCGAATTAGATAATCCAATGCATCAGCTGATTACGAATTACTTCCGGGATTGATCGAATAACAAATTCGCCCACGTGGGTAAAATATCCATTTGTTTTTGTTTGTTTTCGAAATTAGGCACTTAAAGCTATTAAAATTTCAACGGAAAAGAGAAGAAGTAATCAATGTGAAGCTCATTGAGATCCGATCACTGATAGGAAGAAGAGAAGGAGGTTTCGTCCAATACAATTAAGTGAGAATGGGATGAGTTTCTAAAGACGAAGAAATGAGTAATGAAGAGAAAGGGAAGAGTAGAAAAGAGTGAAGAATGAAGAGTGGATCAGATGATGGCATTTCACAGTAGAGTAAAGGTGAGTGAGGAGAGCGGCACTCCCTAAAGGATTCATCTCAAGTTTAGGGAGATTAATGGAGTACACCCTAAGGGAGAAGGAGGGAAGGGGAAGAGACTCCAGGTAAGATGAAGGAACTGCTAACTACTAGATGGAGATTGAATGAGATAAGGAAGGATCGTAGTCTCTCTCATTCTAACGAGTATCTCAAGTCAAAGCGAGCCCGTCAATGTTATCGGTGTGAGATCTCTCACTTCTCCTCCCCTTCCTCCACCTCCAATCTCCCTCCTTCTCTCTCTCTCCTCCCACTTCAACAACCACCGTATCACACCTTGACTCACCAAGTCATTTCAATTATAAATCTCGAGATATCGGCGCTTTTTTCTTGTCACACATTGTTCTGCATGACTGTCATTATCGTCCTCTGCGTAACTTCTCACTCAGTTCGGATAATTATCGCTATTTCACTTTGCATAACTAATCCTATCCGGAAGTTAGTTGTATTCTCATTGTGAATACACATGTTTATGATCGGGACAGATGCCTTGTCTCGTCTCTCTCCAGTTCGAGTACTTCCGAGTGTTTATCGCGCATTTCCTTTGTGTCATCTCGAGAACGGTTTGATACGGCTTCCAAAATGAAGAATCGGCTCTTCATTATGTAAGCAATCTCTTCATTGCGACAGTGAGGGAGCTGGCGGAATGAAGAGACGGATTCCTCATCCTGACAGCCGCAATTGTTGGTCTTGTCTCACTCTCGCCTCTGTTCCGGCTGGCTCGAACAAGCCTTTCCCAATCTGTTTATCTGATTGCTGTGCTTTCGAGTAGAGTTATCCATGATACAAATTACCTTTCCAACTTGACGGCGCGCACATCGACGCTTGCTGCATGTACGCAATCTGACAGTTACGCTTTTTATTTGGTCGATAGACGATTCAATCGCATTGCGCCGTATCCCAGCTGCATACATTTTCTCTAATCTCTTCATTTCACTTCGTGTCTTCTTCACTCTATGCTTCTAGAGAGCATGTGAAAAAAGAGATTGATGTTTTCACTCATTCTTACGCAACATCTCTCTATTGCTCATCATTCGTCCTCTCACATGTTCCTATTGACTATGGTCAGTCCAGTCGAGATAAGGACAGGGAGACCAATAATTCTGAATTGGCATGGGAATCGGGAGAGGAAAAGGAAGGCTAAAGGTTGAGAGTGAGGGAGGTAAATATGACTGAAGGAGAGGATGGCTATTACATTTATGGGATGGTATACTCAAAGTGCCCCTCTTCGTTCTCTATGTGAAAGAGCAACAGAATCCAGAGAAAGAGCAGATTCATGGACGAGGGAAAAATATGCTGGTTGAAGTCACGGTAAAGCGATAGATTTGAGTGAGAACATTTGGATAGTTTAAAAGTGTGTAGTTTCTTAGCTTTGTTTGGAGAAGAAAGATGAGCGGTTACAGAAACAAGCGCATTACAATGATAATGTCCGTTTGGTGAGCGAGCGTAGATACTAGCGAACCTGCTGTAGTGGATTATTGAAAAACTATAAACATGTTATTCTTACCATCGCGTCGACAATCAATATACATCAATAATATGTTATAATGATTGACAGTTAGAAATTTAGTTTCTGAGAATCTTAAAAAACGCCCACTTTCAAATTGAAAACTATTAATTTTATGTTGAAGAATGTATGAAAGTGCATGAACTCAAAACGAAGTAAATAATAAGGTTTATTATGGCTACAAATGTAAGTCGGACGGTCAAACATAATTGAAAAAATAGTAAGGTTTGAAACAGATTAATCAACGGTGATAATAGGAACAAACACGAGGTCATCACTGCTTCTTCTTCTCTTGATAATGAATTTGAGGGGAGGATTGATCTCACTCTTTCGAGACTTCTTCACGGCGACAATTTCATTATTGACAATCTTCAATTCATTAGTATCTTCAGTATCTTCCTCGACTGATCGTTTGCGATGCTTTGTCTCCTTTGATTTTACTTCGCGAGACTGAAATGAATTTAAATTTAGATAAGACGAAACATATTTTTTTCATAATGAAGAACTGTCTCACAAATAAAAAAATATTAAAAAAAGAGTAACGAACCGTTCTCATTTTCTCAGTTCCATCTTTGTCGACGTTGAGATTCTTCGTATTGTTCTCCTTCGTCATTTCGATGATGTTCATCATCTCCTCCTAAAATTAACAAAATCAAGTAAACCAAAATAATCTTCAATGGCGCAAATATAAAAAATAGAAAGATTATAAGCTACAATAACTAACGACTCGTCTCTTCTCCTCAGCAATCCACTTATCATTCATCGTGCGATCCATGCACAGCTGAGCAATCTCCGAGTCAGCGGGATACACTTCGAAGTCACAGACAATTGGATTCTCGTCTATTTCTTCGTATGCACCGACCTATGAATAGGAGAATCATACATCTTTATTGAAAAGTACGCTTCAAAATTGAACTTTAAGAGTGAATATGAAGGAATGAAGTTCGGTCATCGAAATATATTAGGATTCTCCCTAACTACAATTTTTTCAGTTGCGAATTATTATGAAGAAGAAAATAAAGAACATAATTCAAAACGAATGATGCAAGTACCTCCAAATCATCCATGTAGAAAACGGCGCCATCCACTGAATAGTCGACGATCGATTCTCCATCAGTCATGGAAGGGATAGAGTGAAGAGAAGTCATTGAGCGAGACAACTGAAAGTTCGTGATGATTTGACCACCGGTGGTTCTTATATAGGGATGCATTCGAGTAACCGATCGTATAGTCGAGACCGGAAGACCAATTGCCACCCGATCTGGAGATATCAGTAGGGAGGGGGGGGGGTCGGAAGGCTGTGAGTGGCAACCGTTTAGTACAATTGATCTTCTCATCGATTCAGTTTGGGGATCGGAGTAATCACAACAAGAAGGACTGCCAGAAGGTATATTTAGAAAGTTTTCGATAAAAAATATCAGAATAACAATGTAAACCGTAAAATTTAATCAGTTATGTGAGCAACTTTTAAAGAAAAAGAGGCTCGAATCAAAATTGTGAAGCAATTGTGAAGCAAAATTGTGGAGGTAAAAATATTGATAATTGAAATTCTCTTTTAGATATGACTGAAAATGCGGAGTCATCGAATACTTGTGCATCAGTGCGTAGCCAGAGCACCAATTTTGAGCGACGTTTAATTTCCTGTTGTATTTATTTACAGTCGAGGACCAGGATTTTTGATGTGACAAAGTCTTCTTTAGATAAAGCAACAAGATAATCTTTCAGCAGAAGTAAAGTAGTGTGATTAATATTTATATTTTTTGAAGTTGAAAAAAGTGTTCTCACACACACTTTGTCTCTGCAATAATGTTGTCAAAACGATCTCAACGTGTTCTTTCGCCACTCCATGTAATTTGTGAGAGAGAATGAGGAATGAAGAGGCGGATTCGTTACACGGACTGTCCTATTCTGCATTGTTCGGGCACGAAAATTCGGCATTCATCATCAGACTCTATATAGAAATCATGGAAGAATATAATTTTGTAAGAATTCGCTGGTGGTATTGACAGCTATCAACATCGAAATCCAAGTGGATATTACTGAATTCCGAATAGAACGAGCACGAGTGATTTTCGATCTCGAACCGAAAAATAGCAGTGATGCTCTCTTTTTCGATTAAAAATGTATATAATTTTTCTTCCTGTCGACGGAAAAAAAATCCCCAAAATGCGAAGCGCTAGCAAATTCTTGCAGCTGAATCCTGTCATTCTTTCTTCATTCCAACACATTACAACGTTCTCATTATGTACTTGGTTTTTTTCTTATCTGAAAAATATTATACTAATAATAATTCTTTGCAGGTTTCATCCCCTCTCTTCTCTTCATTTCTCGACCATCTCCTTCTCTTTCCTCCTCTTCGACTTCTCCAATAGCGTGAGCATAAATCAGCTCTCGAATGACCAGTGAAGAGCAGCCCACTCCTTCTCACCCCCTCCCCTCCCATCACTCCCATTCAACATGTACGTGTCAATAAAGCCACTCATGATCTCACCCTCTAATTATCGATTCTTAAGGGCGACAAAAGACTGCGCAAAGGTCACAACATCATAAATATGTTCGTAAGAGAGAGAGGGAGAGACACAATCATGATCTTCCTTCTTTTCTTCCTCTTTCATCTCCTCCGACCTCACAACTTGCGAGAGAGAGAGAGTTACCATTACATTCTTTTCTGACACACTGTGTATACTTCCATCTCTGTGCGACTTCGTTTCTCCGAGACTCCCTTAATATCGAATGTTCACTCAAAATAATCTAAGCTGATCACATATGTTTCAACCCTGCTTCATCTGTGATGGAATGGGAATCAATGTAATTGTAGTGCGTTTCGATGTGAACACTAAACTTACCTCATCCAATCCTTACAATTAAACCATTCGATCCACCGTACTCCCTCTGTCCCTTCTTCTCCTTGAATCGTCCACTATTTCATATTGTCATTCTCTCTCAACTCCAGATGTCATCTATCTATATTTCACTTGTCTATCCCCACGAAGGAGAGAGAGACCCTCTCCCTTCTCCCTCCTTCCCTCCCTCCCATCCGACCCTCATTCCAACTTGTTCTAATTGATTCCTTCTCACTTCTTCTCTCTAGTCTCGATAACCATCTCTACAGTATTCTTCCCTCTTCATCTCACTCAATCGTCCCCTTTCATGCCTTTCCTTTCTTCCCCTTTCATAACTGGAGATCATGTCAATACCCACCTTTGATTTTTTTACATTGTTCTACCTGCTTCGAGCTAGTGTTCAAACATTTCTAGCGGTCTAAAAATTAGGGGGGCATAACTTTAAGCGTCCGAATAATCAGATGAATTTGACATTCCTAACGTATTACTATAATCAGCAATAATCAGGAAGCCCCGTTGAAAAAACCCAGTTTGAACTCTGTTATCACTTCATAGTGTCTTCTATTCCACAGAATGTGATCACAGAGTAAAGCTCAGCCTAGACTGATCTCTCAACCATTCCCCCTATCATAACTCTTCCCCTCTCTCAAATCTTTCCATTGTTCGAGAGTTTCGGCTTTGTATTATGATTATGACCCCGTCTGTCACGAAACAGAATCCGAGAAGGATAGAGGGGAGAAGGAGGAACAGGAAGAGAGAGAAGAGATATGGTACGGATCCCAACTGTAGTGTCTGGTTACACTCCGTAGTAACACGTTACTTCGATGCTTGGAGTAGATCCTAGATGGAAATCTACAGTAGTAAAGCGCCTACGGCATTTTATCATTTGTAGAATTTGATTTGATAAATGAATTTTTGATCTTCAGTGGTTTGTTATTGGATCCCGAGTGAAATGTCTCGATTCTGCTTCCTATCTGTCCTTCTATTTTCTAGCCCGTTTCTTCTCTTTGGAATCAGTCTAAATCAGTCTGATTCCCTATGGAAGTCTCTTCTCGTCTTTCCTTTATCGGACTCCTTTCATCTTTCCTCTACCGTAATCTCGATTCTTCCCTTGAAGACTCCATCTAAATCATTCGTCCTTATTTCGACTCGAGTCCCTCCAATTTCCTCTCGATACAACATTAATCTCAATCATTGACAATACTTCCTCTCTCTCTTCACTTCAATCTACTCAGCCTCTTTCCTTCTCAAGACTACGGTACTCACTCGAGAAGAGAACTCATCGAAAATTAATGTTGATTCGTCTCGGAGTAATGGCAGCTTTTAACGTCACTCGAACAACCAATTCCTTCCTTCCCAACTTCTGTTTGTTCGATCAGACGAATTCCGGAATCAAATGTAGTCAATTACTCTCTTCATTATGTGATCATCTCTGATCTTATCACACCTCCGAATCAACACTAACATTGAGTTTAAATCAGAATCTCTAGCTAGATTAAAGTAGGTTCCATCAATTGTGCCCTCCCCTCATCATCGCCTCAATTCGCACATTTCTCTCACTCAATTCATCACTGTTCATGGGGTCATCAACCTCACATCCGAGAATTATTCGATAGATGGGCTGAAGTCAATATCCATTGTCTCCTCCTCCTTTTCCCCTCTCACTACCATACTCCGCGTCTCTCGAGACTCTCGAGCTGCTTTCTCTTGTTTTAGAGACTAAAATAATGAATTGACCGGGTAGGTCATGACCATTAGTCTCTTGATACTACCCTCCCTCTTCTTCTGATAGTGATACCTCCTCCCTCTCTTCCCTCCTCCTCTTCCCTTGTCACCTCCCTCTTCGTCTCATTTAACGACTTCCCATTATCAGTTCGTCCTCTCTCTCTCCATTGATTTGTGATAGAGTCTAATGAGGTCGGAAGGACGAGAATTGTGCCCGAGACTCTTACTATCAATGAGTTGACGCAGACTATTGCCGCCTTTTTTCTTCGTTTCTTCCTTTAAACTTATTCATTCCACTTAGACCATGCAATCGAATATGTTTCACGTAGCGCATAAGCTCAAACGAATTTACATTTCTCCAATATTACGCCCATCGGTTCTCTAATTCCAATAATTCTCTTCAATCGATCATTTGTTCTTCGTCAACATTTTGTGTGATCTACGATTGAATTCCTCTCCATTTCTTCATTCTATCACAACTTCCTCCTTTGTTTATCAGTCATCAATCAGTCACTCAATAATTGGACCCATTCCATCATCCTACTGTAATCTCATTTGTTCAAACACAACATCCGCCCTCCCTCCCTTCAGACCTACCGTACTCCTTCCATCTCTTTATTCTCACCTTCGATTTAGTGTCCTTGTCATACAGTCGGGGTGGTCTTTCCTTGTCTTCGTATTTCGACTACCGTATCCCTCCCCTCCCTTCTTCTTCCTTTCCTTTCTCCTTTCCTTCTCACACACAAAAAGCATAAATCAGAGAGAGAGAGAAAGAAGTGAGCAAAGAATCGATGAGAGAAGAAGATAGAAGGAGACGAATTCTGAGTGAGAGAGAGATCAACTCAACTGATGAACCACTTGTTTTCAAGAATATTTCAAAACTTGGGCTTGTTGTCTGTGAGGTTTGCTTTGATTGATGCCTGCTCAATTGTTTCGCAAATATAATGTTTTGGATTTAAACTAAACAGAAACCAAACTCATCGCAATGAAAATGACATCGAGATAAGTAAAATTTCATGAAGATTCACAATTGTGTGTCTTTCATAGGGATTCAAAATTGTCTAGTCTAATCACTTGCTTTCAGAAAAAAAGGAATACCGGGTGAATTTGTGATAGCTTCTGATGAAATGCTTGCAGCACTCTGATGATTTTTACGTGCTCTACCGATTTTAGACAATTTTCAAAATGTTCTTTCTATATAAAACACCATGTTATCATTGGCACAACTGAAGTGCAGATAAGTATCCTCTGCATTTTATCAACTATCTAGCTAGTCATGAAATGATCAATTTCTTTTTTTTGTGACAACCATGTTCATTTGAGATGTTGAAAAACTGTAGCACACTCTCAAATCATTTATTTTTAGATTTCAGAAGAACAAATATTTATCTCGAGCTCGTTAAATTATTAGGCAATTTGAAAATTATGAAAAATACTGTATATAGAAATCTTCTCCACTAGTGCCAGCTTCTTGACCTCTCTATCTAGTTGTTGATGATTATCTAATGAGCCGAAAAAATCTGCTCCAATTTTCGGTATTCGTCTTTCAACGAATACTTCCTGTGCAACGAATGCAAACTATAATTAACTGCCCATGACATCTTCATTCATTTGGACTGCAGAGAAAGAAGAAATATTTTTGAGTTGAATTAGCTCCAACATAGCTCCAACATTACTTCTCTGGAAATTTCGAATTCACAGCAAATCACGAAATCCGTGAGTTATTTTGCTTGAGCAATTGGAAGATAAATATAACGTGTTTCAAATGGATAGTGAAAAGTTTTTTTACTGGAACTTTTCCTGCTATCTATCTCTTCATTCGTAATGACGATTTTTTCGTTTACGTTTCAATGAATTTATTCGGTATTTGACACGCGTTATTTTTATTTTCACTTGAATTATCTATTTCAATTAAATACAAACTCAAATTTCAATAATCCTCGTCAGTATCAGCATTTCGAATGGGAAATACATGCATGTGCAAATCCTGAGAAAATGCCTATCATTCGCTGAAAACTACCAATTGTGCATACCTATTCCTCAACTATTCTCTCTCTTCGAGCAATTTCCTTTCAGATTTTTTAAAATCGGTTTCCTTTTCGATACAGTAACAAACAAGATCTAAATCAAAACGCGTAATTGAACCTACATCGAATTTTATCCGCTGTATCTCAATGTACAGCAAAAAACCTACGATAGCATCGAGTTTTTTTCTTCAACACTTGATTAGTTCAAACGCTGCCGACTACTTCCTTTCAACACTTTTCGTTCAGAAACGAGCTCTAGATAGCGAAAAAATGGGCACTATGCGAACATGGCTACTTTATTACAATTTTATTCTCTTTTTTTTCTTAATTTTCATTTTTTTTTCTTTTTTTCCAATGGTTCCTTGGAGGACTTCCTTCCTTGACTTCCTTCTGCTTTTGGTTTGAAATCGAACTGACAAAGTTATGTATCGCGTTTATTTTAGCTATCATTCATTACGTTATCATTCGAATGCTCTCATCCGAAAAAATGCGTCAAAAATGACTAAGAACCCCCTCCCATCCAGCTTCATCTCCTTCCCTCCTTCCCTACATCACCCTCCATCCGGTGATCATTCTTCTTCGCAACACTTGGCATAAATTCCATCTAACGACCCATTATCGTCGATCGTTAGTCTCCTCCTCTTCCTTCCCCACCTCCCATAGCCCCATAAACTAGCACCTATCTATTGTCTCCTCTTCCTATCACTCCTCCTCCTCCTCCTCCTCCTCCCCCTCCTCCACCCTTCTCTGATCCATTCCATTCTTCTCCAATCTCTTCCTCATTATCTAATCTTCATTCCTAATAATTCGTCGGCCCTCGGGGGCTCTCGATTTACGACACTCTTTGCCCTCCGTTTTACGATTATTCAGTGGAGTGGCCGAGGGGAAAGATGAAAGGGCTGCCGCCTCTCTGCTCTCATTGGCCAACCCTCTCGAAGAGGGCGGAGCTAAGGCAGAGAGGAGGAGGAAGGGGAAGAGAGAGAGCTGAAAGGGAAGGGAGGAGATTATACTGAACTGTAATCATCTTCAGTGTTGTTATGTACTCTACTGCTTGGAATGTCTCTACTTCATCCGATGACATTTCATCCACAGCATCCACTGCTTCTGCAGCTGCAGCCAGTTATTGGCCAGCACAAGGTTAGTACTCGAGTAGGGAGGAGGAAGGGAGTAGTACCATCTCTCGAAAGGGCAAAGGTGACAAGGTATAGACGACAGGGAGGTGATTGTTACAGGGGGAAAGGAGTGTGGATAGATAGGGGTGAATTACGACCCCATTCTTCCACGTTTTATTGAGTGTTTAAGGGGGTAGGGGGATGGATGGGGGGAGGAGAGGGGTAGAGGGAGGGGAGGGAGTAGGGGGGAGGGGAGGGGAGAAGGGAGAGGAGGAGGTCCACCAGATCACTCAATGCTTCCTTCAGTTGCTGCTGCTGCAAGTCTTCAATCTACAGGAGGAGATGGAAAGGGTCCGACGGGACTCGGCCCTTATGAGAATCCTCTCCTTTATCCCGCATACGTCAACAATATGAAGATGCTCCATCAATGGGCAGAGAATCAACAAGCGTAAGCACTTCTCTTTGACCTACCCATCGATTCCGTACTTTCCATTCGTCGCTCCCCGGGTGGTGTGTCCATATTTCACACGTTTTCGTGTCAACTCTAAGAGAGAGGGAGAAGATGGTAATCTATCGATTCTTTCATTCATTCCTTCAGTTTCTCTCCGTATGGACTACCTACTTCAACTTCATCATCTGGTCTCACTCCTCCATCCAATCCTCTCGCCAATCAACCCGTATTCCCATGGATGAAAATGAGTGGTGAGTCATCATTCACTTTATCATGCGCCCGTGCGAATTTGAATCTTATAGCGCTATTTTATTCTTTTTATCGTAGATTTGGCCAATAATTGGTGATTTATTGAACTAGCAGCACCAATTCACCGTTTCGGTTCAATTTAATTGGTGATCTGAAGAGCGCTTCATTCATTAATGCTGCAACTGTTATGATGTTTTGGAGAAGTTCTGAAGCTCATTCCAAACTGAATAACGGACGATTCTCAATTTCTAAATGCTCTTCCCATTTGCTTTTCTTGTCCATTAGACAGCGCGTCGTTATTAGGTTCGTAATAGCCATTCTTCCATTCTTTCTCCATTTGATGGGATGGCTTTATGCGTGTTCCTTCGCAACTGAGTCTTCTTCTTCTTCTCTTTCTCTGTCTCTTATCACTCTGCTCTTATCTCCTTCCATCCATCCTCCATTGATTTATCTCCCCTTGCTTCATACCCTTTCCTTCTGATTATAATCCTATCATTGTCCTACTGCTTCCTCTATTGATTTGATAAGCAGAAGATGAAGTGAGAAAAGAGAAGAAGAAAAGGGGAGAAACCAAGGTCGAACTTCTTCCAACTTTTCCTCGTGATTTATGAGAGAAAATTATCACAGCGCGCTCGTTTTTGGTGAGAATTCGCTCTTCGTTCGACTCGATTGAACACTCTTGAGAAGAATGAGAAAGAGGAAAGAATGAGATGAGTAGATCATGAAAGATTAGGGACCGGTGACATACAACTTCCGGTTCAAATGCATTTCCTTGAACCATTTCTCATAGGATAATATGAAAGATGATAATGGTGGAACACAATAGCCCATGTTCAATAGACTGGACGGCAGTCAAAAACATCATCAAGAAAGTGCAATCTTTCTCCACTCCATCGTTCAAATCCTTCCTCCCATTTCTCATCTTGAGGGAGAGGGAGGAATCAAGGGAAGAGCAAGCCCCATCTTCACAACAGTTGTCTTGTTTAAAATCGAGGCATTGGCGGCCCTTTGATCTTCTGAAATCGTGCCCTGTCCAGTCATATGCATCCCTTAGAAGGACAGAGACAGACAGGTGGCACAATAGAGGGAGAAGAGGGGTCTGTTATACCGTTCACACCTCGGGAAGGGAAACAGGCGGACTGTCACAGCATAAGGATATGTGCCCTCTTTTGGACTGATCGACCCGAAAGGATGCCGATCGACAACAGATATTCCATTGGATACAATACAATTCAAATCCATTTAACCGCACTGGATCAAGGGATGAAACAATATCCATAGAGTTCACAAAGTCACTCATCCTCTATCTCTCCTCTTCCTTCCTCTTCATCTTCTCTAATATACGGTAATGCGCACGTCCCGCTGTGTGAATAACTCCCTCTTGTTCTATTTTCTCCTCTCCTAACTGTCTCTTCTCTCTCTTCATTCCAATGATCTCTGCATCACAACCAACTTTGACTCTTTTCGTCACTTTGATCGATACACAAAACTGTAAATTTAGTGGAGATTGATGCGTCAAAACAACCATAAATTTTATCGACAGGATAGATTTTAATTGTGAATCGAAATTCATTTGGCTGCAGCGCAATAAAACCAGACGAATAATGCTAATATCCTGTTCAATCTTGTCAAATCTGACAATTTCCTCTCATGCGCTCGCACCTCTTTTCTCTTCTTGATGCCGTTTCCATTTCCGACAGATATTCTCCCTTTTCCTTCTCTTCCCTCCATTAAACGGACCAATTGAGTATGTCAAATGAACGCCCGTTTCATGTTCATTCTAGTGAAGAGCGAGAGACAATAGTGGTTAGAATAGTGATGTTGCACCCCTTTGCCTCCCTATTCTCCTTCCCTTCCTTCTCCATCTCCTCTCCACTTCTAATGGGAAATATTCGACCCCAGGGAGTCAGGCATAAATCGCATCCCAACAGACGGATTTTGATTATCAAGTCCATTCAGGATGAGTAAACTGGAGGGAATTGGGAGTTGGAAAAGGGGGAAGGGAATCTTGGAAGGGGCGTTGTCTTTAGTCGATCGAGTCATACGATAGAGAGAACATAACGAAAACTCATTCAGTTCACATTACTTTTTTCTGCACTTGGCAGAGTAAAGTAATGAGGTGGTGATTGATGATTCGACAATAATGGTCTGATGCAATGAATCGCGTGATCATTAGCGTTTTCATTGACGTTTCGCTCGAAACATGATTAGAGTTTGCGAAACCATTGTAATAAGGAATGATCATTATTCAACTTTAATTGTGTGACTATAGAAATACTGACATCGGATCAAGGAAATTTGGAACCGATATAAACTAGGATTTACTCAAATTAGCAAAGTGATGAGTCGATCTAGAGATGTCATCGTATGCCCGATGAGTAAATTGCGTCGCACATCTTGTCAAACATAGTCATGGAAAGGTGGCCATTACCAGGTGACACTCTCTCTCTTTCACTCCTCTTCCATCCTCTTCTTCCCTCTTCTCACCTTGCTTGGTCGTCCATAAATCACTCTCTATAATGCACTGGACTCCTCTTGCATAAGAGCCATGCGATGATCGAGAGGACTGATAGGGGACGAGTTTACGACTCATTCACTCGGGTGTTGCCTTGGTGGAGGGGAATTACTTCCCTAGATCACTCAAATTTGTTTTTTTTTTCATAATTGACAATTTGATAAGCCTAAGTGTAAGTCAGAAGAGTGACATACATCTTGGAGAGGAAACTTGAAACCTATAGGAACCTATTGATAAAAAAAGGTCTACGGAGACATATCTGGAAAGACTCATCATTATCAATAGGTTCCTATAGGTTTCAAGTTTAATCTCCAAGATGTTAGATACGCCTCCGATGAATTCTTCTCTTCTGATTTTCAATCAATTTTCACTATTGAGAAGCTGATAGGTTTGGTTTACTGCCTGATGATAAAACATCGGAGAAATGACCGACCAATCATCATTGAGGATTCAATGAAACATATTTGCCCTCGTCCTCGATCCTCTCTCCATTTCTACTCCTTGACAGTCATATTTCACGTATCTCGCGTGTTCATTGGATTCAAATTAGACGGGACATTCGTCCTCTCCTCCTTCCTTTTCCTTCTCTTCGTTCTCTCAGTCACAACTACCACACATAAATCTATCGAGACGAACCGAACGAAGAGACTAAGGGGGAGAAGAGACTCAAAATTTATTCGACCCCCTCAGAGTGAAGAGACGAGGGAGGGAAGAGAAGAGGAGAGGGATTACGGTAGCTAGAGAGAGAGGGGAGAGGAGAGGTGACATCTCTCTCCTTCTCTCGTGTGGTGGTGTGGATTTATTGTGTCCTCTCTCTATCCTTTCGCAGGTGTCAATCCCCCCTTGTTCTGTCCTGTATTTCAGTAGGATGGGAGGAGAAGAAGGGTGGTCGTCCATTCGAATACCTCTTGAATCTTCGAGTAATCAGCCGAAAATGATTGGATTTGCTCAAAAAAAAAAGAAGTATTTGCAAAAAAAAAAAATAACGCGATGCCTTTGCGGAGAATAATAGGAAATAGTTATCGACGGTTTCGAGGGTTTCGAAGTGTCTGTTGTGGGTGTTGTTGTATCGTCTTCTTCTCACTTCTGCGCGAGGCTTATTTACACAGCAGGAGAAGGGAGGGGGCGATCGTAATCTTGTCATATCCGGTCGACTCATTCTCTGATCCTCAATCAGACTGAATGGGATGTACAGTGAGAGATGTAATTCCAGAAGGAAATGTTTTTGGAAACTATCATATTACGCAACTCACAAAAGGTCTGATGATTCTTTTTGATAATTTGTTAATCAGTCCTCAATCGAGAGCGACAAATAAATACATAGTCAATTGAAGAATACTAATGATAGGTAGGCGCGAATGAAGATTATAATATGTATAGCTCTTCGGTGCAATCATGAAGCCTTTCCAGTTTTTATAAGAACCAGAAAAATCATAAGATGACTAGATCACACCTAATTTTGATTGAGATCTCCAATTAGTCAAATCGGCTCGTGTAGGTCTTATCGGACTTTCTTCTCACTTCGTTTCAACTCCTTTTTTAGTTCATACGAAAGACGTCTTGTCGGGTAGATCAAAGGGAAGAATAGAGAGGGGAAGGGGTTGGAGGGAGGAGGAATGAAGAGAGACAAGAGCAGAGATTGTTGTCTCGGAGGAAGAGAAGGCGATGGGAAGAGCAGATGAAAGGAAGGAATGAAGAAGGGGAAGCGTGTGGAGGGGAATGATGAGACACCTTCTTCACTAATGTTATTGAAATATCCGAATTGGATTATTGTCCGAAGAGCACAGATTCGTAATCAGTAAAAAGTCAGAATAATGAGAATTTAAGATAACACTAGAAGAATGGAGATGCATAGATATTTTCTATTAATAACAATTATTGTATGGGTTTTGTCATTCCAATTGCAGATGAATCCTTTCATTGGAAAAACTTGTTTTGAATAGGTTTCACATCGCGTTCTTTTTCTCCCTGCTCTTCATATAACATTATGCGCTTTTTTTTCTATTTCTGTAAACAAATAATAATAATTTATTAGAATTTTTGCAGCAGCGAAAGGGGGCGTGAGCAAGCGTACTCGACAGACGTACTCACGGACACAAACACTCGAATTAGAGAAGGAATTCCATTTCAATAAATATTTAACGAGAAAGAGAAGACAAGAAATCAGTGAGAGTCTACATCTCACTGAGAGACAGGCAAGACTATTTTTTAAAATTTTATTGCAATCTATCGACGCTCTACTGAGAATCCTATCGTCGAACTGTCTTTGACGGTCATCTGAAACTCATCTGAGCTACGAAATCAATCTTTCATATTCTCTTGAAGCTCTAAAGGTTTCGAATGTTGTCTAGGGTCATGAATCAGTGTGTAAAAGGATCACTGAGCGATTAATATTTTCCACAATTAAATCTTTTCAGGTGAAGATCTGGTTCCAAAACCGACGAATGAAGCACAAGAAGGAATCGAAGACTGATGGAACGGAGAGTGGAGGAGATGAGAGTAGCACTGAACAGTAGAGATCAAAGATCAATTCTCCACCCCCTTTGACCTACTCCCCCTTCCCCCTAGGAATAATCCCATCCACTCTTAGTCCATTGCCTAGTGATGACGAAACAATCGTTTCTCTTGCCGATCTTCTTATCCCCTATTTTTTTCTAATTTCATTTTGGTGTTTCTTCATTCATTTTCTCTCGGGTATCTTCAAGTGTTCTCTTTCCATTTCCCATCCCCTTCTTCTCTTGATTATCTATCCCCTTTTCCCCTTTTCAATCGATAATTTACCATATTCATGCACGATCTCTGTTCTGACCCAGTGCTTTGTATTCATTATCTCCTTTATCCCTTCCATTTTAACGGCAGCTTATTTCCATTGAGGGAAAACTATTGACACAATGTCACTCATTTTCAAGTTGATAAAACAGTCCAGCATCATAGTAAGGTTGCATGATTTACAATTACATCAAAATCATTAACAAAAAGGGTCAGAAAATCGAAAAACTATCGGCCGGGGGGGGGCGAGTCTACCTAAACCATCTCCATTCCCAATCAGTGTATTCTAACACCCGATCATCTGTAGATAACCTCTCTTCGATTGCACAACCAAAGACCCCGCATCCTCCCTCCTCCTCCTCTACTCTTCCCCTCTAGGCAGTAAATCGTTGTGTGTCTCCCTCACAGTCGCGCGAACCTTCTTTGTTCTCGTCGTAAAAACGTCAAATGAAAGATGTCATCAGAGGAAGAGACAGAAGGGAAGAAGAAGAAGAGATGAAGACCCGCACATGAGATGATGTGAAATGGAGCAGATCGAAGAGGAAACGGAGAGATTCATAGATATTGATGCCTTTTTTCAGTTTATTTTGTGCACAGGGATGGTTTGACTTCGAAGAAAGACAAATTTTAGTTGGATATTTGACCGTTTGACATATTTTCAAGAAACAATTTCTATTTTTAAAACATAGGAAATAGTTTGCCAAACAGTAGCGTTTTGGAAATAGATATTGCATGAAAAAATATTTTGAGTTGTTGTAACTGCGTGTTGAATTCGAAGATAGATAAAAGAAAAAGATCATTTATGATTCGATCGTAGGCATCAAAATTGTACAGTCAATTCATCATTCGTTTTCCATTCACTGATTTCCAGTCAATCCAGAAGGTCCATTGGGTCCAATCGGTGAAGGTCCCTCAGGTCCCTTTCCTCCCTTGTTCGATCCCCACCAGGCAGCGTATCCGGGGTATCCCCATCCGTATCCAGCGTATCCGTAAGCAGGATAACCGTAGTACGGAGAGTAAGCACCGGCATACTGTAAGGGATTATCGATTAGATACGGTATGTGAGATGAAGGTTACGGTAGGAAGGATAGCTCAATGAACTCACTCCAACGTATTGGGCTGTAGCCTGAGAGCAGAAGAGAGCAGCAATGAGGCAAAGAAGGATACTGTAAGAGATGGACTGAAGATTGAATCGAGAACTAATGATAATTAGAAATGTAAGTCAGAAGAGTAACTTACATCTTGGAGTTCATTGTTGATTGGATGAGCTGAATGTTCATGTCTTCTGCCCTTCAGACTTCTCTTTTATACCTCTTCGAGTACAAGTTATCGCTCGCCTCTGGCACTCTCCTCCACTATGTCATTCTCTCCTGTCTTCTCATGATCTCTCATCAGTCAGAGTAGACGAGAGAGTGTGCAGAATGAAGAGAGCGCGAGCGAGTAATCCTCCACTAACTAGTGCATACACGCACTCACTCGGTGTGTGTTTGAAGAACGAAGGGGGGAAAATAGCAACTTGTGCCGAGGGGCGAGAATTGGGAGAGAATCTGTTGGAAAGAAACAGTTCGAATGACACGGGGGATTGTTGGGAGTCACGCACTGTTTGGCAAACTTTCATGAACATGAGAGTATACCATTTCATGTACATGATGTTCAACAAATGAATCACTTCGAATTATCGACAGCATCAGCCTCAGATGAGATACTCTAGGAATATCGATTGAGTTTGAGGGAGTAGTGAAGAGCGTCAGTTCCGAATGGACGTTGCTTCATGCAGGAAATGATTTATACACAGTCCAAAATTTCATCTCACGTTTCAGATTTGTAAAAATATAAGTTTAAATTAAGATGCTCAACACTTTCTTGTCCAAATATTCCGGTACATCTCAAGTCTTCTCAATCTCATCAACAGGAGATGAATGGGTTTCACAAAACCCTGAAAGATTTCTAACTGTTGGATTCGCATGTTCACACAATTACCTATTACTGCGTTCGGTAGTGTCTCACTGATCCGATTCGTTAACTTGTGTTTCCATTACAAGTTATCCTCCTCCTTCCATCTTCTTCCCATAGGCGCCATCTGATCTTCACCCTTTCTCTCTTACTCTCTCTTCACATAGTTCAAACAGTGCGAAGCGTAAGTGAAAAACGCATGTTCAACTAGTATAAAAGAGAAGTGAGAAGGGCAGAAGACATGAACATTCAGCTCATCCAATCAACAATGAACTCCAAGATGTAAGTTACTCTTCTGACTTACATTTCTAATTATCATTAGTTCTCGATTCAATCTTCAGTCCATCTCTTACAGTATCCTTCTTTGCCTCATTGCTGCTCTCTTCTGCTCTCAGGCTACAGCCCAATACGTTGGAGTGAGTTCATTGAGCTATCCTTCCTACCGTAACCTTCATCTCACATACCGTATCTAATCGATAATCCCTTACAGTATGCCGGTGCTTACTCTCCGTACTACGGTTATCCTGCTTACGGATACGCTGGATACGGATGGGGATACCCCGGATACGCTGCCTGGTGGGGATCGAACAAGGGAGGAAAGGGACCTGAGGGACCTTCACCGATTGGACCCAATGGACCTTCTGGATTGACTGGAAATCAGTGAATGGAAAACGAATGATGAATTGACTGTACAATTTTGATGCCTACGATCGAATCATAAATGATCTTTTTCTTAACTGTTTTTCATGTTCAATCTACAGCATTTACTACACTAACTCAATCCAAATATGGATTGTGTCATGATGGACCGGCTGGCTGACAGAGACGACTGCAAGACGATGCATGAATACCCAACAATAAATCATATTCTGAGAAGCTGAGGTTTAAAAACTCCTTTGAACTCCTTAGCATTTGTCTTTCCCTCTCAAAATGTTCCATTTCACATCTCCCGACAATTCTATGTTTCAAACATTTAGCAAATTAGAACTTATTATTATTAATCACAATCACAAGCGTTGGCATGGTAAAAAATACAAGGAAGACACAGTGGACAAGCGCATACAAACGAAAGAGAGATGAAACATAGAGCTGATTTATCGATTAGAGATCAAAGATCACGATTATGTACAGTAGCCAATGAGAAATATAAAGAAGTGTACCACAATGGGAGGGGTTTCTATTGAAGAATGCGAATCCTCAGCTCTTCTTCCACTTCTCGACCGATCCTTCAAAAGTAGTGTTTCAACTTCGTCTCTTATTCTCCGACATTCGTAAGTTTCTCGATGCCAGGTATGCGCTTATTAGCATAGGACAAACAACCAATTATAGTCGCGTTTCACCTTCATCTCATATTTTTCCAATTCTTGACTTTCACAATTCTGTGATCATATCGTCTTTTTTTAGAAACATAATAAGATTTAAAGATCAAAGATCAACATACTAGTGACAACATCGGCGACTCTCCATTCCTCTTCCCTCGCTTCTCTCCAATTGGGACTCTGCCCTTCCGCCAACCAATCGAAGTCCTGCAATATCACTTTCCAAGTGGTCCGGTGTTTCATGCCCAAGATAATTCCGGGAGGCAACATGTGTCATTGATTGGACGGACTTCGACAGTAGACATACAAATCTATCGAAAAATTCCCGTATATTCACAGTCGGTCATTCCCACTTTTTGCCTGTTTCATGTTTCACACAAACTCCTTCATCACACAATTCTAGAACTACTGATTCCACGGGTTTTTCCGATATATCCTATCCGACTAGGTTACCTCTCCCCTCTCCCCTCCTCACTTTTGGTCTCGTCCATTCATCTCCATCGTGGATGGGCACTCGCTCGCCCCGGAGGTCAGTCTGAAGAATTGATATTTTATAAACGCAGGGGGAGATAATACCGAAGATATGAGGGGTGCTGACAATATCTAGATACGATGAAACTTGAATCAATCATGCGTCCAAGCCATGTAATATCACAGTTTGTATTGCATCCCGCGGAACTCAATAGTTGTGTTTACTCCTTAACTAATCCTTATCACATCCCCGTTATTCTTGTTTCCCTAATACTTACATCGAAGACGTAATCCCCCTACCCCTTCGATATTACAAAAAAAACCCTTAAACAGAACAAAATGGGCAATAATCAGAATACTTTTGACTCACATGCACTTTGCAACGGTAACTGCTCTACAACTCTCTAGGATGAGTCCTCCCTCTCCTCTCACTCCCACATTCAATTCACTCTCTTCCACATCGTGCACTCGAATCTGTTGCGCCTCACCGAATAGAGACAGCCTGCAATTAAATGCATTAGTTTGTAAGCGTTTGTCGTATTTTATATTTACTATTTATTGTTAGGAGTTCAGAGACAAGAAAGAATTCAATTTCTCCAACCTCTTTCGATTATGTGTCCAGCTCGAAACAAAATGTCACCCAGTCTGGATGGTCCTACCCAATCATGTTGAAATAGAAAGATATCGTACCTCTTACTACCATAGATGAGTATACTCGTCTGAACAGGGAGCATAATCACTATCGTGTCAGTCAATGCATCCATGTGAACTGTCGATGGACAGAAATTGAGAGAGATCGTACAATTACTGAAAGGGATCCGGTTGAACTTTATTCATTTACACACTCCATCTATCAGTCTGATTGGCAATATAGTGGATATCGAAACATTCAGAAGCACGAGTTGACCTAGGCACGCAACAATATTTTTTTGCACGAAAACCACCGCATAAATTGGGAACATGCACAAGCTTTCGCATTTAAGATTCTCATGAAGCACTAAAGTACGCAATTAAAAACTTCTACTATTTTTAAAATAACCAAAACTTACTCAAGATGGGCCAATCGCACACTCGATCCGTCCTCTCCCTCGATCGTCTCCTCATGACGATGCTACAATTGATTATTTATTTATTATAATTTAAATATTGCCAAACATTGGACCATCCTTTTCTGCGTCTCAATCCCATTACTACCTCGGTTCGCGACAGGTTGCATCGATAATAGACCTATTGATGAGCGTTGTACACAAAAAAATTAACTAGGATATCTCGCGTTTCACCCGATGTGCAAATCAGTCGAATTTTAATTCAACGTAATGGTTTTTGATCTTGTGAGCTAATCCAATAAATAATGAACTTACATGGGCGACACACTGTATATCAGCCTCCTTCTTCCTTTCCTCTCCCTTCTCTTCCATCACCATCTCTCCTCCCTCTTCCTCTTCCTCGTCCACATCATCTGATGAATCGTCATACAGAGGATGAGCAACTGCCTGCAATACATCCATTTGGGATACGGTATTCGGTTCATAAGTGCAAGACAAACATATCATATTTTCCCTTAATTTTAATGTATAAAAATACAATCAATGAAAACACTACTAAATCATGGCATTCGAACCAGGAAGGTTTCAGTTTCGATGGTACCTCAAAAACCACTAGGCCCTATAAATTCGCTATTCGATACTTATTCATTTGAACGAACAATTGATATTCACTTTTCTCATTCCTTCGTATCTCATTTTCACTAACTTTGTTCAATCAACTTCTACCGTACCTCTTCCCTCTCTATCGTAATCCTCACCTGTCCTCTCGGGGGCGGATTCTTGATCCCAGTGTAGAATGTGAACGCCGCCATCGTCTGCAACAGGGGATTAATATTTGCAATCACTCGAACGCAGTCCTTAATTGAAATAAATAAACCATATGGGCCATACAACCATATAAATAAACCACTACGTACCATGCACTATATCAACAACACTTATTTTTCAGAAAAATAGCTCTGCAACTCGAAAAGACCTAGTGCACCAATTCACATTTATCACTCATCTAGATGTACAATTCTTCTTAGTAGTTTCTCCCGTCGGTATCACGATATTTACATTCCCTTCTCGTATATTTTACCTGTGTCTCCCTCTCAAGAATGGCCTTCCTCACATCGGCCAGTACTTCTCTCAGTTTCACTTCGAGGTACGCAGAAGGACCGAGGGAGATCGCCTCCACTAAAATAAGAAATTAGGAATGAGGAAAACAGATGAATTGCGGTTTCGGACATCTAACAATTAGTCTTCGACATTCAATAATTAGTTTGATGCTTATTCCCGCATGCATATAAAAATTTGAAAAGCACAGTTTCGGAAATCTTATTAATATTCCACAAAATGTCATACGTGTTAGGCGACTGATATCCTATCAACAACAACAAAAAATTATCAGCACTACATTACTCGAACAATTGTTTTTAAAAATAACAGACTGACCAAGTCTCTTCTCAGTCATATCATTCACAATTCCATTGTCTATCTCCACTCTCGAATCTTCTATCAACTCCTCCACTGATCGATCCTCTCGCTCGCGAGATGCTGCAAGATGACATATTTTGTTTAGTTCGAAAATACTTCTTGATTTCTTGTTTCCAAATACAAAAAAGATGCTTCGTACAATTCATCGATACTATTTTACTGTAACATATAGCGAATGAAACGAGCAGAATTCGAGAATCCTCACCACCCGGACAATTCAAGATTCACCCATGTGCCATTGCAATATATTTCGATAAAAGGAGCCCTCCTACTGTGCATAATTCTACAACTCGATTCCCATTCAATCAATTTGTTTCATGTAATAATCAAGTAAACAATGTCTCTCTAACCCTTATTAGCTTGTTTCGTCTCAGCCGCTTTCTTTCCCCTTCCCTCCAATCTCGCCACCATCGCTGCTCGCTTCTTCTCCATCGAATCTTCCATCTGATGATCAAAGATCAAAGATCAATCCACGATCACGACACAATTAATCACGCGACAGCACTCATCACTCGAGGGACGATAATCATGGACCGGAGACGAACCGATGTGTATCTATCTTGCATCTATCATGAAACGATGGGATGGGAGAACGAATAACTATTTATACACGACTGAATAGCTTCTACAATAATGAAATGGTGGTCGTTGATCTAGTCGAACTTGGTGTATTGGGCACGACGAGGATACCAGGGAAGGATGATCTGAGAGAAACTGCGACCACTTCCTGAAATGAAGATTCAATGAGGAAGCGGGATAGGGGGAAAAGGGAGGGATCAATGGGAGGAAGGGGGTGTGAAATACATCACTAGATTGGATCGAGATTGTGTTAGTGATTCATACTATGATTGTCATGGGCTTTCACCACTGTCTATATTGAGAGCTCGAAACGAAAAAAGTGGATGGTTGCACTACAATCGTTTTATAAATTGTTGCACAAGTATCCACACACTTTCTAGTTTCGAAAGAGGGCGAAAAATATAGTTCAATTGAAAATAACGAGAAATGTTAACAATTTTTTAGAATACATAATTAACTGACTGTCTTTGAAGTGGTCGAAGTCCTCGGGATGGAGGCTGATGTAGTGCTCGATTACAGCGTCTCTGCAAAAAAATAACAATAAATAAACTTTAAGATTGTGTTTTTTTTCGACAATAACATTAACTTATCTCAAAATTATTCACTTATTGTTAGGATTTCACATTTAGCTAGTTTCAACATGGTTTCACAATGTTTACGCTCAATCAAAGACTTCCAAGCAATTTATTACTTATTTTACTAACATTTGAAAGTTCTATTTTGTTAATTGTCATCTACACTATACTCGGAATGACAGAGAAAAAACCAACTTATTTTTAATAAGAATAATAACTAACCTGGTCTTGTAGTGGTGCTCCCTCAGCTTGCCCACGGAGTATCCGAGGCCAGCGACGAGAGAAAGGGCCGCCAGACGGGGGAACAATGCTGATATTACGTCGATTGTTCAATTGGAGTGTTATTTCACCACATAGCCAGAACTAATCCATGTGAATTTGTTTGTGAGTATCACATGATCAATTATTACCACCTGATGAGACATAGTAACCGGAAACAACATCTGCACAATAGTATAAGCTTTTTTTTCAAGATTCCCTTTAAAACAAAATTTCAAATCAAACGTTTTTGGGGTGTGATTTACGTGATCACGCAAATCGAGTCAATCAAGTTCTTAATGTACAAATAAGTCGAGTTCTTCCTAAACGGACTCACCGAAGTAGTAGGGCTTCTTGTTCCACTTGTTCGTCAGATACATAGCAACGAGACCGACTCCGGTCATCACTCCCGCCGCCTACAATTATCACACTTCCTTCGCATTCAGCTATTGGCCAGAGTATGGTTGCATGCTCCGCACAATTCTCACAGTGAGAATCAACAACCAAAACTGATACCTTCCAGGGATAGCTCCAGGTGAAGGGGTCCACGATCTCTCTCTCCCTCAGACCAGCTCTAATGTACTGCTCTCGTCGAAGGATCTCCGCATCACTCACTCGGGTATTCTCAGCCATAATGGCTACAACAAGTTATTTGCGTTAAATCAACTTCAATTGAACACTACCGAATTTATCGAATAATATAACACTACTGTATTCTTAGTCAGATACTTTAGACGAGGGCAACGTCGTAAACAACTACAGTGCAACAATACATGTTTTAGTCAATTTACACAAACTTTATTCGCTCGTGTACAATGTGGCTATCTATAGTCAATGTACGGACGGTCAGCTGGGTAGATCAGTCGATTAACGGTCGAACTTGGCGGGGAAGCGGCCCTCTCCGACGAGGTCATCCCACTTCTCAGTCCAGAACTTGGGGCAGAAGTCCTAAACACAATCTTGTTGGGAAAAGAAGTTATGGGCGACTTTGAATACGGAATACTTCCATTCTTTTAAAATAGAATGAAAGAAAACAAAACGAAACTGAAATACACAAAGAATTACCTGGTACACGTTCTGGAAGAACTTGCAGGGCTTGTAGTCCTCTCCCATGAGCTCCTTGCAACGATGGAAGTCAACGTAGTACGCGAAGCACTGACGCTGCTTGCGCACCTCAACACAAACAATTTAGACGACGTAAGATTGCAGACATGATTGATAAAAGTAAGACGGGTAGGAATGAATGTAGCTTACACAACACTATCTAGTATTGAGCTAACGTGAATAAGAAATATGGATACCTGAGGGAAGCGAGCATCATAAGGGGCAGCCCAGAGGAGCTCCTTCTTGAGCTTCTCGTTGTGCTCCTTGTTGAACCACTCGGCAGACTCGGGGTGGCGGAGAGCCTCACCTCCGGCCTCCTTGTGGTTCTGGAGACGCTCGTGAGTCGTGGCGGGGACCTCGATGTTCGCCGGCATCTGTAACCCATTTGCTCATTAAACTGTAACATAAAAATGTGAATTAAACATAACTGCGATGAGACATACTTTGAAAAGAAGGCAACCAGTCAGTGAAATAAAATAATCGATAAATGAGGCAAACGAAGCTCAAATGGATAAGTTCGAGGATTGCACGTCGAAGGCAAATGACAAATGTCACAGCGCACGCACGCCCCATGCGTAATACACTACGTTTGTTCTTCAATATTTTAATTGTGGACGTTAACATTTTCTTTGAATATTACTATTCAGCACATCGTAAAACACAAAATAAATTAATTTTGAGATAAGAAATCGATAATCCGACATGCAGATAGAATTGTGTGGCGTGTGCCCCGCGTGTGCATGGTGCGGTCCTGTAAATTGCAAATTGCCTATGCACCTTGCTAAATCAATGTTTTCCGTTTGAGACTCAATTTCGTCTAATTTCTTGGATTATTGCCAAACGACTAACTTTTTTTTCTACAGTAACTTTCGGATGGCTACGCTACCGGAATTAATCAAGTTTTCTGACTTCTGTGGTCTTCTACGACGTCTGAAGAAGCGTCCCCAACAGTCCGATCGGAAACGAGAGTTCGAGAAGTTCTTCAAGCAGTACAAGAGCGATGTCTCCTTTCAAAATGAGGAGTTGCTGCCATTCCTCCGCATCATTCTATCGTCCATGGACAGCGACCGACGATTTGACATAAAACACGTGAGTCTCTTAACAATATTATGGTCCTATAGTGATGACTGGATCAGGTTAGGAACTCGAAACTCATGAAGGTTAAAACAACCTAATCGTTGAACTGTAAGGTCCATCTGTATGTATTTGATCCACAACGAACTTATCCGTATCTTGCATCTCATTCCTTTTCAGAAGAAGTTGTCTCAGAGGATAGGAAAACTGCTCGGAGTACCGGGATCCAAGTTGGTCTGCTTCGATTCCATGGTGAGTCATCCCTCACAACATGTCCAAACACGAAGTGAATTCACAGGGCGCACACAAAGCAACAGAGAAACTGGCAGCAGAAGTTGTGGGACGAATGACGAAAGGGAAGGGAGATCTCACTGTTGCAATTGTGAATGAGAGACTCGATAGAATGGCTGATAAGGAGATGAGAGATCCAGGTACATTATCCATCATGGCTCATCATTATTCAACTAATAAGTATTGGAAATTCCGTACCCTTTGAGTGAACTATCATTCTTTCAGATGATTCTGATTTCGAGTTCCTCTTCCAGCATTGCGGAGAGGAGGAACTTATCTGGATTTTCAATGTGATCATACGAAATGTTGAGGTACCGTAGACTATCACATTTATGATACGACGGCGAATTCATATGTGAGGTTTCTCTACTCATGAGTTTGTGCAATTTGAAACGTGCATTTAACAAGAACAGTCGAGATTTGTGCAATATGTTTGTCTATTCAGAGTTACATCGGTGCGTCGTCGTCTAATCTTCTCTCAATGCTGGATGATGATGCGAAACAGAGATGGACGCTCTGCAGGAGTCTGTCCGGTGAGAGATTACTGTAGATTTCAATTATCGATGTTTCGTCTAGATTACCGTATTCCCTTGCAGCTGTAGTAGAGGACATATCTCCGACCGATTCCATTCTGGGTCGTAACTTCCGACCAATGCTGCTGGCAAGGCTGCCCCGGCTAACCGATTGGTGGCAACCGGTGAGTTCATGTTTCTACCTCCTCACATATTTGTAATTGGAGGCACTCATTTGATAGAAACGATTGATGTGTTGATAATATGGTCATATTCCGAGTTTATGATATTCAAATGATTCCATGGTATATTTCATGATCTTTTTCTCAGATCGCAGCTCATTCTGGGAAGGAATTCTTCGTGGAGATGAAATATGATGGAGAACACGTATTACTGCACAAGATCAACAAGGACAACTACAAGTGAGTCATGATTATCTTATTGAAGAAGCGATAATTGACTTTGCTAAATGTCAGGTGTAATCAAGTATTTCTTGAAACAAGAATCTAGCGGGTTCATCATAAAATATTGATTTCATTCAGGTACTTTACTCGTAATGGGAAGGATTTCTCTTCTGATTATGGTGAATCTTCTCAAGATGGATCGATATCCAATCGAATTCATTCTTCATTCCTCGAATCGTGTGTCGATTGTGTACTCGATTGCGAATTGGTCCTCTATGATAAGATCAAGAAGAAGATATGTGAGTTATTATTTCTTCGCTCCAAGCACTTCACTGAGTAGTGCTCCATATCCAACGGTTTGAATGGACGCTGAAACTGTGATCACACAGGGAACGATTTCGGGAATTAGTGTTAGAAATGATTGAATCAATGATTTTCAATCATTGTCACTTGAATTGTGCTGTAAACCCATTGTATCCCCAATCTCTCAGGTCGTCACAACACGGCGGCCTCCGATGGTCAGACGTATTCCTTCCGATTCGTCCATCCCGATATGAATCCGAATGTCGTCGTCGCTGTCGTCCTCTTCGATATTCTTCATTACAATGGACGATCACTGCTCAATGTCCCATTAGAGGAGAGGATTAAGGTGGGTTGTGGTATTTTGGAACATTGATCAGATCATTATTGTTGAATAGGTGAGATACTACATTTAAACAATCTCTGAAACGTAAAATATCAGAGATCCATTTTTTTTATCCAAATGGTGATCTGAGGCAGCACAAACAATAGATAGAGGCTCACTGTTGGAAATAACAATGGTTCTATTGCAGACGGTTTAAACTAGAGACGCACGCGATTTATTAATATTAGTGTTTTAATTATCGTATAGTGCTTCATTGCAGGTGCTGGAGAAGGGAGTGCTGAAGAAGCAATCAGAGGATGCCATCTACATTGCGAAGAGACAGATCATGAGTTCGAGGTACGGTAGAGATACCATTGATTAGAAGGGGGGATACGGTAGGATTACCCTGGCTACAGTAGGATTCCCCAATCGATTGCAGATCGGAAGTGGAGGAATTCTTCGCAGAAGCGATGAAGAACGATGAAGAGGGAATCGTCGTCAAATCAATGACATCCCTGTATATTCCCGGATCGAGAGCGAAGAATAATGGATGGTTAGTGAGAATTTTTGTGAAAATTTCTGAAGTTTATCAAATTTCGAAAAATCTCCGATATTTCAATTACGCGTATTGCGCGAAATCACCAGTTCGAAATAGTTTGTCATTTTTGGTTTGTATCTTGATCTACTAAATAAAATTCAATATTTGTCACTCACACTTTTGCACTTTCAATTTTTATGTTGCAACGAGATCGTGAATGCTTTCTTATCTCAAATATTCTAATAATCCGCCAGTTCTCTTGCCTTCACCAACCCATCTGATGTCAGGTTCAAGCTGAAGCCGAATCTTGCTTCATCTCTCTCCATCGATCTCGCTGTCGTGGCCATACTCAAGAATCAAGGGAAGGACAATAGAGACGCGTATCTCATAGCGGCTAAGGATGAGAGTTAGTGCATTTATTGTTATACAGCTCACGAGAGATAGATTGCAATATTTTGTGAAGGTGGGAAAGTAACACAGCTATGAAACACGGGATTACCAGGTCGAAACATGAAACTTGTGATTGTCTTAGGAATGTTCCCATACTTGAGTGACCATAGTTGTAGCCAGTGGGAAAAGAATATTATTGGTTAAAGAGACGTACCCAACGGGAGTATTGTGAATGACATGAAGATGAGAATGTCACCAAGTACTGAAACACAGGTTCACCATTGATTGGTTGACCAAAATAATCGTGTATATTTCCTGCTGGGATGCTTAATGAATGATAATTGCAGAGTCATCGAAGATGGTTATCGTGGGTAGTGTCTCTGTGGGACTGACGGATCTCGATAGGAGGAGGATATACGAGGTATACGGTAACATTATTGATCGGACTTCCTCTCCTTCCTTGTACTTCCAAATACTACGGTCACAGTGATTCATTCTGGAAGCAATCAACACCACAATCGATATCCTCCCATGACCTACCGTACCTAATCAATTCCGTTCAGGACGCGACTCGTGCAGGCCCACTCACTCTCGAACCGCACGATAGTATCAGAGGATGGCCGATTAAGGGAAAGGGAGGATTCATCCACCCACATCATATGAATGTGAGAATTATGTGGCAGGCAGAAAAAAAAAGATCACTGTTTGTTGCTTGATTGGTTCTTCAGATACTTGTGTGGCACAGAAGTGTCTGGTATCGAAGATTCGTCTAAAAATGTTTCAGAGCGTTGAAATCTTGTTTGAATCGAGTGTTTACATTTTTCCTCGACTCACTAATCCCTCAAACCTTTGTTTCCGTTGCAGGTAGTGGAAGTGACGTGCACGGGTGTGCGAGAGAGCAAATTGGTCGATCCCGTCGTGAGATGTATTAGAGAGAAACCAATTGATGAGATTGACACACTGGAGCAGTTTGAGGAATTGGAGGAGGTATGGGGGATTCGTGTTTCGAGTGGGGACTATAAGTAGATGGGCAAGAAGGAATTCAATGAGTGTTCCACCGCTATTGATATATACTATTTCATACTGTATGTATTTCTTGAATGAGATTATTCGCAAATCCTTTGATGTGGGACTTGAATGTTTTACAAAATTTATCAAAAAAAAGTTGTTGTAGGTGCTTCGACAGTGTCGTCTGCCCGACAAGGAAGAGGCTGCTAAGATGGAGGAAATAGAGGAGAGAAAGAGGAAGAAGGGAGGAGAGGGAGGTTGGCGATGGAAGGGGTGTGGTACAATTATTAGAGTATTTTTTGATATGTATGTCACGGGACCATTATAGTTTCGGGTAATATCGAGACTAAGTGTATGTAAATAGTGTGAGACGCGAGATCAGCTGGTAATATGTTGTTTTTTTTTAAATCGGATTCCAACTCCGAATTGGAAAAGCTGGAGTTGACCAAGTTAGTAAATGGTTGGAAACATGAGTTCAGCTAATAACTTATTCTCTATTTCGCAGTAATTCCATCGAAGAGGGAGAAGAAGGAAGTCAGTGAGGAGGCGGAGGGAAGTCCACTTGCTGGAAGGACTGTTTGTGTACTACAGGTGAGATTGGTTATCTCTTTCGATAATTTGATCAACGTTCACATGGTGAAATAGTGCTCCAGAGAAACAATCTATTTGCAAGCCTATGTTGTGGAATTGATTTTACTCACTCTCCGTTGAAAAGAAATATCTTAACAACAGAAGATCTCTATCTCTGAACATACAATTTTGAATTTTTTTTAAAGAGAAGCTGTTGAATCTGCGCTTTACGAAAGACATGTATTCGTTGTGAGGAGGTGTCTTTGATACATAATCAATATCTAGGGGAAATGGATTCGAATATCGTAACGCCGATTTCACTAAATAATTCTCATCAATTACAGGGCGTTGACAGTAAACTGCGGGAGAGAGCATTCAAGATTCTCGATAGATTCGGAGCCAAGAATGTTGCCAATCCAGGTGAGGAGGAAGGGGGAGTGGGGTTTCACGAATGTAGTAACTAGGAGAGATATCATTTGGAATGATATAACTCTTCAGAGTAGTATATATTAAGAAAATCACTAACGGTTCTTGCTAGGGTAATTTGGGTGACTTTATCGTTGCGAGTTTTCGTCCAGCATGCAATTTAGGGTTGCACAAGTGTTTTAACTAGGAGGCAAATGTTCTTGAACAATGCTTGGTAGACCGCGGCCTTGAATAATTCGATACTTATTCTGAGGATGACAAGGTAACGTGCTCATTACAATATTAGAAAGTTTATGGTGTTTATCTGAAATTCAAAACGACTACGGAGTTTCACAAGTTTATCAGATGATGCACTTCATGAAACGGATAATTATAATGTCCAATTTGTTGGAAAATAATGAAGTGCCCATTTCAGTGAGAGGTACGGATCTCGTAGTGGCGATTACTCGAGTGCATCCTCGTACACGAATGGTCGTGGGGAAGAATGAATGGACTGTCGTCGATGCAAAGTGGTTGGTACGATGTGAAGAGAGTGGAAGAATAGAGAAATGGTCAGTTGATGGGGAAGGGAGTGTCAGGTTTCACGGTGGGCATATGAGTGAGGTGGAGTTCTGTGGTTAATTTTTCGGCCACATCCTGTGAAATTGCAAAACTGCTGGGTGAACTGACAATGACTGTGCAATATTTTGACAGTTGGCATTTGTGTGTTTCAAGGATGAGATATGAATGTGATGGGAAGAGGAGGTTGATGAATGTGGTATCTTGTAGAATAAAACAATTGAACCAACTTGCAGGACGGATGAAGAATTGATCCACTCTGTACCGGGAACATTCGAGATTGAGTAGAGAGAGAGAGTGAAGGAAGGACTCTTTCATTTCCACACACTATCTCGTCTCTCTAACCACCAAAGAACCCCAATGGAGAGATACCCAAGTTGTATGTTGATAGGTATTCAGTCTGAATTGTATGTCTTCTGTGTAAAATAGCAACCCAGTTTACCTCATTCCGTGTAAGATCTCAAAGCCTGTGATAAAGAAGTTTCAATAGTATTGTATTAGAGTAACTGATATGGATCTGGAATGGTCGTTTGAGATATGAGTCACAAAAAAGAGCAAAACATTCCGGAATAAAAACGTGAACTTTCATACGGCAGCTGCAGCAGCTGCATGGGTCGCAAATCGATCTCGAGTGTTGACACTTGAGCAATGACATTTACAGTGGCCCATCGTGGCCTGATATCTGACATCACATCTGGATATGATAGATATCTCCACTCTCTTCTCTCCTCTCTAGTAGGACAGCTCCCCTCTCTCCCTCTCCCTCTCCCTCTCCCGCCTCTCCCCTTTCTCTTGTTCGCCCCTTTCCATTCACACTGATGTGTCTCTGCTACCGTAATCTTTCCTTCCCCATCCCACTCCGTTTGAACCCCTCCCATCCCCCATTCTTCAACCTCTCAGGGCTTTTAATTTAACCCCTCCTTTTTTGCTGGCGTTCGGAAGTGGAATTAGTCATGCTAATCGCTGTACTTTGCGATTATTTATCGGCGACATTTGGCTAAGACTGGGTACGGTAGATTACTGGGTATTGATTATCGTTGGTCCCTATCAGCAATCAGCACAAACTTTTCCAACCACTTCTCCCTCAATCTCTTCTCTTCTCCCGTCTTACATTCATAAATCGTGCTTAGTCGCTGCGTTTGTCACGAATAAATCAGAAGGCACTCTCGAGTCGAGAAGGAGGAGGAGGAGGAGGAGGAGGAGGAGGATGTGGAGGAAGGGAGGGAGGGGGAAGGAGTCCCCTGGGAGTACGGTAGAATGAGGAGAGGAGAGGTGATAAACAAGAGAGTGACAATAGAGTGAGAATCACTTCATATGGACACTTGTTCCGATGGGGAGATGAACTCCATTGTCTCCGTCCTTCTTTTGGATCATTCTGCTTATTGGACCTAAGATCAGCAGTTAATTTATTAGGCACTTTATCAGGAGTGATGGGGACATTCGAATGATCTACCGATCAAGCCCAAGTTGCCTTTTGTATTTTTGAAAGTTAGAATTTTTTGTTTTCAAGTTTCTGATAAAATTAAATATAATAAATTTCTTTAGTTCTTATCCTGTGTTATTATCCGAAAGCGCTCATGAGATCTAGTACTTTATGTTATCATTGATTTTAACATTCGAGCAATTTTTCATATTTCATAGTTATTTTTTGTTCCATCCGTGAGATTTTCTCTCAATTTTCTTCAGCATTCCCCTCTTTCTCATTAGATAATCACTGCCTCTTCTCAAACAGTGATCAATAATCACTAAATCGTGAGTAGATTGATATTTCTTAATTTTAAAAGCAAATCGAGCTTTTCATCATTGTCGCATCGGATTTCCTTGACCAGAATTGAATATTGTTGAAGAAGCCAACTCTCGAAGGAAATATCATTCGAATATTTACCGTGTGCTTCATTTCTGATTCTTTGAAAAGCCGTTTTCAATTCACTTTTGGTTGATACGAATTTGCTTCACTCGGAGTATGACTTGAAGAACTCTAATGTTGCGAACAGTGTCGACGGTTAGACGATTTTTCTGGAGACAAAAGCAGTGGACGAAAACGAGGGAGACCGACTCCTTCTCAATTTCCCCTCTCACTCCATTCAAAAGAGGAAAATATCACTTATTTTGACCACTTTTGATCAAAGTTAAAGGGGAGAATGAGAGCAATTATGCCTCCCTTGTTTTCGTCTAGACGATTAGTCTTCAGAGTAACCGTCTAGACGTCGACACCGTTCCCAGCAGAATATATCAATTTCGTAAGTAGAACACTTGAATTCCAAGTACCTGTTTTCAATTTATTTTACAACTATAACTAATTGCCCTGAAATGATTGTGCCTAATTCGCTCTCTGAAGAAAAATAATTTGTAAAGTAGATGCAAAAGTCCCTCAATCGCAATTTCTTCAAATTTTCCTCAACTGGTTACTCTGTCCTTTCTTTGTTCTCAACCCAATCTCAGCTCATTTCCTCTCTTCTCTCCAATCTCAAGATACTATCGATTCCCCTGTCCCCTCTCCCTCCTCTCCCTTCCCCTCTCTATCTCTTCACTCGATTACGGTAGCCTCATTAGTCTTCCTTCCTCTTCTCTTCTCTTTCTTCTTCTTCTTCCCTTCTCTCGACTGACAAAGGTATTTATCACTCTTAGTCGGCAAGCCTTTCATCATTTCAGAGATTAGGTATCGTAATCGATAGTCGGGGGGTGAATTCACTTCTAGTCAGGGGGAATAAGCCCGGCTCAACCATCTTACAACCTTCGCTCATAATCTAAAATCTTTGTTCGAACATCGATTTTATATGAAAAGCCTTATTTCCCCTTCTCTCGATTCCCTCATTTCTGTCGGTGTTGTGTGGCCTTATTTAGCCTTATTTCGTAGGCGCTTTTTTGAAGTTTTTTAGGAGCCATGGAGTGTGCTTGATTTTTTTGTAGGATCACAAGTGCAAGTTTAGAACATTCCATCCCCGTCATATCACGTTTGTGATCAATCCAAACAGGGGTGTTCAAATTTTCTACGCACTTCGCATTTCAAAATGCTCTCTAGGTCTTTCTGGCCAGCGGGAGAGCATGACAAATGAATAGTGCTTTGCAATTTGAACACCAGAGGAATTCCCAGTCGGTTCACAAGCAGATGCAATATGCCGTTTCTTTCCTCAACAATCAGCTTCTCTCATTTTTTTCCGATGCAACTGCGCATTACTTCATTACTTTTTGTTGATCAAAGAGCTCTGAAGGATTTGCAGCTGAAAGATGAAAGAATGCTAAATAGATAATCTGCCGAAAAGGTCTATGAATCTCCTCCAATATTTTCAGCTTCTTAGAAACATAGTCTGTTTTTTTTTTCTTCAAAATGTTGACTTACCACCTTCTTCATCCCGTTTCACATTATTTTCGCAAATATAAAAACCTAACAAAGTTTGACTTTCTGGGCTTATTACAGCAGTCAAATCAAATTTAATGATTCTGTAAATTCAGATCTGTTATGACTGTCTTCTCAAAGGTACGTTTAAGCAATTGTGAATCGGGTTTGAAAATTAGTTGTACATAGAACCACAATTTTTCCGTTGCCCTTGAATGTGCAATGCGCCAGGTGGTTCCATCGCAATTCTTCAAAATACACATTATCTACTTGACAATTCTAATTCCATCTCATTTCTCACTATCATTTATTTTTCATTCATTCGATTATGTTTCAGTGAAGACATGTATCCATTGATTTACAGCATCTTCGATTACCAGCATTTTTCCTTCTTTCAAAAGCAATCTAAATATGAAACTCGAGGGAGCAGAGGGTACACGGGGTCTGCAGTAACTGCGAACGATACATTTTTCTTGTTCCCATTCAATAAAAAGGCTGAGACATGTCGTCATACGACTCTCCTTTCTGTCAACTTCTTCCTTCTTTTCCTCTTCATCTTCAGACATCCCTCATCTCTCCATCGATCCTCCTCCCCTTCCCCCCTCTCCACTTACCGTATTCCATGGACAGCTCTCATTCATCAAACCCGCCTCTTTCCTCTCCTCCCCTCCCCTTCTCCTTCTCCTTTCCCTTTCTCCCCATATTACTCCATCCGTTTGAATATGCATTCTGGCTCGCTTTTCTGCCCCTTCCGTTTACAGTAGATTACTAATTGAATCTTGTCAGGAATGGAAGGCGAATTGAATGGGATAATAGGACGGTGAAGTGTACCTTTCCACAATGAATTGATGCCGAGGGAATCGAGGGAAGAGCACAATAAATCTTTATCTTTATATGATACAAATACAATAATACCGTGATGGAGGGGGACACACCTTGCAAGAGGGAAGTCAACCTTGTACGAGAGGGGAAGAAAAGGAATTCTCAATTGTAAGGAGTACTCTGTGGGAGGAAAGTAGGGAAAGTTCAGTGAGAAAAGTGAGAACACTCTGAAATGTCTCGGAAGAAAAGTACAATAGAAAAAGAAGAAATACGTAGCTAATAAAGCGAAATAATAAGAGAATAGTAACTACCCAAGGGGAAAAGGGAAAGCTGTTGAAGAGACAGAGGGAAAGGCGGGGAAAGTGTATGGAATGAATCAAGGAATCGAAGGAAAAAAGGGAAGAATCGAGTCGGTCGAATGTGGAACTACGGATGCCCAAATGTGTTGAAACATTTATGAAATGAAGACCGTTAAAACCTATTTGGAGAGAAAGGTTATGGCTGTCCTAGTGAGAAAATTGTGTGGAACCGACCGCGGAAAGGAGCAAAGAAGGACTAGAACGGATTGGATAGAAGAAGATTCCTTTGGAAAGTGGTGAAATTATTGAGGAAGGGAAGTTGACCCGAAGGGAATGGCATCATTTGAGGCACTTGAGGTTTGTCCTGCAATTATTGAAAGTTAGCTAATAAGACAATGCGAAATGTGTATCGGATTCCACTGTCTTTCACAAACAATTCATATCTATTTGAAACTAAAAAGATAATCTCAGTATTGAGTCGAGTATTTCTTTGAAAAAACACTATCCATAATTAAATAATAAAAAAATCCCACCTTATGCTCCTTCTTGTGCTTCATCCGGCGGTTTTGGAACCAGATTTTAACCTGGAAGTGGAAAGTGTTTAGTACTGAGATTCTGATGCTACACTTCAGAAACTAATACTCGAATGGATAGATGCGATATTCCTCCTAAATTTGGTAAATGTAATCTATAGCTAACAATATTCAAGCTCCTTTCTTCTCTTCTATATCGATCAGTCATGAGTATGGGTAACTAACCTGTCTCTCACTGAGCATCAACGAATGCGATATTTCGATTCGTCTCTTTCTCGTCAAATACTTATTGAAATGGAATTCCTTCTCCAATTCCAATACTTGATTCCGAGTGTACGCAGTCCGTTGTCGCTTCTCACCGCCCTTTGATGATCCTGCGATTACCATTTTCGAAATTGAGAAACTCCAATTCCGGTTCACAAAAATGTGTTCAGTTTCGTCTCTAATGCACCCTTTTCAGGAGGATGATGCAAATTTCCAAGTTGCGATGAACCGCGCTTCAGAGAGTTCAGAGAGTCTGGCTATGCTTCACACCTCGATGAAAATGACTTACAACCAGCAAGTATCAATATTTCATTTCCTTGCTTGACTACAACAAATCCTATTGCGTCACCACCGATCTGTCCACTCCCCTCCTCTTCCCCTCTTGGTGCCAACTGGTGTGCCATAATTCCTATTGGCAGCCCTATCTCAATCATAGCCACCCCCTCCATAATGCTGACCTTGTGCCATCGAATCTTTCACTTAGTTGTGATAGCGAGACGGGCAGTAAATCTATCTCTTATCGAGAGAAAGGGAGATCTCATCCAATAACAATTATCCGCTCGATAAGAATCAAGGAAGGGATCAGGGAGGAAGGGACAAATTGGAGGCACTGTTGGGGATCGACAGGGAAATTTCCTATGATTCAATGCATCTACTGATTTTTTACGTATCATCACCATTGTTGTCATTTCGATACAAAGCTTGAATGAGAATTTACGTTTGTCCCTTCCCCTACCCCTGTAGAAGAGGAAAAGGGAAAAGAAATGGGCGGAAATCCGGCGTCCACCGTATGGTAATTTCCCTGCCATGTGAAACACGAACAGATTGTGTCATTGAACAACGTCTCTGTCTCAATTTCGAACTGTCTGTCTCCTCTCTTCCTTCTCCTTCCTAACAAGTGTGTCCTTCCTCCTCTAATCTCACTCGATCGTCCATTGTTGGAATGGAATCAATCAGACTCAGTCATCTCCCTCCCATACTTCAAAGGAGAAAGGGGGCTTTACAGCACTCTCGGCGGATAAGGAGAAGGGGAAAGGAAGAGGAGGGAAGGGGGAATCTCGAAGGGGTGAATCCTCCTCCCTCACTGACAGGTGTCACAATATTGAGACGACCAGTGAAACGGGAAGAAGTCGCAATGAAAAAGAGCCAGTGGTTTCCCTAGTTGCTAATTGAGTTGAGAGAGAGAGGAGTGTCAAGAATGGAAGGGAGAGGAGAAGGAAGGACGAGATTGAATGGTCCATCGCGTGTGCTTTTAGTCCATCTCAATGGCGAGACCTCGAGAAAAGGGCATGTGAGAGGCCCTTTGAAGTGCCGACAAGGGACGGGAACTGCGGCTGCGGCCAAAGGTCTTGCTGCAAGGACCCGATCCCGCAGTCATATATCACCCTCCCTCTCTTCGCCTATCGCGTCGTAATGGGCTATTAAGCTGAAATATGGTGACAGGTGGATGAGAAATGTGCGTGTTTCGCTGTTTCAATCGGGATGCCAAAAGAGAGGAAAATGACAGTAGAAATGAGGAATGGACCGATTGCGAGAGGATTGGGTAATCGACAGAGACTGTCAATCAATGGACATGTTTAGCCCTTCCCGATTGACCATCGAAGAAGTATATTATCTAGCCCCCATCATTACAACGATCATTTGTATTTTCATTAGCTGTCTAGCAATAAATAATGACTAAATGTTCTTCGATCCCTTCTCAGCAATAACTCTTCCCGTGTACATGAGAGAGGGAGGGGTGCAAGTTGGTTGATCTTATCGGAAATAACGAGAAGAGAAGGAAGACAGTCGGAAGAATTGTTGCGTTTACTATCGATCGATGCAAAACCACCGGGTATTCTTAGAACAAAAATATGTTTCATAAGTGAACGAAATTGGGCCGAGACAGCTCCATCTAAAGAGAAATCAACCCACTTGCTCATAGTTGATTCGCCCAACATACATAAATCGTTATTCAGAATAACAAGAACTAATTAACGATACTGTTCAGAATTTTAGAACTAAAAGTATTTGAATTTTTTTCAAAAAGTTAGATAACACTGCCCAACTTGAATTAAACTTGAACATAGCCATTTCGAACTTCTAGACCTTGAAGGCACCTTGTCAAGAATAAAGTTCTTTTGCCACTTTAGTCAGACACACCTAATGTGCCTATTGTTATCTCAATAAATACAGAATAATGTCTACTTACCTCCATTATTGTGTACTCTAGTCATCCACGGGTACACGGGAGTGCCCGATGGAGTCTTCTCCTCTCCAGAATCAAGACTGAATGAGACGACGTTTAGAGATCAAAGATCAACTGAAGTATAGTCCAAGACCACTCCAACACTATTATCACACTCATTTATTTAGGAGTGAAACATAAATCGATTGGGCCTCCCTCTTTCTGAAAGCCCCGAGGCTTCCATCAGTCAAAAGTGAGAGAAGGAATGACGAGTAAATACGCTATTATTACTCTTCGCTTATCACAACAATGGTCTATCATAGCTAGACAATGCCTTACAAAAACATTTGAACTGTCTAGAGCAACTGAACGGCCATTGTCTTAGCGTAAAAGCAATTGCAATGCGAAACAGTTACTTCCCAAAGTGGGAAAACCGAATAGAAATAAATTTGATATCATAACGAACCTCTTATCATCCTTATCATCCTTCCAATCTCCTCCTCCGTTCTGATATTGAAGGACCTTCAATGAGGACATTTCGAAATTGAAGCAAAAGAGAACCAAAGAGACAGCTCCCATCGATTTTTCGTCTTGCGGGTTTCGCTTCCCTCTACACTTCTTCTCACTCCCATCTATCTAACACTCAAGTCAATGAGACCCGAAAAATAAGAGATAAGGATGACCTACCACTATCGGCACCCATAAAGGAATGTTATCGCCGAGAAAGACTGTCAATAAGTTATGACGGATTATGTACAGGTCTCTCTCGACTGTCAACTAATGGCCAGTAGTGTCTCTCTCTAATATTTCCAATGTTCCGACACATTCGATCATTCTTCCTTCTCCACTTTATAAATCAGTCTCATCTCTCATTCCCCAAGCCTCCTCAAGTCTCTCTTCCTTCCCTTCCCTCTCTCTTCCAACCACTGATTAATTGCTCCTCTCGAATGATAAGAAAGTGTGATTCCCTCCCTGAATCTTCCTTCTTCTTCTTACCTGATCTGTCGATTGGGCTGCAAATGGAGGAGCTGCACCCGATGGATAGAAGGATGCTGCAGCTGCAGCTGCTGCAGGGTCGTAGAAGAAGGCGGAGGAAGAGGAAGATGGAGGGAATGGATCAGATGATGAAGATGAAGTCATCTCAGATTCTGATGAAGATGACGATGGAAGGGAATCGTCTGGAGGGCTCATTAGAAGGAAGGGAAGAAAGAGGCAGAGGAGGGAGAATGGAGGGGACAATTGAGATCGAGTCTAGAAGAGAGGAAGGGGAGGGAAGAAGGAAGATGGGGATTGGTTGAGAGAAGAAAGGGGCGGAGTCTAGAAGAGAGAGAATGTGCGAAATGAGTGAAATAAAGTGCATGAGAAGAGAGATGAGGTGAGATGAGGTGTGAGAATTGAGGAAGAGAAAGATTCTGGTCTCAGATGGTCGAGTATTGCATCAGAGAGTAAGTCGAGAATGCTACTGAATCTGCCTTCGAGTCGGCGAGATCAAAGGGATGAGAGGGAGTAAGGGAGAAAGGCCTATCAATTCACGCTTCTCAATCGAGAATGAGGATAGAAGTGACTGCGAAACACGAAGAAGAGATAGAAGGGATTATGGTAATCGTAGTGATAAATTGGAAGAGGGCATGGGGTAAAAGGAACGGGTGTGAAGGAATCGTATGAAGCATTGGGGGATGCAGCTAGATGAGGGCTACTGTAGCGTATTTTTCGTAAAAACAATTTTCAGGATGATTCGCGAATAGTAAAAAATAAGCAGCCTATCTTAAAAAAACGACTAAAGATGGTTGCAGACCGGAACGTTTTTTTTCGTTTCTCTGAATGTGAGAAATTGTTCTTACCATAACGAAGTCGCAACAAGTGGATGACTAATTCTCGAGATAGGGATGGAAGACACGATAAAATCGACTCAAATCCCTTTGATCTCAGACCGACTCGATCAATCTACTTCAACTTTCTCTTTCTCGAGAACGTTTTGAGAAGGAAAAGATAACTGAGGAGACAAAACTCGATTTGGATGACTTTTTACTGTCTGCAAGAATCGAGTTCAAAAGATAAGATAGGGTTCATTCAAAGGACGAATTTCTGCAAATGTGAAGATTAATTGAAGAGATTCGCGTGTGCAAATTGAGAACGTTCGACATCACGAAATGTGTATGGCGGAGATGATTGGGAAACGATTAATCGTAAATTCTGATTGGAGAAACAGAACGAATATTTTTCACTCATGCTACATTACTACGATTCCGAAATTAGAATCAATTGTGTGACGATAGCGAGAGGAATTAGAAAAAAAAAACATTCGCATTTAACAATCTGTTGGCTGGTTTCGTAAAATTCTAAATTTCGATGAACACTTCAAGTCATTATCGCAACTGGAAATCTCTTTGCAAATCGGTCAATGAGTATGAAACAATCTCCAAAATGTAATATAAAAAGTGTCGGTTGTGTAACATAAAACGCATCGGTAGAAGTACGGTAGCTTGCCGGAAAATAAAATGATGTCGAGAATATGAGGGATGACAGCAATCGAGATGGAAGGAAGAAGAAGAAGAGAGATGAAGAGGATGGGAGATAGATGAAGAAGAGGTTGAGAGGAAGAAGGTAGAGAATGAAGAGAGAGATAGATTGAAGATGGAGACAAGAATATTGATTCAGAGGAAGGAGGCATGGATGTAGACTACGGTAACTGGTGAGGAATACGGTAGGAGGAGGTGCTGTCCATTGGAAAGTGTGAAGTGGACTTCTTCCAAAAACGGCCAAAGGCTACGGTAGAATCGTGAACTGGCTTGAGAAAAAATTGTAAAATCATTTTAAAGAAAGCTTGTTAAAAACAAACCTAACGTAGCTAATGTCTAACGGCAAACGAACGGACAGCTTGTGAGAGAAAACTCGTTGTTTACATATTTGCCACGATCAATGTCCGGAAAACTCCTTGAGGTTAGAAAGGAAACCGAAGCCTAAACAGATCGGATCAACAGGGAAAGATGGATCTTGAGGTCAAAGGACCCGAACATCTAAACAACTTACACAGCACTGAAAAATTGTTGAATAGTGCACGTGTCAAGTGTAAAGAGTACAATACTGGTCCAAAAATCAATTTTCATAATTTCTAATTGTGAAAGATGGAATATCGATCAACCAAGGACCGCGATAAGGCCTTAGAAACTCGCAGGTGAAAAAATTGAGATAAATAAAATGGAATACATGAGTAATTTAGTCCGACCAAGAGTGAGAGAACGTTCTTGACTGCTTATCTACCAACAAAATGGCTTCGAAAAATGAGGCTAAGATTCGATCAAAAAAGAGGCACGTGCTCCTCCCTTCCCATCCTTCTTCTCTTTCTCTTCAATCGCTTGTTTATTGGTCGATCAGACGGAGACAAATGAGGACAAATCGACACAGATGCGAACTTTGTCTCAATCCAACCACAGATGTTGCGAATCAAGGTTGCGAATTCGACAGTTTACGAGTAATGAAGATGGTCAAGGACATTCAAAAGTGAAGCTCAAAACTACGGTAACTTCCTACGATCATCAGACGAAATTCACCGAATACAGACGTCAATAGACAGGTATTGAGGGAGTGTTAATTGAGAGTGTTCTCCCCCCTCTCTCTCTCTCTCTGTCTTAACTGCTATCGAACACGATCTTGAGCAATTAGAGAGCGGAGGACTCACTTGAGTTATGAGACAAGTGAAATGAAGACAGGTAGAGGGGAGGAGGAGGGAATTGAGAGATGAGACTAATTAGATTATGCGACCTTCCGTAGTCACTTTTTGAGCCAAGGCTTTGATTAAGTCACCGCGATTTAGACGGGCCTAAAAAGAGCCCCATGACTGGAGGACTGAGAAGAAAAGGGAGGAGAAGACTACGGTAGATTTATGGGACGGAAACAAACTGAGAAGAGATGCTTCCCTTTCCCAATACTAATACTAGATAGGATATTCCGTGATATACCAAAGATAATATTTTTGAGTAAGGAGAGTTTTGAAGTTAGGTAAAGGCGAATCTCACAGGTAAGTGAATGATGTTGCAATGAGGGGCGGAGTTTCACTCTATCTGCCACTTCAAAGGTACTTCCATCCCTTTTTTCTAGGCCAAAAAACGATGGAAAAGAGGTTGAGAATGGGTGAGAATCGATGAGGAGAGGGAGCACGAGTGGATACGGTAGAATGAATAAAGAGGGAGAGAAGAAAGGAAGGGGAAGGGGGAGGAGAGGGGAGAAGAAGGAGAAAAGATCATTAGTCAAATCGGTGGCACGAGTCCATATGAGAGTGTGTGCAAGGTGACAATAGAATGGAATCGGAGAAGGGATAGAAGGACAAGAGACTGGGTTAGTGATAGGGATAGGGAGACGATGTCTTGTACAGTGGAATGAAGAAGATACGATGGTGAAGAGCTCATCATGAATTTAGAAATCGAATACTAAGGAGACCACCATTTTATTGAATTAATTTTCAAAGAAAAGATGCGCATGCTTTCTATTAAGATCCCATCTGCTCCAATTTCAACCCCACTTGAAGTTGGAATACGTTTCACGAGGGTCATATTTTTCCAAAAGTTGAAACTTTCCCATTGAGTTTGACCCAGTTTCGTAAAAAAAAGTTTAGAATGTCATCGTAGAGGATAATCATATATTCATTTAGCTCAATTCCTAGGCTTACAGTACGTGAAATGAAGATATGATATTTCATTTTTCGAAGTGCAGTCTGCGCGTCTACAGTGTGTACATAGAACAAAGCGTCGATGAGAGTGTTGTGACAAAAAGAAGGAGAAGCGATAATGTGAACAGTTGGAGAAAAGGAGAGAGAGACTGTAGAGATGAAAGAGAGACCGATAAGTGATGATCGAGTGATAGGATTGAGAAACACTGAAGAAGAACAGGTGACAAGAGGGAGACGAACGGGTGGCACGACTAGTTGAGAGGATTCTGAGATTGATTTCAAGGATAATGAATACTCTAAATAATGGTAGAGCAATTATTGTTAGAATGTAGAGCTACATGTTTGATTTTGATGCACATCTATATTTTTGTCAAAATTATCATAAACGTGTGCAAATAAATAAGCGACCAGGTCGCATAAATTTTCAAAAAAAAGAAGGTTTGACGAGGGCTATAATTAAAAATGCAAACAGATGATTTTTCTTCCTCATACTATTCACTACAGATTCGAGAACGCATGAACAATAAGGAAGCACACTTTGCTGCAATGGAAACAATGCGAATGGATGTGATGGTTGACGATAGATAAATGAGTTCAGTACGCTTAGATACTTTATGAAGACAGATAGTGGTTATCAAGGATTAGAAATATCTGGAAAGGTCAAAATGAAGGAGGCTGAAAGCATTCCGACTGAAAGCATTCTCTATCACTGCCGCATGAGCACTCGGAATGAAGAGACTGGTTCTTCATTTTAATTAATTAAGAACAAACGTTGAGGTGAGAAATGTCCCTAGAAAGGAGAGCAAAATTCCGAATTTTAAAGGATTTTTTGAGCTTGATCTTACAAAGCGTAAAGAAGATGAATAGATATAATTATTTTGTGAAGTGAAAATGCTGGACCAAACAATTTAATATTTCAGCAACAATGTTAGCAAGAAATCCACTTCGTCAAAGATCACAAAACGAAACGAATAATTTAAATTTCGAAGAGATGGTCAGGAAAATAAAAAACGCAGGAAAATAAGTATGACGCACGAAATCGTGATAATGAATTGATGTACGTCTTATGTACTTTTCTAGTTTTAGGATAGGTTCATATGAAAATAGCCACATTTTGACACCCAAGATAAGAGATTTCTGGATTACATTTATATCGCGCCGCTTCATCCAATAACTGACGATTCCGTCTTGTGGACAATATTTTGAACGATTGGGAGCTTTCAGTGTATTTTGAAAGATTGAACAAATAATAAGATAGATAGATACAAATGAACAGAGTGTAGTCATTAATCACGAACTATTCAAGACAACATTTGAAAAAAAGAAATTTGCGATGTGTGTAGTTGAAAAAACCGTTCATTAGCGCGAGAAATTAGTAAGGTGTCTCGCGAAGCAAGTAATCATTCGAGTATCAGATTCATAATATTCCATACAAGATAAAGGATGAGTAAAAGAGCTTTGTGGGTGAGAAGACATCCATATCACTGAAGGAGTTGTCATAGATGAGAGACGAAGATGAATTGACTCGACATTTTCCCATTTCTAGCCTGCATTCACTAACTTATCACGCCTCAAATGACAACATCGACCGAATTTAAGAAATAAGAAACTTAGTTGTAAGATCATAATAAATATAGAGCAGTAACGAGACACGAAATACGATTGAGTAATAGAGTGAGAATGTTCTCTCTCCACTACTTGATTTGCATGAGAACAATGTCCACGACCCTTCGAATTGTGACTCGCCGTCTCTCATTTTCAAGTCTCCATGTCTTTCTCGGCAGTGTAGTATTTATTCATACAAATTTCTTTATTCCAATAATTTCTCGATTATTATCAACTATATAGTCGATAAATCGTGTCTCAACGAATATGTTGCACGATGGCGATCAGGGTGCAATTGAATTATTGATGATGATGTGGTGAAGGTATACATTGTATAAAAATCAAATAAAAACAATAATACAAGCATCCTAAGAAAAAAAACTATTCCCTGAAAAATTTCAATTCGATTGTCGTTGCGAAAAAACCGTCATATACTAGCTCCAAAAGTCAGAATGCAAATATTATACATCTTCAGGTGCAGCCTTGCTTACTAGGCAGCGCAAAAAAAAAGAGTGAACACATTACGCATATGAAAATAATTAAGGGAACATGAATATTTCTTTTTTTATTACTAAATTATAAAGATCATTGTAAAATCAAATAATACGAGTTCCTTCCGTGCTGAATGCAATTCAGTTATTTTTCATTTGTCATTGCTGCTCAACACAATAATATTTGATTATTCATTTTTTTCATTTCATCTTATTTCACCATACAGAGTGACGTTATTTATAAACTAGACAGTATGCCTATTTCTATTATATTTTTGAATCACAACAAATAAAAGCGAATTATTTTCGTAAATGTCGATCCACCATGCTCATTCGCTCGTGCATTCGTGGTTCATTTACCTCAGCTCTAAAAATTCACGTACCAATGACGGACAAGCAAAATATATTACTTACACTATTGAAAGTGATCAATCATGAAAATAATTATCATAGAAGTAAACATTCACTCCAATGTGAGACCATAAACATCATTGTCGTTCTGCAGTCCACAGAAGATATATTTGCAATTCGACTCGGGAAATTTCTTACGTGATCGAATACAATATTTTTCGTAGAATGTCGTTTTTCCGACTTTAAAATCACTCTAGGATACGTCATTAGTGGAGGTATAGTGAATATCAGAAACGTCGAACTTCAATACAAACACTCCATAACGACCACATGAGCTAATTAATTGATTAACTAATTTACTCCCGACTTTTTCTCGGCCCGATTCCCATTCTGTTTGGCGATCGAACTATTAACGTAGGTCGGCATATCTCGAGAGTCGAGTCCTATCCATTTCCATCGCAACTCTTTCCATTCACCATCCTCCTCCTCCTCCTCCTTCTCTCTCTCTCCTCCCTTCCTCCTTCTCTCTTTCCCGATGATCACAATCGATACCCTCCCCCCCCTTCCCCCTCTCCTTCCCTATCTCTCCTCCCCTCCTCTCCACCCCATTTTACGACCCGAGGGACGGCCAACATAATGGTGAACTGCACATAAATCAGAGACGGGAGGAGGGAGAGGAGGAGAGCAAGGCATCGCAACAGTCGTAGGATAGAGAGAAGGGAGTGGGGGAGAGGGGAGGGGAGGGGAGAGGAGAGGAGTATCCACCACATTTCGACACTTGTTTTCCGCCATTTGGTCGGAGGACGAAGTCTGAAAACATTGCTTGAAAGAAGAGGTTGAATCGAGTTGAACTTCTACTCAAAGTTGCCCATTATTCGTCGAGAAATCAGTCTGGAAACGCGAAATAATGTGGTCTGAAATGGGTTATGTGATTGGTAAGGACAATCATGAGTGGGAATTGAAATACTCCTATCACCTACATTTCAGTCGTTTCAAGTCAATAATAAGCCTGCGTGACCTACCTTGATCATCCCATTAACTGTTCTAATCTATCTAATCAAAGATTATTAGTAGTCTTCACACCACATGACCATCCTCCCCTCGTCTGATCATTGGGTGTAAACACAGTTATTGATAAGGATGGACTGTTATCACTATCGATTAGAGTGAAGAGAAGAGGGGGAAGAGGTCACATGTGACACTAATCCCATTCAGACGCAGTCATCATCATCATTTCTTCGGCGCATTTCGAAAACACTACGAAGAACGATTTTTTTCGGAATTCTACACTATTTTAAATGAAATTGAATAACGACAATCCTTTAGCTCCTATACTTACCATGAAACACATTCGAAAAATTGAGCGCGAATATCGGAAATCAAGCGAATATTTTGGTTGTTGTTATCACTCTATGCCGTTCTCTAGGGGGAAAGAGGGAGATGAATGGTCCGGCCCCTCTAAGATTCCCCTCTTCTCGACTCCCGAAGGAGGTCATCCATTCAGATGCAAAGGAGGGAGAGAAGGGGAGAGACTCTCTCAATTTCACGTGCTCTCTCGCCCATCGGATGCAATGATTTGAGATTGGATAGGGAAAAAATCTGATAAATTCTCAAGTCAGGAGGATGTTCGACAGATAGGTCGATCGTTCTTTCGCATACACTGTTGCATTTCATATTGGAAAAAAAATGTTATGGGAGTTTCTAATAGGGTGGAAGGCAGTATGAGTAAAATGGATAGGTCAAAGGGTAGGAAAATCGTCATCAGGCCGGTTCTGACCTGTAGAGTCGAGCTTCTCGTGCTTATAGAGTACCAGAGATAAGCACGTCTGTACAGGGCAGAATGGTCAGCCCAAGAGAGGGTAGGGACAAAGATCAAAGGGACAAAGATCAAAGATCAAGAACCCAATCTAATCAAGAAGAAGTTGTACCTGGAATGAGCGTAGTGATAGGGAGAGGGACTGAGCGTGGACTGAGGAATGGGTGAAGGGGGTAGAGAGGGGAGGAAGGGGAGAGAGACGGGAGGGGAGTGGAGGAGACTCCGCCCATATCGGTAAGAGAGAGTACCGCGATGCAAACAAGGCAGGCGGGAAGGAAGGGAGAGAGAGAGAGGCAATTCGAAACAGAGAGAGGAGGAGAGGGTGCTACCCTCCGACCCGACTAACTTGTGAGAAACTTTGCCGCTTGATGAAGGACGATTGTTATCTTCAGAGAGATGGGAAGAATGAGGTGAGAGAAGGAAGGTGAAGTGGGAATGGAGAACGGAAGAGAGAATGGAGTAGAGAGAAAAGGACAGATGGACTTGCCGCTACTGGATTATGGATGAAGAATGGAATGGGTTTCACTTACTCGTGATAAATGCGCGTTTTTTGGAAATAGTGTTCATAGTACAACATCTAGAATATAAATAGCAGCATATCGAACGATGAACGATGAATCATCTGCTATTCACCAGACATCACATCGGTTCCACGATCATCAAGGCTAACATGTGGGGGAAACTCGACCAAGACACTACATAGACTGGAACTAAAAACGCGAAGCAACGGAAACGTTCAGAGTTCAGTCTACGAAGCGTGGTAATGAAAGATTGCTGATGAGAGTTAGATACAACATTCTGAACATAAATTAAAAGTGGATGTTTCCAGTTTCGCTCCCTTACTTCATCTGGGGGAAAACGGGCCGATTTTTCGACTGGACGGCTCGTGATCCGACTAGATTGTTGGGATTATGTTGTGAGTGATTGACAAGAGTGAGAAGAGAAGTGAAGTACCGTAGGACTGAAGGGAAGGAAGAAGGGAAGGGAGGGGGAGTTACACTGGAAGAGAGAGACAACAGTAGGACGAAGACGATGTGTTTAATAACAAGGAAAGGAAGGGAAGGAAGGGGAGATCGATAGTGATATCAGCAGCTGTGACAGAAGGGAAGGACTTAGAGTGGACTGAGAGGAGGAAAGAGAGGTTGAAATGAAGGGTAGTAAATCATTGTTAAAGGGGAAAGCCGCGCGAGGGGAAAGATACAATCCATCAAGAGGAGGAGACGGCTGTGGGGCTATCATATCTCATCCTTCCTCCCTCCCTTCTCTCTTCCCTTCCCCTTCCCTTCTCACCCCCTCCTCTCCATTTATCAGTGTCGTGGGTATCTCTGCAGTGCACTTATCATTGATCCGAGTGATCGCACTCTCTTCATTCCATACGCTATCTCGTTTGCTTGATTGACTGAGAAAGCATGTGGAATGGGGCACTTTTGCACGAGAAAGAACTTTAGAGATAGGATAGAACAACTGATGGAGTGATGAAAATGTTAAGTGGTGGTGTTAGAAGACTAATTGTTTTTCTTCGCTTCTAAAACGATACGTTTCCGGCTTTCTTCAATTCCCTGTTGTTATCTTTAGTTCTCTGAACATCGACTAACGAGTTACTTTCGCATACGTTTTAGTTTGAATCCACATTGATTCGAGCATCCGAAAATTAAAGGACAAGAAACGTGCCATATTTTAACGAAAAAAGGTCTCTCGGGGAAAATGATGCTTTACTGAAAGTAGACTTTGAAAGAAATTCGGGGTGATGAATGCATACTAAGTATGTTTCAGGATTAGTTGAAATCATTCATTTTTCAAATAAAATTTGTTAGTCGGCAGTATTCCACCGATAAAAATATACAAATATCTAGAACCTTTCGTAGTCCATGTGTCCAGCTCCCTTCCACCTGATCCATTCTCCTTGATCTCTCCGTGGATTTGATCTCGTACTCTCATTAGACATTGATTGATCATCTTCCTTTCCTTCCCTTATCTTCTCATTCCTTCACAAGGTTGCGTCCCTTCGTCTTCTCTTCTTCTCAAAGAGATATCACGACGACACGAGATAATTAATTGATCAACTAATTAACTGATTGCCGACTTTATTTCTGCCCGATTCCCATTCTGTCACTGATTTGAATCAGAAGAGACTAAGCTAGTACTGCCTTCCCAAGTGATTTTCCCAGATTTGCATGCTCTATCGGCACTGCATGTATTATCTTTCCTTTCTACTGGATTGTTTTGCTACTTTTCATTCTCATCAAAAAATTGATAACATTTTACCCGGCCTAACCTGCTTGTAAAACGTTATCGGCCCCTTTCAGGAATAATCTTTTAATTTTACAACCGGAAACGATTTCCATTGCTTCCGGTTTCCGCCACTTCCGGTCTTCATTCTCTATTATCTTTGAGTTTCCTTCTGTGACAGTAAACCATGTTAAAGCCAGCATGAAAAGTTCTGATAGAAGCTAAGTGAGAAAATAAAGTAGTTACCCGAAAATTACGATTCATTGTCAGTTATTTTTGTGTGATTTTCGTCGGAATATTGTGAAGTATCTAGTGGTGCTTGAAGTTCGAAAAATGGCTAAGCACATTTTTACGAAAATCTAATTGAACGGCCAATATGCCCGGTGAATTCCACAAGTACGAACAACCATGCAGACAAACATCTTTGAAACACATGTTTTGTCCTCTACCAACAGGATAACCTTCCTTCCTCACTTGAAAGAGCTCCTCAAATATGCATCAACTATGATCTCCTCCTGGGCATTCCCTCCAGCACCTCCCCCTTCCCTCCTACAGACAAACTCTGGCATTGATACAGCATGCGCGGCAAAGGGCGCTGTGCCGTATAGAAGGGGAAGGGAGATAATCCCGTCGCCCGCTGGTCTCTCCCCTTCTCTCCAGTTGGAACTGTCGAACGGATTGAGTAATGAAATGGATTGGAGAGAGCGGCAGAAGACAAAGGAAGAGAGGGGATGAGAAACAAAAGAGAAGAGAACGGCAGATTGACATGGGATGATGCATAACATATGGAATGTATCAGGGAGAGGGAGGGGGAGTTACACCCATAGACCGTTATGGATATGGACTACTCAGAACATCAAAGGATGGTACTGTAGCGAAACATTTTTTGCCGAATTGATTCGCCAGAATCGATTGAGTTTCATTGAACCTTTACAAAAATGAGAACTTTCGAAATTCGATTTCACGTGGCTGAGTCAGCATGCACAATAATATAATAATGTTGCACAGAAAATGAATAGCGTATTTTAAAAGCGAACCTGAAACTAAAATGCGGTTCCGAAACCATTTTCGAAAATAAGAGAGAAAAATACCGGTCTGGAAACGGGTTGGGAGGAGAAGAAGCAGTTTATGAGTCAAGTGGAATTCCGAAAGAGAAGGAAGGAAGGAAGGGAGAGGGGACACTGAGAGTGGAAGGAGGAAGAATGGGAAGAATTATCGTCCCTTTCAATCTCTATTCTCTCCGTTGAAATAACAGACAAGTGGAGGCCGGTTATTCATCATTAGAAGTGTCTATCGCCCATCCAAAGGGGGGGTTCAATCCCCCCTCTCTTCGTCTCTTCGTCTCTTCAATCTCTCTCTCTTCGTTTCACTCTATCGACTACACTACTTCTTCTTCTTTTCACAAATTCCTCTCATTCATGAGCAGTAACTACTAATGAAGTTGTGAACGAAGCAGTCGAATTCCACAATGTGTGCAGTACACTGGTGATGATTGGAGATTGAATGCGTAAGCTATTCGAGATTTACAACCATTCGAATCCCGATTGACCGGACAGGTATACGATAGGAAGAGAGGAAGACTGGTTGAAAGCATTGGTTCCATCGGGGGAAACCCCTCCAGACCCATTTCACCCACACTATAACTCACTACTCAATTATCATTCACAATCATTGCTTCCCCCTCCCTCCTCTCTCTCTCTTCCTCCCTCTCCCCTACCTACAGTATTCCCTCCTCTCCCTCATTCGAGAGAGGAAGTCACAGACTCCGCCCCCTTCTCTTCCCTCTCCTCCTCCTCCTCCTTCTTCCTCTCTCTCCAGACTACTCATAGTGATTTATGCCCTCAATCCAAGAGAGATGAACGACCTCTTCAAAGTGTCTAATTACTCAATTAATTACTTTATCATCACTATCTCTCTCTTCCTCTTTTATCACTTCTCTTAATGGAGAGACGAGTAATAAATCATTTCGCGCCTTTCTTCTCTGCTTTTCCTTCCGTTTCCCTTTGTAAGTGTTCACACCGCCTTTCATTCCAATCATTTCTCACTTCTTCTCAATAACTTTGATCTTCTTGTGATATCCGACTGAGTTTCCGCCCACTTCCGGTCAAGTTTATCCTTCCGCCTAAGTTTCATATAAATATGATCGGTTACCAACGTTGTTTACTTCCTCTAAATGACGTTTTAACCACCTTTCACCTTGTTTTGACCACATTTTAAATTAATTTATGCTTAAAATAACAATAAAATTGCAGAATGAGTTGTACCGAGTACGGGTACTATCCATCGACGACAACAGATTGGTCGCCCTCTCCCTACTATCCAATGCCATACCAGCATCCGCCTCCTCACTATCCTCAACCCGGCACAATGCATCCATCCGATTGGCCATCCGAAGCTGCGACCCATGCAGCAACGGTGCAGCCAGCTGCTGCAGCCCCGATGGGATATCAGCAGCAGCAGCAGCAGCCTCCGACGGGAGATATGCCCAAGTGGATGCAAACGAAGAGGACGGTTAAACCACCAGGTGGGTCTTGTCTTTTCCCCTTTCCTTCTCAGTGATAGGTAGTTATCAACAAGTTATCGAGTCGCTCCCATTCCGGTTCGCGTCACGTGATTATCGCTCCTTTTCTAGTGATCGCAGCGCACTTTTGAGTTTCCAACCGAGGGTCCCTCTTCATTAAATCTGGGGTTAGCTCATCTTGCTGAAGAAACGTTCAGTTGAAGTTTAAGAAGCGTTCAGCTGCTCTCATAGATAGGATCTGCTCACTAGCTCATTCAAATGGGTATTCTCTAGACAGCAATCAGTCCCATCCATCTTGTCTAGTACAAACACCGTTTCTCACTTGTTTCCCACTGTCTTTCTCTCCTCTCTGATTAATGACACCATTTGCATTCTCACCACCCTGGGAACAAAAAGAGATGAATGGAGACAGATGTAAAAGGAAGAAGCAGACTAGTACCTTCCCATCAAAGGATAGAGAGAGAGAGGGAAGACACAGTAATCAATAGCCCCCTTCCTTCCTCTTTTCAAGAGGAGTTTCGCGTGCTTTTCAGGCGTATCTCTTGTGGGGAAGAACTGAGAGGAAGGAGACGGGGAATTGTTACAACTGGGCTGGGAAGATTGGAGGACTGAGAGAGAGAGAGGGGAAGGGAGAGAGATAGGAGGAAGATAGAGAGGGAATGGATGGAACTAACCGACCACAGGGAATGAAAATACAGCTGATTGGGATTAGTATCTGTTGTGAATCTAATCTCAGATCGGCCTTCTTAGCCCATTAGTCGATAGGAATGAGATAACTATACGCAATACCGTGTACAGATTAGTGGATAGATAGGAACCAGCCTGACATGAGACATTGTGTATCTCAAAGGAGCGGTGAATGGGGATGGCGATGTGGAGAATGATAGAGAGACCGGATATGTTTCACCGTTCTTTGAAATAACAGACGAGTAAGTAGTAATCATTTGATTTGTGCCTGTCTTTGAAGGGATAAACGCTAATAAATAACAAGTGGATAAATTTCAGTGAAGAAAGTGTCGAAGATCGTTGGTGATGACTCTAATCGAACTGCCTTCACAACTCATCAATTAACTGAATTGGAGAAGGAATTTCATACGAATAAATACGTCAATCGACAAAGGCGGACAGATATTGCTGCCCAATTGAAACTCAATGAGGCACAGGTATGGATGATTTAGTATCTACTCTTCGGGTTATGGGTCATCTTGATTACATGTAGAATGTGGGCTTAACGTAGGATGTTATCAGTGACATCAGTGTTGTTTACTCGTTTCATGGGTCATTGAGGAACCAGCTAATTTAGTGTTCCTCATTTCCACCAATCAAATACCTCGTTCCTAATTTCCTCGCAATCGCTAATTAGACTACGGTAGCTACCGAATTAGCTTGAACAGCCTTAATTGCTCTAAATTCAGGTGAAGATTTGGTTTCAAAATCGTCGAATGAAAGAGAAGAAGCGACAAAAAGAGAGGGAATTCAAAGCAAAGACAACACTTCCATCCTCTTCTCCCGATTGGGATTCCTCTTCTGCCTCTCCCATTTCGACTCCCGATGAACACTCTAAGATGACTTCCCTTTGAAGGGATGATTACTGTAGTCTGTAAGTAACAATCCAATCTCATTCACAACCACACGGGTCTCCCACTCTTCCCTTCCCTCTCTTCGTCCTTTATATATCACTGCTGAATCTCCGTTCGTAAACTCTCACTATAATGATGGATTAGTCTGTCCGAATAGACCACCTCCCTTCCTTATTCCACCCCACTTCTACCTCCTCCCCTCCCCCCTCCCTTTCCCCTCTCCCCCCCCCTCCCTTCCCTCTCTCTTTCCCCTTTGATGATAACATGAATGGACGTTCCTACCGGAAATACCGCTCGTTTCTTCCCTCTTCTCAATCACTAATTAGACTACGGTACTCCACTCCTCCCTCTTCTCCCCTTGCTTACTCATCTTTAGAGCTTGTATACATCTTTAGTCCATTTGCCGTTCTCGACCACCAGATAAAGATTGAATCTCTCGGAAGGCGGCAACAATTGACACATATCTGTGCGGTAAGTGACAGATGAAAGAGAGCCGACGGGAGGGAGATGAGGGGAAGGCCTTAGGGTGTACTCAGACTATGATAGGATCGAGAGGGGAGGGAAGGGAGGGGGAGATGAAAGAGAGACCATCGAGACATCATAATTGGAAGGGATAATGAGAAGAAGGGAGGAGAAAGAAACAATGGAACTGTGATCAAAGGGTAATTGAGGGGAAGAGAGAGAAGCATGATAGGGGAGAAAGGGATATCCTTCCGCTTTGAAAGAACGAAATCATTTTATTGTTTTAGAAAGATAAACGATGCCGAATCTTTCATAAAATTTCTGCATTAGATAGTTCATATCATTCAGCCTGAATTTCTCTATATCTTGTGGAAATGCAAACCTCAAACCCATTTCTATATTTAATAAAGTAATCTCGAGATAAGTTATTCCATGAAGTCATTGACCACATCTCGCAACACTAAAGTGTATTTTTCCCCTCACTTGTTGAATTCTCCCCTCTATCGATCACTCATTTCGTGTTGGGAGTGGTTGGCAACGAACTATGATTGATTATTGCCCCTCCTCTCTTCCCCTTTCCTCCTTCCCCTTTCCACTTCACAGATTGATCGATTCACATCTCCAGATGAGTTGTGTTGTGTGGAGAAACGTCGTCTTTTTGCACGCTCAGCTTTATTTTGACGAGCAAAGATGAATTGGTGGAGGGATGGGAAGGAGATGGATGAGAGGGATGATAAACTCTTTTGATGGTTAGAGAAATCGAGAGAGTGGGTAAAGGGAGAGAGTTAGACGAGAGGTGGGATAAACGAGGATGAGATGAGAGAGGAAACGACACGTTCATAGGAGGGAACTACCGGGTGTTGAGGGAGGAGGGCAAGCATACTGTACAAGAGGCATTACGGTAGGATGAGACACTATCGATTATCTACAAGACAATGGCGACGAGATGGATAACATCTAGTAGCGAATGTTCTGTGTGTATATTGGACATCATGAGAAATATGAAATATAAGAAGGATATGAAACCTATTCAATTCGACATTACCGAAAGAGAGTGTTGAATCAGACCCCTAACTAGTTCTCGGCATGGTCAATGAGAATAGAGGGAATAGCATGGGAAAGGCAGCTCGAGTCGACTCGTCGAGATCTGATTCACGAAATCCTTTAGCGAATGGATTACTCTCGATCTTCAACGATGTTATCTGAAATGGATTTTTGTTTAGCTCCCGATCCTAATTGTATTTATTTTTGAATGTATGAACTCACTCGATGGTTCTGGTACGCTGTCACAGCGATAAACGAAGTCTCGGGAAAGGAGAATGAGTGAATGGAATTGTTGAGTGAATGGCAAACGAGATGAATACGAGGCCGATAACGATGCATCGAATTGACAATCACCTGAAAATACCCATTTTTATCTCTGACTTTAGTAAATTATTTATTTATTTTTCACTATGTACTTTGTCGAAAACGCACTGGCACTAGAGCGTTTTACTGATTGCATTGCCTGGTTAAAACATAACTGAATCCCGATGAGATTTATTAATGATTTGAAATTTGTTGTATCTCTCTGCCCTATTCATCGAGGCAGAGATTCCACACACTCGTCCCTCCTTCCCTCGTAAAGTTTCAATCGTCGATCAAAGGGAGAATGTTTGTCATACGCAACGCCATTGATAGTAAGATCTGCACTGAAGGAGGAACGATAGGAGTCTCTCCTTTCACCATACTCTCTAACTTTCTCTAACCGATGAGGGAGCATTCGGTATGGTGAGACAGGCAATAACTCTGCTAAAGGTATCACACCGCACAGAGATCTACGCTGCAAACCGCGCGCAAAGACTAACAGCCTGGAGCTGAAGCATGATTCAGAGTCATGAATGCAGCTGCAAAATCTGCCCCTTGCTTTTTTTCTTTAGTTGTTGCCCAAAAAAGAGAAAATATAAGCATAAAATGAGTCAACTTACATGTCCATTGTCGTCCAATTGATTATTCGTCAGTTTCAGTTTGTCGAATGATATTCCTCCCCTCATCCAATGGGCACCGAGAGAGGGAGAATCGGGATGGACGAAGGAACGGCCAGGCAGTTGAGCTTCACCTGAAGGAAAAATGTGTTTGGAGTTGGGAAAATATATGATTGTTTCTAATATATTCTTCCACTGACTGCATTTGGCATCTTTTATCGATGAGCTAGAGAACAGTTTAGGAGATCACTTCACTCTGAACTGTTTTGATTGCGATTGAAGAGGAAATGACCCCCAATAGAGGTCTAATCACTACGGCAAACTTTAGCTTTGAGAGGAAACTACGAAAGTTTGCTAGAAATGATTTTATGCATTCTGCTCTTCCATTTGAGTAAAACTTATAAGTTTCATAAGCGGATCAATAGCAATGGAACAGAGAGACTTTTGATTCGGATGTCGATTCCTTGTGCAACACTAATAAAAAAGCGTAACTGATTTCTCTGATTTCTTGGTGATAGATAAAGCATAAGCCAATTATGTAGTGCATCTTCACACCTTTGTCTCTCTTCCGATCTATCGATATCATCGTGGGTGCTTTTAGTGCTAAAGATGACGGCATGTCTTCAATCTTCTGCACTCACTCACTTCCCTCACAAAGCATTCTCACCTTCCTTCCTTCCTCCGATGCAAACAACACATTTATTGTTGCCGAGACAGCGATAAGAACGCCTTTTGAGACTTTTCCTTTTTGGAATGATAAGGAAGGAGAGCCCACGCAAGAGTGAGAGAGAGAATCTCTTACGAATTGTCATCATGAGATTCGATTAATTGACCGGATATGGTCATGAAAGAGGGCGTGCGATACAGAGATGAGCGACAAACCGCAGTTGGGTTGTCATCAAAAAAGGATGATGTTTACAAGATCAAAAATTAATCAAGGCTTGGAAAATTGTATCCCTTTCCTCAAAGAAAATTTCCGCAATATCATTTTCACTCTCTTTTTTTTGTTTCGGAGCTGAAAATCGTATCGAAAATATATATTTTGCTGGAGCAGAAACATTTTAGTCTACACGACCTGATAACGATTATCAGGAAGAGGATTAATGATAATATCTACAATTTTAGATTACTCTAGTCGATCAGAAGGAATGATTCAGAATTGGTTTCTAGATCAAGTATCATCATTCTCTAGTCTCTTCTTTGGAAGGAATTCTTACGAGGAAGTGATTTCGCGTGGTTTCCAAAAGCAATAAAAGTATGAATAACAATAACGCCGCAGAATCGCGAGATAAGGTTGAATTTGCACAAAATACACACTCGCTTTGAAGTTTCGGTGTAGCATGGTCAAAGGAATTGTGTAGAGAATAGCTAACCTTGTCCAGTGGCAGTCCATTTGCTTTGATGGAATGAATATCGATATCGTTTATCATCCACACTCTCCAAATCGACGAGAACCGAGTAAGAAAAGGAAGGATTGAGATGGGCAAAGGACACTTGCAGGGTTGGGAACATTCGTCTGAAAGATCAACGATCAGGGTCTTCACATCTTCACTGCGTACCTTCCTGATTTCGTGACTATCATCTCCGTTCCTAACTGATGGAATTTCTTCCATAAACCGCGCCCTTCGAGAATCGCTTGAGGTTTCGAAGCATCGTTGGCTTCTGAAGGGAAGAAACTGTATATTGAGGGTAGATACGGTAACTCACTATCGTCTCTCAGGAGAAAATCGATACTGAAGTCGGCGGGCATCTACCGTAGCTGAGAGGTACCGTAATCCAGTGGTGGGAAGATGGGGCAATGAGAGGGAGCGAATGGATGGATGATGAGATTTCGACGCCCCCGAGGATATCGAGGATATTGCAAACATGTGTGAAGAAGAGAAGAGAGAAGAGAAGGCCCATGTGGTGTACGGTGGAGAAGAGATGAAGAGTGTGATCGACGATTGATTACCCGTGGGAAGAAATGCCTCAGGGCAGACTGGTTATCCTTGTTATTGTTATTGTTGTTTTGACGCTATTTACAGTATCCATGGGAATCTAGAAACCTGATGGGGATGTGTGAGTCATCTCTAGCTGGTTCTAACTTCCGTTGGATGCAGATCTGTCTCTTCTCTTTACGGGTCGGCGGTTCCATGACTCAATTTTCACACCCATTCACTCCTTTTCCTCTATTCCCTCCCTCCACAATTGACTCATCCACTATCAATCTCGTAACTTGTGAAGCATTGATTCAATCAGCATTTTACATAGTCTCTTATCGATCAGAGAGACGAGATAGTGTGCAAATGAAGAGAGTCTTCGCTCTACCCGTCACTCCTCCCTCTCAAGCACTATAAAAGTCTCTAGTGGAGAGAAGGCAGATAAGGCCATCCACCTTCTCTTCTTAACAATGATCGGAACTGGAGTCGCTGTCAACTTCGCCACTGAGCACTTCCATCCCGTAAGTTACACTAATCCTATTACCGCACTCTTACAGTAATCCCTCAGTACCCTCTAATACCGTAATATTCAGCCTACTCCCGTGAGCATTCCCATCAATGGATTTGGACATGGTCACCGTATCCGTATCGTCGGAGTGCCCGCTCCTGGAGCTCATCGTTTCTGGGTCAATCTGAACACTCCCACTGACACTGCCTTCCACTTCAACCCCCGTTTCGATGTGAGTCAAAGAGAACTACGATACAGTCCTCCAACCGTAATCAATCGATAATTACCGTAATCATCTCAGGAGCGTTGCGTCGTCCGCAACAACACCCGTCACAAGGCGTGGCAGCACGAGGAGAGGTACGGTAGACCAACGGATTCATAGAGATTATCGATTTATTTCTCAGATTCGCCGATCATTTCCCCTTCAACCACGGTCACATCTTCACCCTCGAATTCATCGCTATCGGAGGACACGTCGATGTAAGTGATCTACCGTATAATTCGTCTATCGTAACCCTACCGTAATCTATAAAATATTGATTGCAGGTGTTCTACAACGGTCGTCTGTTCACTCGTTTCCAGGAGAGAGACGATCCTCATCACATCAGAGCTGTCGAAGTGGCGGGAGATGTCCATGTCCATTCCATCCATGTCTCATCCAACTAAACTGTCCACCCGCCCAATTGTAAACTATAATAACACGCTTTAATAAAATGTTTAATTGATGAGCTGGCACGATCGAATCAAGAAATCATACTTCACAACTCATTCAGTCCATCTAACACAACAAATTCAAATGTGGTTTTGCAACAGTAATTGTACCTACAAACATAGATTTCGGGCTTGATCCAGTACCTTTGTGGTTATGGTGATTTATTTAAAATTAATAGCACCGTTTCAAATAAAAAAAAATATAAAAAAAGTTTGTAAAGGGAAATACTATACAAACATTTTTTATCCTGCTCATCTAAGATCTAAGATCAATTTATCATACCTTCTCTCTTCGAATACATGCCCTAGATGGCCTCCCTTTTGATATGAGTTATCTCATGTTCCTGCGTTCGGTCTTCGTTTTTTTCATATTCCCTCCAAGTAGATTCATAACGTACATAATAGGGCTCATTACAATGACTTTAGGTCAACTTGTCTCACTGAATTTACTTTTGCAGCGAGTTAATGGGTTTGGTGTATTTCAGATGACGATCATTGCATTTTTTTTCTTGATTTCAAGTGGTCAGATTTCGAAGTCATCGAAACCGCAGCAAAAATAGGTTTTTAAGTCTTTTCGAAACAAAGATTCTCAAGAATCTTCTTTTTGAAGATTCCCCAGAATCGATTCATTTGAATCTCACCACCGCGCGATTCGGAGAGGAATGATTCAAATTCAATGTTGAGATTCATTTTGCCTGCCGAGCGCAGATAAAGTCTTCAAGCGTTTGAAATCGATAAGAATCCCTCCGTGTTAATTTCACTTTTCCTACGTCCAATACCGTTCTACCACGAGAAATTTGGAATACTGCTCCGGCTATCCAGAGGAAAATAAAGTAGGCCATACCTAGGGGCCACAACGCAGATAGCCGATTCTGCACAATAGGGTGAAATTTGTGTTCAAACTATCCCTCGTGGTCCCAATATCATCATACTTTTTACCGTTTGTCGATATCTTTCTCTGAGGCGCACTAAAGCCCGAGAAGTACGCGCGCATCGCACTGGGGAAGAGGAGGGAGAGGCGAGACGAGAGGGAAAGGGGCGGAGCCTAATTTGCGTGTGTCTCTCTCCCTCCCCCCGCCCTCTCGTTCGCCTCTCCCCGCCCAAAAGGCACAAGCCGAGCATGCTAACAATCTGATAAAAACTCTAAAATATTCGAATTAGTCAGAAAATTACTATTCAAACATAATTTGCATACTGGAACACCTAGAAACACCCTATTCCCTTCTTTCAAGCCCAATTTTGATCTACTTAGTGATATTAGGCAAATTTTGAATAGTGATCATTCAATAGAGGACACTAGTAGCTATCCATAGCAATTGAGAACGAGCGATTTGGTTGAGAAAGAACCTTGTGCCCTTCCCGTCTCGCTTTTGGGCGAGATCGTGTCCGTGCAAAGTGGGCGGGGCTTGTGGCCCCTAGCCATACCGCAGTGCCTGGTGGCAAGGTGCGTGCTAGCGAGTGGGCGAAATGGGAGTGGGTTCCCAGTGGGTGTGGTAATCGATTTCCCTGGGTTGCGCAAACTCCGCCCGCTTACCCAGTAGGTGGGAGAAACCAGACTCTACCGCCAGTACCCACTCCCACCGTGCCTTTCCTCTTCTACCGTGACTCACTGCGTGCCCTACTGTATTCTCCCTATCATGCTCCTCTAACTGTCCTACTCTCCTACCGTACCCCTCAGCCTGCTCTACCCTCTCCATTCTCAACATCCCTGACAGGAATTCCCTTCCTTTTCCCCTGTCCTCCACTCTCCGAGCTCGTCTTCATCTACCACTCACCCCTTCACCCTCTTTGTCTCATCTCTTCCATGCACTGTAAACGACCCCACACGCATCGCACGAGCAAGTGCTCGTGCGATGAAATGTATCATCAACGAGAACAGCAACAATAACAACAACAAAACAACAAGGAATCTGCTTCGAAAAAATGACAGGAGAAGAGGAATCCATGAAAATACGGCGATACGACTCATCCAGAGGATGATGGGCGAGGGAGGAAGGATGGGGAGGAAGCCTCGAGGGATGAGCCTGCAATCAACCATGACTTATTATCACATTTGGAGATGGAAAGCAAGTCTTCGAATAAAGTATTTGGTTCGACGATTTGCTTAATTCAAATAATAACATCAAAGGAGAAACCAATGATCTATGAAACGTTAATGCACCTGGATATTTCTACAAAGTCATGAATCTAGACAGTGCAATACTTGCGTAACTTCACAACATTCGGAAACTTCAAATCACCAAGAACCAGCTTTAGCGTAGAATCGTAAAATCGTCTACTAGGGTTCACTAAGCAATACGGAGTATAGTGGGCCGATAGGGGCCATAGTGACGCTACCGCTTGATATTACCCGCTTTGCTACGAGAAGCAAACAGGAATGAACATTTTTAATTCGAAAGGAAGCGGGTAATAGCAGTCACCCTATCTCACCCTCCACGGTCCCTTAACTCAGGTAACCCGACCAAGATCTGATCATGCCACATTTATGATCCACTGATGTATGATCAGACTTCTGACTCGGAAGAATCAGGCTCAAATATCCTCTAACCAGACCTTGTTAGAATTACCTGAATGGCAAGCGCAACTGTTTACTCTAGTATCAGCAGCAGGGCTGTGCGAAAATTACACGCACTCCTCATTTCGCAATGCACGTTCGCCGATTAGACTCCCAAAGATGACGTCATCGAGAGGGCATTTAAAAAAAAAGGAGTGCGTTAAATTGTTTGCACGTCCCTGATCGGCACCATTCCAATCCCCGCTGGTAGTACCTGCTCAAAGACGGAAGCAGGACGGAGAGGGAAGGAGAGGGACGAGAACGCTCTTGGACAGCGCGGAAGGAAGTGATCGAGAAGGGGAAGGCGTCGCTTCTGCATCAAGTGTTCTTTAGTATATCTAGATCACAACAATCACAATCAGAATTCGAACTACAGGCTTCATATCATGCGCCGTTCACGGACATTACACCGTCGTTGTGAGCGGTTGCCCAATCAAGATATCATCATCCATAGTTCAAATCTTTGCGATACCCACTCGATCCATGGCGAGACGATGATGTTGTCCAGCCCGTCCATAGAACACGAGCCGAATCTGCAAACACACAATTTAATTTATCAATGGATCGATAACTACCGTACCGCTGGCAGTCGCATTCGCAATGAAGGGCAGGGACGGCCGATGAAGTCGGGTGGGCTGGTCCTGCAACCAATGAACCTAGTTTAGTGACAACGTTTTTATGCCAACCTCTCACATAGCTCGCTGTCCTTCCCCTTGGAAGCACGACGAAGCAGCAGAAGTGGCCATTGTGGGCAGTCTGTCGAGGGAGGGACCTGACAATATAGCCATTACACGGTAGCTCCAAAGCCAATACAGTACCTGGCTACCGTATCCTCGCGATCGATCGAGTGACGAGATGAGCACGGCGAGAATGTGGAGGTTCGGAGAGGCCTGAATTCACTTGATGCATTTGACGCAATCGATATATCTCCGGTTGACCGACCTCCAATCCATCCCTTCTCTGCTGCTTACTTGCAGAGGCCGTTACGCGAGAAACGAGCGAAGAGATCAGCGAAACGCGACGGAGCAAGCGATCATCTCAGCGAGCGAGCGAGAAACGAATGGGAAGTGCCTGAAAAGTATCGATTGATGGCATCATCTTCAAATGGCAGTCAGACCTCTGTCAGTGACGAGAGAGCGCGTGAAATGAAGAGATGGCGACCCGTATGTCGAACTCGTTAGTGCCTGTAATGTATCGATTGATGACGTCATCTTCGAGAGCAGTCCGACCTCTGTCAGCATACCGTCCCCTCATTGCGTCCTCTCTCCGATGACGTCGTTGACAATATCCGTCCGTCCATCGATCGCCACACTCTGCGATGATTCAAATTAGCATCCCGTAACCACTTTCTAACTCAAATTTAGCACTCGCAAAGTGCGTGTGTGCACTTTGCGTTGCCTAATCCCACCGTAACAGTTAGTTAGACAACTAATCCCATGGAGAAATGTATATATTTCAAGAAAGCGCGCGCAATTTCACATCAATCTGGCAGTGGCGCACTCGGTCGTCGGGTCATCCACCGCGATACTCGAAAGGGAGAATTTGGTATACGGTTCTGCGAGCCGTCCCGGGACAGCGCAACCGTTTCTGGCTTGTGGCCTTCTCCCACGAAAAGATAGACCGGGCACTTGCGACAGTGCGTGACAACCGCCCCTCACTGTAGAGGAGATGCGCGCCACTGCCCTACGACAACTTAGCTAGCATTGGATGGACGCGCCGCGAAATAAAGCGTTTGAAATCGATTCGATCAAATTGATGAGAAACTTGAATGAAAATGAACACAAAAAATGCCCATCCAAGCCGTTCGCAGTTACTTACGAAAAAAGCGCAGCAATCCCATGATGACAAATATTTGGTTCACTTATCTTATAGAGGCAGCGGGCAGAGGCGGGCGGCTTGAGTGTGCTGGCCGCGTGTACGTCTTCCGAGTGGCAGGTGAGCAGTTGAGACGACGTCATCTACAAAATGACGATGAGAAATGAGATCGAAAGAATGGAGCTGAACTGAGTTAATACATCACATAAACCAGGAGCAGTTGGTTATAGCTGTTTTTGGCGAAATAATTGACTAAGAAGAAGAATTAACTTGCAAGCTAACAAGAAGCCGGCTTCGAAGCCGTGATCATCTTTTTCGAAACAATAACGAGGAGCTAGCGGCGCGAAAACGGTAGTAAACAGACGAGCATGTGCACGCTAGGAACCAGTAACCAAAGAGCGGTATTGGCAAAGCAATAGTGCTGCTGTCAAACGCTGTTAAAGGGAACCTCAAACTAAATTAGACGAAAAATGTGGCAAGTGATGACAAATGTTTTCGAAAATCGAAAGGAAGAGCTACGTGACCCACGGGAAGCGAGCGATCGAATGACTAGGGAGAGAGGGGAGGAGGCCAGACTCGAGTAGATCAAAACGATCGATAGTGTTCATGAGCACTCGCGCGCTAGGGCGATCTCGAACTTTCGATGATCACGGTCATGAATGCGCTCTATTCTTAGCTCCAACTCTAGAAGAAGTACTGTAAGCCGAGTCTTCTCATACTTTTTTTGACTTGTGCTTTCATTTCAATCTTTGCAATCGCCTGTTCCAAGGATATATTTTTGTGTTTTCTTGTTGTTTGAGTGTGTTAGAGACGCTGAAATTTCAGAACAATCCTTTTGATTTTTTTATCACAGACGCTCAAGTTATATTTCCGATAACATCTGGTGTTCGCTCGTCTTTAGTGACTAGTTGTAGTTGTCTTTAGTGAGTAGTTTAAAGTTTAGTTTACACTTCGTTCATGAGGAAACGTAGAATCCAGGCATAAACATGACCTAAAGATTTACCTTAAATGGCGATTTTGTCTCCTCGCATTGACGATCATTGTCGCAAAAAAGAATTGACTGATCCATTTCCACTTTTGGTGACTTTCCTCACGTTCGTAGTTCTAAGCGTGTTTGTCTTGGTTGTTGAATGTCACTTCTTCATTTCCATAACCTTACAGTAGTTTTCTAGATGGATGGTCATACGATCAAGCTTATTTCCAATGACGACGTCTCCTTCGATGTTCCCGTAGAAGCCTTGCAGGCTTCCACAGTGCTCAGAGTTCTCCTCGAGGTATTTTGTTTGCTTCTTCCCATTTGTTAATTTTAGTCGGTTGTGGCGTTTTATTTTGCTTTGGCGCTTCTTTTCAAATTACTCTGAAAAGTGCCCTCGAAAATTCTTGTGCATAATATATATTTGCATAATATAGTCCGTATATATTGGAAACATTAAACTATTATGGTGCCATTGTTAATGGATAGTATTTATTGTAGGTATGCGTGGATAACGGCGAGCCGATTCCTATAATGAGGGTGGATGGAGATACTCTGAAGAAGGTAAGGATGTTGAATTAATGGGAATCATGAGTGTATGAAAGATAGAGGATACTACTAACGTACTAACGATTTTTGTGTGATAAATCCCGTTTAAACTCAGAAACCTCTGTTTCTAGAACCAAAACCACCGATGCTGGCCTCCTTTTGTGACTAAATCCTTGTTTGGATGGTAGTCCATGTTGACCCAATATTCTTACTATAATATCTACAGGTGGTCGAGTATTGTGTGCATCACAAGGACGATCCGATAGTGAGCGAAGAGGAAGAGAAGAAGAGGAAGTATGAGAGGGAGAGGAATAGGAAATGTGGCGAGATCATGCTCATGATTGATGGTCAAGAGTTAATAAAGGAAGATATGAATCCCGAAGAGAAGAGGACTGATAATCTATCCGAATGGGATCAACAATTCGTCAATGTAAGTTAAGGTTAAGATGGAGATAGAAATTATTCCCTTTTGAACGATGAAATATTGTTGTGGTTCACTTTCCAAAAGGTTATTTTCTAATATAGGATAGAATTCGGCCACGTCGAGATAATATTAACAATATGAACTAAAGAAATGTATATTGTAGGTGGATCAATCGATGTTGATCAGTCTGATCATGGCTTCGATGTACCTCGATATTCAGTCACTTTACGATGTCTCCTGCAAGGCCATTGCTCATCTCATAAAGGTATCCATTTTCGTTGATTCTGTAATCTTCTGTTCATTGACTTTTACCTTTGGTGCAATGAATAGATGAGTATCAAAAATAGGGAAAATCATCCGACCCCGTGCTTATAACACTCATCGTGATAAGAATACTTCCTTTGAGGATAAGACGCCAGTGGAACTTCGTAAGATGTTCAAGATCACAAGGAAGAAATTCACTCCTGAGGACGAGGAACACTTTCGATTCGTGGATAAATGGATGCTCGAAGCTGAGAAGAATGAAATGATCGAACAACTGAAAAGAGATCAAAGAAGAGGAAGAAAGGGAAGAAAATGGAAACCGGAAAAAGCAGCGATTAAAAGAGTTGACAATAAGATTCTAAAGTTGAAAAAGAAAAGCATTTATTACAAAGGGAAACGTTAATTAACCGTAATACCGTATCATCATACCGTACTCTTTCCACCCTGTCCCATGCAATGGTTTTAGCTCCCCAATATACTGTATTTACGCTCACTTTCGTTTCAAGTTATCACATGTCATTATACTTCAAAAGTTTCCATTTGTTGATAAATTATTTGGGTGCCGAGAATTTTCATATGTATTTTTATATCTAGGACATGGACAAACGGGTTTAGACGGGTTACAATTCTCTAGGTAAAGAGATGTCAGGATAAGTAAATGGATCCATTCAGCTGATGAAGAGATCAGTTCGAAGTTATGATAATTGTTTGCTCGTACAAGAAGAGTTATTGCCATTCAGCAAACGATCAACACCGTTCGTGTTGGTATCGATTCATGCATAGAATTGGCGCAAAATATGCAAGGGCTGAAGATGACGGTAGGTGAGAAATACGTTCTTTATCATTTCTCAGCTCAAAAAAGTCTTCATGGAGAGATCTCAATCTATGTGTGTGTGAGAGATTCCCTCCCTTTCTCTCTCTCTCAACTGTGTGACGAGACAAAAGAGTCTTCCATCTGTCTCCTCCCTCTCCCTTCCCCTCCATGCCAACCGATCCATCCATTCTCAGCAGGGGATATCCACCCCGCTCCCCCCTATCCCTTTCTCCCCCCCCCCCCATTCCTCTGACCTTGGGTCGAGTTACGGCGGTTAGCAAGAAGGAAGGAAGGGAACGGGCAGAGATGGAACTGTCTCTCTCTCCGTTGTGCACTCTGTTTAGACAGTTGTTCGTCTCTCCCATTCAGCGTCGATTTCGACCACGTTTACGCTCCCTTTTCTCCCCCTTTTCTGTGCCATTTCACGTGGATTTTCTGTGTTTAGGAATGCCTAAATCGCCTCCGAAGAAGACAAAACCGAAGGGAGAAAAGGTTCAATCGTCGATCCAGTCCGGAACAACACAGGAAACGGCCCATTCAATCCCTTGGTTCGCTGCGGTTGCGGCACTTTGTGAGTAAATACAATAATTAATCTTTATTCGGCGCCTAGGAGAAAATGTACAACAGAAGACAGTCGCCGTTTAGTACTCGTATCTGAAATTGAGAAATCTGACAATGGATTCAAATTTGAATTTACGGAAGCGACCATTTCACTAGCGATGATCCGAGCCCGTCGGACACTAGATTAAATCGGAAACAACAATTTTTGCATGAATGTTGCTAAGAAGGCGACCTAATAGCTGACCTAAATACGAACTGAAAGAAAGAAATGGGCAACTCACTTCCAATACTCATTATGGTCCTCGCTATCCGAATAACACCCGAGAAAGGCATCACTCATTCGAGAGAAGAAGGCCCGAATTTCCTGATTTGATCTTTGATCTCTGATCTCTGTCTTGAAATACCTCTTGCTCCTCCTTCGATCTCCTCTCTATCAATGTCCCGTAATAATCTCTCAATGAATTGATCAACTTCAACTCACGAAGACGCGTTAGTGCACTGAAGAATGATCAATGATCTTTCTCGTCTCTCTCAATCTCTGATCTTTGATCTTTCCCAAACATGCCTCTGCCAATCTCTGATCTTTGATCTTTCCCAAACATGCCTCTGCCAATCTCTGATCTTTGATCTTTCCCAAACATGCCTCTGCCAATCTCTGATCTTTGATCTTTCCCAAACATGCCTCTGCCAATCTCTGATCTTTGATCTCTCACTCACACTCTCTGTGGCTCAGTCGAACTGTCTAAAATACTCTTCAATGGCTCAGGAATAGTGATATTCTCCTTCCATTGTCGTAATTCCTCCAGCACTCCCGCATCAGAAATCGTTTCCTGACATTGATCTTTGATCTTAGCGTCTTTCGTCCAATGGGGGCTTCGGGAACCCTGATTCCGGTTCTTTTTGAATTATGAGATTCATTAGTTTCACCTCAATCAAATCCACTAGCAGAGAAGAATCATTTGACTTGGCCGCACTATCCAATTCCGTTCTTTTCTCAATAGGAAAAGTGTCAACGATGAATCTCACTGCGGGAGGGTCGTCTGCTGGACATGACTCGCGATTTGAAGATTCTGAAATGAGTTGATGCATTGTCTCTCCTTGCTGTTTTCACATTCTCTATATCCATTATTGATGGCTTCTTTTTGATTCAGTGCATTCCTTGAATTTTCTGAAGATAAGATAGCTCACCCTGATGAAATAACTTCTTAATTGCACTCCATATCCGACTGAATATGCTCGCTTCCCTCTGTTGTCTTCGCCTCTTCTCTTCATAATACTCGAGAATGGCAAATTGATCGAGACGAGGAATTTGTGAGTCGAGAGATCCCTCCCAAAGGGCTGAGATCACTGAGTAGACTCGCGATTTCTACAAGGAATTATGATCAGTCAGAGAAGAATCAGAGATAAGAAATTATTTGGTTCACAGATGAAAAAGGGAGACGAATAATTTCATTCTGCATTTCTCGGCTAATGAGTGAGGGGTGAAACATACATGGTAGTCTTTCAATATCGACACAATTTCGGTCATTTGTTCCTCTTCGATCTGTAATAGAAGAGAATCGTTGTTCGCTGAGGAGAGACGGAGAGAGTCAATGTCTTCCTGTATATTGGACAAATTTAAAGCGATTTTCACCTAAAGAAGTCCATTTTTGCATGGAGTGCTTTCTTCAAACAAAATACCTTGAGATGCCTTAGAGATTGATGCGCTAGCTCGGCTGTCTCGTTAGCAGTCAGAGTAGAGAGAACGGTGACGAGCGGGAGATATGTCTGAAGATCAAAGATCAAACCAAAGATCAAAGATCAACTCTCGCACCTCGAAGATGTTCTCTATGATCGCATCGACGGAGGTTGAATTGTACTGAGAATTGGTGAGCATTGTCGAGGTTGCGTTGAATATTGTGATTGAATCGGATGAAGAGGGAAGGGTGACATTGAAGAGAAGAAGAAAGAAGAAGAGAAAGAGTTGACGACGAACGTTCTTCGGCATTACTGAACGATTTTTTGTTTGAATGAAGAATGAAGAAATTTCTTCACGCGAAATTTCTGGAGAAAGCAGCTAAGAAATACGACAGCTATAAATAATAAAGTCACGCGCTGATGAATTACGGTAGAGGTGAAGCAAGGAATGTGACTCAGTCTTTCTCATGATCAGGCTGCGCTGCAGTAAGTCTCACGATTCGACATTATTCAGTCGGGAAAGAAACGAGTGTGTGAAAGTTGAAGAATGAATGGAACAGGTTGAACTCTGAGAGAGAGTTTGACAGGGGGCAAAAAAGAGATAATCGAGGGGGGGGAGACTGTGAGTAATGAACATGATCCCCCGACAAGGAAGGGAAGGTTAGTTTGCACTAGAGGTTGTGTGTGCATACTACCCTTCATGGACCACCTCTGATCTATCCCTCCTTCCCTCCTTGAATAGAGAGCTCTTTTCATCTAGTCCATGAGTTCGAAGGAGTTCAGTTGATCTATCTTTGACCTGCGAGAGACAAGGCAGAATGAGGAGAGTCATTCACGCCTCTGAGCCCCCTTTGAAATAGCCTCGACCGAGATTTCACTAGATGGTCTGGCTATTGAAAGAGAGAAGAGAGGGGAGAGGACAGTGGATAGGGGGCTGTATTACATGATGATGATGGGGTCAAAAGACACAAGAGGAGACAGGGAAAGAGAGTGATTACATTTGGAAAGGGATGGTGGGATATTATTATGGTGATGGAAAGGGAGAGGAGAGGTAACAACCGGTCTCGGGTAGAAGAGGAGGAAGATGGAGGACTGAACACTCTGAGAATGGCAGAAGACAAGAGGAGAGAAGCACTTATACGAGAAATAGAGAGTCGTTTCCTAGGAGATGACTGTTGCTTTGACTCTTCTTGAATGTTATGGGAGAAATGAGAGCATTTCAATCATTATAATTCACAGCGTGTGTGCTTCAGAAGTACGGGAGCGAATGCGAAAAACAATGTAAAATTTGATCTCGAAGGACTCTCAGGATTAAAAATAATCGCCAACGGCAATCTCACGTGTGCATTCGATTTGCGATCGAAAGCAACAATGAAAAGGAACAGTGGGAAGGGAAAGGGAAGGGGGATGAATGGGATGAGGAGGAGGAGGGAGAGGAGAGATATCAGCCCATTCCCTTTCAGTTATCATCTTCTCCGTTGTGAATACGAGTCATCTCAGCAAATTATTCGAGAATGATCGACATTTCTCCCATTTGGCCGATTTCGAGAGGGAGATGACTTACAGGACTGAAATGGTAAGGAAAAATTACACAACGCTTCCCCATTTGACATCCTTGGGATCGAAGAAGATTAGAATTAACGCAAAATTCAAATTTCAGGGTCTATACTATTCATACTACAAAACCCTCAGCACATCTCCATCCTTCTTCGAGGGAATAACGAAGATCACGAGAGATAATGTGACTGAGTATGGACACACTATCAACACGTTGAAGAGATTCAATCTGTATCCTGAGGTGAGAGGAGTGATTCGATGATGCCTTGATGAGAGAGCAAGAGTAGGACTGTCTGGGTTTGTCTCTTCATTCCGATTGCTCTCTTGTCACGCTGACCAGTGAAAAAGGACGAAAAAATAGAAAGAGCTTCTAAACTAGAGCTGAAGAGTGTGAGTGAAAATAGAATAATTCTTCTCACTCATAGTCTCATGAGAATACTGTGTGAACTTCTTCTGACGATATGTTCCGGTGAACTCTCCCACGTTGAATTGAGTGCATTAGCGTGACGATTACATGTGAGAAGCAATACGGTTTCCCATAAATGGGAATGTACTCATCACTTTTGTGAGACAGAAAATCATCGACGAGGTAGAAATTCCCATAAAATGGAGCAATTCCAGGTGGTTCTCGCGTATTTCTATCGTAATTTCAAGGCGATAACAGACAAGATGGGATGGAGAGTACAAACGTGCTGGCAGGTAAGGACAAATGAAAAAAAGTTATTCTCTTTCCTGGAAAACTTTCCTAGCTAGGAACGATTTAAAAAGTGACAATGAAACGAAGTCTGAAAATCAGGGAATGATGAGTTGAGTTTCACTAACTTCTGATGAGGAGCTAGCTCGAAAGAGAGACAATGTGTTGAGCATTGCTTTTTTGTAAAAAAAAAATCGAATAATTCTGTGAATGAATTACAATAATGCCTAGTATAATGTGTGTTGAAGGTGAATCGCGGAGGCGATCTTCCACCCGTTGAATCATGCGAGGGAGTGGGCAATCCTCACTACTTCTACGTTGGAGGAGCATTCGTTGTAGCCGGAACTGTGGCGGGATGGTTGTTCCTCCTGGGAGTTGTGCTGAGGTGTGTTGCTTCTACCACTAATGATGGAGCTTATCGACTCATTGCTTCGATACTATAGGGTAGTCGGAATGAAGAGTGTGTCTCTTTATCTCGCACACTTTTTTCGCTACTAGTGAACAGGATCTTGAGAGCCCTATAGATACTGAACGATGCAATCTCCTCATCACCTCCTTCTCAGTGACTCGATCCTCGGTGGTCTTCTCTCTGTGGCTGCCTTCGCATTCAACCATGGAGAGTCGACTCGAGTGCAATGGACTCCTCCGCTCAGAGAATCATTCTCATATCCACTCATTCTCGCTCAGATCACACTGGTGACCATCGCCTTGAGGTACTGAATCATCTATGAATACTTTCACTAGATAAACCTGAAAATTGAATGGAGTTTCCGAAAATTTGTGATGTTTCATCGATATAGTATCCTACAATAACCCCTGATCCTCTCAGGAATCACGTCTCAGGCTCTCGTTGGTTGGTGGGAATCTCCATCCCCATCGTCCTCTCCATGCTATCGTGGCAATTTGCCCAATTCGTCTACTCGACGCAACTGGCTGCATTGGTAAGAATCAAAATGATCTTTGATCTTTCCTAACATATAATATTTTCCAGTCCGTTACTTTCGCCCTTGACTACCTGCCGAGATCCACGTTCTCCACGCTAATCTTCACACATATTGTACGATTTTTTCTGATTATTTTTACCGTGATTTCAAAGTGTCAAAGTGAAGAATGCAATTCAGTTCTCCCTTCTCGTTTCGTTTGGTCTTCTCTTCGGCAATGAGATGCTTCTCACTTCCTTCTACTTCCCTTCCATTCTGGCGGCATTGGTGAGATCTTCATTTGATCCCTGGTTTTCATTCAGGGATACATGGGAATGGGAGTAGTTCATATTTGTTTATCAGGTTGAGAAATGTACAATAAGAAGAAATCCATAAAAATATGATTTAAAATCAAAATGAATGGCACAGAAATCTGACATAAATAGCACAGAGGGAGGTAGAATTGAATCATGTCACAGGGTGTTACTGATTAGTTGCATCAACAAGGAAAGAATTGCTGTGTGTGGCAAGGGCAATGAAGAAATGAACGAGTAAGAAGAGATGTACAGTATGCGCATCGTAGTCGGGGCAAGACATTAGATGCTCGTTCAATTGCGCAGTTTTTAGTTCCTCACCAGACGACAATTCATCACGAGAACGCCTCCATTTCCTTCCATTTCCTCGCATCTGAAAATAACGTTTACATAATTTTGAGCAGGCAATTTGATTTAATTCGACCATGAATAATGCGAAAACTCACTTGAACTTCTTTTTCGAAGCCACTTCCTGCACGTATTTCTTGATCACGGGATCGTTGTCGATCGAGTGGTTGCCGCGACCTAAAAAAGAATATTTTTAATTGGATAGGCAATATTTTTCTTCATTTTGAAATTAAGATAGACCGACAATGAATATTTAGGAAACTCTGCTCACCTGTGACAATATAGACGATTTTCGGGCGTTTGCATGCTGAAATAAATACATAATCAGAGCGTATTTACATATTTTTTTTGACTAAATCGATGATCGTAGAAGTGTTTTTTTCAAGTGTTTTTTCACCTTTGATTTTAGTGTTTCTCACCTTTGATTTCATCAAGTCTCTTCTTCAATACTGCCTTGGACTGCTCGCGAGTAAGGAAATGCAAGTCGAGCACGTTTCTATCCAGAAAGTGATTGTACCTGCAGTGACAGAGTTAATTGACTGATTTTCTTGGGTGATAAACTCACTCATCACTCAGATCGATCATTGCCTTGTCGAGAGCCTCCTTGTTCACAAACTTATCATCACGAAGTGCAATAAGAGCGTGCATCCTATCGTCGAATTCGTCGTGCGACTGCAATTTAAATAATGTAATGCGTTTTAGTCACTATTTTATTTCACACTTAGTCAAAATATTAAAATAAATGAGTAATTACCATGGTCCCGCCATTCTTCGCACTCATTATATTAAGGTCGATCACTTTGTAATTCGAGGCAGTGTTGGTCGTAGGCGCGATCAGAATTCCTGAGGCGCGATCAAATTTTAGTTCATCTGATAAATAAATGATCTCTCACCATTGACATTCTCCTTATCTCTGTTCTTCACTGCATTGAGACGATTAGTAGAGGAGTGATGAGAGGACGGTGAATGGGAATGCGATGGATAGATGAACTTTCTATCTGGGGAATGGGAATGGGACCGTGTATGGTGGAACGACTGGATGGAAGAATGAGGAGGTGAATGCATCGAGTGATTGGGATACACAATATTGGTCGGAGGTGGGGAAGAACGAGAAATCAGCGGATTATTGAAACCGATCGGTTGTTGGGGACGAGACTGGAGATAAGGGGGCTGGTAAGATAGAGGAGTAGAAGAAGACAAGTTATGCAAATAGGTGTTATCAGTAGAAGGACTGATAGTGAGGTGCATTGCGTAGGGCAACTGATTAGGAGAATGTAAATTGTCGAAGGATGAAGAAGGAGAGAGTTGAGGGGAGCATGAAGAATGTTGGGCATGGACGGCAGAAGGAGAATTAGAAGTGAAATGAGTGGAACGGGATTCATAATGGCATGAGGCACCAGGAACAAACTCGTTGTAGGACAATGTGGACAGCATGATTAATTAGAATTAATTAATTATTAGTGGATACTGTATTGTGGTTACAGAAGGGGCTTAGATTAGTGAAGGCACCGATGATACAAGAGAGCGAGGATAGATCAGGGAGAATGATTTGGTGTGCTACACTGATTTCGGCTGGTATTTATACTAGGCGATTGTAAAGACTGTCTCTACCAATAGCCAGAAGGTGTGATCTCGTGATCTAATCAACTAAGAAGCTTCCAACTGGTCGTAATCACTGATAGTTTCAATCAATCGGATACCAATTATGATCAGTCCGACCCCCGAGGGTGAATATGAGTGTATGAAGATTGTAAACGGGGTTCCGATCTGAGTTCAACTGGTCAAGAACAATCAGCTGTTTTGATCTTTTCGAAAGAATAGAGTGTTCAGAGTGAAGAGTCCTCATTGCAGTCAATCCTTCTGGTCGATCGTTGTCTCAACAAGATGACATTCCGTCCTCTCTTCGTTCTTCTTCTTCTCTCCATCTACGGTGCAGTGACTGTAGGAGCGAAGATGGGATTGGCCATGGTATTCAATGTGGAGGATGATGTAAGCAAAATTTGATACTGTTCATCAAGAGATAATACGAATTGCAGGCGCATATCGGTGAGATTCTCCGGTCGAAATTCACCGATTTTGCTTCGTTCCACACCCGTCTGTACACGTGCTCTGCGGAGTTCGGATTCATTCAGCAAGAGGTGTGATTGCAACCGTAATTTTCTTACGGCATCTTCTAAAATTTTCTTTTTACAGACCCTGGAGAAGCTGACGAACACGGGTCTTCTGCCCACAGCGTTGACTTCCTTCCTCTTGATCGCCATTTTCCTCGTTAGATCGAGGGAATTGCTGTGGAGGTATGATAATTAACAATTTATTTAGAATTCAAATAGGGTTCACAAAGAGGACAAATGCGAATGAGTGGTCCATTCTACAATGGCATCTTCATCGGAATCTTAATAAAGTCGAAATCAACATTTCAGAGACACCTCTACCCGTCACCGTCCGCTCTCTCATCTTCCCTTCCACTTCGCTCAAACTGCCGCTTTCGTCTTTCTCGCATTCATCATTATGAGATTGAAGTTGTTCATGACTCCCCATCTCTGCGCATCCGTTGCACTGATCATGTCCGCCAATGTGAGTGATCTTTTATCTTTATCTTTAAATTTTACAAAGATTAAACAAAGAATATCAGTTAATCTCCTCCTCACTCAACGTTCGCCTCGCATGGATCGTTCGTGTGGGACTCTCAGGCCTCGTGCTGGCTGGAATGGCCTACCAGGGAATGGGAAATATCAAACACCAGGTTGGTCTTTGATCTTTAGCAGCTTCTACACTGGAGCTGATCTTTGATCTTTGCAGCTCTCTATCTCCGGTGAATACTCGAACGTGGAACAAGAACTTCTCTTCGAGTGGATCAACGAGAAAACACCCAAAGGTTCGATTACGAAGCGATGACTCAACAATTAAATTTTTTGCAGACGCAGTATTCGCTGGAACGATGCCTGTTATGGCCAATGTGAAACTGTCAACTGAAAGACCAATCGTCAATCATCCTCACTACGAAGACAAGGGAATACGGTAAGGAGATTACAGTAGTCATCGATTATCGATCGATTGCAGGGAACGCACGCTCAAAGTGTACTCAATGTTCAGCAAGAAGCCAATTACGGTAATGATTACGGTATCAATCGATCGATAATCACGGGTTGAATTCAGGAAGTGTATGACGGTCTGAAGAAGATGGGAGTGAAGTACGTTGTCATTCAGCCATTCAACTGCGATCATCATCCGAGGTAGGAGAGTGCAAAGATTGATTAGCTTCAATGGGAAAGGATTAGAAATGGGTGGAAATTACACGGCACTATTTTTAGAGGAATGATCCACGTGATCTAAATTTTGACTGCATCGGCAGTAAACAATATCCATTACAGGAAAGAGTGCAGTTATCGATCGATGTGGGATCTCCACGATCCTCAGAATGAGAAGAGGACCTCCCTCTGTGATATATGGCAGACCGCCTACAAACTATCCCCGAAAGAAGCAAACAAGAAAGTGGCCCCATTCAAATTCGCCTATAATCATGCGAGCTACATCGTGTTCAAGATTGATTAGGAAGTTATGTATTGTAATAGTTAGTCAGCTAGGGACATTATCCCTCTTCTTATTATTCTGCCTCAACACATAATATATCAAAGCAGCACAATATTCCCACAACAGGTTAACGAGCTTTCTTACCATTCTCGAAAGATTGGGCAATAAATCTTTTTTTCTTGCGACAGCTCAACGTCTCGTTTAATTAAACTCCGTATTTACTCTGTGCTCAGGGATAAAATCGTGCAAATGTCCACAGAAGGGTCGACTCCTTTTCTCCTTCCCCTTCATCTTAGATATTATTGTCCATCTCCATGTGTGTTCTTACTCACTTGTTATTCCATAGAAGGGATAGTTCTCACTTTCAATCCCCTTCCCCTTCTCTTACTTTTCCAATCCATCAACGGGAGATTGATTACTCTCACGTACTCACGATGAAAACACGACTTCCTGCGAGAGATGTCTACTAGTGGGGTCATTTCAAAGTGATAATATTGCTCCCCGTCGTAGACGTTTGTTTTGATCGAGAGTGCAAAGGACATAGGGGGCAGGCTGGGCAAATTTTTTACGGTGTCTCGTTTCACAATGCTTTCTCGCCGGTTAGAGATAGCGAGAGAGTATTGCGAAATGAGAGATCCGTAAAACTTTTGCCCAGCCCTGATAGGGGGTACTCCCTTACCACCCTTTTCGCAGTAATGATCGTTTTCGTATTCTAATCAATCCTTTCCATATTTCTCCGTTGATTGGGTTCTGGATATTGAGTGACTTGACAAGAAATTATCATCCCAATTTCGCTTGCCTTCCCTGATCTCTGATCGTTGATTATTTGGCAAGGCAACCATAGTGTAAGTAATGTATTCGCCTTTCCGACCTTTCAACCCAAATACAAATTTTCCGTGAACCCATAAATTAGAGAAGGACGGAGGAATTGGTCTCTGATGTCCCCTTCCTCTATATCCCCATCATCCTCCAATTGTTGTTGCACCCATATATCCTCCCCCTTCATCTCTTTCATTTCTCTCATCTGACATCCATCATTTTGCTCATTTTCTTCACGTGATGCATCCATAATAGCTCATTCGTTCCGTGTTGCTTGACCCAACGAGCGGAATGATGTCTAGATTGTGCATGGATCGTCCCTCTTCCGCTCACTCTTCCGATTCATCTGAATCCAATGAATTCAACAAATCTCACGATACTCTGGATCTCCCGGTCAAGAAAAAGGTCTTCAAAAGAGTCATCATCAACGATGGAAACCCAAGGAAGGACCATCCCATCATTCTTCCACCTTCACCTACTGAAAGGTAATCGATAGTTACTACTGTATCGGAGCAAGTTACAGTAACACTTCCCTTCAGAATACAGCCAAAGATATCGATCGATATCCCACCAGACATCGATAATTACCGTAAAGATACAAAAGGTGGGGGGAGGATGATGCAGACACGTCCGTCCATCTATGACCTGATGGAAGGAGGAGCGATTGAGGTTAATGATCTTTGATCTTTCGATCGACAACTGATTATTCAGAGAAAGAGATCGGACAGTATCTACACAAAGACACTCAAGATGGAATTCGAGAAGAATCAAGCTGAGAAGAAGGTTAATATTCTTGTGATGTTGGGCTGAATTAGGTTGCGTTTCAATTTGGTTTCAAAGGCAAATTGTCGCGGATGAAAGTGATTTGTGACGAGGATTTTGTGACAAAAACCAAAAATAATTTGCAGGAAGTAGGAGTGAAATTCGGATGGATCGAGGGAGTCTTTATTCGTTGCATCCAGAATATTATTGGAGTTATTCTCTTCATTCGAATCTCTTGGGTCGCTGCGCACTGTGGAATACGTGAGTACACAGAATGACGAAAAATAAGCACTTATAAGTATTAGAAATGCAAGCAATATTATACGATCGATATTTTGCAGTGCTCGGTTCTCTCTTAATCTGCGTCGCTTCCGCAGTCACTCTCATCACAGCGATGTCACTCTCAGCTATTTGCACGAATGGAGAAGTGAAGGGAGGAGGATTGTACTATCTGGTGAGATTATATGATTATGATCTTGAAAACAGAAAACAGAAAAGAAAGGGTTTCTTTTCAGATCTCTCGCACATTGGGCCCGGAATTCGGTGGCTCAATTGGTATTATGTTCGCATTTGGAAATGCATGTTCGGCTGCACTTTATCTGGTTATTCGCTTGCCTTATAATCTTGATAAACTCAGTTCGACTTTATTTGCTTGGTGGATCAGAATTTCATTTTTCGAAAAATGAAAATCCATTTTATCGCTGCAGGTCGGAATGGCGGAAACGATAGTGAACATGTTGAAGAGCTACGAAATTGAAATTGTCGATGGAGACATTAACGATATGAGGATTGTCGGATTGGGTAAGAGAGAGCAGAGATCAAAGATCATATTTCATTTCACATTCAGTTCTCGGTCTTATCGTGATGGGCATTATTCTCATAGGAATCTCATTCGAGTCCATGATGCAGAAGTTTAGCCATTTTCTGCCTGGCCAATATAAAAAAAAATATTCAGGCAATGCTGATTCCCCTTGCCATCTCATTCCTTGGTTTCTTCATCGGATCATTTCTCCCCACTACATCTCATCAAAGAGGATTGGGAATGACTGGATGGAGTAGTGAGCAATTTTCGCTCTACGTCGTGCGATAAATTGACCGTAATGAAATAATCACAATGTTCACCTGTATCCCTCTCAGTGCCAACAATCTCTGAGAATCTCTGGCCTCGCTTCGTCAAGGGAGAGACGTTCTTCACTGTATTCGCTGTCTATTTCCCCGCAGCGACAGGAATAATGGCAGGGGCGAATATATCCGGAGATTTGAAGAATCCTCAGGTACTGGAACGGTTGTGATTACGGTAACAAATAAATTCAGTCAGCTATTCCGAAGGGTACGGTACTGGCGATTCTCGCATCGACTGCAGTTTATCTCGTCACACTTCTGGTCATGGGATCTACTTTCGTAAGGAATGCCAATGGTTAGTGCTGCATTTTTTGTTTGATTTATCCACAGCGAAGGATTCAACAATCGAATAATCCAATCTCAATAGGATTTTAGCGAATGAATGAAACATAGCCGGGTCGAAATGATATTAATTTACGCAATTTCAGGCACAGATCCATCCCATGCCGTCTCAACTCTCCTCTGTGCTGCAGATGCCTCTTGTAAATTCGGATCCTACAACTTCTATCAGGTACGGTAGATCTCATCGATCGATAAAGCTACCGTAGTCCTTTGGTAGGTCATGGCCACTATCTCCGTCTGGTCTCCCCTCGTCCTCATTGGAATTATCGCAGCCACTTCCTCATCTGCCCTTGCGTCCATGATATCTGCGCCCAAGATACTCCAGGTTTTAGCATGTTTCGAAACTATCCTTTATCGAATAGCTATTGATTATTATTGGATCGAAGAAATTCGCAGAAACGTTGCAGGCAGTTTGCAATGACAAACTATTCCCTCACTTGGACAAACTCGGGAAGGGATACGGAAAAGATAAGGCGCCCCGAAGATGTTATGTCATCACATTCGGAATTACATTGCTGGGAGTGGTCATTGGTACGATTTATTCATTCATTCTACGTTGTACGAATTCACTCGGATAAGTTTCAGAAAGATTTGAAAATGCGTTGCACCGTGTAATTCCGATTCTTTCTTTCCCGTTTTTGTTAGAAAATCGATAGAATATATAATATAATTGCCTTCTGCAGGTGACCTCAACATGATTGCTCCGATCATTTCCAATTTCTTCCTCGCTGCGTACGCTCTCGTCAACTACTCCTGTTTCGATGCTTCTTTCGCGGGAAATGCAGGTTTGTCATGATTTTTTTGTGATATTTTTTTGCATAACAGTAATAGCTTAAACTCCAGGTTTCCGTCCAGCCTTCAAGTACTATTCAATGTATCTTTCGCTCTTCGGGGCGATTATTTGTGTTGTAATCATGTTCACGATGAGTTGGATCACTGCCTTAGTTGGGTTCATTTTGCTCTTCAACAATTCACTTAGACGATTTCAGATAACATTCGTGGTGTTCCTACTGATATTTGGCTTCCTCAAATACAGAAAACCAAGTGAGATACAATTTTCGGGGTCAGTAATTTGGAGATGCATTAGATGTGAATTGGGGATCGTCAATGCACGCTAATCACTACAAGAGAACACTGAGATTAATGCATACGATGCATCGAGAGGATGATCATGTCAAGAACTATCGACCACAAGTGAGGAGAATGGGTCTTCAAACAATTTTAGGATCCGTTGGTGGTCTCTCAGATCCTGGTTCTTTCTTCTTCTCGTCGTCGTGATCTCACAATGTTCGCCCATTCAATCACACGAGGATCCTCTCTACTCATGCATGCCACTATTCACCCGGTCACATTCCATTTCTCATTTGAGTCTAACCGGCGAGAATTCCTATGAGTCCTCTGCATTTTCTCTAGCCTGAACCTACTTGTCGAAGTTGTCGTTTGACCATGTGCCGTCTAATAATTTTCACTATTCTGCAGGAAGATCCTTCATCCAAATCGTACGCTTCTAATCGTGAAGTAACAGAGATTGAGTCGAATTGGATGAGATACGAAGGGATCAAAGGATTTCCTCTCACAATTGCGAGCAAGGAAGGAATGGCCAAGACTGCACTCGGATTGTTCCAAGTTTGATTTTTTCAACCATTGATCAAACTTTAGCTCTATTTTGAAAAAAATATCGTTCAATTTTTACCATGCAGAGTGTCGGAATCGGCAAAGTCACTCCAAATATCGTTCTTCTCGGGTACCTGACTGAATGGAATAATGTAGAAGATGAGAGGAAAATGATGGAGGGAATCAACGATTACTTTGCCACTATTCAGTAAGTTTTCGGTTAGTGTAGACATATTATGTATGTTTCACTTATCCATTGAATCTTCAAAACATTGAAGTAGGTTGATAAAGAAGGCTGATCCTTGTAAAAACAATTTAATTTCCGATCGGCGTTCGACAAACTGTACGGTGTGACCATTCTGAGGAGTTATGAGGATAGAAAGATGTGAGAATCATTCCTACCCTAGAATTAAATGACCATTTAAATAATCAGAACGAAGTTAATCGAGGATAAGAAGAAGAAGAAATTGGCACTTCCCGATGCGGAGGAATTCAAGAATGGTGCGAATTATTCCCCCTTTTACAGTGATTAAGGCTGTCAGAGTGAAGAATTCATATCCTCAATCCTCGTACTATCTAGATATCTCATCGGTCAGAGTGAACGCGTAAAATGAGGAGACGGATTCTTCATCTTGACGGCCCTACTTATGAAGTTTATGTTGTTATTCAGCAATGAAGAAGCGATTCTCTCGAGCTCAAATTCACGTGGAACCGCAAGAGTTGGGTGTGGAGGCATTCGCCAATTTGCCCACGTATTTCCCGCGAGTGAAGGGTAGGGGATACATAATTTCTCGTTTTTTTGGATAGCAACAACAGCTCTAAATGTGAAAGTAGCTAATTATGAGAATGATAATGAAAAGGAAATTAAGTTTGGAACAACAACTACAAAGAGCTGACGATAATCGATAGCATTTGATGGTTTCAGGAGGAACAATCGATGTGTGGTGGCTGGCTGACGATGGAGGTCTCACGCTGCTCATTCCACATCTGCTCACTCTACCGAAGAGTTATCTCTATGTGAGCCACTCTCGAGTTCAAATATGATGAGAAGAATTCTAAAAATAAATAATATAAGGGTGCTCATCTGCGCATCTTCACAGTGAGTTCCACTGAATCGAAGGGAAGGGACAAAGAGGTCGAAATGGCAGCGTTGCTCGCCAAGTTCAGGTATGTTTCATGGGTGATATTTGACTTGACAACTATTTTCTTTTTTATGATTCCCGGAGTCATAAGAAAATAACTATAAGAAACCACGTCAATTTGAGGATCGATTTCCACGACCTGCACATAATCTCGGACATTTCTACGGAACCTCAGAGTGAAACAACGAAAGAATTCGATAAATTGATCGCTCCATTTCGAAGGAATCAGGACGGAGGATGGATCACGGAGGCAATGGCACATGCTTCTGCTGCCAAGACTAAGAGGTGAGGAGAGGATAATAGCGAACTGAACTTTCGAAGTTGATTGTTGAACGAAGTTTATTTGATATTGGGAACCGAAGAATACCAAATATTAACCGTGTCAATATCTTCAGGAATCTTCGCATTACGGAGCTTCTACGAGAGAAATCGTGCGATTGTGATCTCATCGTATTGTGAGTTTTTAAATTCGAATTTCATTTCAAAACTAAAGCTTCAGGACTCTTCCCGTGCCTCGAAAAGGTCTCGTTTGTTCTACTCTCTATCTCTCATGGTTGGAAATGCTCACGAGAGATCTTCCTCCAACTCTTCTTATCAGAGGAAATCAGACTGACGTGCTAACGTTCTATTCGTGAAATTAGAAAACTGATACATGATAAAATCAATTTAAAAACTGTGGAAAGCAGCACAAATACATAATAAATTGGATACGAGCACGTGCTGTGTAGATCTCATTTCACTAGTTTAGTTCACTAATTTCACAGTGCAGAGTCAACACAGAAGCCTTCAGAAGCGTCAAAGAATATTTGAACGATGGTGCTGTCACAAAACCTTCATTCGACAAATCTTGATCAGCCTGGAATACTTTGAACGATGGTTCTGGCACAAAACCTTCATTCGGCAAATATTGATCCGCCTGGAATACTTTGAACGATGATTCTGGCACAAAACCTTCATTCGACGAATCTTGATCAGCCTGGAATACTTTGAACGATGGTTCTGGCACAAAACCTTCATTCGGCAAATCTTGATCCGCCTGGAATACTTTGAACGATGGTTCTGGCACAAAACATTCATTCGACAAATCTTGTTCGGCTTTCAAATTATGTTTTTTGTCCGGAAAATCTTGACAATTATGCTGTACATACATCATAATTTCTGCAGTTGCACACTTGAAGTGAGTGAGTTGTTTTGAAGTTCGGATTCTTTCCAATGTCGGATTTCGGATAAGAGTTTTTCTTTAAACGAAAGGGGTGTCTCAGATTCTTTTCTGAACGGCAGCATGATTCGTCACGCTGAAAATAGTAGATACAGGAGGATTCATTTAGGGAGGAGCAAAGGGACGAAACAACCGAGTAAAAGGGTTATAAAGAATAGAAATGGATATGGAGTGGAAATGAGGAAAGACGGAAAGAATAACAAATGCAGAAGAGTGCAGAATGTGGACAGTTTCAGTAACGCTTTGACGCCAAATTTGAGTATCTTGTTGGTGAAAAACTGTTCATAACAACAAATTTCATTCGAGATTTTTATCGAAGTAATAATTGAGGACGGAGATTCATTGTTTCTTCACTCCTTACTCGCGTTTCTCGACTCCCTCTTTCTCGAATTTTTCTGCAATTTATCATTTAAAGGAGGAGTAACAGGAAAGAAATACAGAGACTCTCACTACGAAATCCCGGGACTTGCAATTACAGTAGCTAGCTGCTGGCTCTTTGCCAAAGTCCCTATTCCCTTCTCCCATCCCTTGTTTGAGAGAGGGAGAAGTGCGATCGATGGGAAGAGACTGGGGGAGACAATGGTAGATCAAAGCACACTCTCTTCCCCAGCCAAATCATCTGTTCAAATCATTCTGTTGCCTGGACTGGGGGGAATTTTGGCACTACGCCAACTCGCAATAACTCGGTTCTTTGATGTCGTAGACACATGGGAGTTTCGGAATTCTGATATGGTTGTGGATTCCAACAATGTGACGTTGACAGAGTAGTCACCAAAATATTCATGTTACTCCTCCTTTAATCTGAGATGCGGTTAATCCAATGGATCACCTTTGGTTCATTCGATGCTTCGTAGTACTGTCTTCGTAGATTGTAGAGGAATCCAACAATTGAGATATCCGGTTTGGTGCTGTTCGTCTGTCGAGTCAATTGCTCGTATAACTTATCGAATGGAAGCAATCCCAAACTGAGAACAGAGGATGAAAGATCAAAGATCATCTTCCTCTCACTCAGTATCCGCCTCGGCCACCGTAGAGAAGAGATCACACCAATCAGTGTAGATGGGCTGAAAAGAGAAGTTGATCTTTGATCTTTCCCTCCTTCCACCCACTCCTCCCTTGTCAGTGATAGTCTTGGTAACCATTGCAACTCGCTTAGACTGAGTGGACTCGGCCTTTCCCGAGTCTACAAAGATCAAAGATCACGAATCGTCGATCACATTTGTCATACTTTCCCAGGGCATGAAACCGAGTAGGAATTCGAGTAGAATGAAGAATATTGAGTAGACATCATCCTTAGGACCTTGAGAGATTCCATCGATGACGTCAGGAGATCTGAAGAGAGAGGAGATACCGTACTCCTCGATGGGAGATACCGTACCCGTATCGAAGATTGTAGCAGTTATTCTCACTGAATCGAGTCTTCTTGTCTCCTCTGTAGCGAGAGGCCCACGAGAGATTCGTAATTACCTCAATCGATTGAATAGATTCCTATCCTATCCTATCCTAATACGGTAGTCACACCACTCTATCCGAGATCTCAGAGACATAACGGAAGAGAAGAGCAGAAGGAGACAATCTCAATGAGAAACGAGATGGAGCGACCTGAGAGAGGAGGTTGAGTCCCGAGAGGAAAGGAGGAATACGGTACCTCCCTCATCATCCATCCCATCTCATGAAGCAATCGAACACCCTGAATCAATCGATAAGCTAAGAGCACGGTAGTCTACCGTATACCTTGAGCATTCCAATAGCAAGGTAGATCGATAGTTGAGGATCGAGGAACTTATTGCGAGAAGAGAAGCGAACATCTTCCAGTGTAATCGGCAGTCTGAATCAGTTATCGATCGACTACCGTAATCTTGCTCTGCCGTACCTCTCAGTGATGTAGAACGTGCGGGGATTGGGCAATTTGTGCTCTTTGTACTCGTCATCGCATCTTTTTCCCTGGAACGAGTTCATTGTTGATCTTTGATCTTTGATCCTTCCTTACGTGCACAAATAATCCCTTGAGAGTGCCCACACCGAGCACTTCGATGAAGTGACGACGCTGCCTGAAATCAATTCCGTACTCCCCCTACAGTATCCCTCTACCGTACCTCCAATTTGGGTATTCGTCCGACATCGCAATCAACAATCGACACTCTTGCATGAAATCTTCCGGATCGATATCACTGTGGGCAATCTTGAGTATGCCCAAATTGCCCCATTGAGGATGACGCTGAGTACGGTAGTATTACGATAGGATATCGATTGGTTGATACCGTACCCCTTCGTCCTTTCCCCATACGCGAAGTACATCGTAGTCGTGACTCGTTTGCTCGTCTCTCACAGCTCTCATTCCGAGGATACGGTAGCGACCTCCCAGAGGAACCTCGATATCACCCGCCACGTTACACATGATTGGCTCACGCTCGTTCTGAATACGGTAGGGAGTACAGTAGGAGTACGGTAGGAGTATGGTAGGAGTACGGTAGGAGAGGGTACGGTAGTACTCACGATCTTTCGCGTGAAGAGACCATTGAGGAGCTCGAGTAGAGCTGTCTTGGGAGCGAATGGAGGGGCAATTGCAGCCATTGAGAGAAGAACCGTTCGAGAGAAGGAATGAAGAATAAAATGAGAAGAGGTGGGACAGAAATTTTATTAGACTAGTGAAGATGAAATTTGAATATTTGCATTTCATAAATCATTTTTTTCTCAGATTCATGTTACTGCAATTCTTGTGATATTGGCCGATATACTTTCAAAAGTGAGTGATAGGGAAGACATAGGGAAGACACATTACCACTTTCACTCATCTCTCTTTCACATGCAATCACTTCTCCCATCCCTTTCCAAACTCTCTTTCCCATTTTAGTTGGTTTGTTTCCATGTTCGAACTCTTTTGCTACTGCGCAGTTTGACTTTCAAAGAACGCGAAGCAATGACGTCAAAATGATCCATCGTAGGAGTAATTTACGATCTGACCCTTCGACTTTGACCGAGATGGGGATTTCCCCCACTTCTTTTCACTTACTTTTTCACCCTTCATCCTTCATCGTGATGTCTTTTACAGATGGAAAGTCGAAAGGAATCTACAGAAGATGATATTTCCTTCGGAGATTCAACTAATTCGTCAGTTCCCAAGTGGTCGAGATCGGATTCTGCCGAATCTCTGAACACTTTCGACAAATCTGGAGTCGATTTCGCTCTACCCACTCGAATATTCGAAAGGAAACGGCCAACTCCGTCTGTTGTTATTGAAGTTGATGAGGAAAAGTGAGATTTGCAACCATTTTCCTTTGAACGAAACTTTCTATGATGATCAAACTTATCCGAAAACTGCAGAGCAGACACGGAAGAAAGCGTGGAAGCCCCTCCGGATATTGATTTCTATCGTAAGAATACGTTGAATGGACGATTGAAACGATCGAGACCATCAATTAGTGATCTTATCGATGGACAAATTCATCCTTCGAATAATGAAGAATCGAATGGAGATGGGACAGGCAAGCAAGAAACGGTTAGCTCTATTCGCTTACTTTTTGTACAATTGTATTCCTAGCCGAAACAACAAAAGAAGTTTGGATGGATCGAAGGCGTCTTCATTCGATGCCTCCAAAATATTATTGGAGTCATTCTTTTCATCCGAATCTCATGGGTCGCTGCGCATTGCGGAATACGTGAGTAGCGCACGGTTGTTTTTATACGAATAAATTTGTCCAGTCCTCGGCTCCCTACTTATTCTTCTTGCATCATCCGTCACAATAGTCACCACTCTATCCCTATCAGCAATTTGTACGAATGGAGAAGTGAAGGGAGGAGGATTGTACTATCTGGTAAGTCTCACAAATATTTATTTTCGATAAAGTACTTCTTCAGATATCTCGAACACTAGGGCCAGAATTCGGAGGTTCCATAGGGATAATGTTCGCATTCGGAAACGCAGCTTCGGGAGCACTTTATTTGGTAATACAACTCTTTTTTATAATGATGATTACTTTTTGTCATTTCTAGGTAGGAATGAGCGAGACGATCGTGGGGATTCTGAATTCCTCGGGGATCGTTATCGTCGATGGAGGAATCAATGATATTCGAATTGTGGCCGTTGGTGAGTCGAATTCTACCAATATCTACGACAACGTTTCTAAACTCATTTCCAGTGATGGCCTTCATCCTCAAATCGATAATCCTCGCTGGAATCTCATTCGAATCTCTTCTCCAGAAGTTGATGCTCTTTCCAATGGCAGTTTCCATCCTCGGATTCCTTGTTGGTTCCGTCCTTCCGATATCTCCCGACCAATCTCTGAAAGGAGCGACTGGATGGAATCGTGAGTTTCAGTATTTAGTACTATCAATAATAAGTAATTAACAAAAAGACTGGCGGATATTCTTCATTCAGTGTCAACAATCACTTCGAATCTTCTTCCTCGATTTGAACACGGACAGAGTTTCTTCACTGTATTCGCTGTCTATTTCCCCGCAGCGACAGGAATAATGGCAGGGGCGAATATATCCGGAGATTTGAAAAATCCTCAGGTATGGAACTCCGACAATTTTAATTGTAAAAAATATTGAAATATAAAGTATGGTTTAGACAGCAATTCCAAAGGGAACTATGCTTGCCATAATGGCATCCACTCTCATCTATCTCACAGTTCTGATCGTGTCGGGATCAATCTTCGTGAGAGATGCTGATGGTACAACAATAATAGAGAGATCCCTTCATTGAATTCTCTCATTCACAGGCATCTCTCCAGCAATGGAATTCCCTTCGATTGACGCCTTGCCATGTGCAGTAAACGCCACTTGCCCCTACGGACTGTTCAACTACTATCAGGTGAATCATTAATTGTTTTTCCATCCAATCAATACGGTGATAGGTCATGGCAACAATCTCCATCTGGCCTCCACTCATTATCATTGGCATTCTATCAGCGACCTTTTCGTCAGCCCTAGTCAGCATGGTATCTGCGCCGAAGATACTGCAGGTACATTAATATTTTTTGTAAAAAGATTTCGAAATTGGTTGCAGGCCGTAAGTTCGGACAAACTGTTCCCTCGTATCTCTGGACTAGCGAAGGAATATGGAAGAGATCGAGCGCCTCGACGCGCATACGCCCTCACTTTCATTATTACAGTACTCATGGCTGGGATTGGTACGATAGATAGGGAGTACGGTATGAACACTTCCGTTCAGGAGATCTGAATTCGATTGCTCCGATCATTTCTAACTTCTTCCTCGCAGCTTACACATTAGTGAACTATTCCTGCTTCGATGCTTCATTCTCCGGAAGTCCCGGTATGCATAATTTATAGATTGTTGAAGAGAAACACATGGAAATGACGTGATTATTCAGGTTTCCGTCCAGCCTTCAAGTACTACTCCATGTATCTTTCTCTGTTCGGAGCTCTAGTCTGCATTGTGATTATGTTCACGATGAATTGGGTCACCGCATTGGTGAGATAAAAATGAAGCTTCCAATATAACATTTGCGCCCTTTAGATAACAACTACGGTTTTCATGATGATTTTTGGATTTCTCAAGTATCGGAAGCCAGGTTATTCAACCAATTTAAGATGTGATACGCTTATGATTACTTTGCAGACGTGAACTGGGGCTCCTCCATGCACGCGAATAACTACAAGCAGACGCTGCAGGGAATGCACAGATTGGCAAAGGCTGAAGAGCACGTGAAGAACTATCGTCCGCAGGTACGGTAGGGCACTGTAGCATTACACATTATCGATTTGTCCAGATTCTCGTCCTCTCTTCTCCATCATCTTCTCATCTCCCTATATTCGCCCATTCCATCACTAGAGGAGCCTCGCTGATTATTAGTGCAACTGTCGATGAGGTGATCCTTATTATTCGAAATTTGTAGGAATATATGAATGTATTACAGTCGCCTCCCTCTTATCGAGCCCATTCTCATCTTCGTGTATGGATTGATGAAGAGAGACGAAGATTGAGAGCAGCGGGAGTTCGTGCCTTCCCTCTCGCCATGTCTGCAGAAGGAGGATGGAGCAATGGAGCGAAAGCGATGATGCAGGTGATCATTCAAGGAATATTGTCTCAAGTGAACAAAGTGATGATACAATTAGGACTATCATGAAAATAGTTGAAGAGCTTTAAATAAATCCGATTTTACGTGCCCGAAAATAATGAAGAATTGCAGACCGTTGGCTTGGGTCGACTCATTCCCAATATCGTGCTGATTGGATTGAAGACTGATTGGATTCAACAAAGCGAGAAGACTCCGACCGAGGAGAAAATGAATGAAATCAACGAGTACTTCGCAGTTGTTCAGTCGGTTTATGAAGTTTTTTATCTTCGTAAACGGAAACATTTCAGAGCTGCCTTCGATCGATCGCTTGGTGTTGCCATCCTAAGAAATTCTCAGAAATCATCGCACACTGAATCAATTTCAACGAAAGCTGCATCTTCCAGGAGTAAAACGCATCGCATAAAGAATTCTGCAAATTGCACATTTCAGCCAAGAAGTTGCTCAAACCTCATAACAAAGTGCAGCCAGTTGAATTAGAAGTCTCTAAACTTCAGAAAACTATTTCTACAGGTAGGTACTATCTAGAATGCAGGCTTATTGAACTCTTGTTTAGTGCCTTCGCCCTTTCCTTCAATAAAAGGAGGTACAATCGATGTGTGGTGGCTGGCTGACGATGGAGGTCTCACTCTACTCATTCCTCATTTACTAACTTTGCCCAAGAGCTATCTCGCTGTAAGTCTGATGAATCCGAATTGTTCATGAGGCATGCTTCAGGGTGCAAACCTCCGAATTTTCTCCCTTACATCGGATTCAAGTAGAGAGAAAGACCAAGAAGCTGCGATGGCTGCGCTTCTGTCAAAATTCAGGTGAAATCGACGTTATCTACATATTTCTGTAAAAGTATCGCGTATTTCAGGATCAGCTTCAAAGATCTACACATAATCAGCGATGTTTCTACGCAGCCAAGCAAGGAAACGTAGGATCTGTGAATTGAATGTGACGAAATTATCAAATGTAGGGAGGCAGAATTCAATTCGCTGGTCGCTCCATTTCGAGGGAACGGAGAAGGGATGATCTCTGATTCACTACTGAAGGCATCCACTGCAAAAACGAGGAGGTGAAATAACAATCAATAATCGAAAAAAAAATCGATTCAGAAATCTTCGTCTTGCTGAGTTGCTCAGAGAGAAGTCAAGGAATGCAGATTTGATTGTGATGTGAGTATTCAATGATTCCACTTTTTGCTTGGATGATGAAGGAGTCGCTCATCAAAGAATGAAGAATGATGTTTTTCAGAACCCTTCCCGTACCTCGGAAAGGTCTCGTCTGTTCAACCCTCTATCTTTCATGGTTGGAAATGCTCACGAGAGGACTGCCACCAACACTTCTCATTAGAGGAAATCAAACGGATGTCCTCACTTTTTACTCATAGAAATTACCAAGCTAACTTAGCAAAGATTATGAAATAATTTGTCTTCGTTGTTCATATTAATGAAATTCATTTGTTTTTACAAGGTAAATAATTTACACGGTGCTATCTAATCGATTAATTTCCTAGTAAATCTCAATCAACAGAAGTCGTTGTTCTCTTTCTCTCTCCTCCACTCGATTCCACACTAAATCCACGCACGAATGAATCCCATCGCTTGCGAGACGCTGAAATTATTACTTTGAGAATAAAAAAAATAGATCCTATGGAGAAATCTCAGATATTTCCATGTAACCTGATCTGCCACAAAGGTCGTTATCTTTCGTTACTTGGAGATGTTTGTGCATCGCCATTTGTAAACTTGAATCTTTGGTCGGAACAGGGACAAACTCAATCAAATACGTCATCAATCTGTTTGCTCCCCATCTAGATAGTATCAATTCGTTCCGATTCGTCTCTTTTTCACTCTAAAGAGGGTAGATCAAAGATTCCAACCTGCACTTAAATGGAGTACGGTATCCACAATGTCCTTTTTCTCCTCTTTCTTTCTTGGGGCGGATTTTGATCGTTTCTCTTTCTTTCGTCGTTCTTCACGAGTGATAAATCGTGAATATTCTCGTTCTTGGGCCAGTAACGCTTTTTGTTCCGAGAGTAGTGCACTGAACGAAATTTTTTTATATAAAACAGCAAAAATAGCACTAACTTTCTCTTGATTCCATTGAATTCGAAGGTGAGTTTGCACTCATTCTCCATTATTTTCTTCTTTACTCGCCACGATTCCTTCTTGATTTCTTCAACACTCTGAAATTGAGAGTAGATACTTTCAGGTTCTCGTATCTTCACAGTTCACAGAACTTCCTGAGTTCTTCTATTTATCTTATGCCAATCTTCGATTTACCACATCTCTATTCTGATCGTCGACCGTTCTACCATTACTTTCTTCATCAATTCTCCTCTTTTATCAAGGCGGGAGGGAAACTCACTGGAAGGGACGTCGATTGTTTGCTTTCGTCAGTGGAAGATCGCGACTGAAATGATAGAGGATGATGATAAGAGTGGACAAATGATGGAGAGAAATGATTGAGACTCGTGATTTATACATTTGAAAATCTTTATTTTCTCAAAAAAATACCTGGCTGCTCTGCCTCCTTTGCTGGATTGACGATAGATCTACACGTGTTGGAGCAGTGATCTAAAATTTGAATTGAAGATTCAATCGGAATTTCCCCTTGTACTGAACACTTTTGGCGCATGTAACCGATGAAACCTCACTCATTTTTTGTGCGTGAGAGAGGGCAAAAGTGAGTGTTCCAATCCCTCTCTTCCCTCTCCTTCACTCTGACTCATCTGCCCTCACCCCCTCACAGCCCACTCACATACGAGTAATCACTTCCTCCCTCCATCTTGAAATCAAGGAAGAAATGAGACAATCAAGAGCATGTGGACAAACAAAGACGAATTGGAACAGATTGGGCATCAAGGTCCAGACTAGATTTCAATGGGATGTTTCATGCATAATGAGATTTACATACCTTTTTCTCCCTTTCCTCCTTCTCGAGTAGATCATCAATCGATCCCTGAATTGCTCCTTTGTTCTTCCATAGAACTTCCTCGATTTCATCTCGACTTCGAGTGGGAAACATCACTGCGAAGTCAGACATCGCCTGCAATTTATTATTCGAGACTCGAATTCAGATTCCAGACCGGAAGTGTGATCTCTCTGATCTGGAGAGCCAACCTAGCTCGAAAGTGACGAGGATGTGTCTCGTTTATGCATGAATCTACCGAGGGAAGAAATAATCCAATATTGGATCCTGGTCCAGTCTAGTGCCTAGTCATTAGCTCGCATAGTTCAATCATCAAAGCACATTGCATGTACATCCGCTACCCTCGAATGAGTCTACGAATGAAATTACAAATGAATGATTCCTGAATACTGATAATTCTGTGTACCTCTCTTAAAATACATGTCTGCGCTTTGTCTTGGCCACTTTTCCCGTATTTCCGGTAGAATAAATTCGCTTACCGTATTGAAATCAAGTAGTGGAGGAGCAGTCGTCGTGGCCATCGCTCGTGGGCAAGAATGACTCAGATTGTCCTTAGACCAAATAAAGAGGAGGAGAAGGAGGGAAGAGGACAGATGGATGGATGGATGAATACTCGACCAGACGTATAGAGAAGAGGAAAGGGGAGGAAAAGAGACTGATAAGATTGAGAGTGGAGAGAGACTTCTTTTGTTTTCTCCCCAGAGAAGGACGATCTGTTCTGGAGAAGGAAAAGAGGACGATTCCTTACGAAAGCCCATGAAAGCCCATATACTTCAGATATTCAACGAAATTGGCTAAATATTTAGAAGGAAAGAGAACGAAATATACTGCAGATATTCTAAAATAGATACATAGCTGAATATTTGATAAAAAGTGATCATAGATAGTTCATTATACTGAAGATTGTTCAGTCCCCGTCTCGATTGAATCAGTTGAACGACTTCTCAACTTCTCCTTTTCTGCTTCATTGCATTTGTACTTTCTCTCACTTCGTCATTTCATCATCATGGAAACGTGCCATTTCACATGGGAAACCTCAGATTCACAAGAGACGACAACTTTCCTCACTCATTCCTCTCAGCTCTTCTCACTCACAAATTCTCCTCGGGAACTTTCTCTATCTTTTTCCTTATTCCGATCTCTCAGTCCACTCCAAATCCCTTCTTATTCCTTCCTTCCTTTCCCTTCCTCTTTTCTGGATTTTCCCGCTGAAAATCACAGATTATTCTAGAAGGTGGGAGATCAGAGAGAGTAGAGTCGTCGCATTTCCTTTCCTTCTCTCGACCTTGCATGGACAATTCCATTCAATTCAAGGTTCCCAACGGACATCTTTGCGATTCTCGCTCTATTGTATTCACATGATCTCTAGTGCGGTCTTACTGAGGAATTTGACATTGTTCGAAATCTCATTAGAAGGGCTGAACTATCATAGATCGAATACCCTTGACCACACCCTCAATATCACTCGATTTATTACCATGGATATGCCTATAATTGTGCCCCACAGTGCGTCAGAGCACCTTTGAAGATCCCGAAGTAGTCTCACGACAAGTTGTCATAATGAAGAGATTCATTGTGTACGCTAGACGGTTAGAGTGTGCGAAATGATGAAACAGCGTCATCATTCAGACAAAGCTACTCAGATATCTCACTCTCTAGACTAGTAGTCCCTCCTCATTTTGAATCGATAAATAATTGTAGATGAGAGGGCTCTTCCTTCTCACTTTCACCATGGAAACGTACCTCGTTTTTCTCCTTTTTCTCCTTTTCTCCTATAGATATTCCACTTATTATTCCTTCCTTCCCATTGAGCAGGTGAAGAGAAGTGACTTCTTTCCCCCTATCAATTTCTGACATCAATTCAGAGAACCATATTTAGCCCATAACCCGGATCTCCCGTAATTCTTCGTATCTCATGGACTGTAACTGAGCGTGTGGAATGGGGATTCTCTCGGGGGGGGGGGTAGTAAACACCCTCTCCCCTTCTCCTCCTTCCCTCCTTCCTCTCCTACACCTGTCTATCCCGATTCCCTCAGCTTGATCTCTCGAAAACACGGCGCGTCGCACTCTCTGGAGATCTCATTCTTCTCTCTGTGCTATTCTCAGCCTCTCAATCACTTCTTTATCGACTCAGACACATTAGCAGAAGTCGGTTCATTGGTTTCAGCTTTTTTTTATTTTTAAAAGACGAAAAATAACGCATTAACAAGCCAATTCGTGAAATTGTTGAATAAAATCAGTTAACGATCGAACTGTGTGTTCCCTCGAGTTTACGGTAGGAGCGGAGTATTCGATTACGATAAGTGAATTTTTTATCGACTCGCGCTCGTTTTTTATTCGCTTTTCCGTGCTTCCTCTTCCTCTCGATTCGATCCCTCCCCATCCTCTTTTCCTCCTTGAATCGCGAGACTGCAAGAGGATACGTGAATGGGAAGAGGATCCGTTTTCCCCTCTTCCCCACTCCTCATCAACTCTTTTTGAGGGTATAATACGTCCTGAATAGAGTCCAATTTGATTATCTCTCATCGAGTGTTGACTCTGCGTTGTGCCTGGCCACATTCTCGCCCCTTCCTCTCTCTCCCTTCTCCTTACACTCTCTCATCTCCCCCTTCACCACTCTCTTCTCTCATCTCCCTCTCTCGTCCCCTTCCACTTCTCTCATGCTGCATTTCCCCTCCCTCTCTTTCTCTTCAACGGAGAGCGCGATATACTACTCGGAAGTGTCACACGTTAATTCGGGGCAAGAAGAAGGAGGAGGCTCCTTCTCCCTCTCTCCTTCTCCTTTCTCGTTCCCTTCCAATCGACTTCTCTCCTCTATTTCGACAGGTGCTTGTGTGTTATCACTTCTTCTTCCCTTCTCTCTTGTCACTACACGTGCTCTCATTCAATGGACGACGAGCATCAATCACACCAAGCAGCTCCATTCTTCTATTCAGTCGTTCCTTCCCTCTCTCTCGATCCCACTCCTCCTTCTTCTTCTCCTTCACTGCCTTTCCCTCTTTCGTCCTCATTTGTTTCACCCCACTAATTCATCTTTCCTCTCTCTTGTTCGTCGTCCATTTTTCTTCTTCTTCTTCTGTCGATTTATTCTCCCCGTTATTTCTCCCATTTTCTCCGTTCTTATTGACAACGTTTCCTCTTACTCACACGATGAAGCAGCGCTGATTAATTCCATTTTATATAAATATTTAAATATTTAAAGATGGCAGACGTTGAAATGACGGGCGGAAGTGTGAGGAATGCAGTAGAAGAAGTGCACGGACAACTATTCGAGGTGAATTATTCATTATATTTTAGTTATCTTTCTCTTCTTTTGACGCTATCGACGTTATCTTTCTCTCCTTCTCTCGAACGATTTGCGAGTGATAGCGATGACTAAAAGCTGAGCGGAATAATGGCTAGTCTCGTAGTCACAAATGATGGGCAGAGAGAGGAAGAGACAGAGTGCAATCCTTGCCCATTTGAATGTCCACATCTGGTCCAATTCGATTGTCCATTCAATCGATTCGATCCACTTGCATCACTTTTTGCGTGAAATGTCAGATTAGATCGACGGCCTTTTTGTGTGTTAGTGAGTAACGAAACGAATAGGTTACACAAGGGACAAAGTAATCGATAATGATTAAGGTTGCCCCTCGATATGTCAATCTATCGTACATTGGAGAAGGCGCATACGGTATGGTCGTATCTGCACTTGATAAGGTGAGAATACAATGGGATTGTTAAAGTTACAACTGACGATGGTGGTTGTTTGGACCCTTTCGTTGCTCTGAGAAGAAGCCATATTTAGATGATGTAGAGATATATGAGAAGAGAGATGCATCCCAGTTTATTGAATTATTATTGATATTATTATTTGTTATTAAATAACAATATTATGGATATGATTGCAGGAGACAGGCGACAGAGTGGCGATCAAGAAGATTTCTCCATTCGAGCATCAAACTTTCTGTCAGAGAACACTCAGAGAGATCAAGATTCTCACTCGATTCAAACACGAAAATGTACGGTATTCACACTTGTTATTGTTAGATTCCTTCTATTTTCACCTTTTAAAATGCTATTTATGTGATGCGTAGGAAGAGCTACTCTAGTTAGGTATTATGACGGATTATCGGTAGCGCGCGGAATTTGTGATTGAATCGTAGGGTAGTACTAAAGTAGATATGAATATCAAGATGAGGAATGCGAGGACACGAATTTCGAAATGAATAATTAAAATTTCATTTCAGATCATAAACATCCAAGAGATCATCCGTGCCCCGAGTGTCGACCAGATGAAAGACATGTAAGATATTTATTTATGTTATTATGTATGTAAATATCGACTAGGTCTGTAGTTTTACATGATGTATTGGTAGTTTACACGATAGGATGGAATCGGTGGATACACGCGCCTCGCCGTTTGTTTATCGTGTATAGAACGGACGGTTGGCCAACTGAATTCGAAATGAGTGGAAGGCGAAAGGGAGTGAAGGGGAAGAGAGGGAATGAGAATAATCTGACGATATAAATATACCCAGTGAAAAGAAAGGGCGAGTATACTCCATATTTATCAATAGAGAAGGACGTTCTGGGTTTCGTTCGGTACATTAAATGCGAAGTTGATGAATACGGGTATTGAGATCATCTCACTGTATAAAAACATCTTTTTGAGGGGCAATTGCTGAAAATTGTTGACGATAGGAGGACTATAATTTAATGATTCATAAATACAATTGCAGCTACATCGTGCAGTGTCTAATGGAGACGGATCTGTACAAATTGCTCAAGACACAGAAGCTCTCCAACGATCACATCTGTTACTTCCTCTACCAGGTACGGTAGTCAGGGAAGGATTACGGTAGAACGGTTACGATAATAGATTGATATTGAAGATCCTCCGTGGTCTGAAGTACATCCACTCTGCGAACGTCCTTCACAGAGATCTCAAACCGAGTAATCTCCTGCTCAATACCACCTGCGATCTCAAGGTACGGTAGACAGTTACGGTAGTTATCGATTTATCTAATTTAAATATAGGACAATCGATGACCTTTGATATGATTAACCCCCACGCCACTGTGCCATCGTTTTAGAGCCAATTATGAGGTGGTAGATGGGCGGAGGAAGAGGGAGATGCCACTTTCTCGGCTATTCATAGTAGGGGGGAGAGTAAGAGCAGACGAAGTAGAGATGATGTTTCACCATCTAATTTTATCCTCGTGACTAGCGAATGAAATTGTAGTGAAGGAAAAAGAAGGGATCTAGACTCATGTTTTTGTCTTGTCTGAATCCATCCCAAATTAGTGTTCATTTCAATAGGGATTGGTATGTGATGGGGAAGTGCCTTCGAGAGGGGAGGAGGAGGGAGGTAGAAGGGGAGGGGAGGGGAGGCCTCTTCCCCAGTCACTCATTCACTACCAAGCAGTTAGTTGTTGTCTGGCCCCGTTGGAGGAAGGAGGAGATGTGGATGTAGAACAAAAAGGAAGGAAAGGATAGGAGAAGTCTGTGAATGGAAGGTGGAAGGAATAGTTTGGGTGCAACAAGGGGGTTTCATGCTTCGAAGGGAATTTGAAATAAGGTCACTTAGTTCATAACAATGGTCTCTTGTTTGGGATTAATATAAATAAGAAATTATATAATTAATTAATGTTAATAATTGTAGATCTGTGACTTCGGTCTTGCTCGCGTGACTGACCCCACTACGGACCACACGGGATTCCTGACGGAATACGTCGCCACGAGGTACGGTAGATCACGATAGACAGCTATCGACAACTGATGAGTAATGGGCGGCCTGGTACGTATGAGTGTGTGTTTCTGACAGACTGAAGAGAGGAGATAACTAGTAGGACTAATCCATAGTGTCTACATAGTCTGTTAGTACCCATCTCCATCTCTGTACTCCCCCCCCCTTCTCTCCTTCCCCCCTTCTCGTTTCCCTCTCTTCCGTTCATACATCTCTCTGATCTGTCTGATTCACTCCCATGAATGAACACCTTTCTCGCACGTTTTTTCAAGGAATAGGTGTGAGAGAATGGGAAAGGAAGAGAGTGGGGGAAACGACACCTTCTCCATTCTATTATTTTCTCTTTCTGTTCTCTTTTCTTTTACCCCCTCGTGTTTCTTCCATCCCATTCACACTCTCCCCTGTATCCATTGTGACAGCAGTAGGGATTCATGCGAAAAGAAAAAAAGAGGAAAGGGGGAAATGAGAGGGGAAGGAGGAAAGATACAGAAGAGGAGGAAGGATACAGAAGGACAGACTGATGAGAGATCTAGTACAAGATGTGTGTGTATGAAAGAGAAAATTGGAAGACGGGAAAGAGGTAAATTACGGGTCTAATCTAGCTCCCATTTATCTCTTTTTAGCCTTTGGGAGCAAGTAGACGAAAACTAAAGGGAGAGAGAAGAATTATTCGAAGATATTCGGAACCCCCTCGGTCACCTAGCGGAAGTTTACCCATAAGTGATAGCAAGTAGGGAATGGTTAGCTGTTGATTCGTATGGTCTCGTATTCTTGCTGTTACTGAGTAGTAACTCAATCAGCATTCGTTAGCGGCCAATGGAGAAGCAGGTGAATGAAGGATACGGTGATTGGAGAGTAGGGAGAGGGGAGATACTACATGGGTGATTGGGGATTCAGGTTGATTACGAGGGTCTGAAAAGGAGGTGATTTGTGATTGCTAATGACCACGGTTGGGAGAAATGAAATAATTATGTGAATAGTTTAATTAATTAATTAATAACGTTTAAGATGGTATCGTGCTCCCGAGATCATGCTGAACTCGAAGGGATACACGAAGAGCATCGATGTGTGGAGTGTAGGATGCATCCTGGCAGAGGTACGGTAGGAGAGGGGGAGGGAAGAGATACGGTAGGAGATGGAATATTGATTGATTGATGTTCCTCTCTTCGAAGCATTAATTGTAACATTGTAGAAATGCTGATCTTATGAATATCCTGAAACTTAAATTCTCCAGTTAATTTTGGGTGGTGAAGATGTTGATGTTTCTCGTGCGGCATTTCTGCCGACGAGCTTCGTAGATTCTTCGTATGTGAATGTGTAGACACTAATTGATGCATACATGAAAACTGAGCTATGAATGAAACAACATCTACTCCTTTCTTGGTAGGAATAGATCAAAGATGGATATGAAAGGCGAGTCCTCTCCTCCCCTCCTCCCTCCTCTCTTCTCTTCCTCTTCTCCTCTTTCGTCTTCTCCTTCACTTTCTCTTCTCCTCCCATTTTCCACTCTTTTATTTGCGCACGATTTGAACGATGAATGGAAGAGAATGGAATGGAGAGGAAGAAGAATGAAGAGAGAGAGAGAGAGAGACGATTATGATCTATCTCCTCAGTCCATGCATGTGTGATATGGAGAAGGAGGAGAAGCAGTTAGACTGTACGATGCAGAGGGGGGACACTAGAGTGGTTGACGTTTCGTCCTGCATACGAATGTCGTGCAAAGGGGTGATCATTAATCGAGGCTCGGTGCTATTGGAAAAATGATCAGTTAACGATTGGTTGTGGGATATGGTAGAGTGAATATATCGATTGATTTGCAGATGCTATCGAATCGGCCGCTCTTCCCGGGCAAGCACTATCTCGATCAACTGAATCTGATCCTCGGTGTGATTGGATCGCCCTCTCAGGAGGATCTACAGTGCATTATCAATGAGAAGGTACGATAGGAAGAGTATATTGATTGACAGCAGGCATCTTCAATTGCCAAAGTGCAAATCGCCCAGAACTTATAAATTTCGTGAAACACTATATTCCCTGGACCAAGTGCTTTCTGAAACGAGCTGAAGTGGTATTGCGTTGCAAACTGTGGCAAGCTGCACACAATGGAAAGAGGCTACCAGCAGGATATAATGGAGTATAGTATTCTTGAGTCGTCGTTTTTTTCTTGTAATTATTTGTGTACATCAGGCGCGTCAGTATCTGATCTCTCTGCCGCACAAGCCGCGTCAGCCGTGGAATCGACTCTATCCCAATGCAGACAATCGAGCACTCGATCTACTCGATAAGGTGAGAGAAGAATTCGATTGACTGCTCTTATTATTCATAAGTTCGAGATGGAATAATTATATAGAACTGGATCATGTAGGATACGTTTACGCTCTAGAACGTGAAGGTAGCTAGATGTCCAATATCCAAAAATAAATCTTTGTTTGTGATTTCTACGATTCATCATAAAGTACTCAGTGGTAACTGTGAAATAAACAAGAATTTGTGGATATTCTGAAAGGAAAGTTGTTCTCAAAAGGCTAGAATATTAAATAGAAAAAAATGTTTCACTCATAGTTGATTGTTGTCTTCTCTAATCATATTCCGTGCTTTTAGATGCTGACATTCAATCCGAACAGACGTATCACCATCGAGGAAGCACTCGCCCATCCTTATCTCGAACAGTACTACGATCCAAATGATGAGGTACGGTAGGGAATACGGTAGGTTGATAATCTGGAAGTGATGTATTTGTATTTTTTAGGGATGATTTGCCTGTGGAGAATTAGACTAGAATGTGCACTCAGAACTTGTCGAATCTATGAAGCACAAAGTTGACTTTGCTTTTTTAATGAGAGATAAGCAAAATCACCAGTCAAATCGTCCCTAATCAGTAAAAACACATAATATTCAGCCAGTGGCGGAGACTCCATTCACATACGAGATGGAATTGGATGATCTACCGAAGGAGAAACTGAAGGAGCTCATCTTCGAGGAAACTGAACTGCACTATCGTCGTATGATGGTCAGTTTGCGATTCATGTTCCATTGAAATATCGTATAATTTGATTGGATACTGTAGTGAAATGAGTAGTAGTACTGTGCATACACTGGTTTCGAAGCAAATCTATGCAGTATTGATGGATTCGCCAAAATATTTGTTGGCTAAAATATTTTTAAATAAAATTTTCAGGAGGAACGCGCTGCCAGTGGCCAGTAATGGATCGATATGCCCTCTTGTTCTCTTATGCTTACAGTACTCTACCGTACCCTGACACTGCTTGGTGATCTCTTTGTATTATCGATTCTCGTATAGACTGACCCTTACCCTTCCTTCCTTTCCCCTTCATCTAGTCCCCCTCTTCTGACATATCCATCACTCTATCCATAGCTTTTCCCCTTTCTCACCACACATTTTCTATCTCTTGCCTCATTAGTCCGTTCCAATTCCATCCCTCGTACTCGGTTGACATACCCTTTACTCTGGATCCCTCTTTCCAACCAATCAATAATCCACTACTCGATCTTACCATAATCTTAATCTACAGTCTTCCCCTGTCCCCGTTGCACGTTGTGTACCGTACTCAGTTTGACATGTTTACTCATTTTATTGATTTTGTCATTTCCTTAGCTAGTGTGTCTTTATCGTCCCTTCCCCATGTATTTCTCTTTCCATTGATGCTAATTCAGCGCTATCAGAGTATCGAGATATCCTTCCGTCTACAATAAGATTTGTTTGTATCATTTCCGTACCAATTGAATATTCCATCGATTCGATAAAAATGTAAGTATGAAACCGTTCCACACAAATAGCGCAGTGAAACGCATAGATAGTTGTTCATAGTAATTTCGATCATCAGGGAGGAGTAAATGGAGTCTGATACAAACACAGAGATTGAACTAAACTAACGAGGGAGGCAGAAGTAAACGAAAGCGCAATCGATTTATCTCCCCGTTGAGAGACAATTTCTTCCCTTACTCTACTAGTCATGAGAAGTCTTGTCCTTCTCTACCTTCTCTTCCCTTTCATCTCTTCACTTCTTATTGGTCCTCGATTCGAGTCCATCTTCCAGTCTATTGGATACAATGAAACCGAGGAAGAAAAGGGAATTAACGAGGACGCTACGAATATTGGAATATCCCCACAAGAGTATTTGAATGGATGTGAAGGTGCGCTCCCCTCCATATTATTGATTTGAAACACCGTATCAGCAATATTGAATGAGTTCTGGACCGAGGGAGAAATAATCGGCAATCTGTATTACTTCTTTACCGATGTTATCAGGAAGAGGACTGTGTTCAACAGTTCAGAAGAGGTAATGAGATGAAGAATACTCTTCAAATTCCTTATACCCTTTTTCCAGGTCCTTGATCTAATGATGAAGAATGTTCCAAGATCACATGGGTATTTTGTGAAAAGTAAATTGCAATTGGAACACATTACTTCCGGTTTGAAAGCTGAGACTCAATCGTTTATCCATTTGGTGAGGTTTCGACATTTTCCACAAAAATGCCTGTTTCTTCAGGTGAAATTCCACATTGAGAGCGGTTTTCTAGCCGTATCGAAAGCTTTCGATAGGGAAATTGATTTGGATGAGCGAGAAGATGCTCTTTATATTGTGGGAAGGAGCTACAATAGGGTAAATATTTTCATCCGATTAGATTCATTCATTGGGCGTTTTTTTAGACATGGAAATTACCATAAAAACCTTGCAGATAATCTTCGCCCATACTTGGTTGTCTCCTGAAAATTCTCGCGAACTCGAGAAAACGTTCTGCATTTCTTCATTCACTCGAATATTCCACGAGATGGGAGGACCAAGTGATTCGATGCTTCATTTTCTAACTCTTGTTGAAGAAGCATCACGATTTGCCGTCGGTCTTGAGCAAATTCAGAAGGCATTGACATAGAGATTGTGATAAAAGAGAATTGGCCGACTATTTTAATTCCCATACAATCATTTTAGCCTCAGTCCAACAAATGATAAAGCTGAGAGATCCCACTCGTTTGAGGAGCGGGGGTTTCGGGATTCGGATCAAGGTTGGCATGTGTACCAGTATCAGAGGAGTCGACATGCAACATGGAGGAAGCATTTTATTTATAACTTATAGGTTGTAGCCGATAAATTCAAATGGACGACTCGCTCTCATGAATTGAAGAATCGTCATTCGCAGAGAGCAATTGGATGACTAATTTGTTGAAATCATCTCTGACATCGACATTGACGGAGTGGCCTCCTCTACTCAGAAGACGCACTCCAACATCATTTCGTTGATTCTGAATCTCAAGTGCTGGTCTCGAATCAATGAACGATTTACTCCCATAGATGAACGTCGTTTTGATGTCGTCGTCCATTCCACAGAATCTGTACAATTTTTTTGTTTTCTTTTTTTTCCTAATTATTGCCAAATTCCAAATTCAAGTATCTACCTTTTGCACATTGGTCTTTTCGCGAATCCATTATGAAATATCAGATTCATGTATATGTATTCGCCACTGGGATATCGACTGTTACAGAGTGCAATATACTTGTAGAAATCATCATTCCATTTCTTGCCCTCCTTATGGTACTTTTCACGCATATCAGGACGAACTGCGGCCATTAATCGAGGTGCTCAAAGAGATCTCTTCCATGGAGAAGTCGTATGGATATCGCATTTACACGAATTCTCCCGCAATTCTTTCCTGTCGGCAGAAAAAAGGTCGAATGGACAGGTTAGACTCACCAAACGGACCGGCACAACGAAGAAGGAAGAAGGGAGAGAAGTAGGGTGTAATACGACCCATTGCTTGCATGTACCCTTGTGGCTCTACCTGTATTAATCTGTTTGAAATGTTGCAAGGGTTGATCAACCTGCTTCGTCGTCAGATTTGGCTTCTCATTGAATCCCCATGCCTCAAGAAGGATGAGATGAATTACTCGATTAGGATGTTCAAGAGCATAGGACGCGGCGAAGAATGCTCCTGAGTTGTAAGAGCATTCAATTATTTGGATTTCAGTGATAAACGTACCGAATGAGTGAGCGATAATGTACATTCTTTCTAATTTCATTTCCCTTCTCCAATCTTCGAAACACGAGACCATCTCCAATTCTGCGATCGTCTCGTCTGATGAGAAATCGGGACGATCCGAGAGGCCGAAACCTGAAAAGATTCTTATTTCAAGGCACAACTTGTTCATTCACCAGGAATATCGAAACAATGAACATCATGTTCTTGTGATAGTTCTTCAATGTTTGGCACCCAATAGGCAACTGCCGATGCGAAACCATGAATGAGAACTATTGGGGAATTCCCTTGGTCGATCTTCGCTTTGAATGAAAGAGTGTGGATCGAGCAATGACAATGTCGGACCTAAACGATGTACATCTTTCGAATGCACTGAAAATAAAGAAACGTACCTTGACGTTCCTTTCAATAGGTTCGAGATCGAAATGATTAAAAATATTAGTCTCGAGCGTTTTTATACGATCTTCTGTTGTCTTGGGTTGGCTCATGATTTCTGAAAATGTTGGGTGAGTGGTACGTAACAAATAAGTTCTGAGATAGAGAGTTTATAATACGAAAGGAACTTTGCAAGTGTCAGAAAATTGGAGATGTGAATGATTATGGCGGCTTGTGCAAGAGATCAAGACACAAACGAGCGGTGCATCGCAATCATGAAAGCAAGAGATAAAGAGTAAACAAGCGGTTCAAGAAAGGGAGGACAGTTATCAGGTGACGAGGGAAAGGTTTGATAGACATGCGAGGACAAGAATGATAACAAGGCTGAGGGAAGGGATGGAGTTGCATACGGTTTTTTTCACTGATCATTCATAATACCATTAGTGTGGTTTGATTTGGAGTTATTTTGTGTTGTGATTGAATCATTGTCATTTGTTTTCAGTATCGCATTGAAATCCATCATGATCAAGCCACTGAATATTTATCTTCACATCAGTTATGCTACATCGAATTAGCCCGATCATTGATAATACACGTATACACATAAAATATCTAAATCAATGGTGAGCAATCGGAAATCATTGTATAATCAATCAACAATTTTTTAAAAAAAAAACTAGTAAAATGATATCTTTCTAGTAAGAGTGATTACGATAGGATGGGAGAAAGAGTACAGATGGACAAGAATGAATCTATTCATTCTCCTTCTCTTCATTGAGAGATTCGATATGTCTCTGGATGGTCCTGCTTTCTTTGTAGTCAACTGCATCCTCACTCATATACTGAATCATCTCAGTACGGATCGTCTCAAAGATTAAAGATCAACTCTTCCTTTCTCACAATCAGAGTGGAGTGAACACCATTTGCCTAATTCAAAAATAATTCAATATTGCAATTGCTCACCTCTTCAAGATTCTCGAGTCTTTCATTTCTCCTAGTTGATTTAATCGCAGCCGCGATTTCATCCATGCATCGATCAAGAAGTGACTGCAATCAATGCATCTATCGTCTACAGTATTCTACCATACCCTCTACCGTTCATATCTCTGTGTGTACCTACTAAACTCATTTCTGTCGTATCCCACCGTAGACTACCGTACCTGTCTCAATTCATTTCTTCCCTTCACTCGTTTATACACATCATAGTGCTTCCGGAGACAATCCATATATTCTCGCATTAGATTCAAATTCCTCATCTTGCTCCTTCAATAGTCAACGGTTAAATTATTATCTATGATACATGTTTCCGGATATTCCATTCAATCCCTAAAATTCCAGAAGACGGATCCTCTATCCTTACCTCGTTACTCTATCCAATTCCCTCCTCAGCTTTCTAGATTCCTTTTCATGTTTCTGTCCCATTGCTGTCTCGTCCACCACTGGAAACGTATTATTACATTGAGATCATAAACTATTTCCTTAGAACGGTGATAAGACAACTCGACCGAAAAAATTCGAATAACGGCAATTCGAATAAGGACTTTTGCTTCTCCATTCTTGTTTTCTTGCAATTATATACCCATTAGGTTTTTCTACTCTGTACGAAACGAAATTGGTAAATAAACATGAGAAAAAAATACTTTCAGAGACGTGTGCGCGCTCGCGAAAATTGTGCGAAATGTCCTTATTCGATTGTGTTTGGTCGAGTTGTCTTATCACCCTTAGTACCTTCCCATAGAGATCAAGAATTGCCAATCCATTGCTAATCCACTCACATTTCCTCGACAGATTCGAATTTCTCGTTATTTCATCTTCCAATTTCTTCTCAACTTCGATATACTCGCGATCATTCATTTGAATCTTCCTATCCTTCTCATCCAATTGCGAGGTCTACAAGATATATCGATTATAAATGGGATTAAATATGAATAAACTGACAAATTCTCGACATTTCTCCTTCCATTGATCCAATGCTTCATCGGCTTCTTCCAACTCTGCCCCACGAGACTGAATAGAACAACGATTTTTACCATGTCACGTCGTCTACGGTGCTCACGCATTTTTTCGTACCAACCGAGTCACATAGGAAATATATAAATATTCCACATTAATGCCTACGTATCCCTCCTACCGTACCCTACCGTACCTCCCACTGTTCCTTGAAGCCGACTGCAGCCTCTTCCAAGACATCCTTCTCTGCCTTCAAAGTGGCCAATGTAGTTCGCATATTCCTGCAATCAATCAATATCTAATCTGAGTACCGTATTCCTTATACCGTAACGTTGATTGATCGCTTACGTCATTTCATGTAGCGCCTTCTTCCTTCCCTCATCAGCTCTAACTGCCTCCTCTTCAATTCTCTTTCTATGTTCATCCATTCTTTCCATTTCTGCTTTCAATTTCCCTATATCTTCATCGCTCTTTGTCTTCTCATCTTCGATTCTTCTCCTATTCTCTTCAATATTCTTTCTCATCATCTCTTCATTCTTCTTATTCCTCTTCTCCATTTCATTCAAAGTCTTCTCTAGATTGATCATTTCTTCATTAATATTCGAGGCCAACGAATCAATCTGTAATTATCTAAAGTTAAAAAATCACCAGAATCATTATGGAGAACTAAATTAACAATACAATTTCAAAGGGGTAGACAACTCACCAATTCCTCGGTTCCCTTTTCTCCTTCCATCTTCTTAAACATTCGAATAATAAAAGCGAGATGATTCTTCGATGACATTGAATGCATCTGAAATATATTGAGAGATTCTCTAATGAGTCATCCATTCGATCACCTCTATTTCATCTAATCTCTTAATGAGAATGGGCAGATAAGTCAAAGTGGGCGGAGCTTCTCTATTATCGATAGATCCTCTAATCACCATACTCTTGCAACAATCGACTGCTCCTCTCACTGAAGCCTCCTGAATGAGAAAGGATCAATACCTACCGTACTCACTCCTCACCTACCGTAGCCTTATCGACAAAGTCCTTGAGTTGAGAGGGGAATAGATCGTAGACTGACTTTCCTTCCGTGTAACGGCCATCCACCGACACTTGCCTTCCTACAGTAACCCTATTCGCTACCGTGGTCACAATACTAACGTACCTGGATAATTCTCAAAATCAGCTAATCGATTCTTCATCGCATTCAATTCTTCATCTTTGGCTGCCCTATCCGCCTCGTATTGATATAATATTTCATCCTTAGCTGCTATATCCGTGTCGTATTGATGTTGAGCATCAGCCTCAAATCAATCAATAATATCAAATTATTACCGTACTCATCTTACTTTGAATGCATAGTACTGATGGGTCAATGCCTCATATTCATGTTGTAAAGTGGTTACTGTAGATAAGGTTTCTATAAGTCTCTTCTCCTGCAAATAATACAGTAAAAAGATAGAAGAAAATGAACAAACCGTTTCTTCCTTTTCCTTCTCAATTCTCTTTATCACTTCTTCATTATCTCTCAATTCCTTATTCATCCATTCCATTCTTCCTTCTTCCTTCTCCTTCTCCCTATCTTCATTCATTCCAACCATTTTATCATTAGCATCCTTGGTCATCTGAGAAAGGAATTTTAACATAATCAAAGATGAAAGATCACCTTTCTCGCTATATCTAATTCATCTTCAAGCTTCTTCTGAGTCTCCCTTCTCCTCTCAACTTCCGCGTTCAATTGATCCATCTTAATAGAATTAATATTATGATTAGAGCTCATTAAAACAATATTTCTGACTTCTTTTCTCATCTTCTTTTCCTCCTCAATCTTCTCATTTAATTCCTCTTTCATCTTGATTCCTTCTCTCTTCTTTTCTTCCAATTCTCCATTCACTCGTCTCAGATTATCGATTGTCATTCTCTGCTCGTGTACCTCAAATTAATCGATAATCAATCAATAATCAATCGATAATCAATCAATAATCCCCTCTTCTACCTTTGTCTTCTCTGCAAGAGTCTCTACCATTTCCTTCTCTCTCACAGCTCTCAAATCCTGAAGAAAATATTGATCAGCAAAGAACATCGATCACAGTATACCTCGTATCTCTTATTGGCCTCGATCAATTCTTCTTCAGTTACCGTATTCTTCCCTTCTAAATCTTTGATCTTCTTCTCGAACCCAAAATCCGCTCGCTTTCTGTGCTTATCGATCGCAGTTGAACCTCCATCTCACCAATCCTGAAAAGAGGAACAATCACTTTCAGCATGGTCATTTTACAATATGGAAGTTAATTTGATGAAAAAAAAGATTCATCAGTGATTTTCATACCACAATACACTAACTAACTAACATCTCCTTTAGTTTATTCATTTCTTTCTCCATTCCTTCATTCTTCACTATCAATTCTTCCTTCATCTTCTTCTCTTCTTCTAATTCCTCGATAATTTGCTCCTTTTCAATCATCTTCCTTCTCTCTTCAATCAATTCCTTCTCCTTCACTTCCACTTCCTCTTTCTGAAGAATTTAAGGGTGGAAACATATCTCGAGCATGGGATTGCTTTCATTGAAACTATTGAAACTCCTCATCAATTTAATCTAGAAGCCGAATCAACAAACATACCATTTCGTCCACTTTCTTCTCCATTTTCTTCATATCTTCCTCCATCATTTCTTCCTTTCTCCTTCTGTCTTCCTTCATCTCTTCTTCCTTCTCCTTCCATAATGCATCATTTCTCTTCATCGCACTCGTTGTTCTTTCCAATATCTGATCCCTCTCAGAAACAATCTTCTGAAATATTAAATAAGATGAGAATATTTGTCTCACATGATGGAGTATCACCTAACGAACTCACATCAAATTTCTCTTGCCATTCTCCTCCCTTCTTCTTCTCTTCATTCAATTCCTCCCTCATCTCTGTCAATTGTCGTCCAATTACTTCCTTTTCTTCTTCCAGTTCTTTCCTCTCTTCTGTCCACTTATCCGATTGTTCCTCCAGCTGTAATATTCGTGTTTCAATCGAAATACAGTAAGTAAAAATGGCTTTCATTTCTTGTTCGTGGGTAATATCTCATTACCTCCTTTGTGCGTAGATTGAGAATGGGTAGATCGAATCTGATAGTTCGTACTTCTTCCTCCAATTCAGATATCTTCGCTCGACTCTCCTACAAATATTTATATAAATATTAGATATAAAAATAAAGAATCTACTATGACTACGGATATCTTGATGGACAACAAAAATGATAATAATGTAACTCACATCCAATTCCTGTCTATTCACCATCGATTCATTCCTCAATTCGTCCAGTTCCTGCTCGCTTATCATCGATTGATTGTGCAATTCATCCATCTTCTGCAAATAAATCATAATTCTCATATTTTATTGTTAAATGCTTACCTCTTTCATCTGCTTGTTCTCTTGACCATTTCGATGACGCTATTGACCGTTTCTGCAAGATTAGAACTCTAACAATACAGACTTCTCAATAATTCGTAGTAGTTCTAGTTCATATGAATGAATGAATGAAGGTATCAATCAGCCAATCAAAGGCATGCTACTTCCAAGTTTCAGAGGTAAATCATAACGTACTATAGTCTATACCAGCGAGACTTTGTGTGCGGAAGGATGATGAATGGGATCTCAATCGAGATTGACGTGCTGCAGGAATCGGAGTGGAGGTGATCATCTCTGATGGGATCGGAGTGGAGGTGATCATCTCTGATGGCTGCAATTTACATCTCTTTCTCTTCATTTTTGTTAATGTTAACATCCAGGCCTGCAGGTAACTGCAATCAGCAGGAATCGATCCAACATTTTCTAATGGATGAAAAAGATAATCAATACTTCGGATGGCAACTTACATTGAAATCCAATCGGGGAGTGGGATGGCCACTGTCGGGATCCTCGTGGTAAGAGAGATCCATTTTGTGATCTGAGAAGACTTTGAATTGAGTAGCGGAAATTGAATCGAACAGAAATCGTCAAATGAATGAATGAGCGAACAATAGATGTATGCAACACACATAAAGAAGATCATTGCCAGAAGGTAAGATCATGGATGGTCAACATTCGTATAAAAATCCCAATGGATCAACTCTTTCTCAATTTCAACTGATTCACACTGTCCGTCGACGCTTCAATCTATCTATTTTTTTAACCGATTCCCAATCTCCAAGTATTTATCTCGGCGATCAAACGCTTCCTCCATCCCATTTCAATGTGGATATCTCATGTAGTGCAGCAAACTTCATCAAACAGTAGTTCAAACTTAAAACGTATGATATGGAAAAATTATCGATCAAGCTTAAAACGTGTGATATTGGCGCATTGCATAATAGCATGTACAGAATACAATAGAAATCGGATTGGTTTACAATCAACAGAAATGGGTAACGAGTAGTGAAACAATAATGAGATCATTGGGTGGATAGAACAGGGAAGGGAAATGGAACGGGAGGGAGAAGGGGGTCGATCACTCCTTATCGTACTCTGAAGAGCATTCGTCTCTGCATACGTTGCTGCAGATCTCCACGTCGGATCAGATTGGCAATCACCTGAATATCATTTCCATTAGATACTATAGCTAGAGACTACGGTAGTTGCAATCAATCGATAATCTTAGACTACGGTAGACCCAATCAATCGATAATCTCAGATACGGTAGGCCGAATCAATCGATAATCTCACCTTTCTCACGAGTTGTTCCGAGTAGTGCTGTCGGGAAACAAAGTCCTGGATGACCACCGACTCACTCACGTGTGTGCCCACTGAGAATCTGCAGAGGAAGAAAATAAAATCAGTTCTCAATCGTACCTACCGTACCCCTTCCCTCCACGTACCTCTTCTTGAGCTGCTTCTCAATTCTCTGAATGCTCTCTGCATCCTCTGCCGATGTGAATCCCTCGATACCCGATAGATTGCCAGTGGCCGCAGCCTCCAGAGTGGACACCCTGATCAATTATCGATTGACTACCGCATCCCCGATCTACCGTACTCACTTGAACAATCGGATGGCCTCTTCGACGTGTCTCTCAACGGCGAAAGGAAGCATTCCATCTTGGCCAAACTCTCACTCATTCTCACAACGGCCTCCAATTGACGAATTGTGATGGGAATGGATGACTTCGCGTTCTTTCCCTTGTTCGCCACTGCAAAAATAGAGATTAATAGAGAACATGGCACTTTGGATAAAAAAATGTGTTTCCCATAGACATCTCGCTAATATCAAACATGGGAAGATGATGAAGATATTGTGTCGGCTACAGACTATTACTACTAGTCCACCTAGATAGTCATGGGTAATATCAAACAAGACAGAGAAATATCAATTAACCCGCTACATGCGACATTCACTGAGCACCTGGAACACCAATTCGCCTAGTCCCTCCTATACATCCTCACAAAAGTCAATCCTTACCTGCATCCTCCTTTCCATCGGGATTCCTCATTCTCACATAATTGTTCACCAGTTTCTTGCATGCTTCGGCAGTCAATCGAGGTGCGCAATGGGCACGAGCGTATGACACGAATTTCTTGAGGAACGAAAGAGTGAGAAGACCGTCCGAGTCGAATACTGCTGTCTGCAAGGAGGAGAATGAGATGATTGCATCATTACTAAGGGTTGTGGCTCATCAGACAATATGATAGAATATTCACGCGTGCTGAATTAGTGCCAGCTCACACATCATGGATTAGTACAAGTCAAGGAACATGAATGCTGCAGGATAGGAATTTTGAAAGATCAAAACTACCTTTTCGTTCTCTACAATATTATATTTTTTCCAACAAAGCCATCCACTCCATCAAGCACTTACAACTGCTACTCACTTCATAGCTCAATTGAAACTCGAATACCCCAGGTAAATATCAAAAGTCAGTCCCATCCCTCCTCACCTCGTCCTTCTCCTTCTCTGCATTCGCATCCGTCTTCGCTGCATTCGATGCCGCCACGTGCACTTCGATCACGTGACGAGCCAGCGTCTGATAATTAATTTTAATTAATAATATTAATTAAAATAAAGCCACTCCTCGATAACCACTTACCGTATCCCTCTTGATGTCGTGAGTGTCCTTCACAATGTAGATCATGTCGAATCGAGAGAGAATCGTCGGCATGAAGTCGAGATTGTCATTACCTGACAGATCGTACCGTAATCTCCATCTACCGTACCCCTCCATCCCTCAATCAATCGATACTCACCCTTCGAGTCATCCCATCTACCGTACACCGAGTTGGCAGCCGCCAGAACGGAGCAACGCGAGTTCAGTGTCGTAGTGATTCCTGCCTGGAACCAATCGATAATTGAAGGGCTACTGTATCCAATAAATCGATACTACCGTACAGTGTTCGAAAAGTATGTCAAAACTGACATGAGGTGCCCGACGAGGTCGGGAAAAAATTAGGTGAGGTGCCCGAAATAGTACCCGAAAAGTTGAATTTCAAGTGCTCTAGCATCTCTCCGTTGCGAAAACTACCGTAATCAAAACCTTTTAATTTTTCGTTGGCGCTAAAATTGCACATGTCAAGTGAGTCGAGGTGCCTTTCTCAGCCATTTCTTGACTATATGGTTAATTCTTTTTTTCAAAAAAAAGTAGAGACTGCCAGACGTTCGATTCAATCTGCCGCATGGTATAAAATTCAAAAATAAATAAACTACGTACATTCAAAGTTTCACAAAAATTGGTCATGTCAGATCACATGTCAAAATCGATACAAGCCAATATAACGAATGTGGCATATGATCCGATATTATCCGATAGGTTTTAGATGAATGTATTCATTATTACACAATGCTAGTAAAGTATATAGGCGGCCAAAATTATTTTCAATTTTTTTAGGGTCGAGGTGCCCGAAAAAATAGGTCGAGGTGCCCGAAAAACAGGTCGAGGTGCCCGACGGCAAAATGCTTTTGACATGACTTTTCGAACACTGCTACCGTACCTTGGCGATCGAGATTGTCTGCTGCTCCATTGCCTCGTGGATGGCCACTCTGTCGTCCTCACGCATCTGGTAGTCAATCGATAGACTACCGTACCCTTCCCTTCTACCGTACCTTATCAAACTCATCGATGCAGACGACTCCTCCATCAGCCAGCACCATCGCACCTCCCTCCATGATGAATGACCTGCAATCAATCGATTATCACCAGCATCTCCTCTTTCAGAGCCTCTCGACATGATCCCTCGTGAATCAGACAAAGCGAGAGATCATTGGATATTGAGAGTGAGACGATCCACTCACTTGGACTGGGGATCCTTGATGACGGATGCAGTGAGACCGGCGGCCGATGAACCCTTGCCAGAGGTGTACACTCCGATCGGAGACACCTCAACAATGGGGATTAGTCAAAACAATAACAACAACAACCCTAATCAAAACAACAATCAAAACAATAGCAACAACAAACCTGCTCGACAAACTTGAGGAGCTGTGACTTGGCCGTTCCGGGATCTCCCAGCAGGAGTACGTTGATATCTCCACGACGAGTGATCCCATCGGGAAGTCTGTACAAGGAATACTGTAGATACTGTATCCATATTCCAGTACTACCATACTCCAATTACCGTACCTCTTTCTGGATCCTCCGAACAGCAGACAGGCGATGGACTTCTTGATATCGACAGATCCGTAGATGGAGGGAGCGATACTCTTGGCGATCAATTCGAATGCATCCGGTCGCTTGGCAATGTCCCTGATCGAAGGAACATGGTGAAGAAGGGTCATTGAAGATTTTTTTGTTTCGTAGTCATGTTGGCTGTGTATGTTTAAAATATAATTGTTTCTCTCTACCAGAGCGTGCATGAATTGAAGGAAATCAAAATGAAAGAAGCCATATATTACTGGTGCAACCAAAATGTTGTGTGTGTTCCCAGATAAGTAAACATCGGTTGAGAAGGTCTGCAGTTATACTACCGTAACTTCTATGCTACCGTACTCACTTGAATGCTCTCTCCATTTCGGGAGTCAGCTGCTGGGTGGCATCACTGCGGCCAACGCCCGATGTCTCCACCTGCATAATTATGATTTGTTTTTTATTTGCATCGTCATCTTCTTACCATCATATCCAATATCATTCAAATGAATATGAAAACACTACGTAACCAATTATCACCAGGGGCAACAGCCACAACTAGGAAGACTAGTGTTTCACTTACATGGATGGATAGTACTCTTAGATAGGGAGTTCTGATGCCCGAGAGTGTCTTGTCCTTCTGCTTCTGATTGTACAATCTCTTGATGGAATACACGCCCACAATCGTCACTCGATTACCAGGAGCGACATTATCCACGAGGTAACTGAAGGGAGGGACAATGAATATTGATTACGCCACTATCATTAAAATACAAGTGTTGTTTCCAGATATACCATAGTGGTGCAAACTGAGTGCACCTGGAAAATTCGAGCAAGTATGACAATACAATTGATTATTTGGATATCAATGCACAGATAATTGGAATACGAGTATTTTACGAAGTTCTGTCATAATAGTGTAACCAGAAAGTGCCTAGTGAGAATCAAAATGAAAATGCATTGTGTAGCGCCAACCATCTAACAACTGAAAATCAATAAACTCCCACCGATCACAGTACAACTGGAGATGACGAGGCATCTCTCCGTGCGGGACGTCCTCAGGATTCTCCTGTAGATATCGATTGGTAATCCCTTAGTGATCGATCGATACCTGTAGTTTGAGTGTCTGGTAGTCGACGCAGATGCACTTGTCGGGTACGATATGGTACGGATCGATGGGACAGCGTTGGAGCTGACCTGCTTGACTCCTGAACAAAGGTGTAAATGATTTTATTCGAAAAGTATTACCCACATTAATTGTCGCTTCGTGAAAGCACCCAACTTTAGAACCAATGTGAAACATAAATTCAGCAACATTTCGAAACTTAGAATTCAGAAGTAAAAAGAGAAACATACGCTCCGCAGACTCTCGGCAGCTGGAATCCGTCCAGTCCCGGACGCAGTTTCATGTCGTTCACTGTGTGACTGCAAATATAAGGATTAATCGATAATCGAATCACTTAAAAAAATAGATAATTTCCCTTAGTTGGTCACTCACCGACAGGTTCTGCATTGCAGACTGACTTGGGTCGCCTTGGCGCGCACTTGTGAAGCAGCGACGATGATACCCGAGACTTTGACTACGTGAGACACTTGGGCTGACTGAAGGAAGAGTGGATTAGAAGGAGGAATTACAAACTTCAAGAACCTCATCAGCAAAAGAAGCGTACGAAGCGAAAAGGGTTATTTTTTCCTTTGCACAGGGAAGATTTGCATCGCATACCTTGACAGTTCTGACGCTAGCCGGGTAATCGTCGAGATTGAGTAGCACTTGAATATCGTGCACCTTCTCTTCTCCCAAAGGACGAGGTTGAGTCAGCTCATCCGCCACTGTCTTCGCCGCCTCTTCCAACTGAGACATTATTGATTAGGCAGAATATAGTTTCCCGAACTGTAGGTTACACAAGATCGATGATTGAAAGTACCAACAGAACGGTTGTGGAGGTAGTTAGGGATTCAATAGACTCACGGCAGGTACGAATCGCAGTGGGTACTTTCTCAGCTTGAGTTCGGCATCCTCGTTGAAGAGCTTGAGATGGGCGAGGTTCACTTCCAACGAGTAATTACCCAGATTGTAGTTGTTCTTCAGCTTCTCACTGCAAATACCAGTTTTAGGATCCATCGTTGAATCCATAACAGTAGTCAAACACAATCAGTAGCATGAAATGCTCAGAAAGCTCGGTAGCACCTATTATTTGAATGAAAGTGAAGAAATGAGCACTGGACTAACCGATAGATCATGCCGAATCCTCCGGTGGAGAATTCTCGGATGAACTTGCGAAGGGTAGTCGTCAACTGTTTGTACTCCTGGACGAGCTCCTGTCCCTCATCGGGAACACCATCGTTAGCGTAGAAGCGATCCTGAATTCCATCGTTGAGGTTAACGTTCAGGGGAAACGAAGGTACGTTCGTACCTGATAGTAAAGGCCGGGATTGTCGAAGTTGGCCATTGCGGATAGTGGAGCGGCTGCAACAAATGAAGATCTCGAAGGAATGGGAACGATGAAACAACGACAATCGATAAAACACTATTAATTTAGCAACAAACACGCTGTGACACCCTCCAATGGAACGACCGGTGGTGTGTTTCGGCCGCCAAGTTGCGCGCGCGGTTGGGAGGCCAATTTGGCGGGAAAATTGGCGCCAATTCAAATTTTTCATTTTTTTTTTACTTTTTCTTTATTTTTGTAATTAATTATCTTATTATGTTCTGTATCTGAAATCGTCAAAAATATGCATGAATATATTATTTTCTTTAAAAATGTATTTTCTTTGTTTTTTGTTATTTATTAAACAGGAATAAACCAATAAAATTTACGAAAAGTCTAAAAAAGCATAAACCGATCAAAAATTAAGTGAAACCTAGTTATCTACCCACAAGCAACGTGGCAAAAAATTGGCGCGAACAAAAATTGTTTTTAAAAAAAGAACTCTTGCACGGATTTGCCTTTAATATGCCTAAGTACGGTAAAAAAGCACACAACTACAGTATCTCGCAATTGTGCGCGCACATGGCGAAAGAGGCAGGGGAGGGGAGAGGCACATCATGACACCGGTCGCCATGTCACACCGTGACAAAGTAAAACGGTACCGTTTTCAAAATTAGCAAGGAAGATGGCGCCAAAATTTGCCGCATTCAAAATGCGCGCGAAAATGAATTTCAAATTGCGTACTTTAAGAGCCTTGATGACAGCTCTATCGATATTTTTATTGGATGAATATTTTTTTCAGAATCTCAGAAATATCATACGCGCAAAAAATGAACAACAATAATGCTCGAATAAAAGAAATTCACTAGTTATAAATCATTAAGTTTGATGTATGACACAAACCAACTTTAGCTTGATTAGTATTACGGTAAGGAAAATCGTCGAAAACTTTCGAATTCTTGAAAAAATCTTCTGGTGACTTTTCGTTGTTTTTATCGATTAACGCGCATTATCACCTAATTTCCGTTGCACTATTATAAGGCCCAAATGTCACTTCTTTCCATGTAGAGATAGAGTACTCCCTTTGCCTCTTGATTGTTGCCTAGTAACCGCTCGATGTATTGATCAATTTTCATTCCTTTTTTCACGTGATCTATTATCGCCTCATTTTAGGAGGCTTGGAGTAAAAAATGTCGTCTCGACGAGGCAGAATTGATTTGGACGATGGACGGAGAAAGGATAGAGATCGCGATTCGCGGGACAAGAAGAGAAGGTTCGTTCTTTCGAAAACATTTGTACTCGAGTCGAATGCGTTCGAAAATCTGCACTTTTGATTAGAAACAAACAAATTGAACACTTTTTCAAGGCCTTTTCGAATAGTTTCACATAATCTTCGAAAGTTGGCGAATATCCTTCCCTTGCCTTTAAAAAAGAAACTATAAATATCCTTTCTCAGATCCCGTTCACGCTCTCGCTCACGATCTCCATTATGAAGGCTGAAGTGAAACCACCCGTTCAGGTTTGATACTTTCCAAATGAGACATACAACCATAGGTGCCCAGGAGCGTGCCCGGGGGGTGCCCATACGGTATGGGCATCCCCCTACCCATGTATAGGGGATACATGGTCCATAATGGGTTGTTAGGTCATGGTTGGTCAAGACCAAGTACCATCCCAATCGGTCCTACAGTACCCCTAGTTACCGGATATGGCAATCACACCTACCAACCCATGTTGGACCATGTAGCGGAGCGTGTCCAGGAGGTTCCCATGCGTATGGGCACCCCCCGGACACGCTCCACGGGCACCTATGCATACAACTGTCAACATTTATCAACAGCATTCTACAATTTAATATATTTTAGATGGAGCGCAACCCACTTAACGGCCAGATCTACTCGAAGCGATACTGGGACATTTACGAGAAGCGTATTCAGGTATTCTTTTTCCTTTACACACTTCACATCTATGACAAGAAACCTAAACTTACCAACTCTTCAACAATTATCAACTTATGTCGAATAACTCTTCTTGAGATGCATCAAAGTGTTAAATTATGGAACTATAAACATAATTAATAATTAATTAATTAATATTTAGCTTCCCGTACACGAGTACAAGGCGAAGTTCATGGAGTATCTGGATAAGAATCAGTGTATGACACTCGTGGGAGAGACCGGATCGGGAAAGACCACACAGATTCCCCAATGGGCTGTCGAATATGTGAGAAGAGAAAGCCTCAGGACTGGCATGAAGTGAGTATTAGACCATCCGCCAATTTATCGATTCTTCATCAATTACCGTAATCCGTTTCCCTTTCAGGAAGCTGGTTGCGTGCACACAGCCTCGTCGAGTGGCAGCCATGTCCGTGGCAACGCGTGTCGCTGAGGAAATGGACGTCCAGCTAGGACAGGAGGTACGGTAGGGATCAAGCAGTCGATCGAGGATTGAGTATTCAGAATACAGTAATCCATATTCCAGGTGGGATACTCGATCCGTTTCGAGGACTGCGTCAGTCAGCAAACACTGCTGAAATACTGCACTGACGGTGAGTGATTACCGTATCTCATGGATTACAGTAATCCTTCCCATCTTGAGGTATGCTTCTGCGTGAGGCGATGAATTGTCCTCTTCTTGATAACTATGGAGTGATCATTCTGGACGAGGCTCACGAGAGAACTCTTGCTACCGATATTCTTATGGGACTGATCAAGGTGAGCGAACGTTTCTGCATTCTGGCCAGTGGGTGTGCGGTTTCAAGTATATGATAAGTTTCATAAATGTTGAAATTTTAGATTATATCTTGAGCAATTTGAGCAGTACAATATCGTTTTGATCAATAACTAATCACGTTTCCCTATTCCAGGAGATCGTTCGTCAACGAAAGGACATCAAGATCGTTGTGATGAGTGCTACTCTTGATTCGGGCAAATTCCAGAATTATTTCGAGCATTGTCCCCTCATGACAGTACCCGGAAGAACCTTCCCCGTAGAGATCTTCGTATGTTATTATTATTATTATTTTGATTAATTCAGTAATTGTTTTAAAAAGTATAATGTTGTATTTTGTAGTTCACGCCCGAGCCCGAGAAGGATTACCTCGAGGCGGCCATCAGAACCGTCATTCAGATCCATTGCTGCGAAGAGACGGAGGTACGGTAGAAGGAGGGAAGGGAGGGGATCGAGAACTGAGTTTTAATCTAATGAATGTTTGTGCAGGGCGATATTCTACTCTTCCTCACTGGTCAGGAGGAGATCGAGGAGGCATGTAAAAAGATCAAGAGACAGGTCAGATTTGAGGGTTCTTTATGGTCGAGTGATTGGGGTTTCGCACTATATACGTCCACTAGTTTTGTACTTTCTCATTGATAATGTTGCGACCACTGGTGAGCTTTGATGTCCTAGTTTACCGGGGATCCGCAAAAGGTCCGGTCCGGCCATCCGCAGTGGCAAAAATTTGCAATTTAATGCTGTGTTATGCATCTAGTGTTATTGGGGATGTGAGTGAACTTTTTCAGAATGCGACTTGGCGGATCGAAAGGTAATCGGAACGACTAGGAAATGGCAAAAATTGAGAATTTTTAAATACGTCTAAACATGTTTTTCACGACCGTTCCTAGTGTGTTCCTAATTCAGCAACTAGGAACACACTAGGAACTGAGCTGTATCTCTGCGAATTCTCGATGAATTTGGCTAAAAATTTTTTTTACAGTGTTTCGGTGATATGTAGAACAGTTCTGCCAAGTCGCATTTCAACTTTTCGAGTTCCTTCGATATGTACTGGAGTCGTGAATTTCGTCAATATTGCAGTTTTTCCGAACTTTGAATGGTCATAACTATCTTCAAAATCAATATTTTTTCTTGTTCTTTGCACTGATGAGTTGCTATTGACCAGCTAAACAAATCCGCCAAGTCGCATTTTGAACTTTATTTTTGGATCACTCATCAGTGATGGACCAGAATCTCGACTTGACATCGATCAAGAAATTTCCAAATGCGACTTGGCGGATTTGTTTAGCTGGTCAATAGCAACTCATAAGTGCAAAGAACAAGGAAAAATATTGATTTTGAAGATAGTTATGACCATTCAAAGTTCGGAAAAAATGCAATAATGACGAAATTCACGACTCCAGTACATATCGAAGGAACTCGAAAAGTTGAAATGCGACTTGGCAGAACTGTTCTACATATCACCGAGACACTGTAAAAAAATTTTTTAGCCAAATTTATCGAGAATTCGCAGAGATACAGCTCAGTTCCTAGTGTGTTCCTAGTTGCTGAATTAGGAACACACTAGGAACGGTCGTGAAAAACATGTTTAGACATATTTAAAAATTCTCAATTTTTGGCATTTCCTAGTCGTACCGATTACCTTTCGATCCGCCAAGTCGCATTCTGAAAAAGTTCACTCACATCCTCAATATCACTAGGTGCACAACCCTGCATACAATTATAATACAGTTTGTCAATTTTGCACACCTTCGAACTAAAAGGTGTCGAACTAAGGCCGACACTATCTTACAGGGTTGCAGATTCCAATTCGAGTCACTCGCATCACCCCCTCCCGGAAGAATTATGTTTATCAGTGTTGGGCGACCCCACCAACTTTGGTGTGCACCCACGCGATTGGACCCGCGCAAACCCGAAAATTAGTCGAAAACTATCGAATTTTCACATTTGAAAACCCGGACATCCCCTCTTGTATCGTGGGCAACTTCATTTTTCTGGAATTAGCGCGGTCGGTTATGCTTGCTTTGAAATTTACGTAATATTCCGCCACGCTTACGGCTTACGAGATACAGAAAAGTGGTGCCATGCAGCATGGTTGCAGCACGGCTGCATGGAATGAGTTAGAGCAAAATGAAGTTGCCCACGATGATCACCACCCTCGAGAACCTTACCCTCACTTTTTTGAAAAATCACTGTGCCGATTGTCCGAAAAATCAAAAAAAAATTTTGAAAAATCACTGTGCCGATTCTTACGCGAACGGGCTCATAAAAACATTTTTATTGCGCGACAGATTACCATACTTACGAGACAAACGTGCACGGCTCAAAAATACCGTGTATGTCGTGTAAATGTCGTGTATAGTTATTGGATACCGGCGCGAAGCGCCGAAATTTTTTTAATAAAAATAATATCATTTAGATCTATGTCATTTTTTAATAAAAATTTTTTTTATTAAAATCCACTCCGCTGATCCGCAATCGGGTATCCCGCTAATCCGCAAAACAAAAAGCTAGGACATCATTAGCTCACCAGTGGTTGCGACGAATTATGAAAACATTTATATTTGGTGTTTCGTGTATTTTCCCTCACAATTCGACCGATGTTTCGCGATTGGTACTTTTTCCCCTCCTTTCCATCCTAAAATTTTATCATTTAGATCTATGTCATTTTTCAGATCGACGATCTCGGTCCAGATGTGGGTGAATTGAAGTGTATTCCACTCTACTCGACCCTTCCTCCTGCACAACAGCAGAGAATCTTCGAAGCCGCCCCTCCTAACAAGCCCAATGGAGCCATCGGTTAGTTTTTATTTATTTGATGGCGGAGATCAATGTATCATTGGTAAATATTGCTGGCTCTGGGTAATATAGGAATGTTGAAACATGTGATTTGCTGGTCTGGCTCTTTCGATGCATGTTTATTTTTTGTTTATCGAAGGAATCAATAGCTATATCGCCATGCATTGAATTCAATAGATAATATGTTAAACATGAAACACGGAAATCCCTAGGCTGAATTATAGAATCATTTAATCGGACTGAAAATCCTTATATTAGCCTAATAATGAATGCGTTCTTGTCAGGTCGTAAGTGTGTCATCTCAACGAATATCGCTGAGACATCTCTCACCATCGACGGAGTTGTATTCGTCGTTGATCCCGGATTCTCCAAGCAGAAGGTGAGTGAAGGAGACGATTGTTTTTTCCTTCGAACGATGATATTCCTCTAAAAAGATCGTTTGAATAGTGACTGAGAACTTGCAAATATTGTTAAATCACATAGGAACTTTTTCCCACGTTACTGGTAGGATAGCGGTTGCACGCTTTCTTTAGAATGCGAAAAGACTGTCATTTGGAATGGTGCGATGTGCTATTGGATAAAAATCTTTTTTTTTCTGATCTCTTTCAATTTTCCCGAGAGCTATTATGTGATAGGAATAATTGTGCTTGCACGGTTTAGGGGTTGCAGCGCTTGCCGTAGTTTGCTTGTTATTGAATATTCTCAATCGCGCCTCCAGTCTCGATCTCCAACAATAACCACCTATCCTCTTCCTCTTCCAGGTGTACAATCCTCGTATTCGTGTGGAGTCCCTTCTCGTGTGTCCTATCTCGAAGGCATCGGCTATGCAGAGAGCAGGAAGAGCTGGAAGAACCAAACCAGGTAAGGAAGATGCAACTTGATCTTTGATCTCTATGATCTCGTATTGTTTTTTTCTTACCAGGAGGCACAGAGAAATTGATATATCTTGCTTTCATCTTGCTTTGAGAACCCTATGAAACAGTGATGAACTAGGTATAACTGAAAGTCGAATGTGTAATTGCAGGGAAGACGTTCCGTCTGTACACTGAGAAGGCGTACTCGAATGAGATGCAGGACAACACTTATCCCGAGATTCTGAGGTGACCATTTTATTCCATTTAATATTAGTTGTTTTTGAATCGACGTTCGCATCGTAACAATAGTTCATGTTCGTGTAAGCTTTCAATAGGTTAGTGCAACCTCTATCAACCTAGTTGACTTAGTTCGAATTTGATTATTTTTGTATCTGGCGACACTTACCTTTTGTAAGATCAGTGCTTCTTCAATCAACCGGGGCACAAATTTAAATTATTCTTTCAGATCTAATCTGGGTACGGTGGTTCTACAGCTGAAGAAGTTGGGTATCGACGATCTCGTTCACTTTGATTTCATGGATCCGCCCGCTCCCGAGACACTCATGAGGGCACTCGAACTACTCAATTATCTAGCTGCTATCAATGATGAGGTACGGTAGACGGATTACGGTAAGCTAATCGATCTCCTTTGTTCAGGGAGAGCTGACGGAGCTTGGATCTCTGATGGCTGAATTCCCTCTGGATCCTCAATTGGCGAAGATGTTGATTGCATCGACGGAATTGAACTGTTCCAATGAGATGTTGTCCATTACAGCCATGCTGTCGGGTGAGTAGTATTCTGCTTATTTTTCTAGCAAGAGTAATGTAATGTGGGATCCTATAAGGGGCTATGTAACTTAAATTTTTATTGTGACACTAACAAGCAGTATGGTGCTTCATGAGTATCATTAGTAAGTGAGAAGAACCTAACAGTTAATGAGTCTGAGCTCTGCTTTCAAAAAATTCCAAATATTATTGTTTTCAGTGCCTCAAGTGTTCATGCGTCCAAACGAGGCGAAGAAGGAGGCAGACGAAGCGAAGGCGAGATTCGCCCATATCGATGGAGATCATCTCACTCTACTCAATGTATATCATGCATTCAAACAGAGTATGTCAAACACGATTATACCTTGTGTTCTCTACACGAAATACCTGGACACTTGTGTTTCAAGGGATATATTAGTTGGTAGAGAATGAAAGGGATCCGATTTTGTGCAGTGGCATAATTCATCAATATTTCACCTTGAATTTTCAGACCAGGAGGATCCCCAGTGGTGCTACACGAACTTCGTGAACTATCGCACATTGAAGAACGCTGATAATGTGAGACAACAACTGGCAAGGATCATGGACAAATACAATCTCAGAAGGGTCAGTGAGGGGAAAAAAGAGAACTTGATGGGAGAGGTGAGGTCGTAGATCATATTTGAGTTTGTATGGGTGTATTATCACTGAATGGTTGGGATATAGGTTTATGCTTGTGGTGTAGATACTGAATACTGAACTTGGCTAAATGACATTATGGATTGAACGATGTTGAGGTTTTAGGATATGAGCGAAACACATATGTTGCAGGAGGCAATATTATTTTTGCACGCATTTGTTATTCAAGGCTTTTTCCGTCCATCAAATATTTTTTTCAATCGTATGGTTATAGAACATGAGTGAAACAGTAACATTACAGGTGTCCACTGACTTCAAGAGCAAGGACTACTACATCAATATTAGGAAAGCACTCGTTACGGGATTCTTCATGCAGGTTTGATATTCATTTTTTCTATTTGTCCTTGTCATATTCGACATTTTGTAAACCTGGCACAGTGAAGTTGCACTGATCCCATACAGGGCATAGATATCACATTTTTCAATTAATCGTCTTTTCCGTCAACCAATAATCCTTTCTCAGGTTGCTCATCTGGAGCGTTCTGGTCACTATCTGACAGTGAAGGACAATCAGATCGTTAATCTCCATCCATCGACCGTACTCGATCACAAACCAGAATGGGCACTCTACAATGAATTCGTCCTTACCACGAAGAACTTCATCCGCACTGTCACTGATGTCCGACCCGAATGGTGAGTACGGTACTAGACAGGGATACGGTAGCCCCCTCCCCCATCCTGCGCTCGGTTCAATAAAATCGTCCTTCTATTCTCGAAATCACTGGTCGTTGGCTGGGCCGTTCAATAAAATAGAGTGGATTTATGGTAGGGGGTGAATTACATTGATAGGTTTCCTTCCCATTCCTCTCCTCTTCTTCTTCCCACTCTCTCGCTCTCGCTCTACTCTCGATTTGATGCTAAAAAGCGACAGAGGGTTCGAGGGAAGCGCGCGCCAAATTGGTCTCCCCCTCCCATTCCATCCCTCCTTTCTATCTCTAGACTCTCTTCACTCTCTCACATCGTCTTCATTTCATCACATACGCGTGAGATATCTCGATGGATTATATCTGAGAAGAGAGGGAGGAGAAATGGGTTGTCTACTCCATCTTAGCCGTCGAGAACTCTCTTTCGATACAGTCTCTCTCTCTCTCTTCCGATCTACCTATCACTCCCCTTTTCCTTTTCCCACATGACCTCTTATCATAGAAAGTGATTCGAAAATTGGCGAGTGAGCGGGGAGGGATCAGGAATGGAGAGAGCATCAAAAAACGAGCAAGGGGGGATACCACTCTACTCCCTTCACTTTGCATGACCAGGCGGAAGCGGGTTGCGAGGGTGGATGATTAGGAGAGGAAGAGTGGGAATTAATGATTGTAACGGGTAGGCGAATATAAAAAATTAAACAAATTCAATAGCAATCAGAAAGATGCCATAAACAATTATGTTTCGGGAGTGGTTCATGACTGGAGGAGACTGTGGGGTAAATAATTAATCGGTTAATAATGAGAAAAAACAAGAAGCATCTCATCAATTGATTCCCATTGCAGGTTGCTGCAGATAGCTCCTCAATACTTCGATCTCGATAATTTCCCCGAGGGAGACACAAAGAGGAAGCTCGCCTATGTCGCCAGCAGTCTCCAGTCAACGGGAGGAATGAGGAGATAGAGACTACCGTAATCCCCACGCGACCTACCGTACCCTTCTCCTCTTCACTACAGTAATCCGTATTTGTACTCAACTATCGCCCATTCCACTCTGTGATTTCACCTGTTTCCGTCCATTTAGCATCGGCGATTTTCACTCCCCATGCAAACTGATCTATCTCATAGTTATCCCTCTCCGTCCTTTCCCTTTCTCCTTTCTCCCCTCCCTTCATCCGTCTAAATTACTTGCTCGTTGTTACACGACTGTCACTCATTCGATTGTCGACTTCTCTCTTCCTCTCTCCTCAAGGATTCCCCTCCCCCACCCTCACCCCTTCCATGGATGGGAGGGAATCCCCAGTCTAGAGTGGTAGTCGACACTAAACTCCGATAGTGGGTTAGTCACAATTGTTAACTCTCTCAAATCGTCTCATTGTATTTCGTAATTTACACGTTCGATTGTCTCACATACATAGATCGCTGCTTTATTTGTCGTTTCAACTTCTCCATGTTTCAACCCTGAAAAAGATCACCGTATAATGTCGAATAAGTAAACATGTTTATCGGTTGGATGGCCAAATGTGATTGGTATACGGTAATCCAATTCTGCCTCGATCAATCATATCTGAATGACGAATAGTCTCTTCTATCGAGTAGGCGCACTCAATTGGAGATGGTCCCGTCCAGCCATTTTGTCCCTCTCTCTCTCGATAGTTCGCACTCTTTTTCTCCCTCTCACTTCCATCTATTTCGGCCTTGAATATACCATTTGGGATTCGCACGCTCTACATTCACCATACTCTTTCGAAGGCTAGAGAACAGTAGAGAGTAAGGGAAGAGAAGAGGGTCCAGAGTGGAATTACGGAAGTCTGTTGGTTGAGATCTCGTGGGTCTTCTTCCTATCAAGAGAAGAGATAAGGAGACGGGAATACCCCCTACCAGAAAACAAGTTGTTTTCCTGCCCTTTGCTCAAGTGACTACTTTCTCTCTATGTACCCCTCCATCCTTCCCTCCTGCTCTCCCTTCTTCCCTCCTTCCCTCTCCCACTTTCAATACTCAGCTGATTTCTATACTCTCGCATTGGTCTTTTACCTGGATGGTTTACGAACTAATGGTTTTGTACCGTCAGATCGACTGTGAGTTGTAGAAGAGATTCGTCATTGAAGCTCACAATCGTTCCCTGTTTGTGCAAACTTGAGAGACTTTCCATTCTTCAGTCATTCATGGCCTACGATAAAAACTAGAAATATAAGAAGCCATCACCTCCCCTCTAAACTTTCGTCTCAGGTGATTTATCAGAGTGCTCAACCTCTCACTTTTTCTGTATCCGCCGCCCATCTCATTCATTCTTCACGTTGGTTTTCACATTTCACATTTTCTGAGCCATTGTCTGATTCTCTTCAACCTGCACGCTCTCTCGTTGTGTCTGACTAGCGCAAAGTTGAGAACGATAATCTTCCCCTATATCTGAAAATGAGATTCGATCTCACTGTCATTATCCCGATTGATCTACCAATGAGTATATCATTTTTATCTATGCCTCCCTCCAATCGGCTACACTGTGTAGCAGAGATTGGTCACAGTAAGCTGTGAGTGACTTGACTCATCGGTTTACGGTATCGAGATTATCGGTTCGGTGAGGCATTCCTCTGCGGGACCCAAATCATCGCGTCCAAGTTACGATCAATAAAAAGTCGAAGTCGGTGCAAGCGATAGATAGAGTGATAAGGGATCGAGAATGAGTGCTAGATGGGTGCATTGAGAATGGTCACTTTACAGAGTGGATCAAGGTTGGATGAGGAAGTGAAGATCCAATCGAGATTGACCCATGGGCAGTAGGAGGATAGAGACAAGAGTGAAGGATGCAAATGGGAAGATCAAGCTACTTCCTCATTCCATTATCATAACGAGATTATAATATCTTTGTTTCACTGTCTGTCGTCCAACAAACCAAATTGATGGTTTCCTTATTGCATATCGTAATAGATCTTCACTCTTTCTGAGATGTCTTGGATAGAAGCTATCTGATATCTATCTAGGAATTCATCACATATGCAAATGGTGAGCATTCTGTCTCCTCTCCTTCACTCATATTCTATTCCCGTCGTATTTCCGTTTCACATCCCCTCCCTCCTTCCCCTCCTTTCCACCCTCTCCCTTTCATCCTTGCCCGCCTTCTGGATCCACCTCCTCCGAGCGGGAGGAGAGACAGACTCTCTCTATTTCTCATGCTATCTCGTTGTGTCTGACTGGTGATAGAGTGTGTAGAATGAAGAGATCACTTGGTGGGAGGAGGAGGTCTCTCTGCCCCTCCCCTCCCTCCTTCTTCTCCCTCTTCTCTCTCTCAATCGCTAAGCGCGCCGCGCTTTCCCTACCCTCTCTTCTCTCCCTCTGACTGGCAGTGCACTGAACATTCTCATTCAGTCAGGGAAGAGCCATTTCGCAGTGTGAGAGACGGAATTTTAACCTAGGTGCTTAGTAGTCTATGCCTCCCCCTTCCATCTCCCTTCCCAAGGGACAGAAAGACGTTTACCATGGATCTTCCAGTAGGGAAAAGATGGACGTCTTCTAGAAGGGTCCATTTTAGTCGCCTCTTCGAGAGAGACGGCAAAGGGGCTTACGCTCCATTCTATCTAGGGTTCCCTCATTCAGGCCATTCCGCCTATTCAGGCGCACGAGCGCGGTGCAATGGCCTGAATAGGCGCACGAATGAGAGCGCGCCTGCCAGGCGCAATTCCTTTGTTTGCGCCTGTAGGCCAAACGGTTGAATTTCCTTTGAAACCTATCCCATTTTCAATTGAAAATCACATCATTCTCAGTCGAATCGACGAGCGCTCGGCGGCGCACCGCTCAAGATTGTGGAGAATGGGCGGAATAGGCGGCCTAGGCGCGCCTGCGAGTTTTCCTTTGTTCGCGAGCAGGCGAATTAGGCATTATTCATCCAACCCATTTCACTCTCAGGCGGCCTAGGCGCCCGCCTATTTCTGAACCCTAATTCTATCCCTCACATCTTCCTATCTCTCCCCCTGTACCCTCCCCGTTTCGTATGATATCTCGCTATGGATGTCCGACAGTGAAATGAGAAGGTGTTCGACCACCTTGTGTCCCTCTCCCCTTTCTGAAGGCTGTGGTGGGTTCTAGGTTGCGTGTCAGTCTGAGCAAGTTGTCGATTGCAAGTGATGACGCAATCTGTCGATCAGTTGATTTGACGTTTGATCCTCTCTCTGACTCTCTCTTGATTGTAGTCGATCGTCATTTCATTCTCATGACCTCTCACTTCCCAAATCCCCCTCACAATCTGTCAATCTCACACAGACGAATCTGACGAATCTTTCGGACTAAAAGTGTCTGACTCTCTTCATTCTCCCTTATCTCTCATTCTCTCTGACCAATGAGATAGCCCATGGGATGGAGATGCACTTTCGTGTCTGGAATGAGATAGGAATGGAGGGGAGATTCCTCCCTGTGGAATGACGCCGCGACGTCTCAATTTCGACAGGGCGATAGCAGGATCGCGGTTTCACTCTCAATCTTCCCTCCAAACCCGTGACAGGAGATGGTTCCACCCCCTGATCTCCTTCGTGGTCTGACAGTAGAGATTTCCCTCATCCCATGGTCACAAGCACCGCCCCCTTTCCATTCCCCTTCTTCGATTGTCTCCATTTCATGTAAATCATCCCGCCCCATTTCGTGTACATTCGAAATAATCCGCAGCACGAGAGGCGTGACCATGCAAAAAATGACTAGCTAGCCTCTTTTTTTTTGTCTTTCCCCTGCCTATTCTTCGTCTTCTTCCCTTCCTCTACCTCCTCTTTCACCATTCTTCTCTTCGATAGCATTTACGCTGTCACTTTTTATATCCGTAGTCAGCTGATTCCCCCCCCCCCCCCATTCCTTCTGAAAAGAAAGCCAATTCCGTCGTCTCCTTTCTCTGAAATGTTCCTATTCTTTCGTCTCCCATTTCTAAGCCCATTCCACTCCCTGTTTCGTCAGTCGCCTGTTGTAATCGATACTACCGTATTCCTACCGTATCCCTCTTCGCAGCGCCAAGACGGGCTATCTTATGCAATTCGGTCGTGACATGGCGCGGGACGCCCTCAAAACGATAATAGACAAGTTCCGATTCGTTCCCTCCTCCCGTCCCCCTCCCGCAAGGATGACTACGGTAATGACGAGACGGAGCAGAAGTGCAGGTACGGTAGGGGAGTACGGTAGAAGAAGGGTACTGTAAGGGAGGGATTACGGTAGGTTGATAGGGCACGTAAGTGGTAGTGGGGATAAGGACAGGATAAGAAGTGCATACTGGGGCCAATTTCATTTTCTTGTCGATTCCCGTCGTTCGACTAATCGTTTCCCCTCGCGAATCAATGAGGATTAGAGTGGAAAGTGAGACGGGAAGGAATCACGCTACTCCTCAGGGATTCCAACGGATATTCTCTATTTCGGGTGTTCACTTCTTAACTCTTTTCCTTCTGAATTCAGTGACGTAGGTCTAAAAAGGGTTCGTTTTGTGTGTAACGAGAGCATCTCTGCAAGATATGAATAGACGAACACTCGCAAAGTGAAAGTGAGAGAGTAAATATTGGCTGTTCCCTCTTCCTCTTTCGTTCTCTGTCTCATCCCTTTCTCTATCGAGTGAGGGAAAGAAGGGACGGTAGAAAAGTGACTGTGTGGTCTAGAAGAGAAGAGAGAAGTGTTCGCTATGTCTAGGGGAGAACTGATGAAATGAGAGGGAGATGCTTATGAATAGACTAGAAGAAGAAAGGAAAGGGAAGGGTGGCAATGGGTGGGGAGAAATAGAACAGCTGCCGACTATCGAGAAGTGAAGGAAAGAATGAATGGGAGGTCAAAGGGAAGGAGAATATTGATTGGGAAGAGCAAGAAGGTGTTTCAGTGCCCTTTCGAGTAGTTGATTAGGATTGATGAACACTCGAAATGAAGGTGGACTCTTGAGAGAGATCTTGAAACATAATCGAGTTGACCTTTTCTTGCTTCGGAAATTGAATCAAGGAGGGGTATCGAGTCATGCCTAGGAAGGGGGAGTATCTGATATATTTCGGGCCGTATAATCAATGGCTATCTGATAAGGTCATTTCATTGCAGGAGACCTGGAGGGTCCTCAGTACGAGTTAATCCAGCCAGGACCCGCGAATGGCGGACACGTCGAGAAGGCGGTGAGTGAGGGAAATGGAGATCGGCCTGGTTAATCTCATGGAATATTAGGATATATTCTCGGATCTTCGTCTTTTCGAGGAGTTTTGTAGTAGATTCATAGAAAGAGAGCACGGGATATCCGTAACCATGATTCCGGGAAATTCTTGCCCAATTTCACCGTGGTTTCCTCTCCCGTTCTTCGCTTCCCCTCGGGGAGATCAGACACATTAGAAAACGAGAAGGCGGTGGTTTTTGCAGTGTCTGGCAAGGCTGATGGGAAGGGAGACGGGATAATGGCCCGAGTGAAGGGAGAAATGAGGGGTTTTGCTGCCACAAATGGTCCGTTGAGCTCCCCATTGCACTTGGAGGAGATTGAATGGTGATAGAGAAGAGTACGGGCGAGCGGGGGTGAGAAAGACCCCGGGGAATACGGTAAATTTAGAAGGTTGAGTCAGAAGTGATGAGAAGGTGAATTGTGGTTTCGCGAACGGTAGATGATGTGGGATTTTGCTTGAAGGCAATTAAGTGTTCTCATATACCAGGTAAATAATGAATTCATTGTTTTACTGGAGGCAATAATTATCACATGTGCCTTGCTCATTCTATCATTGGTCTCTCTGGTCTCTTCATTCAGGGCGTGGGAAATCACAACGAATTGCAGTTTGATATAGTACGTGAGAATGATTGACAGAAGGGATGGGAAACGGTTTGGACTACGGTAATCACGAGATGCCCTCCTCCCTTACCGGTCGAGATTACTCGAGTAGTGAGACTGTCAATCAAGGGATCAGCACTCTCTCCATTCCCCATTTTCTCTAGCCAATCAGACAGTACAAGAGAGAGTGCGGAATGAAGAGAGACAGAGAAAGGGAGAATTGTTTTCACGGTGACGTGCCTGCCCGTCACCTATCATTTATCACAGCAACAGCCAAACCACATTACGATCTGAGAAGAAGCGATGAAGCGGAGAAGAATGATGGAAAAAGTGGGAGATGGAGGTTTCACGTGGGAGGGAAGAACGGGGGATATGGTGGTTGGGTAATGCATCGGCAATACGTGGTATAAAACATGATTATAAATTACAATTAATAATAATAATAATACAGGAGGGCCTTCCGGCGCATCCGGACGATTCGGACCGTATACCCGTTGAGTTCCTGTCCAAGGTAAGCACTTCACCCTGATATTCGTTCATAGATTTATGATACTTGTGAGGTCTGGGTTGCAGATTGGGGTTATCCTTGCAGGGTGATGAAAGTTGTCAGTAATTGAAGAGGTGAGGGCGAAAAAAACATGTGCTCGTAGAAAAGGGTAGTAGGTGAATACTAGAGGATATTGGTGTGGAGTATGAAGTCCGATCCATCATTGTGCTCCAGAGTCTGGAAATACTCATATAATGGAAAGAAAGAGTGCATTACAGGAGAACAAGGACGGTGCTCGAATGCGCATTCTCAATCCACACTCATTTGCAGCGAAAGAGACGAAGAAGAGAGGAGAGGATACTGAGGTGAGGAGGATTTTCGCCCCTATTTTTCGATGGAAATTGGACAAAATAGACACGGAGCTCCTGTTTTTACAAGAAAAATTTGAGAATAGTGCAAGTTAAACTGATACCTGATGGGCATTGGTGCTACATATCAACAATGACGCCTTTGTATGGTGAGGTGGGAAAGGGGAATGGATCGAAGATCTGTTGTAGTCCTAATTGGAAGACTCGTGCTTCTAATTGCATACGTAAGGTGATGGGAGGGAGTGCTGCAATTTGTGAGAGGGTAAATTCTCCCCTTTCTAATTTGACGTTTCATGGGGTGTACATTTGCTAGCGTGGAGATGGGATCAATGTCTCTTGAGTGTTTGTGAAAAAAAACTAATTTTTGATAGTGTGGATTAAGGGTTTCATAGTGCGTGCTTAAGGTGGCGGACCCAGAGAAAACTAATGAAGACATCATTTGCGATTTAAAAGAATCCTCTCATTATCAGATTCCTCCGGAGATGCTTCATCTGACGCAACCATGGTTCTATCCCGATATGGGAAGAGACAAGGCAGAATCCATCCTTGCACGATTGGGACTCATGGATGGGTGAGATCCAATTCATATCTTGTTTCTCGGGTTTGATTATTGCATTCGGCCAGATAAGTTCTTGTTTCAAACTTTTGTCAATAAGGAGCTGTGAAAATTGAGAATGATTAGAGTGGAGGTACTTTCCTAAATATCATCCTATCCTATCAGATGATAGTTGACAACCAGAGCCGAACAAGAAATTGCGGCTCAGTTTGACTCAGTCAAATAAGAGGGCATTTCTGAGTCAGTGAAAATAACGTTGGCAAAGAGAGACAAATCGAATTGGTCCAAAATTGGTGGATGAGTTGTACTAATGGAGTGTAGCTCGTGTGCAACTTTACAGGTCATCTCGATCACCCTCCGCCGAAAGGCGCGAATTGTTAAAGTGAAACCTAACCCAGCCGAGTTTTGTCTTTCGCAATCCTTCGAATCGATTGATATTGTAAAAAAATGCACAATAATTCACCGATAATACATGCCAAATATCATGTCGATATGTTGCCTACCGCTCAAGAAAAATTGAAAATTCGAAATATTTTTCACATTTTTAATTACTTGATATACTTCCAAGTAGCTTTGGAAAGTTTTTATTTGATGAATTGAAAGATTAACCATTTTCCTAACTGTAGTAAAAATTTAAAAGAAATTAAAAATATAAGTACGGCGATATCATGAAAAATATGAGGTCAATTTGAAATAAAATCAGTTCTCGATAAGCACAGTACCGTACCCCAAATCAATGGAAACTCCTCCTAGGCGGATCCTAAAGATGGCAATCGTTCACACGCATTTTATTAAATACCATTCACCGCTTGCTGCTGTTTTATCTCCTTTCCAAAACATTCCTTTAAAGTTCCTTTAAAGTTGAGTACGGTACTGTGCTTATCGAGAACTGATTTTATTTCAAATTGACCTCATATTTTCATGATATCGCCGTACTTATATTTTTAATTTCTTTTAAATTTTTACCACAGTTAGGAAAATGGTTAATCTTTCAATTCTTCAAATAAAAACTTTCCAAAGCTACTTGGAAGTATATCAAGTAATTAAAATGTGAAAATTATTTCGAATTTTCAATTTTTCTTGAGCGGTAGGCAACCGATCGACATGATATTTGGCATGTATGATCAGTGAAATATTGTGCATTTTTTACAATATCAATCGATTCGAACGATTGCGAAAGACAAAACTCGGCTGGGTTAGGTTTCACTTTAACAATTCGCGCCTTTCGGCGGAGGGTGATCGAGATGACCTGTAAAGTTGCACACGAGCTACACTCCACTAGTACTACTCATCCACCAATTTTGGACCAATTCGATTTGTCTCACTTTGCCAAGGGTCAACACAAATATGTTCACTGACTCAGAAACTCCCTCATAAGTCAAAACATTTCCATTCTCCTCCTTTCAGTTCATTTCTCGTTCGTGAGTTCTCCTCTCACATGGCCCTCTCAATGGCTCATGGTGAACGAGTGTGCCACTTTCTCATTCACAACTACATCGACCCATCCACGAAGGATATTCGATACTTTATCGAGAGCGATCACACGCACACGTAAGTCAGCTGTGATTGGGATGATGGGAGGGTTACGGTAGGATAAGGAGAAGGCAAATTACAGTACTCCGCCCTTTGCAGGTCGGTATACGGTCTGGTGAAGTACTACCGTAGCCACAAGGGAAGCCTTCTTCCAGTGATCCTCGGTTGTGCAGCATCCAGAGTACTCTACTATAGAAGGTGAGTGAGGTTGGGAGGGGTGCTCAAAATTCTTTTTATTGCAACGTCCGACTCAGTCCGATTAAGTTTGGGGATCAATGTTTGATTACGATAGATTGGTGAAACATGAGTTTTCTTGGGACACAACTTTGATTGTCTTATGTTTTCCAATCATTCGAAACACAGTTAGATACGAGTTTCAATATTTTGTTAAGATAGGATTGTGATCGGTTAATTTATCATATGCGCCTGTCGACAAACGCAACAATTACTGCTAACATCAGTGTTTTAATTACTAATCATACAATGTAATGTGTATGATTCCTCTTTGAGATGCAGTGAGGAAGCAGTTCGTAAACATCGTCTGAATACAGAGAGACGCGCAGTGAGAGCAGTCACTTCCAATGGAGGAATCAAGGGAGAATCTGCCTCCCGTCCCAGACTCAGTCTATTCTGAGCAATTGATCTTTGATCTTTACTCCCTTTGCGCTACCCATTTCGTAGTCTAGTTTATAATCCTGTGAATTATTATGGTCTTGTATAATCGATGCTAACATCACATAATCTTCCGTAGTGAGCTTATCCAGTCATACCCATCCCTTCCCCGTCCATGTGTTATCCTCCTTTGACGTCTATCGTCCATTCCTTGCGTATCTCCCCTTCCCCCTTTCCATTGCTCTGTATTTGTGAATACGATTGAGTCCCACACAGATTGTTATAATAAGCTCTTTATTACGATGCAGTGCATTTGATTATCGATCGATTATCGATTTCCCTCTCCTTCTCTTTTTTCCTTCCTTATCCTCTCTAAGAGACGCTTCTTCTGAAGCGAGGCACGATAGAATTAGCGATGCAAACGTCCAGTCGATCAGAATCGCAAGCGAACCTGCAATTGAATATCCCATTGATTGTGATGACCTTTCCCCACTCCCTTCCAAACCCCTCCCACTTTCCATTTGTACAAGCTACTATCACTTTCTTGTCTTACAAATTCACAGCTCCTCTCACACAATTGCTAAACACAATCCAGTATTGTATAGTTGTCATCCATTGTAGTTTCTCTCCGTAGGAAGATCAATCCTATCTCTGTCTCACCCTTTCCTAGTGTAGAGAAAGCCTTCGCTTGTACCATTTACAGATTGTTAGAAAAGATCGGGTTATCGAATCTCCCCTCTCATCTCTAATGGCTAGTTAGAGGGAGTGATGAGAAGAGTCATCCCGAGTTGATCTTTGATCTTTTCCTCCGTTCGTTTGTACTCAAAACTGTCGTCCATCGGGTTTCACTCTCTTTCTGTCGCCTTTTCATCGATTGTATCAATTTCATCCTCTCCATAGCAGAGCATAAACGGAGTTTCGCAGCCCTATTGAGATTCACATTTCACACCGAGGAAAAGGCCGTGGGATTGAGGGTGTTTTAACAGCGTGATTGATTATGAGAAGAACTACAAGAGGGGTGTGGGGAAAATATTGGCGTCATGGAACGATAAGGTGAACGAATAAGTAAATCTCACTTGTGGAAGAATGTAGTTCTATCGATCTTATAGCATCTGTGCACCATTCCATTCACGAGAAGATCTCTACCCAATTCGATGAACATACCGCCCTCATCCACACAACCTGACATTTATGTTAATTTAAATATGAATAGTTGTTGTAAATTAGAAATTCTTGAATCAGTTCAAATTGGCATGGATTCTTCTTATGCATTGCTAGTGAAACTCATTCGATTCATCAACTTACCCATGACGTTGAGTGTTCCATCGAGTTGACACTGATATCGGATGTGCTTATCAGTGAAGACTTGTCCCACATTGAACACTCGATCGTCCTTGACACAACCGACTACTGAAAAAGGAGAGGAGAATGAGCTTATCACACCTCGAGGGGTATCTTCATTTCCTATGCTCTTTCTCGAGCTAAAGGAAGATAGTGGGAACACTACTGGATATTCACCATCTCCACTCTTTAGTCTAACAATAGAGATATGGGAAAGTGGGGTAGACAAACAGCTGACTACGTTGTATCTCGATAGAAAGGACTCGGCTAGCACTTATAGAATATGGGTCAGACTACTCAAAGACTGCCAGTTATGAGAGATGTTTCGGAGATCGTAAAGTTGCGTGCGAAATATGCATAACATGTACATAAGGCTGAAGATTCGCAACTGACCCTTCACGGTGTATCGGACCTTCCCCTCTGCCACTTTCTCACATTCGTGTCTGTACTTTCCAACGATACGAGACTCGCCGGGAGCGAGAATTCCTGTGGCCTCGTTCTGCAGATAACAACCTGCAATGGTGCCTTTAATTTTCCGGATAACTCTACTTTCTTTGTTGAGTCGAATACATTAGATTCGAAGGTTGTTACATACCCTCAATGGCAACTCCGTCCCTTCCGCAGGTCAGCTTGAATGATCCGTTTCTGAATGAATCACCGACGTTGTAGTGAATTCCATTCTCGAAACACATCGATTCTACAATGAATTCGTCATTATTTCTTTGCTTTCTATAGTCTACCGAAAGTATTTAATAAAAGAGAAAAGATAAGTTGCTAACCCTGCTCATAGGTGACACTGTCTCCATTCACATTGCACTTGTGTCTGATTCCATTGCGAACGAAGGTTCGACCGAGCTGGATTACGGATGAATCCTCAGCGATGCAAGCTGAATGAAGCTTTTTATATTATTCCCCAAAAATAAAAGTAAATCTTGTGCCACGATCGTGCGGAGATAAAGATAAGAAGAGATCTTGAAGATACTCGATGGTTTCAATGATCTCTTCATCGATGACTCACTTAATCGTCTAATTTGCAGCAATAAAATCGGATCGAAAATAAAGTGGATGACTCACCAACGACTTCGGCAGTTCCGTTGTTGCACATGTAGTGGAAGTTGCCCTCAATTTATGTATTCTTTCCATTTTCAAATTCATTTTCGAGATTATTCTTACCTTCGTGAACGTCTGTCCGTGTTCGTGAGCGCCCGCATTGAGAAGAACACACGGAAGAGGAGGAATGTGACCGTTACTCACTCAAAATTATCATTTCATTAATCGATGACCTCGGATTATGAAGCATATTCGAAGATCACATAACAACAAAGATCGTTTCAATCAGAAAGAAAAATTAGAATTGAAGTGACTTCTTACCAGGCAGTACGACCCTTTGGGTATGGTCTTTTCCCATTCCATGGGGACTCAACACGATCTCTCCTATTTCATTCTCTGATTCACCGGAGATGTAGGGAAGAAGGGCCAGCAGCAACAATCGATACATCGGCTGCATTCGCTGCAAAGGTCGTAGATATATGTGCTGATTTTGAAGATGGGATGGCCATAATGGAGAGAGAAGGTGAACATTGTAAGGAATAAACAGAAATGACAACGATGTTTGAATTATTCAGAAATTGGTAAATCACACGAATAAAGGTGACTAAATCGTTCGGATCTCCCTGGAAAGGAAGAAAGTGAAATTTACTGCTTGAATTGGAATGAAAAGAGGTGGATTTTATCATTTGACGACCATTGGATAAGAAAGAGAAAGAAAGAATGCTAACCGATCCCAGATTGGAATGGTCACGAAAGGGATGAGAAAGGAGAAGAAGAAAAGGGATGGGTGGAATAATGATAGAGTGAGAGGAGGGAGGGGGATATAGTAAGTGGATGTGTTGTCCTATTAAGAGCACTCTTCTCTTTTAGGTCACTTCACCCTGAAGTTCGTCCATTCCTGTACAAGGGAAGGGGGAAACGATTTATCGAACGGTAAGAAATAACCCGAAGTGCAAAGGTGAAAATGAAACGGGGATGAACAAGAAGAAGGGAAAAGGAATGACAAAGAGGGAAAGACACCGTCGATTGTTCCTAAGTCTTTGCAAGAAGGGAATACTACCTTTTAACCATTTCAGCGAGCTGTCTCAGTGGTCAGTGAGAGGGTATGGCAGACGATTAGCCGAATAATGGCACTGATTGAACCGGAAGGAAAAAGTGAAAAAATGACCTTGTCTAAGGAGAAAAAGTGTCGAGAACCTTGCAAAATCTGAGCAAAAGTGCATTGTGGAAAGTGAAATGGAAGTAATACTCTTTTCGTGCACTATATCGTCCTTTCTGATCGAACTGAGATAAGAAAGGGATTGTTCTGCTCCCGATCGGGTTCTTGAAACAAGAGGGAAGGGGCGAGAGAGTGTGTGAATGGAGGAGAGTAGAGGGCGACGACGTCGATTTCTCTACAGTAACGAATCGTTGAGAGGATCGGCGAGCACTCGAGAGAATCGACGACCACGAGATTGATGTTGAAGACGATCAGAGAGAACGGAGAGAACTCGAGCCGTTTCGAAGACCTGAACGGGAGATCAAAGATCAATCTGGAGTGGAAGATCATAGATCAAACCTGGGCGATGATATCGTTTGCTTCGTCCTGTGTTCGATTGAGAAGGGAGAGCTGAGCCTTGAGCACTCGTAGATTCCATGTGAAGTTCTCACCCGCTCGAACCGCTTTCTGGCCTCTGACAATGGTCTTTCATTTTATTTCATGATGGCTTCAAATTCCGCTGATTTGATTTGAGTCATTGATGATTGGTTACAGACGGAAAATAAGAAAGAAGAATAACCTGAGCCCAGCCTCAGTGCACAGCAACGACAGCTTCTCGTATGTGGTCGACAATTTGGACGTTGCGTCTTCCATCTAAGATATAGATCAAAGATCAATTCGACTTCCCAAAGATCAAAGTTCACCTTGGTGAGCAGTCCATCGCTCTCGTGCGTAATCTCAGAGCAAACGGAGAGAAGGGCGCGCAGTTTCTCGAATGTTCGATTCAGTTGGTCGGGTAGTTGACCAGTGATGACCAGAGAGGGAATCTGGAGAGGAGACAGTCTTTATAACGAAGGTTCAAAAGATGCCATTTAGGGCACCTATCTCAAAGTGGTGTATGTTGAATAAGAGCTTGTATTTGCGGTCTTTGTCTCTTCTCTTACCACAAAACCAGGCAGGACTCACCTGTTTATCATCAATATCGATCTGGAAAGACGGTGCTGCATCGGATCCTCCACTGTTCGTCGACCCTCGTGGAGTGGAGGGAGGAGAGGCTGCAGATTAGTACAGTACTCTACCGTAACCCACGAGCTATCGTCAATTGACTGCCACTTACAATTGAGCGCGAGTGTGGTCATTCTTGAGTGTATCAGTCGGATTCCCTGTCTGATCGTTCCCGTCGGTCCGAGTCCACACTCCTCTTGCCATTCGATCTGCAGAGAGATTGTGATCTTTGATCTCTAGGATAGACTGGGAAATTGATTTATTACTTTTTAAATGTCATTCACGGAATTATCGAATATAGTGAGCCTCATTCCATTTATCTCCAACGTGAAACATACCATGCAAGTCTCCAATCGAAGTCTCATCGAAATGCAATTGGAGAGAGGATCGCCCGCTGTCTTGAAGAGATCGTCCACTGACTTGATGCCAACCGCCTAGGATACGAATGATCTTTGATCTTTGAAGTTGATCTTTGATCTCTCACCTTCATTCCCGTAGTGATCTTCTGTTGCTTCCTCTTCACTGACATTCCGCGCTTCTTCGCTTTCTGAAATGGATAAAATTGTTCAGTTGAATTTAAAGAAGTCGCCAAAGTTGGTGGGATTGATGAAATGATAATGTTGCACAGGCAGACGAAAATCATTAATATGTATCAGAATCGATCTTTTGCATCATCATTAACAGATTTGTACTCACTCCTCCTCCTCTCTTATTCGTCAATGCCACATGGACGAATAACGAAGCGTGCTCCAGAGGATCACCCTCACTGTTGAGAAGTGGCACATGGTGGAATCCTGAGTGGAATGAATGAGTACGGTAGATCGATCGGGGATACGGTACCTGGTTGTAGACACTCGAATGGGATTGTGTACTGTCCGATGAAGTCATCTTCGATGTATTCATCGTCGAGGACGAGGAAACGAACGAGAGCCAATTCAGGGACAGTGATCTGCAGAAGGAAATCGTTACTGATGAATCAAATTTCGTTCCACCCATCCGAAATCATGCAATACGCTACATTCAATTATAACTGTTAACATCGCTATAAATCGCCTCAAAAGGCTCACCTGGAATTGAAAGCTCTCATCAAACGCTGGATTGCTGTCGTTCTTCACAGTTTTCGTTCTGTCTTCAGTGCAATCTCCGGAAACTCCGAACACTTCGATGACGACGAAGGGATCGGATGAATCGCCCTGAAGGATGGGAAAGGTGATTAGATGGAAACTATCGTAGGGAAAATCAGAGCGTCTGATAGTTGTAATTTATAATCAGATCCAAGCCAAGCTAATCAACAGTCGAGTTAGAAGGCTGTAGAACAGTGAATGGACTTACTTTCGCAGACGACCCTCGTGGTCTCGGCAGTTGCTGCCCGGAGAGAATGCGGATGTGCAGAATCTGAAAGAGGTCATCGATGAATGAACACTGTCCATCATCACCTCACCTGTGGGGTCGTCGGTATCTTATCTCCAGGTGTGAAGAGGGCATCGTTCAGGATCTCCGGCTTTAGAACGTATCCACATCCTCCATTCTCCGAGAATTTACCCTCCTGCATACAGTAATCGTCAACGATCAGGGAAAAAACGATATCGACTTCTCAGAGTGCCGTAATCTTACCTGCAGATCCATCATCAACCCTGGTGTCTGGTAGTTCATCTCGACAATCTGACAGCCGTGATTCCAGAATTCTTGGGATTGAGATTAGATGAGTCGAGACGAGAGAGATTGGGTGAGATAACGACCTGGAAGGGTGAGAATGGGGGGATTGGACGGAAAGATTCAGGGAATTAACAAAATATGGAGCGGTGAATGTGATCGATGTAGAGAGCGCGAACATCTCTAATACAATAATTTAAACGTTTTCTGTAGCTATTCCTGCTCTAAACAAATAAACATCTCACCGAGTAATCCTCGTTGTTTGAGCGAACTCCGCAGGATAAGTGTGCATGAGTCGAAGAGCGACTGATTCGGAGATGTGAGGAATATGGGAGGATGGACTCACTGCAAAGAGGAGTTGACACCCTGACAATAGCCGGCAATGTCTTACTGTAGTGTGAATTGGGTGCAGTACTCATGAGATCCGAGCAGGCTTTCGGTACGAGGAAAGGGGCTGAGAGGGCGGATAACTCGGCTGCGAGGTCAAGACGTCTGAAATTGTAATATCTGATGACCATAGTTCGCCTTCAAATAGATAGATATGTAGATGTGGAGATGGGATGGCTCATAAGTGTCAACGTACTTATGTATTCTCCTTGCCGATGGTGGTATTTCATCTTCCTCTGAGACGTCTCCGTCGCCACTCTTCCATGTGGACGGAAGACGTTTACTCTGAAGAGAGAAATTAATTTAGTAAAACGGCTAAAGGCTATGAAATAAACAGGAAAGTGTCTGACCACAACAATGATCTTCATCTGGAAGTCGAATGGCGTTGGTTTATTCGTACTCCAATCAGTCGGATCATCAGCAGGGACGTAGAGACGCTTCGCTAACTTCTCTCTGAATGATCACGTCTTTTTGTTGTGTTGTACGTTGCACGGTTTTTCGCATCTAATTATACTGCGAGTGTATACATACTTTAACAACGCCGCCGTGACCCTCTGCCATTCCTTCTTGCAGTGAACGAGCAGTCGAAGGAACACGGGGTATCTGAAAACATTTTGTTGAAATCCTTCTCTGACTTTCCATTTATGAGTTCACGAAACGACTTCCTTCTTCGATTGTGATGCTCATTGAATTCCAGCCCATTGAACCCTATTCTCCATTTCACTCGCCCACGAACAAACGTCATCCTAGGGCCTTTTTATTCTCTTTGTTTTGTTTGCACCCGCTTTGGATGATGAAGATTCGCAAAAAGGCCACAACCCACCTAATGAAGTCATCAAATGACGTGGAATGATTGTGAATCAACGCAATCTTGCAACAGATTTAGATGTTTCGTGAGAGGGAAAGAAATCTGACCGTGATCGTTCGAACGCGTATTCCTTGATTGTCTCCAGAGCGCATCTCAATCCAATCTTATTATTCGTCGTTGGTCCCCTCTGTATTCGTGGTTCTTCCTCACCCTCTTCGGGGTTCCAGATTTCCACTGAAATGAATGATAGTAAAGGATATTTGCAGAAAGAGAGCGATACATCAGGATGAAACTAGACATACATTCAATCCATCGTGAGGATCTCTTCAGTGCAGCGATGATTCCATCAACGGACGCGGCTCCTTGCTGCTCCTCCACCAGGAATGGTCTGAGAACTTATTGTTTTGAAGAGCAGTTTGAAGAGCCCTTTTTACCCCTTTCGGAAGTTGCTATACAAACTGACCGATGGGAAGCTGCAATGAAATATCTCGTCATAGGTTGTTTCATATCCTGCCAGACAACAGAACGAGTCGAATCGAAGAGAGCGCATTCCGATGAGAGAAGATAGGAGGTGAACCCTGAGTGTGACGCATCATCTATCAATCTCTCTCATGTCTTAATTCGTCCGTCTATCGTAGAGTTATGATGAATGTTGAACTCACCATCAATAGTGAGTACATTGTTCTCCTTGGCTTCTGGACAGGGCTCGTACTGATCGATGATTGACTCACACAGATCAGTCGTCACTCCAAGTAACTGGAATAAGGGAAGATTACAGTAGAATTCTGTAGGAGTATTGATTAGAAAGCCAATAATCTTACCCCTTGTTCCGTCTCCAGAAACAATCGCAGGTCCTGACACGAGAGATAGTCCTTGTTCGCGTACCGAACCATGAGGAAGTAGAGCTGAAAAGGAGATAATATGGTTTTCCTGATGATTCTTACCTCCGGTCTCGTAGCCAATTCCTTGTACAACTCCACGAAGTTCTCCTTGTTGATCAATCGAATTTCGACGTTTTCCTTTGATGGTTCGCTCATTTCCTGAAGAGAATTCGTATTTTGTTTTCCCAAAATCAAATCAATGGTAACTCGCCTTGAACTTCATCTTGATCCTCTGTGTTGGCAGTCGTCGATTAATGGATGCAATTGCTCTCACAGCCTCTTTCTCTCCAATTTCCCCTCTTCGTCCTCGATCTTCCTCATCGAAGACTGATTCCAACCATCTGGAGAGATTATTTATGAGCGATTTGGATTCAAGATGTCAAATCGAAGTGATCTTTTTCGCTTTTCTTCGTCGGTGTGTAAAAGAATGTCAATACCTTTCTCTGAGCATCGCCAGTGAAGACGTGGTCGGTTTTTCCACTGAAATGGTGGATATTTGAACTGAACGATCAAATATGTTTCATGCGCTTGGCAAAGGGGGCTGATGAACGATTGTATTCAGTAATAGATAAACTGACTAGATATGTAAATATCAGATAAATAATGTAGTCTTCATCCTCACATCGATTGCTGGTGAGGGCGATTAGTCCGGTAACCCAAATATTGGCATCATCAGCTGAATCAGCGACGAGATCGAGACAATCGTATTCATCACCGTAGATTACGGAGAAGGTGCATTCCTCCTGATGATTATCCATTATCACCCTATTTCAGAAGGCATTCTATCATAGTAATAATGGCTAAGTGAAATAACCATCATTCTGACGCCTCATTATTGATAGTTCCAATCTTCGTTCCTCACCATTTTCACTAAGCCGCTCATTCATTGAACGAGCTAATCCTAGTTCGAAAAAATAACGGCAAAACAAGTGAGAACGTGCAATATTCGAAGGATGGATGATGCCTGAACCGTTAGAGAAAAGTGCAGAAAACGTACCTGCAAGTCGTTGAGGGCGCTCTCCGAAGCTCTTAGTAGTTCAGTGTTCCTTCCCACGCGAACCTCGCGAATCGAATCGATTGAGACTGCAATAAAGAAGAATTTGGCATGAGAAAGAACGGTGGAAGTACAGATTCCGCCTATAGCTGATTAACTCACTTCTCGCTTTATGCGGTTTCTTGTTCGTTGGTGTCCATCGATGTGCGAGAGGTCAGCATCCAAACTGAAATTTATTATTTATTTAGTTTTCCGAGTTTCGAAAATGGATCTTCTCCCTAACTAGGCCAACTAGACAAATGGTCGTCACTCGTTAGAAGGACATTGGAAGAGACAGAAAAGAGACTCGAGAATACATGATGAGGACTATTCTGGAGACGGAAACGGACGAAGAATAGAAGAGAAGAACTAGGAATTAGATAGAATTTGAGAATCGGAGAAGAGATGGGACACAGATAGAGGAATATAACAATCGACAAAGAATATGTGATTATTCAGGGATCGCTGCACGATACATTACAAAGCAAGTTAGCGAAATCAGTTGAACAACCCCTGAAACATACCTGAACATCCGTCGAAAGTGTCGGACATTGGAGCGAAGTTTGACCAACTCTGTTCCTTGTTGCATCAATTGCCAACAATCGGAGACTGGAATATAATGATCTTTGATCTTTATTTCTCATTCAGTGATTGATTTATCCCTCTTGTTCTCACCATTAGATATCTGTTTATGATCATTCCTTCGACTACTGAACGAGACAGTCTTCCGTGATGGAGATCGACCACTCTTCTTGATCAATGAACTACGAAGAGAACTTCTGAAAATTGATCTTTGATCTTTCGAGACATTTCGGATTTCGATCTTTCCGTTTCCTCTCAAGAGCTCCTCGTCTCAAAATGTTTGACTTTCTCCTCATAGCCAAGTACAGTAAAGCAAATTGAAATTCAGTCCTCTCTCCTTTTCCTAAGACTGAGTTTTGCCTCGCCTTGCCTCAAATTTCCCAGTGCCTTCTATAAACAGAGGACGAAAAGAGGAGAGAAAAAAGGGAATAAACAAAGTGAAACTCGGTTCTCCTTGCCCCACACAGGGAACTCCTTCTTTTTTATGAATACCAAACTATGAAATTTCCCATCTTCCTCTTCCCTCTATTGCACTTTGGCTTCCGCTGTCCCTCAATTCTGTCATTTCTCATCTATCTCAAAGTTTGAATCTATGTCTAAATTGGCAGCTTCTAGAAAGGTCATGACTCTCCCTCTTTTCCATTCGTCGTTTCCCCTGTTGAAATGAGATACGACGATGATGGATTGGGTAAAGTGAGAAAAGGGAAGAAGAAGAAGGAAAGAAATTGGATAAGAAACGGGCGGATATTGGCCCCTTAGGGCAGGCAAATAAATGAAATCATTGCTGGAGCAGAGAGAGAGAAGGAGAAGGTCCTCAGTGAATGAAGCTACTCTTCGTCATTCAGATACTGATCCAATTTGAGAGTGAGAGAAAGACACGGATTCTTTCTCTTCTCACCCTTGAGAAGACACGGCTTATCACAGAACGGAGAGTTATCCCTGTATCCCTCAATCCGATACTATGTCGGATGAGAACCGACATTTTTAAGGGGCGCAGTAATTTCTAAGGGTATTAAACGCTTCGAAAGGAGCAAAAAAATGGTCGGTTCTCATCGGACGGTTCTTATCCGACCTAGTACCCTCAATCCTCACTAAGCTCTACGCATCGAAGATCACTCACTGTTTTCATATTCATAAACTAATGAAGTTACGAGAAGAAGCAAGTCTCCAGGAAGTAAAATTGGCCCGTCTCTAACAATAGGAAAGTGAGAAGTGGAAATGATTCCATGAGTCACGGTTACCAAAAGTGTGAGAGAAAGACAATGGAATCGCACTGAAACCGTGCGCTTTTTCGTACCTAAAATGAGGCCTGCGAAATGGGCGAAAACAGGCCAAAACAAGAGGGCCTACCGTGTAAAATGGGAGTGTACTGTAAGCAGGGAAGTTTCATCCGATTCCATCGATTCACTGTGGAGAGATCATGAAGGGGCGAATGGAACTGAAATGGTCTGACATCTCACTGATTCTTCGGACTGTGAAGACGAAAATAAGAGCATCTCTCGAATTAAAATTGGAAGATTCGTGTGAAATGTGACTGGGAAATTATAGAGGGGAAGGAGAAGAAAAAAGGGAGTGAGCAATCGCGTCGACAGTAGAAATGGAGTTGTGAATGAGATATGAGATGTGAGGTCAGAGAGAGAAGAAGAAGGGAGATGTCCACTTGTCATCGTTGTATAAACGACGATAGATGGACACTCAAAAAAGAAGGGGGCGGAGTAATTGAGAATACGAAGAAGTCCAAAGAAGAGACGGAAGAGGAGAAGGAGAGAGGAGGAGGAGGGAAGGGGAAGAATTATGCCCTATGAGACTCTAGAGGGAAGGTACATTCTAATCTCTTGGGGGTAATACTCATTCAGTCGTTGGATAGACGAAGCGAGAGAGTGTGGGAATGGAGGAGAGGCAGTCAGTCATTATTAGAAGGTACTTATGTGCAGGCGGCGCTGTTGAATAATGCAGACAAGTTCGTGAATTTGTGAGAGATGAGGTCAAAAAGAGGAAAAACAACGAAGAAAAGAAAGAATGATGACTGAGTAGGGCAACGAGTGACTTGAAGAGGGAATGAAGAGGAATGAAGAAGCAGGATTCTTCAATTCCCTTGTTTTTCGTCCGACCTACGAGAGATCAAGCGGCATGTAGAGAGCGAATTACTGGAGAGGAGGATCTTGGAATGGTTCTCGATAGAGATATTATGTTCCTTTGCACTTCCTACGACTTCCCTCTGGAGGAAAGAAAGAGACGTGTGAAATGAGAAGAAAAATAGACAAAAAAGAACATCCGGGTGAGAAGTTCACGCAAAATCGGTCGTTCATGATGCAAAAAAAGAAAATGCAGAAAACTGAAGTATTTTCCATTCGATCTTCGTGCTTTTTCTGCAGGAGGAGTCGCTGACGGACTAAGGAGAAGAGGGATTATCTTCCTCTCCTTCTCCCTCAGTTGAATTCAGTGGAGTGTTCTCAATGAGAGAGAAGAAGGAGACTCGAATCAACTAACTTCAAGAGGGGAAAGAGAGAAGGAAGACCCAAATGAATCATCTCTATGTTCTCTTCATTCGTCTTGATCTCTCACCTTTCTCTGATTGGGAGAGTGTATGAGAAAGAAGGAGAGTGAAGAAGGGGGCGATGTATCCCATATGGTTTGGATATCGGATCAGAAAGGGAGGAAATCCCTCAAGGATTCGAATGAACTTCACCTTAATCAGGCTTGAGAATCTTGCAGAATGGAAGAGTTCCATGACAGGAGAAGAGTTGAGAAGGATAAGAAGAAGGTTGCGAAATCAAGAGAATAAGATGATTGGACAAGACGAAAAAACAGAGAGGAGAGAGAAGGAGGGTCTTCTATCGTGAGGGCGAAACGAGATAACTCAGTTTACGTTCCCTTTTTGAGAGAGAGAAGGGAAAGGAAGGAGAGTTGTCCCTTCCATAGGAGAGATACACACAAAACAACGAGAAGACAAGCTTCTGCCCAGTCAGAAAACATACCCATTTGGGATGGGAGAGAATACGTGAATTGATGGGATGAGATAAGAGACGATTGAGAAATCATCGGGATAAAGAAGGATTTTTGACTCGAAAGAAAAACATTGGAATATTCGACATATCACGATAGCAGATAAAGGTCATGAGCTAGGAGAAATAGTAAACTGTCAGTCTCTCTTTTCCCCAAGGGATACGTGTCTACATACGTCTACAGCACAAAATATGGCACACAAAGTTCGCGAAAACTGGAGAAAATACGAACCGAATGAAAAAGAGTGTTGGTCGTCTGTGATTACTTGGAGAGTGGGAACTCCTTCCTCTTCTCTTCACTCCTCACCTCTGACAGGTGTCAAAAGAGTTATGACTGACGTGTGTCTAATCATTTTTAAGAGAGACAGACCGAAGATCGGTAGTTAAGATCAATTTTCAGAAATATATCACGAGCTGCTACAGCCTAGACTGTTGACTAAAATAATGCATATTCTTCAGAAGAATATGCCTGGCAGGGACAGTACCATCATTGGAAAACTTGGCAAAATAATGGGTAAATTCCCACAGATTCGATGAGGAAAAGGAAAGGGACGATGGTCACTGTGTCTTTTCCTTTTCTACTCACGCAAAAGACGAACAATTTCATCGTGAAAACGGAGATGAAAACGGCGACGAAGCAATATAACGGGAATATTTCCCATTCGGTCCAATGAAAAATCTGCCCCCTTTCCGAGTGGCAAAAGAATGCACTCTCCCTCCGCCCGAATGTCATTGAATTTGACACTGATTCTCCATTCCAAATTGAAATCGACAGAGACGCGTAAACTGATCAATTCTACTTTTTTTCGGAATGCAAGGGCAATGTGAAACAAGTCGGATGGACGACCGCTTTTGTGCAAGATATTTATGCAGGGCCAAGAATAGAGAACCGGAAGAGACTGTATTCTGAATGCATACAGCAGTAGAGCCATGTAGGAATGGTAGAGAGAGAGAGAGGGGGGATGTGAGAGAGATGAGAGAGGCTAAGAGAATGACCGGGAATGCAGAAGAAAACATTATGCAGAAACAGAAGATAACAAGAAGAAAAAGAAGAAAGAAGATGATGTATGCACATAGATGGTACGGTGTTCTGCAGTGAGAGTAGAGAAAAAGAGAGAGAGAGAGCAGGGGAAAGTGAGAGAGTTCGGAAATGATCTCGTCGCGTTGAAAAACACTTGAGACTTGAGACTTGAGATCTGGAACTTTGCCAAGAACGTTGTGATGTGGATAGAAATCAATGGTGGTTGATGTTTCGGTGATCAATTTGCTCAAGTAGCATACATGTGGTAGTCCAACTACTAAAGTGAGAGAGAGGAGAAGGTATGGCGGTGATTTCACGGGGTTGAAATCCAATCTGAATCATCCTTTTCGTGTGGGAAAATTCGGAGGGAGCGAGAATAAGCAAACATTTCTTCCCAAATCTGCCGATAGATCGGAAAGAAGAAGAAGAAGATTCTGTAGGAAAATGGAAGACGAACGACGAACGAATATTATCAATGGTTAGTTGAACTTCTTTGTTTTGACCTACCGTCGACCTTTTCTTGGCTAGTGTGCCACTGGGTGATCCAGATGTTGAAATTATAGTTCTCGATAGGTGCACAAAAAACGATTTGAACTGGCGCTGAATCGTAAAGTGTGACACTTCCACAGGGCACAACGGCCCTCTGGAGCAATACTGAACAGATTGTGGCGTCAAGCTATCTCCCATTCCCCCTCGATCCCCCTCTACTAGTTATTCCTTCCCTCATAACAAGTACACGATGGCCACAATATTTGATCAGTTCCTATCACTGCTATCAATGTGCTTATCACACTCTCCGGGATGCGTACCTTGCCTTTTCTTCCCTCCTCTTCTTCTTCCCCTTGTGCCATTCACTATTCAACACCCATTCGCTCTGTCGTTTCGTCACTTTGGGATGTCATATTGGCCATATTGATTGATCGAGTCCATACAGACAGACATTCTTTGACTGGGTTGACTTCCCAATGTTCCCCCTATTGTTTTCGTCTGTAATGTTGTGTTGCATGTTGGTGACTGAACTATCTTCTCACTCCATCTTCTGTTTTCTCCCCTAGTGACGATTAGTGGGCGCCATTCCATAATTCAGTTAGCACATTTTCCATCTTTGCCTCAGTTTCCGATGTGTTTCACGTGAATCGAAAGTGTTTTCGTTTTCCAGATAAGGACATGGAATTCATCTCGAATAAAGTGGAAGAATGGCTGAGACATCCGAAAGTTGATGGACACTTTACGAAAGTGGAAGAGATTACGAAAATGAAGAGAGAAACGGTGAGTGGCATTTCGCCATTGGCGTGATTCATTGGGATTAATCTCAGCTGATTTGTGCCCAATACTAATGATTTTGGTTTTGTTAAGGACGATTCAAATTCTATAATGGCGTTCCCTTTGAACTCTTAGTCACAACTTATCGCATGAGCGAAAATGCAAACAGAGATGGATAGTGTCCATCCGAAAAAGTTGCAGTCGCTTGCACAGATGCATTTCGTTTGGGCTCCCTCATGCTGGAAAATAATCTTGGAATATTGTACGATCTAATTTTCATTGTTTAACCGTCCCTCCATCCAGCTTCTCTCCCTCCTTCTCGTTGGAGCGATTGCTGCCTTTGTCGTTTCATCATGGCTGTCCATTCTTTGCGCCATTGGAGGACTGATCCTGCCTGCAATCAAATCGATCAAGGTAAGATTCCCTTTTATTTGATTTATAAACAGAGAATTCATCGAAATATCGACCAGTTATTACTCTTTCATCCCTTGTTTCCCATCTGAAACACATCTGCAGCAATGCACGCTATCTGTTGACTACAAGCGAAACAACGAAGAAGATAAGAGTGATAGTTGCAGACCATGGCAAAATATAGTGAACAACAGAAACATTTAATATTTACGCGCTTATGAAATACTGAAATCGAAGGAATTTGAAGACTAAGCATGATCCGAAATCGCAACTTTGCAGGCGCTCACAACAGGAAAGAGTCTTGATCACTGGGTGAAATACTGGATGATCTACGCTACCGTATCCCTCGCTGATTCACTCGATTTCATTCCTTACTATCACCTATTGAAGGTCAGTGATTATTCTCTGGACGACGAAGTAGCGAGGCTATTACAATCCACTCTTGCGCTTTGTTCGCTGAATCTGCGTCATACTGATCCTTAGATAGTGGACTTGAAAGAACTCGAGATGGGAAAGGGAGATGGAATATGATGACGTCTAAGAGAAAATAAGTATGAAAGCGTAGATTCGACGATTAATGAGAATCCTCAAGCTAATTCGAATCTAAATGCATAAACTTTAAGTTGATGTTTGAATAAGGGGGAAAGGTATAATAATTGCAGGCGTTCTTCCTCATCTATCTCTCTGTTTCTTCCACGGCCGTCGATCGAATCTTCTCTGCATACGTTGGACCAGCAGTCTCTGAACTGGAGAGATATCTCACTCCTTATCTTCCTCAATCGATCCTCGATGAAGTCGAGAAGAAGAAGGAGTAGATTTATATGATTATTGAATTTAACTAATCAATCACTCTCTTGTCACAGATTTACGAGATAAAAGTGACTTATAAAATCTCCATCTCATATAGTTTGCACTTTTTTGCACAGTTGATGTAAAAATCATATAGATCATACAAAAATAACTGTTTAGAAATAAATATGTCAGAAAAATTCATAAAGTCAATAATTTGTGCTTACGGTATTTGAAGATCTATACAGGACACAATGGAAACTACAGTAATCGAGAAATTGTTCAATCAAATTTGACTAATTGCAATTTTTTAACACATTAAAATGGTGTTTATCAATTATCTCTTTTTCATTCGTTTCGGCTGCATTCTTATTCCTTAAATTGGTTACAACAATGATATACGAGTAATGTTTATAGTAATAATGATGCCTGAAGTGAAAACTGATGCTGCTTTGCTGGCGGAGCATGAGCCTGAGCCTGATCTTGAGCCAGAGAACGACAACGATAGCATGTACAATGTTGAGATGATCCTCGACGAACGAGAGTTGCCAGACGGAACAACGGAGTACTTTATTAAGGTTTATTTATCAGTTTATAACTAATATTTACTTATATTTTGGCACATTTATTCTTTCGATGAAATTATCTTTTTTCAACGGGATTTTTTTCAGTGGGAGGGTTATTCACGCGCTGACGCTACTTGGGAGCCGGAAAGTATCATCACTTGCCCCGAACTCATCGAGCAATTCCATAAGCGTGCCGATCGTGCCAAAAGGAGAGAGGTTCGCTTCCTATTTATTAGCATTCGCAGGAAAATTCAAAGCTTGTGAACATCTCGGTTCACTAAATTAATACTGACTTTGCTGACTTTTTTTATTATAAATATCTTATTCAGTCCGGTACTAATCCTACTTCCGGAGGTATGAGCGGGAGCAATTCGAGAAACAGTCGCACAGTAAGTAATTTTGACTATTTATATTAAAAAGATGTTAAAATTTGACTTCCATTTGACTTCCAATAATTGCAGACTGCTAAAAGAACTTCAATTCGTAGTGCTCGTAAGGAAAGTGGCTCGCCTCCTAAGGTATTATTTTGCACCTTCCTTTTTGCCTTCAATCTATGATTATGGTAGCCGCGAGGACGTCTCCATAAGAAGACTTCAAATACTCACAATTCGACGAATGACGAGCCTGTCCCATATAAGGTCAGTCTTTTCGATTATTATTTATATCTAATCGTAAAATATTGAAGGATTTTCGACATTTATATGCATATCTCTTGTTTTACATCTCAAATATAGTCCGTATATATTGAATACTGCTATCGTAATTGAGCCGTTCACCACACATGCATTCCAGAAGTAATTTTGCATGATATTTCAATTTTCCATGTAGAAGCGTCGTCGTTCTGGTCGCTTACGCACTTATGAGAGTGAGCTGTCAGATGTGTTACAGCCTCCATCTATTGACTCGCCCTCGAGAGAATCATCGACTGAGCCAGTTCGTCAAGTTTTCACCATTTTTTCATGATATTTGTGATTGAAGAAGCCTCACCCTCGAAAGTCTGATAGGATTGTGCAGTCGAAGATAACGTCGACGCTGCGTGCGCCAGTGAAGCGGGAGACGGTGGCTGCTCGCCTTCCGGCTGCTGCAAGCGGCCGTAGACGTAGGACACAGCTGCAGCCGCAGACTTCATCGACTCGCTCGCCCTCGAGAGAACCATCACCTGTCACGGTAAGTGTTCCTTTTTACTGTGAGAAGTAGTGTGAATGATGGTGAACAAGGCTGTGCGAACATTTCACGCACTCGTCATTTCGAAATGCTCTCTCGCCGATCAGACATAATGAGAGAGAATGTAAGAATAGGAGTGCGTGAAATTTTTTGCACACCCCTGATTGTGAATAATTATTGTAGAATCGTCGCGATCGCTCTCTCAAATCGGATAGGATTGTGCAGCCAATGGCAACGCCCACAATACAGTCAGTGCAACAGCTGCAGCAGGTGCAGACTCCAGCCAGACGCCCGATCTTGAGAGAACCATCGACTGAATCGGTTTGTTATGTTTTAGTAAGAAAAATCAATCCAGTTTATACATCCGTGAATGTTAGCTTACTCTTAACAACTCTGCCTTTTTCAGAATGTAACAACTACGAATGCAACTGCAATTGGTGATATTCGTGAGGAAGATGGTGATAGAACTGCCGATAATATCGTCGATTTGGTCTATCCCAATGATAATTGTCGTGTACTCGAACTGTGCGTCAACACGAATCTACTCAAACTCAATGAGGTAACGTATGGAAGCAGTTATATACTTGCCATATCATTTCCAATAAGTATTTAACGCATTCATTGCAGCCAGTGATGTTAGTGCGTAAGAACTTTGGCCGTCTACCCGTTGAGGTCAGATATGATTATTATTTTTACTTCATGATGTTGCTCACAAACAACCACAATCAGTGTTATTTATTTGTGAGATTAATTTTATTCAGGTGTACATGAATGTCTTCTCGGAATCGGGAGAAGAGAAACTAGCTGTGATAGTGAAGTGCAATAATGGAATTAGATCGAATCTATGGAAAGCCCATGCCAACATTGATGTCAGTTTTTATATTTTTGTATGTATTTCGATTTGATTATTTTTTTCTATTTAGCTTGAGTTAAAAATAGATGTAATCATACATTTCAAATTGAACAAGTACTTGAGATCACCCTCCTGAGTGGTCCTGCAATAGACACGATGTGTCACTTGTTCCGTTGGGGAAAGAGTTCATGCGACATCGGACTTCCGTGTACGGTATTATTATGTTCTCGGAGTACGGTAGGAACTACTGTAACTGAAATAATGATTTAATTTAGCATATTTTAAAGCTATTTATTGTAGATCGCTCGCAGAAGTGCTTCACGACGATTCGCCATACATCGATAGAAGAGGAATTATGGCCATTCAGGTACTGTAGGATTACGGTATTGGATCAAAGAGCGGTTTATGATAGGATATGGGAGTATTCCGAACGAATTGCATTGAATCACCTAACCTTCCCCAGTTCCGATTGCTTTGACTATTCAATAATCGATGGTCTTGAGGTGAAAATCCAACTGGAGAAAGTGGATGGATACATGCAGCCGTTCTCTACTAATTTCTTCTCTCAACCTCATCCACATCTCACCAATGCAACTATCATTGTCAAGGCTCGTTATTTATTGCTTTTATAATATATTTGGTATATATTATTGGAATTTCGTGCTCATTTACCTTTTGAATAATTGGAGCTTTTGATTTGTCTAAAGGATTATTGTTCTCTCAGGGTAAGATCTTCCACGTTGATTCATTCCTACTCTGCAAGAGTTCCCCTGTATTCTATGAAGCATTCTACGGACATAATAAGAAGAAGGTAAGGAGACCGTTGCTGTATTCACCACATCCAGACAACTTCTTCGCGCGAGTTTAAATCATGAGAATATTCTGATATGGTAGTACACAAATATTCTTTCCAGTCCTCTGTCATTGTCTCGGATTGCACTCCCGTTGAATTTCAACTGTTTCTCACCAAGGTGTACTTCCCTACCGAGAGAGTAAGCACTTCTCTTGTCTTTCCACACCTTAATTTAACCTTTTTTTAAACTTCCTTTAGTTCCTTCTAATGAATGTTTGTTTCGATCTCAATATCAGGAAAAAAATAATGCGATTCGATTGTGCATCATGGGTTGATTAAATTTCCCATGTAATTCTCTCTTCAGATCAAGATGAATTGTGTGATCAACTTACTGCGATTGGCCTATCGATTCGAAGTAGGATACATTATCGAGAACTGTCTCGAATTCATGAAGGTATGATTACTGTAGCTATCGACTGTCGATTACCGTACTCATTTCGCAGGGCAATGCTATGCCGCTGGATGTCAAATGTAAGGCGCTTGAGCTGTCTGATAAATTGGGAGACGCAGAACTGCAGAATTATTGTATGGAGGTACGGTAGTCTCACAACGATTGAGTATCGAAAACTGATCCAATTTAATATTGGAGATTACGATGATGAAAATACAGTACGACTGAAAAGTATCCTATTACTTTTACAAAGAATGTAGTGGGAAAATAGGTAATTTGCAGACAATTTTAAAAGAAGGTCTGTTGGAAGGAGTAATCAAGTCTGTGATGTACGACGATCTTTCCCCCGAATACAAGGTATTTGCACTGCTGAAATTACTTTCTTATCTGTAAGCAGCATGGATTTGTTGAATGGATGAAATTGGAAAGTGACTTAGTTGATGTAATTTGTCTTTGTTTAGGTGCTTCTCCTCAGCAGAGCAACGAAGGAACAATCGGAGAAAGTTATCGAGATCGAATGAACTATCCACTTTACCGTATCAAACAAGAACATTTCTCTTTTATTATCACCTTCATTATCTTTAATGAACTCGTATATACTTAATAAGTTTATCGCACCCATTCCCAACTCGGGGCTAAAAGTTTCGTTTGCTTACTCATTTTAGAATCCGTTCTGTGGTTCAACCATTTTAGTTTCTGCATTGTTAATTGTTACGTCAAAAGATAGGATTCCGCCGTAGAAGAAGTTACTCTGCCCGCTAAGGTCGAGTAAATCCTCGTCTACCCGACTCTTCTCACGGACCCCTTGTTGAATAAGTGATGGTGTCGTGATTAAAATTGTCTTTTACCTTTCTATCATTACGATAAAGTTGTGTCTCGAAGACATGTGGTTCTCAGAGCATGTTGAGGAGTAATTTGAGAAGGTAGAGGAGGCGAGGTAGTTGGACAATGAAGTAGAGTAAGCCTTTGAGATGGACTTTTTGACGAATATTTGAAGCTTGATCATTGGGAGGATATCTATTTTCTCTGAAATATCAGGGGATGAATTTTATTATTTCGAAATCCTGATTTTCATTCAGACTTTAGTTGATCTAGCTATATCATCTACCTTCAATCAGCTAATCTTATCTCAATGGAATCGTTGATATTTCTCACCTCTCCTTCTCATCCCTCCAGTCTCGTGTTTATCTCTCTCCCCTCCCTCTGAATTGAGTGGGAGGGAAGAAGGAAGACTGCCATTCACTTTAAACTCCTCTCATCGTCTCTACTCTCTCACAATGCTCTACTCTCTCATTCTCTCTTCTCTGTCTGGTCTCTCCTGCTTTCCTTCCATCTCTCACTTCATGCCGATGACTCGCCAGCATTCATTGATCCTCTTCTCTAAATCGTTCGGGAATCTGTCCAGATTTTGCCCTCTCGCTTTTTTTAGATTCACGAATTGTTTTCGAAGACGGTTGACCATTCCTTCCATTTCTTCTTTTTTCGATCATATGAATTTTAGATGTTGCATTCTATTGTACCTTTGGATATGTGATACAATTCGACAGTTCAATCATCTCATTCCCACTCCTCTTCACTTGACCATCTCATCTCTCTCTCTTGTATCCTCATCTCACATCTGTGCACTAAGTAAATACATCCACAAACTACTGCGATCCCTTCCCCTGTCTCCCTTCTGAACTCCTATTCTCCTTCAATGCTCCTCATGGATCCTATCCCCGAGACCTCCTCTGAACCCGATCTATTAGCCATTGAAGATGAAAAGTGTATAGAAGATGAGTGCGAATCATGCGAGTCGAGGTAGATTACTGTACTAATATCGATTACTCATTCAATTATCGATCGTTTCCAGACGCGAACGGGTAATTGCCGAAGCAAAAGCGTTTCTTGAACGAAATCGCTTCCGAGGTTGGGAAGAGCAGGTTAGTCTTTAATCTTTGATCTCTAACTTACCTGATCTTTGATTTTTTTAGGTGTTCGCGTTAATCGGCGGTAGGTCAGTGCCCTACTGTGAATTGTTATCGAGAGAAAGTGTGGAGGGAAGTATGGCAAGAGTAGCCAGAAGTCGATCATTGGATCTCAGTTATCTTTCTAAGTGAGCAGAAATGAGAAATGAATTTCACGAGTTATTCATGTCATTTCGAATCTTTTTTATTACAATTTGTGATCGGATGTGAAGTTTAAAATGAACATAGAATCAAAGTTGGAATAATGATTATTGTGAAAATGTCAGGGAGAGATATCTGTCTCGTTGGTCTCGCGAGAACACTCCGAATGATTGCACAGAGAGATTCGAACGAGTCTGTAGGAGGAGTTATACTCCCGTGAGGGAAGTCGCTGGATTCAAGGTGAGATAACGAGGACATTATTGTCATACCAGCAGTTTTTTTTTCAAATTTGATGTAGATAGCTGATTTTCGTTTTGTTTTTTCTCTTCCATTGTCGTGACTAAATCAATGGATCCTCTCATGACCAATCGATTCTAGCCCTCTCCTCTTCACTTTTCTTTATAGATGCCAATCGCTCTCAGAGGCTTCTCCATTTCATTTTCTTTTTGATTAGCTCCCCTTTGTTTTTATGTCCTCTCGGCATTGTTACACCACCAGAGAAGAGAGAGAGAGAGAAGGGAAAAGGATGCATTTGAGAAGGGATAGGAATGTCATCTGAATCATCCAGCTGGGAACGGACAATGAATGAACTTATAAAGAATACATAAATAACTTAATTAATTAAATAAACTAATAATTAAGGTAATTCCTGATGAGCGTCAGCCCCGCACTTCGTACAGATGTCGTACTCCTCTCGCTACCATCACTGTTCCCTATCACACCAATCTCGATTATAGGTGACGTTTGAAATATCAAAGGGCAACGTTAACTCTTATAATTTGTAACAATGTTTCTTAGAATCTCAAATAATTCTTAATTTGTATTTGGAGTGTTTTGAAGAGTCAGGCTCTTCATTCTGACAGCCTTACTCTCAATCAATTTTTCAGGAGTGAGATCGAGCCTCTTCGCAAGTACGATGTCTTCCAACTGCGATCGTGGAGCTATCCCATCTACAAGTGAGTTGACCGATCTTGAAAGATCAAAGATCAAATGTATAATTTATTTATATATTTTTGTGTCTATTATTATGGATCAATATATTTCTACCAGAGATTGATCTTTGATCTCTCTTCAGATACATCTATCGCGATTCTCACTCAACTCGTCCGTACTCGTACAATAGAACTTTCGGCACTTCTCCTGTCTACACTCCACCTAAGATGACTGCTGAGATTCAATCCGTTACTCAGAGGAGAAGCTACTCGGGTATTTCATTGATCTTTCATCTTCGAACTGCCGAACTGCGTCTTTAAAACTCGACTCCGGCAGGAAAACAGATGAAAAAGATAATGATCTTTGATCTTTCAGGCTACGCGTACTTGGCTGGCGAGTCAAACTTCGACGTAACATCTCGTCCTCGGTCCACGCGTAATTACTACCTAAACAAGCCCTATCTCAATGTGTATGTTACACTTTGAATTCTTATGTAGAAAATTCGAATTTCTTCGATGAGCAACCAAAAGATGTGAAGAAACTTATCAGACTGCTACAAGTAGTTGATCTTTGATCTCTTTCCAGTTCTCCATACTTCTCCACTCACTATGAATCGACGGGTCTCCGTCACTTCAACTCCTATCGTCCCCGTCCCATGTTACCCGCATCCCCACCTACTTTGCGCCTTATTATTGAACCCTATGTATGTAACTTTTATCGATTATTTTCCAAGCCCGCCCCTATATTGATCCCTTCCGCGAAGGAATCCTTGACCAACCCGAGATTGCCCCGAGTCCAAATAGGCTCGAAGATTCGCTACTGCCTTTTTATTTCTTCTTCTTATTTTCCCGCTGCCCCCATTTTCCATACGAGGTGATATCTACTGTATGAATGGAGTGTTCGATGTATTAATTCTTCAGTTCTCGATTCGTTTCGTTTTTTATACCGTATGCACAGTGGAATGAACAGAGTCTGAGATCAGGGCTACACAATAACGATTATCGATTACTTCTCGAAGACTACCGTACTCTTCTTGTCCTCGTTGACTCTCAACTGGAAAACATCGGGACGAGAGTAGTGACCGACTGGATCGAGGTCGAATCGAGCCTGGAAAATTATCGATTTATTGATCCGAAGAAATCTTTTTTAGGATCCTCCCCTAGATCGGATTTAGATATCCGTCAAAAATAATCGTTTGAGGAAGTAAATAATACCTTGGGAATAATGGAGAGATCGAGATCGACGTATTTCACTCCTTCTTTCGTGAAATCTGGAGTGAGCAGAACCTTCCCAAGAGGGTTCACGGCACAAGAACCACCACGGATTAACACCTGAACAATGGAACATTGAATGCATATGATCTATGAATATTCCACCTGTAATGCGAGATGTGATCGATGATCTCAGCATTTTTTCAGATATTATCACTTGTGAAACACATCTTTCTCTTTTCAGTAAAGATCAAAGATCAACTCCTCTCACCTCTTCATCCTTGTGCTTACTGCGTACAGCGTGTCCCTCAGGGAAGTCAGCAGCACGAAGGAATTGACACGCGGACACAACGAAGCAACGACCTGTAGTTTGTGATTCGAGGATACCGTAGTGCGATACCGTATTCGATCATGGCTACTGTAACCCTACCGTACCCTCAAGTGCGATGGTCTGCATGGTGGGCAGCCACTCGTCTCTGCTGTCAACTGTGGGCGCCAGATACACTTCCACTCCTGCAAATTATCAATGGTTTTATTGTAAGACCGAAATATCTAGACGAATAATCAAAATCGGCGTATGTAGATTCTTTCCTATTCAGCACTCTTAGAAACGAATTTTTTTTTAATTTCAAGATCAGTCGAGATCACGAATAATGAGATATGTGCTCGAGTACTGGGCTGTCTATTCGATAATCAGTTCAGACTATTTGTCTCTCTCTGTTTTTTCGGTCTAACGGACTTACCCTTCGAGTACAACGTCACTCTATACAGTGGCATGTAGTTCTCCCAACAGATGGCTGCGCCGATCTTCCCAATGGGAGAGGGAACGACGGGCATCGTTGACCCATCTCCCTGTCCCCAGACAACTCGTTCAAGAGCAGTGGGAGCAGTTTGCGATGCACTGTCTCAATGGTGCAATTTCAATTAGATGTTGAGTGGCTTGTGCTCAAATGAATGTTTCGCTGGGTCCCTTATTCTTATTTCCCTTATTCTGACGTTAGCTCAACGAGATGAACCATCTAAGTTCGCTCCCTTCATTTATTTTGCAGAAATGTTCCTCAGAAGTGACGAAAATGCTACTCATTCATTCTGTGAATGATGCGAGATGCGACAATTAAAGAGGGTTCCCTCTTTCTTCACAACCTATTCTTACTCGGGGTTTCCCCGCTCAAATCATGATCTAATCTGTTTCTTTCAATTCTATTTTCAACTCCGAACATGCAATAATTGACTTTGTATGTACGTCAGCATCTAGGTAATAGCCCAATGATAGACAACATTCCACTAACAATTAGGTCGAGATAATCTGATTTGGCTCAAGATCTATGCCTCGAGTAGAGTAGAGACATAAATCATGTATCGTATGAATTCATGATCGTACCTCGAGTTTGCCTTGTGACGAGTAGAAAAACACTGAGCAATAGAGAGTCGAACCTTCCCTCTCGACAACTCCAGTTACGATCCAATATCTGAAAGAGTAATTATGAATAAACAAGATAAAAAAGGAAAGCCTGCTAAGCGTTCATTAACAAGGCAAACGAAAGAAAAGATTAGAAAATAATAAAGAAAATGTGTAAACTGACTGTTATCCTGTGCAATCTTAGCCACTCTGTTCGACTCCTCTCCCTCTGCAGTTATCGCACCATTGAAGTACCTACAGAAAAAAATTTTCTTTAAAAATTACCCCTTTGGCATTTAAAATCGAGAAAGGTCATTGAAACAGATCTCCCTTCACACATCCAGTAACTATCTAGTTCAAGCTACACTCTTTTCTCATTCCTATTGGCTTTCAGAAACTAGAGAAGTCGAATCTGGGCAGAAGATGTGTGTCCAAACTTGTGCCTAGGTATCAAATTTCTGCAAAAGTGTAGACTGTTACGTAGTAGGGTTGCAAGTTCGGAATCGGCATTCCCGACCCTATCTCGTTTCAGATGGTTAGAGATGCAAAAAGAGCGCGCGAACGTGAGAAAGATTGGAAGTAAGTCGTAACTCAGTCTTTTGGGGATTCCATTTCCGAATATGCATCCCTACTGCCTACCTTGCATATTCGTTCCTTCCCTCATCGGATCTCAATCCGAGAACGACACCGAAGTCCAGTCCCTTTGGATATCCACCGATAAACGCTTCTGAATACTTGAAATTATAGTTTTCAATGATTCATTCTATATTCCTTTCAGCGTTCCCGATAGATTCAGTGCATCTGTTGAGAATCTACCAGAAAGAGTCGAACCACGAGTGAATTTCAAGTGTTTTCTCCTTTTCTTTCAATTGAATCCGATATTGAACTAACAATAAGACTGCGAGATAGAACAGTCCATCTCTTCATTCTGCACGATCTCTCACAGACCAATTTAGCGAGAGAGTACTTGGAATGAAGAAACGTCTTCTTCCTTCAACAATCCTTCTTCTATCCTTACCAGGGAAAAGGACGAGATCGGCTCCATTCTTCGCTGCCTCTTCCGTGTATCTCAAATGATAAATATAGATACTAGATAAATCATCGATCAACTTTCGATGCCTCCACTCTCAGTACCACTCTCCATTCCCTGAAGATGTAGTGCAAGGCAACTCACTATCTCCACCGAGTTCAAACATTGTAGTGATTACTGACCGAGAGACTCTTCCTCCCCCTCGCTGTCCCTCAGCTCGTTACTATCTATTCTAATCGCTATGAATCGTTTTCTATTTCGAGCGTCTACGATTTCGCACAATTGAAATCAAACTTCGCGCATCCTTTTCAATCTCATCTTTTTCAATAGTCATCATCCACCCCTGCAGTACTTTGTAAGATTGTCCTATCGCCACACAAATAACACACATCAATGGCAAAAAATGATCTGGTTCTGTATTTTTCTACCAGTGTCGTTCTAGTTTATGACTGAGATACCAAGAAGGACAGCGATTGCTTCATTGTCTTCACCTGTTCTCTCACTCCCCCTCACACCTGTTCAACAACGTGAGCTTATCAATGGGAAACTTCTCTTATTGTTGATACACTTCTCCTTCTCAATGCTCAGAAACGAACGATTGACGCGTAAACATTCCGTTTCTTTCAACCTGTATCAACCCGTAGGCAAGACAGCGGGAAAACGATCTATCAGTCACCAATAAACTGTGGAAAACATACATCGTAATCTTATCAAAGCGTGACAAGAAGTGAGAAAACAGATACGATTTATGCAAGACGTCCCGGTTTCTTTTCACAGGAACGACTAGACCATTGGAATCACAAATCGTCTACAGGCACGATATCCACATTTTTTCTAACCGTGAGAATAGGCAAGAACAAAACTAAGTTTTCAAAAAGCAAGAATACTTACTTCTCCAGCAGTGAAATAGTTGCTGGCGTATCGTAAACACAACTTCCCGCTTGAACAACTGCGATTTTGGGCATTCTGAAACTGCAAAATGGGTTTAACAAACAGCGATTGATAGTAAAATTGAAACAAATGAAGCAAACAGACGAACTGAGAGAGTGATGCAAAATGATAAGAGTGAGGGTCAACCACAAGGTAGAAGAATGATCACTGAGAGCAATGTTCTCGATCTGACTGATTGGAAAGAGCAAACTCGGATTGAAGAGTAATCGCAGCATCTCAGAGATCAAAAGACCACCATGAAGAATGGCCAGAGGGAAAGTCTTAGTTTAGCGATCAGAGTCAAACAGAGTGCAAAACGTGGATCAAAAAGTGAAGAAGAGAAGAGAGAAGTGAAGAGTTCAAAGCTAAAAGAGCGAAGAGCTTGCTCAAGTGAGTACGTGCAATATTAGACGAAAGTTTCTTCTTTTATCCCTTCACCGTTGATTTGTCATCATTTCTCCACAGAGAACACTCAATAGATCACACTACTTGCTTCTCTTCTTTCGTTCAATCATCCTTCCCCATCTTCTCCCTCTGCTCATGTCATTTAAATGCCAAGACAATAACAGAAATACACTTTATTAATCGTTATTATATGGGTGCGATGAAATGGAGCTTTCCTTGGATCATTGGGGGATGGAATGGATAGAATGGGGGAGAAATTGAACGCATGGCTAAGTGACATCACAGTCGATTGATACCCGTTTGTACACAGCAAAGGATGAGATAGTGGATGAGGGGAGCGAATGGGACTAAGAGGGGACTTCTCGCTATAGATCAAGAGAATGGGAGAGATGTTCCTTCCTTAGACGGGATCGCTAGAGATAGTATCAGTCACAATGTACAAATAGACAGAGAGAGAGAGAGGGTAGATCATCACCAATTTCTGGCACGTACACAAAACTGATATCGACCACTGGTTTTCTCGTTTTCAGACAAAGAAAACGTGGAAAACGTTGGGTATATCTGTGATAATCGTCCTATAATCTACAACTTCTAACATGATCTCTATTCATTTCTTGTCCTATTCTTCTCCATCGTCGGGACTCAATAGTGAATTCATTCCAATTGGAGCTTGTTCCCCTCGAGCCATGAACACCTGTAAGAGAAAGCTTATTTTGAACCAATTCCAAGAATTCGGTAAATGATTTTTAAAGGTTACGCTTTGAGTGTCTCGCCCACCCTCGACGCCTTTTCCCATTCATCGCCCCTTCCCTGCGTGTGAAGCACCACCACTACTCATTCCCCCTTCCTTCGACTCGCTCTAGTGCACTGTGGAAGAGTGACTGTTATTGTGCATGACTCACTCCTTGTCTGGAGATCTCCCCTCCCCTCTACCTACTTATGGTCCTTAACCCCTCATCGTACTGACGTCCCATATGGTCAGAGGAGACAGACTCGTAGGCGGACTCTCATTCAGTACAAGAAGGGAGAGACAGCGTGACTAACTATGGTTGACCAGTGTTCTCCTCTGCGGATGACATGACATTTACAGCCTGCTACTGGAGAAGAAGGGGGGTGGGCATGTCAAAATATGTGAACGCTTGAGTACCCCATCCTCCCCTCTCCTATAGATCTCGTCTGGACTAAGATTCTCTCATTGTTCGGTTCAGTTGGTCAATGGTCAAATGGGAATGATGGGTACCGAAGGCATTTACAGAAAGAAATTATTCTGAGAAATGAGTCAGAAGATATCTGCCCCCATTTCAACTTCATCTTCCTTGAATGTTCTCATCCGATGCGTCACAATTGAGAATGGGCTGATTTCGTCATAAGAGATGCGAAACTATGCCTTTTCCCGTCCATTGCCTATCGGGTTTCAGAGCTAACCATCATGTACATTCTCGTCCTAAGGGGCGAATAATTGAAGGAGGGGAAGGGGACACGTCATCACTCACAGAACATTCTTACTCATTCTCAGTCTCTTCTACTGCAGCAACAAACAAGCACTCACTCGACACATTATTTCTGTTTCGGCAGCTCGCCTAAATTAGAAACCGCAGTTTTTATTTCCGGCTCGAAAAAACGTGGCGCTGCGTCGCGACTGTCAAAACACTGAAGGAAATACACGCGAGAAAGCGACCGTTTTAGAAAACAGAAGTGAGACATTTTTACCCGGATGGAAATAAGTATCTAGGTCAGTCTGACGATATTTGATCCCTTCACAGAACTGTCTAATCTCACTATCTCTTTACATCTCTGACGCACCGCCACTTCCTATTTTTGAAAACAGCGCTTACTTCAATTAGAGATGTTGTGAACTGATATCGACGCGGGTTCGGGAAGCTAATTTCCTGTAGGAGGAAATACCCCGAACGGAGATCAAAGATCAAATCATTTGACATGAATGGATAATAAAGATCAAAGATCAAACCTTGAGACATTGTTTGAACTGCAGAGATCGGAAGCAATTGGCTCTGCATTCGCTTCGCATGTTTGGCATTTCGTGTGAGAACATTTCGTGGCACATTAGACATACTCGATCCATCAATTCGTGAAGTGTCGGCCGTCGAAAGACCTGCCAATTTTATCAATTACACCCTCATTCAAGCGAACTTTCTTCTCCGTACAACGCTCACTCATCATCATATTTTCAATTCCAATCATTCTCATTTCTCCTCCGTTCCCTTGCATTCTGCAGGGGGATAAATAATAGTGGAAGCATGGTCTATTGGGCATGAGCCGGAAGAGCAGTGCGAGTTCGGACCCCTCGTGTGTTTTAACAACATCCCCTCCAAACAACTCTTCCGAGAACTCCTCTCCAAAACACTGCACACATCAGACCACACTCCTTTTCCACACCACGCCTCCGTAATCCTGTTCTACAGAGAAATTTCGCGGAATTGACAAAAGGATTATCTGTAGTGAGCAGACAGATCAAGTAAACAAGCGTGGTACTGTTCTGAGAAGGAGGAATGGTTGTCGAAGAAGGGCTCATTCTAGGTACTCAATGATCTCTGACCAGCTCATTATTCTATTGACTCGATCCGTCTTTTTCACGAGAACTTGTCTTTTTCACGAGAAATTCATGACAACGCCGAACAGACCCGAAGTTTTGCCTCGTTCTCTCAGACTTTTTCCCCGTTACCCATAAAGTATGGCCCATAGTCTATGGGTCCAATTAGTGGGAGACGGTTCCCATCAACAGTATTCTCCGTCTATGGTCTTTCTTTTCTTCACGACCCAATATCTCCTATGACATTTGAGAACCGACTCGACTCGAGCTGTTTTTCTGCCCTATCGTCCAATTACCGTCTCTCTCTCACACACAAGAGTGCACACACTGTTTTCACTGCCCCTAAGGGGGACGATGTTCTAGGCCTTCGAATAGTCCAATCATGCCCATTTCACGTGTTCCGTTCGAGCATGAGTTCTGGGGCAGATAGTTAGTGCATTGCTCTTTCTACTCATGACGTATTATCCAATCGGGCTAAATGCCCCTCAAGAGTGGGGGCGCGCGAATTAGAAGAGGAGCTTGCTAATTTGATCTTGGAGGAAGGCACGACGTGACTATTCAACTCACTTTGCACGATTTGGTTGAATTCTTCGCTCTTACGAGATAAACTCGCGATTCGGCCGGTAGAACTTGAGATGAGAATGTTAGTAGAAGAAGCACGAAAATGCACCATTGCAATTGCATGACCTGAGATACGAAGAGGTATGGTATGTTACGGTAGGCAAACGAGAAATCTCAACACGAGACAAAAAAAGCGGTAAATTGTCGATCTTTGTATCTCACGATATTCTACGGCGCAAAGGCAACAATCTCGTGGGGATTCAAGACGTGTCTGACCAACAAATGGTGGGATAATCATGTGTCAATAGAGACTGTTGATGCAAGAACAATGAGAATGGGAACCCAGACTGATTACTGTACATCCCATGCAAACTTCTCACTGCGGCAACGGGTGACGTGAAATGGCAAGTGGAACAGTCGGAACAAGTGAAGAACACGAGTAGTCTAAGAGAAAGGAAGATGACGAAATGGTCGTTTGATAGTAATCAGTTGCAGCTTGTGATAGGGTGGAACACCCATGGCAGGAATGCACTCTCTCCCGGAAGGACGAAACGTGTTTAAAGGGAGGAGAAGGAGGGGGGGGGAGAGTGATGACACGAGAATGGAATCGAGAAAGTAGAAAGAGTTGTTGCAACAAGGTTGCAGAAGGAGGAAGGAAAGGAGAAGGACACAAATGGAAAGTCATCGAGTCAAATGGGTATGGGTCAGTAGAATCATTGAAACCAAGATATAGATGTGAAAAAGGCGTGGGTGAAGGAGCTCCCATTCATTTACCTCCTTCGACTGATTCACTCACAAACTGTTTGGATTGCTCCCTCACTCTCTTTATTAGCAAGCTCGTAGACAGGGACAATTATTACATCATACATTGGGAGGTGTTCAGATGAGTAGTCTACGAGGGAACATCCATTATCCTATTGATTCCAAACGGAAAACTACACGATTATCGATTACTGTAGGATACGGTAAAACACTGTGCGTGTGTTGAGCCAAAGTGTGAGACCATCAGGGGAACAATACCATTGTACAGACAGGTGAAAGGGAAGTGGGAATGAAAGTCATGTGTGGAAACATGAAAGATCAAAGATCAATGATATGATAGGGAATACGATATAGTCTTCGATTACAGTAGGTCAGAGAGGGGTGAGAAGGGAGAGAGTTACACACAAGGAGATGGTTAGTCTCCATTCGAGAGAGGAACAATGTGTAACATCGTGTGCCTAGCAGACCTCTTTGGAGACTACGGTAGAATAGACAGAGGAGATATCGTAATACGAAGATGAAATGTGTGAAATGTTACAGGAAGAAGACAATGAATGAATAGACGAACAGTGCAATGAATGAATGATAGAAGAGAGTCAATGACAAAGTGTGTCTTCAATTCCCATTCGAGATATTCGTGACGCGCGTATATGAGAAGCGTTCGTACTATTTAATGAGAAGATGATAACAAAGGACTCGAGGGAGGAAGTCCTTACTATCATCACTCACTCATCTCATTCAACAAACGCACTATCGAAACTATGCAATTCAACATTGAGTACTCGAGTTATATCGATTGAATCATTGATTGATCCTCATCTATCGATTATGTCAATTTAAGGGTGTGATATGGGATGGATACTGTAGTCCTTATGGGCAATCTGCAGGAAAAGTCTAACACATGTCTAACAAGAAATGGTGATAAAAGATGGAGAAAAAATATGCAAACTCTGGTCACGTATTTGAATACCGAGTACGGAAAGAAATGAGGGAAGAAGCGGTATAATTCGAACGAAACTTAATGGTCATCGGTAGAATTATCTTATCACTGGTCTTCTAGTGGGATAGATGAATGAAGGAGGAGGGGATAGACCAGTGTATCTAATGGGTGAGAGAAATAAGGACTGGGAGAAGGGGCGGAAGGGGGCGTGACAGGGGGAGGACGATGCAATGGGGAGAATGGGACTGGGCAGGGCACGACCAAAGGAGGCGGAGTCATGAGAGGACTGGAGTAGATCATCGAGAGGAGGGGGAGGGGATAGGTAGATAGAAGGGGGGGGGGATATTAACACATGATTCTTCTGTCGTCGTCATCTTAGGCTCGTGGAGGCACCACTGCATTCTTTGCAGTTGCAGCTGAAATGGAAAGGGTGCTCGAGTGAGAAACAATCTGGGAATCAGATAGACTGTAATCTCTCCTTTTCCCTTCTTATTATTCTTCCCACCCACGGATGACAATCCAATCTTTCTTTCTACAGAAACAACAAAAGAGAAAGAGGGGCTGAGTGTGGGAGAACAAATCGTATTCGATTACAAATTAACTACGTAGTTGTATCTCTTTTTGCTGCCAATACTGGTGTACAATTGTGTTAGAAAATAGGTGGCAACCATTAAAAAACATAGCAAAAATGTAAAAACACAAGTGCACTGCCATTCCCACTTCCTGATTTTTCGATAGTGATTTCGATGAGTAATCAGGTATCATTCATCCTTTGACGACGTACCGTAATCTCCTCCTGCTCCGTTCATCTTCATCGATCCCAATTGAATCGATACTTGATCCACCTCCTTCACTACCGTAGTCGACGTCTCGGGACTCTGCAAATCAACAAACTTGATCAACATTAAGTTGTTCAAATAATGGAGTATCCGATACTTTTTGGTTTCTTCCACAGCGTAACTATGCAGAAATAAACCCCTAATTGATCGCGTTAACATCAATTGATGAACAAAATATTAAAACTTCCAAAATTCACGCAATACCCAATGACTAATACCCGTCGTTTTTTCGGTATCAACTACACCTTACATGGCTGACTGACCCAGCACCTTCGATTCAGTCTTCATTTTCGCTAGAATACCAATAATTCCTCGCATCCCTCTGCATCCCTACCGTAGCCCCCCCCCCCTTCCTCTCCTCTCCTCCATTTTCTACTGCCCTTTGTGTCGTCAGCAGTGCTCTCTCTCACTTTTTGCACAGCGACACGCTCGGTCCGTCTCATTTCAAGACTAGAACAAACATGAAAGGAGGCTGTGAGTGAGATAGGCAGTGGATAAAGAGGAGGATGGAGAAGAGAGCCGACCAGAGAATGGAAATAGACACAAGTGGAATAGAGAAGGACCGATCTCCCCCTCTCCACTCGCTACGGCAACTGCAGTCAAGGGATGAATGAGGAGTGAGTAGTGGCCAAATATTGCCTCCCTTTTATCCTATTACGGCCACAACTGGTCCCCCACTCAGAGAGAGAGAGAGAGATCACCAGGGAGGTCTAGACTAGAGAACCATGACTAAAATATCACAAATTACTAAATAGGATGCAGTCTGCGCTAGCAGACGCAATTCCTACATCAAGATTCAAAGCCACGCAAAAAAAACTTTGATGCCCACACTCGCTCATTTTCAGTCACAAGGTTTTTTGAGATTCACTAGCGTGATACTTTGCCATTCTTGCTGCCCAAATAACATAATTCCCATAGATCCAAAATAAGTGGAGTCTCGATACGCACGTTTCATTGCCAATTGAGAGGGATTCCTCTCTCTATCTCACCTTGAGCTTAGCAGCAATGGTTGCATAGCTCAGTCGAATGTCTCCCATCGCAGTCTCAGCTGGCTTCGACTGCACTGCATCCATAGACTGCAACGAAACAGGTCAATCATACATAGTCATGCACTTTACCCACTTTACTACTACAATCCTCTGCACCTGCTTCTACGTGCAAGATGCAACGTATTCTTCACTAATCAACCTGATATCTCTCTCTCTTTAATCAAAGACCGATCCGAGAAAAGAAAGAAAACAACACCAACAAAAGAGGGGCGAGACCATTGTGGAAACGGCTTAAAATCGTACAGCTCTCTTTCTTCATTTCCTCCCTTCTCGATCCCCTTTTGTATGCTTCGTGCGCCTGTTATACTATAGTCTGCGACTCATTTGCAGACACAAATCATAAAATATTATTATTATTTGATGGAGTAGCCCAGTCCAAAAGGGGAGTCTCACAACAACATCTACATCACAAAAAACAGCTCCTACGTACACCTAAATAGACCACACACAGCAATTTTAAAATAATAAATATTTGTACTCACCTGCTCCTCATTTGCCTTCTCCTCAGTCTCCTCCTTCACTTTCTCCCTTCTCTCCAATGGAGGATAGTGATTCGGCAGCAGCTGCGGCAGCAATGGCTGCGGAGTACTGTATCCGCCTGCTGCAGGTGCTGTAGGGGAAGTGCAGCCTCCTGCTGCAGAGTAGGAAGTGTCCATCGAGGGAGTGGGAGGGTAGTACGGGTACATCATTGGAGACATCATCTGCAAAGGGTAACGTCTTCATTATGATTAACTTATCAGCTAAAACTTCACTTTCTCACTCTTCCGTGAGACTGATATGAATATGCTCAATTTGATCATTTCATCCATGCTCATCTCTATTCCCACATATATCATCATATTCGGAACGACAACCTTCCTCATTCATACTCTACCATCCACAGCCGCCTACTCATCTATATTCCACGGTTTTCGACTTCTCATCTATAATTACCACCATGCTGACTTCTATCTGTCCCTCCATCAACAAGCGTGCTCCTCTCTCTCCTCCGTCTCCGTCTGCCTTATTCTAGAATGTCTCGTCGCATCGTGGGTTACGAATGGGGAGACGAACGGGATGAGAGATGAGGAGATGGGAAGGGATAAACAAGCTCAGTAGGACCACGGATGGTTGGATATGACACCAGCAGTCAAATCCATTCAGATTCATACTTTACTATGCTAGACTCTCTTCTCTTCTCACTCCCTTGCGCGATTTGCGCCTTCAAAAGGCATGCAGACTCATCTCATAAATACTTGACTCAATTCACCTCTTCTAAAGTGCTTCGTCCCAATGGGATGCCTTTTGCAGTCGAGTCATCTCTCCCACATCACTTATGGGGATGAGTTGGCTAGTTATGGACGGGTAAGACGGAGAGCGTGGGATTGAAGCAAAGTGCTTCAATTCACATTCAACCCCACGCAAGGGATTAGGTCAAAGGCCACAGATGAACTACCGTAATCGGAGGAAGCACTTTTTTGCACGTTTGGTGCCCTTTGATCCCCTTTCATTCATTGGGGGTTCCAAGGTACAAGTGGGGGCGAGTGGGTTGGTACTTAATTGGGGAGGGCGGAAGAGGGGAAAGAGTTCTTCCCTTCTTTGCAGGATGATTGTTTCTCTGCACTCACTTCCACACTTCATTCCTCCTCTATTCATATCATGGAAAGAGGGACCTTTCGTGCGAGACAAAAGCGTCTATCGGGGTCAGAAGGGAGGCTTGTTCTATAATGGGAGGACACGACAATGGGAATGGAGAAGGAATGGAAGCTGATACGACGTCACGTCTCCACCACTTGGACCACTTCCACACAACTATCACGAAAGAGAGTGTGAAAGTGGAGATGACTGAATCCCTTTCGACGTGTCCTTCCATGAATGATCACTCCAAAGAAGCAAAAGAAGAATAAGAAGAGATATGAGAACAACACTACTAGGAAAATGACATATGAGGGATCGTTCACGGAAATCATACAACGATGATCAACATCAACTGCTCAACCAGCTTCCTCACATGTCTCCTTCGTCATACATTCTGTCTGCTCCTAATTGCTTGTCAGTTCCCGAAACATCTGTACTGCTGATTCTGCAGTCTAGTCACATTCTTGCATGATCCTGAAGCCTCCCTTCCCTTTTAGTATAGATCACGTGCAAATTATTTGTAATTATTTCTTTGATTAACAATAACGTCGAAAAAATGAAAATACGGTATCTCGGCCTACCTGTGGATAGAGCGTGGTTCCGTCCACATACATCTGAGGGGTCTGCGGTGCACCGTAGAGAGGAGCACACGGGAAGGCACGGAATGTTGGAGTCATCTGCATCAATTACTTACTCATAGGGATGGCATTTTGTGTCCAACGGACTGTCTCAGACACAATTGTGTCCCAAACTTTCGGACACAATTGTGTCCCAGTTCTCTCTCACCTCCCTCATTCGACGCGGTCGATTTGCACTGAATGTGAGGGAGAGAAAAGTTTGGGGCACAATTGTGTCCCAAATGTGAGAGAGCATTTTAAATTCGGATCATTCCTGTCCGAAAACTCAAAAGGAGGGCGGTCGTTTGGGACACAAAATGCCAACCCTAGTTACACATCAGTCTTATCAATTCGATCAGCGATCATCCATATATGAATGGTTACTCACGGGAGTGGGCGGGGGCACGTAATAGTACGGTTGTTGACAGTTCTGCACTCCCGGATGCAGGGAGAGAGTAGGAGGAGGTTGCTGCAGCTGCTGCTGATGAGACTGCTGCATTTGCTGCTCCTCTCCTCCACTCGTATCAATCGTCTGCGATAACTCGTCACTCAATGGCATCGAGTGAGACACCGGCACCATACCTGCAAGGTACAGCTTATTAATTGATTCATCTCATTAACAATTTGCATACTTCCCCCGTATCCAGTTAAACAAAAGGATCAGGGGAACGAGTACGTGCGTAAGCGAACAATAATGACAGCCAGCTGTCAGCCTTACACAATCCACGTTTACGTAATGCGATTACTAGTGGGTGGAATTAAGCATGGTGATGGTCTTCAATTGGTAACAACAATGACTAACCCTGAGGCGCATAGCTCATCATGTATTGAGTGCCAGCCTGGGGCGGTGTGGGATAAGTGTAGGCGTATTGCATCGACGGAGACTGCATTGGATACTGCTGCTGCTGACCGTTATTCGCCATCGCCATCGGGTACTCTGGAAATGGAAATTATTTAATTTAAAAATATTAGAATTAGCCAAAATAAATTAGGTAACTATGGCTCACCGTTGCTGTATCTAGAATGCACCATCTTTCGCAGTGCTGGACCGAGATTGATCTGCTTTCCGTTGAGCTTCAGCTCTTCTGGGTTCTGGAAAAGATCACGTCTTAAATTTAAGATCGCATATGAAAAACCCACCATTGCTTGGACGGCCTTAGCCTCGTCTTCTGTGTCAAAGGTCACGAATCCATAGCCCTTGCTGATTCCTTCCGGACTACGAATCACCTTCACGTCTCTGATAGTGAAGAATTGCTCGAAGTGCTCACGCAGAGCCGTCTCAGTCACCTTAAAATCAACCATAAAACATACTTGAAACGATTTTCAAACATTCTACTACAAACATTGAGAACAATACACATATAATGGGATTTCAAACAAGTGCAGTGTAAGCAAGAGTAACCTGAGCTCCGAATCCTCCGACAAAGAGACGATATGGTATGTGCTCGACAGCCTGGCCGGACTTGATGTGCTCGGCGACAGTGTTGAAAAGACGCGGCGCCGTATAGTACGACATCTGCGGCGTTACCTGGCCGTTTCTCTGTTGGGCGCCTTCCCCGTACGCGTATTGAGATCCCATCTCAGGCCCAATTCCTTCAAAAAGCGACGTTTAATTAATTTAAACATGTTGTTAACAGTCTTGAAACGTTTGACACGTAATAAATAACAACAATTCACGCAAATAAGGAATTCACGATTTATCATGACACTCGTGCATAATCACAGAACGCGAAAAATAGGGCTCGTGTGATACTATCACCCGTGAGTAGAAGTCATCGACAAAACAAGCTGGACCCGCTCAAAACAACAACACAAATTGGGGGGAGGGGCGAGAATTCAAAATCGGGAAAATCACTACGTTTAGCGCATAGACGAGACTAACGTAACACTCGTACACAATAATTCCTACAGTATCACCGCCACAGGGAATTTTAATTAGATTTTCTATGATTTCTATGTGTCATTTATTTTTGTTTTCAATTAGAATTTCCTATTCATAGAATGGTCATCCTAAATAATGGGTTGGGCGGTGCCGAATCCAGAATAAACCGCTGCTCCGATCACATTCTGCACTGCTGTCAGCCAGAAGACTGCTGTCCAATCATTGTCCGTCGCCTCAAGCATGTGTCCCGCCACGAAAGTGCCCACGAAACCAGTGATGGCACCGAACGAATTGAAGATGCCTGTCATTCAATTGATAACGAATTGATCTACCGTAATCTTCAATCAATTGGATCTGCAGTAGGTAATCCTCTGACTCACCGAACACGGCTCCCGTGTGATTGGGAGCGAAATCGGTAGGATTAACGGATACACCACCATGGTGTATTCCCCGAATTGCCATTGCGAGAGTGAAGAGAGCCAACGTCACACCGAATGGGGCAGAGGGAGAGATCAAGTAGAGCAGAAAGGCCATTCCGAGTAGAGATACACCCTAAAATCGATGAATTATCTACCGTAATCTCTTCTACAGTACCTCAACAATCTTTCTCGTTCTCGTTAGAGAGTGTCCTCGAGAGTGAATCTTGGCTGCGATATGGGGAGCCGTAATGGAAGTGCACACGATAGCCAGACCAGGCAGGACATTGTACAAGGCTCCCTCAAAATCGATAAGTGATGATTACAGTAGTTGCAGTAGAAATGTACATTAGCATCAGGGTAGTTATCATGGAAGAAAGTGGGAAGCCAATTGAAGATCATGAAGTATGCATTTGATCCAGTGTAATGAGCGACTGACGCTGCCCTGAAAACACTCACTCTTCATCTACCGTAATCTCGATTATCGATTACCAGAAACCGGGATGCGTGAAGAGAGTCTTCCATGGAACATCTAGTGCAGTCTCCGAGACGGACAACAACTGAATGGATCGATAAATGGATGAATTGGGTTATGGTAGCACGAACGGGAAGATTGGACGACTTTCGCTTCTCTGAAGTCGACGAGAGAATCATGTGATAGATTGCCACCCAGACAAGAGCCGTTGCACCTGAAAGATCAAAGATCAATCTCGAGATCAAAGATCTTTGTACCGTACCCATAAAGTGGAATAGGCTTCTCCATCCGTAGTTGGTCAACAACGACGAGCCAATAAATCCGGCGATAACGACCCTGCATAAGAGGGCAATTCAGTCGGAGCGATTCAATGACCAATTCCCTCCTCTCCCCCCTCCGCCTTTCGATTCACCATGGTACCCTTCACAAAACTTGACTAGATCAAACAGAAAAAGGCTCTTGACTAGGGTTCTCTTGTTGGAATCAATTCCGGAATTCCAATAGCGAGAACAAAGGTGTGACGTAATTCCATTCGTTCCATTTCTCGTCTAGCGAGTGGTCTAGTGGAATTCCATCAGTTATTGGAATTCCATTAAGAGTTTTGCATACAATTATTGTTACAAAGAGTGAGGATTTTCTTATTGGAATTCCAATAAGAAATGGAATTCCATTCTGAGTGGAATTCTAATTGAGCGCCGGTCGTATGCAATCGATTCCGTGGAAATGAGTGGGGTGGAATGGAATTCCAATAGGCAAATAATTCCAACAAGAGAACTCTACTCTTGACAAATCAAAACAGACAAAACAGAACTGGCGGGCGTGGGAAATTTCCCTAATCTGATTTCCGAAACAGTTTGCTCTTCTCAATTCTACCGTATCTCTCTCACCCCAGATGCGTTCCTGCCAGACAGAATCCGAAGATCCGTCCCTTCTCTGTCGAATTGAGATTACGAGAACAGATGGACGCCATCGATGGCATGTAGAAACCTGAATGACCGAGTGATCAATCAATCGATTATAGTATGTCCATTCTACCGTATACCTTGTGCTATTCCAGTCACAATCCTCAATAGAATGGCAAATGGGACAGGTCGACCAGTGAGCACAGCAAGATCGAGTACGAGTGGAGTCGCTACTGTGAGAACGATCCATACCAGAGATGAGACGTACAGTATCCGCTCGCCACCGTATCGATCTGAGATGAATCGATCTGAGAGATGCTTTAGGGGAGATCAATTCAGTCATGCTGATTGTATCGATGATTGACTTTTTAGTTGGGGCTATTCGAATACTCTAATATAATCTCGTATGAAAAACATTTCAATCCCAAATGAAACTGTACGTCACTTGTTTTCAAAGGTTGTGCAATTAATCCCCTTCTGACTAACCGCTGTCTCCTCCACCTGAATAAACAAACAAACCTGCGAGAGATCCAGCAAATACTTGAGTGAGCGCGTAACCCCAGAAGAAGGCCGACAACACCGATCCCTGCAAAGACAGGATATTGGCAAGTTGTCAATTTCTTTTTCCGGTTGACGTCACTGGGAAAGATCCGCTTATCGCTCAGAGGTGCGGCTTGAAGACACTGAGTCACGCAGAACAATCACCTCCGCTTTTGTACAGCTATGTGAGAAAAAGCACCATTTTTGATAAATTTCCGCCCTCAGAAAGGACAAATTGTGCAATAATGAGGGGACATATGGGGAAATAGCACAGAAATATGAGGATATTGACGCTATCCTCTACACATCTACCATTCACATTCTTCAAAGCATTTTGGAAGGTCGCGTCGCCAGAAGCAAAATAAACTTGCAGAATGACTAACCGAAGTAGCCTTGCTCCACTCCAATTCAATCGATATCTTGGCGATAGCAATGGGAAGTGAGGCACGACAGGCATAGAGCATCGCTGCCCCCGCGAACAATGATAACGACCATAGACGACGTTCACGTCTGTAGAGAAAGAGGTCATCGATAGGATAGGAGATGATGACGTCATAACTAGGCAATCTCCAAGATGGCAATCATGAAAGGTCATCACATTTGATCGCTACTCCATCTTTCAGGGGAAACCGATCCAGTTTTCGAGATGGCAACTAGCAAGTGGAAATTCCGTTATCTTCTAGGTAGATCAAACGGATAGATGAAAGCTCGATAAACTCACTCATTCCATCCCTTTTCAGTAGAGGGAGAGACGTGCTTGCCCATTTATTCCCGTCGACCGCTCCGATCGAAGAATGAAGGCAGAGATGAGGGATGATTCTGATGATTGAGGAGAGACTGAGCTAGTGAAATAACTCACGAATTAATGACGAGGACAATGAGATAAGACGATTTTATCGTATTTCAATGAGTTCAAAGATCAAATGATGAATGGATAATAGCAAGAGTTGGATCTGGATTCGACTGGGAATGAAAGGAGAAGGGCTTGTCTGGCTTCCACTTTCAGTTGATGGAATAGTTGCCAATGGAAACAGCGAAAGGGCGGAATTGGTAGGAGGGAAGAGAGAGATCAAAAGAACAACCGAGGGAAAGACACTGGTTGGAGATAGTTGGGGAAAACTAAGTTCCCCGCCCTACATCTGCGTAATTCTCTTGAGAATCGAGCAGAAAGCAAGAGAGGAAAGAGTGGGAATTCATCTAACATTAAGAACCGAGACAGGGTGATGGAATAGAGAGAATTGAATTGGGAATGAAGCTCGTAGAGGGGAGAGAATACACGTGAAAGGGAGGGAGGGAGGGGTGAATAGTGCACGCGATAGAGAGTGAAGAGAGTGGGAAGAGAAAGAGAGATGACACGTTGTTTCCCCTCTCTACAGATCTCTCTTTTCCTCTGCTGCCGCTGTTACAAGTAGGGGAATCTCCAGCTCGATTCCTGCAAAATGAGCTTATTTCACGAAGAAATTCGATTCCCCTGAGGCGATAAACAGTAATTGGCCAGTGAAACGGGAGCAAATAGGGTAGGTAGGTAGGTAGGTCAAGAGGCGCTCTAATAGAAATAGTGAACCTGGTAGGGCAGTGAGTTTGAGGACGTAGTGGATCATGATTATTGGAATGAATGATAGCGGAACTTCGGGCGAATATTTCTGTGTTGGTGGAGCATCGAAGGGAATTCGTAGTGAGACACAGTCGAAATCCTGAAGAAATTTGATTGTAAAACTTGTTTTAGCTTGAAACATCACAAATGTCGATGTGGCGTTCACTGTAAATGAGAACCTTTCAGACGAAAAAGGTGTGATCATACACTGCTGTCTAGTGTACACTCTCTCAGTGCCCTCGAGGAGGGAACTCGTTTAGATTGAGTGGAAAGAGAGAGAGAGAATGGGATTGAGAACGTTCTCGATGTACTACGGATCTATGATTACAGCTGTGCACCACATCTTATTTTGACAAAAAAAAGATGAACGAGACACATTTGTCATGTCTAGGGATGCGATCGATGAATGAAGAATGAAGAGGAATACAATATTCCTTTTTCATCTGGCGGATAAATAATTGAATTGAATTGAATTGAATTGAATGTGTAATGTTGATTTCTCCAACCCTCACCTGATTACTCCTCGGAACAACACATCCGAGATGGCATTGATCCATCACAACCTCTGCCAATTTCTTCTCGTCCACATGTTCATAACGACTCCTGCAAGAAACGGCCCATTTCTCGAACACTCTCTCCATTTCACACACTATCTCGCCCTGTCTAACCTTCACCATGGAACATCCCTTCCCCCTATTTCACACGCTCTTTTTCACTCCGGTTCTTTTCCATCGGGAAGATTCGAACAAAAGAGTGGAAGTTCCGCCTTTGAAGTCAACGATGCAAAACACTTCCCGGATAGGACTCAATCCCACTGAATTACGATGAAAAGACTGAGGGAGGATTGTTTTCCCCCTTTCTCATCCCTTTCAAGTGATGAGTTCGAACCGCCACTGCATAATTTAGCCCCTTGTTGTCCAAGGAGCAATCGTGATTCCGAAGGCGAAAACAATCACCGTAATCCTTACCGTGCTTCGTATTGACTCTTCGCGAGAAGGAACATCGTCATGTCTTTCAATTGCTTCCTCGAACGATTTCGAACGTGGACTACGGGTTCAACTGTCTGTAATGGATTCAATTAATTAATCAATGCCAATTGGGATGTAAAAATGAAGAATTCGCCTCTTCATTTCTTCGATCTTTCATAGTTCACAGATGATAGGCTTTCTAGATATGCGAGATAATGACACTCATTTTTCATTGTGACAGCCCAAGACTTTTTAGATATTCATCATCAATTGCAGCGCGCCTTTCCAACTTTTCTCAATGCATACTTAGTTTCACACCCCCGCCCGAGAGAGCCAAAGAAACGGCTGATTAGCATCTTTTTCAGTCCACTCTGTCTTCCTTTCCTTTGAGCTTCTTCTTCCTTCACGCAATCAGACTCTTTTTTGAGTAACATCTGGAAGAAAGAGGAAGTTACCTCTCCAATAACGAAGGCAGTTCTCTTCAGATGCACTTTGAATGAGACTGTTCCGAAGGGAAGAGTGCAGCATGTGAAATCAATCTAGAAACACCTTTTATTCTCCCGGAAAGAGGTATTCTGATACCAATTTAATGGATATCGAATTACCTCTTCAGAGTAATCAATGGGCGATAGAAGGTTCGTCGGAAGTTTGTTGAGAAACGACCGAGAAATGACTAGGAATGGGAAGGTTTCGGAGCTGGACGCCTGAAAAGGAACTTTCCTGCATCTATTCGGGGAACTTTTTCGGGAGCTAAAAAAGGACGTACCTGATCATTATTGGAGTCGACTCTAACTTTGACTTCGTATCGAATGCTTCCGTATTGAGATTCGTAAGAGGAAGGACACTCTTCGGGGATCGGAATCTGAAGAACACAAAATAATTTCAGCCAGAACGCCTTTTCTTCTGTTTTCTTCGTTGTTCTATTGCACGGATGAGTGAATGGAAGAGTGATGAAGAGGAGGAGGAAACGAACCAGTAGGGGATAATTGTGTCTTCCCGGCACGACGGGAGTGTTCGAAGACAACATCGTCTTGTACGACCAGTACACCTAAACAGCAAATTTGAGCTATTTCCTTATTTATTTTAAATATTTTTGAAGAAATCGCACAGTTCATTTTCTCACCGTTTCCTTCTCGAAAATCTTATCCGTATGGACATTTATCCATCCCGTCCTTCCCCATCCTCGAATGTCCACTATCAACTGATCGATTACCGTATCCGGATCCGATGAATCGATTAGGATCTGGCGAAAAATCGATAATCGAAGTTCTACAGTAGTCTGACCTTAGCATTTAGTGGATCTCCTGCCATGAATTTCTCTTGGCAAAGACCATATTGAGACGAAGAGTTGGCATCTGAAGGAAGAAGTTGAAATAGAGTAATAATGAGGGAGTGAATTCGAGTCTTTCTCGATCTCTCTTGAGGTAGTGCCCCTCCACCCACTGGATATCGAGTGACAACGGAGTAATCTCCCAGTAAACAACAGAAAGGACAAAGAAAGATGATAGATGATTGACGAACGATCAACTTGGCAATATAAATGCATACCCTTTCCAGCATTTTCTAGAGAGAGTAGAGGGGAGGTAGACTAGAGCTAGAGGAGAAGGAGAAAGTTATGAGAGCAACTGCAGGGAAGACTCATGTGTGTGTGTAATGGGGAGATGAGCGATAGGGGGTAGGTCACGTTTCCCTCCTTCTCCTATGCAATTCACTAGAGTTCAGAGGCATTTCAGGCATTTTTTGCAAGTCGAAAAGAGAAGAGAGTAAAGGAGTGTATTCGAAGTGAAGATGTGGAATTGACATGAAGAAAGAGGAGGGGACAGGGAAAAGATTAATTGGGAAGGGAAGGAATAAAGGAAACGGGACGGGGAAAGGTGATGAATTAATCATCAACGCATGCGAGAGTAGCAAAAGTTACAGCCTAATGTGCGCCTATCGATAGCAAATTTGAGAAACATCTGCTAATTTAATTTTGAATGTAAGATAAGTGTATAAAACTAAAAACGTACATAAATGCATTGGAAGCAGTCCATGGGATTAGCTTGAGATCTCCGTGGAGATAGGGAGAATCCGAGAGCTCGCGATGCCCTTCTGAGATGATCCATTCTCATCGTCTACTATGAGGAAGACTGACTCGTTTTCGACGTCCTCTCTTTTATTTGGGGGGGGGGGGTAGTTGGTGTCTCCTCCTCTCACTTCCCTCCCCTCTCTCTCTCTCTCCTCACCCTCCTCTCTAATGGAATAAGTAGGAGAGAACGAAGACAACCATCATTATTCAGAATGCAACCGACGATACACCAAAATAATCCGGAATGGGAGAAGAAAGTGCAGGAGAAGTCCCTTCCTACGCAAAGCAAGTTGACAGGATTTCATAGATCTCACGGCTTGCTTTGCATCTAGTAAATTCGAAGATCTCAGCATCTTTACGCGTTGAGTTCAACATCTAGGAATGCATCTAGATAGATACTAACGTTATCATAGACAAGCCACGGACTTCTTTCCTAAACTTTTCGGCCGGAATAAGATAAAAGTATCAGAATATCATGATTGGGGAAATACATACGACATGGGTGAAAAACTACCTCCGTGATTGAGTAGTTTTTTAGAGTTCGTTTAGCAAGGAAAACGGAAGCTACTGTTCTCAGTGAAAAATATCTTTTCCAAATCTTGAATTGCAATAACCGTAAGTATCTAGCAGTCGTTTCTCTTTTTCCTGCACTTTCTTAGTTGGAACGAACTCATATTTTCTTTGTTCTTCTAACCGGGTGAAATATTAGAGATGTGCCCGGTTTGTGTACGGTTAGTGAGGAAAGAAGGGAGAAACTAAGAGAGAAGGAAAGACAAAACAGACTGACGGAGATGAGAAGAAGGAAGAGGACTAGACAAGGTTGGATTGAAACAGAGTAAGAAGAGTGGACGAGAATGAATCTAATTCACTCCTTTCCTTGTAAAACCAGTATCCATTAGGGGAGGTGTTACCGCATTCTAAAGTCCACCTTTTTTGAATTTTTTATGGAAATGCCAATTACCAAGAAGATTGAAAATAACATTCGGGAGAGCTGACATGGGAATTGGCATATTCGAACAGAAGAAGCGAGTGGCTTCTCACTCGCAGGAATTTGGCCGAAACCTCCGTTTCATGGCTTCGGCAAAGGAACGTTCTCAAGAGATTGGTGGAATATTCACGGGGAACGAACGGGGAAAAACAACTGACGTCTCTCACAGACTTCCCGTCCAAGTCCATTCATTTACGATAATTGGACCTCAACCCACCGAAAAACAACTGTTTTTTTCTTGAACTTATTGTTTGGAGGGACTAGATAAGGGACCATAAACCACAATATTTTAGTATACCACATATATTTCGATTTTTCCCACGATAATTTCCTTTTCTTCTTGCCTCTCACGCCTTACCCTCTGGCTGGCCTCTCTAGTCATTCTTGACCCTCCTAATCGAAGACATTTCGATTAGATCGGAAGGAACCTCCAATCATTGGGTACATCCGACCAGTATCCAGAATAATCGTCGTTCAATCTTACCCTATCAGTCTCATTCCACCTTCCCTGGCGCTAGCCACTCTTCATTTGCTCTGAATAATTCTATCAGATAATGTCTCTTCCCTTCACTCACTGGCAGCCGAATATCTTCCCCCATCTTAGTATGTCTCCCTTCCATGATAACCTCGGTCGCCGTCCCAATGCACCTCTCCCAATGCTCAATCCCGGCCCATACGGTACCACTCGTCCTACGTACCCAATTGTCCCACAGCCAACAGCTACGGTACCTACAGTAATCCACATCCTCGCATGACCGTACCTCCTCCTCGATGCCCCATGCTCAAAGGCGGTCCCCATAATGCCTACAGTACCTACCGTACACCTCGTCCCTCCTTTCCTCCTCCTTCTGTTCCATCAGTCATGATTTCCGATCGATTGATGCAATCGTCAATGCATTCATGGATCATCCACGTGCAATCATGAGAAAGACTAACGAAAAGGTAAATTAAACGATCTATCTATAGCACCTATTCGATACCGTAACTATTGATTCCAGGAAAGAAATGCGTACGCTGAGGCGTATGCCGAGAGATTCCGCGATGGTTTTATCTATCAGAATATTGAGGACTTTCCTCCTTCAGCGAATCAACTCGAGAAAGTTGCGAATTGGATCGTCTGCTCAGATTTTGGTATGCTTTCAGAAACTTTAAAATTCGAATAGGAATTTTTTCTATAATTGATGATTTTTCAGACGTGAGAAACGGAGAAGAGATGTCTGTCCATAATTCCAACTGAATGTGAAGGAATGCGATACTACCTATTATCAAAACCATACATTCCATTGGTATCGTTGTCGTTGTGCCTTTCTGTATTTCTGTTGTGATAAAGATCTCGTTCGAATACAACTTTCTTCTAATATTCGCTGTTGATAAATTATGTTTGATCTATCACTTCATCTTCTTTCAATGAGATACCTAAGATCTCTGTTGCAAACAAAAAACTGTCTGATTCGAATGGTTCAAGTTCAAATTGAGTTCATTAGTGAATATCTCGATATCGTTATTGTACAAGGGAATGGTTTCACTCGTATGGGAATGGCTGATGTTGAGGGAGGGGAATAGATCACCGGTCGAAAGGGGAAGAGAATCAGAAGGAAGGAAAGGGGTCGAATGGTCAATAGAGGGAAGTGTCATGGCACACATGGTACTACCCTTAGAGGAACGAGATGCAAGAGATAGTTCTGATGGGCAGAACGGAGTGAAGTGAACAAGAGAAGGAACACAGTGAGGACAGTGATACTGCATCGAATTTAAACAAAGCTGTGCTATTTTGGTTCGGAAAAGTGCTGAAAAGACATGTGGCCGAATTCCTAGTCGAAGGGAAACGGGTGTATTTGTTCATAGTGGAATGGATCGTGAAGATGTCTTAGATGTCTTATGATGGAATCGAGTAGAGGATGTGCGAGAGGACAGCATCAAATGAGTCTCTTGAGTATCTCCTTGAGTTAGAACTGTCAACTTCCTGCAATATTATCCATCTTGACCATATTTTGTCAACGAAAACAAGACAGAACTGAACTATATTTGAAATGAAAATTAGAATCTCTGGCACTAAAAAGGAGTACATCTAGTGACAGTTGTAACGCATTCAATTAGGACAGATGGAAACTGAATCGTGCGCTTTGTGGAGGAGAGCTTACCGTAGTCGAGAGATTAGGGGTAAATTGATGATGCCTCTGCAAGATTTACATAGATCTCATGTTCAAAACTTACTCAACAGTCCGTGGATTTATGTATTTTTACGTATCTAATATAATTATAATATTTAATGGTCTAACCTCGCAGTTTGCCTCCTGATCAGCTTCGTTTTGTGTAGGAGCCGTTGTCGGAATGAAGAAGATGACGTACAGAAGAGAACGAAAGTGAGCGCTTTCCCAAGAATGACGAAGAACGTTGAGAATGTTAACTGAAATCGATTTTATTCTCATCCGTTTCGATGATTTTCACGTGATCTTCCGTAAATCATGACAGATTTACGGGGCTAAGACAGCTGTTTTCTCTCTTTAACACTCAACACTTGGCGTTACTTCCCAATCACCTTCTGACTCACTCACTCACCACGCTAATTGGAATTCCTTCGTTGTTGATTACATCAACAACAATTGAGAATATCGACTAACTAAGCACCAAAAAAAGAAAACAAAACTAGCCATTGGAAAGGCGACAGGCTGGAATACCGCAGCGACATTTAACACTGCTGATGGGCCCTGAAAAGATGGAGTATTTGATAAGATTGAGTTTCAGGAATTATAAGTTCACTTCGAAATGTTTTCAAAGAGATTCATGCAATATGTTTTACCTGTGTAATAGTGAAGCTGGTCACGATGAGAATGACGGTCCTTGCCACTCTCTGTTCAGTCTTCTGCTGACTCGCTTGCTCCGATGTCTCCTTTAGCAGTGGAACTTGTCTGCAATCACGAAGCTGACCCACCGCACTATCTACCGTATGACTGACCTACCGTACCTCTTCTTGATGGTTAGGATGAGAAGGGCATTAGAGATGCATACGAGAAGAATGGGCACGAAGACAACGACGACAGCATTGACGAGTGGACTCCATCGGATGATCGCACGGAACCACATCGGATTAGGATTCGACTGATTAGGACGAATCCATCTACAAATGAGGAAACCTTACGCGAAAATGCGTCCTGCAACCCATATTTCATGCACAAAACTGGGCACCGCAGTATTTTGAGGAACATGTTTTCCATAACTGTCTGCATTTCGTCTCATTTCCCGCTTACGAACAGACGAAAACAACCGGAAATATTAATTCGAGTTCCAGGAATACCCACGAATCTGAGAGTTCAGTTGAGTAGTGTGAACTATACGAATATGAGAGAATACTGAGTCTATGGATATTTGTACGTGCGGAATGATAGTACCTATGGAGAAACGATAGAATCTATCTACTACGAACAAATCGTGGTCAAACATCAAAGTTCCTCGGCGCCAGAGATTTTTAGTATAGTTCAAATCTTTAGTGATAATCGGAACGAAAACAGAACGAAAAGCCGAAAAACAATCAAATTCAAGATTGATCACAGAACGGAAGACCAATTAATCCCATCGTTTACGATGCTATCGAATTTAGACCGATCTATTTTTGTCATAGCATTTTTAATGTTTAGACTAGGCAGTTCTACTGCTGTAAATTACACCCTGTAATCCTAATAACAATGGAAGAAGGGCTTGCGTATTCTTTAGAAAAGCACTGAATTACTCACGTATCGGAATCGAGTGGATACAGATGGCATGAGGCTGCGTTCCATTGCAGAAGATCTTCGTGGGACAGAAATCTGGAGATAACGGTGATTACCGTAATTCAACTAAGCTCTGTATCACTTCCATTGTATGATTCGTTTTATTAGATATCCGGGCCAAAAATAGCTTGGCATTTCCGTGCTCTTGAAAGTCAGTCCCAAAATGGGATAATGTCAAGTGATCTGACTCACATGCGAAATGATTGTAGAAAGTGAGCAATCCCGTGAGGACGAATATGAGTAGAACCTGCACGAAGGAAATCTCCTATTTCAATGTAGAGAGTGAAGTCAGTCTGCTGTCTGTCTCTCTCCATTCCCCCTTCTCTCTCGTCCTTCTCTAACCACTCCATTCACAGGGGGTAAACGAAACCCCCCCCCCCCAAAGGGCACTCGTTTTGCATGTGAATGAAGGCAGTCTTCTGCACACTGGCACGCATTATTTTCAGAAATTTGGAAGGAAATGGAGAGAAGGTGGATGGAGATGAAAGAACGCCCCAGGGGAGAGATCAGATGTGTGACCAAAAGAGCGATCTCTTTCAGATAGTAAATGCGAGGGTAGGGTAAACTCACTAATAGCGCAGGCTTCATGAGTATTGGTCGATCTCGAGAGCGAAGAGGCCATTTGATAACCACCAGTCGTTCCAGGGAAACAGCCAGCACCAGCCTGAACGGTATCTTCATGACTCAATGATATTCGACCATGTGTGATCTTTTGAGGGATTTAATTAATGTGTCCTTCTTTTTCATTCCCTACAGTCTGTCTAGGGAAGTCTGTCTGCCCTTCCTATTTGCCCCTATTCGATCTTTCCTCTCTTCAACTCTCTCGATTGTCATCTGATTTCCTCCCTTGTTTTCCACCCTCATTTCCCCCAATTAATCGGTGCTTTCCATCAATTGGAGTGGATTCACTCCATTCAATCGCAACTCGAGATACTTTCATTTCCCGGAAGAAAGACCCTGACACTCTTCACCCCCACGGATAAGCTCGTAATTTCGAAAACAAACACGACAGAAGTAATGATGATGTGCGAGCCTTTTCAAGGAAAGCCCTATCGAATTTCCCACGCTCTAATTATGATCCAGCTCGTGTACAGAACAGGAGGAAAACAGTAGTTCATATTGCAAAGCAGATGAACATTCTTCATTTTCGAATAGTGAAGATCTTACCATATAGCACAGGCTGAAGCCCAATTGAGCATTGCAATGAGATGCATCTTATTAGAGATGTACAGTAATCGAAGTAATATGAGTGATCGAACCATCGATAGTGGGCCATACTGAAATACGATTATGACTAGAGCTATGAGAATGAAGATCTCTTCACTCTGATCGGTAAGAGGGCATATAGCCCTCTTACATTCGTTACATTACATTACTCTTACATTACAGAGGCATTCGTGACGAATGCAAAATGTTTTCGGAACGTAAACCGTACGTCACAGAATCTTCTATTTGGACGAAGGCCTCGCTTTCATTTCGAATTCTTCCTATGGTATAAACCGGTAAATAAGATGGGTATTCCTCACCAGTGGGGTATCATAAACAGCAGGAAGAATATGTCCGTTACAGCCAGATTCGCCAGTAGAGTATTCGATCTGATTTACGAATTGATCAATGTGATCCCTCGACTTCGTTTCTCAGAATAGGTCTGGATCTACTCGGGGTGTTGATGTAACGAGAGATGATGTCTTTCTCATGCCCAAACACTCACTCGTTTTGATGGATTCCTTCCTCATCTTTGAAGAGGAAGAGATCATTTCTCACCTTGTTCTCATGTTTCCATCCAATAACACCGAAAGATTCACTACGTTTCCAGAGATTCCGAAGATTATGAGAAGTGGAACGATCTAGAAATACGTCATTGCCATCCTAATCTTAATCCGTTTTGAGTGCTCATAATAGGTACAGATTCAGATTCTTCATTCTGACAGTCATTTTCTGTCTACGAATGCGCTATTGTCGAGACTGCATTAGCACATCACTTTTCATCAGTATTCATCCGACTAATCCATCACAGTTACGATCGGTGAGAAGGATGATCAATCAACTTGAGCTCACTACAGACAATTCACCCAAGCAGTAGCCAATATTTGAGCAGTCGTGGGATAGATTGCACAGTACTCTACACTAGGCGAACTCTCTCACGCTCTAGAGTGGCTTCACGGAATAATAGGGGGCTTTTGCACGAGTATTACTCCAATTTCCCCTCCTTGGACGTGCGTTGTTGTTCACTATGAACTCATTTCATTTCCCTCTATCGAAAACAGTTCGTAGAATTATTGGAATGAAGAAGGGGGTGTCGAACCTTTCCAATGACGAGAGATTCGAAAGTGTGATGGGATAACTTCATCATTTCCTCACTCAGACAGTATCCATCCGCAGTGGAATTCATTGTTGTATTCATTGGATCGGAGGGACGGAAGACGATCCCAGTCCCAATCTATGATTTACTCTTGCTTCGGATGATCTCTGGAAATTGTTAGAGCTGCAGGAGAAATGAGAACACACGAAATGAGAAATTCACTCGGATCGTTTCGAAAACAGAGATTCGCGAGAAATACAAGGGAATATCGGAGTGTGTTTTGTGGTGGTTTGAGACGAGGAAGGATCAACCGACACTACGAGGAAGAAGAAGAAGGAGGTTGTCAGGGAGGGAAGATGATCGAAGAACAAGAAAGTACTTGGAAACACCTCTTCCCTCCATTGGCATTGTCTCCTATTCTTCTGCTCGTTTAATTGAAGTGAGGGAGAGAGGAAAAGACCGAGGCAAAGTTCAAAATGAGACAGAAGAAGGGAGGAAATGCAAGAATCGAGGACGAGATTCATAGCAGAAACGAAGACAACGACCAATAATTAGTTGCAGTTTGAGAGACTGAATGAGGGAGGAGGAAAGAAGAGAGAATGAAGAAGGAAAGAAGAGGTAAGTAACTCGAGATATTCCAAGCAATAGACCATTGAGATAGGAGGAAAATGGGGAAGGAGATACCTGATAGGGCTCTCGAATGGAAGGCATGAAGGGACTCAGTCAAGGACGTTTCCATTGGTGATTGAAGAGGAAACGAAGAAGAAGAAGGAAAGGAAGAAAGAAAAGAAGAAAGGACGTCTTAACGTGACGAAACACGGGTGTGATCTTCAGTGAATGAAGACAGATGATTCGGAAGGGGCGGGAGGAGGGGAGGGAGAGGGAGGGGAGGGAGATCCCCGAGGGGAGAAGAACCCCTTCCAGATCAACCCAGATGGACCTTGTTGATAGAGAGAAAGGGATGAGTAGTGACCAAGAGGAGTAAATAGATTGAAGACTGTGTAAACTACTTAGCTCCCGTCCAATCCCTCAGATAGAAATAGAGAATGATAGGACTCCCTAATCCATTACTGACTATGAGTACATACTCGACTAAGGGGGGGGGGGACGATATTTGAGACTGACTTTGCAGAGAAGGGAAGGGTTGGCAATGGCCTCTCGTAGAGAGAGAGAGAGAGAAGTCTCCTTGTGTACACACTACCTCATCTGATCTTACGAGAGTATGGGCTATTTCAATGAGAAGGAGGAACCAGTATCGATTCCATTAATGGGATTCGACCAATGGTGAGGGGCACGTGACCACTTCCGACCCCTTATTCTCACTGATTACTGTAGTCTGAGGGTACTGTATACACACATTGATGAGGCGTTTTATATCGAAAGCCACCGATAATGCAATGAGATGATTTGGATAGTAAACAATGGGACACGAGAGACCTGTATGACAATGGGGGTGAAGTGTATCGAGAGAGAAACTGAACAGACAAAAATAATATTATATCCAATATACTAGATCTCAATCCCTTCCAACTTATGCGAACAAATCGGGGTCAAACTGTGGGTGGTTCTGGGGTGTAACCTATTGCTGAATACACAATGATAGGGGGGGGAGTGAGAGGGGAGGGAGGGGGTAGGGGGGAGGTGGTGGTAAAGCATCTGAGTGTACAAGGTGCTATCAGTGTTCTGCGATTCGAGAAGAGATCCTATATTCTAGGAAAGAGAGATAAGATGATCAATGGAGTATACTCTTTAGAAGAGTCAACTGGGAAGAAGAAGAGTGAGAAACTACTTGAGACGATCCAAAGTAGAAACTGTGTACGAAAAGGTGAGAAAATGAAAAAGTGACAACATGAAAAAGGTCTTCGGTCAAGTAAAATCATCATATGAGGTTGAGACCCTGTAGAGACTGTATTAATGGACACTCGATTGGGATCGCAGGATGAACAAGAGAGAAATGGAGACTAGATGAGGAAGGAGAAGGGGGGGGGGGGAAGGGGAGGGAGGCGGGACTGGGGGAAGCACCCAGGAGAAAGAAGGAAAGGGGAGAAGAAGGGAAGGAGGAGGGGATGGGTTCATGAGAGGAGGAAGAAGAGGCAATACCGATTGAGTGGACGACAAAGAGGAGAGAGAGACAATGGGAACACGGGTAAATAACAATAACTTATTTCACCTATATATAATGTTAGCTCATCTCTAGAGGACTACGGTAGACCCGTCTATCTGAGGGATACGGTAGTCTATCACAGATTGACTGCTTTCGTTGGCGATGACAATTCGTCGTGGATTCGCATCGCATCTGAGAAGGCTAACGGCTTGCCGCGTCTGTCACCTGCAATAAATCAGTTGGTGATTGACCAAAAGACAAGTGATATACATTGTTGTCACCTAACTTCATTTACCACATAGCTTCTGGTGGTAACACAAACCACCAACAGGTGTAACTAAAATTAACCCAAACGCAGCTGATCCGTCATTATAAATTCATCTTCTTTTCGTATTTTTTTTTCTAAATTCCAACCAAATCGAAATCACTCACTACTCATCACTATCCTAACATTTCACTTGGAACACCAACCCTCCAGGATAACTACACCCTCATGACATACCATTGAGTAGAGCGAGTCTCTCACTGGAGGGTGATCCTGCAGAGAGGGACGATCCCTGCATCGCCTCGGCCACTGAAGCCTCGTACGCTGCCGCTGTCGAGTCTGATAATTGTTATTTTTATCACTGACCTATCCACAAAATATATTGACTACAACGTCGCACACCCAATTCATAGTATTGATGAAACATCAACGTTCCGTTTCTCTAATTAGTAATTTTCTCAGATTTACATGTTATATCTACAGCATCGATTCGAAATGTACTGTAATCCCCGTTTGACGTTCTCAGCATGGAATATGTCCGATCTATCATCTCTCAAGTATTTCAGCACTGAATTCTCCGTCCTTCATTGACTATTCCCGTTATCGGCTTTATTCTCCTGCCAAACATGTTGCCGAGTCAATAGCATTTACAGTTTCCGAACCAATCCAAATTCTGAACGAGGGAAAGGCAAGGTACAAACGAATACATTGGATACGAGTGGGAATTACTATTACTCTCCTCTTTCTATAGTTAGAAGTCCTCCGGTGACGCGAAACCCAATCCCGTCCCTCACTCAATTGGGAACTTTGTCGCCCCCAAAAAAACAAACGGATTGGGAGCGACACGTGAGTCTTTGTCTATCCTGTCGTGTCTCGTATCCCCCCATGGGACTCCCCCATATTAATTAGATCCTTATCTGCAACTATCAAGTTACCCCACTCCTCCTACCCACGAATCTTCCCACGACACTCATTATAAATTACAAATCGGGGCAATCGTACAAATATACGATTCTGAAATCACAATACCCTTTTCCCCAGTTCCGTTTACGCGCTACTAAAATATGAATGAATGGCTAGGAGATCGAACTTCCCCCCGAAGCGAAAACAATCTACCGAAGTAGAGTAGAGGATACAGACAAAAGTTAGAGCGGAAATTGAATTTGCTTGTGCGCCCCTAACAAAAATGGAGATGCCATCACAAGCGACTTTCCCGTTTCAGAGGACATCTTTGCTCCTCATAAATCTTCTACTATTATTAACATAGAAATTCTTAACTAACTAAACTAATATAAACCATACTTTTATCCTCATATAGATTGCAGGTGCTTCCATTGGCAGTTGCACTCTTCTCTTCTCTTCTTCCGAGAGAAAGAGCCGTTCCCACTGAGTCAGAGTCACCCTGACGCATCTGCTTCAACTGAAATGGACCATAAATTTATTTATTTTCCCTTTTGAAACTACATTCTAGAATGTGTTTAGCACACATTAGCAAAGTTATGTTTTGTGAATAGTAGCGACAGAGAAACGACTCCGGGACGCCACTATAAATTCGCCCAATGTAGCATAAAATCAACGGGTGCGCATTGATAATCAACATTTAGCACGAGAAAGCCTCATACTTATCCTACCAGACCATCTCGAACTAATGGTGTTTTCACTGAACAAAATAGAGTGAAATCCACAGATGTGCGCGGAGTTTGGATAACAATGACAAAAGAAAACAACACTGGAGTCAGACAGCAAAGAATAGGGGATAATTGGGGTAAACTATGGGACCTCCAGGGACGAAATAAAGTGAATAATTGAAATACCCTGATGTGTCCTCCCTCCTTTCCATCTCCATCGGGGACGTACAACACGGAGGTCTCGTCTGTCACCAGCACTTTCAGAGTACGCTGAAAGGGAGAAACAAATTAGATTGAAGGAGAAAAGTGAATGAGTGGCAACTACCCAAATCCGTCTTGCGCACAACGAGAGTTTAGGCTTCAGAGGGTATTAGAATATATTGAGAGATCCATTTTAATTAATCGCTACACGAATTTCAATCAGTATAAAACATTTTCTAACCTTATTTCTCTGCTGCATTTTCTTCTTTGTTCTCGTCGATGGATAACCGACGAATCTGCAAGAAACAACAATTAGAACGACGTGATTGGAGACAAATGAGGCATAGTCAAGCACACGAATGGAACACTCCATTATCTCGAGCTACAAGGAGGAAGTGCATGTGAGAGTATGGAGGGAACTACTTCCATTTCGGGACCTCGCTTACATTTGATAAAACAAAACACAAACATCAATAATACATTGCTTTACTAAAAAGGCAGAAGTTCACCCCATACTCAAGGCGCTTGCGTCCTGCGGTGGCTAACTATTTTAGTTACTAAAATTGTGTAAGAAAACATATTCGATGATATGAATTGCTGATAAAATATCAATTGGGATATATCAACATACGAAGGAGTTTGTGAGTGGCAGAGGGCGAAGAAGCAGTTGTCCATCCATCCTCTCGTGAAGGGATTGAATCCCGATTGGAACTTACCCGTCACCTGCAATTCATCAACTCTTCAACTGCTATAAGGTTCCAAATGGTTCGACATTCAAAAGTGATCAAGTCATTACTGTTTTGGGCTCAATGTGCGAGAAGTTTAGTCGTATTGAAATTGTGGGTACAATTTGACTGAATATTCCAAGAATATCACTCAAACACACGGAGATATCTGACAGATTTGTAGTGCAAAACATTAATAACCAATAACCAAAATTAGCACCCCGATCCTATGTTTTTTTCATTGGTTCGTAGAAGCTTAGCTGAATTGTCCAGATATAATTGTGATTAGCGTAGAACCGACCTGTTCATTGGTACTCCTACCCCTCACAACGAGAACGACGTGGAAGATAGTGAGACCAACGACAGGAATGGCAAGTACTGTCGTTAGAATGAGAAGAACGATCGAAGTGAGGAATGGAGGATCCATTGGCTTCCTGGAGGTAATCAAATGAATACTTTTCAACCCTTAACACGATTCCCTCATCATTTTCTAAAATGTTAAAATGTGTATTCCGATCGGTACACATTAGAAAGTAATTGGAACGGTACCCCATAAGAAATTACCCCACTGTCGCCTTCTATTGTCATATACACATCGTGAAACATGACTTACTCTAGTGATCATAATTTGAATTTTAAATGCAAACTGACTGATGGAATGTGTGTGCGAGATAGACGGCACATGTGGTGAACACGTAGATCATATGGAGAGAAAGGAAAACGAGAAAGAAGAAGAAGTAACGATAGTTCCTCCATCCAACACAATTGTGCACCCATGGACAATGATGATCGAAATTGTCGATGCATCTGTATGATTTGAATTTCACTGATAGAACAAGGGTATAGAGTAGACAACGTATTTAATGTTGCTGACTCACGGGATTTTAAGAAAGTTAAGATGGCAAAAGTTGGCCATTCAAACTTCACTTTTTAATTATCAAGTGAATAGTAAGCATCAAGATAAATACAAAACATACCGATTGCAGACTGAGCAATGAGAGGCACGAGGCGGACGATAGAATTTGCATGTGACACACCTAAATAATATTATCAATACAAATATAAATAAGGAAGTCACAGTAACAGCTGCTCAAACAAATCGGCAGTGATTGATCAGAGGAGACAAGTGGTTTGGGGAAACGAAATTCAATGGAAAGAACGAAAGGAAAGAACGAACCACTTCATGCGGACGCTTATTCCGTTTATCACGACATTCTTGTAGAGAGGAGAGCGAAATTCATCACCTCCATTCTGCTCCTCAGAGACCGTCGCTGAACAGTCATTATGAATTTTATATAAATAGGCTTCTATGAAGTTATAAACGAGTAAAAATATGGAAGAAATGGCTCACCGATAGGATAGATACCCGGATCGAGACACATTGCCATGACGAGATTAGAAACTACCAGAAGGAAGAGGACTATGTCGATACCCACAACGCAGTATGCTGGATACTGAAGAAAATTGCATTTAAACAACGTATTCTAGCTTCGAATAATCAATAGGATGGGACAAGTGACAACAACGGCTAAGTTACGCCTATATTGAATAGAAAAAGTGTGATAACTTACACCCCACATGTCGTCTTGTATCATTCTGGGAGCGAGAAGTGCATAGAAGAAAGCAGTCGATCCCACGAGAAGAAACCATGCCACCCCCGCCGGTAACAGTTGTGATAACTTCTTGCACATCCTCCCTCAAGATCATATTTGATTCAATTAGTGAAATAACAGTGAAAATACGTTCAAAATCGATCAATATAACAAATGTGGTTAGTATAATACCCATAGAATAGTATGAAGGGAAGGGAAGATAGAGAAAGAGTGTGAAGTAGTTTTATTAGCAGCTTGCGGCGAAACGGCTCATTATAGCTCAATTCATAAATCCACAGTATGCCAAGAAGCGCGGCGAGAGTGAGAGTTACTGACCGTTGTGAATTCACTTAGAAAAATAATATTAAAATATATTTAACTTTTATCTTAAATTGAAAAAAAGGAAAAAATAGACGGAAAACTAAAAGTGTCCATGTCAATTTGCCAGACCATTTAGCACCCAGTCGTATAGTGGGGTTGACCTACACATAGGGCACTGAATAAAGGTCAAATAACACAGCAAACAGGTCAAAATAAGCAGCAAATCGATGAAATTTCGGGAAAACAAATTCGTCAAAATTTGTAAGAAAATTACAGTACTTAAATTGAAACAAAATTGTTTCACACAGATGTTCTGTAAAATACGGTAATTACGGTAGTTATCGAGTTAATTCAAAAATAAAATAAAATTCGTTCCGCTTGGTACCCTTGATTGTCGCGTCTTTTTGGCTCTATTTCTTTATTAATTTCGGTATACGACGCTACCTGTACTAGTTGGCAACGTCCTTTGCTCTGTGGATTACGCATTTCCCCTGTAATTTTTCACTTTCGCCTGATTGGCGTGATCTTTTTTCGATTTTCGACTTCTCCGTATATCCTATTTGCCGTATTTGCACGAAGCATTATTGATCTAGACTGTGTTTCAATGTTCTTCGGGGAGCGTGAAAGGGAGGTAAAGAAAGAGGGGATGGAAGAGGGGAGAGGTCGGAGGGCGAGGAAGCTTGGCGTGTACTCAACTCCTCACAAACACAAATAGACTCCCCTCCTCCTTCTCTTCGTCCGTCACTCACCGTCTCTTGCCCCCTCCTTGGTGCTACCGTCCCTCTTCTTCTTCTCGAGTCGTCCGATGCCGCTTCTACCTTTCCCCGACTCTTCCTCTCATATCAGGTATCGATCACTAACTCCTTTCCATTAGTTGACCCCCATTTCAGATCTATGTAATCATCTCGAATGAGGTGGGAGCGTCCCGTCTCGACTCGTTCGCTGAACAATTTCAACGCCCAATCGACGTCTCTACGCGACTCTTCCACTCTGACAACTTGCCCCCACCAATCGATTTTATCTGCCTTCTGAGTATTATCATATCTGCGTTTATGCCTCTCTCGAACACTTCTTGTCGCTCATCTTATCTTTTCTATGCAATATAATAAATCTCTTGCTAACTATTGATCAATTGTTCACAGGACAGGGAAGTGATGTGGTGCTACAACGTAGGTAGTTCAATCTCGGCTAATGGGTGCAGTGAGTCACAGTAGATCGCATGCCGTTTACGAAACTCTCTTCTCTCCTTACGTGGCTCTTTCTCCTTATGCTTTGTTAGGCAGAGGGAGAGAAAGAGAGAGAAATAGTTCCGTTCGTTGTCAGGGTGACTGCCTCCCTCTATTCCTCTCTCTACCGAGGAACGAACGTTCCAACAAAGAGTGGTATGAGTTATATCACCCGTCTGTCGCACGGGTAGTACTCTACCGTGAGAGTAGTGGAAGTATGAGACCGGTTCCCTCTCCCCTCTCTCATCTCTCAATGCTCCTGTTGTGTCTCTCACACCTCCCTCCACTCTCTTGAGTCTCTTCTCTCCCTCTTGATCTAACCATCATCCCCTGACCTCTATAGCTTTATTCCTCCTTTTTAGGCTATCGATTTGTCTATCCGAATTTTCTTTCACACCATCTAGTTGTGCTTGTAAATGTTTCGTCATATCATATGTTTCATTCTCTCCCCCTTTCTATTAATCTCTCACTGTTCTTCCATACTCGATGGATTATCCTATCTCTTCTTTGTTATCGTCCTCTAGTAGTTATTTCCCGTGTATTCACTGACTCAACAAAAGGGAGTGGGGAAAGGGAAAGAATGAGATTGGAGGGGGAAGGGGCGGGAAATCGATGACCATTCCCAGTGTTCACTCTCACCTCTATTATCGCTGATATTGCACAACGTGTAACGACCTACCCATCCTCTTGTTTGTTTATTCGTCTTTGGTCAATTTATGGGATTTAATTAATATCCTTTGTAGGATGGACAAACGAGTGTTGTTGCTCGTTCTGTTGATATCGACACCGGTGATCCCTCGCAGATCAGCAGTGGAGGAGGCGGTGGAGGATCATCTAACTTCAACAGAGGATCATCAGGTCATTTGAAGACTCTCTCACTTTCACACACTATCTCGTCGTGTATTCTCCAAGTAGTAGTTTGACTAGGAGTGAGGAGCTCCTCCTCTTGCTCCTTTCACAATACCGTGAGGTGTACGATCGACTGTCAGTGAATAGAAGAAAGTGATGGGGATAGTCTAAGGGAGAGGAGGAGCGGGTTTCATCTTGTTACGAGAACAATCTAGAGAAAGTAATTGGAGAAGAGGTCAATGAGTAACATTGTGTGAGAGAGATCAAAGATCAATTCAGGTGCTCGTGGCAATCCCTCTTCTGGCCAAAACTTCGGCGGTCAATCGAACTTCAACCAGGGAGGAGGACAGCCATTCAGACCTGTATGTATAGAGAGATAGAATGACACGATGATCAGTAGTCTGCTCATGGGTCTTATGTTATTTATGTTGCTTCTATTGTAGCAGACCGGCCCCAGTGGTAACTTCGGTGGTCAACCCAACAACTTCAACCGCCCCAATCAGGTTAGATAGATCCATCAATAGATCAGCTTCTTAACCCCGCGTATCTATGTTTATTGCTTAAAACTTGCACCGCTCTGTATATCTCTATATTTAGTCACCGGTGGGTCGCCCTAACACTATCGGTGGTAGCGGAGGAATTAGACAAAATGCGGTAAGATACTGTAGTGTGGTGTATGAAGTACGGTATGGACGTATGCACGGACTGCAGTGAATGGGAAGCACATGTTGTTGTTTAAATGCACCACCAAGTCTCCCAGTACTTTTTTTTGTTTCACGCTTCAAATAATACACCTGCACAGCTGTGTACAGCACGTATTTTGTTTAGCCTCATGCGACCTATGTTAATCCTATCGCGAGCCAACCTAACACTATCCATACTGGAGGAGCAATTAGACAGAATTCGGTACGTGGGTATTGCAGTATGCTGGATAGAAGATTTAGGAGTGTTTGTTGAGTGCATAATCACAAACTAAAACTTGCATTGCTTTGTAGATGTATTATGTTTAGCAACCGACGTACGTTTTTATCCCCGTCAAGGCTCACGGAAGAGGAGATAGACAGGTACGAGTTGTGTGATGGAAGATGAAGCACCTTGCACAATCACTGTCTTGTGTTGGTCTTGAATTGTGATTGCACTCCTTTGTAGAGCCTATGTTTAGCCGTCTTCCACTACTGTCACTTACCATGGGATCGTCTCTGGAGGAATGAAGCAGGTATACAGATATGGTAGTGTGTGAAGCACGGCACTGGTGTGTGAATATGTTGTAATCCTTTGCGTGGGAAGATGCTTTGGTGTTTCAGTATCTTGATGAATACTACTACCAAGTTGCGCCTCAATAAAATGTATCTTGCAGCCGGCCGGTGGATTCGCTGGTGGCAACAACAACTTCAGACCGACCAACAACTTTGGAGGACCGTAAGTTGATATCTTACCTTGTTTGACTACCATAGACTGTTTTTAAATGCAGGAGACCGAACACTATCTTGCCAATATATGACTAACATGTAAATATCCACTCATTTATTTGTTTTTCGATGTCTTACTCATGAAGTTAGCAATAGTGAAATCGATTATGAGAATTGATTGAGTCACGAGTGAGAGGGTGTGATCGTGGGGATTTGCATGAGTAAGTATTGAATGTATCAGCTGGAAAAAGAAGATAGTGGCTGAAGTATGTGCGAAACACACTATCTGATTGGAAGTGCGTCATGCCGCAATATCGTGCAGATTCCTAACATTCTGAAGAGCTGATTCATGATTACGCCGAATGTTTTTTTCTCTTCGAATGAACTTCAAATTTACCGTTTTGATTGAAGGACGATGTAATGTAAAAAAAAATCTGAAACATAAATCAGTCAGGACCGAGAAGGACCGTTTAAAAAAATAAATATATTTGCCTTCAGTTCATCGTTCCAACAATCGGGAGTTGGTTCTCGTGCCTCATCGGGCAGTTGGAAGACGGCCCTTGCTGCAGGAGCACTCGGAGCTGTCGGAGGAGTTGTTGCATGGGAAGCTGGTACGGTAGATCGAGATATCCATTTTTTCGGGCTTGAAATTCACCCTCTAGGATGAAAATGATGAGGGTTATCTCATGTTGTATTGCAGGCAAGGCAATCATCCGCAGTGCGGAGCAGCCCTTCAATCACGGTGGTCGCAACTACTACTTTGATAACAATGGAAACAAACAGTTGAATGGACAGCAGTTGTGCTCCATGCCCTCAGTGAACTCCAGAAGGTGAGCACCGTAATCCATTGATACAGTAAGCAAATGCGATTACGAACTGATTTTTTTACCTGAGACTAAATCTCAATGTTCAGATCGAGAGTCCCACTACGACTACGACGACCACAACCACTGTCGCTCCCTCTGCTACTGGAGATCTCACGACGACTACCGTAGCTCCCACTCCCGAGAACGTCCTCCAAACGGTGAATGATGCTATCGACTTGTGACTATTTTTTGTGTTCATTGGCAGAATCTAAATTCTCGATGTAAAAAAAAGGATTATTTCTGATACTGGAAAGAAGCAGTTGATAGATGATTATTTTTTGCAGATCCAATACCCTAGCGGTGATCGTCCGAAGACGGTGACATGGGGTTGCAAGGCGGGTGTCGAAGTGTGCTGTGGCACGATTGCTGTCCTGCCCAGTCAATCAAGTACAGCAAGGAAGTCGTCCCTCTGCCACTGGAGCTGGATCCACCATTGGAACCGTCGCCGTACTGTACGTTTCACTCATATTTCCAGTCTGATATTCCCATGGTAATAGTAGGCTAAGTAGTTGACCACTAGAGAAAATGAACTTTTTCATCAGTGGTGGACTAGTTGGCAAGCTATTATCAGGGAAATAGCAGGCCACGAATATGGATAGAGTATCCTCTAATGCCTCTCCTCTCCGTCTATCGCTCTCTCATGCCCCCCCCTTCTGTCTCTCTCGTTCATCCGAGTGATGATTTTGGTTGTTTTCGACAGCTTTTGTTATTGTTATCTCTCATCGAGTCCGTTAATCCTACGTGTTATGCGGCTCGACTAATCGTTTCGCACGCATAAATCGACGTTTGCTTGACAAATCGATAGATACAGTATCCATTGGACTGCTGTAGAGTACAGTATCCCACCTTGAATGGCGAAATGACGTGGTGGAGCTAATTGCAGTCTCTTCCTCTCTGCACGTCATCTCTAATTTGTTGTAATAGCCCCCTTCAATTCGTGTTTATCGATCGAACTGGTGAGTGGTGGAGGTGATTACGTGTGTATTCTCATTAGACTGCTAGATATATTTCCCACCTCTTTCCTATCTGCTTCTAACTACTAATACCTTCGCACTTGAATCTGCATGCTTCCCCTCCTTCCTCTATCGCTATCCTTCCGTTCTCTCTCTCTCACTGGGATGGATCTCTCATAATCTCTAATCAATAATCTCTTTCAGTATTGTCATCTTCTGTCTTCTTCTCTGTTGCTGTGGTTGCTTCATCGTGTACAAATGTTTCGGTGGAATGTGCGATCGTGAGGATAAACGTAATGACTACGATCAAGGTCAGGGAGGTAAGTACGCTATATTATTGATTACTGTAGATTCTGATGTTGATGGATTACGGTATCGCTTATGCTATCGATTGCAGAGTACCCGATGCAGCAATACGGTCAGCAGCCCAACTATTCCCAGCCCCAATACGACCAGCACCAGGGAGGAGGATACCCGCCCCAGAACCAGTACCCGAACCAGGGCTACCCTCCCCAGCCCCAGCAGTATCCCAATCAGTATAACCCCAACCAGGCTTACCCCGCCTACCCCCATAATCCCCAGTACTAAGTACGCCTAAGTTATCGTAGTCTTGCAATAGACGAATAAGCTAACTAATCGTTTAGCATGTACCACTCGTCATTTATCTTGTACTAGTTATCATTAATCTAAATGGCCCTAGGAGAACTTTCATCGATCAAAGTTCTTGCCTTCCCCTAGAGCCATATATTGAGAAGATTCCTGTAAGGTTTTTTTCCATAATTTGACCAAGTATTCACTTTGGCAGCTTCACATGTTCCTCATATCACGTGTTACGCAGTTACCATTTTTCAACGATTTAGCGATAAAGAAGATCGCGGGTGTATATGTCACAGTATTCACAAGTTGTAGACAGTTCAAAGGAAGTACCTCATTATTTCGTTCCGAATGTGAAGAGGGCTGCCACTAGAGGGTAAACAGAGTGGCGCACTCTCGTCCAAGGGGAAGAAAGGGTGAGGGATTGATGAACTATCGTCTAGAATGCATTCTTCGGTAGTGAGAAGGAGCAATTGGATGGTTCACAAATGGTCTCGATTCAAGAGATGGCAAGAAGCTGTGAAAGCTAATGAAGAACATCAAAAGGTCAGTCGATTTTCGCTTTTTTCAGCTGATCCTAATCTTGTTTTCTCGTTATTCTGCCTAATATTCTTGTTTGAAGGAGCGATATCGGCTGCAGAATCACATCAAACTTCCAACGGGAATGTACATTACACCCGAACGACCAGAAGACAGTCAGAATTAGTGATTGATTTATTGAGTAGATCAAAAAAGTTGAATAGAGTGGTGAATAATTCCTTTATTTTCCTTGTTTTAATGAAGCCTATGGAAATGTGCTCTTCTAATGGCTCATTGTAAATGAATAGCTCTTACGTGACGAAAATACTCGATAAAGTAAAAAATCGATCGGTAGATCATTCATGTTTATCTTTCTAGTTGCACCAAAGAAGGATCGTGCGGATCAAACGAGACAGGATCAGGGAGCACTCCCCATGGATCTACTCACGAATCATACTCAGATGAGGTAGACACCGTTGTTTGAAAGTTAATATCACGTCTCAAATCAATTGTTTTTAAAAGGTATGCATTCATTAGAAATTTTGATTACCGGGACTTTTGAGAAGGATGTGAAACTCAAAAACTCAAGTAGAGTCGGGACTATTTCGAAAACATTAATCATTCAGATACCTCGACCACAGTGTGGACAACTTGCGTCGATTCAAACGATACGATCACTTCCAGCATCTACAGTATGATCAGAGGTCAGAGAATATGGAGATTTGAGATTGATTAGGAAAGATGTTTAGTTAGGTGGAATAGCCATTAACGTGTAATTGAATTGACAAGGAACAACTTCTCTTCAAGTTTTTTGAAACTGAAACTCATCTAGACAATCTGATTCTTGACCCTTTTCACGCATGTTCCAAAGAGTTTTCAATCGCTGGACCTGACTTGATCTTTGATCTTTTCCTTTTTCAGATCGATTCCCGAACGTCTTCTATTCCTCGGGGCAGATCTGGCTGCAGCTCATTTCTTCGTGCACAGAGGAGCAGCAGTGAAGTTTGTCGGAGATGAGACATGGTACAGGAGGGATAAGAACAAGGTACGGTAGGGTATGGTAATCAGATTACGGCAGCCATCATTGCAGAACTACAGTCTGCCCGGTCGCAAAGTGGATGGATTGTACGTAGAGGCCATCGATGCATCCGATTCCGAGATTATGTTTGAAGGTAAGGCGGAGTTGAGTTTCACTGCATATAAATGTAGTTGTCGAGCGTTTGGAATCTGATAGTCGATCGGAATATGCCTTCATTTATTCCCTATTCATTGAATTGCAAGGTTACTGCATAATTTTAAAGAGGTGGTTGAGTTGTGTTTCATCTTCAATAGACAAGGGTGTTCGATCTTAAAATCTGATTGCTTTACAAGACACGTTTCGAAATAAATATTATATCAATAATGATGGATAGTGAATGCCTTTCAGGTCTGGACAATCTGTCTGGTCTCTCTCATCTTCGTCTTCTTCGTCTCTCCAATTGTGAACACATAGACGATTGGTCAATGAGTCGTCTATCTGCTCTCGTCCCTCAATTGGAACTACTCGATCTATCCGGTTGTCATTCACTATCACACAAGGGATTGATGGCACTCAAGAATATGAAGAATCTCAAGTATCTCAGACTTGAGGGACTCGACCATATTAAGGTATGCATCTATAGTTAGGACTACAGTAACCCCTCTAATCGTTGTAGGACCTCGGAAAGTCAGCGCTTCTTCTGGAAGAAAGCATTCCTGATGTGAATGTGCTCGGAGTGGAGTACGAATTGCATTTGGAAGATGTTATCACAGAGAGGAAATTGCTCGAGCATCCAAGTGTTGTGCAGGACGCAAGAGGTACGGTAGGAGGAATACCGTAGGAGGGATACGGTAGTGAACTAGGAATGGGGTACGGTAGTTACAGTAGTATTTTCCCTGTAGGAAACGCATTCGCTGAGGACGAGAATGGTCGTCTCTTCTACATTGCTGGCGCCGTGAACGAGCGACCTACCGTAACCGACGATGATAATCCTATTGTTACGAGTACGGTAAAGAGAGAGGTACGGTAATGAGCAGTTAGGCAATCGATAATTGAACAATTTGAGATTCCTGCAATGAGTGATGAGGAGTTCGAGGAGTTGAATGTGTTGAGTAAGGGAAAACTGAGACATTTGTTGGTCGGATCACCCAGTGGATACGAGTGGACTAAGGAGGTCAGCTTATACTTGCATTAAAATTTAGTTAAAAAAATTAAAGTGCGAAGTATTGCGTCTTCTGATTTGGTGTTATCAAAAATAACATTTATATTTACAGACGGAAACGATTCTTGCCCACGAAGCGATGTTGAAGTTGAAGGATGGAATTCCTATCGATACGAAGATGCTTCCATCTAAAGAGAGAAAGATCCATCTCACTCCTCTCGAAGACAGAATCAGAGATGAAAAGGAGAAATTGTTAGGATACGAGCGGCCAAAGGTCCTAGAAGAGCCAGTTCGGCCATTGAAGAGATTAGCTGAATAGGACAGAGTAGAGTGTTCGATTGTTATTACGTGTAGTAGTTCAATTGTTGATTCGTTTTGTTTGTGAAATAAACGATAAAAATATATTATTATATAATATTATCTACACTGGAATTTCACACAAAAAATAAATATAAATATTGCAGTCACTATTGTGACACGCCGAACATACACACGCGACGCATGAAATTGAAGCGATTGCGGTTTTCGCGAATTTCAACTTTCAACTTTTGTGTTTCGATTGTGTCATGATTTAGGCCTCGAAATTAACTGTTTCGACCCTTATACACATTACAGGTGATATGCAGAAGAAGGAGAAGGTTCGGAATAGAGCCCGGAAGAAAAATAAACTGTCGAACGAGTGCATTGAGAAGAATATTGAAGAAGTTATCTCCGTTGCTCAGAAGGAAGGAGTCATAGTAAATGTAAGTCCCGTTTTTATTTGATTTTATTCAACTGAATCATTTAGCCATTGTCAATCAGTTCCCGTAAGACGGTATATGAATGTCCATACAATGGATGTAGCAAGGAATTCGATGGCAAGGGTCTCCTCCATCACATAAAAGTCCATTCTTCACAGGTATCTTTTGTTTATTCGAGTTTATCACGTTAAAAGTCTTCAGGAAGACCTTACTATGAGCTGCCCTTTCTGTGATAGGCGTATGAACAGTCTCTTCTTGATAGGACATCTGGAGAACGGCCATCCCGGTGGGTTGTTCCAATAAGTTGCTCAATACTGATGAAATACTTTGCAGAATTGAATGCGAAAGCAGAGTTGAACGGGATACGTTCTACTGTTGATCCAAAACAAAAGGCTATTCACGACACCTTATCTAAAACGTATGATTTACATCTTTTAATTGATCATAAAGAGCTGTTTCCAGTTCCTCAAAGCGGCGCGAGGTAGCAGAAAAGTTGAGTGCAGTTTTGAAGTCTTCTATATTCTCGCCTTCTCCAAGCAGCATGTCGTTCGCTGAATTTCGGATATCGGTAAGATAAGTGAGATGAGTGCACTGATTGTGAGACAATTATTCATGCAGTTGCGCAGTAAACTCATCGAGAATACGAAGGAAAATGATCATCTCATCTTCAAATTTCTCGTTCGAACGACTACCCTCGAGTGGTCAGTAATCTATTTCAATATTTAGTTGGCAAAATGATATTATTGTCTAGAACGAAGTATGCTTCAGGGTATATCAAGGCCGTTGTATATCAATATCAATAAGTACTATTCAGGGGTTGTCTAATCTGCGCAGACCACAGTGGTCTCACCTTCAAGAATCCCATCTCACTCCGTCTCAATGCACTCTTTCATTTAGAGAAGCACGCGAATGATGAACACTTTGAGTATCTATCGGAGTTGTTGAAGAAGGTTTCGTTTTGGGATTTATGAGTAGTAGATTCAAAGTGAAATAGAACTTAATTGAATGGATTCTTGCAGGAATGGAGCGAACTCAAGAAGGAAATACCATCACTTCCCGTTCACAAAATGAGAACTTGCGGAGACTTGCCGGTTGGAAGGTGAGAGGGGTAGATTACAGCAAAGGGGGATATATCGTTGATGTATCTGTTGACTTTAATATTCTGGAACGCGTCCTTGGTATTTCAGGAGTTTCCTCTCATATTCTCTCCTTCGAGATGACGATTGTGTGGGAGAAACGATGGATGTCATCGATCGATGCTATCTCGATGGACCGTCTAAGAAAACGGTGAGCAAAAACATGATATAGGTGAAAGTTTTTTTTTACAAATTGTGCTATTTTCACCAAGGTGAAGCAATGTTTCAGTCATCAGATATCCTGAGTAGAGTGCTCCTTGTGGAATGTATGGCGTCCTAACGTTGTAAAATAATATATACATCTTAAAATGTTTTTTTACAGCGTAATGCGCTGTGTCTTGTGTGCTACTCTCCGTTCACAGTATCCCTCTTCCAATCACTCGAAACACCCAAACACTTTCTCGTCGATTCACATCAACATCTCAATGCGTGAGTATCTAGTAATATAGTATCTTATCACCGAAATAAGGCTATTTTTGATATATTAATCAATCGATATTGTCTATTCAAAAAACTGCATGCTTCAGGAAGGGATGGATCGAGTTCTCGGAGGTGGGCGAGATAGCGGAAGTTGCCCGTAGGGAGGGAGACGTCCAATCGGCACTCCTATGCTCATCATTCCTCCATGTATCGGTCAGTGGAGAATATTGTTTGTTTGTATTTTGAATCAGAAATGGGAATCGCACTATCGGTTTGAAATGCAAACAGCTGTTATGGAAACGGTGTAACGGTGATCCCACTAGATGAATAATTTTAAATCGTTGTGAAGCTTGCAAAACACCCATTGCAGGACGAACACGGATCGACGCCGAAGAAGCTCTTCAAGTGGTCAGTTCCACTTTCATTCACTTTCCAAGTATTTAAACCATTTTTTACCCAAAGAGAAATCTCTATTATTACTTTACCTACACTTAACTGATTATCTGCAATTTGAATAGCACAAATCACACAGTGCGAAAATATCATCTTTGAATTTTGTTGTTGGAGGCGTTGTACACTGTGCTCCGTTGACGTTGCCATCTTCCCTTCTTCGATCTCTTTCCGATTCTTCGCTCTTCGTCATCTTGAGACAGAACATCCAAAGGCATTTAATGATGGCTTCTACGACCATGAATGGTGAGCGAGTTACTTTAGATCAAACGGACCAGTGTAGTTTTGAAATAGAACGTTTGGGTTCCACTGTATGACCAAAGGGTGTTGGAAAGTGACCTTGTTGATCTTTGCTCTACGAACTCTGCATTCAATACAATACGATAGTTTGACTGTAGTGTTTTGTGTTTCACGGTCTGATCTAAAATTGGTTAAGATAGTATTTTTTTCAGAAAGTAACGGAAATATAAAAAAAAACCATTCATTCTTCTTCAGGAATCTACTGCAGATGGAGACATCACTCGTGAACATGCGTCGATTCTCACAGACTGCACACATTCAACAACAGGGACGACCTATTGATATAACGTCAGTCGAACATGACTGATTTGTGTTGCATCGTTGACTTACAATTGGACTTAAAAAAAGAAAATGGGGAATCTTACACCATGCCACACATTTGGTGTTTTACCATGCCCATTTGAGTAGATGTAATCATTATTACGCGATTGTACTCTAATTCAAAATCATATTGTTGTATCGTAGAGTATCCCCGATACTACAAGGCAAGGAATACAACACATATATTTTACATGGTTGCCATTATATTTGTCAGTGATCCATCGGACTTCCTCTTCCCGTGGCCCCGTCCCCTTCGAGTGAACTCTCCCGAATTCCTCATGTGTGGTCACTGCTTCCTCGTTTCTACAGAGACAGAGATCAGAGATCACCTGGCAACCCATGGACTCGTGCAGGGAGAGAGGTATAGGATTTATTGTATTTTAGGTGCAGAATGAATCTAATATTGAAAGAGGTACATTTCATTGTGAGAAGGATGGTGGGCGAAACTAGAAAGTGAAGGGTCTAGATCAGGGGTCAACTAGTACGTAAATTTTAACCTACCGTACCCGCTTTTTCTGATTTTGGACATAAAACGTGCCCGCCGGAGGTGAGCCGATTCGGGAAATAGGGTTAAATATGGTAAAAAATTGAGATTTTGTAAATACGTGTCCGTCTTTTCACCATTGAACTGAAAAACGTACCCGCCTAAGACAATAGATTTTACCTAGGTTTTGATCCCTGGTCTAGACACTTATTTGGGGTAGAAGATATCAAAGATTTCGCTTTGTATTAAAAAAGTGTTTTCAATTATGAATCAATCAATCAATTGTCATTTCAAACAATGGTTGCTAGATCAGGAGGACGGAAATTTTCATAGGCATGGAATATGAAATTATAAATAAGCAAATAATTGCAGTACGACTCGTATCGTTGTGGAGGTCGGAGGACAGGAGGCATTGATCAATGAGAAGACCATTAGGACTATTAGAAAGGTAAGAATCGGGATTCTAAATTTGAGAATAACTACTGATCGTTTTTGAAGTAAACTACACGATCAAATGAAAAAACGTGTAACTCGAAAGTGACAGGGTGAAATGAAATGTGTGATCAGCCGGAATTTGATTGTTGATCCCTTTAAGAGTCTCTCCGTGCCTGCCTCCATTCTGTACGATGAATCGAGGGAAGGAACATTGAATGGAATGTCAAAGGAGGATCAAGTAGACAGGATATCGATAAGGATGGAAGTGGAAGGGATCACTCGTCCCCTCACTCCAACCACTCCCCTCAATGGAGCCACAAGCGCCGAAATTACGTGAGTACTGAAGTGTTGGAGGTTATAGTTGGATAGGGTACTGTAACACGATCGATACGGATTAAATTGCAGTGAGACGCCGAAGTCGAAGTACTCTCTACGTGTTCGATCGGCGACTGCTCGATATGTTCCCATTGAAGAAGAAGAGACGAATAATGAGACGATGAGTAGTGAGGAAAGGTGAGGGGAGAGAGGCATCTTGTTATTTGAATAACGAAGCATCTAGATTGTGACTAGAATAAAGTAGTGAATGGTCCAAGGCAAATGGAGGTGGCATTCTAGTTAAAGATTGACTGGGTTGTTAGAGAAACGGGAAAACGAGTAATCGCCTGGTGGCAATGTGATCAAATTATCATTTGAGTGACTCTGGTCTGGAGAAGAATTACCACACGATGAGTGGAGATGATATTGATACGATGGAAGAAACGGTGGATGAGGATGAAGGAGCAGTGGAAAGGGTTGGTGATTAGGAGATTAGAGAGGGGCATACATTATTATTGATGATTCTGGCAATGGCAAATATTGTTTTACCTCGATTCTCATGAAAGATATGAGTGGCTTGAAACTGAGATGTTACAGGTCTTATTACAAGTTGAAAATTCCAAGTAAGTGAAATTTTTCAGCCGCAATCGATTCTTCTGCGAGGGTCGAATAATGCGGAGAAGAAGAAGAAGGCGACGAATGCTAATACATGCACTGGTCAGATTTGTTTTTGGGAACTTATACAGTAACAGCATGGGAAGAATTATAATTGTAGCGAAAATTCGGCAGTTATCATATCACCGAAACATGGATCTTCCTGGTCGACTTTTATGATACTTTCGATTTGTGAAGTAATTTGGTTGCAGAATCGTCGGTAGCCTTTGAGGATGTGTTCGATACGGGAATCGTCGTTCCATCGGAGAAAACGAGAAGGAGAGAGAGGGAGAGAGTACATGAGAAGGCATTCAGGTGAAAAGAGAGGAGGAAGGGGGGGGAAGTTGTGATAATGGATGTTAAATTGTAGATGGGAAGGGGCGGAGCCTCCGCAGTTGACGGCAGAGCAGATGGAGTTGATACGAGAGTTCAAGGTAAGGGCAATCAAATGCAATTCTGAAGTTCCCCGCCGGGTGAATCTGTATTTCGAAATGAGTATGTGTGCAAGTGTTGGTTGACTGGTGTGATATTTTGCATTGTTGATTGTATGGAACAACGAAACAAATTAGCAGGTGTATCGGGGTTCCCAAACTCCGGTATCATTGTTTCTGATTGATTGGTGGATATTGAACACCGAATTTGGTCTTGTAATAAACTAATAAAGATAGTTGTCTCATGCAGGAAGGCGGCCGATGTACTCTCTGTCCCCGTACGAAGGGATATCGAGGAGTGGGAAGAATGACCAATGTAGAACAGAGTATGATGGCACATCTCATTATCAACCATGCTGATAATGATGATGTACGAGCCATTATCACAAGGAAGAGGTACGGTAGATTCGGTAAATTATCGAGCATTGATTGATTTCAGATATCTAATGGCGACATCTCTCGAATCGGGTGGAGTGGATATGGTACCGCCCTTCCTACTGCAGAGTGTCCATCCAGTCAGTTATCGAATTGGAAGCCCTGAAGCGTCTTGATATAATCAAATAAGAGTGCACGTTTTGGTATAGGTAGCGTGGGTGAAACTGGAGCTTGTTAATGTAGATATCATTCGAAAACTTTTGAAGTACAAATACACAATGACCTTCAAGATCTCTGTTTCAATGATATTATAAGTAAGAGAGGCTAGCATGTATCCAGTTTTTCCCACTTCTGGTTCTTTAAAAATTAAAATATTTATTATCCCCTTTGCAGCGTCATCTGACGTGCTCTCGCTGCATGGACTTCAAGTGTGCTAAACAATCGAATCTCGTTGTCCATTGGGAAAGTTGTACGGGAGTGAGAGGGAATAGATGGAAGAGTGTGAATAGAAGAGAGAAGAAGGAAGAGGAGAAGGAGAAGGGAGAGGAAGAGAGAAAGACCACACCCAAGAGGGTCATGAACAGTGTCCGATGTCCATTGTGCAGGTACGGTATGAGGGAGTGGGGATTACGGTAACTGTATCAATATCAGGGAGGGATGGAGGAAGTCTACGCACTACTCTGATGATGTGTCAGTGGCCATCCATCTGATGATGAAACACACTTCGGATAAGGAAGCGTATGCGATGGCAATGTTGTTGGAGTATGTGATTTATTTATTTGTTTAATGTTGGGAACAACAATGTTGGCCCAGACAACAACCGTTCTGATTGTGAAGGAGTAGGAAATGACAGGAGTAGGAAATGCTCTGCGAAAAAAGGATGAGCCAAAAATCGAAAAAGTACCGATATTTTTTGTACCTCATAAGAGAGTGTAACTATACGAATTAATCCTCTTTTAGGGAAGAGACGAATCTTCAATCCTCGTTTCCCTTCATTCATCTCACTGATTCGTTCGCTCTTCGTGCGGAACGACCCGATTCAGGCATCCAATGCGCTATCTGTGATGTAAACTCCCCCACTCTCGCGGTTCGTTATCGATTAGTTATTGATTATTCGAATAATGGATTACGGTAGAACAGACATATCAATTTGATATCGTTTCAGTCTGCGATCCGTCACGCGACTCGTTCCCATGCGACTGGCGCACAGAAGGTCGAGGCCAATTTTGCTGCGTGAGTTGTGTTTCACAATTTGTCGGATTGAAATTTTGGTGACTTTATGTTTCCCACAGTGCTCTTATGTCCGGGATCACCTCGAATTCTAATCATAGTGAGAGAAAATTCCGAACTGCACTAAAACATTAATTGAAGTGGCGGTCGCGTTTCATGATTTTTCGATTGGTGATTTTGAGTTCCACACCATGTTAAACCACTTGTTATTATCTCTTAGGATAATATCAGTGGGATTTGTAGTTCAAATTGAATAAATCATAATTTTCAGTGGTGGTCTCTCCTGTCCCCTTCCCTCTTCCTCATGTGGTCGTCTTCGTTCCATTCTCACTGGTCGACCTCGATCAACCATTGCCATTCACTTCCTCCATCTCATTCTTGCTCATTCAATGAAGGATGAAGGAGCCAAGGAGTTCATGGATGCAATCAGCGAAGAGTCAGTTGTTTTCACTTTTATTCTGTCAGAAATTTTATGATTCGAATAGAATAGAAATATTCGCATGGAAATACTGCGAAAATGCACTTTGGTGCAACACAATGTCCTTACAAGTTGACTTGCGATGTGAGAGTGCTGAATCGTGGGTACTACCAGAAAAATGAACGATCAATAATTTGAATTGCAGAGACGCGTCGGCGCTGCGGGAAGAGACGAATCTGAGATTGGATGTGAGGAAGAGTGTGGAGGTGAGTGGGAGAGGGGGGGGGGGTGCTCAATTGGCAAGGATATTAGCGCGTGTAAATGAAAATATCTAATATAATGGTATCATGATGGGTGAGTTGAAGAAGTGAAATATTTATTTTTCGAAGTTGCTCAGGACATCTATTAGCACATCAAGTCTATATAGAGTGAAGTTAGTAGGGTGGAACATGATATGACTAGGTTGCAATGATGCACATGCCTCACCACATAACATACTAGGGCGCTGTATTATTTGAGACTTTTCCTGAATAGTGAAACTTGCTAGAGTTGTTCAACCATTTTTCTCAATAATTCCATTTCAGTGGTGGGTGATTGGTCACCCTCGTCTCGTGTGCGCCCTCTGCTCACGTGCCTCCATTTCATTCTCCCTTCACACTCGTCACTTCGCCCTGCACGATTGTGGAACAGAAGAGGATCAACTGGGAAGAGGAAGATCTGTGTTGAGAGGACGAGGGAAGACACTCGTGTCTGTGTAAGTGGAAGACCTTAACTGATCAATTGTTTTGAGCTGCGTTTGCCATATCAGTAGAGTAGACGGACATGGTTTCTTTGTGTTTCAGTTTTTTATCTTCTTGGGTAAATTTTAGATTTGCTAATAATTTCTCGGTAGATGGCATAAAAGAATGCATACTGTAGATTATCGATTGATTGTAATATTGCAGACCGCCCCAACCTCTCGTAGAGATGCCCGCATCAATAGAGAAACGAGGACGAGGAAAGGCACCGTAAGTTTACCGATTAGGAGATTACGGTATCGATAATCCCTATCCTCCACTTGAGTGAGACGGGAATGACGTGTTCCCATTGTGAACGAGTGATCTATGCGAGTGGAATATACGCGCCCTCAGTGTCAATGGATATCCATGTAATGAAGATGCATCCGAAGGAGATGACAATGACGTGAGTGGAAGGGGGAGGGCGGCAAGATATCATCCTGGTTAATGGTTCGAAATGATTATATGTGCGTGAAATAGCAAACAAATTCGATTTGAATGAGCCCGGTGAATCAAAGCCACAGGAGAATCATATCAGGGTGTGCTTGAAATTATGGTAATCAATCGGTGTCGAACAATCATATTTTAACAAAAAAATAGGAACCCTGTGAACTGTGGTCACCATAATATCATATGATCTGTGTTGTGATCGTTCAAACAATCGGCCACACGTGCGCGAGTTGAATAACCTAATTTCTTGTCAGGTCCTCCTCAACCTTTCCTTTCATCGACTTCTCCCTCTCAACGGGAGATAATCTACAGTGTTCCCTCTGTGAGTACTCTGCCAAGGAGAGCAGATACATTGTTCCCCATGCATGGACGAAACATCCTGAGTGAGTACGATAGGAGAGGGGAGAGTGTACGGTTGATTTGGGGTACTGTAGGATGTATTAGGCTCTCATTGTCAGTGTGGGAAGGTTGTTCTAGGAAAACCGAGACCTGGTGATTTGGGGTCGCTTGGGTAGCACATATCAAGCCGTGATGGCATGATCTAGTCAATTCTACTGTCTCGATTGTGCAATAAACATCTTTCAATGTCCTTCAGGGAGAGTAAGACGGTGCAGGGCATGGCTGCATGGGCAGAATACGAGTTGAGTGCACAGAGGAAGAGAGAGAAACAGAGAATATCGTGTTCAAGTGGAATGAAGAGAATGAGAATAGCGATGAAGAAGGAGAAGGAAGGAGAGAATGAAGAGGAGATGGAGGATGATGAAGGAATGAAGAGAAGGAAAATGGACGAAGGAACAGCCATGGCCACTGCAACTGCATTCATACGAACACCTCGTGAGTTATTTATTGATTGTTGATGGGGATACGATAGGTAACGGTAGCCTAGTGGTATCGAGACCCTCGTGAGTATATTTTATCGTTGAATACATCATTTTGCGATCGAAGGGGATACGGTAGCCTAATGTTATCGATTGATCAGGTCAGCGATCGGCGGTCTCTCGATGGTTGGATACGAGTGTGGCAGAGACGTCAACGTACTCACCCACGACGACGTCCGTCGATGCAGATCTGAAGGAGAGATTGGATAGATTGTTCAAGTTAGTTATTGGTTTATTCATACTGGGAAAAGCCCACTGAATTGATGGACAGTCCATTGAGTGTAGATGTTGGAACGGTGAAACGAGGACACTGCATGTTTTTGTGATAGTTTTGTTTTCCAATCAGTGTCACACTAAAATCCAAGAATATCATTTCGAGTGAGTAAGTGCACTGGTCGAAACCTCAATCTCTTAGGGGCGTCGACTCTCCGTCTACCTCACAGCCGACTCATGCCTCGTCAAGCATCTTCAAGGAACTACCTGAGGTCTACCAGAGGAGGGTGAGAAGATATTTTTGTTTTGTTTTTGAGTGATGTTCCTGTCTTATCGTCAAGTGATGCACCCAAGCGAGTTAGTACAGGCGGTGAAACACGAATGTGAAATGTGAATTGTCTAAACATTGCATCCATCCATTGCAGTCTATCGGCACTCCGGGTCAGCCGAGTCGTGCAGAGGATATCTCTCATATAAAGGGAGTGGAGGGAGTCAGGTGAGTGGACTGTAGGGTAGTCTCTATGGTGGAATTATCTGATTTTGAAGATAGTATCATTGTTCGTTAAAATGTAGGATGTTATCGTGTTGATGAAACCGGAAAGCATTTGATGAACATTATGATTTTTCAGATGCTCAGTGTGTCCCTTCAAGGGTCGAGACACGGAAACGCTGAGGATTCACTTCAATGAGGCACATCAGGTGGGTTGCCGTGTTTCCAAGGGGATTTTTTTAGAAACTAACTTTTTCTATGAACATTTGTGTTTCAGTTACAACATTAGATAGTTGAAGGGCATTTATTGGTAATAACGCCTTGAATGTCCAATCACAATTTATTTATGACGACGGCAATAATGATTTGTATGATTTAGGAAGTGTCATCTCTCACTGCCCAAGACGTCTTCCCTTGTGCTGCTTGTTCGAGAATCTTCCACAGTAAGAAGAAGTGGAGATGTCATTGTGAAGAGGATCATTCACCCAGGGATAATCCATTCCAGTAAGTGAGGGAGGGGGAATATCGGGGAAATGGACAACTTGCCCTCATTGTCACAATCGTCTTTCAAGACCAACATTTCATAGCATGACTAAAATTCTATTCGATCAACGCAATGCAGTCATCGAGTCAAAATATTTCTTTAATAATGATCTTATCAGATGCTTCAAGTGTCAGTATCGATACGAGACTCATCAGAAGCTGCGATCACATCAAATTCGAGTGCACGAATCGGAGATTCTCGTGCATCCTGATGATAGGTGAGGGATGATGGTATGATGGTGTGATGATGAAACATCAGTTTGAAAGGCATGTGATTCGTGTTTCACACAATGGTGAACTTCTCTTCTTACAAAGTAGGAGTAATAAGAGAAACACAGAGCTCACAATCCATAATAATGTCCTCTCCCATTCTCAGAACGTGTCATCAGTGCAACAAGTTGTTCGGATCCCTTCGTGCATATCAGAATCATAAGAGGAGACACGAAGAAAGAGAGAGAATGGAAGAGGAGGAGGAGGATGAGTAGTCTCATCTTTGATTCGCGACTTATGTATCATTAAACTAGTCAAAAATTCGATTAGACCCAGATAGTTAATCTGCTTCAACGTAGATTTTTAATGAACTCCGGTTTTCAATTTTTGATCTCCATTTGATTCTCGCCTTATTGAATTCCGATGCAATTTTTATCCCGTTGTTGTTTTGTTGTTATTGTTTATTGTCATGGTTATGTGCTACTTTGATCGCCTGCCTCAATTCATTATAACTGACGATTCTCAGTGACACTATTTCATCTCAACATATTTTATCAGTTTGATCTATGTGTTATTAATCAAGGATCAATAATAAAGACGTTACTAATGTTTTTTCTTATCGCGGATGATTGGTTTCTAGACCATTCAATATCTTTTTATTCATGTGTTTGATTTTTGTAAATGCCGTGATATTCAGATAAAATGGCAGAAGCAGTGAAGGCTCAGTTCGAAGAGGAGGTCGCCAAGATGAAGCAGCTTGAGAAGGGTACGGTAGATCAAATGGGATACGGTAGAATGGTGAGATATCGATCGATTGCAGACCGCGAGAAGTACATCAACAACAGACAGCAGCTGGAGAGTCAGCTCACTGAGAACACTCTCGTCAAGGAGGTACGGTAGTAGTCTGATTGTTTCAGTCTGACTTTTTACCACAACACTGAGAGCTGAAGCGGCCTCTTTTTAGAATGATCATAAAGAGTTTCTGGCTGTGCGGTAGGCACATAGCACTTATCCTCTCTTATTCTTATTCTTATTCCTGAATCAATCGATTGATTGATATACCGTAATCCGTCGAATCAATAATCATCATTCTTCCGTTCAGGAGATGGATCTGCTCGACGACGAGGCTACCGTATACAAGCTCATCGGTGCCGCCCTCGTCAAGCAGGATCTCACTGAGGTACGATAGAAGGGAGGGTACTGTAGCAAAGTCCAATCGATAGCAGAGTTCCTGATTTTTATTATCCAAGGGAATTGATATCCTGCAAGGAGTATAGAAAACCATATTTTTGAAATTTGACATTACGCGCAAATGTATTGTGGCCCGCTTTATTCGGGTTTCACATAATAGTTAAATGGACATGTAGATGCCCAGGAATGATACTTGGTTTGATTGTATTGTACATTTCTAATTTATCAATTATCAGGCTCGTGCGAACGTGAGAAGCGCATTGAGTACATCAACAATGAGATGAAGAGAGTAAAGATGCTCTCTCTGATTTCGGAACGAAACAGAATGCACAGAGAGAGAAACTAATGGTACTACAAGAGAAGTTCAAGAAGGCATTCGGAGTACCCGATGGACCCAAGTAGAATGATCCATTGATAAGTGATCCCGCCTCTGAATCTTTCCTTTTGGTCTCTCGCTATTATTTTACTACGTTATTACTCTACACTGCTTGTCTGTTTGTTTATCCTCATTTGTGTCCCCTGTGATGCTTAATAAAGCTATTACTTTTAATTAATTATTTGGAAAACATGTGTATTGAAGTTCAAATTCTGGGGATAAGAGAGTGCTGATAGGTTGATATGAGGAATTGATAAAGGGATTAGCGAGGGTGGGTCGAGGGAGGAGAATGATGAGAGTGATCAACCACTGAGATTATTTTATTACCAGCTGGATGGTGCCACCCGAGAAAGAAGGAACGCATTTAGAACAAAATCGGAAGTAATTGAAAACAACTGTCGACTAAAATGTGATCAATGAAATCCGATGGAAAATACTGTGATGAGAAAAAGATCAAGAATGAAAGACAATCAAGAATTGGGACAGTGAAGAAAAATCTTCATTTATGTGTATGTCAGTCGAAACAGAGTAGCGCATAGAATTAATTAATTTTATTTCATTATTCGTGAAAACGCTATCAACAATGAATATTTCGCTGTGAAGGAGAAGAGGTGAAAGTGATGATGTGTTCCTAGATGGGATTGAGAAGGAATCTGAACTAGAGAGGAGGAACTGGCTATGAAGGATGGGGATCGCATGGATAGAAACAGGTGGGACCTGCGACTGATGAAGAAATGAGGCACAGCTGAGGGTCGAATATCGATTGATTGGGACGGGGAGGGGAGAGGAGTCTGTCGGTGTGGGAGACACACAGGCAAGGTGCCGTTCATTACCGGTATTATGCATTATTTGTGATTTGAGACGCGGTATGGGCGAAAGAAATGATACATATAGTAGAGAAGATGGCGATAGAGGGAAGTCGTCTCTTGCTGAGACTATCCACTCTATCATCTCAATTATATTCTACACACACTGTGGACGGGCTGGGAAGGAACTCTGTATGGGGAGAGTGAAACGGGGAGACATATAAGGATGAAGAGAAAAACATGAAGAAACCCCGAGGTTGGAAGGAGCGATAACTGAGATGATCTACCAATGGATAATCTCTCTTTCTCTTCCTAATCATCTCTCATTCCACTCATATCGTGCATTGAACCACCTCGTTGATCTTGCTTCTTCTTCTTCATTCGACGGTTCTGCAAACATCGATTATTACCGTCTTTCTAACCTATTCCTATTTCCAATTTCCTATTTCTATTTCTATTTCAACCTATTTCTATTCCTTCTTCAAATGTGTTTTAGTTGAAGAAAACCTAATCATCCAAATTCTTCAACAACGAGAAATTGAAGAGAAATGAAGAAATCGAAGAGAAAACAAATGAAGAAATAGTACGCACCTGGAACCATATCTTGACTTGTCGTTCAGTCAATCCCAAATTGATTGCCAATTCATATCGTTTCTGCTTGGAGACGTAAGGATTATACAAGAATTCCTTCTCCAATTCAAGAGTCTGCAGCTTTGTGTATGGCTTTCGCTTCTTTCTCGAATGATTTCCCGTCCAATCGAGTACTCCCGCCTCTGCAAAGGGATACGGTAATGATTATCGATCCGGTAGGTCATAGTCATTCTTCATCTCAAGACCACCTATCATTTCCGCCTGTTTCACCGTGACCTTTCGAGAATAAGAGGGAAAGACATTTCACATAAAACCCCTTATCCCGTCGTATCTCTCCCTTCTCTCTATCTCTCACACGAGTACTGATTATGAGATTACGGTAGATAGGAAGGGAGAGTTGTGTTGTCTCAATCCCCCCTTCCTCTCCTCCCCTTCCTCCTCCTCTTCCTTCCCTTCGGTCGGGATCGATATTTCTTACACCACCTCCCTCCACTCTCTAATCTAGAGTTAATAAAAGTTTTAGTGCTTTCGCTCAGAGGAAAAGAAGAAAGGGATGGAGAATGAAGAGAAAGAGAGAAGGAACATGCGAATAAAGTATTGATTCGAATCGGAGGAATCGTTACATGAATCATTCTAGAATAACAGTTGTCTTTTCGAAAATCGGTCCCTTCAAAAGCAGCATTACTGATTCGAAAGAACATCATCATTGATTCTATCCTTCTCCTTCATCCTTCTCCTCTCTCTTCTCTCTCTACATGGAACAACTCGTAAAACGACGTCTTCTATTTGCCTATACAGTCGAATGCCATCACTATCCTCTTCCTTCTCTCCTAGTATGATCTACCCTATGTTCTATTCCTTCATTCCTTAGATCTACCTCCTCCTCCCCTTCCATCCTCTCATTTCTCATCTTCCTTCCTATCTCAATTTGTCCTTCTCATTCGTTATCCTTCCTTCTATCTTCTGTCTTCACTTTACGACTTTTCCCTCTCCCTTTCCCTCCCTTCCCCCAGCAGTGGCGGCAGAATTTTTGGATTAAAAAGGAGCGAAGAGTAAGGGAGGGGAGGAAGAGGAGTGTTCAGGGTGGATGGAAATTGGAGATACGGTAGAGGGAGGAGAGTACGGTAGTGCCAGCTGTGGACTAGAGGAGACAAGAGCCTACCGCACAGCCAGAAACTCTTTATGATCATACTAAAGAGAGGCCGCTTCAGCTCTCACAGTGTTGTGGTAAAAAGTAGTGTACCACATGGGATCAATGAAGCTTCCGAATCTAGAGATAGATCAGAATTGATCAGTGATAGATATAGTGTGAAGTTCTAACATTCCTCGACTGTCCGTAATATCTCTGGCGGTGCGCCCTCTCTAGTAAGAAATGAAGCAGAAGAGAGAATGATAAGCGTCACTCGGAGAGAGTTACAGTTCAGTGAGAGAAGAGAGAGAGAGAGAAGGGAGGAAAGAAAGATGAAAGGGATAGCGACACGGGAGGACTACGGTAGGGAGGGAGAGGAGAGGAGGAGGAGGAAAGGGGAAGCATGATCGATTGATTGATTGATCAGTATGACGAATTTGATCACAGACCGGAACGGAGAGGCACTACCGTAATCGATAATCGATGCAATTACCGTACCTGATGAATTGGTAGGGTCCAGCATGGAAGTGGAGGGATATGCAGGGGCGAAGGGATATTGAGCGTATTGCTGAGCATATTGAGCCGCCTGCGCTGCATTCCATTGGGCTGCAATGAAATCAGTTGTCGATTGCTCATCGTGGTGAAACTACAGTACCTGCGGCGACTTGGGCGGCCGGATGAATTCCAGCTGAATAGATCTCCGTTGGGCACATACCGAACGTGGACATCATATCGAAACCTGCAAAATCATGGATACCATTTCGAAAATGATTTGGAAAGAGGGCTAAATATGCTTACCCTGTGATCTTCCTGCAGCAGCTGCAGCAGCTGCAGTGCTGGTCTGGATTGTATTTGCAGCAGCCATATTGGCTGCAGCCCTCTGCCAGTCGTATCCTGCAGCAAGATAGGGAGAGGCGGAAGTTCCATTCATCGAGGACGATGATGTTGATGTGGGACTGAAACTGAAGAAGATCGACGTTGAAGAATCAATCAAGAGTTCAAAGTCTTCTTAATGGAGCACCACTGATTTGATACAGAAAACAATCGATCGAAAAGCCATAAGAGTTTGAAAGTAATAAACGATTCCCTTTTGGTGCCCCATTAAGAAGATAACTCTCGCTCAAAAATGCCTAAGCATCGAAGACTACTAAAATGCTCATTTCGTTTCAGCGACATATCAAGTTAAAATAACAATCAATTCTTCGAAAATAAATGTGAATGACACTTTCAGATTGCATGAAGATAATGGGGAAAGTTATGGTCGATATAAAGTAAGTAACGGAAGAATTGCTTACACTCTATTATTGGGACTTTCTTCACTTCCCGGTTCTTGCTTAGTCGATCCATCGGGAGTTGAAGTGGAAGGAGGAGGGCAAATGAGGTCGGAGCTGCTGCAACGGTCGGCCAACAGAAGGCTGCAGCTGCATTGGATCGAGGGAATGAAGGAGGAGAGACCAGCTGGGATTGCTGCGACTGCTGCACTTGCTGCTGATGCTGCTGATCCGGAGCACTCATCATCGTCATTACAGACAGCATCGCATGCGGACCTGTGAAGGAGAGACATCACGGAGAAGAGTGAAGGGAGGAGGGAGGAGGGGAGTCATAAAGGGAACTCGTGCGCACAACACATATCATTCAGACAATGTTTAATCGACGGCGGGACCCTTGGGGGCTCTCACACGGGAAAGGTACTAAAACGATGGAATGATGGGCAGTTAACGGTAATCCGCGCACCCTCCCCCCCCTCCCCCTTCCCCCTCCCTACCGCCCCTCCCGATCCATCCCAACCGTCACCCAAAGTGGCTAATTAAAAAGTTTTATAAGGTCCTCAATTGATGTAAATGGCGCTTGAGAGGATGTTAGTGTTGAGAAGGGTTGGAATGGGCAACGATAGAGAGAAGGAGAGGCAATAGAAAGATGAATGGAGAGGGGGAGGAGTCTGTCCCTTGCTCTACACTCACAGCCAAGAGAGAGATAGGAGGGGAAGAGTGGAGGGAGTCCCGCCCCTTTCTCTCTACCGTATCCCCCTTGCTGATATCTATCTATCTCTCTCTCTCTTGCACCTTGTTACGAACTCGATGAGTAAGTAATAGGTAACTTATCCTCAGACCTCATCCATGGAACAGTATGATGAAGGAGGAGAGGAAGACTATTTGGGTTGGTAACCCTCCCTCTCTTCCTCCCATCTCGCCTCCCTTCATCGGGACTTTACGATTCCGCTCTCCACCATTTGATTGTCCCCTTTCGCCCTCCCTTTCCTCCTTCTCTTCTTCCATCCATTCCATCCCGACCAACACACTTTCCACACTGTCCGTAAAGCTCTCTCGGACTGTATTTCGTAGTGCATTCGCAGTTTCAGTCGTTTTCGAGATCAATTGGTTCGTGCGTTGGATGACTGTACGTAGTACGCATGCACTTTTCTATTCGACCAGTTGACGTACTGAACTAGTCTGCATTGATCTAGTCGTCTATCGAACTGTCTATGCAGCTTGAGTCGATGTTCACGCTCATATTACGTTGTTCGACTACTATTCATTCAATAGACAAAAGTACCGAGACGACTCTCCGTCTCACTTCACTCTCCCTAATAACTCATCGCTATCAATCAATAACTCATGACTACTTTGAACTCGCCGATAGTTATCATTCGATTCGCTCATTGAATCATTTCTTTACGCACTGTTCGATTAGATACCTTTGCGGATGAAGAGGGAAGGATCCTAAAGAGATATATCATTGATTTGAGCCCAGTGGATGTCCACTTTTTAGAGGTGCGCATGCTTTTTCTCGAGTCATTCGTAAGCTATTCGAAACTTTTTCTATTCATTGATTGTATCGTACTTAGATGGAACTCAATCGCAGAACTGCATCATTTAATGCCTCTTTGAAATGTTCATTCATCATCGTCATACTCATGCAAAGCAAGTGCAGGAATCCCATGAAGCGCTAATCGACTAGCTATTCTATTCGTTCTCTTCGAGACCGCAACCTCTCTTGCTCATTCTCCCATACTTATCCCGCCATTGGTGACCCTCGTATTTCCGTCACATTTCAACAGAAGTCTTTCTCACCACCTTGCCATTAGACTAAAATGCGCGAACGTCTGACGATGAAATATTGGGGTTAGAAGAGGGTAGGAGGAAGGAGAAGGAAGGGGAGGGAGGAAGTCCATCCATCTCCCCCCTCACACTCATCTAATGGCACTCAATCCATTCAACACCCAGATGAGATTTAAGTGACGCGCGAAATGAGCTCTGTGAGGGAGATGCTTTTCTCTACTTGTATCTTCCCAGAATGAGTAATCTGGGGGGGGGGGGGTAGGTCATAGGACTGAGAGAGAGAGGAATCTCTCCCTCCCTCCTTCTCCCTCTTGTCAAACATGGTGGATGATGTGGATGATACCGTCGATACAAGAGAAGAGATACAAATAGTTGGCGTGAGTTCCCGTTTTGGAATGTGAAGAGGAGAGGAAGGGAGAAGAGAGAGAAGTGAATGACTAAGAGGGAACTACCGTAAGAACCGCGTGTTATTGTCATTGAGAATGATGAAAAGAGGAAGAGGAAGATTGATGATGAAGAGGGAGATAGTCAGATGATCTCAAAATGGAAACATACCATTCCATTGAATTGGAGGTGGAAAGGGCATCTTAGGGTAGATCATTCGACTCATTCCGTCTTAATGAGGAGTGGTAGGACTGTGCAGCCTCCCTTCCGTTGATAACTTCCCCCCTCTTTCACCCTCTCTGATAGCGGCATCTTTGATCTATCCCTCTGACATGATACACTCCTATCACAGAGGATTCTCTTATCGAGAGAGGAGGCAAGGGAGAAGGAGGAGGGGAGGAGGAGACAAATTGGATCAACCATGTCTAAGCGGTCATTCATTACGTCATTACCCCTTACTCCATCTCGAGAGAAAGAGTACGGTAATGACGTCGATCGATCACATACCATAGTCGTCTACTTCCGGTTGGGATCAAGGCAGGAATACGGTAGAATGGATGGAATGGCGATCTGGTTTGATGGACGAAGAAGCCGATAGATAGACATCTCTCCTACTATTATACTTTTTCACCCGCAAAAGAAAGAAGAAGTGATGGGATGGAAGATAGAATAGACACACGAAGGCTCGATACTGTCAAATGAATGAGTGATCGAGTCTTTGTTCCATACCGATTCGAGGGGATAACAAGATGAATCGTGGTTATATTTGGTGTTTGCAGGGATAATCTCCCACTTGTGGGGGCATAGGCAGCCGACACCTTGGTCATTCCTTCGTGCAAGCAACGAATCTCTTCATTACCTATGCTATCTTATCGGTCAGAGTTTTCGAGAGATCATGTGAAATGAGGAGAGTCCGTTGCTCTACCTTTACTTCCCCTATAGCGGTTCTTAGCCGGGGCCGTGGCCGGTTATAGCCTGATATCATGCCCCCTGGCGTGTTGCCCATTTTGCGACCACTAAAAACGATAAGCATTTCAACAACGAATTATGGGCCATTTCGAGCCGAGGCGTGTGGTTTTATACACTGTACGAATATCTGAAGAAGCAAAACAGAGCTGACAAGGACAAAAAATTGTTTATCAGACATTGACGTATGAATTAAGTTCGTGTTTCTTCCTTGTTCTCTTCAGTTGTCATTCGATCGTAAAACCTCACTCACTTTCAACTGCAGTAGATCAAACCAGTCATAACCAGACGAGGAAAAGAGATTGATAGACGAGTTATCCCCCCCCCCCCCCTTCCCCTCACTCCTTCCCTCCGTTGTCATTCTATCCCAACTCGGACTGCGTAATCATCGTAAATCAGTGGCAGAGTGAGTCTAATCCGTTGCCCAGGTGTGTCTTACTCTGAATAGGAGACAATTCTCTTTCCCTCACACTATCACAATACGGTAATCCCTCCGACCGCATTGTTGATGGAGGATTAGTGAGATAGAAGTTGGAGGGATCATTCAATGTGTATGCATGCAAGAGACGAGCAGGGAAACGTTGTCTTTATTTCGAATACATAGATTTTCAGGTCCGGGAAATAGTTTGCTCATTTGAAATAGTGGTTGGTATGATGGGTGTAATTGCTCCTATTCTCTTCTCGTATCGGTTCATCTAACATCTGTTCCAGATGCCTCACAAGTCGTAAATGTTCAACGGGGCCACCGACAAATTGGCCGCTCCTCTTTCACCACTTCGAATCTGCGAGACTCCTGCAAAGATCAAAGATCATCTTTCTGTTTCATGTATCTTGTTCGCCCTTCTTCCTTCTTTTCTTCCGTTCTCATCCCAAGCCCATCGTCCTCTATTAGTTCATGTGTGTAAAGGGTAACTGGTCGTTATTATCCATAAGGAACGAGGGAAGAGAAGGGACAGGGGAAAGGACAAATCACATCAAAGGAATGAAGACCTCACACGGATAAGCTAGTAAAAATCATCCTGGCAAAAAAAAGAGTAGAGAAAAGCGCCGAAGTGTTTCCGGTGTGTTGTGACAAGAGGGTCTCCTTCATCTTCCCAGATACAGTCCATAAATCAGTGGAATACAGGAGGTCGAGGGAAGGAGAGTGTGGACAGACATGGTCTATGGCGGCACCCAAGGGAAGAGACCGAAAGAGTTGAAGGAAGGAGGAGGGGCAGTAAAGATTTGGTTGAGATTGGAGAGGCAAAAGAGATCGTAAAGAAGTCAACAGAGAGAGGGAAGAACACAAATAAAGATGAGAAATGAGTGAGAGGAACTGACAGGAGAAATGATGAAGGGAAGACAAGGAGAGGGTTGATTGAGGGAGATTATTCAATTGACGAGATTATGATTAGCCATAGAGATACATGAGAAATTATGGAAGAGAACAATGAAAGGAAGGATAAGACTGACTATGATTCGAGATCTGAGAAAGAAACGTTTCGAATATGTTTCACTGCTTCTTTGAATGGATTCGTCTCGTTCATATTTCAGTGAGATGATGCCATCTGATTTAAAAATATAAATATTTAGCTTTAAAAAATCAATGTCTCCACCCTCAGTTCTTCTCCTTTCTGATCTGCCGCTATCACTTGATTAGATACATGTTCATCCATCCCCACAAGGGGTTATTATAGGCAGGTGTGTATGCAATGGACACCGCAAGATTGATGCACTCCTTTATGCTTTGGGCAACTCGGACTCTCTCAAAAACGCCTTGTCTCTCGTCGGTCAGAGAAAGCAGAGACAATGCAGATACGAGAGACTGTTGTTAGTGCTACCGTACCCTCGATAGCCATCTTCAGACAAAATAGTTCATCTAATCTACTCGTCATCTTTTTCTCCTTCCCTTCCCTCTCTTCATCCTAGGACAAGAACTTCATTTCGCAGAGTGGTTACTCAAATTTGAGAGGGAGCTGAAGGAGGGTATACGGTACGACCCTCCCTGAGGGGGAAGAGGAGAAGAGACAGATCCGTCTTCCAATTATACTAAGCAGATGTCGCAGGAGAGGAGAAGGAGGAGTGCATAAACCTACCGTATCCCTCTCCCCCTCCAATCGACGGATCTGGCTGCAATTACGGACGTTGCGTCGACTCTCTCGTAAAAATGCAGCAAAGCGACGCCGACGGAAGAGATTCGGGATCTTGGAGGGACGAGAGACAAGGGGAATCAGAGAGAGATCAGAGAAAGAGAGATGAAGAGGAAGGCAGTCAAATTGGAGCCAAAGATGCCGACTGAGAGGAGCAATGAAGGGAGGTTAAGAAGAGGGACTGATAACAAGATAAGACATATACAACTGTGGGAATGATATCGGGAGTTCCCACTTGGGCTTGGCCCTTTCCCCTCTTCTCTTCCTTCTTCTTCTTCTTCACTATAGTAGAAGTCATCCAGGTGTAGCTAAGGGGGACTGCCTCTCGCCCTCTCTTTTTCTGTCTGTGTTGCCCCCTACGAAGGAAGGAGGACCATGGTAACTGCATCGATCATAGAGAGGAAGAGAAGAAGGAGGAGAGAGGAGCATTCACTGACCTACCTTTTTCTTCCCTTCCTCATCCTCCATGGGAGGGGATAATGTTGTCGTCGCAGTTAGAGTTCGTCCATTCAACGACAGAGAAAAGGCCAAGAAATGTCAACTTGTCGTCGAAATGCCCGATGGAAAGAGGACTGGTATCAGGTACGGTAGGAGATACGGTAGTCCCACCCTTCCCGTTACGTGACCTTGGGTACGGTAGGGAGGCGACCTTAGGGAAACTTACACAGCGCGTGAGTGTACAACGGAGAAAAGGAGAGAAGGGGAATGGGAGAGGATTACGGTAGGTGAAATAAGGAAGAGAAGAAGAAACGAGTTGATAGAAAGAAGGAAGTAGGACATCGATTGAAGAGAAGTGATAAGGGACCGTGATCTATCTACTTGAGGGAAAGGACTGAAGAATGAAATGGTTTGGGATAGAGGCGGAGAGATATAAAGGGAGAGAGGAAGGAAAGTAGTTCGATTCACCATAAAGTCATCGTATTACTCGATGAATGACTATCGGATGAGTGAAGGGAAGAAGAGAGAGAGAGAAGGGAGTCGTATTCTTCTCCTTCTTTTCTGTGGTAGATCATCCTTCCTTTTCAGAGACCCCAATAAAAAGGATGATGATCCGAAATGGTTCACATTCGATTATTCCTACTGGTCTCATGATGGATTCAAGGAGGAAAGCAATGGATACTCTGCTCCCGCTGACTCCAAATATGCTGATCAGGTTAGATCTCTTCACTTTAGCCAATAGCCATGCAAGATTGTTTGTCAATGATCATTTTACAACTATCATGTTTTCATTTTAAACTATCATTGAATACTTATTCTGAAACATATTCTTCACTCAAATTCTGATGATTGCAGCGTAAAGTGTTCAATGATCTCGGGAAGGGAGTTCTCGATAATGCATGGGCTGGCTACAATTGTTCCCTCTTCGCATATGGACAGACGGGATCGGGAAAGAGTTACTCAATGGTTGGCACTAAGACTAATAAAGGTGACTATTTGGCCCATTTGGCCCCGTTCTCGAGCATTTCCTTGCTCCGATAGTACACAAAATCCCATGTTTTGGACCAAGAAACCAACTTGGTCCTTTCTCTCGTGTATTACGAAATGTATTGTGCAAGAGAGAGGGGATGAGTCCTCTTTTCTCACTTGGTAACAAGGGGGAAGAGAAGGAAGAGAAAAGGGAAACTAATGGATTCACTCACATCATCTGAGCCTCCTCTCTAATACTGAACAGAAGTGAAATTGAAGCGGGCCGTTTTATTGTCTTGGGAGCTAGGTTGTTGACTGGTTAATGAGAGAATGAATTGAATAGAGAATTCAGGAATCATTCCGATCGTTTGTGAAGAGCTCTTCAATCGAATTGGAGAGAAGAAGGGAGATGATGTCGATTGCGAGGTAAACGATTTGTTTCACTAAAAAATTAATGGAGAAAAGCTGAAATTCGCTATAATTATTGAATTTGTAGGTCTTCATTTCGATGTTTGAAATCTACTGTGAGAAAGTGCGTGATCTGCTCACAACGAAGCAGCCACCAAAGGGAGGATTGAAGATTAGAGAACATCCAAAGACTGGATTCTATGGTGACGATGCAGTGCTTTATTCGCTTTCTTCGAGTTGATATCATTGATTAATCTTCAGTGGAGGGCCTCTCATCTGCTCCAGTCTCTTCATACAAGGAAATCGAGGGAAAGATCAATGAAGGAACGAAGAATCGAACTGTTGCCGCGACTGCAATGAATGCCACTAGTTCCAGGTCGGAAAATGCTCATATTGAAAACTACCGTTTCTCCCTCTCTTGCTCTGTAAAAAAAGCTTCAAAGCCATATTTCTGACTCGATCGTTCAAAAATAGCATTAGAACAGGCAGCGTTGACCTTTTTCCCTAATATTCATTGGTTGTTCCTCAAACAGTTCTCTTCTCTCGCCTCTAGATAGCATTGAGAAGGAAGAGAATCTTGCCCTCCCTGCCATTCAAAGCTGCCTCCATAAATCGCCCCTTTCTGTGTCTCTTTGCCTTGCTTACGACCGTTTGATGAATTCATAAAGTGAAGATTCATGGAGTGGAAAGAAGGGACGAATGAAGAAGGAGAAGAAGAAGGATGGGGTGACTGATAACGATGATAGGGAGAGCAAAGCTTGTTAGAGAGATAAGAAGGTGTCAGAATGAATCAATGACGAGAGGCTGCGACCAGAATTATTATGAGGGAGAAGGGAGGGGATCGGCAAAGTGGGAAATGGATTGATGCGAATTGGAGATTGAAGACTTGTATTAGCTGAGCTATTCAAACCTCTATGAAACATATTTCGGTTGTGCCGAAATGCTAGGAAAGTACCCTGAGTAGAGGGGGGAGTCTTTATTCTCGGAGGACGTAGCAAAAACAAATGGCTGACGTTGCAGAGCTCACACGATCGTGAAGATCAAATTCAATCAGAAGACGAAGAAAGGAGGAGGAGGAACGACAACGAAAACATCGGAGATCAATCTTGTCGACCTGGCTGGAAGGTTACGATGCACCTATTTTGGCTTCCATTCTTGTTCAAAACTTGGTTCTGTTTCTTCACCAATCCACTGAGGAGACAATCAAATATTAGCTGACTCTACGATTTTGAGGGATTTATGAAACATATCGGAATAATTAGTTGCATTTTCAGTGAGCGTCAAGACAAAGCGGACACAGAGGGAGATCGACTCAAGGAGGGAATTGTCATTAATCAGTCATTGACCACTCTCGGAAGAGTGATCAAAGCACTCGCTGATCAACAATCAAGCAAGGGAAAGAAGGGAGGAAATCAGGTAGGATTACCGTACTGAACCTACCGTACCTCGACCGATAATCTAACTATAGGTACCGTATCGTGACTCGGCGCTCACTTGTCTGTTGAAGAATGCGCTCGGAGGCAATAGTAAGACAATCATGGTCAGTGACTGGTTACTGTATCCAGTGAACAAGAAAGGGATTGTTCTCAAAGGGGATCGGTTACAATGAGAGATCAGATAAGATCCGATCAGAGAGAAGTTAATCGATCAATCTCTCACCTGCCCTCTCTCTCTCTCTTTAGATAGCCGCCCTCTCTCCCGCAGATGACAACTACGAAGAGACATTGAGTACATTGAGGTGGGTAGGGTGACAATAACGTTGGTTACCTAAAAAATCCCACCCTCATAGTCTTCTCAAAAAATGGAGTCTCGAAGAAAACACGATGGACAAATAGAACTGAGATAAACTCCCCAATATACATAGAATTCGATCTTACATTTGGGATTGGTTCACATAGTCACAGTCCAAAACCAAAAGAACAAAGACACCGTTCGTCGATTATCTCTGGCTCGATCAGTCATAACAAGTGTGGCACACCTCGCACGAGGTCGAAGTGTGAGGACACATCAAAGAGTGTCCATTACGATTATTACCCCTCCCTATCCCTCCTTAATTAGAGGATCTCGATATTAATTACAGATTTGCTGATCGTGCGAAATCGATAAAGACGAAGGCAGTTGTGAATGAATCGGCCACCGAAAGAATGATAAGAGAATTGAAGGAAGAGAATCTGAGATTACAGCAACAGATTGGAGGAGGAGGACACAGTAGTGGATCGGTGAGTGATACGGTAGATCAAGGAAATATGGTATCCGTTTAGGAGGAGCTGGAAGCACTGAAGAGACAGTTGGCAGAGAATCAAAAGGAAATGGAAAATCTGCAGAAGACCTGGGAACAGAAATTAGCTGAAGAAGCGGGCAAGGTAATGGAAAAAACTAATATCGAATTCAAAAAAAACTTCATTATTGGCTACGATGGCTGTTCTTAATTGATGTCTTGATGTCGAATAAAAAAACAAAAATAGTTAATTTTCAGCACTCTGCAATCGAAGGCCATGACGCAGCTCTCGCGAAGAAACGTCAATCAGTTCCCCATCTATGGAATCTGAATGAGGACCCTGCACTGACTGATGTTGTTGTGCACTTCATACCAGAGGGAGAAGTTACTGTTGGTGAGTGAAGGCATCTTTTAAACTGTTTGTTACCTACTCCAATTAAGTAGGCGCTGTGAATAAAAATACCTTGTATGTGTATGACGCGCGTGTTTAATGATTTTCTGATGATGGGGATGGAAGGATGAGCCATTTAGTCTCGAAACCAATATTATTGAAGGCAACAAGTCTGCCTCTCCTCCTGCTTCGATCGTCCTCAACGGAATGGCCATCCAACCTCAACACGCTGTCCTTCACAACAGTGGGAACAAGAAGATATCGATCGAAGCTCTCTCTGGAGCATCCATTCTCATCAATGGAAAGGAGATTAAGGGAACCACCGAATTACAGCAGAATGATCGGTTAGTTAACGGAGAAAGAAAGGATTGATTATCTATTGCAAGTTTCAACAGTTCAAATAAATTTTCTGAAACATATTTGAAAAAGGACATTGACAGATCTATTTCAGTATTCTATTCGGTGGCAATCATTTGTACGTCTTCGCTAATCCGACGAAGAAAGGAATCGACAAGGAGATCACTTATGAGAAAGCACAGCAGGAAATGACACAGAATTCGGGATTGGGAGTGGCAAGAGGAGGAGGAGCGAAGAGTAAAGGTTTGTGGGGGCTAATAGTTCAGAAATTAGTCATTAATGTTCAAAGATTTTATTTGGTAGATAATGCTAAGAACACTGTCAGGAATGAGAGGCAACGAACAATCAAAACTCTCAGCCTTTAGCATAAAAATGGAATGATTGCAGAACAAATGATTCTCGAGGACGAACTCGTTGCTCTTATGCCTCTCGTTCATCGAGCGAATGCAATGGCCAAGGAATTGGGACGAGCCGTCACTTTCGAAATTGTACTCGTATCTCCGGAAGCGAGAGGATTGGAGAAGGGATTGACTGAGGTGGGGGCATTTATTGGCGCATTCGGGAAAATGGTTTCCAAATTCATGGTTGAACATTGAGAGAGATCACATGATGTAGAAACGCAGATGGATCTTCTGATTATGCTTCTGCTTTGGGATATGTTTCAGCGGTTACTGAAAATATCATATCGAAGAATTCGACAGTGTGCGAGCTGCATCCGTTTCAAAAATTAATATTTCCAGGTGTGGATCAAAGTGCTCAATCAAACCGACGACACTCATTTCCTATGGGAGAAGAATCGATTTATGTCGAGATATTATGGAATGCAAGAAATGTACGAGAATAAAATGGATGGAGACGCGGATTGGAATCTGCCTAAGGTTTGCGTTTTTTCTTCATTCGACAGATCTTGTACAGTCCGGTCAGATCCCCACCTGAACATGGGTGTCCCCGGGTGTCCCCGGGTGTCCCCCCGTGTCCCCTCGCCTTCCCACGACTCGAGCTTTGAAAAAATTACGTCGAATTGTTGAAATTCGAACTCCTCTAGTCCTTCCGCATCGATTCATGTAAAAAACAAAAATAAAAATGGTCTTGGTTAGAAGAAACAGTGTTCTGAATAAACAGGTATTTTTTGCGCTCCACCTGGACATACCGTAGTTAAGCCAATTCACAACCAGAAAATTCAGAGCCGGTAAATAGAGATATTCTTAATTACGGTATGTCCAGGTGGAGCGCAAAAAATACCTGTTTATTCAGAACACTGTTTCTTCTAACCAAGACCATTTTTATTTTTGTTTTTTTACATGAATCGATGCGGAAGGACTAGAGGAGTTCGAATTTCAACAATTCGACGTAATTTTTTCAAAGCTCGAGTCGTGGGAAGGCGAGGGGACACGGGGGGACACCCGGGGACACCCGGGGACACCCATGTTCAGGTGGGGATCTGACCGGACTGTAGTATTAGCTAGCTTCCTACAATTTCCATTACACAATATCAGGAACGTGACCCCTTCTATGAGCCTCCTGATTCGGAAGTTTTCATTGGATCTGCCGTCGTTTTTCTGCAGTCTCTCTCATTTCTGATTGATAGCGAAGAAGTGAGACCCTCCTAATTATTCGTCTTGCATCTAGTCGTTGACATTCACAATCTCTTTGCGATGGATGCATCATCAGTGCCGTGGAATCTCTAAACCACATCAATGGGACGAAGGGATTCCGTCCGTAATCCTTACCCAATTGAGGCGTTCCCAATCGTTGATTTCTCTGGTAATGAGATGGGCCAATTGAATGTGTCTCTCTCGCCGTGTTCAGTCGCTGGGAAGGAGATTAGAGGAGCATTCGTCGAACAACCGAAAGAATTGGTGAGCAGCCAACGGAAAATAAATAAATCACAGCTTCTAAATTCGATGTTGTTCGACGCTTTCGCTGTAGACTAAACACTAAGCTAGAAGTTTGAACTGAGTAATTGCAGGTCGGAAAGAACTTTGCATTCAAAGTGAAGATTTTGTCCGCGATCGGACTTCCGAAGCGAATCAATAAGGTTTGATAACCCTTATACTGTTCCGAATTTTAGTAAAACTACTTTTTAGACATGTTGTAAGTATCGTTTCTTCGGTGAGAAAGAAGTGACAACGAAGACAATAAGTGGATCGAATCCCGTCTATTCCCATGAGAACACTTACACTTATCGGCCAGTCACGGATAAGGTTAGTCATTTTTACTTTGAACGAAAGAATAAACAGAAATTCAGCTCGTCGACCATCTTCACAACAGCAACATGTACGTCACCGTGTGGGGATCGCAGAAGGTGAGAATTCCATTTAGAAAATATTTGTGAAACAATTGTGTTTAGGGTCGATCGGATCGTTCATCGCGCACATCAACACCTGCTTCAACGAAATCAACACCGACTAACGGAAGTCACAAGGCGGTTAGAACTTATCGAGATATATTATTGTGAAAAGACTAAGATTTCCCCTCTGTTGTGACCTATCCTCCCGTTTATACTTCACTTCCCTCCCCGTGTCGCACCCTCCCCTCTCTCTCCTTGCAGCACATGCGACTGCAGCGACTGTTGGATGCTGCGAGATCAGCGGAGAATACGGTCGTATCGATAAAGGCCATTGAGGAAGTGATGCAGGTCGGAAGAAATCATCAAGGGGTTGACTTGATGTCAAACGTGCACCGTATTGTTTAAGCGAGTGTGCCTGGTGTGTTGTATCGTATGTGAGAAAGCTCCATCTGGATGACATCTTCCGCCTCTCCCTATCATAATTCCCTCTCTGATTACAGGGCGACGATGACGATAAGGGCAAGAAGGGCAGTGGGAGGTGAGCTTTTTACAATTTTATATGTTTCACGGCATTCATAAGTTGTGGTGAATTAGTTCAGATTCAATACGTCCACGCTTTTCCATTTTGGAAATACCTAATAGAACATTTCGGTCAAATTCAGACGTCGTTCGTCGTCGAAGAAGAAGAAATCGACAGAGTCGAAGGAGATCAAAGTGGATAAAGCGAAGAAGACGTCAACGTCGAAGAGTCGAGAAAGGAAAAAGAAAACGACAGAAGCAAAGGACTAGAGACAATTATCATTGTATCGTTATTGTGAGGCATATTGTCTGAATATCTGAGATGTCGTTATTGTCATGTGAACTTGTGATGAATTTTAATTATCATTGACCTGTGAATAAAATGCCAGCGAGTAAATTCCTCGTTCTTTCATTCTAAGAGGGGTCATCACGCACTTCTCCTCTCTCTCCATATGAAATGAGAGGGAGGGACGACTCACTAATCGTATTTATCCCTTCTTCTTCTTCTGGATGAGTAGTGTCCATGTCACTCCCCTCTCCTTCTCCTTTTTCTATTCTTCCTTCTTTGATTCCTCTTCCTCAATTATCCGTTCCCCTCTGTACAAGCAGTCAGAAGGAACTTCGTTATTGCTATCTAGCTAAGCCCGCGAGGAGACATCTCTCTCTCTCACACAATAATTTGTATCCGGTCTTCCCCTGTACCTCTTCCCCTTCTCTCTCTCTTCGGTTGAGTGGCTACTGATTCATATGCAGTCCTTCTTCCTATCCAAGGGACGAAGAGTCAACTTCCCCTTTCCATTCCCCCTCCCTTTCCTCCTTCCTCCATGCTTCTCCCTCTCTCTCTCGAACCCCCTCTTTGTCCTCTCCCTCTTTCGGATCTCCTCCAATCGGGGGAGACAAAGTCGCTTAGTCTCTTTTCGTGATCAACATCTATTGTTTCTTAGCGCAACCCCGGAAGTTGGTGATGTTATTTGAAAAATATTCTTAAACGAATATGCGCAAGAAGAACTTGAAATTATTCTTGGAAGACAAATATTGTGCTCATCCGAAGAAAATCTAGTAGACGTTTCGATCTTTGGTAGACTCTTCGCTTGTCTGATTCTGACAATCTCATTTTCTCCTTTTCTCTTGTGTAACTCAACTCGATCTATCCATTAGTCGTCTTCTCCTTTTTCCTCTTCATCTCCCATCAATTCGATTCCCCTCCTCCTCCTTTTCCTTTTCTCCATTCCTCTTCCTCAGTCCATCTATCCTCTCTTTATAGCTACTCAACACACACTCTCACATTCACTAACTCATCATACTCATTCCCAAAATTGAGATGAAGATGGGATGAAATTCATCCCATTCGACTTCTTTCATGCGCCTTTTATTACCCATATGATGCTGGTAGATGCAACTTTCTTGATCATCATATGACCTGCCTCCAACAGGTTCTACAACTAAATCCTACTTCATTCTAAGGTTTTCTGCATTATACATCTTCGTTTTCTTTCCTTCTTCTCGTCTTTTCGCATATCTTGCCCATCTCTCGTCTCAAACTGCTACTCAATTGCATTTCAACTTCACCTTTCTTCTCCTCTCTTGTCCCTTCTCCTTCTCCTCCTTCAGACCCTTCCTCTTCTCCTCTCAAATCTCGTTCGTTAGGCGTGCCGCGAAGCTCCTAACAAGAATCAAAGAGAGAGGGGAAGTTGAAGTCAGGCGGCGAATTGAGAGATGCAAGGGCTACTACTGGTCTTCCTCTGGTTGGGAATCGCCAGATTGGTTCAGACGATGGAGGGAGAGAAGTGTGACTACAACAATGAACAGACTGTTTCCACATGTCTGCAGGTAATATTATATCACTGTGTGCTGGTACTGATTTATACAAAATATATGCCACAAAAATTGTCTATTTCAAAATGGAATTGATTCCATCTATGTGGGATTTGGTAGACCTGGGCGAGTTTTTTTTTAAATTAATCCGTGTGTCAACAAGAATGTTGTTTGAAGCGGGGCCCTCCCTGCGGCAACGACTCCATTACTCATGTCACCTTATCATCAGCCACAATCAGTGTAAATAGATGCGACCCTCATGTCAACCCTTCTCTGACAAGGCTTCTTTTCGATCTCTGAGAGACCTCAAACACACCGGAAGTGGCTACTTCACAGCATTTTTCGTCGAGGGAGGGGGGCGATGCTCGTTGAATTCCATTCCCCCTCCCGAAACTAGGGAATAGGGAGCAAAGTTCGACGGTGATTGCGTCAAAACGCGTTTAGTTTGCTCCTTTCACGTGTTAGGTGAAAATATTCGAGAGTGGCGTGGGTTTGTCATTTACAACGAATCACACGACATGAAGAGCGGATGCAATTGAACTTTCATGTAGGACGCAGTCTTCCAATTTGTAGATTCGATTGTTTACAATCTCCTTTCCGATTTTCAGCCTATGCTCGACTATGCGAATCGCCTACAAGAAGACACGGGAATGCAGTTTCCACTGCATGGCGGATCAATCTTCAACAAGCTCTGCGAGATCTACCATCAGTTCCAGGTATCAATTAAAATCCGGTAGTTGATTAGTCTCCGTTTGTGAATAGACTTCGCCTTCATCAATAAGTGAGAAACGAAAGGTCACGCGAAGAAGTCATTCAAGAAGAAGAATTTAGAATGAAATCTATCCATGAAATGCTTTAGAAAAGCTTCAAACGCTTTAGAAAAATTTCGAACTGCAAACAAATCTAGTTGGATTATACTCGTATTCTTGCAGGAATGCGTGGAAGAAGTGCAGTGTACGTCCATCTCAATCGAGGCCGTGGCTGCCTCCTACGGATACATGTGTGGACCAGGAATGCCACTGTTCGAGAGACACGCAGCCTGCTTTGCTCAGGTGTGCACGAACGCAGAAATAAAAGGACGGCGCTACAGTGTCCTAATAACTTTGCACGCCGCCGCGTGAATCTTGCGCAGCCGCGCAGCGAAGTGCGCGCAATTGGCATGCCACCAACAGACAACATGCATAGCGACAACAATCCCCTGCGATCTCGTATTTGGATGATACTGCGCATGATTTCGAATATTCGACCCGATATCCGCCCAGAGTATCCTTCATTCAGGTAGAACGGGACACTACATACATGAGCTGTAAGGACGCAGCAACCAAGGCGATGACGGACGCCCAGAAGAAATACAAGGTGAGAAATTATTGTGGGCCCACTCCTCTTTCTTTATTCCCGCGCTCATCTTCTCACCGACTAATTGGAATCAAAATAAAAGTGCGTGGGAATGATCCCCTTCCGCTCACAAAATGCACTTTGTGCTCATAAATTAGATCGTACTCTGTGCATTACAGAACGCCTTCGGTGAGCCGTATCTCAAAGCGATGTGTTCGGCAATGGATGGATATCTCCGATGCTCACATCCCACAATCACAACCACTTGCGGCAATGAGGCATGGGGACTCGTGTCAACGGTCAACATCTTATCAACTTATATTATCTATTAAAATTGAGTAATAAAAAAGTCTCTATATTCCTAGTTCAATTATTTACTTTTTCTTTTGCAGGTAACTCGAGATAGCTTGCGAGTGACGATGCCTAATTGTGACATGGGAAACGCACTGTTCTAATATTCCTCCACTTTCTTTTATTGTTGTCTTATTCACTTTCGTGTTTAAAACGGGATCACTTCTCGATATGCCCCCGATACGCCATGGTATATCTGTATCTTGCCAATAAATAATAACTTTTTCATGTAAAAATATAAGAAGAAGAGAAGCGGGGCAATGGGAAGAAGAATGGCGAAAGTGATAGGTGCACGAATATTTACAATAATTAGTAATTAGTCACAAGTTGAATCGTTTACTTCTTCTCCGAGAATCATCAATGCTGCTTGTGATACTGGCAAAGTATCCACAGCAAATCTTGCTCTTTAGTCGCCTTCGGAAATTCTCCGAATATATGCAGAAGATGAAAAAGTTTACTGCTTTGCCAGACATTGTGAGAATTGAGGTGATCAGTTTGGCCCAGTCACTAATAAAAAATATTTATAAATGCGTTCATATATGAATAGCTCACCCAATCGAAACTTCGCCTGGTGAATTATGTGATCTTTCGATAGGATGAACGGTCTGATACAAGAGAACGATTGCCGAAGGAAACTGAAAGTAAATACTTTGCATGCTCGAGTACGACATACTCACATTACTAACGAAGAACACAAATATTATGACTATGGCGATTTGAGTGATCCGATTCTCTGTGCGTTGATGGTTTGTCTGAGTTTTAGAAATTGTCAAGAACTGAGAAAGATATTCTTACAGCTTCGGAATGTCGACGATAAATTGATCTCTCCGATTCGTCTGTCTCCTTGCCGTCGGAAAACTTCTTAGCTTGTTTCTAAAGTAAATCTCTAAATCGCACTAAATGCAAGTATTTCTTACCTTGAGACACTGCCCTGAAAGGAGAATCCAACCGACTTGGCATGATATATCAGTGCGATGTTGAAACCAATAACAAGCAACATGGGAAGAAAGATGGCTACTAAACCATGAATGTATCTGAGCATTTCAACTGTTGTTCGCAGCCACTGAGGCGTGTTGTTTTCCCATTTCTCCCTGAAAAAATTGAAATTCATGTGTCTCTATTCATTTACACGTAGGCTTCCGATTCATAAAAATATGTTTAGCATTTCAGAATACAGTACTCACCATTCAGATCGAACATCCATGCATGCTTGGAGCACCCAGGTGCCATTGCACACAAATTTTGTCTTGCACACTGATTCGTAGTGAAAGTAACTAGTGCAGATGAACGTTAGAAACATGAAAGTTACTGCAATAGGTACACTCATCATGAAAAATCAAACTTCACGGAGGGAAAAAAGCGAATGTAATGCCTTACCTACTACAATTTTAGGTGAAAACCCAAACATCTTGTTCTGCTTCATCGGATTATTAACGGCAGAATAGCGCTCTAACGAAATTAGACATACAGTCCTGAAATAATATTCTCTGTACTTTCTGCTCACCAAATTAAACTCGTGTAGGCTCACCAGATATTAAATGCTGATATCCAGTTAGCAAGTCCAAGGAAGTGGATCTAAATTCTTCAGACGTTTACGATCACATGATGAGTTACCTTGATCGCGTAAAATATTTGTCGAAATGAATTGATTTGAGCGAGAAAATTATAAGACGCAAGCCATGTCGGTGCTAGACTGAAGAAGAACAGAATGTCGCTGAGAGCAACCCAGAAGAATAATATATATGTCCTGAAATCACAAGGCGAGATAATACTGGAGAAATAGTACAGTATACCTCTTCATTCCTTTATCTCTTAAGACGAGAATATTTAGTGAATTTCCCACAACTCCTTAACGACGAAGCGTGATTTACATTTTTATACAGCTTACCGGTTAAGCCTAGAACTGGGAACAGATACATGAAAAATACTTTTTCTAACAGCGATCCATTCATATTATATATGTATATGGATGGCTCTTCGCAAATCTTAGACAACGTTGCAATGGCATCCAGCGTTGCATTGAGATCCGTATTGTTATCCATTTCTGAACTAAGCAAGAGTATAGTAGAAAAGATGAAATTCAAAAACGGAGACTACAGAGAGTCAGCACTGCGAATGGTAGTAATATTAGTCGATTAGAAAAAGGAGGGCGGGACGGAGGGCCATTGTCGTGAGAAATCAGGAGAATTTGTTTTCAGTGAAGAGTCTCACTCTCCCTGTTAGCGTGAGATAAGAGACGAAAATGGCGAGATGTCGAATACGGTAAACCCGAAAAGTATTTTGAGAAATTGTATATCCATCAACAAGCACAGCATTCAGAGTACGAAAAGAACGAGGGAGAAGGGTGGAAGATATGAGCTTCACATTCTCGCGAGTAAGCACATGCAATATGAGAGACATTCAGACTTGATGAGTTGCACTCTTTTTTCTGCCAATAGAAAATTACTTCTGTCCGTTTGCAACCAACTCACATACGTGTATTTTTCAATATTAAATGTATTTATTAAATCTAATTAAACAGTACCAATAATCAAATTAAAAGTGGAGTTATCATTTGTGAGTTGTTACTATGTGTATGTCTATTCTTCGAGATATTATAATGTCGTTCAATTATTTCTGATTTTTGGCTATAATTTGGAGGTAATTTGTTTAATTTCATAGGTCATAAGCCTGACTCAGTGTACCAGCCCATATAAACACAACGAGGGAGAATACGGTATAAAATAGCACCCACACTAGCATACACAATACCAGAGGAGAGAAATACCCGCTCTCTTCAAACTTTCTTTTAGTTTATCACGTTATTGTTTTCAATCACTAGTATTACTATAATTATGTTGTTTTGAACGCGAGCAATTTGCAGGTTATGGCCACTTCCAAAGAAGATAAGGACGAAGATATTATATTTGAAGGAGTCAAGAAGATCGTGAAGAATGCCGGGTCGCTCTCAATTGCTGCCAAACAAAAAGAGAAACGTCCGAAAGTGAATGGGATAGCACTTGTTAATCGACCGACTGTCCACGATTCATCAGAAGATGAAGATGATGACGAAGATGAAGATGAAGAGGATGAGGATGAGGAATTGGATTTTAACCGACCTCTACGAATGCCAAAATATAAGAAAAAGGAGACCCAAAAGACTCAAAGAGAAATAGAAAAGGAAGAATTCTTCACAAAATTTCAGTTGCAAAGGTGCATTGAACCATAAGTAAAATTTGTTTATATTCCTCTTCAGACGCGATGACCCAAGAGCCCTTCTAACACATGAGACTTTGTGCAATTTAAGTGAGGCGGTCGGCACATTAAACGAGGTTTTTATTACATTTCTCTAATCGCTTACTTGCCTACAGCTTATTACTTTCATTCGAAATTAACTTCTTATATTTTGCATATATTTAATATTTTGCTTAAACAAAATCTCATTAATGATTTACGAGAATACAAATATATTCAGGAGCGTGATCCCGATCATCCGACGACTTCAGTGAATGGTGTTGTAATGCCCGACCCCTTTCATGCTCTTCAAGCGGTCCGTTTAATTTTTGAAGTGGTTAAATATTTATACACTTGATCAACGACAATTATCTATTTTCTAAACACGAGTTGTACTTCAGATGGATCATAACTTGTGGGTGCTAGCAAGTGCAGCTTCATTGCGATTGAACGAAGTTACCGGACGGTGTCTACTACTGCCGAATGGAGATGTAGAGCGAGAAAGAGGAGATGATAGTGACGAACTAGATGAAAAGAAAGAAAAACGAGCTGGAGAAGAAGCAGAGAGAAAAGGACAACCATCAGCATGTAAGTCATTAAAGATTTTATTTGTGTGTCCAAGCTATTAGCGAATATACTTACATCCATAATATGTAGACAAGACAATCAAAATGATAATTGTATTTATATTGCAGTGATGGAAATGCTACCGAAGGCATTGGCGGCTCTCTCTGGTCAACAGATTGGATTCAAGGAGAAAGAGCCAGAGAAACCGAAGGGCAAAGGTCGTGCACCCGCAGCAGCGGCTGCAACAAAACCAGTCACTAGAGAACGACCAGTTAGAGAGAAGCCAGAGCCGAAGAAGAAACCTCCACCACAGCCGAAGGTCGCGGCAAAGACGAAAACAGCTCAAACCCGATCGAATACTGCACTTAATGAGAAGGTAAACTTAATTAATGAGAGATTTTAATGTTGCAGATAGAGTACTAGAATGATTTATGAGTGCATTATTTTCGAACCATCAACGAAGACAATTGTATTCACTAAGGTGAATTACGAATCCGTTAAGGTGGAGGCTGCTGCAGTCGAAAGCAAGAACGGAAAGGGTCCGAAGACAAGAGCAACGAAGGAAGAAGAAGTACCTCCTCCAGCCACGGCTAATACGAGGAAGAGAAAATCAGCTAAGGACAAGGAGAAGAAGAGGAAGAGAAGGCTGACACTAAGGTGAGACACTCATGATGATCGAGCTACGTACATATATGCTATTCAGACGCCGGCCAAGAAGGGAGGAAATACAGTCAAGCGAACTTCCCAGAGAACAGTCAAGAAAGCTAAGGAAGATGAGCCAACTTATTGTCATTGCAATCGGGTAAGAGCACTGATTCGGACACTTTTTTGAAGAAGCAGCCTACTGGCTAAATAATTCGAGAGCAAGGAAATGGTTGGGAACGGGAAATGTCTTTCAGATCTCATTCGGTGAAATGGTCGGATGCGACAACGAGACGTGTGCAATCGAATGGTTCCACTTTGAATGCATTAATATCAAATCGAAGCCTAAGGGCAAGTGGTACTGCCCAGATTGCCGAGCAGAACCCAACAACTCGAAACAACCCAAGGTATCAACAATTGCACAGAAAGGGGAAACTAACACTCTACTTTCAGAAACCGTCGAAATGATGTGGGCCTTGAAGACCAGCAGCCTCATTTGCTTATTAGAGTATATCTCGCAATATTCACAATATAATAGAAAATAGAAAAAGGATATCCGGTTTTACCCACATTTTTAGTAGGCAACGCTCTTGCACAGATTCACTGGTACTCTTTTCATGTATATCAGTAAATGCCCATTCAGGAAATTCAATGTACAAATATTTCTAAGAGAATAAATAAAGATTTTCAAAGAGAAAAGTCATTGTCAAGACCAAAAGGGTATCGTCCCTCACAAGTATCTGAACAACGGCAAAAACAAAAACGTGAAATTACACGCTTATTAGCACAGAAAAAGAATATAAATACAAGACGATTCACTTAAAAATTTGCAATTTGCATTTATTCCAAAAAGACTTTCTCGAAATCAATATAGTTGCCTGTCTGAAACGGTATTTTTGTATTCGGTCCCACGTGGAAGCGATTACGGTAGCTTTGATGATTCCGAAAAAAATGTTGTCGATTTTCTCTTGTTTTTCCTCCACAATTCATCGATGACTCTGTGCAGAGCTTTCTCTGGAATGTCCGGAAACCCGACCGGTGACCGCAGAATACTAACTGCCGATGGTACGTCGTTTTCACGGTTTATTATTTTCGAAACCATTCATTTTTACAGGAGACACGTTCATCGCTGCGTCTCAACGTCCCGACGGCACGTGGAGAAAACCGAGAAAGGTGAAGGATGGATACATCCCGCAGGAGGAGCAACCCAAGTACGTTAATACTAAGATCTCGTGAATGGTCCTAACAATAAAATACGACCTTAGGAAGTGAATTCATTAGGAAACTGCGGTTCATCTTGAAAACTATGCTGACGAATCGAACACACTTGTGTCTTCATGTGATTTGGATATGTATTCATTCAGTAAACTCATTATCTTGTAGGTACCAGAGTCGCGGTATGGCTCAGTCGAGTGAGCGAGTGCCCGTGGGAGTGCATCCCTCCAAAATGGCCACTCGACCCAAGGCACCCATTACTGCCATTCTCGCTCCCAAGGTACTGTCCGATTATTGTTTTGCTTACACAAAACTTCTTGGTTCTTTTCACTAGGTGTTGATCCTCAATTCCTGTTTTAACAATGTTTCTGTCTCTCGTGAAAATAAAAATAATAATTTAGGCGCCAATCACTCCTCAAGATCACTTCATGCGCAAGATTGGAAATGTTCAGAAGAAGCTCGATGACATCAAGATGCTCGAGGTAAATAAATATTTATTACACGTGAACAAATCCCGTACTCATAACTTTCGCACAACCAATAACAGGTCGGGGTATGTACAACATCAATAAAGATAAATATAGGAGAAGAAAGACCGTGGAGAGAAACTGGAGTTGAACCAGCTGACTAAGATTGAGAAGAAGGACGAACTACAGGAGCAAATCGATAAGTTGACTGCACAGATGAATGCCCTCTAGATAATGGTTGTTACCGTACCCTCCCTTCTATCGATCGATAATCTCTCATTCACTCGTTCCTGCCTCTTCCACACTCGGACTTTTCGATTCTGAAACAATACTTTGCTATACACGTTTTAAAACCGTTCCTTGATCGTTGATTGTACATTACGAGTTTACTGTACTATTCAAATTCTTTTAATATAATTGTATTTATTGAGATAAAGCGAATTTACCTGCAACTAGTTTGAGTGTCTCCACAATCTGTTCCAAATCACACTCCATCATTCGAGTCCAATGCTCGACATCTCCCACTTCCTGAGATTAGACTTTACTCGTTGTATATGCTAGAATAAGTGGTACCTTGAGAGCATCATTGAGTGAATCGGCGAGTACCATCCACTGTTCCGTGTGCTTCGTGAGATGAGCTGAATTCTGATCGAATCTCTTCGCCTCCACATCCAATTTCTTCTCATTGTGATAGGCGACCCCAACTCTTAGAGACGATCGATTGATTATTGACAAGGATCAGATTGACTTACTTTGAATTGAGATGGTCAACCACTGCAGCGGAGAGATTGTGTGCAGCAACGATCGCCTCGTTCTTAAGTCGCTCTCAAAACAGAGTCAAATAAACTACGCAGATATTTCAGAAATACCTTGAATCTCCTTGCGAACTGCCTGTCGTTGGTTGTGCTCTTTTAGCATTTGAGAGAGCATTTTGACGAGGAACTAAATTCTAAATGAAAAGACCAACGGGAGTAGAATGGGCGTCTATTTTGGAGCCATTCACAATCAACCGAGTTGAGTCCAAGTGGAGCGCAGTGCAAGTCAGACTCGTGACTTACTCGACACGCGCAAATCCGGTGCTAATGTTAGATCTTAGTTTCTCATTCTAGCGAGAATGTTTATCAGTATCCTGAATAGCTTCCACATGTCCTCCATTTCTCTTTAACCAATTTTATCCTTTTAACCAAAAACCCTTACTGCAACAATCTACAATAACATAGAAAACTTTATCAGCAGATAATAAATGGGAACAACTTAGATAAGACAACAACAACAACGGAAATATTAACAAAACCTTTTAATCATATATATTATCAATAAATAAATCTCCTTCACTCGTTGCTCAGCAGAGTGGGTTTGCCGTGAGCGACTCCTCCAAACTTCTGCAAATAGTAAATCTTCAAAAATATCAAGGTAAAGCAATAGAATGATATCAAGTATATCATGAACTCCAATTCTTATATAGCCGCTATAGTACCAGGAAATTACCTTGAGATGAGCAGTGAAATCGTAGATGAAGTGGAAGGATTCACCAGGGCAGGCGGAGCATCCGAGCATCGGGCGCTGCAATTTAATACCGTCCAATGCTTATCCATTTTTTTAACTAACGCAAAAATTCGAAACAAAACCAAGAATAGAAATGAGGAAATATGTAAAACTGCAGTTTAAATCACCAAATTCGTAGACCATAGTTAAGGGGCAATACCTCATCTCTTTCAGTACACTGAAGAACGTGCTGCTTCAGGCTGACGATAGTATCAATCTCCGAAGCGCAATAAGGACACTTGGAAGCTGAATGAAACTTGCATATGAATTCATAGTTTACAACAACCTTTAAGCTCCGAGACAACTCTTCTCTGGACAAGCGGCTTAATTCCATGAGTTTTCTGCAAAAAAATATACAAGTATAAGGCCCGAACAATAAAGGTCGATTCCTAATAATACAACTTTAAACGACGTACTCCCACGTGGATGTTTCTCCCAGTAGCCGATGGGCTAACGTAGTCGCAGTAGTCGATGGTGCACACCAATTCGGGACGAATATGCCTGAAGAAAATGGTAAGCTGGATGAAAAGGGAACGATATCTCACTTGTAGACCAGATTCTTGTGCTTCTTCCACGTATGCTTCAGCTGTTCCACCTCACTAACACGCACTTCCAAATTACAGTGATCACACTTCTTCTTCTCAATATTATCATCAGCAACCTCAAATCGATCGATTGATTCAAGAAATGAAACCACGCAATCCGAGCAGTAGCATCTTTTCCGCTATAAAACAGTGAATGGATCACACAAAACACACCTCGACCTTGACTTCAACGGGGCGAAAGCGAGACCTGAATAAAAATAAAAATAACTCGAATAAAGAATTTAAAAAAGGAACTTACGATTCCGCAACTGACTCTTCGACGACACCAGATCTCTAAAAAAATACAATCAATGAAAATCAATGCAATCTATTAAACTTAAACATTTACGCTTCTATCACAAGCAAAATATCACAGTAATCATTTACAGCTAATCCTTGATAAAAAACATATAGCGGCCCATGATGACCAAAATATACTGGGTTGTAAGTTTATCTAGTAGTGATCAAACAACCGTGTCCCCCTTCCCCCTCCCCTCACCCTTGAAGATCTCCTCTTCGGTACAATAGCAATGGGTGTACCATCCTCTTCCTTCGGGATCTTCAGCTTGCGCTTGGGAGTTGCGGGTGTTTCTTCTTCATTAAAAACTAGCTTGCGCTTGGCCGACATCCGAATGGGCTTCTGTTCCTCACTTGCCGATTCAACAATGGGCTGCTGTAGAATCGGCGACGATTCCGGGCCATTAGGGGAAGTGACTGATAAGAATAAAAGTGAACACAATACATACAAAAATACAGATAAAACACTCACCCTTGCCCACCACATTCTCGAAATCGCGATCTACGGCATAATGATTCGGAGCCTCCAGTTCCTTAAGCAAATACGTAAATACACGCATTGCATGCTTTGAGAAAATAATACCGACTCTTCCCACCTCGTCGACATTGACGACTGTCATGGCAACAGTAGCAAAGGCGCGTCCAAAGAGGAACACTTGACGCTGAATAAATTAAGCTGAAAATTGAAAAAAGAGGGAGCTATATCCTACCGCATACGGGTCGGCATCAAACACGGGCGCACGAGTGCTCATCACATTCAGAAGAGCACGCAGCGGTTCACGCAGAGCAGTCTACAATTAGAACTTTTTTAATTCTACGAGAATATAACTTACGGGGTCCTTCGTCTCAGAAGCAAGCACCAGATCCCGAATTCTCTCGACCAGCATCTGGACCTGCAAATACAATGTTGTCGCCCAATTCATGCAAAAAACTTGCTTCATTCTCCTGATCCCCATGCTGTTGCACCATGACGTCTAGCATGCCACTCATGTTACCTTCGAATAGTGCACGAAAACGAGTACCGTCGCATTCAGACATTTCTGTAAACAAAAGCAATTTAACAAAGCAATGAATGTACATTATTCGAATGCATTGGAAAAAAGGAAAAAAATGAGGGAAAAATACGTTACTTTACCGTATCCGGATACCGTAATTTAAAGAGTGTCAAGACCAATATCAGTATGAATTATATAATTTATTTTTATTGATTATTTTTTTGAGTCAATGCATCTAGCTTTGTACTGACAATTTATTAAACTTTAAAAAACCCATTCGTAGTTAGCATAAAAAACAATGATAGTGTCGGTTTCTGCATGGGGAGTCCCCTATTCTTTTCCATCATAGATAGCGATCATTCGAGCGGGGGATAATCACCAACCGGCAGCAGCTGAGAAAGAAACGGGAAAAGCACTGCGAAACGGTGCGCCAATCGGGTCACAAAGTTTTGGGAATTCCTCGCTCAATCGCTCTCGCCATACTCACTCCCTTCTCATGTTGCTGCATTTCACTCTCGTTTCCATTCTTATTGTTACGAACGAAGCGAAAGTGAGACCTACCGTAATCTTTCATATTTACTTGAAGCTATCGAATCAATAATTTACCGTAATCTCAGGTATTATCAGTGTCTCAGAATGACATTGTCCTTGAGGATCTCATCTCAACCGATACTTATGCTCTGTCTCAATCGGAACTTGATTCGATGGATGGATCGGGAGAAGATTATCTTACTCCTGATTACATATCACGAGCACTTGAACCAGACTTCATCCTCTCTCTCGATGAACCAACAGTTTCAGTGGAGAGGCCAGTAATCCCTCCTCTTCCTTCCCTCCCTCCGACCTCCACTGATCAGAGTGTCGCTGCTGCCATTGAAGTAGTGCAGCAGGACCAAGCTACGGTACGGATACTGTATGTGAATTGATCACGGTAGTTCACTGTGTCAGATGTGTGCACCGTGCTTCGAATCATGCTGCATTCGTCTCGAATGTTCACTCAATCCCATAATCGATTCCATCGTGACTCTTCAACCATTCTGTGCGAGAAAGTGCCCATTGAGTCACAGGGAGACTGATAGCAAGAGGAGTTGTGAGTTATCTCTGACAAGTGTAACGAAATCATGAAGTTCGTCTGTGATAATTTGCATAATTCATTCCCTTGTAGTCGAGATGTCAATCTCTCATTGGAATCGTCGTTCTTCCTTCACAAAGGCAGATCCCCTCTCATCATGTATTCTCACACGAAGATTCTTCGCATGGATCGAACATAATTAATGATTTACTTCATAATAATCAGAAGTTGACCCATGTTAATAAATAATTCCTGAAAATAAAACAGAACCCCTTCACTCTCATGCTTGTACTGTATCGATTCCATGAACTTACAAGAATAGTGTGGATTTCGACCACGGTGAATCGTCACTATAATTTACATTCAGAAATCAGTCATTTTCTATTCAAATGTACTCACTTTACATCTTTTCCATTGACACTCTTCACTTTCTTCTCTCTCTCTCTAATCCTATTCTTCTCCCCTTCCCTCATTCCTTCACTCCTTCTTTTCCTCCTCTCATTCCATCCTCTTCTCATCCACGGTCTCTCCTCTCCCCTTCTCCTTACCGTATTCAATGGCGGTTCGGAATCCGAGGGAGCTACACGACCTCAATCAATACAAGCCTGGAATAGTGTGAGTTTGATCCCCCCTGACATACCAAGTATCTACCGTACCTTACCGTACCCTACCTACAGTATTCTTATTCAGGTTGGGAGGACGCTGGAATATTCTTAAATTACTCGATGAAGGAGGATTCGGCCGTGTTTATCAAGTGGAGGATCAGGTTGATGACCATTGAACTACCGTACTCATACTGTAATTTTCAGAAGAAGCCTGGCCATTATGCAGCTCTCAAGATAGAAAGTGTAAACATGGATGGAGGCAGCGCAATCAAATTGGAGGTACGGTAATCCAATCGATCGATCGATGAACTACCGTAATCTTTGCAGAAATCGGCCCTAATGCAAATTCACAAGCGCGGTTCACGTCATCACGTGCCACTTCTCTATCGGTATACAGTAACCAGTCAGTTATCGATTGGAGAATGTTCGATTACAGTACCTCGAAGCGCAAGAATATCTGTTATATGATCGTCACACTACTCGGAGACAATCTCAAACGACTCAAGGTTCGAAGATCAATTGAAGATCAAGATCAAAGATTGAATTGAGGACAAATATTTCCCTGAGGGATACCCACTTCGAACATGGTCGCGAGTTGCGATCCAATGTTTATACGCACTGAAGGTACGTAGCTACAGTACCATCCATGTACCGTACTCCCTTCAAGGTAGTCCATGACTCTGGATTTGTCCACCGTGACATAAAAGCATGCAACTTATGCTCGGTCACACATCTGATGCCAAGAAGGCGAGAATGGTTCATATACTGGACTTTGGATTGGCAAGGTACGGTAGGATACTGTAGATTGATCACTTACGTTATCTTACTGTACTTTTCATTACAGGCAATGGGCATTCGAGGATAAACGAATCAAGAATGGATTTGGATATAGAGCGAGACCGGGTGAGAAATGAAGAAAGAGAAAGATCAAAGATCAATTAATATCAGCCCGTCCAAACTGCGATTTCCGAGGAACTTTCGCTTTCGCAGCCCCTTCAATGCATGATGGAGTAGAACAAGTTTGTTGAGAGATCAAAGATCAAAGATCAAAAGATCAATTGAAGGGTCGAAAGGACGACATTTGGTCGTTCCTGTATCTACTTATTGACATCTACGCCGGACTCCCATGGGCAAGAATCGATGTAAGTATACGGAAGAATAGAGTACCGTATCCCTGAGTAGATACTGTAGCTATTGAATATGGATGGAATTGCAGAATGATGCAGCATTGGCCTCAATGAAGCAGAATATTCGAGATGAAGATCTCCTTATTCGAATGCCATGTGAGGAAATGAAGAATGACAAAGATCAAAGATCAATTCCATTCAGCTGAACTTCTTCCGATTCCAAAACATCTTCGAACCCTCGAATATTACTCGCGACCAAATTACTCACTTGTATTCGACTGCCTCGACAAGATTATGAAGAAGTGCAATGTACGTTGAAAACGAAAGATCAAAAATCAATGTCATTGAAGGTAACCTTTCTTGATTCCTACGAATGGGAGACAAAGAGTCAAGCAGCAACTTATGTAAGCGATGAAAGATCAAAGATCAATGGTGAGGGAATATTTGTAGAAAGCTGCAATACTCAACGAATATCCGGGATATTTGGAAGCGGGACCCTTTATGGAAGAAGATCCAATAGGAATAAATGAGGGACCAAGTGGAAGCAGAAATACTCAAGGATCGATTGAAGAAGATGACGATTTTATCAAGGTACTGTAGATTGAGAGATACGGTAGTCAAATGAAATAATTCAGAAAAAGAAGAAGAATGATCCCTCTATGGATATGTCCATTTCATTCAAGGCCAGCTCGAACAATAACACGAACAAGAAGGTACGGTAGGATAGAGATACGGTATCTATCTATTGATGACGTCATCATTCAGAAGAACAATCGACCCGGATCAAAGATATCGAAGAATAAAGGAAAGAAATCTACATTGTCGAAGAAACCGAATGGTACTGTAATAGTGTATCTTTCGTGGTCTTTACGATACTCTTTGTATCTAGGAACATCACGTGATACGTCAAGAGAAGATCTCTCAAAGGAAGATACGAAGGAAGACAATGATTCTCCATGGAAGAGATCTCCTTCCACTTCCAAGAATCCTTCTTCTGTTACTGGAAAGACTCCTATACAAAAGAAGAAGAAGAATCGATCTTCTGTGGAAGATAATCAAGATACACAGAAGAAGAAGAAGGTAAGAATGAGGATACAAGACTAGCATACCTTACCGTATGCTTATAACAATGATTTACTTGCAGGATCGAGATCGATCTGTTGAGGACAATGAGGAAAGACCGAAGAAGAAGACTCAATCTATCGAAGATAGTCTCGATGCTCAAAGGAAGAGAAATCGAGAACGATCTTCAGAGGATCAAGATACACAGAATAAGAAGAAGGTAAGAGTGGATAGACGACTATCGTACCTTCTGTCTGATACCGTACCCGTGACAACGATCAACTTACAGGATCGTGATAGGGCAGTGGAGGAGAAGCCCCGTAGTGTCTACCTCAGTCCCTACGGTGGAAAGTGAGCGGCTAAAATTCTGACGCACAATTCTAATCAAGACTTCTGGTTCCTACGATATATAAAGAGGATAAACGCAATATGCAAAACCTCAAATGTTCTGTCGAAAAATAAAGCGTCTTCCGATGTCAACTGCTGCTCACAATGAATCTACTACAATGAAAGGGTTAGAGATTGAGGGATTGTTACAAGAAGTTTTCTGTTGTATTGTTGTTGTTTATCAAATTGGACGAAACTTGGATGAGTGGCATTCACTCCTTTCTATACACAATCTTTCCCTTCTTGATAACGATGTTGATGAGATGAGAATGATCTCCCATTTGATAGATGAGATTCTCCCATCGTGGAGAAGAGAGAAGAAGAAGATCAGCCTGTCGACCAGAAGAGAGACCACCATGGGAAGAACCTGAGATGACCTTGTTAGTCACAATGATTCGACCCATCGAAATGCGTCAAATCCAAGGGTGGTGAACTCTAACCTCTTCCAATAGAATAGGCTGAATTGATAGTGGCCGCAACGAGTGATTCTTCCATTGACAACTTCATTGTGATACACGCAAGGGACATTATCATCTGTGTCATTTACAAATCATTCATGAAAATGGTATATTGAAACTGACAGACATGGAAAGACAGTGGGCGTTGGGATTGAAGTCCGATCCGAGAGCGACGATAACTCCTGCAAAGATTGCCCCAGCTACTGTATCCTACTGTAACCTACAGTATACAATACCGTACCACTATCGATCATTTTCCTCGCGGGAGGGGGCGTTAGTCTTAGGATGAATGCAGTTGAAGGAAGGAGAACTGCGACAGATTTGGCTGATGCCATCGAAATAATTCCTTCAGGAGAAATCTCTTCGAGGTGGGACATTCCACGGGCCTGAAATCATTATCTGACCTAATCTAGCGCAATTTAGAACTTCTCAAACGCTTCTTCATAAGTAATTCTCACCCCAATTCTCGCTCCCATCTCCACTCCTCCAATATATGTCAGTTCTTCTGCGTGGAAATTCGGTGCAAGACCGATCGATTGACCAGCACGAAGAATCTTCTCACTGAAGAGACATCATTATTAATAAAAATGCTAAGAATAGATAGAGGAAATCATACGTTGACTCGACTCCGAAATTGCCGGTCTCACAGAATACATCGATATTCTCGACACTCTTCAATTCTCCCTTCTTCTTAGCTTCGGCTATACGAGGAATCACTCGATCCACGATTAGTCTGAGATTAATCTTTGATCTTTTAATCTGATCTATGATAAAATGGTTGGCAGATATGGATAGTATCTCACTGTGTCTGTTTCTCCTCCGTACTTCCTCTTGGCACAGCATGAGCTCCACAGAAAGTGGATGAGATTTCGATGGGAAGAGAGGAAGAAGCACGATCGAGCACTCGAAGCATCTGAGGAAGTTTCAATGCTTTCTTCTTCGTTCCAAGTTTATTCATTTTATTTATGAAGAGTAGACTCTTCACCCACCTTCATCTCAGTCTCTTCATCCAATCCATACCCACTCTTCGCTTCGATCGTCGTCGTGCCAGATTGCACCATACGATGGATGATCTGTGTAAGTTGATCTTTGATCTCTGAGTGAAGGTATAAGTCTTACTTTCTCCATATCTCTGTATAGACTCTCTTCACTTGCTTCTCTCGTCTTCTCAGTAGTGAAGTGGATACCTCCTCCTGCTGCTTGTACCTGATAAAATTCGAAGATTAAAGGGGATATTCATTAGAGCTAATGTAAGGAACATTTTGAATTCGCTAGACTTATTGAACGCTCTTATTATGAGACAATTTCTTTATTCTTTTCAACCTCTATTATGAAGCTTCACTCGCCTCATTATACGTGGCTCCAGCCAATTTCATTGCAAATTCATGCACTCTATCTCCTGCGAAGACAGGATGAGTGTGACCATCGACGAAGAAGGAAGAGCACATCCACCCTGAGAAGAGGATACGGTAGATCAGTTATCGATCGGAGAGTCCGAGTACCGTATCTCACCTTTCCATCAACCACCTCTACATCTGGAGGGATCACTCCCACTCCGCTCTCTTCTCCAACGTACGAATCTTTCCCGTCTTCGTATCTATTCCAATGCAAAGAGTGCAATCGAAGACGTGAGAATCTGTAGAAATGGATAATCTCCTCGAATTCTTCTTCAGACCAACCTTCAGATTCTTCATCGCATCCCAACCAGATATTCTGTAGTCGAATCATCAACGACTTGGACGATTTGACGAAGATTCTTGATAAGAAGCATCTTAAATTGAGAAATGGAGTGAAGAGACGGAGGAAAACACAGAGAAGAGAGGGGAAAGAGTGGTCATCAATCGATGGTCCATTCAAGGTAGTGAAAGAGAGAGGGAAACTTCCTTTTATGACTCGGCTGACGAGATTGTTGAGCCATTTAGAATTGCTTTCTTGATTTTATTTACTGCTCTTATTCTGGCCTCTCGTGTTTCGTACATCTCATACATTTGTCGAACTATGACTCCAGTAAAGCTTTATTATTAACGAACGAGATAACAGATCTACGAAATTAAATAAGTTATTACTTAGGAATTGTTGGTAAGAAAACACGAGGAGAGAAACAATGCAATGAGATAACTTAAGAGACGAAACATGTATCACAATTGAAGCCTCTTCTAATACGAAGTATCTTTGGGTGCCTATCTCTTCTTGATTTCAGCCGATAGAAAGCAAGGAAACCATAGTGTTTGACAAGCCATTAGGGTAAGATCCACCCGGGGACAGAAAAGGGACACTACACTAACATTTACAAGCGAGATACATGTGAAACGCATAAATAAGTAACAATTGAGAGAGTGCAGAAAGGTGAGATAGGGGCAGTTCAAGCAAAATATCTTTTACATATCTTAAATCCCACTATAATACATAATTATTAGACAGCCAAGCAAAGGAAGAGTGAGTCTACTCATGGTAACAAGTGGACGTCTCATCCAATCAATCGATACTCCGATAGATTACTTCCATTCTATGCAGTCAATGGTCTCTTTCCCTTGACGACAACAGCCTTATTCTTAAGTGATCCCTTCCTTCCACTTCTTCCCACTACAGATGATGTCTTGTGACCACCTGCCGGACGGATCTTCCTGGAATATACAAGAGTTGGCAAATTCGATTATCACATAAAATAATATCAGACGTTTTCATACGACGTTTGCGAACAATGGAAAAAAAGTTTGGTTTTGCCTTTTACATTCACGTTTCACTAAATTGATAAGTGGACTAGTGAACGATCATGTTCGATAGATCAATGGCTTCTCGCAACAGATAAATTCAAATAAGTGCTTCATCTAACCTCTCAGTGTACTTGACTCCATTTCTATTCGCTGGTTTCTTCACTCGATAGATTCTGACCAGCCAATTCTCCGTCGTATACGCCTCTTCCACGTGTTCGAGGGTGATGTCCTACACATTAAACAATGTTCAAATTGTATACGATGAATGCTAGAACGTATTGTTAACGTAATATCAATTTGTTTGTTGTTCGAATAAACCGAATCATGACTACTCATTGATAGACAAGAACTTAACAAGTTACAACCAACTCTTGAAACCCCCGCCCACCTTCTTTCCGATCACATAGTTTCTCGTCCTATCGAATCCAGCTGCCTGATTGTAACCAACACGCGTCTCTCCGAAGCGGTAGTAGCTCATCTACAATACAATATTGAGGATTATTGGTTTCGAGTGCAACGAAAGGAGACAGTGTAAATGGGGTCACCTTGTACATGAGACAGTTGAGCATGGTCTGGGAAGCTGAGCTCCGACGGAATACTCGCCAGACTCGGTGAAGTAGTTAGCCTCCTGAAAAATAATTTTAAATAATTAATGGCAAAGAATGTCGAGGACATGAACAAAGATCAGTTGAAGATGGGCTGATACTCACCCTAATCTCTTTAGGATGCTCTCCTTCGGCGATTCTGACCATCCATAGGAACTTGTTGATATCATCTCCCGAGTACCCAATCACTCCACCAAAGATCACCAAGACATAGTCAACATCCAGCTCGCGCATGATCTGAAGCATAAACATGTATTTAGAGTTAAAAATTGTAAAATAATGGCAAAACGAGCCATAATAAAGGTGTCTCTCGCTTGGAACCGTTGGAGCACGGACGTCCACAACGGACTATGATTGAGAGTAAGGTAATTCTTCATCTTCCTGAGACTCGAAGCCGGAAAAGCATGTAGTGCTAGTCCAGAGATACCGTTCAGGGTGCGGCAAGAGAAACGTCGGGGAGGGGAGTCGAACCAACAACCCTCTGTGCGCTAGTCAAACACTCTCGCCACTCGGCCACGCGCGTATGTTGCCCTCACCTCATAGGCCGCACTCTCATTGGAGCTCATCGCTTTGCCCACTAGCGCAATGTGCGAGTTGTTCCACGTATTGTTGTCCACGAGCGTCGTGCGATTGGCCATTCCCGCGATCTGAAGAGACATTATTACAATATACAATCGACCGCACAACATTACTAGTTCAGCACACCATTCAATCAATACGTAATACACTCGGAACTTCATCTCACCTGGTATCCATAATCCCACCAACTCATGATTCTCGCATCATCAGCCGTATTCTCTCTCAACCAGTGGTACGCCTCACGGAAATCATCCATCATCACACGGCCACTGAAGAGGACATGATAAATATCGTTTCCAGTTCCAGGATCTCTATCATTTTCCACATATTACAATTACTCTAGCAAACGGTTTGAAACAGCGACTTGGCTGTAACCTCCGAATATGCAAAAAAAAGTGTTTTTACTAACTATTATATTACGACATGGGTCCAACACAGTTTGAAAAACCAATTCGACTGATTCAACTAACCCATTGGACGTGGAGCTCTGGAGTACGACAGAGGGATGGGAGTAGGCATTGGAAGTGACGTACGTCGCATGAACGACAAACATGAGAAGAAGAATGGACATGACGAATGAGACGATAGAACGGACATTCGGACCAATTGGATCCTCAGAGGGAGAAGCTCCATCGGTAGATGTACCAGGCTGAAATGAAGGGAACGGATTATTGGAATGATGGAATGGAATGGAGGGGGATGTGTGCGATGAGGGATCGGGGATTGAGGGAACAAGTGATATTGGGAGTGGACAAATTTGAGAATGAGGTGATATTGGGAGTAGGACAAATTTGAGAATGAGAAGATAGTGACTGGAGAGGAGGAGGAAGCAATTAGATGGACAAGCAAGATCGGAAGTGCTGGATGCTGGATCGACTGTGGGAATAGACATTATCATGAGGCCAAGATGCGAGCAATGGGAAGACGGAGGGGTTATGGAGAGTTACAAGGGAATGAATGGACAAGAGGATATTCGAGCTTAACCGAGCTAACCTCATCGGAGCCTTCGTAACCCTGACAAGTTCATGTATCTTTTGTGTTTCACAAGGCTAACATGACACAAAATAAACGTCATGTAAACATAAAAACGGCAAAAAACGAACCTTCTGCTTCTTCAGTTTATCGTACTGCTTGTTGTCCGATCCAGACGAATTACTACGGAAGTGATCGTCGTTCCTGAGATGCACCTCGTTTATTCGAGTTTCACTCTCCTCATATCCAGCTACTCAAAACTACTGATTTTGCTCAGCCATATCGCTGTAAAAGAAATATATTGAAAACAAACTTGAGGAACTTCTCAAAAGTGAGTGAGAAGGCGATTCCAGCTAGGACGCAGACAACGGGAGTCAAAGTGAGCATGAGACGGACCATTACTCCCGCAAAATAGACGGCAGAGACAGCGTAGAGAATGACTGAAAATCATCATTGAGTTAATTGAGATAGTATTAATAAACTGACTGAATACTCGTTCGTCGTTGACATTCTTGACGCAGTACCAGAGACCAGCGGGGAAGACGGCGGCAGTAATGTGCAGATCGAAGAAGAATGAGACCCAACTGAATAAGGAATTTATGATAACAACCACTATTACTGGCGAATGAATCTAGTCATGTAAAACGAATGAATCATCAATAAACCAGGCCATATCCCAAAAACACAATAAAGCTCACGTGGTAGGCTGATGCTCGGAGACGGAGGCGATAATGGGGATGTGAATCTTGGCGTATCCAGTGTCCCATAGGGAGTAGAAACGACCAGAGAATGGAGCGACGTAACCTGACAAGAAGGGATCAATCGATAGCCTATGGTGTGACTACCGTACCTCCCCAGACGAGAGAGAGATATCCGACGAGTCCCACTCCAAGGGCGACGGATAGACCACCGATGAAGAGGGTGAGGAATTGGGCACGAGTCACGCGAGTGCGAGTGTACTGCATCGCCGCTACGATCTGAAATTTAAATTGAACATAATAAATACTATCTGGTTTTCAAAAAGAGTAAATCCTTACCTGAACGAGTCCGAATACTCCGAGAGCGGGCATGTGCTCAGAAGTGCGCACTGGCTGGAAACCAACGAACGGAATCTGCATCGACAGAATTGTTCCCAGCACGTAGAACGATGAATAGGCAGTGTACCTGAACAGTTTGAATGTAAATAAAGATTTTAGTAACTTCTATGTTTTCTTGGCAACTTGAACAAAGTAAATGGAAAAATGATAACAACTGACACTCTGGATGAGAATCTGCCGATACAAATGAGGACGAGAACGTGAAGAGGAATGAGATTTATGATGAAGACGTAGCCTCCCCATGCTGACACCTCAAGAGAGAAGGGAGTGTTGGGTTTCACTCGCACTACAAATGCCATGACGACATATTGGAGAAGTTAGTCCTCTAATATTCAATTTAACGGCCAAATGTACGAACCATGTAGAAGTACATGAGTCCGCAGAGTGCTGCCCACATTACGGATCCGGTCTTGACTGATTTCACCCAGAGGAAGTATGTTGCCTGTAATTATAAGTTTGAAATATCTCACATATGAGAATTCAGAGTGAAAATTGGTATTAGTATACTACCTGAAGTGCGAAGATGGCGATTCCCTCGTTATCGTAAGATCCGGCGACCGATCGAGAAGTGTATCCAGGGGAGATGGCAATGAATGCAGCAGCGAAGAGACCTGCTCCCGCCGACCACAGTTCCTGATTAATTATGATTTAATTACACTAATTTGATGAGAATACAGCTCAAAAACAGAGAAACATGAAATAACAGCCAACATGAAGCGAATGTGTGTACCTTGGTGAGGAAGTAAGTGGCAATGGCGGTGAGTCCGGAGAAGGTAGGAGCAAGGAACACACAGATATCTCTGATGTGCACCGGGAAATTGAGAACATCGAGGACATGATGGATGAGACCAGAAGTCACCATCAGACCGGGATAGACCTGCAAGGAAAGGGATCAGTCAACAGATCAATCAGAGTGTTCGTACCGTTCCTCCGACGATTCTTCCAAGTGGATACCATGCTCGTTCGTCGAACCAGTTCAGGAAGTTGTAGAAGCCATGCTCGACCATATGGGCCGTCGCACGGTAGTTGAACCTAAATGAGCGGATTCAGAAGTTGGTACGATGACGTGTCTTACTAAGTATTCGAAACTTCACTTACCAGGGATCGAATTCATGGATGATGGACTCGAATCGAACGATGGCGAAGAGACGAGAGGCGAATCCGACGAACCATGCGAGAGCGAGTATCACGAACGTCAGAAGACTCGTTAATCCTAACGAATTGCCCCGGAGCAATCCGCTCTTCGAGCTCATTACCTTCAAAGATACAAAATTAGGAGGCGAATATACCGGAAAAGGAGAGCAATCGAATAGTATTGATTCAGATGTGCTACACGGATACGTGTGTTGGCCAACATGTTGGCATAAACAGTAAAATGGAAGATATTTTCGCTGCGAGAGAGTATCGTTTGAAAGAGAGCAGAGACGGAGAGGATTAGCCCAAAACTCTGGCAACCCTGACGCTCTCGCATTCCACGTCAGTAGAATTTCGCAGCTCAATTTTGCAGCGCAGGAATTTCAATATTTTTCATTCTCTTCAATTTTTAGAATTTATTGATTGCATATTTTCGTTTGTATTCGTATATATTACATTAAGGACAAATAATACATAAAACAGAAAATTCAACGTTTGAAGCTTGTAGAAGATTTGCGATGTTTAGTGCATACCGTAATCTACAGTTCAGAGGAGCAAACATGCAATTAAAACTTTTCTTCAAAATTATTGAACACGCACGACGGTTTTACTTATGTTTCTCGCTAATTTGCTTATTAATTTGATGTTTAAAGATGAATTCATCTCTGCGGGGATTATGCCGAACGGCTGGACAAGTCGTTTCATCCCGTGGAATGAAGAAATATCCCTTCCCAGTCACTTACGAGAGTACGTTTTTCTTTCAACTGTAGTTGTTATTCATATTTTGCCTTTTAAAGAAGTCACTTGGCCTCCTGATGGCCAGCTTAAGCTTCCGCTTATGCCCATGGAGCCAGTGTACAGCAATGAAGGTGGCGAGAACAAGTACAAAACGTCCAAGAGAATGATTGAGGTGAGATTTATCTTTCGTTATCTCCCTATATCATTGGATTGTCTAGACTCGAGGAGTGGAAGAGATCCATACGGAGCTCGTACACGAGCAGTTCGGATTGGCTGCTGTATCGGGAGGATTCGTCTCATCGCACGACTTCAAATTCCTTCAGGTATCAATCTCGAATTCGTTTCTATGCTTTCTTCTAGTTTGCACCTGTTTCTTTCCTCTACTATTTTCATTTCAATCTTTATTTATAGGATCGTATCAACAAAAATCTGGTGGACAAGCAATTCGCCGTGTGGAGAGTGGATGCGCCATGGCTACCGAGGACGAAGAAGGCCCAGGTATGAAGAAGATGAGTGCATCGATCATTTATTCGTTTTTTTCTTTAATTTTTATCGGGTGACGGAGTATAAAATTGGTTGTAGGGAACACGTCTGGGAGGCGGAAAAGGTTCGATCTCTCACTACGTCACTCCAGTCAAAGCGAATCGAATCATCCTCGAAGTTGGCGGACACATCACCGAGATTGAGGTTTGTTTTACCTTGTTTGAACAATCTAGATGAATATAATATCTTGTTTTGTGAATGCATCTTTCTTCATGGGCATCAGGAAATTGGTGATTCACAGCTACAAAAAGATATCGATGAAATTATTCATGCCTTGTTTATCATCAGGCGCAAGCGTTCCTTCTCTATCTGTGTGAGCGATTTTCCTTCCCTGTCGAATTCGTGAGTCAACGAATTCTCGACCAGCGAAGACAGGAACGACAATTGGTCAGTTTTAGTCTGATTTTCTTTTTCTTTTTTCTTTTTTTTTGTTTTCCTAAAACAATATATTTTTGTAGGTGGCGAAATGCAATCAGAATCCGTTCAACTGGGATACGGTGATCAAGTACAATATGCAGAATTGTTCGTCATGGCTCAGTGAATACGATATGGCCTGGAAGGGCAAATATAGATAAGGATCACGGTAGATTAGAAGTAGATTTATTTGTTGTATAGCTCTCTCTCGATCTCTGTTGTCTGTTATCGCCGTATGATAAACGCTTTCCCATACCCCTCGCTCAGTAGCTGAAATAAGAGAGGTCAGATTCCTCTTTGATCTACCTGAATTGAGTGTGGGAGCACTCTCCTTATCGAAATGTGTCATCGCAGTTAGTGAATGACTTAATTGAGCTCTCACTTTCTACTTTCCTTTCAGATTATGAGAAGATAGCGATAGACTACTGCAGATTCTGAAGCGAGAAAATGGCACTTGGAGACGAGGAGGTCTGTGAGAATTTTCCAAACTTTTTCCTTTCTACTATTTTATCCATTCTCATAGTAAATTTTAAAACCTAACTAAATAATATAATTCCTTTCGTTGCAGGTGATCTCTCTTCCCTTCCGATGGGTAATATGCGGATTGGCGTGTCTTCCCACTTCCGCCCTTTTCCTCTGCGTTCTTTGTGCCCTTCTCCTTCATTACGACAAAGCGACGGAGACACATTGTGGAGTGGATAACTGGTGAGAAGAGAGGGATTACATGATTGACGATTCAGTGCTACTTCCAAGTGGACGAACCAATGATTATACGATTCGAACTCGAGAAAATGCGTCATTGGTCTACCGTAACCCCGCAGTATCCATCCACTCAGGCTTCCATCAGTATCAGCTGCAGTTTCTACATTTGCCCCTGAGAAATACATCTGGAGAGTTCTATTGGGACTGCACGGAGGACCGAGATTCATATTCGCTGTTGCCAATAGGTGAGCACACATTTTTTATTCGCAGGAGACAATAATCAACAATAACCAGATATGCACTAGTCTAAAAATGTGATCCTGATATTTTAGTTCAATTGTGTGGTGCTTGAACCTTTGTTATTTCCTCAAATTCGTAAACGAATGAAAAAAATTAAACATAAGCGTTGCGGATGTATCTATAATTTCAGCGATTAATTTGATTAATTTCAGGAACTACCTTGTCTCGTCTCCATTGCAACCACTGCAGAATACCGCCATCTTCAAGACAATGTGCAATGTAAGTTCATCACCTAATTAATATGCGACTAATTGAGACAATCCGGAGTATATTGCATAATATAATTGTAAATTATGTATGTTCAGGTCGCTTGTTTCATCCACATATTTGAGAACATCTTCCTTCTCCTCCTCACTGCTATCTCATCCGTAGAGAACCATGGTTAGCAATATTATTTCCTGAACTATACATCTTCTCGTAGCGTTATTAGAACACGATGATTTGCACTGAATAGAACTTCTTCTTGAAACTCAACAGTGCATCGTTCATTTACGGATTTTTGATTTGACCCTTTCTGTAAAGTAACATATAATGTGCAGAATATTGCGGTTCTTTCTCGTAGTGTAGATGCGATATCCCTCTTACTTCAGATCTCCACAAGATTTGCTTCGGTATCTTCGGTGCCTCAGCTCTTGTCTACATGTGTCTTTCCACTTATTTGTTCTCCTACTCGGGAAGGAGAAGAGCCCTTTCCAGCAATATTGTGAGTCAACATATATATTTTTATCTTTTGGTGTTTCATTGTTGTGATACCCGGATATACAGCAGAATTGAACATAATAATTTTGAGGGCGAGAAATCATTCGAGTACAAGTGTCTCTTTGCGGGAATCTCCTTCCTCTCCATGATTCTTGCTGGATATCTCTACTACAGACATAATATGTACTGTGAAACAGGAGTATACACTCTATTCGCATTGGCTGGTTAGTTTTCCATTTTGCCTGACCTGGTGATTCGAAGGCACGAATACAAGAAAGAGGTGTTTCAATGTTATTATTCTGCGAAATTCTAGATGCCTAGAACCTTTTTTGTTTTGTTCAAAGTTATTCGACCATTTTAACTTGACCTTTTCAGAGTATTTCATCATCCTATCGAACATCGCCTTCCACTTAACTCTGTACTATGACTTCCAAGGGAAGTCTCTTACTATCGGTGCTTCTTCTTCTTCATTCCAATATCAACTTCTTCCTATGCACGAGAGAAGAAACAGAGAAGAATAGAGATTGTAATTTATAGAGTTTCATCTTTATTCAAACGCCTAATTTATACTTGCTAGTTTAGGAAGACACAATATCACAGAAGTATTTATTCCCTATCCTCATAAATCCCGGTTAGAAGTTCACACTGTTTTATTCCTCCATGTCCTGGGTACTCATCAATTTGATTGTGATTCGTAGGCAGTCCGCTCATTCCTACAGTACCCCTTGTCAAGGGTCGCCAATCGTAGATTGATTTTCCTTGTCCACCTCATGTCATATGCACAAATTGTTTGCGAGTGTTCCACTGTTTCGCATAATACCGATTGTATAAACATGATTGCAGCTTGATGTTATCTTTGAGCGATGGAAGAGAGCTTGCGTTTGAATCGCTTTGAACTACCGTATGAAATATTGATCTTTGATCTTCCATCATTTCTAATTCCCTAGATGGTCTTCTTCTCGTGTGACAGGTGCAATGAGTCCCTCAAGAAGAATCAGGTAACTTAAATTCCAAACATGTTGGTTGTCATGCTCTTGGTAGCTAGACTACTTTAATTCTTACCAGTGGATCCAAAGTAAATGCAATTTACTAGAATATAACGAGTTCACATCTGTCGTACCGTATCTTTGTCTCTCCAGGTGGAGAAGCACATGTTCCGCTGTCGTGATGCCACCTACTCGTGCATCGACTGCCAACAGCACTTTGAGTTAGCACACAATCATTTATCCATTTGTCAATTCATTTGGCAAGATTCCTCATATTTCCAAATATTCTAGAGCTTTTTGGTTTCAATATTTTATTTTTTTTGTGATAAAATTGCAGTTCGTATTCGTACGCGCAGCATGTGAAGTGCATCACTGAGGATCAGAAGTACGGAGGGAAGAATTTCGTCGCCAAGGAAGCTAAGGTTCGAATGGTTATCATTTGGAATATTCAGAATCACTGTGGATAGATGTGAAATTGTAGCTATGAATAGAGTGTGAAACATGAACATTCCTTGAACCAACAATGTTTTGTCACCGGAGTTTCTTCAGAGATGCACATTAGACATTATTAGATGAGCTTGATTAATGTTTGCATACAGACAGTGCTTTTCAAAAATGAACTTTTTTGCGGAGGGTCTATAAGAAGATATGAAGTTGATAAAACATGAGTTTTCCTTGAATCCCCGATGAGGGCCTTTTATTGTCCTCCTCCTGAATAGTGAACAATGTGCATCTCCTTTCTTCTTCTTTCCAATTTCTTTGGTGCATCATCAATTGAAGTGCGGGCATCTACACTTAATGAAGAGAAGAGAAGAATAGAAGGAGAAAGGAAGAGATGTAATTATGAATGGACTATTAGGGGAGAAGGAGAAGAAGCACTCAAGGAAATGAGCAACCACAAAAGATGATAGATCAAGCTGGGAGATGAATGACCTTCTGTACTAGGTATAAATCAATAACCTACCGTATCCCTTTCAGGGTGAGACAAAGCAGAATGTGTGGGTTGATCAAGTGGATCGAGCGATAGAAGCAGTGAAGGATAAACAATTGAAGGAATTACTACAGAAAATCCAGGGATTCGCTAATATCCCCAGAAAGGTACGGTAGCCATATTGATTCGAGGTGGAATGAGTGTGTGGTCGGATGATTTGTGATCGTGCAGTGGTAGAATGAAATATAGGTATATTTTCATGCCAGTTTTTGGCACACATGCTATGACTGCAGCTGCTTTAGGAAAAATGAAATATGGCTGTATTTGTTGTGAATTATTTCGTTTGTAGGACCACTATTTGTTAAAAGTTAAATTCTTAAATCCCTTCTTCGGAGTCAGAAAAAGTGAAGTTGGTAGTAGTAGATAGTGTGGGTGACGCTTGTCTCAACCGTAGCGTGGAATAGATAATGGCCGTCTAAATCAAGATCGTCTCTATTCCTCAATCCCCTTGTCCCTAACTTCCGAATGCTCTTTTCCCTCCTCTTCCTCTCGCAAAGGTCCAAAGATGGACTCTTGCCCCCATTGCTCGTCTTTCCAAATGGAGTAATGACATCAGAAAGAAGAGGTGACGAGTAGAGAGAGACGAGAGAGTAATTGAAGAGAGTCTGTTCCCTGACTGACCAATCCCTACCTCCTTCGTATGTTGATTCTTCCTCCCACCTTCCTTCTTCTTCCTCCTTTCCTCCCTCGCATTCCTTCCCTCTTTCTAATGTAGTCACAGACCGCAGCTGACCACAATTTGCATATAGATAAGGGAGGAAGAAATGAAGGGCATATAAAGAGGAGAGGAGAAAGGGTTTCGAGACACGCCTTTCCTTCAGTATGTTGAGGAGTTAGAGATGGGTTGAGTGCATGATGTGATATGACTGATATAAGCCAAAGGAAGGACTAAGTCTTCACCCTTTGAATCGCTTTTTGCCGACTCTTCTCCAAACTCCAATAAAGCTCACATCAGTCTACTTTCGACCCAATTCAGCACTCTTCACAATGTGTGAGATCAGAGAGAAGGAAGATTGATGGGGATGGGGTTGGTTGGATTTCACCGAGTCTTTGAACGAAGTTGCGCGTGACTCATAGCAGCAATATCTGAATTCCATATCTGAGTTCTTTCGAATAGTCCATTATTCGAATCCCTCCCGATTCCATTGGATGTCATTGTGGAATAGAGAAGAGGTGTATTATTATGAAATGGGAGAGGGGAATTAGAGAGAGAGAAGGGGAACGATAGAGAAGGATAATATGACATATGGGAAGAGGCATCGTTAGTTCAGCGGAAGGGAAAATGTAAGGAGAAGTAAGGGATGGAAGAGGAGAAAGGCCATACACTGGATGGAAATATGAAATGCACAAACCTTAAAACATTAGGGCTTTCTCCAGCTTGGTTACATTCAAAAAATGTGACGAAATAATAATTTTGATTTTAACAGGAGGCGAAATTCATCAATTTCCTCGTGAATTCGATCAAGATTCGTAATCGAGATCTCTGTTCGAGAGCATGGGGAGCAATCGCTGAAGAAGCTGCCAAGATTAAGAAGGAAGAGGAAGAGATTAAGAAGGTCAGATGGGTGGGGAATATACTGAAACGAAGAACATTGTGAATCGAGAAGAGTCCTCAGCGAATGATTCATGCTTCAAAAGTTTCTAAAGTTAGGAGGCCTGTGTGCTCGATGTTGCATAAATCAATGATTACCTAGCAAGTTTTTAAGCGATAATGTATGGAAGGAAAAGAGTCTAATAAAATATTATTGTGATCTTTGATCTCTGCAGGCTGCTGAAGCGGCGAAGAAGGCTGAAGAAGCAGAGAAGAAGGTGGAGGAGAAGGAGAAAGAGGAGGAGGTGAGGGGGATGGGAGGGGGGAGCTCCTGGTCTAGTTAGTGATGACGTACGATGATGACGTTGATAGTACATGGGAAGTGCGTGCGTGGCATGCATAGCCAGTTCACTTAAATTGAATGAATAATGTGTTCTCTTCTCAGAATGTAAATGGAGTGGAGAACCGAGAGACGACGATATCATTCAAGTGGAAGGCAACTATTAAGAGGAAATTGAAGGAGAATGGAGGAGAGGTTAGTCGATCGAGGCTTTAACTGCTACATTTTCTTATTATGGGAGGACGATTATGCGGAAACATGCCTGGTTCAGTGAGGTTTCACATGGAAAAGATAACATAGGCGTGATGAGAAAATTGATTCTTCTGCCATGTTTGTCTAAAAAAGTAGTTTCATTTCGGTTTCACTGTAGCTACATAATTTGACAATGAAGAAGAAGTTGATTAACGGTACCGATTCAATTAAATAATTGTCTAATTGTAGATGAAAGTGAAGAAGCTTCGTTCGGCAGTGTTGGATGAGTATCGATCGGTCGAAGGAGGAGAAGAGGGAGATGAACTAATCGCCCTCTTCGATGAAAAGATTCAGAAGGCAGGAATTGTTGTTGATGGGAAGAAGGCCAGTCTGAAATAGGAAGAAGGAATAGAAGATATGCATTGACTCCCCTTCCCTTTCCTTCGTTCGTCCCATTCACTTTCTCATTCGTTATTCTCAAAAAACGTGTTAATTATGCAGTAGCGTCGAGATGTGATTAGGCTACTTCGTACTTCTTCCCCTTCCCTCCTTACTCCCCTCTTCCCTTCTTCATTCCCTCCCAAGTCAGACCCTTAGTTACTCTCGGATGAAAAACATCCATCCTTCTCAATGTATCCAGACATGGACATTGGTTAGTTCGTTACTATAGTTCAATTGATCGTTGATCTTTCCCAAATTGTTTGTTGTTCGTTCACGTTTGATCCATTTGCATCTTACACATGAAATCTCGTAGACCCCAAATTGTTATAGGGAATCTGAATTGATTAGCTGATTATCGATTGGTAGATCAATCTCAGATTTCCATTCTGTTCAATCACTTGTTCGAGTTGTCTGAGACACGCCCTTCCCTTCGTTAGACCCGTTGATGTTCGTTGATTGTTGAAGATAAATGAGTATTGCAAGAGGATGGAAGGAGAGATGAGAGAGAAGAGAGTGCAGAGAAACAGAGAAAGAGGGAGGGATAGGTGGTGGGAAAAGGATGAAGAAGAGGACCTGAGAAGATGGAGAAATGTGGAACAAAGAGGGATGATACGGTCGAATACGGTATGAGAAGTGCTAAGAGAGACAATTGAAGAGAAGGACGAGGGAAGGATTGAAGAAGAGAGAAAGAAGAGTGGAGGGAGAAGATCGATATAGAAGGGAGAGGAGTGGGGAAGACTGAAGAGAGAGAGAGAGGGAGTCTGCTTTTTCCATTCAATTCGCGCCCCTCTTCTTTTCCTCGTCTATTCTTCTAATCGATCGATGCCTTCTCTTCACTGATCTACTATGGGCACAAAAGCTGCGACTTGTGAGTGAAAGGGGGCGGAGCTTAGTTAGGAGAGGGGGGGGGGGGGAAGAGAGAGCGGGAGGAGGGGCGGGATCGGAAGTGAACTGGGGGGAGGGCGGGGAGAGGGCAGGAGGAGGGAGGAAGGGGAGGAGTGATCTCTCCTCCACTTCTTCGATGGACAATGGCCTACCTTCTCAAATATTATACGTGTAAGCGAAAACGGGAACGAAATCGGTGCAGAATTGACTGAGAACGAGCGAGTATCGATTTGGCATTGGTTAGAGGGGGTTTATGGGATTTACACTGAAAATTTGGTGTACAAATGCGAAATTAAGCTGAATTCGAAAGTGAATCAAATTTTAATGTAGAATACTGGCAGTATTATACTGCAAAAATTATTCGGTAGAATGACATATTTGAATTAATTTTGCAGTTTCATCGAAGATCCGAACACTCTCTGACTTCCAAGCGAGAATTCTCAATGCTGCCCAAGAAGCGAATAAAACACCTTCGAGTGCAGAGATCATCGCTACACTCAGATACTTCCAATGCACACTTGTCAGGTATATGATCTTTGATCTTTGATCCTCCATCTCATCAACATAACTGTCTTGTGTCAACTATTGCTAATGTGATGTACGCATGAAAGTCCTCAGTAAATTTCAAAAACACATGAAATTTGCGAGGATCTGACATCTCATACATCGTGCGCAAACTTTCTCACATACATTGCCCTTCTTGACAAGCCATCTTGTGATGTCGGTACATACATAAATCTGCTTTCGCCGCTGCAAAGAAGCTTCGGAATCACTATCTCTTGCAATATCTGCTGTATCTATCTCTATCCATTGTTTGCTTCATGGAGTGAATTGAGCCGTATTGGATGTGTATTGACGGGTTCCTTCAATGGGATGGAAGAGAAGGAGGAGGAAAGGGCTTTCAATTGTGAAGGAAAAGAAGGAGAAAAAGAGCGGAATGAACGACCAACACTCACAATTCCGATGGGGTATTCAGAGGAGGAGGAAGGAGGAAGAGAATGGAAGTGGCTAGCCATGAGTAGAGATGATACATTACTTTTTGATAAACGATGTGCAAGCATCATTGCTGCGGAAGAAAATTCAAGAAATTTGAACTGTGTGTGAAACATAACTGAAACTGCAGGCTTATGCAATTCTAGGAATGCACAAAAATTGCTCTGAAGATTTGATCATGTCTAGACAGTTCAGTTTGGAAAAAATTGAAGTGTAAATTATTTTTTATCTTTAAGTTTCCTGAAGGAGCTTCCTCCTGGTACACAACTCGACTTCGTTCGTCGTTATTCATCCGATTCGAGTCGTGCCTCTCTCTGTCCCAATCTGAACTACTCCGGACTATTCTATGCAATCAATAATCTACTCGATGTATTCCATCTCATACCAACAGCGCAGAAGGGTAAGTTGGAATGATGTAGTTATTATCTATCAGTAAGGGAACATCCGTTTTCTCACCGATCAGTGTGTCGAAAAATAGATAGCTGAAGAATTTGACTTCTCATTGAACAATTGTAATTCAGACATCGCGGAGGCGATTCTCGAGACACTCAAGGCGCTTATTCCCTTCCTCGATCGAGATTCACTCGATCAATTGCCCATTCTACTAGCTTCTCAATTGGGAGTATTTCCTGCGGAATTGCACAAGTAAGATAGATAATTGTTTGGATCTTTAGAAATAATAATTTGGTATCTCAGGACGATAGTTCACATAATCTCTGATTGTGTTCTTCCGTTCTCTCTCACTCCCGATTCCATCACTCGTATCTCCATCCCTGCTGTACTCATGCTCATCTTCCAACACACTCCTGATCCCAGTGACAAATTTGTCATTTTGACCCGAATCCAGACTTCGATCCTAAACACGATCCAAAAATTTTCATTCAGCCCTTCACACGTGGATCATCGAATCAGCAATGGCCCAGACAGAGGGAATCTACGGGGATGTTATAGCTGTGCTTGCTAAGGTTTGATCTTTGATCTTCCAGCTCTGAACCTCTTCTTTCCAGGGTACATCTCCCTCCCGTGTCACAGCTGCGAATCTTCTCTTTCACTATTGGCCATTCTCGAATCCTCACGTTCTCCATCGAAAAGTCATTCAGTACAAAGTTCATTGTGAGTGAGAATGACTTTCACAGTCGTATCAAAAACTAAACAGATGCATTGTGAAGCAATGAAGTGTCAGATTGTCCTTTAAAAATATAAATATTCCAGCGTGGACCCCAATCGCATGTCAGTATGGAACGTGTGCAGAGAGAGGACCGAGGTAGGTCATACTAAAATCGATAATAGTCGATGAATTTTGATTTCCCATTCTTCTTCATCCTGACTGATTGGGCTCTTTAAAAAGCTAAAGCGGAAGTGGTTTTTCACCTTCTTTCCTCCCCTCTTTTCCCTCGTCTCCATAATTGACATAATTGTGGCTGAATAGGCAGGGGAACCTTCGAAGACCGAACTTCAGAGGGAACGAAAGAATGACAAAGGGGGGATTCTAACTGGACAAATTTCAGCGTGAAAAAGTGCTACGAGCCGTCGATTTGCTCGGGAAGCGTCGATACTGCGCCGCCGGTGAGAAAAAGAGATGACATCTGATGAGAAGGACGGAAATTTGAATTCAAATGTCCATTTAGATCTTCGTCTGCCGAAAGTGTTCGGAAGCCGTTCAATCAGAGGGTAAAGTACAGATGGAAACACTTGTTCAGCCAATGAGCAGTGGATGTAATGCAACCACTTGTCAGAATAAGGTGCGAATTGCTCGATAAAAACAAGAAGAAGAACAATGTAATGCATAATCCCCTCCATCTTCAGTCCTGTTCCTCTTCCTCTCGCATCGCAGTCGCAACGTGCTTCTCTACCGATTGTGTCAAACACCACAATTTCGTGCCAATCAGGGTCTGCGCGGTGAGTGGTGTACATAGCAAATTAGATGGCAAGTGGTGCGGTTTACGATGCTTCGAATGGGTGCAACTCCATAATTGCCCTAATGAACCCACAAAGAAGGTGCGCCGCCTCAAACATTTTGCAAGCGGTAGAGGAAATGAGAACGGGAGCTCGACGTAAAACGGAAAGAGCCAATTTCCATCGAAATGAGAATAGAGAAAGGTCGCGTAGAGCACGTTAATTCTTGACTCTGAAAGAGGAGGATAAATATTCTCCGCTCGGTGGGTGAAGAGCCAATATCATTAGAAGTATCCCAGAAACTTTAATTTACGTGTGAAACATAAAGGAAATTTGAATGCTCACAAATGGATGACACTTCTGATTCGTTGTATCTAATCTCATATGAAGAGGAATTTGTGGAATAAACAAATAATATCATAAAACAAATGGTTCAATCATCATATCCTCAGGAATGTCTCGACCGAGATCATCATTCCTCACAGACAGAATATCATCTCACTCATTCGGGAAGTGGAGTTGTATGGGGAAGTGACATGGAATGGGAAATGATCGAAGCAATTGTCAAGTTACTCAGAGAGACCAGCCATAATCTGGGAGGTGAGGAGCATTCCGTTCAGTTATGCTTCACAAGGTTTCCAAATATTGAATGAATCTTTGGAAATCGATTTCATTTGGGCTGAGGTTCTAAAAATATAATAAAATTTGAGGCGGAGAATCGGAAGGTAAACGTCCTAAATGGCTTCGTCAATTGGAAGGAGGACAACTGGCAGGGAAAGAAGTGGATAAAATGAGTGATGAGAGAAGGTACGGTATACGGTAGATTACGGTAGATAAATCGATATTCAGGATGCTGTCTCGTTTCGGGATCTGGCTGATGGCCGCACTATGTCCTCCTGTACCCGACGCTAATGAGGTCAGAGAGATCAAAGTTCAAAGATCAGAGTTGGAAGATCAATTTCTTTAGCGAGCCCTTCACTACGTAATGGAGGCAGTGTTCGAATGGTTCGCAACCACTGCTCTTCTTCCCAATGACAATATGGGGTCGAGTCTGGAACAGCTAAAGACTGAGGTAGACTATAATCATTGATCTGCGACTTAATTATCTATTTACAGTTCGTCTCGGACTGGTTGAACCTTGCGATTCGCAACCACTATGACGTATTTGTGAATGTGCTTTCACCGGCGGCTGTCAGAGAGGTTAAAACAACTATTAACTTAATTTTCAAATAAAAGTGACTTGATCGGTTGTTTTCTTGATCTGGAATGGTGCTGGAATCTGATTTCTGAATGCTAAAAATACGGCAAAAGGTTAGCCTCGTAGGGGGCTCGAACCCCTGACATTCAGATTAAAAGTCTGACGCTCTACCAACTGAGCTAACGAGGCTCGTGCTCTCTCTCCCCTGCAGTTTGCTAGTATTCAGTTGCGCGCACCTTTTCAAGATCTAAATATTTCAAGATCTTCTTTTCCAATATAAATATTGAATTTTCTGTCAACCGCTCATATTCAGGTTGAAGATCGTCCACGCGTGGAGGAAATGAAGGAAGCACTGGGGAAGTTGTTGTCTCTCACTCCGTATGATATCGTATCTCTCGAGACATGGAGTAGAGTCATGCCCAAGTGGTTGCAGGTATTATTGTTTTTAGCTTGTTTACCGTTTCTGTGGTTTGGTTACTGTAATAAACAATATTGATCGGCTTTGAATGAGCAGGGCGATTCATCGATTAATTATGGGTTTCTTGATGCTTCGATTACGATATATTCTTCAGTGCATCTACGATAACAGTGAGGAGGAGCATCTACGGGATTTGAAGATCGTCCTATCCAAGATATTCGAACCTGATCTATGTCCACTGCCGTTTGACACACCCAAGGTTAGTTATTCTCACTTGATTAATCACTGTTCAAATGTGTTTCACGCAGTCTGTAAATTGCCGAAACAGAACACGTTGCTGCTCGTGAGACGGTTGCATGTCAAAAAAAAATCAATAAAGAAATATTTTAGGTGTTCGAGTTCATCACACGCGAGCTCGTGAGTGGAGACTTTGAGAGGATGAATTGCGCCCTCAAATGGATTCACGTAATATCTTCAGCCATTAATCGATCATCGATTTTATGCGGGTAAAAATACTTCTCTTCAGCAACTCTCTCGCATGGAGATCCGCGTGCCATTGGGAATGTTGCTAACGGATCTCGCAGAGTGCTTCAAACTGCTACCGACCATGGACATTCCAAAGGTTAGCAACTATTACTCGGGGATTTTCAGCGACGAGTAAATCATGCATAACAGAGGGCCAAGGTAAAGAACAATGCTATCAGGATGAAGAATCCGGTCCTTTATTCCTCGGGCACTCTCATCTGTCAGAATGAAGAGATAGCTTCTTCATTCTGACAGCATTAGTAGAGCACGAATCAATCGATATTCTTCTCAGATCGAAGAGGGAATCGACCTCGACGATGACGATGTGTGCACTCACGTCGTCGTCATCGACATACTCGTCATGCAGGTATACGGTACCCATCGATCCATTACCGTACCCACTTCCAGTTCCGTCTCAACGAGATCTCCACACACGAAATGGCCTCAACAGCGGAGAAATTGTTCTCTGCAATGGCCCTTCTACTGAGAACACCCATGCAGGTACGGTAGATGGGCTATCGAGAAGTGAGTAATCGATAATCACCGTAACCTATTCAGGTGGGAGCCCACGTCTGCCACAGCTCAGACATGGATGAATTCGCAGACTGCAATCCATGTCAGCAGGCTGCGTTCTTCTATCAGGTTAGCACAGAGATCTCATGAGAGACGAAATTCAGAAAGAATGAATCAACAAATCCCAAGAACTATTTTGTAGATGGTGCTGAACCTGGTGTCGTCCGTTTCTCCGAAACAAGAGATGCTCATTGAATCGCGTGAGGAAGACGTGGCAGATCTGGCCGAGATCACTTCTCCCTCCGCTTCACTCCATTCACAAGTACTATCACCCTATGCACCGTCCATGCAGCAACAACGTCAGTTATCTATCTACCTATGCTAAGACCTCTTTCAATTTTATGAAAATCGGTTATTCTCGGAACTATTGAAAAGCTTTGTAAAGTGAAAAAATAAGTATGATCCTCTTGCAGCCTCACCCTCCCTCCTAGCTCCTCCCGGGTCCTCTTCGATGGTTCTCCATAGAGCCAATGTGGTCGATGAGGGCGATGAGTATGTGGGAATACTACCGACCGAGGAGGTTCGCCTTTGATCTTCCTATGTATATTGATCTTTGATCTTCAGATCGAGTCCGCCATGGCCGAAACAACAACGTTGACGGAGAATGATGTGGGCAGAGAGACCTGTCATGTGCTCATGTCTACACTTGTGCAAGGAAAGGTACTATTTGCCTGCCCTAAACCGGGTAATGAAACGTTCTTCAGACCGGATCCACTCCCATGCTAGCAACTTCCCCCTCGAGCAGAGGCGGCGTAGAGAACGAATGCTTCTGGGAAACGAGTGTGGGACGATTCAAGTACGTTTTTAGAAATGTTTTCGAAATTCACCTCGCCATCATCTTCAGATTCTCATTCGACTCGATCCCGGCCCAGCTTCGTTTCATCTTTGCCCTCTACAAGAATCTGGATGGGGAAAGAGATCCCGATGTGGAACTGTTCATTCTGCAGGTTTGATACGATGGTATTCAACGTAATTGATGGAGTCGCGAAGAGTTTCTCCTTTGAACAACTGTTGAAACTCATTGCAATCACAATCTTTCGAACTGTTGGAAATGTAAAAAAATTTAGACACTGAAGATCCTGTGTCTTCATTGTGAAGTGATGACAAACTCACGAAGGGAACATCGTGGATTCCTTATCTGGATGCACGAACACATTATCGTGCCCAAACTGTGGACTCTACTCAGATCGGACTACATTCAGGCAAGAGCTTCGACGATTTTCGTAAACGTTCTATCACATCTCATCGAGCTTCCTTTCTCAGGTTGGCGAGGTCGCCTCTCTGCTCCTTATCCATGCGTGCACTTTCCCATCGGGAGAAGAAATGCTGTGGAGAATCGTGCCTAAACATTTCACGAGCAGCGATTGGAAAATTCGATTTGATGCTGGTGAGAAATTATTCTGAAAAAAAAAACAAACTCAAATTAGATAATTCGAATATGTTTCAGAGCAGTGATATTATATGCAAGAATGAATTGATTTTGATTTTTCTGAAGTATCTACATAGGTACACAGTAAGAACCCCATTCTCTTTTCAGTCGGTCGTTCAACAGTCTTCTTCCACCTTGCTCGTCCCTCAGCAGTCAAATCGAATAAAGTCGTACAATATGCTCTCGCTCATCTCTTCTTCCATCTCACAACGTCCACTGTAGATCCCAATTCGGCTGTGGCACAACGGTCAGGAATACCACACATATTCTGCTGTTAAGATCCAATAGACTGTAGCGTTTAAAGAGATCGAATGAGTATTAAATATTGCAGTGCCCTCACCTCTCTTCGTGCTCTTCCCTCGGGAACCCTCCGTCTCCTCACCACTTGTGTCGAATCTCAATTCGACGCGTGCATTATCGATCGCCCCCTCCTGATTCATGCAATGAGAACTCTCGCCACGCAGGTACAGTAACCCGGTGGATACCGTATCACTCAATTATCGATTGAAGGTGCCCGAAGAGCCAACGCTTTCCTTCGATTTCTTCATTCAACTCTTCGAAACTCTCGTTCTCGAAGCTCAATTAGCAGCTCAGAACGAAGATTCTCTCTTTGTCCAAGGTACGGTAGATGGAGACGAATCGATTCCGAACCTCTACAGTACACCTTTTTAATTCTCCTAACACGTCCTACAGTAGATGTGTGTTCCTTCTCCTCACTTTTTCCTTTTTTGCGTTTCTTCTCCCACTATTGCATATTCATCAGTTTTCTATGTGTGTTTAGTCATCGATTCGGATGATGAAGAAGGGAGTACGGTAAAAGGTAAGTAGGGAATGACACGCCGTCTTTCAATTGCAAACTGTCGATTTTGCACCCCGAAACTGACTCTGAAACGGATGCTGATGAAGGATGAAAGGAATGCTGACTGTCCAAGATTTCATATGATTTCAATTGCACTATCAGCCATAAAATCACTGCATGATTTCCGCAGAGCATGTGAATGCCCACTGAAGCACAATGGATCGCGCACTCTTTCACTCACAACCCCCGATTGCAATTCTGTCAAATGAACTAACTTTACAATGCCTGAGTCTCTTCATTCCTCACATTGTCTTGTTCAGACAGACGAAGTGAGACAGTGTGTGGAATGAAGAGAACCCAAAACTCTCAATCAATCAATAATTGCAGATCTCTCCCGTTCGGATCCAATGAGTGAAATCTACCAACGGAAGGTCACAAAGGCAAAGAGAGCGATAGAGAATGCAGCTACTGCTAGATCAATTAGCAAGACTCTTGCTGGAAAGGGAATGAAGCATCAACTATTCTTCGTCTCTCATGATCTACCGAGTGAGTTTGAAATACAGTAAGCTATCGTACCCTATCGAATATCGGTTTCTCCCCCATGCTTAATACTCATCAACATCCCGTTGTATCTTATCTCTCTGTCTCTCTATCTATTAGCCTGTCTAATCGATCAAACAGAGCTTACGCGACGCGCGGGACCGACGCGTCGCGGTCGTCTCTCGGAAGCAGCGTTGTCGTGTCGAATGAAGATCCTGAAGGTGGTGACCCTTGTGAGAGTACTGAATCGATGGAGGGACATGGCTACATCATTGACATTCAATGCGGCCTCCCTTGTCCAATTGATAGCAGCTCGTCCCTCTTCCGTCTCTTCACAGGAGGCAAAAGGTTACTGAGGATGAAGAGACATAACTAACCAATGGAATGGATTCTCTTCCTTCATTCAACCTGATCGATGCACTGCATGATTCTTCTTCCTTCTCTCTTCTCTTCTTACTATCGAGTGATACACTCTCACCCCCTTTCCACCATCTTCCTCCCTTAGTTGATCACCCTTTCACGATCATTCTCTTCTCTTTCTTCCTTCTAGATCACTTGGATTGATCATCTCAGTCCTCTAACAATCATTATCTAACTTCTTCTTCTCTATTTTCAGCTGATTCGGGAGTACATTCACCATCAGTCGTCTCACCGCAAGGATACTCCTCAAGTGGTGACTAATGCTTAGCCTATTATTAGCCAATTAATCAATCTCATTATTCAACTTCTCTCTCTTTGTACTTCTAATCACACTAATCGAAATTTCTGCACTTTTCTTCTGTATCTGCACTAGGAAATCAGTTGAAAGTGTTTGCGTAAGATGTAGAGGAAATGACTGTAAAGACCCCAAGTATTCATGAATCTTCCCCTGATTGAAATGTTCATGAACGTCGCTCTTTCAGGAGGATTCGCTCGACTTCGCGAATTTACCGATCAAGAGTCGAATATGTGTCTGATGATGAATAGAGTGGTTGACATGGCCAACCCCGAGAGACACACCGTCTATCTCACAGTCTCCCTCTTCGTGACCTTCCTCTCGAATAACAAGGTTATTGTTGATCTTTGATCTCTGATAATCATTCTTCTTTCTCAGATGAATCCATCCTCCGACGAGAAGCAAATAGCAAAGAAGCAATCGGTTCTCTTCCGCCACTTCAACACCCTTCTCGGATATTCGAATACAGAAAAGTGCTTCACAATCCCGCCAGCGAGGCTACGGTAAGAGTCGATCGATTGAGAACTGAAGATCACTGTATTTTTTGCAGTAAATCCGCCGTGTGCAACGCCTTTCTATCCGGGATTCCCGAGATTCTCGATCAGAATCTCACTGTGGGCAATCAGGTTATTATTTAATTACAGTAATTAAGATTAATATTTTAATAATAAAGATCCTGCCTATCATTCTCCAACTGCTGGTGCATCTACCCTCTCCACAGAAATTAGCATCGGACCAACAGAGTGCCACGTATTCCCTGTCTCTTCTCTCGCAGCACCAAAGACATCTCTGGTTGAACTCTATGATTCTCGTGTTGTATAAGGTACGATAGAGTTTAAAAGTCAGTTATCGATCGATGAATTACAGTATCGATTCGATCAAGCGACAGTGAGCGAATACATCATCCGATTGATTGGAATACTGCTCAAGACGTTGCAGGTGGAATTATCATCTTCAGTATTCGAAAGTGCGCTTACCATTATAATTCAGAATCATTCTCACGAATGTGTTGACGAATCCGAGGAGAGTAAGGAGATCACAGCATGGTCGATTCCAATGGAGAATAGTGATAATGAAGAGGATAAATTGACCAGACCCGAGAGTCTCACTGTCACGAGCATTGCCGTGAGAAATACTTCATTATTCCATAATTTATTTCCACTTTCCTTTAATTTCTGAATTATAGGAGGGGAAAAGCACCTCAAAATAAAATATTTGAGGAGGAATCAGATGAGTGTATCCGAATGGTTCCGTCCTCTCGCAAGGGCCGTCACAAGGAATCATCCTCTCGTGCCCCTTCCACCACTTCATCCGCACAGGGCGAAATTGATATTACGATGGTATTGAGATGCGAGAGATGCAATGAGAAATTGGAGGTGAGCTAGAAATATTTTCTTTCACTAAAAAGCACTTGTCAATATCAGGTGTTCGATGAAGAGTCCATCTCCCTCTCCCTCATCGCTCTCTCCACTTTCCTCCAACGTGAAACGGCAATGGCTGCGCCCATGCTACTCAAGATCATTCAGGCTGTTACGAGGTTAGTGTATTTCATGCATCAGCGTCAATAAATCGATTGAGTTTCAGCAATCATTCTTGATGTAGCTGATGGTAGTCGCTCAATGGTAGAATAAAAGGAAATACAAATCAATACTCTCAGGGTGGTCCATCGCCCTCTGTACCCGTGGCATGACTCGGAGGTCTTCGTCATCGCCAACTGTAGAAGTGTCGCCAAGCAGATCATGAGAGTCATACTGCATCAGGTACTGCAATCATAAAACACAGTAATCACAAGGTACGGTATTCAGCTATCGACATCTGGCATCGCCCTTCAACTGTTTGACTCTCCACTGAAGAGGGACGATCCACTTTGGAGTGTCGTTGCCTATTCACTAAATGACTTCACCGATCTGTCTCCAGTGTCCTTCCTTCAGCTACTGTTCGAGGTAAGACGGTGAAGATGGACTGTGTACAAAAATCCAAGCATAATTCCTGTCCCAGATATTGTAAATGTATATATTACCTTGCAGGACGTGGCGGAAGAATGGCCCTCATCCCTATCTCTCATCCTTCGTAATCTCTCCCTCTACATCGTTCATGTCTCACCCGATTCATTCCTCAATCAATGGAATAATCTCATCACTGCCATTGACACATTCTTCAGAACTGCGCATTCGAAGGTCAGCTGTGAACAATGTTATAATGAATGGGTTGACGTGATAGAATAATAGTCGGCGTTGTCGTCGATTGAATAATTATTAAATTCTGATTCAGATGACAGTGGAAGGTGGACGTAAGCCGACAGCGGCCGATTTGCACAATGCGATCACTGTTGTCACGACTATTATGAGAGTGCAAAACTACAGTAGCTTCAAGGTAGGCTAACAAGATCAACTCAATACTGTGTATCGACGCTTCTTCGCTGTGAAATCACTACAGGCTGAACATTGAACCATTTCAGTCGTCCGTCACCCTGGCTGAATCATTCGGAAAGTGGATGGGAGAGGCACTTCATGATTCGCCCGTCCTATTGGAAGATCTGCTGGGAGTGTGCACGGCTTGTAATAGAGCATTGATCAGAGTAAGGGCGATCTAGTCATCACCTTCGTTCGCTAGTGAGAAAAGCAAACAACCCTTCTCCATAAATTAATCTTTTATTTTTCAGGAGCGTGAGAAGCAGACTCTATCACGAGCGATGATTGCGGAGTTAATGCAGGTGCATATTTTCCCTTTTCACTTCAAAAAACATGTGCAATTTTACAGTACACCCTAACCATTTCAGGCGATTCGCTTCAAGTGCTCACTCCATGCTCAAAACTACTTGACGATAGCGAGGATGATCCTCCAGGTAAGATATCCTACCAGGAGCAAAGATCAATTCCATCGTCAGGATTCTGGCGAGGACGTCGATTCGTCCTTCCCCGACGACGAATACAACACTGCGGCATCGGAAGCCGTTCGTCCTCATCTATTCGAGATTATCGATTTCATCGCAGACCTTCATGTGTTGGCAAAACTGAAGGTATGGACTTTTATTGAAAGAGGGAGCACGATAAAAATTCAGCATGATCTTCATGCAACAAAATTTTTTCCCTTGAGCCCTAAAATGATCAGATATCATTCCAGAAAGAAGTTTCGGAAGTGGGCGACGCAGGGGATATTAAAGTGTGGTTGGCGGAGATCGTCGCTGTTGAGATGAGCAGATCGTCAGCCAGAGATTGTAGGACTGTGATCAGGTGAGCAAGCCACGCCGTCTTTCATCTTGTGATCCTCAATAAAAATTTATCGATCATTTCCAGATTTATACCCTGGTTGATGTCTCCTCCCTCAGTGACGCAAGCGCCGCCAGGAGCATTCGCTGATTCGGTAAGTTTTTTTCTAAATGGAGGTTGACGTGAAGCATTATTCGGAATCTCAACAAACAATTGTGAGCAGTGCATCGAAAGTAAGAAATAAAGAATGGAGTTTCGCCGTTGCTTCCACATCATTCAAAATATTGGAGGTAACGAACGTGCGTGTTCTCTCATGGCTTCTTCTCGGTGCCCTCTCTGCAAATGCTGCCTGTCTCCCCGTACCCATCGAGTGCAGTCAGCATATGGCTGATTACATTCACTTCGTACTCGCTGGATTCGCAGACCAGAGCAAAGTGAGCATTCATTTTTGATGTCTAAAAGATCTCTCTCTTTCAGCAATCCGTCGTGCACATGTCGGCGCTCTTCCACGCATTCCATCTCTGTCAACTGTGGACGGTTTACTGCGAAAGGTACATTTCCCCCTTTCCATTACAATCAATACCGAATACGATCCCGTCAGAGCATCGACCTTCTCCTCTCCTACTGCATTCTCGCATCTCCTTGATTTCTGGAGCAGAGTAACACCAGCGATTCTGCAGTTACTGAGTCATTCGAAAGTGGTCAGTCAACATCTACTCTTTATTTTCGTGTTTGACTTCTGTTGAATTCTGTTGAACTGAAATTCAATTCTACAAAACTTATAACTCTCAGCTCGCGGACATGGTTAATCTCCACTTCCTCAATACGATGCAAGCCCTTCAATCGGTGAATTCCGCTCTCCTCTGTCGTCTCTATGCAATGTGGTCACCCATCCTAACCGCCTACCACTCGGCCGTACCCAATCAACTCAGAATGAAGGTGAAATGACGATACTTGTCGACCATTCTTGTCAACTTATAAATTGTTCAGTTGGATGCAACAGAGAATCAGCCGACTCTCACTCCGCCTCCACTAACAGAATGGCTCAAGAAAGTTCGATTCAAGATCGCCCAAGTTGAATTGCAGACTTCTGCCGCATCCCCATTCTACAATGTTTAGAACAGTTAATTAGAAATATTTCCATAGATTATTCTACAATTGTACAGTAGCCACTCGCTAGTCAAAATGGACATTCGTTGCTCACAATAGTTCATTCCCGTGCTAATTAATTCCCATTCTCCCGGTCACTCCATTTCTTCTTCATCGTGCCATTCCTTGTGGGAGTCTCCCTGCGAGTGGTTGATCTTTGATCTCTCACCAATTCACAGAGGAGACTCTCTGAGAGGGCGAATGCTCAAGCAAATCATTTCCGTCCTTGGTTCTATCATGTCTTATCGATAAAACGGTATCTATCTAGAATGGGCGTAATCCCTTTCGGGGAACCACAGAATTTGTTATCAGTGTGTAGTATCAGTGATATATCACTACGGTTTAGTGCCGAGATTCCAAGTGGTTTAGAGCTTTCGTCACAGATCAAAGCAAGTGCAGATTCATGAATAATTCAAATGATAACAGTATCTCAGCAACACAAAATAATCACAACATCATAAACAAGACACACTATAATTGAATATATTTCTAACAGGAGATATGAGTGCGTATCTAGTAGCTGAATATGATAAGAATGAATTTCTATTGAAAAGATAGGAAGAATAGTTGGACAGATTTGGTCTCATCTGGGAAGATAATTGGACTTCCATCGGGCCAGATATATTCATCCCTGATGATTTTGAATGATGATTTTCGAACACCGATAACCCACTCTTCAGATTCGGATAGCATCTTATACCCTAGTTTCGACAACATTTTCTGGTTTGCGAATGAAGTCGCTTCTGATTGAATTCCAGCAAAACCGTCTCGCTGAAGAATGATTATGGCTGACTGAATAGCTTGATAATAACCTTCAATTGTTCAACATTCAGTAAATGTAAGAGATGGCTGCCGATTCCTTGACGTTGATAATGAGGATCGATGAATGTCACTTCTTGACGAAGAACCTGACGATCTTCCGATTAAATATAATAGCAAAATTTTTCGACCTTATTCACATTAGGACATAGTTCCCAAATCTTGTTCTTTTGATTGTCCAATATATTGCCTACAACAACTATTTCATTTTGGTAGCTAAAAAGTGACTCACACAAAATTCTCACATTATGAGTAAACGAATCGAAGTCGAGTTCGAAGGGTTCAAAATTCTGAATGAGAATCGTAGATAACATGAAAAAGTTAGTATCAATAACTTGTGATTCATCTCGATGAGAAACTGAGTAAAGACGGAATCCAGCCAACTGGAATATTATTTCGGTATAAGAAAGGATCATGAACCATCATACTTCTCCTGTTGATTTTTCAAAGATCATAACCGAATAGGGAGTATTGAGCGAACGTTCGATGATCCATCTGATGAATTCTCTTGCTTGGCTAGGAGTCAGTTGCAAAGCCTGTCAATTAAATAATGTCACTGTTAAATTTATTTTTTGATTAATACTTGTGCATGAGGGCAAGCCTTCAAGAATCCGAATAAAGCAGATTCGAGTAGAATTGGAGCATCCTCTTGAAAAGCAGCACGCACGATGAATTTGTCAGTGACCAGAAACATCTCAAATACTCATTATCATCTTTGAATGTATTTATCGAAAGTCCGAAAGGGCTTTCGCAAGACCAACTGAAACGAATACACAATCTTTACAAATATGCGATATTGGGACAAATACTTTACAATGCCAATTGTCGATGTCTGATAATCGGGCAAGCTCTCATGCAAGTTGCGTATGTGCATCTTATCGAAAGCAATGGGAAAATATCCCGGGTAAAAAATACCAGACGCCATTCTGATATCTTCTGTCATTTATACCTCTGCATACGTGGAGATTCATATGTGATACCAATAGTTCAGGAATATAAAAAAAGTGCATTGAATGGGAGCTCAAAGGAACCGCCGAGAAGATTCAAAATACCCCTCCGATAAGAACGAAACCCATCCTACTAATAAATACGCATCAAATCTAAAAAAAGACGAAAATTGAGAATTATGAAAATGGCAGTGTTGGCTTGGACAGACTAACAATAAACCACGAGATGCAATCGAGATATTATTTTCAGTTACACTAATTCAAGGTACGGCGTATTTATGATTCGGAAATAAATGTGACATTGCTGAATCTGAATGAATTCAATGCAATCTCTGACGGATATACGGACGCTTCTTATCTCTGCCCACACCATTCATATCGGTGCAATGCAAATGGACTCTGCAAGTTCGGTTTGTATCTTTTTGAACCTTTTACTTTATCATTTCAAATTGCAGCTATCTAAAGTGCTTGTTGCATCAAGTTCGATTTTAGTCCTGTGCCTGTCAACATTTGATTGGTTTGGGATTGATGGTAAATTCGAAATCCTAACAAAATACCTGAAAACAGATTTATTTCAGGAGTCGTGCCTCTTCTTCAAAAACACTACAGCATCAATGATGCAGCAACAGCGACAATAAAGGTAAGATTCATAATTGATATCTGAAATTCTCCGTGTCTAAAATAGACCTCTGCTTCTGTCGTTCAAACTACAACGTTGGCTGTGGTTTGGATATTTGGCGATTCATTCAAGCGAAGGTATAAATCCCAAAAACAATTTTACTGCAATATTCTTTTTTTTCCAGAAGATTATTCCTCGCTTCTGTCTTCATATGGATCACATTTTCAATTTTCTCGATAGTTCTGGGAACTTCATCGTTCATGGTACTCAACATTCAGATAAATCAGCGCTATTCAACTTTCACAGATATTCGTGGGTTTTCGTGCAATCGCCGCTTCATCATCTGCAGTATTCGGAGTGTTAGCCCCTGTAGTTATGGCTCACATTTTTCAAGGTGTTTTCGAACTGTTTAATAGATAATTTTGAGCGCCGAACAACATATTATTCAGATAGGGCTCTCGGAATAGCGCTAATGAGCCTTTCTGTTTCTGAGATAGTTGCCAGGTGCGATGCAAGCAAAGCCTCATACACAACTTTTTGTTTTAGCTTGCTGGCAGATATGGTCAGTTCTTGGATTGTAACAAGCGATTTGCCATGGCAATCGGGAATGATAGCTTCTTCTCTACTCTCTATTATACCCATGTCCTTACTACTCTGCGCAAAGGATACCATCAGGAATGTCGATAAACCCAGCAAAGGCATGAAAGACATCTTCTCCGGCGCTTTTGGAGTTTTATACATGTAATCTTGTAAATTCATTGCTTCCAAATAACATTAGGAATTAAGAAAATCGTATCTATTTATGACGGCTGCGGGATCTTTCGTTATGTTTCACAAGAAAGCGTACACATTTTGGTTCCCATCGATGAATCTTCTCATCTGGTCGAATGTTCCCGAAATATTTCTCGGGTTGTCCTACACAACGTTCGCATAGTTTTCAATTATGGATTTTATTTTAACAATCGTAGAATCACCGCTATCAAATCATTCGCTATGCTTGCTGGAACTTTGGCAGGATTACCAATTATAATGTGTTTTGCACAGGTTTGACATTCATAGAATCTGAACATAAACTGAATACTTTGAAGAGTTGGCGATTCGGAACGGGCCCTTTCCCGGGAAGGAACGAATTCTTGAGTGCCTATCCTATTGTTGTCAGCGTAGGAGCCACACTGAGCGGAGTCGCGTTCATTCTAAGTATTATCTTAGCCGATCGCAGTTACATTATTTGTTTGGTAAGCGTCATTAACTTTTTAAACGAAATATATGAACAAATAAATTGAGGTGGCAACATTTTTTGTTGGATTCGGTGGAGCTGCCGACTCGTGCTTGGGACAGCAAATGATGTTGGTGGGTAGATTTACTCAATGCTATCCAACAAAATATATTCATAGATGGTCGTTCCTTCGAACTCTCGAGCAGCTGCTGTCGCTTTGTCTAAATTGATTTCAGGAATTGTAACTATCCCCTCTGCACAATTAGTTGGAATGGTACAGATCGCGTCATTTGTGTACTTATGACTCCTTCCTTTGCAGGTCTCTGATGCATTTCGTGGAGATTCTCTGCTGGATTACGATCGGTTTCGAGCTTATCAGTTGGTATGTCTTGCGGTCAAATCCTTCGATTGTTTGCAAACCATTCGAATGTCTTTATCACCCGCACTCTGTGAAATTTTGCAGAATCAGCGAATGACAATTGCAAAAGTTCAAATGCATCATGGAAACAGAACACATTAATTTTTAGAATGAATCGTTGCAGGGACTTCTATATTCGTCATCATTCTTAGTTGCTGGATCGATATGCTTTGTTGCTGTTGTCTTCTTTTTCTCCAATGACTACAAACGGGTGCAGGACAGTGAAACTAATGGAGCAGAACCTGTGGATGAGAATACTTATTTGATCCGAAAAGGAAGATCCGAAACACTTAGGTCCGTTCTTGACGAATAAATCAACTACTGTGAGCACTTCGCTCCCAGCGAAAAATTCTTTCAAATAGTAATCTTATGCAAAATCATCGACTTCATTTTTCTTGAATAGAATTTTTCGTATCAATTGTAAGCGTAATTATTGAATCTGAAACTTATAATACGATTCGAGCTACTTGGTTATGATTACACTACACTGGAAAAACTAATGTCTACAGTACTCTCTTGATCTCTGACACATTTGAAACTCAGTGAATCATTCTTTATCTTTCGTCTTTGCTCTTGATATCTAAGATAGCGGTCAGTTCAATGCATAGATCAATGACAGTGTGCTTTGAGCCAAGCGAGCAAATGAAGAATTGTCCGATTCGAGCTTATCAATTCGACTGTGCTGCGGCTAAATCTTTCGATTGTTTGCAAACCATTCGAATGTCCTTAGCTCTCTCACTGTTAACATTTGCACATTCGTGAATGACATCAAGTACAGAAATGACATACACACAGACAGCACACATCCTCGAATATTGAAGCCGTCATTCCAGAAACGTTTCCAACTTATGCTGTATAGACTTCACAGATATTTGTTTGAAGAATGACAAATAGTATGTATTTCTTTGACTTTTTAAAAAGTAGCACGAAAGATTCACGAAGTTGAAGAGTAATCACCAAAGTAATAACAAAGCACCAAAGTATTGACAAAATCTCACGCCAGATATGAAAAAATTTCGTCACAAACCACATAATTTCGAAAACAAAATTCGACATGAACAAATATATAGTGAATCCAATTTGTGATTTGTGAAGAGAATTCTTCAAAACCATGCAATACTTAGATGTGATATTATTTATACATACTATGGAATGCTTTGCAAGTAATCTTCAAGTCTCTGTTAATACAAAATAATTTGAAATGTACAAATTTGCAGCTTTCTTCGAGTATCAGAGAACAATCACATTTATTCACATATCGATGACAGACACAATTGAAATTCTTCGAATCATTCCAATCGCGTTGTCACCCCTCAAGATAAGATTAAGGTCGGTTTAATACCAAGATCACTGACACAAATACAGAACTCAAATGGAAATTGCTCACGACCTTCATTTTTGACTTGCACGGATTGAATCACATTATCTTCTGTAATGTTGAATATCTAACTAAGTTGCAGAAGTCGATCGACATGGCAACTGGTTTCACATCAAAGATCTACAATCTGAAGCTGGAATTACAACCAGCGTCGATCAATGAGTATACTTCAGAGGTTTCACATTCATTTCGCTCAGGTTATGTTAAAATGTGAACTAATTGTAAGCTCTCCACTCAATCGTTCACTTCTCTACAAAAGGAACTGCTGGATGCTACTATTGCACATGCCCGTCTTCCTTGTGAGAATGGCTCCAAGTACTTAATACAAATTTATTTGCATTTTCAGTGATGTTAGGAGCGTCGGAAGTGCATGAGATGGGCAAGTCAATGATTACTCTTACTCGGACAAAGAAAGTGCTCGATATCGGCACTTTCACTGGCGCTTCAGCTCTCGCATGGGCTATCGAACTACCTATCGATGGGAAGGTTATCTCTATGGATGTAGATCATACTCAATTGGAGAAGGTTTAAACTTACCATAGAGATCATACCAATTTTGCATTGTGCAGGTTGGCCTCCCAATAATCAACAAGGTATCCGAACTAAGATCGAAAATTGATTTCCGAATCGGATCCGCTGTTGATACTCTGAGTATGTTTTAACTTCCTTCTTCGAATAAAAAAGGTCGACTCTGAATTATAGAATCGCTCATAGCCAACGGCGAATCAGGCTCTTTTGGATTCGCCTTTATCGACGCTGACAAGGTAATTCCACTTCAAACAGATGACACAGTGAATTTCCAGGAGAACTACTCAAGCTACTACGAACTATGTCTCCAACTGCTGGCTCCTGGAGGAGTAATCATGGTTGATAATGTTCGACGCACTTCGCAATTTGATACTCAATCAAATACAAAAATTACAGGCTCTATGGAATGGATGGGTTCTAGAACCTACGAAGGCGGATTCCATGGCTATCGACAAACTAAATAGGTAAACCCTCTAAGGTTCGACAGGAGCTGATCTTTGATCTTTGTAGACTGGTTGCTGCTGACAGTCGGGTACACAACACTCTTCTCAATATCGACGACGGAGTCCATCTCATAGTCAAGAAACACTAGATCCCTCTCTTATGGCTCTTATGGATTTGTTATAACTGCTTCGATAAAATGTTCGTAAATGTGCGAATAAATGTGTTAACTCTCCGGCCGAAAGAGATGAAAAATATTGTAATATGGCGTGATGAAGATGTTCTTGCAAAGTTATAGAGAAGCACACATCTAAATGGCAATCCTCACATTCACGTCACCGAAGAGGGCCGCAAAAGGACTTCATGTAGCAAATCGTTCGACCGTAGAGCTTATTGTTAGCAACTTGTGGAGAAGTCGAATGAGCATAGCGCCAATTCTATTCTCACCAATGCACTTGATAAGCAAAAAGACGGTATATAGGATCAAATGCAGGAATTATTCAGCGCGAATCAAGTCGCCTGTCGGTTTTATGCATCACTCCAACGATTAAGTATTGGGCCATACAGACTTTTTACTTCTACTCTTTAAAAAAATAACGTTTTAGGCTCAACATGCAGCTAGCACATTTTCTCATCTTCTTAACAATCCTAACGGAAGCCGATTCATATAAAGTTCTCGTTTACAACTCTAAATTTGGATTCTCGCATTCAAATTTTCTGGGAAATATTGCCGACATTCTTGTTGAAGAGGGGCATAATGTGGTAAGCGACATTAAATCTTTACATTCGTCGGTTGTTATTCAATCAGGCCCGTGTGAAGTTCAGAGACTTCATTAGACATGATATATTTGAGACCTCGCTGATTCCGATAATCGATCCCGAAGTGAGAGATGGGACGAGCAAATCGACGAAGATTATCATCCCACAGTCACTGGAGACTAGAAAGGTAAAGAATATGAATCTACGACCAATGATGCAAAAAAAATTCCAGATACTCTCGGTGATGAGGGAACGAAAAGCCGAGTATTTTTCAATGAGCAACTTTGATCCTGTCAATACGCTTCTAGTAAGTTGAAATATATTTCCAAGACACACACAATCATTTAACCAGTAATGTTTTTGTTGTGAGTGATTCCAGTAATCACATTTAGGTAGGAAAGATTTCCGATACGCTGTTAGTAGCTCAATGTAAAGCAGTTCTAGAAGATACGAAGGTTCTCAGACAGTTACAGGTTAGTCTTTTAGTTGCACCATGCATCCTGTCCTTGTATCTTTTTTTGTTTTGCAGAACTATTCAAAGTAATTTCAGGCAGATAAATATGATGTTATGATCGTCGAAAACTTTGACATGTGCGGCGTTGGTTAGTTTCCTTACACTACATTTCAATCCGATGTGGAATTTCAGCTTTCGCCCATCTTGTTAATCCGAAGTCTCTCATCACATCATCTGCATCTACTCCATTCTCTTTTATGTTTGAAGAGTTCGGAATACCGTTAGCGCTCAGCTATAATCCCAGTAAGTTCGAAAAAAATATATAATGAAAAATATATCAATGTGAAATATATTTCCAGGTTCGTATATGTCTTTCCTTGACGTACATTCAGTGTTCGAACGAGTGAAGAATATCTATGGAGAGATTCTGATGCACGCACTATTGTACCCAGGAAGATGGATGGTAAGGAAAGACGCATTGACCGTTAATTCACAATCATTGCAGATTGAAGAGCTATATCGCGATAAATTTGGTAACAGCTTCCCCAGTTTGCAGGTTTATTTGAGTCAACAGAATCGAAACATTACTATTTTTAGGAGATCAGTTCACATGCTGCATTTACATTCACAAACTCCGAACCATTGATTGACTTCGCTGCCCCGACCCTGAATAGAGTGATTGCTATCGGAGGAATTGGAGCGAAGACACCCATCGCGCTTAATCAGGTAATTTTTGTCGATTATTCAGACACTATTCAGTCATAAAGACAACAAAATGTCAATACAGTACTGGAGCGACGTTGTCTCTCGACGCTCGCAAACGATACTTCTTTCATTTGGATCCGTAGCCAAGTCAATTACACTTCCCAAAGCAATCAAGCAATCCATCTTAAAAGTGAGTAGGATCGTTTTGAATATTTAAATTTCGAGCTTGCATGAACAATCAGTTGATTTAAGAAGCCGAATAAAATGGAATTTAGTCACCCTTTCAGACAATCTCTGCTTTTCCCAATGTCACTTTCATCTGGAAATATGAGCAACCGGAAGATGATTTCGGAAAGGTTCGACGGAATCTAATTGGTCAAGTGCATACATTGATTGTAGTGCGCCTCTCACACTCATCCCAATCTTGTGCTCACCTCATGGATGCCACAGAATGATCTACTCAATGATAGCAGAATAACCGCATTCATAACCCATGGAGGAATGGGAAGCACCCAGGAGACTGTATTGAGGGGAAAACCTGGTGAGACATCAATCTGTATTCGATCTCCTATTACACCACTTAGCCACTGCTTTAAATTATGTTTTCAGGTATATTCATCCCGATCTTTGGGGATCAGCCCCGAAACGCAGGAATGATGCAACACAATGGATTCGGAAAGGTGAGGGAGGTTGCTATCATGTAATGATATGCTTTCACTACTTTTTTATACCACATAAAATTCACAGGATACAAATAACGCAAGTTAATTTTAGGTGCTTGACAAATTTGATCTCGAGAATTCCGAGACGTTCATTGATGCTATAAAGGACGTACTGAACAACGAATCGTACGTAATTAATATTCGGTGATGCGTCGAATCTACTCAATTTGTACACTGATATGCAAACAAGTAGATATGTACATGTAATTCAGATACCGTGAAAACGCTGCAAAAGTGAGTAGGATGCTAGCTAAGAAACCATTCTCATCCAAGGAACTTATGATCAGGCAAGTTTAGAGGGAATTATCTCCTGAACAGAGTAGTTGTCTTTACTCGATAATAGATTAAAATTTTCGGAAAATATTGAACTGTTGTATTGTAGAACTGTTGAGTTTACCGCTGAATTCGGACCTTCACGTGCTCTTCGTCCTTTATCATATGATATAAACTTTGTTGAATATCACAATCTGGTAGGGTAATTTAAAAGCTTTCAAGGAATGAGTGTGGAACTGTTAATGAGCAGTAATTTTGTTCGATTTTTAGCCGATGAGCTGAAGAGCATAACTAAAAATATGTTCTTCTTCAGGACATCATCGCCCTTTCGCTCCTTCTCTTACTTGTCTTGATTGTTCTCCTTACGAAGTCTATCTATATTAGCTTCTCCAAAGAAAAGAAACAGTAATCAAACAAATGTTCTACGCTACCTTCTTCAAATTCAATATCGATCTCCGGATACGTTCTCCCCTTACGCATAAAAGGAGAAACAATACAAAATACTTAATATGGGTGTAAATTGTTAAAGAAATCGTGATAAATTATTGTTTCTGTCATTAGTGTCCGATAACCCATTCGTTGCATGAATGACGGTTGCCGTAAGTTACAACAAGTTGAACGTGTCAATCGAGTTATTGATTGCTTGTAGTATATGGAGTGCGAGATTATGTGAATGTGAACAGTATCTGTCGCCGCAGTCGACTAATTATTTTGCCACCGAGAAATACACAACCTCCTGCATTACTAATATTAACCATAGCGTCACCTTCGCATCGCTGCACCTCACCTTGGTTTTAACGAAGGACCAAATACATTATCCCCCTTAACATTTTTATTTTTTTGATACCCTATCGTCTTGCTAGACCTCATTTACGTAATACATTTTTCTAATAGTTATATTTCGCACATCCGACGTCTCGTTGTATACATGACTTATCGATCTATGATGGAATAAGTGCATATTGTTGCCTTAGCTATTAATGGTAAAGGTGTATCCACGTCAAGCGATTTTACAGTCATAAGACAACGCTAGGTGGGACCCACTGGTAAGGCCAGCTGTTATTTTACTTTTTTAATCGCTGGCTGCCCCCCCCCCCCCCAATTTCCGCGATTTTCAAAAGCCGTGACTAATAAGATACTCTCAAGATCCAAAATATACTAGTACTAGTAACGCGAGATGTATGGCATCGTTCAACTTGATATGTAGATACAAGACCTTTATTGAGCAAGATAAAACAAAGTGAACGACAAATTGTGCAAATTCATTTTTTTTACAATGATTAACCTTCAAATGATGAGAATGTAGAATTTTGAAAATACAGGAGATTCGAGTGCACACATAAACACAGCGTGCACTAATATGAGATGATTAGAGAAATTATATATATATATATATATTGACACTTTCAATTCGTTAAATCATTCCTGGATCACCGTTATATCACTGTTCTCGATCATCGTTAAATCCTCAATTCGGCCAAATTTATAGAATAGTGAAGAAAGGGCGATCATGAGATTATGACTGATGAGAGTCACACCAGGCCAAAGAACCTGAAAATATCGCCTTGCTAACCGTATGATACTAAAACACATTGAATATTGTATAGGCCTGACTATAAACATATGTTATGACAATAATTGGAATAAAAACAGTACATGTTCGCCGATAATGAAAATGTATCCAGCGATGAGCAGCCAATAAGATGCGATGACACAGAGGGCAGAAAGAATGGACGCTATCAACAGCCACAGAGCAGTACCTCAACGGAGTAGGTTACTTCAGTGCGAAAGTAAAACATGGAATCACAATTGAAAATAATCCCAGAATTTCAGGTATGAATTTGATTTAAGGTCAGGATGCAAATTTGATCCAAAATTACTTCCAAAATCCAAAATGGATCATCCTTGAAAATTTTAGTGTGCTCAAATTACCTTTTAATAATGGGTGTCTCCGATCACCGATTGAATATCACTTATCTAGCCCACATTCTCACGCTTTGAATCATCATCTGATAGTCATCTATCTTTCTGCTATCTCGTTTCGCCCCAGTATTTCTCTCGTATACATACCCTGCCTGCACATCACAGATAAAGCGTAGTTACCCACTGAATCAACCGAGTCTGATATACTGGGCGTGAAATCAAATCCCAGGACCCACCGATATTCTGAGCACGAACACCGCAACCCTCTCCCTAGAGTTCCATCCTGCAGGCCCATTGCCGTACTTATAAAATAAAAAAAGCAATATCAGATAAATATACCTTTAACTCCAAGCACTGATAGGGGTTCTTCCAAATTTCTTGCTCTGATTTGCGACGTGAGTGAAACAGCGTTGAGCATGACCATGGAGACAGTAGAAGCGACAGTCAATATGAAGTAGTCCTGAAATGAAAGGTTTAGAGAGAAAAAGGGGGGGGGGAGGGTCTTTCACATTAGTCCAGTCCTTCTTGTCAGCGACAATTGCAGTGTCCAATACGATCCACCAGGCAGAGAAGAAGAGAACACCGGCCAGGACGGAAGAGATGCCGTTCCGCTTTCTGTTCCAAATATTCGCTATCTGACCGATACAACCACACATCTGAATTCATAGTTCTTATTTCTGAACGAGGAATTGAGAAAATGAGCGAAGGTTTAACGAGAAACAAGTCAAAAAACATTTAAAAAATGAAAAATTCAAAAATATCGATACCGTAATACCAACCTGTTCGCTGTTATAACGCGCTATGTCAGACACATGATCTTTTTTTGTTAAATTTTTTTACGAAGTTAATGTTAAAGGAGGTGTCCCACGAATCTCTGACTAACTGAGTTCTTGATGTGAGATGGTGGGTCGTGGCTACCCGATAACACTTTCGAAACTCCCATGTTTTAAATTTCGTTTGAACTGAGATATGAGCATTTGGCTGCGTTCCAAGTGACCCTGCGCGCGCAGGCAACGAGCGAGAGAGCGTGCGAAATGAGGAGAGCGCGCCCTCTCACTCCTCACTTTGCATAATCGCCCGCGCGATTCGTGGGACGCCTTCTTTAACTGTGTTCTTATTTATATACCAATGCATTGTAATCAATTACTTTATGCAAGCAAGAACTCTCTGTAATAAAAATTGCAACGATGTACCAAGAAGTAAATTTACAAACACGAAATAACAGTGATTGTGATCCGAAAACTTCTGAGCACCGGCGTTGCATGATCAGAAACGACCTTCGAAATTTTGATCGCATTCAATTAATCGAACTGATAATAAGAAACGTCCACCAAAAATCAGATTTCTTTAGGCGGATCGCCAGATCGGATCTCTACATCATCATCATCGGTTTTCTGATTCGGTATCCAGCCAATTAGATACTGTATTTTTGATTAATTTCTCTGTATCCGTAATAATCGAATGATCATATATTCAAGTATAGTATCTAAATTTCCATCAACGAATGATTTGATGAGTTCCTTTCGATATGTCTCCTTCCTCCTTGCAAGTCATACATTCGTCTCCTTCTTCCCTCTCTCAAGACACGCCGTAATTATTGTGTTTGGTCTCTCTCTATTCAATGGGAGTACAAGGGGCATTCAACTGTCTCGAGAGTGAGAAGGGTTGTTCGACCCCCTCCTCCTTCCAACCAGATTTACCCCTCACTCCATGAGTCAATTATGAATTTGTACTCACAAAGTCAAACGAGGTTTGAGACGGTCGAAGGCAATGGGGCGAAACTCTCTACATACAACACACGCCATCTCAATAAACCGATTATTCGATGAATCAGTGCGCTACCAAATTTGATTTGCAGTACCTTCTACAGTATCAATTGCTGTACTGATTCAGCGTTTTTCACTAGCCTGCAAGATTTTTTTAAATCTGCTAACCATGAAGGCGTATTTTGTAAATTAGAGATTGACCATCATACATAATAAGGATAAAATGTATCGGAGGTCATTGATCCTTTCTCCTTCTCATTGATCATCAAAAGAAAGAGGAAGCACTCGAAAGAAAGGAAGGAAGTCATTATCCCACTAGTGGCTCTTTCCTCCTTCCCTCCTCTTACAGATCTAGATCTCTTCTCACCTTCCCCCATATTATATCTGATCTCCCTCATAACCCCATCTCTCTCTCTCTCTTCTCATATTCTCTTCCCGAGACATTCCAATCATTCAATTGATTCTGTTTCGCTCTTTCTCCCATTCATTGTGACCCCCTCTCGATTCCTATTAGACACGAAGTGGCCATTCAATCAGAGTGAGTTCAAGGGGGAACGGGCTCTATTGCCAGAGCAACCACCCGCATATTACGCGCCCTCCTCCCTTCCACATCCCTTCCCTTTCCTCTCTCTGAGGCGCAATGTTGTCAAGAGTCGTTCACTTTGTGTACACTCTGTCAGTGTGTAGTATAGCCCTCCTCTCACCTGTATGCAAATTCCGTCTTCTTCGCCTCTCTCTTTCTCGACTATCCTGGTCTCTCTTCCATCCCTTTCACTCTCATCTTCAATGTCCCTCACCCCTTCCTCTACTTTCACCTTTGCCCCTCAACGGTTATCTACATATCCCTCCTCCTCCCTCTCTCGACTCTTCCTTCCAACCAACTCTAAGGGGATCAAACGGGTCTGGATAGATCAACGTCCAAATAGCTGTTAATACCAGTCGTAGACTGCATTCTTCCTCTTCTTCCTTCTCCCTCAAGAGCCCTCTATTATCACCCCATCCCATTTCCCTTCCCTTCTCTTCCATTCTCTTTTCCATCATTCAGCTTCTCGTATCCTTCGGCCATTGTTAGTTCATCAGTTCAGGCCATTTCGTTGACCGTTTCTCTCCTGTCTTTCGGAGTGGTTGTACCGTCTCAATCAGAATCCTTGAGATCCTATGTACTTTACGCTCAGACGTCAGCTTATAACGGCAACGAGCCTTATTGCATGCGATGTCATATCTGAAGGCAAGCAAAATGCTTGCATGGTTCAAAGACTGTCATCTTCTGTGATAGACAGGTCTTTTATCTTCGACTCTAAACAGCAATTGATCATTCTTCAATGATACGAGTGAAATGCATCATTGTACAGATAGAATAGTGATCCATTTGTATTCGGTCCATTTCCTTCGATGACGTCATCAAAGGGGAATTCCCATGTGTCCCGACCATAGATAGAAGACAGTGTCCACGCACTTCTGACTCAGTGGAGGGCGGTGATTTCAAAAACTCTCCAACTCACTCCCATTCCTCCTTTTAGTTATGCGTACTGTCGGCATTGGAGGAATCTCGATCGAATTTATCGCTCTCTTCATTCCCCGTTCTCTTTCTCGAGAAATGCAGTAAAACCATTACTGTAAGTCTCGGTTCAATGAGCACTACTCTGAATGGGGAATCTTCGAACCCGTAACCATTTCCATTTCGATTACTTGCCTTGTGTCATTCTCTCGTCATGTTATCGCTAGAAGGATTATAATATTTTTACTATCACTCGCTGTGGGGTTCAGTATGTGATCACTTACATAAGAGACCCCATGTCTCTAATATCCAAGAGACAGGATGACAATTATTACTTGTTGTACCCATAATCTGATCATTATCCACTAATCCTCCTTATCTTCATTCGTCCCTTCCCTTCCTTTCCCTTCCCCTCTCTCCATTCTGACCTCTCCAATCCTTCTGATCTCCTCTAATCCTTCTCCTTCTCCTTCTCTTTCTTCATTCCACTCTTCTGACTCACACTCAATCGCTTTCTTCTCTTCAATTTCCACTACACGATCGATTACAATCACTTATCTTTCCTCTTTTTTCTTCTTATCGAGGAAAAGCGAGAAAAGCACGCTTTCTGACCCCGCGAAACGTGGTTTACGACCATCGAATCGAATCATTTCGTCCTACGCAGAAACATGAAATGGAGGCACTCTCTCAATTTCACACACTCTCTCGTCCATCCGAAATATACATTGTATTTGGTTATGAATCCCGCACATTTCATCTCTCCCCTCCTCAGTCCTTTGTCTCCCTCTCCCTCTCCTTCATTCTCATTCAAATATCGTCCATTCTCTCAAATCCAATCATCTTTGCCTATTACTCTCCCTCTAATTTTCAATATTTCCAGAATGGATTCATCATTCGACGAAATTCAATCCAATCGAGTGGCCTCTCGCAAGTTCCTCTCACAGCTGCTACAGGTACGCACTTGATCTTTGATCTTCACCTACGTTTCGGGTTCAATCTTTGATCTTTTTTCCTCTTTGGTATCCAATTGATCCCTTAGCTTCTATAGGGTGAGAAATCTAAGCCGTAAGTAGATTGTAATCTTGGCTTCTCACAACTTTCGCCCTTCCTTCTCCTTTCCCAACTTTGTCTGTCCAATTTCCTTTGTGATTCACTTGCATAATTGGCATCATCATTGTTTGTTCCTTCCCTTTATCAAACAGTCCCCCGTTCCCCTCTCTCTCTACCCATCAAGAGAGTGACCATTGGAGGGAGAGTCCCTCTCTCTCAAACAGATGTCCCTCCCCCTCATCGATGGGCTTCCACCTTTCCCCCATAATCGTAAAGACGGCGAGATCGAACTGTCTTTCTCTTCCCTTCCCTCTGTTCCCCCTTCCCCTTCCCCTCCTTTGATCATCAGATTTACTGCCCCTCTTCGCTTCGAGAGAGAAAGCCCCGATTGATTGCGCGTAAGTGAGCACGAAAGGCCCCGAATCCAACCGATCAACGAAGCTTTGTAACCCAACAATGAGTCCTTTCCCTCGGGACAAGGGGGATTAGCATCTCGGCCATTGGTCAATTTGACTTTAGGAGGAATGAATGCCGACCTACGTGTGAGAATTCTTCAAGGATTAGGGGAGTAGACAAGGATGGCACGACGCTCTGCTATTCACACCAACGGGCCAGTTTCCTCCCTATTCAGTCGAGTTGTCCAATCAAATTTCCGTTTGCTTTCTTACCTATGGGAAGAGTGCCGTAGAACTGAGCGAGGCCTCACATTGCCCCCTTGGCTCTCTATGCAAACTGGAATGGTTGAGTCACTCTCTCTCCCTCCCTCCCTCCCTCCCTCCCTCCCTCCTTCCGAGATACCCACAATTCGCCTCCTCATTCATACTCTCTCCCTCTCTCTCTCTCCTCACTCCCTCCTCATCTGCCCTAAATTCCCCACTGAGGAAACCATCCCACAGTCATTAGACTCACATTCCATTCTCACCACACGTTGCATTTCTCCATCCCATCCCATTCATTCGTTACTGTATCCCTCGAATTACGTCATCGTTTCGAGAATGATTTCACGTATGCTCACGTTTGAGGGTTATTCTTGGAGGAACTCTGTGAGTCAGTGACTGCCTTAGTCATGAAAAGGCACTCAAAAAGCGCGTCTTCCATTGCACAGGAAAGTGATCTCTCATGAGAGTGTTCATTCGAGATATTCCCCCTTCTCATCTCTCCCTTTCCTTGTCAATCGATCTCTTCCCACTACGAACTCGCAAAGAATGGCTAATTTCCCTCCTCTTCTCATCTCAGTTTTTGTGTCTGTTCCCCATCGGCTCTCTGATCCTTCCCTCCTTCTCTCTTTCTCCATTGAAGGTCGTCCCTTCCTCATTTCACTCCATTCTCACCCTCCTCAAAACCTTGAGCCCCGCGCGTCTATAAACCCATGGAATGCTCCTTTTACCGTTTCTATGCATTCTTCATCTCATTACTGATCGGTCACTAACTCAGCGATACCAATTTAAAATATTAAAGTGTGCTTTTCTACAGTGCGCTTTTGTTGACTTCTTCTGATAATTTACGAAGGGTATATTTTCGAAAATAAAACAATAAATTAGCATAATTGCAGCAATCGCGAGGGATCTCTGTGCCACTGGAGCTTCAACAACCGTCGATGCTTCACAGAAGTCCATCGGGAGCGAAGAGGAAGATCAGACAACAGAGGGAAAAGGAAATGTTAGTTTGATCTTTGATCTTTCCTATATTATTGCCATTGACCATAGCTAGTTTGCAATGTCACTCCTCTCCATTGGAATGTTCTTGTTGTTGCTCGAATGCAATCAATTCTCTTCCCCTCTAAACATCTGGCACGCTTAGTCAGCTCAAATTCCTCTCTCGCAGATTTCCCTATGTGAAATTGCGCGCCAGCTGCAAATCTCCGTCATAAATCAGCATAGATCAAAGACCCTTTCGTCTCCTTTGTCTGACTCTCTTCATTTCATATGATCTCTCCTCTCTCTCTGACTGAATCGTTCATCTCTCCGTAGGGACTCATTGCCCATTCAGCAACTCATTAGCCATGTCCCTCCTCCTCTTCTCTCTGATATCCAATCCCCCTATCTATTCGTATACACGGAGACAGGATGGGGGAGGGGATATGGGGTGTCTCTCACTTGGCCCCTGGAGGGAGAAGAAGGGGAAGGAGGGAAGGGGATGTTGTTGGGACGACTGAAATGCAAACAGTGTGACCCCCTCCCGAGTGAAAGAGCAGAGAGAATGGGACACGGAAAGGGTGAATGATCCACTTATTGATCCATGATCAGAGAGTTTCCCGTTGGATTGGGTTCTTTTGTACTCTTTGCTGCACATTTTAAAACTATTCAGCACTGAATCACCCTTACCAGCGGAAGTTCAACCCAAAAGTGAAGAATTTTCATGATTTTGTGAATTTCTCTTCTTGTAATGCGAAAAAAAAGTGTAAATGGTGGAGATGTCTCACCCCAAGGAGCTATTTAGTCGATTGCTTAGAACCCCTAAGGGGGAAAAAGTAAGCTCTCCAGTTTCTGTTTGATCGGACTTTTGCCCCGGGGTCTCTCTCGATCACTCTTGTCTCTTTTGTCTCTCTCTCTCTCTTCTCGGAATGGAAGGAATGCTTCCCAATATGATAAGAGTCGCATCTCTCTCTCTTCCCTTCTCTGCTCTCTCTGGTTGAATCAGATCGGAGGGGGAAGAGATTCCTCATCTCTCTCCTCTCCCTTCCGCCATTCCGCCATTAGACATATGAGACAATGTGATAATCCCCTCCATTCCTCCCTATCACCCTTCTTGTTTAGACCCTTCCCTATCAGTAGATTATACCCAGTCATGTTTACTAGTGCTGACAGGCACGTATCTCAGACGTCTCCATTATTTTGCCATACTTATATCAATTTCGTCGTTGATCAATGTCAGTGTGCATCTTCCCAATTGCCTTCAATTCGAAATAATCACCCCTTCTCTTTTCAGTTCAACCCTCTTGCTGCTCGTCCTTCTGATCCCTCTCCTTCCTCTTCCATCTCTCCCTCTCAATCGATGACCAGTCAATCTACCGTACCTCCTCCTCCTCCCACTACCGTACCCCCTCGAATGGACAACTATCGACGACTGATCGATGATGGCGGATATCAATCCATTCTGCCCGACTTCAACACGTCATTCTCTCCGCCCGTCCCGGCACCGAGGTACGGTAGATTATTGATTGGACTACTGTAGGAAACGGTAGATGATTATCGAAAAGTGATGCGATTGTATGCTAGATTAGGGTGCGCCCTCTCCACAGTGTCAGATTGACTGTTTTACGATGAGAAACGGTGCGATAAGAGAGGTCTTTCGATGATGAGAATGGAATGCTCAACCTCTTTCTCTCTTTTTCTGACGGACTTTGACGTTTCTAGCTGGGATGACATTTATGTATGGAACTTTCTAGACGTCATGCGTTTTCACAAAATATTTTCCTAGATGACACCGCTTTTGTTTTTGTTTCTCAAACCGCCCATTTCTGACAACATGTCCCCCCCCCTTCATTCTGTCCATTTCAGAATGCACGTGCCATTCTCTTCATCAATGTCTCATCTCGATCGAATTGGATCTCCCTCAATTCGACTCGAATCTTCCTTCTCATCCTCCTCATCCTCATCCCATTCTCCATCTCCATCAATCGATAGTCGTGCTTCCCTTCGATCGATCGTCCTACCGTATCCATGCCTCCTACAGTAATCCTTCCCGTGATTCCCGCACGAAACCAACGGTGGAAGTGCATCCGATGCCCGCTGAGAGAAAAGGAGAAACCTGCTGTGAGTAACTCATCCCGATTTCTCCCCCGAAAAAAAAAGAAAAGAGAAGAGAATACTCATCGTATTCGTCGACATTTCCTACAGTGAATCAAGTAGATTTCTCATCTCCTGTCTATTGAGTGAATTGATAGTATTGAGACATTCTATCTTCAGGTTCCAGCCAAACCAAAGGGACTCAAATTGATGGACCCCCTCACTCCCACCTCTCTCTCCCCGTCACCAGTGATGAACAGGTGAGATACACTTTTGATCTTTGATCTTTCAGAACTAATTAGTGAGATGAAATCCAATCAATCAATAAATCTTCAGATGGAATTCTACGAGTTCTCTGTACACTCCTCCTCTATCGGCCTCTCCAATGTCTACTTCTTCTCTCTTCATCAATCAACTTTTCTCTACTCCTTCATTTGCTAATCTCACTCAATCATACGAGAAGAGTCATGAAATGGATGAACAAGAGAAGGAAGATCTGGAGAATCGAAGGATGGAGGTTACAATCTTTATTTGGACGATGCATTTTCATCTCAAATTGTAAATCAAAAATCTCGGTGGAAACAATAGGAAGGATTACTTCTGCTCCTGAAAAGGAATCTATAGTACAAAAGGGGAAATCAATATGCGGCATTTCCGTTCATCTCTTTTTCTTCCCTTTTTTGCCTTCTTTCTCCCACTTACTCATCTCTTCTTTACTCATACCAGTCAAACATCGATTCATACCCGTTTGTTAGCCTCCCTTCAATCTCAATCGAGCTCATCGGGCACATGAAACTATAGCATAATTGGCTTTGAAAACATCGGTAGATTAGGGTTATCAATACGAATATTTCGTATCATTATCTATTTCGTGTTCTCTCTCTTTGGTCTGACCGGGAGTGAGTGCGAGGAATGAAGAGGAAGATTGAAGAGGAACATTTATAATCGATAATCAGTGAATAATCGCTCATTTCAGTCGCTCTGCTCGTTGACCACTCGAATCGTTCGTCTTCAGGAGGAATTGACGACTGTTCAGAAGGAAATGAGTGTGAATGATGAAGTCGGACAGAGCATTCTCGATTACGTTGAGAGTAGAGACGTCGCCGTCTATGAAAAGGTGAGCCATGATCTTTGATCTTTCCGCTTCTGCTTTTTCACTGTTAGAGTTCGGGTACAAAACTGAACAAGTTATGATCTTTGATCGCTGTCATCATTTCAAAACACGCTAGAAAACATTTCGTGATGTAATCGGAAGTTGCTTATCACTTCCGGTCACGGCGCCTGATTACACTGATTAGGAGATATTATTCTGGTGGAGCGTACACGTTTCAAATTGACCGGAGGATCTAGAAGTGATAAGTGAATATCACAAATTGCCCTCTGCAGGTTCGTCGTCAATTGGAGAGCGAGAAGGAGCTGTTGAGTCTGGAGACGAAGCTAGATTGCAATTGGAAAATGCACCAAGCACATCCGGGAGGATCTCACCATGAAGAAGGTACGGTATCTAGATCGTCATTGATTGGATAACATGATTGATCTTGCGTCCCACTAGGTTGAATGAAGCTAGTAGATATGTACTGTAGGCAATTCGGATAGTGTTGATATGTGAAACATCAAATTATTAAAAGTATTTCAGTCGGAAGCAGCTCTAGAAGAGAGTCGACTACGGGGTAAATTGAGCGAGACTCGCCTACTTCGATCGATTTATTCGAATCGTGAACGACAAGTGGAAAGAGCACTCGAATCGTTGTTGAGAGATGATGATCTAAGGAGATGGAACACTTACAAGGTACGATTATCTCTAATTTTAGAAAATGAGGAACTCAGGATTTTCTGGAAAATAAATTTAATTTTTAGGATGGTTTCTGCAAGATGATCGAAGAATCGCGTGAGATCGAAATGACTATAAACGATACGAAGATGCAATTGAGATATCTTCACTCAACCAAATCCATCGACACAAATTCATCCGTTTAACAACGATATTATCGTTTCGTTTGCATTGTAGATCCATAATAGAGTAGACATCCTTCACAGTACCGGTCCTCCTCATCCACATGCCCTTTCCCCTCTCTGCCCCGATTACTGGTGGGAGCTCCGCCCTCTTTACTCCTCTAGCTCCGCCCCTTTTCGTATACTCACTGTAAATAGTACTCGTCGTCCCGTTTGTCGTTTCTCCCAGTCGTTTCTTCCCCCTATTGGGTACTCTTCCTCTTTGAAGACAGCGTAGTCCATACATGCGATGGCAATGAATACACCTCATAATATTCAGTGATAAATGATCGTGATTTAAACTGTGAAGATGCAGTGCAGGGCAAACAATTCTTCGGTAAAACGAGACAATCTCAATTATCACGTGGAATCGAGTTGCCACTTTTTAAAACACAAAGAACAAGGGACATCGGAAGAAAGGCCGTCGGGCAAAGATCATTTGTCTCGTGAGGAAGAGAAGAGACAATGAAGGTGTGGAGTGATCTGTTTTGATCCTTTTTCTTCTTCTCATCGTCTGGTCAAGTGGACGAAATAAGAGACGAAAGCACTTGAAATGAAGCGAAAGATCAGGAAGACGAGAAGTGAATTATCCAAGGATGGAAGGAATGATAGGGACGTAGAAAAATAATGCAACGTTTCAAGGATCATCAAGTTTTCATTCATTCATTTATTCGGAAGAGCGAACAAAGACAAAGTTGAACGTCAAGTTCATTTCATTCATGAGTGTTACTTACAATTGCCATAACTCTCCTCAACTTCTAAGTGGTTCATACGTGAGTGTGTAAGAGGGTTCTTCCTGCTTGATTATGACGGAAGGAATGGAAGGAGGGGACTTGCAGGATGTTTGAGAGTCCTGCAATGAAATGAGTTGGATTAATTATTTTGTAATCGACGAATTCATGGTTAGTGTATTAGTACCTGCAATCCACTGATCTCCCTCAATGCCGCTAGTCGTAAAATAATCTTAGGTAGACGAATCGAATCATTGGGACGAATGGAATCGATGTACGCAGACAGATGAGCGACGTACATCTTGAGAAAATTACGTTATTATTCACTGGATTGATCCTATTTCATACCTCCTGTAACTCTTCAACGATATCCGGTCGAGAGATTCCTGGACGGTCTGGGAATATGAGTATAACGCATTTTATTGCCTATGAATACGCATACCTGAGAATGGGACTATCGCCGAGAGAAGGGCGATTTCGACTGAATCCAAATGAAGAGAAGAAAGAGAACGAGCGAATGAGAAGACTGATGAAGCCATCGGATCAAGTGAGAGCAGAGCTGACTCAGAGACTCTGAGATATGGTAGAGTAAGAATTCAATTTTTTGAATAAATTAAAGGGACGAATCGTACCTCCATTCATTCGTCTCTCCTTTCCCAATCACCACTACATCTTCTCTACTCTCGTAGTGTACTGCCGATCGGAAAGTGAGTAGATCACGTTTACTTTGCTGGAAGGGGTAGAACGTGTGAATATATTTAACGAGGCAGATTACGATCTTCAATACCTTCTGAATGAGTGCTCGATCCTCCGATGGAAATCTCTCGAATCCGGGAAGAGTAGAGACAAAATTGTGCACGGATTGTGCCTCGAGAATGGTGAATTCGGCCAATCGGAGACGAAGAGAAAGAGATAAAGTGGTGGGCTGAAGGAGGCAACTATCAGTGAGGGTTTTTTGTCTTTGGATAAATCATTTCTCAAAAATCGTGCATGTAAAATTTCACAATTTAAAATTCTTCCTTAAAAAATACTCACAGACAGTCCTTCTCCTCTTCTTTCGCTTTGTTGATAAAGAGCGACTATTCGAGATACAAATTCACTACTTTCTTCACTCAGAGAAACATCGCCCCTGAAGATTGAATAATTCAGATAATATGTAGTTTATGATTAATAGATCTCACATCATCACGGAATCTCCACTACTAGACGTATTCGATGGTGGAGGAATGGAGGGAGAAGGGAGGAGAGGCGAAGGATGAAGAAGGGATGAAGAGGGAGAAGGTCGAGGGATGTGTTTAGCTTCTCTCTTCATTCGATTGTGCTCCTCAGGAATCACCACTGGAAATCATTTCAAAATAGTTTAGTTATTGATTTGTAGATACTTGAATGTTTAAAATAGCTGAATTTGGCTGAAGTATATTGTGGATGCCCAGATTGAGATGGTGCAATATTACTTACATTCAGATCTCATTCCTACTCGTAGACACTTATCGAAGCGACATTGCTGACACTTCCGTCGCATGTACCTGAAGAATTTTTAAAAAATGAAGAAATATTTTCTTTAAAAAAATGATTTGACGAGAAACATAATAATGGGAATGTTGGAATAGTACTCACATATCAATCTGACACTGTCCACTGGCCTTACAATTGTAGTGCAACTTTCGATTTATCGATCGACGGAAGAAACCTAAAGAGGTGCGATTTGTTTTTCATTTTGCATTATGTCGTTTATTTCCGGTTCTATGCAATGTAACTACAGTACACTCTAATGCCTAGAAGATCTGATTATACGGAAGGAATGTAGATATTATCGATAATTACCCTTGCATCCCTCACAGGAGAGAGCATTGTAGTGATATCCACTTGATTTGTCTCCACATACAACACACAATTCATCCAGTATTTGGAAGGCGATGGTCGAAGGGACTGTCTGCTCAATTCAGAAATGTTTATCTACTAAAAGTGAATTTAGTGACATGCGGTTGTCAACGTTTTTCGTTCATCAAAATAGAGTGTTATGATCGTACTTGTAAGACTGGTGTTGCATCTGATATGATTACAGAGTGATTTGTCCATTGCTCCCCTGAAAGCAAGAATGATAAAATATAATTGAGCAGAATTGTGATCAACTTCCACTTACCACTTGGATGGAATCGTGGCGGCATACTATGATAAGAAGTCGAAGCAGTTTGATCTATCGACCAATCAATAATCTGAGGTCGACTATCGATCGAATTTTTCCTTGGCAATTCGTGGTAGGTCACTGTGGCAGTGGTCATTGATGGAATGGAAGAGGGAAGGGAGAAGGGAGGGGAGTTGTTAGAGAGAGAGGGAGGGAGAGGTTTTGACCTTGGGATGCAAATCGCCATTAGATTCGAGCGAGAATGGGAAAGAGTTTGAGGATCGAGGAGGGGAAAGAGATAGAAAGAAAAGTGAAAGAGAGATAGAAGAGAATGGCAGATTATCCTGTCCAGTCGTGTCAGATTATCCAAATCAAGAACTTTACAGGAAAAGTGAATTAAGTCTGCATCGCTTTGAAGCGAACACCTTCGATACAAGATGAAATGTGAAATTTGAGTAGTAGAATATCTTTATCGGAGAAAACTTCAGGCATTTAACAGATATCTTCGTTAGAACGGAAAACTGTATTAAAGAAGGCTTCCCACGAATATTTAGTCACATAAACTGGCACCGTAGGATGATAGGGGATGGGTACACGAGCAGAAATCAGTTTATGCGAAGTGTCACAGAGGCCATTGAAGCCCGCTATGAATTTTGAAAGTTCAGCGAAAAATGCAGGCGACATCAGGGTATACGGTATTATCGGGGACGATATTGATTAATGGAGAGCGACGGTTGAAAAGAGAAGTTGGCAAGAGATAAAATGCACTGGTGGGGAGTCGAACCACCAACCTTGCGTTCTCAATTCAAGTGCGTTCACCACTAGACTAACAGGACAGTTGTGGAGGTGCTCATCTAGAGTCTACACAAGGCAAGGGAGTGCGCTTGTTTCAACCTTGCCGAGTTTCACTGATGTGGCATGTATAATTCGCCACTATTTGTGCTAAATAGCTATTAGAATGCGTTAGGATACCACTAAATGACCCATTAGACTCTATTTGAGCTTGAATCAATTCTAACTCGTTATTCTCTATTTCTGAACGTCTCTCCACTTTGCACCTGAATTGGCTTCATCAAATCAACTTTATCAACATAATTATTCTGATAAAAACAAAACAATAATATTACAACAAAAATTGATAAATAATATTACAACAAAAATTTACATGATCGTCGACTAGTGTAAAAGGGGAAGCAGTCGAAGAGGTCAGTGGAGTATTTCCAGACGTTCGAATCGCCGTACTTTCGCGGGCACTCGCCATAGAAACCGTATACCTGTAAATAAGAGCATTACCGTACCTGCATGCAATTAAATTGAATGCAAAAAACACAATAAAATTCATAATTTTATTGAAAGGGACTGTAGGAAAGGATGACTCACTTGAGGATTCTGCCTAGACTCGTGGACACCACGGAGAATGGTGACTCTGCTCTTGCAGCGAACCTGCAAGAAAAAAATGGCACTACTTTAGAAGACCAAATTGGATCTATTTCCCCTAGTCTAAACTACCGTAACCTAGTGAAGCAAAGTATGAATTCAATGCTGCTTACAAGACCACTACGGACGGCTCAATAGGAACAGAAGTAGAAAAATGATAGCCCCCATTACTGCCATTCTAGCCTTCTAAAGTGAAAATAAAATAATAGATGGTGCTTTAGATCTATAACTATCAAAGCTACGGAAAATATTCAAACGAACTGATCATAAAAAGAAAGTCAGAATATAAAATACCTTGAGGCTGACAAGTAGGGGCCCGGTTTCAACGGAGTAGTATCCTCTGTCGACGTAACCGCCCACGAACAAGTAGTTCATGTCTGAGCTGGATCCGCCCATCTAAATAATAAACATTACAATGAAATACATGGAAATAAATCCTTAACAACTTGCTGAAATGAACACTCCTCCGCACACTCTTTCTCGAGTGGAGCAGTTCATTTAAATAGTAAGGAATTTCCTAGTTCCTTTTCCAAGTCTACCGGAGAGGTTCCAAAAGGAGAAGAACTGCGCGACAGCGATTTATATAGCTAACCAACAATCAAAATTATAAAATTCGAATTGTAAGCGAACCTTTTCAAACAGCATCTTGGCTTGCTGCTCGGAGAGCCTTAGAGCTGCTTACACTCGTACAACTGCTCCATCCACTGGTCAACATCGCGCAGGAACGATCGGTCAATCGAGTCACCAGCCGCCACAGCTGCAAGCAGGACAATTAGAAGCAAGAAAATCGATAAATATTAACAATATCACAGGAGTAACGTCGGTGCAAAGTGTGGGCAATTCGAAATAGTGAACACGAACGAGAATTATCCTATTATTAGGCTATAATACACAAAATATCACGAAACACGCATTGTGTTTCAAGAAGCTGTACTAATTACAAACAGGATAATGCACTGGAAACAGCTGGGAACAAAAACCGAGAGCAATAAGTTGGAAAATCAATGCATTTTTGTTCAACAGCGATTTTTCACCAATATAGAGGTGCAACCGTCATCAAAACATGTCCTAAGGGTACAGTCTAGATGTAGTGACTGGAAACGCATAAAATACATGAAAATTAGAGCAACGATGTTAACACAATGAATAAACGTGAAAAATTAACAAAGATGCAAAAAGTGGAAAAATTTTGGCAAAATGCCAAGGAAAACTACCGTAATACCGCTGCAATGCTGGTTTTTCCGCGTGGGACGTTCCTCCCTCGATTCGTGGGAAGCCTTCTTTAATATAACGAGTAGACTTGGCGATAATTACAAGTGGATGAATTCATCGAATTACTCCGATTTCATAATGCATTTCATCTCGATTATGACAACAATCGAGCCATTCTTCACGAAACCATTCTTCGATTTAAGAAGTTCCTGAAAAAATAGTCATTTATCAAACAGTAATTTTATCAATTATACAGCTCTATTGTTTGTTTCATTGAATAAACTAAACGATACCTTGAAGTTGATGAACTTTTCGTATCCGTGATCCTTTCTTTCCTTACAGAAGATATTGAGTTCCTTATCCTCTTCACTTTCAGTCACTCCTCCATTATGAGAGACGAGATGAGTCTTAGTGCGAACTGCACACATCCACGTACTGTAATTTAATTATTAATCATACCGTCTGTCAAAGTTTAGGAAATGTATCGAAAAAAATGTACTCGAAATCTATTACAATTTATTTAATATAAATAAATGTAGACTAACTCGCTAATCTTGGAGACGACATCGAGATAGACAGAGAGATATTTCTCCCCATCTTTGTTACGACGAGCACCTACTACAATCGACCTGAAATAATAAATCGTTCAAACTCTATTAGGAATAATTGAACTTTCAAATATGCTTACTACATAACAACGGGTTCAAACGATATTCTGAAGCTTCAAAAGTCCACGTATTTGCAGTAAATCAACACTTGAATGTATTATTATAAAAACATCGAAACTCAATATTGCTCATCAATCAGTACCGGCAATTCTGAAAGACTTCGATTTGTGGTTCTCGTCAGATCTCATCTTAGAGACACAATGGAATCTCGCATGCAACGCTCCTCTCTCCATCTAAAGATATCATCAACGAAATGATAATGGCAAAGTGAATCACAAATTTAATATGATTTCTATCGTATCCCCATCCAAGTGTCTATAAACATTTTTTTATAAGAAAACGTACGTTTGTATGCTCCGTCTTTACATGCTTGAATGACTCCACTGACTTGGTGAGCGACTAAAAGTGGTGCTATTACATATAAAATTTATACTAATAAAAATGTAATCACCTGATTATTATTGATGAGCGTATTCAGCATATTCTCCATCTCAGCAATCTGTGAATGAGAATTATCAGAATAAACTAGGCAACATCAACCTGATTCGTATAAAGAAGTGCCGATGATTCCTCTAAAGAAATAATCAATAAAAATAAAATATACCTTGACATCTTTGACCTTTAGAGAAGACTTCGCTTCTGCCAGTTCGTTCTGATAAGAAACAATCATAAATCGATTATTTCGGCGTCAACTTTTTTAAAGATTTTTTAGTCGCAGCGCTAATATTAGCTAATACGAATAGATACGTAACAGAAGTATGTCATATATTTTGTATGGAAAGTTCGTATATGCTTTGCCACGAAGAGATTGGAGAAATATGAATAATTAGTCATTCGTAGGCTAACCTGGACGAGTGAAAACTTCGCTGTCTCCTTATGCGATAGATTGACGATATCTTCCAATTGTTCAATCTATAAAGGAAACGAGTAATTGGGAACAATTTTCCAAAAAAAATTAATATAAACCTTCTCATTTTTCGTTCTAATGTGGACCTCGTGATCAGATAAGAATCGATGAAGATCCTTCTGCAATAAAAATATCGATGTCCGTTTAGTTAATAATTAAGTTAATTAACGTGTGGGTAATTTTTTTAAATAGAAGATTATGAGGTTCTTTAAGGGCAGTTAAAACTGTGAGAATACTGATCGTTAATACTGATCACAATTACAATAAAGATCAATTCATGCATCAAACAACTGAAAATCAGCGACATGAGATAACACAACAAATCTGAATAATGGACGAGCCCTATGCACAGCGCACGTCAAACGAATGTGAAAGAAGTGCGCAGACGACATTGTCGACAATCGAATAGAAAATTAACATAAAAAGCATTGAAGTGCAACTAAAACAGACCTTCACAACCTATTTTATTTCGAGCAAATTCCTCTTGAAAAATTATGTCGATATCACTGTCGATACCGTATACTCATGTTCAGCGAAAATACCGCGCATTTAAATTTATATTTTCGAAAATACGGCAATATTACTTAACATTATTTTGGTATCTACATTGGTTGTTTCCTTGAGATCCATTTGTATTTGCTTCTTTGCCATTCATTATTTTACTTTTCCTCTCCATTCTATTCATATTCCGAACATCAGAAGATGCAACATCGGAGTGGACCTTCTGCAAATCTGCCTATGTACTGAATCTCCTCTGATCTCTCTTCTATTGTCTCTCAAGGAGTGAAGAATGTCTCTCTACTCTGCAGACGAAAATGAATGGAAATCTCCGATTCCGTCCTGATTTAGTCGCCTTTTCACTGAAGATCAATGGACATTTCTCTAGTTTAGACAGAGTGTGAACAGTGTATGTCTACTATGTCTACTCCCCGAGACAACTTGTGTCTATTCCCCCCGTGTTCTTCCTATTGTCTAAGGTCGATCGACGATTCTCAAAGGAGGGAAAGCCCTTTCTAATCACAACGAGAGAAAAGGAGGAGGGAAAGAACACAGAACGGTCCCTAATCCGTCCAAGATTATCGATTGTTCAGCCGGTTCGCAGAATATGGAAAAAAGGAGAGAAAGAGAGTGTTATAATCACGTGAGAAGAACTGTGAACACTCTAGATGAAAGAATTGAGAACGATGATAATCTGACTGGAATCTCGTCTTCAGATCGACCAGTTTCAGATTTATGTCAACCTGAATTCCGTTGTAGTTCAATGAGTGACGGTAAACGATGCATTTCATCTACCTTGTGAAATTCTAATCGTACAAGTTGCGAACAGTCCGTTGCGATTAGTCCATTGTCCTTTAGAATCCGTATCACTAATTGCACTGTCCAAGTTGACTAAAAAGCTTCCGTTCCTGCACTCTCGATCTCCCCCCTTCTCCATCATTGATAACAATGAACATAAGTGAAGAGACCACCCTTGATCTCGTCCCCTTTCTTCTTCTTCTTCTCTCATCAAATCTCTCACCTCTTTGCTTTACGCATCTCTCTTATGTCAACGTAAGTCTGAACAAACCTCCCGAACACCTTACTGGTCACCCACTGTATCTATGACCACAAGAGTTCCCTCTTCCTACCCTCAAGGGACAAACTCCGCCCCTCTTTCCCTCATGTAACAGTCGGCCTCTCCCTCCTCTCCCTGTCTCTTTGCATTGCTTTTGGTTGTTCTTGGCGCGGCTCTCCTTATGATCTCTCTCTCTCTTCTTCCCTTCCATCCTCAGCCTTCAAACTCATCTCCATTCTGTCATTCGAACCCCTCTCGTCATATTCGTCCTTGTTGCACTTCACAAGAGAGAGAGAGTTCCCCCATTGTCCAAGTGTTGTTGAGATGGGTGAGAGATCGGGTTCGAGCTGACCAAAAAATGAGTGCAACTCCGCAACCGATACCACACTCCAACTTGCAAAATCTTCACAGTCTCCACTGGTGACTTCTCTATGAATGCCATTTCTCTGATTTACTAATTATTGTTGCCATTATTCTCTGCAATTTTGCGATCACGAGATTCATTCAATCAGTACGTGTGTACGAGTCCTACAGGGCTTTTTTCAATTATCGATATATCTCTTGATCCAGTCAGGATACGGTAGCCTCCGCATCAGTCGTCATCTTGCATGCGCATCGACTGGGTGGAACGGCGCTTCGCTGCGCTGTTCGCTGATTACTCCGGTATGTACCGTAGTCAGACTGGAGGATACTGTAGGATGTACTGCAATCGATCTATTCATTGCCATTCCTGATTCAGGGATCGTCGTTTCGAAACCGCTTCCGTTCATTCTCTTCCCACTCATAGTAACGTCGTTGCTGGCGACAGGATTGTTACGGTGAGTGATAATCGACTGATTGCGGCTAAGTATCGTTTGTTTAATTGCAGACATGGTCAAGCGTTCATGAAGGATGAGCTTGAATTGTACACTCCCACGGATGCGATGGCCAGACAGGAATTGAGTCAACTAGATCAACTCTTCCATATCAATGACTCGGATCCATTCTACGCCACCAGAAGGTACGGTGCGCACGCTATCAATCGATAACTGATCATTTGCCACTTTATTCATCATCATGATCTCCATTTTTATGCGTACCCTCATGCTTGTCTACTCTTCTCTTCAATCTAGGTCGTGGGTACCTATTATCTATCTCTGCTCCCTTGCCTTTGTGAGTAGTGCTTCTCTTTCGATTGGATGGTTCTATCCACTCTCTGGATCTATTCCCCTCAATCGAACACCCTCTCGTCATTCCATCCCTCGATTCATTTCTCATCGAATCGGTGGTTGTTGAGGGGGCGCAATCGGATACTCTTCCCTTCCATCCATCGTCCCCTTTCTGACCTCCCTCCTCCTTCTACGGGTTGGAGGAGAGGCACTCCTCACAATAGACACAGTCCCTCCTTCCCCCGTATGAAGCAACTCAAGAGGGATGAGTATCCATGCACTGCGAAAACATGAGGATTCAAGGAAAAAGGGCTGGAGAAGGGATGAAAGACCAACTAGGAGTTGAGCAGATCTGAAGGGATCGATGAGTCATTGAGTCTTCAATTGGCCAAATACATAATCTTCAACATGACGTAGATAGATATTCCTGCAGATGTTGTGGCCTAATGTGCAAATCAGTGAAAATCAGTGCGATGAATACCATTCGAGTCTCAATGTGTCCTCTGAATTGCCATTGAATAGGTCAGAGCATCCGATTTCCGACTAGTTCCGCATTGTCTGTGTCATCTCTCTCAGATTACTCCTCCAATGGCATGCAATCGTGCTCTTCCAATGGGGAAATGGGAAGAAACGAGTGCGAAGGGCAAAAAAGCATGGAACAACTGATCAACTGATCATCGTTCAGTCTCACTATTTGTAGAATGAGATAGATTCAATTATCCTGACGTCAAGGCAATGGGCCTGCAGGTGGAAACAATGTTACGAAGGGGTTGTGGTCTTCGTGCTCAGAGCCAGTGACAACGAATGAGATAGGGGCGAACAAAATTTCGGAGCACTGCATGATCTGGGAGTCTTCAATCCATCTGAATATGAATCGATTGCAGATACGACATCAAACGTGCTGGATACATCATCGTGACTCATAAAGAGGATGAAGCAGATGTACTCAATATTGCAACGATGAAGGAAGCACTCGCGCTGTGGACCAATGTACAGAGTCTCACTAGTGAGTTAAAGCTATCAATTTGTTGAACACGGTAGATCTCGACTCCACAGACGACAAGAAGGATAGATTTTGAACAACCAGTGTCAATTACATTGCGAATTTTCTTCGGAGATCTGTTCTGAACAAAAACGTGAAGCATACTTCAAAACTAATGATTTCACACGGACAAGAATGAGAATGATGATTTCTTATTTCAGTCAACGATCATCTTCAACGATCCGTTTCGTATCCTTCGATCTGTGTCAAATTTCCGATGCCTCCGGAGTTCGGACGAGCACTGAACTCACTCATCTCACCTAATGTTTCATCGTGAGTTACATTCTTCAGTTACCGAATCATTCTTTCGAATCTGCCAATTGCTTTTCTTTTGTTTTCTCTTCTCAAGTAGGTCATCATATTTCCGTTCACTTCGTCTATTGTCTTTCATCTTCCTTCGATTGTCTCACAATCTGATTCTATGTAGATCAGCATACTATATACATCATGGATTCCATGCGCGATTTCCCCTCTCTCTCATTCTCACTTTAGGCGTGAGATTCTCCCAAGTTTGGGCGATTCGATTACATGGCTAAGTTAGTTGTACTCCGATGTCACATCACTTTCCCGCTCTTTAGTCGACCCAATCTGTGTACAGAACTCACGCGACTACTACGGTATCGCATTTCACGCGCGCGCGCGCCGCCGCCGCACATTTACTCGCGCGACAATCGCGCACGGTTCGTGTAGTTTATCGATTGGGTGGTTGAATTGCGGAGTACTACGCTCTTTCACTACGCTCCACTCCACTCCACTCCCGATTGAGAGCACTACTCTCTCGGAGGCAAAACGTATCACGCAAATTCTAATGCAAACAGGGGTTCCTAAGTCTGTCGGGATACAAAAGAAGGAGAAGGAAGCAAGAAGGAGCAATGGAATGAAACACTTTGAATTGAAGGGGAATGAGGGAAAGATCATGAATGATTACAGGGAGAATGAGATATGCGTATCGAATCCACTAGTCGAGATGCTCAAGTTGCTACTGGTTACGGATCAATCATTCCTCAATCGGTTAGTTCTAGGTTTTTATCTTGTACAAATTTCAATTCATTCATACGTTTTTAAAATACTGCCCATAAAATATTTTTCTTGAATCAGTGAATAATGTGCAGATCAATCGATGAGATGACTCTGGCGCAAATCAGTGATGCAGTCCAATTGGACTCTGTGGGAATGGTCCACATGTTGGGAGGAGTATCTCTCGACGAGGACAGACATATCTCTGGTAGGTCAATGAGTGATGGATAGATCGATAATCAATAATCAGGTGCCAAGGCGATCATGCTACCGTATGCTCTGAGACATTCGTCTCGAATGGAAGATTCACTCGCAGAGCAATGGGAACTGCAATTAGTTGACTTCCTGCTCAACTATGACTCACCATTGATTCGGTAGGTACTAGGCAAATCGAATTTCGATTATTTCCATCATTCAGAACATCTTGGTGGACCTACGAAACACTGGCAGCTGAAAGTGCGCGAGATCGAGAGCAGTTGATCAAGTGAGCACTCTCTTATCCCTTCCCACCATCATCCGATGTAGTCTAGTGGTTATGATTTGCGGCTCTCACCCGCAAGGCCCGGGTTCGATTCCCGGCATCGGAACAAATGTTTTGCCGTTTTCAGCATGCTCGGGCCGTGTTTCGTTGCTGTCTCCATCTACACAGTGGCGCTGTGCTGCGTGATGTCATGGAGGAGGTTCGGTTCAGTTCTCGATTCACCTACCGTAATCATTTTAGATCTCGTCCATGGCTTGCCATAGGCGGAGTAATCTCAGCAGCGATGGCAATCTGTTCGGGAGTTGGTCTTCTACTTCATCTCGACTTCGGAATGACATCTGTCGCCTATTCCATGCCTTTCATCGTTTTCTGTCAGTTTCTTTCTCTTCACAAATCCGTTCGTCGAGGAAAACTAACAAAAGAAACAGTTTCGGCGAGGGGGTAGATCGGGGTACGACTGGGGCTGAGAATGAGTGAGAACAGTGAAGGAGTTGTGTCCTCTGGAGGTGTTCTCTACTGGTTCCAATGGACGAGAGAGAGAGAGAGAGAGAGGCTATTTGATGGAGTGAGAGAGGGCAGAGACTGGTTCCCTCCCCCCTCCCTCCCTCCCTTCTGTCTGAGATGAGGATGAAAGGCGAGAGAATTCACGCGGGGAATACAAGAAGTGTCAAAGAAGTTGCCTACGGACACAAATGAGGAAGAAGTTGGCGGGAAGTGACCAGGGGATAGGGAGGAAGGGGGATTGAGAGAGGGATAGCAGAGATCAAAGATCAAATTGCAGCTGTCGGTGTGGATAATGTGTTCATTCTACTGTCGGCATGGAGATCGACACCGACACATCATGGATTGAGGTGAGAAGAGGGCTTTAAAAATGGAGAGATGGATGGATGGTGAACCCTGGAATGTAAAGAACAAAGATCAATTTCCTTCAGAGAGCGCATGCGTGAAACGTTCGCAGATGCAGCTGTATCGATCACAGTGACATCACTCACTGATCTCATCTCATTCGGAGTCGGTTGTGCTACGCCATTTCCTTCTGTGCAGGTAAGATATGGAAAAAGATCAAAGATCAAAAAAATGATCGGCCTCATGTCATTTTAAAATGGAGCCGATGGGACTGTTCGATCAGTACAGATCAACCATAATTTGTTCCTATTCAGATGTTCTGTGCGTACGCGGTAGTTGCCGTAATCTTCACCTACATCTATCAGCTGACTTTCTTCGCTGGAATAATGGTCCTCGAGTGCAGGTAGGTCATTATTGATTGACTACCGTATTCCATTGATTACCGTACTCTTGCAGACAAGAACTCGAGCACAAGAACAGCTTCACCTTCATGAAACTGCCGAAGAAAAACTCGAATCTGGCAGTGCATCCGTATGGATACGGTGAGAGATTGAAGGGTTACGGTAGGTTACGGTATCGATTGTAGATCCTAAATGGTCAGTGGAGAAACAGGATCGATCGTTCGAGAAGAATCATTGTCTATCCAAATTCTTTCGTACGACCTACTCGGATTTCCTTCTCAATCCAGTCACAAGATTATGCATCATCTCCGGATTCCTACTCTATCTGGTAATGATCGATCTTCTGTAGTGTTTTTTACTGAAAGGCACTCTAACAAAATAAATTTCCTGAAAAAATAAAGACAGATGATTAGAAACAACAATTCCTTCAGGGAATCGCTGGTTGGGGATGCACGAAAGTGAAACTCGGCTTGGAACCGAATGATCTCCTTCCGGATAATTCATATGGAAAGAGAACACTGCACATGGCTGAGAAGTGAGATTATTTTGAGGAGGAGATGCCTATCTATCCCATTGCAATTCGCTATTTCATTGAAATTATGAATGAGTTATGAAACTCAACCACACGCTCATTGATTTTTCCTGTTTTCTTCAGAACCATTTCCAAAATACTAAACAATTTTTTTTTAAATTTGGCGAACAATTCAATACAACTCTTCACAGATATTTCTCCGACTACGGGAGTAATCTTCACGTTTGGATGTATAATCTGAGTCGAGTTGAAACGAGATCCGCCTCTCATATTTGGATTGTACTCGAGAAGGAAATTGAATTGTATGAACACACTGAATTCACGGGAGGAGCAGATTCATGGTCAGTTACTACACCGTATTCTACTCAACACGGCACACAATAAACCTGCTAGGAGGCTAATTTCGTATTAAATTTGATTGACGTCTAATATTCCCCTAATGGACGGGTTCAAGAGGATAATCTTTGCTTCTCAGCTGTGCTCGATTAGTCTTGTTTCGTTCACTACTCGTTCAATTTGGTTCATCTCATCACAGAAAAAGCACACCATACAGGGGCACAAACTTTTTGACCTTCCTGAAAGGAATCTCCGTCCCGATTGTTCACTTTTCTGGTACTCGCTATTGTTTGTCTGAGAAGGACATCCGAATGGCAGAAGAGAAGAAGACGAACAAGGAGAGGGAGGGAGAGGGGCGAAGTTGAAGGGGCTAGACTAGAGCAAAAAGCAAAGGACGAAAGGGGATACTCATGAATAGAGTGAGACTACGATCTCGGCATGTCATATCTGGAAGGAGCGGGGATTGATGATCAATAAATATTCAGGTTGCGAACGTTCACAACGTACATCAAAGAGGCCGGTCTACTCGTTACTGGGGACAACTTTGTCTATCTCCTTCGAAATGTATTCCTATCACAACCACAGTATGCCAAGTACAACAGGTACGGTAGACAGGAAAATCAATCAATAATCGATCGATATTGCAGGGACGTGGTCTTCGATTACGGTGGAAGTGTCCTCGAAGCATCACGAGTTCCCGTGCAACTACGACATGTTGGAGCAGCCAATCAGAGCAGGTACTTTCGAAAAGCACAAATTCAAAATTTCAAACTTGAATATCTTTCAGAGCAATGCATCTATTCCGAAGACTAGCCGAGACCTCGTCCATTCCAACAGGAGTCTATGCGGACTTCTTCCAGGTTTGTTCAATGAATTTTGCATTCCTTGAATTGAAAATGAGCATACAAATCGAATAATAAAAAAATGTCTTTAGTTCGCTGAGCAATACAATGCCGTCCTTCCGGGTACTCTCTCTTCCATTGCATACGCGGGAGTCGCTGTCGTATTCGTTTCTCTTATGCTCATTCCTGAACCTACGGCCGCTTTATGGGTGAGCAGTTCATTTCCTGCTTGTTCGATAATGAAAATCAAATATGTTTCACATATTGAACATAAACAAAGTGGTGTATGATCGATCCGGGAATCCGATTCGTAGACCACAAATCAATAACTCTATCCTCAGGTGTCCTTCTCAATCGTCTCCATCAACATTGGTATCCTCGGATTCATGACCTTCTGGGGAGTACGACTTGATTTCATCTCAATGGTAAGTGATCTTTGATCTCTAACAATTACGTAGTTTTACCGTAATCTCTGCAGGTAACCATCGTTATGTCCATTGGATTCTGCGTCGATTTCGCTGCACATCTCGCCTACAATTTCTCAAAGGTCAGACCTTCATTCATTGTGGGGAATGGTCTTTTCCGGAGATGTGTCAAGCATTCAGTTAAAGAAGGCTTCCCACGAATCGAGGGAGGAACGTCCCACGCGGAAAAACCAGCATTGCAGCGGTATTACGGTAGTTTTCCTTGGCATTTTGCCAAAATTTTTCCACTTTTTGCATCTTTGTTAATTTTTCACGTTTATTCATTGTGTTAACATCGTTGCTCTAATTTTCATGTATTTTTATGCGTTTCCAGTCACTACATCTAGACTGTACCCTTAGGACATGTTTTGATGACGGTTGCACCTCTATATTGGTGAAAAATCGCTGTTGAACAAAAATGCATTGATTTTCCAACTTATTGCTCTCGGTTTTTGTTCCCAGCTGTTTCCAGTGCATTATCCTGTTTGTAATTAGTACAGCTTCTTGAAACACAATGCGTGTTTCGTGATATTTTGTGTATTATAGCCTAATAATAGGATAATTCTCGTTCGTGTTCACTATTTCGAATTGCCCACACTTTGCACCGACGTTACTCCTGTGATATTGTTAATATTTATCGATTTTCTTGCTTCTAATTGTCCTGCTTGCAGCTGTGGCGGCTGGTGACTCGATTGACCGATCGTTCCTGCGCGATGTTGACCAGTGGATGGAGCAGTTGTACGAGTGTAAGCAGCTCTAAGGCTCTCCGAGCAGCAAGCCAAGATGCTGTTTGAAAAGGTTCGCTTACAATTCGAATTTTATAATTTTGATTGTTGGTTAGCTATATAAATCGCTGTCGCGCAGTTCTTCTCCTTTTGGAACCTCTCCGGTAGACTTGGAAAAGGAACTAGGAAATTCCTTACTATTTAAATGAACTGCTCCACTCGAGAAAGAGTGTGCGGAGGAGTGTTCATTTCAGCAAGTTGTTAAGGATTTATTTCCATGTATTTCATTGTAATGTTTATTATTTAGATGGGCGGATCCAGCTCAGACATGAACTACTTGTTCGTGGGCGGTTACGTCGACAGAGGATACTACTCCGTTGAAACCGGGCCCCTACTTGTCAGCCTCAAGGTATTTTATATTCTGACTTTCTTTTTATGATCAGTTCGTTTGAATATTTTCCGTAGCTTTGATAGTTATAGATCTAAAGCACCATCTATTATTTTATTTTCACTTTAGAAGGCTAGAATGGCAGTAATGGGGGCTATCATTTTTCTACTTCTGTTCCTATTGAGCCGTCCGTAGTGGTCTTGTAAGCAGCATTGAATTCATACTTTGCTTCACTAGGTTACGGTAGTTTAGACTAGGGAAATAGATCCAATTTGGTCTTCTAAAGTAGTGCCATTTTTTTCTTGCAGGTTCGCTGCAAGAGCAGAGTCACCATTCTCCGTGGTGTCCACGAGTCTAGGCAGAATCCTCAAGTGAGTCATCCTTTCCTACAGTCCCTTTCAATAAAATTATGAATTTTATTGTGTTTTTTGCATTCAATTTAATTGCATGCAGGTACGGTAATGCTCTTATTTACAGGTATACGGTTTCTATGGCGAGTGCCCGCGAAAGTACGGCGATTCGAACGTCTGGAAATACTCCACTGACCTCTTCGACTGCTTCCCCTTTTACACTAGTCGACGATCATGTAAATTTTTGTTGTAATATTATTTATCAATTTTTGTTGTAATATTATTGTTTTGTTTTTATCAGAATAATTATGTTGATAAAGTTGATTTGATGAAGCCAATTCAGGTGCAAAGTGGAGAGACGTTCAGAAATAGAGAATAACGAGTTAGAATTGATTCAAGCTCAAATAGAGTCTAATGGGTCATTTAGTGGTATCCTAACGCATTCTAATAGCTATTTAGCACAAATAGTGGCGAATTATACATGCCACATCAGTGAAACTCGGCAAGGTTGAAACAAGCGCACTCCCTTGCCTTGTGTAGACTCTAGATGAGCACCTCCACAACTGTCCTGTTAGTCTAGTGGTGAACGCACTTGAATTGAGAACGCAAGGTTGGTGGTTCGACTCCCCACCAGTGCATTTTATCTCTTGCCAACTTCTCTTTTCAACCGTCGCTCTCCATTAATCAATATCGTCCCCGATAATACCGTATACCCTGATGTCGCCTGCATTTTTCGCTGAACTTTCAAAATTCATAGCGGGCTTCAATGGCCTCTGTGACACTTCGCATAAACTGATTTCTGCTCGTGTACCCATCCCCTATCATCCTACGGTGCCAGTTTATGTGACTAAATATTCGTGGGAAGCCTTCTTTAAGCTGCCACAAGCTGACCCTTCCCTCTCCCTCTCCTCATCTCCCCCTTTGACTCTCTCCCCATATTTGCCCCCTCCAACACAATCGGTGTCTCTTCTGTGTTTCTTTCTTCTTCTTCTCTCAATCCATCGGAATCTAATCCATCCTTCTCTCCCTCTCCATCCGAAGGAATCTCCCTCTCTCCCTCTTCTCACTCTAGTGATTAGCTCACTCAATCGTCTCATCATCTCCTCTTCTCTTCCAAATATGCTCACCATTGAGGGAAAAGGAATGGACCGAGTAACCCAGAGGGGGAAAGGGCAGGGAAAGAAGAAGGGACAATAGAGAGAGATCAAAGAGTTGCTCCTGTCTGTTCCGGTTTCAAAGTCGACACGAATCTCAAAAACAAAGGAACGCAATAGGATTACTATGGTTTCGGCATCGGGGAGAGACGAGGGATGGCAGGAAAATAAATATTGATGTTGCAGGGCGAAGGAATCAGTGGATCGACGAGAATGAGGAATGCCCTTTACGCTGTGGGAACGCCGATTCTACAGGTATTATTGGAGTATTGTTGAAATCACAATGAGATCTTTATCGACTGAAGATCAAATCTCGTAATAAGTATTCATCGTAAAACTCAACTGAACTTTCAGTCTGCGTCTTCGACGATTCTCGGCGTTTCCTTCCTTTCGTCAGCTGAAAGCTATGTCTTCAGAAGTTTTCTCAAGGTGAGATCGCGTTTTCCAACCAATTTTTGGAATTGATAAATCGAAAACTGACTAAAAAAATAATTGTGACATTCTTCAGACAATCGTGCTCGTTATAACTCTCGGAGCTCTTCATGGCCTCGTCATTCTTCCCGTCTTATTGACTATCTTCCATTGTGAAGGAGATGGAGGAGATGAGGAGAGGGAAAAGGTACGGATGAAGATTTACGCAAACTTTGATTCGGTAGAAACTATAATGGTATCGAAATAAACAATTAATGTTCAGCATCCGCCATCGGAGAAATCAACGGAGCGAATTTACGCTTCCACTTCCTCCCTTCCAATGAAGTACGGAGGAGGGGAAAGCAGGTGAAATTTCGTGACTAGGAAATATCAATGCTGTGCTAAATGCTCAATCCCAACACAAAACATCACACTAAAGAAGATGGCATCATAGACCAGTCTGGATGATAGAAGATGCTTTGTTGTGTAGATCTTCTCAAGTGTTGTTAGGCCCCGTGAGTACACGTGAGTGAAAACAGCAACCATTAGTAGTCACGTCCCTGGATACATCAAATTCTCGGAATCTTTTGCGTGCGTGAGGTCTTTAGTGTCCATATTTGTCCATTCGAAAGAATGGAAGACTTGAAGCCCCTGCTTGAAATCTCTGCAGGACCGTAGAGATATCCAAGGCACTAAAGAGCTCTTACTGAATGGTCATTTTACGTAGTGGTGTTTGAAACCTTCCCGGAAGAGCAAAACAGGGGAAGCCAACCTAAATTGTTCAAGAATTTCTCGATTGCAGTATATCAACAACATCGATCGGTCCACCTCCTCCACTTCTAGAATATCCATTATGGACAATGATGAAGGGAGAAGAAGATTATCTACGGGAAGAACGATTCCTTCCCATGAGAGTCAAATTGAAGAATGCCCCGAGTAGAGAAGATATACGCTCAGAGAAGATCTATGCTACTCCTTAGAGATTACGGTAGTCTTTCGATCGATAAGTGTGCCGTGTCTTGCGTGTACTTTCCCCATTGCGGATCCTCGATCGACCCCCGTGTGCGGTGCGTGTGTCAAATTGCGTGTATGTCCATTGATTGTGCACTATCAGATCCATATTTCATGCTTTATAATAATCCCTCCGGTGCGAGTATCCCATATTTATTGCTGTTTTCTTAGTTTGATTCTAGCATTTTTCCATCTCATGTAAACGAGGTTTTTTCGCGGGTTCTTCTCTCTTCTTCATTGTCTTTCTGCCGTTGCATAAATTATTTCTGAAATTATATTTGACTACGGTTTATTGTTGATCAATCACAATTGAAGATGATGCATCACTACAGATGTGCTTCATGAGTGCAATAAAAGATGCTTCTAACTCTATTCTGATGTCATTCTTCCATAATCTCGACGATGACGCTGCAGTGTGCGTCGATGAGTGATCGTCGTTGTAGTCATTCAATGAATTCTAAAGCTTCTCCAATCTTTCAAAGGAAACAAAAGAGAGATAGTACTCAAGAGGGAAGGGTGGACCATCCTCAGTCTTCAACTCCATTCAAACCTGAGTATCCATGGTCACTCCTCCTCATTCCACTCCCTCCCTCTTTCACTCGCATACCTTTTTACCGCTCTTTTCGCTTTTCAATCCTCATTTCCACTGTATTCGAATAATCCTTTGATTAACGTAAAACAGTTGTATTTATCATAATCATCGTAGCAGTAATAAATAATCACTCGTGATGGCGAACGTCTTCAATACTTTCTCGTTCAATAAATGGGCTGATACTAAGAAAGAAGAGGAAATTGACAAAGAGAGCCGAAAGAGGAGACATCAACAGGTTTTGTTTTCACTTTTATCTTGAAATTAGGAAAAAGTGTTCAGATCAAACGTTTGAAAGAGAAACTTCGAAAGGAACGAGAACTCAGAGAATCAGGAGCTGGCGGTGGGTATTTTTCTCAAACAATAAACACTTACTTGACAATGATAGGATATGTTTCACAAGCTGTTTTAAGCATTGTCCAATCTCAAATCATTGATAATTGAAAAGTGTACATCTTGTAAAAAATATTATTTGATAGTCTGGTTATTCATGCCTTCTTAGATATATTTATCGTAAATTATCTAATTTTGTTCGGCTGATCAAACGAAAAGAGTTGGAATTATACAGGCGGCGATGGGGACGTCGATCTCGATGCTCTCATTGAGGCACTACAGAGTGGAGAAGCAATCAATGCTGGTTTGACCTACATAAATCATTTATCGATAACCCTCGGAGTAGACAGTCGCCTACTACCCTCACATTCGTCGTTACCAGGGTTCTCTAGTTTGTCGGTGCACACATTTCTGCACATTTCTGAAACATCAGCAACTAAAGGAAGGCGCTTGAAAGATGTCGTGATGTGACTTAGCCTTGAAAGTATCAGACACATTCCAGATGCAAATCCGTTCGATAACTGGCACAATGGTCGGTATGTTCCTGGTACAATGCGAGTGGCCAATCAATATGGACCCGCAGGAAGAGCTCCGTCGGCACGACCAACTAGTAATATGGCTGATCCGTACGTTTCGTCACAATTGACTTGACTCTCGTAGCTTAAAAATCTGATAGTGTTTATTTAAAGCGAATACAGTGATGGAAAGAGCGCGATAGACCTACCCGACGATTATATTCTAGAGGAGATTCGACGATATCGAGTTGACCATCCAGCACCGCCGTCACGAGGTTGGAATAAACTCATTAACAATTGTATTATGATGCCGCAAAGAATTTCACAGTGAGCATGTTGCAGAACCCTCAGTGGCCGCTTCAACGGCTCTTCCCGATTCGAGAGCTGCATCGAGATTGAGTTCGGCTGGGAGACCGAGTAGTGAAGATGATCGTAAGTATTTACCATTTTTAAATTTAACTTTTTGTAATACAAGGAAACCGTAAATCATTCGAAAAGCTATTGCGTTCCATTTCCATAATGAATGAAAGTCACCGTAAAGTCACCGATCACCGTAAATTGCACTAACGAACGCATTTAATTTCCGTTCATCATCGATAAGCTCCATATCGAAGGAAGTAACGCCGTCTCTACTCTCATTTCTCCTATCACAGGTCTCCGTTGGCAGTACAATAGACGAATCGCAGTCATTCGTGATCCAGCCCATCATTCTCTTCCTCCCTCTCGATCTCCCTCTGCCTCTCGTGTTCCCTCTGCAAGGAAGACTTCCGCCCGTCCAACGAGAGCTTCTTCAGCCGAGAGATTCAATTACAATCGATATGTCACCAATGGACAGAGATATTGATATGATATCCTATGATTCGCAACTTGTCATTTTTTCTAATTAGCTAGCGACTACGGAAGCGCTTGTTATCTTTGTCTATGAATGTATTGAATGCACAACCCGATAAAATCTCGCATCTTCTCTCTTTTCTCAAGAATGTTGGGTGTAATTCATTCTCTATCAATGATAAATGTTGTTTTATCATCTTTCTTTTTCCTACCCAGAGGCAGAAATGAACCCATTCCCCTTTCCTTTGTTTATGTTGGATGGTCACACTCAACATCACTTGACTTCACTTCTTTCCGATTAGTAATAATTTTCCGCTTCTAAATTTCCATTTGAAAAGCACATTTCAAATCTCACTTACAATTAGCGTCGTTTCAGTCTCTCTCTCACTCGCCTGATTTCGTTGTTTGACCTCTCACGGGTCAGTTGTGTCCAGTCGTATCAATAGCACGAGAGTAGTTTACATCATTCAGAGGGACAGAGATGTCATCCCCTCCTCTTCTCCTCCTTCTCCTTCTTCTTATCTATTCACCGTTCCTCTCTTCTACTCCATCCAATCTAAAGACTCGACTCAATAAAGAGGGATTCTACTTTCTATCGAAGAATGCTCGCAAAGTCGTAAGTATTAGAATATTTGAATATGCCCAATATGTTATGATTCTCTGTTATAAGATCTTCTGACACTCAAAAATTGCAGATCGATAAAGAGATTCCTGAAATCGAGATTCCCGATATCAAAATTCCCTTCGACGGAGGATGGGTAGGAGTTGCTGATATTAACATCAAGAAATTCTTGACTCCCGAGTGAGTTACTAATTTACATTTTTTGTAACTCTTGAGAACGATAAAGTTTAGTTTCGACCTCACCCTTTCTCCCGCTGGTCTCCATTGGGATTCCACTGGAGGAGGACTCAAGATCGGGGCAGACATTGCGGTGATCTTATTGGTCTTTGATCTTTAGATTTTATGATCGTTATTATTCCAGGTGAAATACGGCATTTTCTACCAGACAGGATGGTTCGTGGCGACTGCGGGAGATCTTCGACTGTCGCTCTCAGGTTTTGAATCTGTTCTTTTTTATGATTGATCAGTGAGGGGAATAACCCTTGAAAAAATACTGGATGGGTCAACTTGACTCATCTCAGGGATTGCTCAGAAGTGAGATGATTCACTCATCAAAGAGGAGATTGAATTGCGTGATGAGTCAAGGGAGAGAAAGAGGACGGCGCAAACGGAAACGAAATTTTTATATTGATTCAAAATTTAAAATAGTTATGAAATGTGATGCAAATAGATCGATACAAAAAAATCTGCGAATGCAAACATAGTAATCGGTAATATTTGAAGCGAGTGTATCAACTCTGGACGGCCGACCGCAATTCGCAATCTCCAATTGTGCCATGAACATTCGACACTTCGATCTCCAGTATGCCTAACCGTCCCAATTGAATTTGATCTTTGATCTCTCAGAATCGGAGGAGGTGTCGTAATGTGGTTGATGAATCTGTTCCGTGATATTCTCTCTTATGAAGTGCAAATTCTAATCAATGATCAGGTAAGAGATCAAAGATCAACTCATGTTATCAGACCCGAATAATCTGCTCGTTCAGGCATGTTCTTATGCTCGTGATCTTCTTCTTAACGAAGGCAATACATTCCTTCATTCTCTTCCAATCGACGTTGATATCGGAAAGGGATTCTTCCTCCACTATCACATCGATGACGACCCGCAATTCACAGTGTTAGATTTTAATTGTTTTGCGCAAAACAAAAATCGAGCACGAAATTGTCGTGGATACTATGAATCCGCAGTGAAACATATCGAAGAAAACTGTCTACTCTGAGTAAAATTGGGAGAGGCGTTGTTGAAGCACTGCAACATATTCCATTATTGCAGTGACCACGCGGATCTCTCCACGACGGTCACAGTGACGTACAGTAATCAAACGTCGTGCACGCATCCGATTACACCATTGGATGCAGGTCAGCTAGGAATTATACCGTCGGTCGGAAATGAGCTCATCTGGAACACATTAATAATAAAGAACGGTCTCGCAAGATGTGCTAAACCAGTGAAATGAGTTATGAAAACCCGCCAACACATCGTTTTCAGAAGACGACCCTTCTTCGATGGGTTCCATCTGGGTGTCTGACCAAATTCCCAATTGCCTCCTCGAGACTGCATTCAACAACGTGAATCTATCACTGACTGCCACTCATCTTAATCTGCCAGCCATTGAAGGCTATCTCAAGACATCGTTAGTCGTTTTCTATTGTTTAGGGGCCCACGAAATTACCTTACCTTAGCCAAACATTCAAATATTCAGTGACTGTATGAATAGAATGTTGTTTTCAGTTGCTGGCTGAAATGCATCGGTTTCTTCTTCCCTAAACTGAAGAAAGATTATCCAAATGAACACGTCTCCCTCACATTCGCTTCTGCCTCCGCTCCTGTTGTCTCTTTCCTCAATGGTCAGTGGAATATCCGTACTATTCACCTGTCTAATCTGAGTTCGCTCAAGATAATTAGAGGCTTTCAGTGGGATAGGGATAGAAAATTTATTACTTCTACGAGTACGAAGTGGATTAGTAGTGTAACGGATTGAATAATTTTGAAAGGAAATATTTCTTCAGGTTCAACCTCCGTGAATGCTTCAATCAATCTCGACTTCCACATTTATCCAATGGAATCGAACCCCGATGTTCTACTTCGATTAAGTGAGTGAATACCCTCATTCCTTCTCAAGAGTTCTTCAACGGTGCACTGATGCGTGAATAGATGTGATAGGGGCTATCGCTATCATTCATCAATCTCAATCTCAGATCTTCTCTCCATTGGCGAAGTCGAACCGTATCTCGAAGATCGAAAACTGAAGGGAAAGATTGACTCGATATCGATTAATGCGACTGAAGTATTCTCCAGTATTGGAGATGTATCACAGACGTGAGTGGAAAGGGCATGCAAAATTGTTGTCAGAGTAATTCGTGAATAATGATGAGTTGGGTAATAGTCACATCCAAATATTGATATGCCACAAACTTTATGGGTGGAAAATAGATATGAGACGAATCGCGAGAGAATCGACCAATGGCTGGCCGTAGAATTTTGCATCTCCGATCCGGCTGAAAATTTAAACAAAGGTACTTCGAATGATGCTCTACAAAACTGCACTTTCAGAATTTGCATATCTGCCCTCATTTTCGAGCAGCACTTGGTCAAAGGTGGTCGACTAGCAGATTTTATGAAAAATGTGCTCCACTTAAATAGTCATAAATCAGTTCAAAATTGAGATAGAGATGCACGCTTTTCTGCAATCGGTAGAGGAAAGTCTGACAAAGAAACCTGAATCAAAAAACTCATTCCTTGTTAATGCTCCACCGAGGGGCGGTCACTTTTGTGACAAAATTGCCTAAAGTTGCTCATCGGAAAAAGTGATTTTTCTTTCCACGCGCGATGTGAGGGCCCTATATGGGTCTTTCAAATCGCCAAGTATCAGACCTGTATGTACATGCAACAAAAAAAAGCGCTGGGTTGAGTGCGCCGGCCTCCAGATGAGTAACTCATTGCATGTCTGTGTACTCTTCCTATTAGTGCCATAGGATCCAAATTTCATTAAAAATGCTCGAAAAACATTACTAAGACAAATAAAATCGTCATTGAGACCATATCTGTCGTGAAAAGTGTCGCCCAAGCCAGCATCGGCCCGAAATTTAAAGCCGCAGCTTTTTCAAATTTCAGACTCGACAGATGATCGGAATAGAAAAATTCTGTCTCAGGAGACCCCCTGAGATGCCTGACAACTGTACAAGAAAAATGCGCATCAATAAATATGGTTTGCGGAAACCGTGAATTTTCAAGATACCGTTCAAGATGCTAAAATTGGACTACCGGAATTTCACCTACCCTGAAATGTAGCAATAAATGTCCTGAACATTTTCTCAATTGACATCATGACCCTATCTCATCTCTGAGGCGCGCTACAGGGCCTAGAAGTAGGCGAGTATGCGTGAAGAGCGCGCGCACAAGGGCGTGCAGAGAGAGCAGAGTGTGAGAGAATGCACGAGGTGAGAGAGTGCAGACACGCAGAGCGCGCGCTCGCGGGCTATTCTACCTCGTTTTCTAGGCCCTGTAGCGCGCCTTAGAGATGAGATAGGGTCATGATGTCAATTGAGAAAATGTTCAGGACATTTATTGCTACATTTCAGGGTAGGTGAAATTCCGGTAGTCCAATTTTAGCATCTTGAACGGTATCATGAAAATTCACGGTTTCCGCAAACCATATTTATTGATGCGCATTTTTCTTGTACAGTTGTCAGGCATCTCAGGGGGTCTCCTGAGACAGAATTTTTCTATTCCGATCATCTGTCGAGTCTGAAATTTGAAAAAGCTGCGGCTTTAAATTTCGGGCCGATGCTGGCTTGGGCGACACTTTTCACGACAGATATGGTCTCAATGACGATTTTATTTGTCTTAGTAATGTTTTTCGAGCATTTTTAATGAAATTTGGATCCTATGGCACTAATAGGAAGAGTACACAGACATGCAATGAGTTACTCATCTGGAGGCCGGCGCACTCAACCCAGCGCTTTTTTTTGTTGCATGTACATACAGGTCTGATACTTGGCGATTTGAAAGACCCATATAGGGCCCTCACATCGCGCGTGGAAAGAAAAATCACTTTTTCCGATGAGCAACTTTAGGCAATTTTGTCACAAAAGTGACCGCCCCTCGGTGGAGCATTAACAAGGAATGAGTTTTTTGATTCAGGGTTCTTTGTCAGACTTTCCTCTACCGATTGCAGGAAAGCGTGCATCTCTATCTCAATTTTGAACTGATTTATGACTATTTAAGTGGAGCACATTTTTCATAAAATCTGCTAGTCGACCACCTTTGACCAAGTGCTGCTCGAAAATGAGGTCAGATATGCAAATTCTGAAAATGCAGTTTTGTAGAGCATCATTCGAAGTACCTTTGTTTAAATTTTCAGCCGGATCGGAGATGCAAAATTCTACGGCCGTTAGGCTCTCAAAATGGTCGATTCTCTCGCGATTCGTCTCATATATTGATATTCTTTTGCAGATTCTTGACTGGTTTCGATGCGATCTTCAAGACAGTCTCAACTTCTCTTCTCTCAGTCCTTCTCTCGAAAGGAATTCCTCTTCCAATCTTCGATAATCTCTCCATCTCAGGTACTTTTCCATCTCAATTTCATTAGATCTCAAAGAGTTAGAATGAGAAATTCCCACGATCACATCAAACATCTCATCATTGTCTTTTCCTATCCGATTGCATGTACCTCCATTTTCACGATTACACATCTGATCTGATCTGATCTTCAAAAAATCTAATTATCTAACTAGGCCTTATTAATTTATTTCAGACACGTCAGTAATCACGGAACGCCCTGGTCAAGTGTTGCTATCACTCAACTTCACTGATATCCATTGATTGTGCTTCAAACTGTGATAAGAAGACGGATAAAGATTGATGATACGATTAGCCTTCCCCTTCTTACTGCCAGAGAGGAAGATCGTAAAGCATATGTGATGGGAAGGGGGGGGGAATGATATCTCTGAATCTCTCACATTCCCTTGTTCTCTCGTCTTCTCTAACATAGGCGACGATTCGACAGATGGTAATCAATTCTATAGAAAGGAGCAAAGATCTGGGGCTGATTCGGGGTCAGATAACAGCTACTAAACTCAATCGCAATCAATGAAAACGTGATAGAAATAGCGCCTACTCTCTTGAACTTCCAAGGTTATTGAAGTATGTCTACTGGTTGATAGGGAGAGGGGAAAGGGTGTGGAAGTGAAAGGGAACCTTCTCTTTCTATCCCCCAACTGACTGGAGGGGCAGTTCAATCGGGCATTCTCTCTAGAGAGAAAGAGAGAGAGAGAGAGGAGAGGCGGAGAATGGGGGAGTGGGGAGGGAGAGAGGGGAAGGAAGAGAGAGGGTGGGGGACTAGTATAGGGAGAGGGAAGGGACGATGCATGGTCGGATGTCCAAGTTACGACGATCTCTCAGTCGGAGTATGCTACAGCTTCACGCTATTCATGTGAGAGCCGCCTTTTATTCTCTGGCTTCAGTTCCGGCTTTATTCCCGGCTTTGACAGCTGACGGCTAGCGCTGTTCTGATCAGCCGTTTCATGATTCATTGGCGACTATTTGTGCTGACTGAACTGTTTATTTTTGTATTTAAGTGAATAATAAATTAAATAATTGAGGCGTTATCTCGATCTCACAATCACTTGTCAGCAGATGCATACGAAAGCAGACAGGCAGCTCCCAATGAGGATCTCATACATAAATTTGCAGTGAGTGATCATTCTTCCCTCTCGTCATCCTTGTTGTGTGACAACTCGAATTGGGACGGGGATGCAAATGTATTGGCGCATTCCCTTTCAATCCCTCTCCCTCAGGGGGCAATCCCATCCCCTCCTCAACTCATGAACTCTTCCCTCCAAGATGGCGTGTCGTTGTTTGAGTTCTCTTCTCATGATCCGCCGAATTTCCCAAATAGAGCGAGATTGCAATAACGAGTGATCTCAACCGTTAGAATCTCCCCCCCCTATCCTCCCACTCCCCTTCCTTCCCTTCAAGGTTGAGAGTAGATAGATGAAAGTGTCAGCTGTAGAGTATCTATCACTTTTTGGCGGGCTTTCGCAGATATCGCCTTTCTCCTTCTTTTCGTCCTTAAGTTATCTTCTTTCTCTGTCAAGACACGTAGCTGTAATCATAATATGAGGGGAAAAAGAGGAATGAACTGGTGCTTTATCGGCTTTATCAGTGGTGAGGGAAAGTGGGAAGAAAGCAAGAATGACTCAGAAGGTAAAGAATAGAATGAGAAAAAAAGATCTTTTCAGAGTCCGTCCACCTTCAATCAATTCAAAGAAATCGTTCAAGGAAATAGCGAGAATCTACGAGAAATTATAAATATTCTGGATGAAAAGTAAGAACATCGATTCATGATTTGCTGATTCAGAAAATTTGGAAAAAGATCAGTCTATCTAAGGCAAGGAAAGAAAAACCAAAGATCAGTCTAACAATCAGGCACGGAAATTTGAACAAAGATCAGTCTTTCCTTGCCTCGATTAGTAGCCAATATGAACATTTTGATTTTTCAATCCTACTATGGTTCCTTTTACTTGTCAATCATGGAAAATACTTGAAAGAACATTCTGAAAAGAACTTTCCAGATCGACTCTGGATGCAAATTACAGCAAGTCCCTTCACAAACTGGCCGCCCGACTGCACAAGATAACGCAAAAAGCTACTTGGTAAGCACAAAAAGCTACTTGGTAAGCAATGATTCAGAGTGGATTATGGAGATTGAAAGAAGGAAAACAGGATGGAGAGGTCAGGGGGATGAATGGGTGGATTATGTTTCATAGGCAAGAAATTCATGAAATGAAAATTATGTAGCTATGGCACTTTCGAATCGAGTGAAAGCAGTTTGTCGAAATAGATTGTAGATATTTCAGTGAAATCGACAATGGATGGACGAGTGCTGCAGAACAATTCGATATGCAGGCAACTATTCACAGGTAAACGAACAACTTTTTTTTTAAAAGTTGATCTTCGACTTTGCGCTAAAATTTTCTCTTGCATTCTGTGAACGTTTGCGGTACAGTTTGCGAACGGCTTATGGATTAGAGGAGAAAGTAGTTCGCACGTTATTATAGAAACTCGTTGTTGAAGAAGAGTGAGGGATGGATTATTAGCACGGATTTGGAGGGGAAGTAAGAGACAATCCTGTACTTTTTCCGATCGTACTCAATTTGGTATTTTCGGAGAGATTCTGAGACGTGAATGATACAAAAAAAGTTGCAGTAATCTCTCGTCAGCCCTCTCAGACGACGTTGTTCAACCACTTCGAGCCATTCAGATGAATGAAGAGAAAACTGTTAGGGCGGTCAGTATTTTTGCTTCCATTTTACGATTCGAAGAAGAAATAGAAAATCATTCATGATGTCAATTCGTCCTTTTCGAGTTCGCCTTCAAACCGTTCATTTCACTGTTCTTTTTGCTATTCAATTCGCATCACTTATTTCCGCTATTGCAGAGTTCGCTTTTTGTCGAGAAGCAATTGAAGAAAATGAATGAGAAGAAAGCGGATGTTGCCAGGGCGAAGAGGTAAGGAATCACTACTCGCTTTGTTTTACAATTTTTTAGACTGGCTTACACCGCTGCGAAGGATCTTGAAAAGATGGAACAGACCGCAGACACGGACAAAACGAACCAAAACAAAGTGAGTTCACGCTTGAAAACATCGTCCAATCATTTCACGTTCACGCATTATTTAGTATTCAACTAGGAAAACACACACAAAAACGCTCAAAAGAATCACACGAAATTTATTTTTCCTGATTATGAGAAGGATGATATCGAAATGTGCACTTCTTGTTGAAAGTTCTTCAGTACACTCCACGTCGAAAGAAGCTGCAGGAAGCATCCAGAAAGGCTGAGGATGCATATGTTTTCGAGTCCATCGATTTGGAGAAAATGAGAGAGTAAGTCTATCCTTTTCGTTCCAAAACATGGCTTACCATTTCAAGTTCGAACAGCCTAGTATGTTCTTGAGCTTTGTCTGATAGTAATGAAACATTTTTTTTGAGAATGAACGAGAAAGTCCTTCAACGGGCAGTGGCCGGACTAGAGGGAATCGAGATGGAACGATTGGCTCATTCACAGACTGCATTGGGAAGATTACAGAGGAAGATCGAACAGTTGGGACCTACTCTTACACAGGTCAGGGGTTTTATCGTATTTTGTGAGTTTTATTCGATTTTTTTTTAAAGTTATCTTAGTGATTTGAAATACTTCAGATGTTCACTCGTCAAACGCAAAATCTAGACATAGCCATCAGTTCCTCTCCCTCTTCCTTCCTCCAATCTCTTTCGCCCTCTCAGACACCCTCCAACAATGTGATGCTCATCGACACTTTCGTGAGTGATTTTCACTTTCTCTCTCACAATTTATCATTCTGCAAGATGGAAACACGGACGATAACAGATTGATTTATCACAAAACAACATCACACTCGTAGAATCATTCGGTAAATACCCGTAGATCGACCCGTAGATACAATCACAATCTTATCCTTCCCCTAACTTCTTGTACCCTCGCTTCGATCTTTCCTGCGAATCGATCAAGACTCTCATCGACTACCGTATCCCTCGTGAGCTCAGGACATTCCGCTCGAGACTCAACGGGACACGATGACTTGTAGTGCAATTTTACTGCGGCCCGTTCAGGAAGATGAAGGGTGTGCGTTACATTCTTGTGTAAACGATGAAGAGCAAAGTGATTGAATACGGTAGCCACCGTGCGGGTACTGTAGTCACACGAATTATCGATTCATAAGATTTGATGGCCTACCTCGAGAAACTCTTGCCGTAATCGCCTCTCTTTGATGTCGTTTCGGATCGAATTCTGTTAGAATAGAAAGGAAGAATATCCGATTTGGCTCCAGTTTCGTTCCTTGGGAACTTGAAGACATTTCTCATAGAGATCGATGAGATTACGCGGCCTTTCGCGCTGGATTCTGCCTGGAATCAGAATTTTTTTTGGATGGATTTCAATTATCGATTACCGCATTGAGTAGGCCAATCCAGTCATCGTACTCCAGAGGAACGACGACCTCATCAATATCGACGATGAGGACGTAGTCGTGAGAATTCAGATGACTGAAGAGATCAAAGATCAAAGATCATTCAGTCAGAGATAGCTCACCGATACAGGCAATCATTGTAAGGGATCAATTCATGTCTTCTCTTCTGCTGTCGATTTCTTTTCATGTAGACTGATCGAGAGATGGGAATGTGAGGTGAATTCTCACCCGGTAAATCGATCCACATCTAAAATTAGACACAGTTGAGAATAAGGATACCGTAACCCACCAATTCAATTCGTCCTTGTCCCTCGTACCATCGAAGTACACGCTCCGTAGCAGGGGATACGGTATAGACGTAGATGGTTACGGTATCGGCTCCGAAGAGAAATTGCCACTCCAGCCATTCGATTAGGGGAGCGGAAAGATCTTCCTGAAAAGGGTTTATTTTATTTGTTCAACTATGATACGTTTACCTGAAAGTCAAGTCCCTTCACGCAGACTGCAACCTTCGATTTCTCTTTGCGAGGAGGAGGAGGAACAGAGACATAAATGGCTGTCTGAAATAGAGTTTTGAACCAAAGGCGAAAACTAACTGTAACTAGGAATGACCTCATGTGATGCACACATTTCTGTTGTTATCTGGACAGATAGTTTCTCTCCCTCCATCCATCGTGGAATCGGACACGAAATGAGCAGAGGAACGAAGAAATCGCCTCGAGGATCCCATCCTCGTTGCCAGATCTGTGAAAGATTGTTCAATTCGCGAAACTACGACGATTGGAATACCTCTCGAACCGTAGCTTCCACTACCGTACTCTTTTCCTCACTGTGTAGATTACAGTAAACAGTTGAGTTCGGCATGCGGAAACGCATTGCCAATACCTGGATTGAAGCGTTGATACGCAATGCGAGCATGAATGTTTTACCTGAACAACTTGATTCTTCGGGTAGAGCGAGTTGGCGCGAGTATCGAGATACGCAGAGAAGAGATGGAAGTCACCATTGATCGTCCAGGAATGATTCGATGAGGGGAAGGCGACCTTCTTCGGTCTATCGATTGAACATCTCCAATAGTGTTCTCTCACTGCAGATTCCTCTTCGAAGACTGGACGGATGAATGCACGACCTTTAGAAATATTTATCTTTTTGATTTCTGAAACTGCTTGAAGCGGAAAAAATGCAGTCATCAACCGAAATCATTAGATTTCTGCTCGAAACTCCGAGAATAAGCAATGACCAATAATACTTTAATTAGAGGGTTACCATTCTGGGAGTCGTGAAGATAATCCATTGCCTCAAGGGCCTCATTGAGATCTCTAAGGACATCCAGTCCATCGATCGGATGAGCGACTGAAAGATCAGAGATCAAATTTTGGTGAACGCAGAAACAGGGGAAGCTAACCTCGTTCATCCAATTGATAGTCAATGATAAGTATTCCTCCAATCAATAAAATAGAAGTGAGCAGAAGAAATCTTCTCGAGTTACAGTGAGATCTTCCCCTCATTGGAGATTCCCTCTTCTATTCAATGTCCCTTTCTCTCTCCTTCTCCTGTGGAATGAGTTCAATCGGAGGACAGCGATCCCAGTGGGGAGAGGGAGGGGAGGGTCAAGGGGCCGACCTCACAAAAAAGAGACGACCAAGAGAGTAATCGCGGCCTTGGATTGACGGTTCAATCGAGAGAGAGAGAAAAGATGGTGGCGGCAAGGGAAATCGAGTGGAAAATGGACGATTAGAGAAATAACGCATTGTTTAAGATCCTGAATTCGAATAATCGAATCTCCGTTTCAGGCCGAGAATTTCGCTGAAGTGATCAAAGGCGAAAGAAGAAGAGAGTCGTTAGGGAGATTACAGGTAAAATCAGATTAAATGTTTTGTAAATTATTTCGGTAAACGAAAAAAATGTGTCAGGGCCTTCTTGATGCTGAACTTCAACGAATGTATGCACTGGCGAGGGCAGAAGATGTGAGAAGTCAACAAATTGTGAGTGAAACGAAGGAGAAAATGATATGCTTGAAAATTCAGAAAATAAATGAAAAGGAGATGTTCAGAGCCTGGTAGAATACGTGGAATATCTATACTTCAAAGTGGGTGAATCTCTCTCCTCTCTGGAAGGAAGATCATCCACTGGATCCCATCGATTGACTCGATTTTGCCATCGAGTCAAAGACAAACAAGTGAGTACAAGAAGGAAAGGAGTAAGCTGTTCGTTAGCAAATAAGAAGTGACCCCTCCGGAACACGGATTGGGTAGGGCAGAGTCATTTCCTTTCCAAGGCCGAGAGAGCTGCTGACTTCGAATAAGGCTATTATGATGTTATAAATTATGTAGGTCCATTTTAATATCATTATTTTTCAGGGCCTTCCTCAGACGATCCTCGCTCTTCCCCTCACAGAAGGAGCTGACACTATAACACTTCCTGGCCTTTCCTCCCCCTCTCTTCCTGCCTCATCTCCACAGCCAACGGAAGAAGGAGACGAAGAAGAGATCTATGAAGAGTATGAAAAGGTTAGTCCATTGTATTTGCTATTAAAAGCACTGAATAACCTAAATTGTTTTAGATCTCGGACGAAGGATTCTACAATTCGACCTCCCGTCAATCAACGGTAATCGATGATCCATCGACTTCATCAGAAGAAGAGAAGAAAGTGTGCAGAGTTATCTATGACTTCACACCACAGAATGAGGAGGAGATTGAGGTAATAGAGTTGCAACCATTTTTCGGATATAGACATTTTTTTCGGACAATGATTTGACTAGAGATCAAAGATCGATTTCAGATTCGAGCAGGAGAATCAGTGCTAATCGAGTCTCGTCTCGGTCGTGATTGGTGTATCGGTCGAGTAATTTCACCCGTAGGAAGATCTCTTCCTCATCGAACGATAGGAAGATTTCCAACCACATACGTGTGCATACAAGAAGCAAGCATATTTCTGTAGATAACGTACCTTGATAGATACAGAGCCCCCTTCTCACCCAGTGCCCTTCCCTATTCGACTTGCCATGCGTTCATTTACCCTCAAATTATGCGTTTCCTTGCTCAGAAACGGTTCTGTTTCAAGAATTGTCCATAGTCTTTCGTTTAGTTCCATCAATTGTCTTCTGCCTCATCCTAACATGTAAGGATAAAGTCCAATATCGAAGTATGTATAGGTGCTTATTTTTATGATCTCAATTTCACGTAATATGCTTATTTTTTAGTCACACAGTTCATATTCTTTAACTAACTCGTCGCTAGTGAAATTTATTTTATAGTTCCACCACGGGTGATCAAATGGGGCTTGATTCACCTTCAACGATCTGTATTTACGTAGTTTATGGAAAACTTCAAACCTGACGCTTTGCGTGCTTTTTTCCTGTTTTACGTAGTTGCTTAAAATAACGTTGCAGATTCACTTCGTAAAATATGAATAATTCTTTTAACTTTGAGAAAATTGAGCGATTCTGCATTTCCTTGTAAATAAAAATTGTTTTCACGGTGCTTCGTCATAAACTTTAATATAACTTACCGTGAATTGAGAAGTGGCCATAAACAGAGGCAACATTTCCACTCTTAGATAAACAATAGCAGAGGTTATTTTTCTTCTAAATTATTGCATTAGATAGTACCTAGTAAGTGCTTATCTTTATGCCTACGGACAAAAAACAAGAACTAGATAGAATTAACGAATAACTGACATTTCATTATTTTGTTTTTCACTAATCATATTTAAAATTGTGTTGTTCACGAAGCGTAGTGTGTTCATTGTAGCTTGAGGAAATGATCTTCCAAGAATCTATAAACTGTTATGTAGATACTTGGCATTCGAGAAAATACTTGGCTTTCGAGAATTTTTTTACTTGTCGTTCATTATCTATCAAGCTGTCAGCTGTAATCGTTCCGCCGTTTGAAAAGAAATTGAAAATATTCGAATACAATTCTTTTGCCTGGAGAATGCGTTCAACAGTTGGATAAATCTCAATTAGTGACTTACCCTGGCTGGCTCAAATCTCAAATCACAAACTTCTACGGCATTGAAGAAATTATGACGATAATCGACATCTTGAAGGTCAGCCATGAAGGAATGGAATGCCCTAACAATTTTTCAGCTCGAATTTAGCACATTTTTTTTTCTCTGACTGTCTCATCCACGCCTGATGTCTCTTCAATATGCTCGATCTCTCTCAAAGTTATGTACAATTGTACAACACATTTTCCTGTCGGGTCATCATCCCTGTGGCAACACAAACAGATTGAGAACACATATTTCCATCACTAGCAATATTCACAATGAAGTAATGAGCAAGAACGAGTGTATCTCTAGATAGCAGTCAAGCATACAAAACAAACAATTGCCACATCTTGTCTTTCTTACTCTCTCAGCTACTCCTCTTCTCTCTTACTCTCATAATATCTAAACTCTCTGATTGGCACAGTGCCAATAGTAGAAGTCTCTCCGTATCCGGAGAATTCTGCTCTCAACTATAGACCACGAGAATATTGTCTTATAAAACTTTCTTGTTATAGAGTGTCTTTAGTTATTATTACTTTCTTGACTATGGGCTGTATCATTGTGAATCATATCACTGACCATACGCGCTATTCATCGAATCACGTCTACAATTTGTTGTTACCTTACTATTTCAGCATGACAAAAGTGACCTCGCTTGCAAACAATGATTGTCCGGAGGTGGATAAGAATGAGGAGAAAGAGACAGATAATGAATCAACGAAAATTGATGGAAGAAAAATTAATAAGAACGCTCTGTAAGTGAGGAAGAGGTTAATTTCAAGAAGAAGGAAATTCTAGGTGGTTTCTACAATCGTTCATATTCACCATTGCAATGGTTGTGGCACTGAGAGTAGAATTCATTCAATTCAGTAAAACCAGCTGAAATTGCGAAAAATAATTCCAACATTTTTCAGCATCGATAATTCTAGCCAGTAGATTTCTCAGTCCTGTGTGTATTATGCTGCTAATTAAATATAAGGTCTGATATTTCATTCCTTTCGCGCTACAAGTATTGGCTATCTATCTATCTATAACTTCATATACGAGTCATCTTTTTCAGTTCTACTATTCACCTCAGAACGACGCTAATGGAAACGTGGTTGGCTTGTAAGAAACTCTAAAATAATCATGTTTCTAGGCCCAATGGAATGGCAACTGCCGTTACTAAACATTAAATGAATCGTCATAATTTTAAAATATATTTCAGCTGGAGGTCTGAATTATTGGAACCAATTAAACTTTTCCATCTCTGCACCGTTAACTTCATACTTTTGCAGCGCCTATCATTAGAAGGTTTTGATATTGTTTACGGTTTACCGTTATCTTCTGTTACCTCTGTTTACCGTTATCTCTCTTTTGTTAAATTAATGTTTCACTTAGAAACAAAGTCCTTATTTTTCAATATCCTTCATTTCAGTTGACCTTTCTAATGGCTTCAATTATTATGTTTTGGTTATGTTCTACGGAATGATCATATTCGCACTTCACCAGACATCGGTAAATCACTCTTGATCTCACTCTGGTGAACATGAAGTATCTGCTTCCAATCTCAAATAAGATGATATGTCAAAATATTCTCGAATGATTAAGTATCCTTTCATTCATGGCTAAGATTTTTACAGGAATTGATGATTGCTATCTTTGAAAAGAAGGCATTAAGTACTCAAATGAATACCGACACTATTTCTGAATCTACGGCGGGTAAAAATTAAATTCGGATTTAAACTGCGAGATAAATTTCTATGTATTGTAACTGTATGCCACTCCATTCGAGTAAACATTTATCTATCGTGGCAAAATAACTATACGAATCATGAATACAACTGAGATTGGTCTGTGATCGGAGGTGAAAACCCGATGATAATACATGGAAAAGACTGCATGGTACAGGGGACGAATGATAGGACAAGATATTGTTAAATGAGAAACGAATGTGGTCGAATTACAATCGAGTGAAAAAAGCTAGATCGATACTTGGGTAAATCAATAAGTTATGCAACAACTAAACAACGAAAGTGAAAACAGTATCAACATAGGATAACAATGAAAGAGTTGATCAAGGGTAGTTCTCAGGGGTAAACAAATCGGAGCATCATTTGTACCGAAGCATAACTGTCTTACGAGTGGAAATTGGATGAATATGCTCTGCAAGTTACGTGGTCAAAATTCGGATCAAACATGATAACCTCAATAAAATATAATATTCACTCACCACTTTTCTTCTTCATCCTTCTTTTCCGCAGGCTTCACGTCCTCTTCTTTCTTATCTCCTCCCATCTCTTCTTCCTTCACTCCCTCTTGTCCTTTCTTTTCCTTCTTTTCTTCTTCTCTTTCTTCTTCCACTCTTTCATCTCTCTCATCTTCCCTCTCTACTGCAGCCTCTACTACAATCTTCACCTCTTCTCTTCTCTCTTCATTAATGAGCATCACTTCTTCTTCAGTCTTATTCTCTTCACTCCTTCTTCTATCTTCTTCACTTTTCCTTCTATCCTCTTCATATCTTCTATCCGATACAACAGCAGCCGCAGCTGAACTTCTTCGAAGATAATCGTACTCCTTCGATGCACGAAGTGAAGTTTTACGAGTTGAAACTGCAATGGAATACCGTAGTGATGATTACTGTAGGAGTAAGGTACGGTATCGATCTCTTACCTGATACTCTTCTCTTGTAGGGAGCAAGTAATTCGGCCACTCTCTTCATTGCATCATCCTTCTCCTGACCCTTCACCACCACTATGTTGCCCCACAATTCGTTCTGAAGAAAAGATCATGAGTAGAGTACTTTAGGACTACGGTAGACATCCAATTAATACCTTCATTCCATTGTGGAAAGCTTGAATCTTCGCTTCGAGATCGTGCAATCGTTTGATGGTCCCGTCACGATCCTCCACCTCAATATGATACGGTAAATAATATCGATTGATCGGAGATACAATAATCTATACAGTGATAGTCTTACATTTGGATTCCTTCCCATTTCATCCAATTCCTCTTGTACTTCTCTCAATAATTCATTCAAATCAGCGACACTTTGACGACGATTACGAGGATTTGATGGACCAGGAAGGAGCTCCGCTCGTTCTATAATGATTATTATGAAGTGGATACGGGAAAAATACAGCAGTAAGGCCATATTGAAGATACAACAACGTTTCGTTTCATGATTTAACGGTTGTTGATAGTCTACTGTAGTCTACCGTTTCTACCGTACCTGCACTTGGTGAATTCTGTGGTGCTTCAGGAGGGGCCTCAGAGGGAAGGCGATCGGGAAGGACGCAAGTCTGGGCAAGAGTACGCAGACGGAAGGCGAGATGTTTCTGGAGTTCGTCCTGTTCCATCTGAACGGATACATGTGGTTACGGCATTCATCAAGTACTCTGCCTTCATGTTCTTGAATATATCAGTGTGTCGATCGAATAGTCCCTTATCGATAGTTGATACGAGATGAATCTTGTCTTTGTGTTGGACGAAAGTGAAGGAAGCACGAGAGGGAAGAAAGAGGGGTGGAACGGGGATGAACCGTTTCAGAATATTATCGTCCAACTGAAAGAAAGGAAAGATTCGGGTCAGAATGCAGCAGAAATAAATACGAGGAAACCATAACTAGAATCTAATAAGGGAAAACAAAAGAGCTATATTGTTTCCTTTGCACTTACCATTACATCTCCATTAATCTTGAGGTATGAGATGTTGATCATGGTATGTTTGAAGAATATATTTGCCCTTTTCTCGGCAGAATCGCGAGGAAGAAGAAGACGGACTGGAACGATACAATTTTAGCACCACATTTCAACCATTCCATTCCTCATTATAATTGTCCAACTTAAATTCAGAGCTAGTACACATAAACCCGCTTCCTCATTGCGAATTGCAATAATCGTCTTTTTGGAAATTAAGCAAACATTGTTTTCTGGTGCGCGCAATCCCGAATAAAGTGCACGTATGTTTGAATTTGATCCAACCATCAAATAATTTCCCCTTTTTCCCACTGACCGATCGAGTTGAAAGTATTCAGTGCTTCAGGAATGCATCTCTTGTTGTGTTCAGCGAATTGTGACTGAAGAGACCACAGACGTGGAATCATACCTGCAACATCGGATTACTAGATACAGCAACATCGGATTACTAGATAAAATGCACAGCACATATTATCACTTTCAACAAGGTGAATTTCAGCAGTGCCTAAATTGTTCACATTTTTTTCGATACAAAATATGAACTCGGGAAGACGTATGACCATGTCTTCCTTCCCCTCACTGACCCTCCACTCCGATGGGCAATTCGATGGGCAGAAGTAGATGATTGCACGGATAATCAACGTTGCACTGGGATAGTTTATGACTGCATACAGCGAATGTAGCATAGACATCGGGTGGATGTTTCACGCACGGATCACTCTCACGGAAGTATCGACTGAAAAAATGAGATTGGCTAGCAAAATGACATTGCCACATTTAATCGGTTGTTCAGTCACTGGGATTTAAAGGAATTCTCTGTGGATGCACCGTAGAAATATATCACACGCAGAGGCTCTGTACCACTTTCTTTTACAGGTTCCCGCTCTCCCACGTCCGAAAACACTCTACTACCATACGCTGTATCGAAACCCACCGTAGTGCTCCAGCTAGGAAACTGGTCAGTAATTCGGCCATCGTCGCTCGCAGAAGTCGCTCCGCTTTCTGTAGTTCGTCCACATCACAGATCTCAGTCTGAAATACAGATACGGTAGAGTACGGTGAATCAGGGACGATATAGTATTCTACAGTAACTCACGATGCTAAAGGAGATATCCGTTTCGGTCGTAGGTTTCAATTGGACGGCTGAATCAACTGTGAGCTTGGACGATTCTGATTCATCATAACCACCATTCAGAGAAGGACGACGATATCTGAAGAGGTATCAAGGGGTGCATGGATGGATACGGTAGTGAATAGAGTATCGTGAAATGACTTACGATGCTGCTTGTCCTCTCTCCGCCACGAGTACTCTCCACACTTTCTGGGGCTTGCAGTGGATTAGACAACACAGATTGAATGCACCGATACAGAACGTCTGAAAGTGAAGGATTAGTAGGGGCATAGTGTAGAATACTGTGAATTCGGGATGGTTAATCAATCGAGATTCTTCTCACTTCAATGTGTCTGAGGATAGCATCGGCGCCTATTCTCATCTTGTAGAATCGTACATCCGTATCGAGAGAACACTCGTAGTATACTCGAGGTTCCATCTGATTAATGTTACAGTGCTCATCCACCATAATTACCATACCTCAATGGTGACATTTCTCTGTGATAGTGCAGTGACGATTCGTGTGATACAGAGTGGATACGAATCGGGATGAGTTTCGATGACCATCAAAGTGCGACCATGGACGCCGTTCTCGAATCCACTTACAATTCCAACCTAGAACAATTTCAACATGTAATTTATTCTAACAGTGATATGTACTACGTTATGATACTTGCATGTACTTGTCCTTTCATAAAAAAATTTTTGCAATGGTTCCGAAATGAAGAGTACCTGAGCAACGTAAGAGGTGCGACCGAGTTCCTTCTGAACGTAAGCAATCAAATCATCGTTCGTTTTGAGTGGAGATGCCCTGAAAAGAAAGAATAGAAAAATGGGGAGTGAAGATAAGGACAAGACTAATTAGAGAAGGGGAGAGGAAAGGAAAGGAGCTCTCCTGAAAAGGAAGCGAGAGTTTACATCACTTATGGAGATGTCTGCGACACTCTAATTTCGACCATTTCGATTTTAGGGTCCGGGTTCGACAACAACGTGGCGTTATCTCCGAGTAATAAATCGAAGTGCCATTCATGGACACAAATCAATTGAGACAACATACTCGTGATCCCATGCGTGCACTTTAAAATTCTCCAGAGGAGTAGGAATGAAACAGCATTTCTTCTCAAGAGGTGGCAGATCATTGTTCAACTGCAATTATCTATTGGTAGACGAGGAGGGAGATACGGTATTCAGAGAGTATCAATAACTGACGATGGTATGGGTGGAAGAGATTGAGGCTTGTCGACTTAGCCAGAGAAAGGCTCGATTGAAGGGAGGACGGGGCCAGAGGAGATCGCATGATCTGATATCGTACCATTGATTACTGTGTCACTGAGTACTGTGGGATGAAATACGATTAATATGACTATCGATCGATGATCACTTGTAAACAAAGTGTGCATGTGCAGTGTATTGATATGACGAAAGGAGTGAAGTGAAAACATTCGTTATTGATGGCAGAATTCGGAAGTGTCAAAGTGAAGAATTGGTCTCTTTAGGCCGAGTGCTCTCTTATCACTCTGACTGGTGAAAGAGTACGCGAAGAGACGAATTCTTCACCGTGCAAGTATTCCAGATTATTGAAGAATGGAAAAGGAGAAGGTTTAAATGAGAACCTAGGAAGGAAGAGTTTATCGTGGATGTATTTGAGGAGTCGCCAGAAGAGAAGAAATGGAGAGATGACAAGGAGAATGGAGAAGAGACCTAATGTGTAGAAGAACCCGAGCACAAATCTGAAGAAATTCTTGATTAATTTTTTTAAATGTATTTAGATATCCCAGTATGATTTATTGGCCTGAAACAAACAATAACTTACGCTATCATCTGTTTCTAATAATAAATCGACAATGCCCACAGGGGAAGTTCGGCCGAGTGAGCCTCTCCCCTAGGTCTCTCTCCCTCTTTCCATCTCTGACCCCAATCGATATGTAGATCATAGCGCCCTCCTCTTCACTTACGTAGCAACGAGTACACTTACTTTGCGGGTAGAAGAAGTATGGGTAGAGGGGAAGGTGGTTGAGAGACGGCGGGTGGTGTATCCCATTCAGTCGTCACTGATGGATTGGGTGGGGGCATCGTGCCCTATCCTCGACCCTCGATTACCGCATCTTTAGAATGACGGGAATCAATGAGACGACGACTCCTCGCCAATGTCGAATAAAGAGAACGCGCGGCGCGATGGAAAGGGAAGAAGGGAACAGACGAGAGACATGAGATAGAATGACAAAAACAAGGAGAGAAGATGAGGGACGCAAATGTCGAATGCAATGCGAACGATGCGTTGAGAGGATAGGGAAGAGGAGTTAGACAAGAAGGGAGAGAAGGAGAGGGAGGAGGAGAGAGAGAAGAGGACGAAGGAAACCACTCAATTATACCCTTCACTCGATGCAGCTTACATGGAGGGGATGAGAGAGCGACTGAGAAATAAATTAGGAGTGACGAGTCTGACCCAGCTCCAATATCCAACTCTAATCTAGACTACGGTAGCTCGCTTTGAGATTTCAAAATATTTTATTTTATTTGCTTTATTTTAATGTTTCTAGTGTTAGCTGACGCTCGGTTTATGTTCACACTTGATGTCAAGTCTTCTCTCAATCATATCCCTTTTCATGTTCGGTTCAAAATCCAATTACGCTCTTTCTATTCGCTCTTTTCCCTTTTATCCCTTCAAATTTTCGACTTTGAAACTGAGTTTTTCTCTGTTTGTCGTCTATTTCTTGGCAAGAAATTCATCATCGCTGTCAAATGGCCCAATATCTCATCCGATTGCTCGCAGAGAGACATGTGGCACAGCTTCCTGCCTTTGATTGGGCCGAGTCTCGCTTCTCTCTCTCTCTTTCTCGTCGCCTTTCTATCTGTTTTCTCTGGGTGGTACATTGAGGGTTTTATAGTCTTCCCCTTCCTAGTTGTCGATCACATCTGGACTTGGTTCTCTAGGTGCCATGAAAGTGTTTTGTGTAAGAGAGACGAGTGCTTGCCCTGAGACGTCTTGAGTAGAGGAGAGAGACTCACACGACTCTTGATCCTCTGAGATGACAAAGTGTCCTTGGTCATGTAACCATCGGCACTCTTCTTTAGTGTCAATCGATGGCCCTCCCATCTCTCAACCCGCTACATTCAAATGACCGTCTCTCTCTCTCTCTCTCTCTCTCTCTCTCTCTCTCTCTCTTCCCTTCTCCCTCTATCCAACCATCTGGTGTTGCCCCTCACTCTCAAGTGCTCTCACTTCTTCGTGTAATCTCTCAATAATCTCTCATTCCATTTACTTCTTCCAGATATCCTACCAGGAGGGTCGAGTCATTCACTCCCTCTCTCATGGCCTTTCGTGACCTCTACGAGTCTTGTTTCCGTGATCTACCCGTTGTTCTCATCACTAAAGAGGTCAGTTCATCTTCCTCCCACAATACAATTTCCTCAGTAGAACCTATCTAGTCCAACTATCTTCCTCCATCCATCCATGCCTTAGTCTTACGAAATTTGTCAGTCCGCTATTTCTTCCCAGTCTCCACATCCCATTATTGGTATGTCTCAACGACAAATTGCCGTCATTTGCATAGCCTCGGAATAGGAAGAGGGGAAAGGGCATGCATTCTAAGTGCATTAGGAAGATAGGTGAGAGGGGTAAATGGGCAATGTGAAATATATCTATTCTAAGTTTTGAACTTCTATACAAAATTGTATATTTTTGTCAAAAATATGAATCATGGTATTTCCTTTCCAGAAAGTAACGGAGATCAAAGAGTCCGTGACGACTCTCGATAACGTCTTCTCCTCTTCTCAATATGTTGTATTCTTCTTTGGTAATGGATCGAGATCTATTGAATTGGGAAGGACACTCGAAGAATTAGTTAAGAAGAGGAATGAACCCGTTAATGGAAAGGCTAAAGAGTCAGTATATTTTAGATTGTTTAGATTTATTATATACGGTTTAACTCCATGTATCTTCGGATAACCTATAGCGCTGAAACACGAATGTGTCTGAAAACAATATGTGAAGTTACACAAATTTCTAGATGATTCATATTAAAATTAAGTGGTTGTTTCTAGTTCTCCCGCGCGTCTCCGTCGTTTCTTCGGTCTTAAGAAGAAGAAATCATCTCGTGATCGATCGAGTCCCGAAGGGAATACCGTAGTCTCAGTGATCCAAGTGGGAGGAGAGATAGAGGAGGAAATGATAGAGGGATGGTTCTCACTTATTCCATCTGAAGATGCTCGCATAAGAAGTCGATTGTTGAGGTCAGCTATATTATTTTAAGATCGGTTTTCAAAGTTGCAAATAATAGAATAAACGTAGCTTTGGCCATTGTTTCATTTTTTGTGTAAAATCTACGATTTTTCGTTGGATTCGATTAAATTGCCGTTGGAACGTTGTTTATAACATTTGTATTAAGGAGTCTATCAGTGGAAACGAATCCATCGATAGTCGTTGTCGATTCTGTGAGTAGAGGAGTGATCACCACTGATGGAAGAAGACTTCTTGCTGAAGATCCAAAGGGAAATGACTTCCCATGGTAAGAGAAGAAGATGAAGGGGAGATTAATAGAAGAGAAACAGACGTGAACACTTAGAGCACAGATTAGAGATCGTAGAGGTCTGCTGAATGGAAAAAGTGACACAGACAAGATGGTTGAGTGGAGTGAGAATAATTGGATCAAGTAGTGCTGAAACCTTGTTAGTCAACGAGAGAGAGAGAGTAGATGAAAGAGCCAAATGGACTGGGGCAGACTCTTTGTCCTCCTATTTCCAAATGAGACACTAAAGATGCATATCCGATTAGGAAAAGAGGCGTAGAAGCAATTCAAATCTACACCAAGGTCAGAAGTGTGACTACTGTAGAATGCATTCGAGACAGATTACGGTATCCCAAAAATCGATTTCTTGTGTTTCAGGCCAACTCCCGACGTGACTACCGTACTCCTGAATGAGGATTGTCTCGTTCGATGGGAGGGAAATGGAGTGAAGAAAGCGAATGGAGAAAGGGCAAAAGTGCGAGCATTACTCTTCGGAGCTGTATGGGTATGTTGTTGTTTTTTCTTGAGCTGCTGTTCAGATCTCATTTAATATGCGAAAATTTTGGATGTTTTGTATGGGTTGTGAAACGGCAGAGTAATTTTCACATACGTTGCTTATTTGAGCGCAGGGCAGTTATTATTTGACAAAGATTGATTGTACAAGTCAAACCCTTTTTCATTTGAGTGTCCGCCGTGTCGTGAATGGTTGAAACAACTCGTTCCCATCTATTCCTCCCTTCGTTCTTCCTCTCTCTCATTCGAAATTATATTCTGCTCGTCTGATAGAACCGAAGAGGCATTCAACTCTTTCATTGCACAGGTAACTAACGTTTAATTAGTGACTTGAAAGTAGGTAGAACCCTGAAAAATAGTGATGGATGAGCAATCCAAGATAACAATATCCAACATGAATCATAATGTATCTCCTTGTCAGATGCCATGGGTTTCTCTCCCGTACGACCCCTCCAAATCAATCGCCCTCACGAGGATATTCAATGTGCACGGTCTGTTTCTTACCTTTTGATTTTGTGTCACATTCCTTTTATTATAGTTTATTTTCTCTTCAGGAATTCCCTCACTTATCCTCATCGATGAATCCAATCGCGTCATTTCTCGTCATGGGAGATCTGTCCTGCTTGAGGATCCCAAAGGTGAGCGAGCACTTGAGATTTCAATGGATGTTTCTTGTTTATGGGGAAAATAATAACGCTAAATACAGTAATATTCTAATTTAAGGTGTATACTTCCCGTGGGGAGCTCGTTCACTACAGGAGTTGAATGAGCACTCGGTATCCAGATTGAGAGAAGAACCATCACTCATTCTATTCACTGAGGTTTGTTGGGTTTCGTGAGTGATACTGTAACCCAGTCTATTGGTTCATTGACTTCTACTGTGACCTGTTCAGTTGAGCGTTAACTTGGAATTATGCATTTATTTGCAGGGTTCACCAGACGACGTTCGTTTCTCTCTTTCTATCCTCGATGAGGTTGGCCCTTCCCTTCATGCTGAGATAGTGGAGAGAGACGAGAGAAGAGCGGGAAGGAGGGAGAGTGAACAGAGGAGACCAAGTGCTGATGAGAATAAGTTAGTTTATTTTCTTTTATTGTGTGAGTATTTCGTTTTTGGTATTTGTACGAACATACGTTACGTACTGTTTTTTTTCAAAGCAATTTGACGACATTTTTCACATTTAGTTCAACGGATTCGTCTCTGGACGCGATAGTTCCTCGTACGCCGATCCCCTCCAAGTATTCTTCACCGGAGAAGATCCCATCTGTGACCATGTATGTTGTTTATCATATTTTGATAAATCGAGCATGTGCATTTTGTGTTTCTGGTCGAAAAGACAAGTAAACTATTCTTGTTCTTAGAGCGTAGTAATCCTACTTTTGTTCAGATTCTGGATCATATTCTGTGTATGGGTGATGCGGAGCTTCCCCTTCTCGTCATTGTCGATTCTGTCTCCGGAGTATTCGCTGTGTGTGAGGAGGAGGATGTCAGCAGGTCTGTCAATGAAGAGATATTGTGTTTTAAACATAAAACAGCTAAACTAAACTGGAATGTGTTTATTGGCGTAAGGCTGCACGAAATATGGGGGACGTATTCTCATTCAATCTTATCCTTATCGAAGTAAGTCTATCTTATTATAGAGAAGTAATTGATGCCTTCGTCTCATCGTACAAGGGAGGAAAACTGAAGTGGAGATCACTCCCTTCCTCCGAATCCGTGAGTACCGTAATCAAAGTTATATTGATTGGAAGTTACCGTATTCGTGTATTTATTACCAAACAATTAGATACTCTTTCAAAATACGGTATTTGTATAATAATGGATTTCTTGTCAGACTCGAACCGTGGGTGGTATCCCAACAGCAGCGATTCGAGAGGCAACTCGACAATCAGCTCTGATCAAGATGTCCCCTTCTCAAGGGTCTATTGGAGATGAGAATAAACAACTCACCGCATAATATTGATTCCCTTCCCAATTATTGATTAATTGTTAATTACAATACTCCCCTCCCTCCATTCCGGTAATCAAACTAATTCGGTAGATACTCTCATTATGGTCGCTATCTTTCATTGTATCCGCTCATTCATCGATTGCCCAATTTCACTCCATTTGTGTGTATATAGTGTACGGTTCACTCCACCGTTGGCATTGATTATCCCTTATTGAGATACATTATACTGTGTAATTCACTTCATTGTTTAGCTCACTTACAGCCTCTAACATCGACTCGCTTTATCAAAAAATTGTATCTTTCTAAAGTACACTTTGTATGGACAGATTTATGTTTGATCCCTTTCTGCAGGAATTTCGAATTCATAGTTAGTTTTCTGATCTTGCCCATCGTTTTCACATTTCGAAGAAACGATAAACTTATTAATTCGAAAGATCGATTCAAATTGTGCAATGTGTTGTGATGACGAGTAGATGAGAACTCGCGTGGTATCTACGACAGTATCAAATGTGTTATAAAAGCGGCAGAATTCGCACATTGCCCAATTTTAAATGCGGTATTCATGATGAATTAAGTGTGTATTGCAGGATGGTGAAAGGGAAGCGAGTGATCGGAAGTGATGATGAAATGGAGACAACTCCCGCATTTCAAGTGAGTTGAGAAGGGGAAGGGGCAATTATTGAAGGGCATGTGGTGGAGTAAGAGTATCAAATTCGTTTGTCCTCCATTCTTTTGAAGAAACCTTGATCATAATGCCATAAAGGAAGAGTACGGAGTAAGGCGCAATGGGTACGGTGGTTATCAACACGAAGGCATTTGCGCAAACTTAGTGATGCATTGAAAGTAGTCCGTAAGGAATGAAGAATCTAGGAATTCTCTCTCTTGTTGAAATAGAGAAACTCTGGTTTCGACTGGTAACTATGCGGTTCCTGATTAAATGTCGCATCTTGATATCCTCATCGATTAAGTGATTGCATTTTCGCGCCTTTTTTCTTGCATTATTTGTTTAGCGCTTATATGGCTGTCCCCTGGCATCATGAGACAGGAGGGACGAAGAGGTGAGTAAGAAGAAGATAAGAGGGGCAGCAACCGATCACAGACACGAACGAGTCACTCCGAAATAGAGAAGATGAGAATGATGATGACGAAAGAAAGACATCCAATGGGTGGGAGAGAAGGAATGAATGATGTGATGCCCATCAGCGGACATGACCACATTATGAACTCATGGCCACTTTTCGACGAAGTTGCGCCATCTTCCGAATTAGCTTACTTAGGTTACGGTATCCCTTCTCCAAGCGCTTCCACGTATGGACTATTGATTGAATACACATTGCAAAAAAAACGTCATACGTCATGTCAAGCCTAGTCATCACTGATTCGTAAATGGTGGGCCTTATCTTCTTTCGAAACCGAGATCGCGAGTGCATCTAGTGGGGTAGACCGTCCCTATTGTGCCCTGTTCTCAAAAAGGAATGGAATTATTATAAGGGAAGTTCGAGATTCCAATCGGAAGCCAAAGGGGGTGGAATAGTATCGATTGGTGGCGAGAGAGTGGCAAAGAGGAACCAAGAGGGGTAAAAATTGGTAACATTTGTTTAAAAAAGATTATGATATTTCATCATGGAATGCTTGCGATTGATGTTTTTCTCGAACAGGGATACGAGTGAATCGGATGGAAGATTTCATCGGGTTGATCTCAATGAACAATTAATGAATATGCCTGATTATGCCATGGAGAGGGGGCGAAGAAGGGGATGAAGATCATTGTCCTGTCGCCATCTCCCAAGTCCAGCGATCGGTTGGAAGAAGACGATCAAGTCGGACTTTGTCGTACGAGGAGAGCGGACCTCCGACTACAGGGGACAGACTGTACAGAGGACTTGTAGCGGATTGAGCACATGCAGCTGAATGAACAATTGTAGACGCGGATAAGGTCTAGTTGAAAGAGTATAGTGTTATAGAAACTACTCACTTGGGATAGGGATGGGAGTAGAAGGAATAGGTGGATCGGGTATGAATGAGACAGAAGAAAGGTGCTGATAGATGATGTCATCAATGAGAAGATGTGGTTCTGGAAGGCAATGGGAGATAAGATAAATCAATATTGATTGATGAGGTTACTTACTGGTCTGGGAAGGAGCTGAAGGCTGTGGGTGGAAACGGGAAAGGAGGGCGCCCATTCCAAGAGACTAGAGGTTGAGAATGATGGGCCTTATCTCTATCGATGGGGGAAAGCTCTTATCACTCCTTATGATTATGTATGTTACGAGTGATTTTTCACTATTTCGGAACTGCAAAAGAGACATACATGAACATACTTATGAGGGTAAAATTTGATGCCGATTTCGACTGATGAGTTCATTTCCTTCACAGAGGTGAGTTCATGCGAGCAATGCTCTGATGTCGGATGATCGTTGAAGGTTTTTTTTAGAAAATTCGAAGAATACGATGAATCAATAGTGGGTCGATTTCGCTAATATATCACGAATTTAAAAAAAAGACCTCATTGTAGATGGACGTTGTCGTCTGCGATGCAGTTCCCAATTCGGAGCTGTTTCGAGTGCAACTTCCATCGAGAAAGAGAGATGTATTCGAAGAAGGAAGAGCTAATCCAAGATTGAGATACAAGAAGAAAGCTAAAGTGGTCAGTCATTAGTGTTTGTGAGTCACACGCTCAAAAATATGCACTAAAACGTGAACTCATCTTGCAATTCATTGTTTGTCAGATGGAGCTTCGATTGGATGCGGACATTCACTCATCTTCATACGATAAGAATGCCATGGAGAGACTGCCTCCGAGAGATCATCTGTGAGCATGGGGATGATAGGGGATAGATTGTGTGGACTTTCACAAGTATTTTTGCTTAAAATATTTACTTTTTTGAGAAGCCTTACTTTCGGGTAATCTGTGATTGAATTCATCAGAATGATCTATTTTGTAGCACGAATATGCCTCCCGAGATCTTCGAAGGTCGCTGTTTCGACTCTCCCAACCCCCTACAGTATGCTGTCGCCTTCGTCAAGGATTGTGAGTGTGTACTTTAACCTTTGATCTTAGATCTATTAAACCCCTTACGCTTATTCTTATAGCTAAGATGTACATGTATCCTCTGGACGGGTCGATTGAACTGCGACGTACACTCGCTCATATCAATTTCTTCGATAGGAAGACAAAGGAAGAGAATGATGGTCAGTTTTTTCTCTGTATTTAAAATTATAAAATCTTTTTGATTAAAAAATGTTTTTATTCAAGAGTGTATTACAGGGAACACGACGGGGGAATCGGAGTCGGAGAGTGCTCCCTCCACTCAGGCAATCAGGGTCAAGTTCTCAAGACAGGTACGGTAATCGGGTTATATTGATCCCCGTTTAGCTTTCTCTAAATAAATATAGTAATCTCCTTCTAGGAGACAGATCGTCAGAAGAAACGTCGCGAGGCCTCAGCCCTCCACAGAGAACGAACAATTGCAGGAGAGAACTGGATTCCCCTCGAACTGGTCAATGAGGTATCGTAGTTAATGAATTTATCTTTTATGATTAATCTAATCAGGTTGATAATGTGTCATCGCGTCTCCGTGCGGTCTCTCTCACTCCTCCCGGGAAGAAGATAAGAATGGAAGAGATGAAGAGGAAGTAATTGAGACGAAGAAACTCATTGTGACCACACTGGGAGGAGCGAAGGAAGTCGATAGAGAAACGTTAGTTCAGATTTGATTATTGAATAAGGAACCAAGGAACCAATATGACTTTGAGAAATTATAGGCATTCGTGAATAGGATGAAGTAGCAATGTAGCGGGAACTTGAAACATTAGAAATCGGTGGAATTTCGAGGAAGTTATGCGCATACACTGCTGAGCTACCAATGTCATAGACTTTTGGGTTGCGGATCGGCGGAGTGGTTTTCATGGAAAAAAATTCGGCGCTCCGCGCCGTTTGCGGGTCTGCGTAACGTTATTTTTCCCGACTCCGTATCCCCAGACCCAGCTTTTTGCGGATCCCCGGGAAACTATGACATCGAAGCTCACCAGTGTGCGCATACGATATACATTTTTCAGTCATGAATTGGCAGAGTGTGCCAATCTTTCTCTTCTCAATGCCTCTGCTCTTCCACTCAATCTGCAAGTGAGATCACTACTGCTCAAGGTAAAAAACTCTTTCAGTACTAAGTCATTTTCAGTACTGTAAATATGCGCCTTTTTGTTTTTTCAACGAAAATTAGTTTAAAATTATTAATAGAGTTTCCTTTGCATATTTTGCTAGTTCAAATATTAAACGGGTTTTAATTCAGTCACTGTCTATCTCCACTTCAACTCTCTGCTCTCTCGTGAGTCCTCCTTCCACCAGAGATGAACTCATTCCCATCCTAAGACAATTCGCACATCTCGTCAAGGGTTTGTTCACATTTTTATTTCTGAATCAGGTTATGTAATTAGCTTGAAATACTGACTGACAACCATTTTTTGGCATTAGTGTTGGTTTAATTTTACCGTTGCTTGTGCGGCTTATACTGAATAAAGTATCTGAGGAGTGTGGGTGGTCGATTCCTCTCTGCTCTTCCGTCCTCCAATCACACCCGGAGTAAGACCATCCAGGTACCATTATTATTTTCAAATTATTTATTATAGCTTAATTTCCGACATGACAGCTTGTCGCGAACAGGCAACTTTGTGCTATGATACGACCATGAGTTTGTCGAAGATGGTAGATTCGTAATTATTTGAGGAATCTTAATTGTAAAACTACAAATCAGAATGAGTGATGCACGTGGTCATCTATGGAGGAATGCGAGAGATTTCGCCCTCGCACTCATCGATGCTGATCTCAAAGTGACCAGGTGAGGGAGTGAGACATCAATAATGCTTTTTTTTTAAAACTCGTATCAATAAAGTAATGTTGCCCATTTGTAGGGGCACACTGAGAAGTGTCTTCCGACTGTCGAGAGATGACGCTGCTGAGGTACACGTTTAATAATTATTGAAATCGACATCTTTACATTTGGGCTGGATTGCATTCAAAAGTTTTAAAAAAAGTGTTAGTTTGTGCAATGCATTTTGGCTATGTTTTCGGTTTCACTCTGGTTATTATAATAATTGTTAATGATGTTTCTCCCAGGTGGTGGAGACGATTGGTGTATCGGATCCAGCGGAGAGAACGTGGAAGTTGAATGCTGTACGAGACACCGAAGAGATGCGAGTTTTAGATTCAAGTTTAAAAATCTCATCCCGATTTCAAGAATGACTTATCACGTGTCTTCTGAGAGAATGCAGGACCATGAGGAACTAGTGCCAAAACTTTGAGCTATAACCACGAGATAATTATCCTAGAGTATATTGAAGGTGACAATTTTTTTGGCATAGGTCATTTGTCCGAGAACCGGCATTTAGGCATTTTCCGGCTCTAGGGCCGGCTCTAGCGTATCTCAGCTACCAGATGAGATAGAGACCTGTTCTTTGGCCTAAAAAATGCAGAAAAATATTTTGAACAACTTTCGTATTGACAACTTCGAGGATAGATCATATCTTCGACGATAAAAAAAATTAAAAACTAGTTAATTTATGCAATTTTTTGAGAAAATAATTTTTCCTGGACCGGGGACCCCACCTTGCAGTGGATTTTTTCGACGGATTCTGAATCTATCTACTAGTATAAGTCTAGGAAAAATTAGAACTCGAGTGCCTAGGGGTTAGAAAGGGTCTATCTAAGCTCAAATCTATCACGTGTCTGCTTAGAGATTACAGGACCACCAGGCACTAGAAGCCCCAACTTTGAGCAATCCCGATGAAATTTTTATGGTAGCCTAAATTGGCGACGAGAAAATTTTCATAACACAACTTTTGTCCCAGAACCGGCTTTTAGGCATTTTCCGGCTTCATGGCCGGCTATGTCATATCTCAGCTCAACGATGAGTTAGAGACCTGCTGTTTGGCCCAAAAAATGCGGGAAAATATTCTAAGCAATATTTCTATCGACGACGAGAAAATTTGAAAATTTTTGAAATCGAAAAATTTGTAAAACTGTTTTCAAAATCGAAAAATATGTTTTTTGAGAAAATGTATCATTCCAATATTGCTATATTAATACTGGAGAATAACCAAGAGAAAAGAATATGGTGCATCCGCTCATTTTGCCCCAAAAGCCGAATTTTATGGAATTTCCGGTCCGGGACTCGGCTTAGACGTATCTTAGCTTTCAGAGGGGCTAGATAGACGGAACCGGGCCTAAAAAATGTGGATAATACTCTGAACAACATTTCGATGTTGAATAAGCTTGGAAAACCAAAAAATATAAAAAAAATTGAAAACCAAAAATCGAGTATAACATGCCATCTTATGTAGCGCTAGTGGATTTTACCAAAGCTTTTGATTCCATTGAGTGGACGACCCTATGGAGTACTCTATCAAAACAAGGAGTCCATTCCGATCTAATCAATATGTTGCAACGGTTATATAAAGAATCAAATTCGGATGTGTTAGTGAATGGTGAACTAGTCAACGTATCAATCCAACGCGGCGTCAGGCAAGGCTGTCCACTTTCGCCCCGGCTTTTTACGGCCGTACTTCGATCAATCCTAAACGACTGCGACTGGAATGAAGATGGAATATTTATTGACGGAAATCACCTAACACATTTGGCTTACGCCGATGATGTTGTACTCATCGCAAGAAATAAACCGGCTATGATAAGAATGCTCGAAACTCTAAAAAATAGAGCGTCAACCTGCGGATTATCGCTAAATGCAAAGAAAACTATGATTCTTTCTAACTGCAAAACAACACGAACGCCCATCATAATCCAAGGCGAGAAATTCGAATTTGTCGACCAAGCCTCCTATCTCGGCACTACTGTATCGTTTCCATTAAATCCTTCGGAAGAAGTCAACAGAAGAATCAGATGTGCATGGGGTGCTTGGGGGAAAATCCACGATTTAATGATCTCTCCTCGTCTGACACTCGAACACAAAAGGAGAGCCTTCGAATCACTCATCACCCCTGCGGCCCTCTACGGAGCCGAATTGTGGAGTTTACGACAATCAGACAAGGAAAAGTTAGGGGCCGCGCAACGCAGAATGGAACGAAAAATACTTGGCGTGACGCTGTTACACCGTTGGTCGAACGAAAGAATAAGAGATGCTACGAAACTGAAAGATTGGGTCAAACTCGCAGAAAAGAAGAAAATCGATTGGGCGGATCGTGTGCGTCAGATGGACGGATCGCGATGGACTAGAATACTAACTACTTGGATTCCTTATAACCGTCAAAGATCAAGAGGGCATCCTAGAGTTCGCTGGAGGGATGAACTACACTCTATCATTGGAAATGACTGGTGGTCGATCACACCGCAAGAATATCGTGTCAGAAGAGATCAGCATGCCATATAACACCATATCCGCATGATTCTGATAAATAAATTGAATTGAATTGAATTGTTGGGATCGCTAAAATTCGAAATAATGACTTGCCTACTTTTGCCGCCATGTTCAAGTTACTACTTCGAAATTTATGTTGTTTTATGCGATTTTCAGCCTTATTATCAGCTTTTCGAACTTTAGTACTCTATTTCGGAATCATCTTTTTTTCGGGTTTTACGACCATGACCCTGAGTTCGCGGTTATGTCTCACTCTGGAGTAGAGATGGAGTCCAAGAGGCAAGAGGGGCGTATGAAAAGTGAGCAGCGCTCTTGTACAAGAGTGAGAGGGAATGGCCACTCTTGTACAAGAGTGAGCGCTCTTGCACAAGAGTAAAAGCAGAAATGAAGGAATTTCGGCTATATTTTCGCGTCGATGAGATAAATAGGCTGTTAATGGTAGCAATAAGCCATTTTCACAAAAAAAGATGATTCCGAAATAGAGTACTAAAGTTCGAAAAGCTGATAATAAGGCTGAAAATCGCATAAAACAACATAAATTTCGAAGTAGTAACTTGAACATGGCGGCAAAAGTAGGCAAGTCATTATTTCGAATTTTAGCGATCCCAACATTGGTTTTCAATTTTTTATATTTTTTGGTTTTCCAAGTTTATTCAACATCGAAATGTTGTTCAGAGTATTATCCACATTTTTAGGCCCGGTTCCGTCTATCTAGCCCCTCTGAAAGCTAAGATACGTCTAAGCCGAGTCCCGGACCGGAAATTCCCTAAATTCCGCTTTTGGGGCAAAAAGAGCGGATGCACCATATTCTTTTCTCTTGGTTATTCTCCAGTATTAATATAGCAATATTGGAATGATATATTTTCTCAAAAAACATATTTTTCGATTTTGAAAACAGTTTTACAAATTTTTCGATTTCAAAAATTTTCAAATTTTCTCGTCGTCAATAGAAATATTGCTTAGAATATTTTTCCGCATTTTTTGGGCCAAACAGCAGGTCTCTAACTCATCGTTGAGCTGAGATATGACATAGCCGGCCATGAAGCCGGAAAATGCCTAAAAGCCGGTTCTGGGACAAAAGTTGTGTTATGAAAATTTTCTCGTCGCCAATTTAGGCTACCATAAAAATTTCATCGGGATTGCTCAAAGTTGGGGCTTCTAGTGCCTGGTGGTCCTGTAATCTCTAAGCAGACACGTGATAGATTTGAGCTTAGATAGACCCTTTCTAACCCCTAGGCACTCGAGTTCTAATTTTTCCTAGACTTATACTAGTAGATAGATTCAGAATCCGTCGAAAAAATCCACTGCAAGGTGGGGTCCCCGGTCCAGGAAAAATTATTTTCTCAAAAAATTGCATAAATTAACTAGTTTTTAATTTTTTTATCGTCGAAGATATGATCTATCCTCGAAGTTGTCAATACGAAAGTTGTTCAAAATATTTTTCTGCATTTTTTAGGCCAAAGAACAGGTCTCTATCTCATCTGGTAGCTGAGATACGCTAGAGCCGGCCCTAGAGCCGGAAAATGCCTAAATGCCGGTTCTCGGACAAATGACCTATGCCAAAAAATTGTCACCTTAAATATACTCTAGGATAATTATCTCGTGGTTATAGCTCAAAGTTTTGGCACTAGTTCCTCAGTGGGGTCGCTTTCATGCAATCTCTCAGAAGACACGTGTTATGATAAAGGTCTTTTTGGATCGTTGATTTCTCATCCGTTTGTTTCGTGAGAAAAATATTATTGATCAGATGTTTCGTACAATCGAATAGCAAAGCTTCTTCTTGATGACTTTTTAAACTATCTTACTTTATTTTTGTAATATAAATAAATATAATTGCAGTCTGAGCGAGGACGATGTGATGTATCCGATCCAGGTTGAGGAGGCCGAGTATTGGGTGCAGAGATGGGAAGATGTGAGACATATTGATCTTTGATCTTTAGTTTTCTTAGACAGCATAAATTTTTGCCAATGCTGAATAGTGAAACATGAATGTTTTTCGACTTTGGCATGGCAACATTTTGTTTTCCTGTGTGCTATGTATTAATGAATCAATATCAATATTGATCTTTGATCTCTACAGATCATGCGTGATATCGGTGATAAGGCGTCTCCTCGTCGTGTTCGTAGACACAGCACTCGATCAAATCGAGGAGATTGAGAGTACGGTATCCAGAGGAATACGGTAATCTGTTATCGATCCGATTCCTGTGTTAGTGACCTCTTGTTGTTTCAATTATACCTCGGTTTGTTTCGCCCTGTTGTTTTTCACATTGTTACAGAGTTTATAAAGTATTCATGAATAAATTAGTTCATCGGCACATTCTAAAACATGACTAGCGTGTATCGAGGGAAGTCTAATCGGAATGTAGAGTGAAAGGCGATATTAGACACGACAAATGCATACTCGAATGCAGCAAAAGCTGAGAAGACGTAGGGTTCACAATTGGAATTATGACGAAGAAAGAGAAGGAAACAGAAGGAGATACAGACTAGAGATGAGATCAATGACCGACGTTTGATTCTGAAGACTTATCTATTGATTGGTTAGATGAAGATACTTACCGCATCGACTGACGAGTTGTTAGATTGGACACGATGGAAGTATGGAGGAGCATGTGGAGAACGGATGAGATCTGAATTTGTATGCGTTTTATTATTTAAAAAAAAAATGGAAATCACCCCGAACGTGGTGAATGAGATGACGTGGTAGAGATGGGCAGAGGTTGAATCGAAGTAAGTGAGGGAGAGAAGAGAGAGGAGTTCAATGAGATATACAAGAAGAGTTAGACGAGAACGGAATGAGGGAGTAAACCAACGAGAGTAGACGAGTAGGGCTAAGAATCTGAAAGTATTGGCATATTTCTAATAAGGCAAAAGATTTGTGCATCGGTGGGGATTGAACCAGCGACCTATAGATTCGAAAGCAAAAGCACAACGTACTTTTACTAGGAGGAGTTCCAGGATGTTCACAAGACTAAACCATCCGCGCCTTCTGAAGGAGCGTGCGTCCTCGTTTAACCCCAACATCAGAAGAAAGAAATTGATCATCGTGATGATCATGTTCATACCTCGGAGGCGCATGGGCGTAGATGAGAATCTTCCAGATTGATTGAGTCCATGGAGATGAAATGGCTGTACTGATGGAGGGAAGGACATTGTCCACGAAGCAGTGCGTCCTGTAGGGGAAAACAGATTACAGAAGCAAGGATGAGAAACAACTTAGAAAACAGGCAAAAAATGAGCACTAGTTGGGATTGAACCATTAACCGTTGATTTCGATAACAAAAATTACAGTCACCCCGACAGCGTTCGTATAATATATATGACCCTTTGGAGTCCTCGTGAACAAGGCATTAGTGCGCCATTTATGACTGCAGCCTTACTCGGCGACTTACTTGGTGGCTTCTTCGAAATCAGTGTAGAGGGAGATGATCACTGAGAGGAAAAGGGCTGCTGTTGGAAGAGAACAGACGAGAATGGTGAGGAAATGAGACGAGAAGGTGAGACGACCCTGGAAAGATATTATTGATCCTGATCTTGATCTTCGAAAAAGTCACTTGAGTAATCGTCACTGATAGTGACTATTACAGTTCATCAAAGAGTCAGTTTGTTTTGCGCGCATATAACTTTTAATCAGTTTGCGGTAGAGATTGGAGTCATCAGAGAAGAATGAGATCATGTGCAGTTCACATAGTTCGAACCTTTCTCGGGTATAGATTTACATGGCTTCCGGTAGGACCGAAGAAGAGAGGGAAGGAGGTGAAACGAAGATGAATTTCATTATGATCCTGCCAATTTCAAAACAAAAATTATTTCAAAAATGTAAGACAAACCTTTGTGAATAATGGAATGGTTAGTTCGTCCATCTTCCATGCCCTCTTCTCTCCCCTCAGGGAATCGAGTGTATTGTGACACTGAGAGGAAGAGAGATCGATTGAATCAGAGGAGAAGTGTGTCTAAGTGGGAGAGTGACACTCCAGACAGAGAGAGAGAGGGAGAGATGCACTCCTATCACACCTTCCACTCCCTTCCATGGGTTTATTCACCAAATATAGTGAGATCCGTTTCCGCCGATGAATGATACTCTCAAATTTGCCTGCTCTGTCGCTTTCTCACATGTCAGTGTTAGACAGAAGTGTCATGAAAAGAAGGACTTTCCCTCTTTTCCCAAATCAGAAGGATTCTCCGTGGAGCTTGTTTATCTTTCTTCAATGTTCATAGTTCTCTTTTTAGTAGAGCTCTCCATATCATTCAAACCGATATGACCACTCTCTCATTGTCTGAGATGTTCCGGAACACGATAGTTCCATTCCTAATCATTGTTTGCGCCCTTATTGTTTGCCCTCGATTGGAGCATTGCACTGTTCATTCGTTCATTCTGATGTAGATGTGAACATAAAAACTTCACTGCACATTTCACTATACGATAAGCGGAAATACTGATTTACTGCGACTCAACGTGTTGTAATATTATTCATCTCTTGATGAATCGTAGTCCGTTTTTGCAATCCGTTTATTCCAAGGGAGGTCAATGACATGCACTGCGAAGTGAGACGAACGAAGGAGAAAACCCGTGCTTATACAACCAGAATGTAGGGAGAAAGAGTCTAGAGCGAACAAATATCGATAGTTTACAATCGTCTTCTGCCTCTGATGCTTCTGAAAGGAAAACGTTAATTTCGACTCCATTTCCAGATCAAAGAGAAGGTCAAATGATGCGGAGATACAAAAGCAAAGAAGCAGTAAATGACGCCAGAAGATGAATCATCCAACTAGATAGTCACACTAGAGATGGAGAAAAGAGTGAACTCTCTTCATTCATCATTATCTCTAGTTTCTCTAACCGATAAGAGATCAATGATAATGAAGAGAGTTCGTACCTTCTGATTCCTCTTCCTTCGCTCTTCGTCCATTTACGGGCCAGATATTCACTGAAGCCACGCTGACACTCTTCAGGCACTGAAAATACACTTTGACGTCGGGGTGGAAAGTAGAAAAATTGCAGCAGCTTGAAGAGATTTGTGCGATAGTTCAGTACGTGAACTGTGCTAGAGTGGTCACGCAAACGTATTCTTCCAAGGCCAAATGCGCGTCACTTTGAAGCACATGATTTGGACTGCTAGGAAAGGTATCCAAGTAGAATACAAGGAGAATTATTTAAATCATAGCTGAACAAAAAATAAATGAGATAATTGGTTAAACATCTCACTTGGTTTGCACATCTGCTTCAATTCATCGTTCTCCACACAATATTCCTTGAGGGGATCACAACTGATATCACACATGTCCAGCACGGGAATCCACATCGGATCAGCGAATGGCTCACCGCCTACGGTAGAATGGGAAGATTATGGTAGTCTGATAGGTCAGACTTACAAAGTACTGCATTATTGAAGAGGAATTGAGAGTTATCATCACCAGCGTAGGAAAGGTAGATCAAGGAGAAGATTACGAGAAGAAATCTCATTGTTGGCTAGTCGATTGTGCCAGTGGTTCCTACTGGTCAAAGTGGCTGCCCTGAGGTGAGAGGAGAAGAGGGACAAACTCGATACTACTTTCTCTCTCTTACATTTAGCTAGTTTGGCAGTTTGACCCTGCCCCTTTTGTGTCTTCCTCTGGCCTTGCATGACTTGCATGACTCATTCATTCATTGCAAAGAGTTTATACACGAATGAGTGGGAAATGAGGAAGAGAAAGAAAACCCGAGGGGAACAATCGAATTGATAGGACTGACTGAACAACGTGTAAACTAGATGATGAGGGGGGAGGAGGAGTACCCGTTAGTACCTGAACTCTCCTCCTTTCACACACTATCTCACTGATTAGAGTGAACGAAATAGTGGATGAATGGAAGAGAATCATACACTATGTACATTGCACTGAAAGGAGGAAGGGGACTGCGAAAACATACCAAATATTAAGGAACTAATCTTTTTAATAATTAACAATTGTGAGATCCAACACAAACAGGGGAGAAATCAAGGCCTAAGATGGCAAGACAAATGAGGAAGGGAAGAGGAAATAATTCTAGATTAGACAATCTTCATCATTGCAAGATTCTGCTCACTCGAATTGAGCAGTTGCTTCAATCCATTCACCTGAAAGGATCAAGGTTACGGTATTTCCATTATTGATTAGTTCGATGAAAATACAAAATGGTAGATGAACGGTACCTTTTTATCGATTCGATCTATTGAGTGGGAGGCTCGACTCCTGTGGATAAAGCACGAGATCAATATGAAGATGAAGAGCACGGGCACTGCAAAATCAGAGGATTAGGAATCTGGCACACCAACCATTACTGTATCATTAAACTCATACTCGACAAGTGTGATCAAATATTCAATCTCAATCTTCTACTCACTCATAATCAACGACGGTATCATTCCACATACACAACAGTAATTTGGATTCCATTTGTATGTTTTATTATTGATATAAAATTCGATTGCTCCATGAGATGTGTCTGGTTCATCGAATAGTATCTGGCCCATCAATCGATAACTACCATACCCAATATGGCTGTAGTCACGTATCCAGCCTCCTCGAATCCGACCGCTTGGAATTTAACATAGAAGATGATTCCAATTTCGATAAGGAAAAGGATCAGACCGACGCAAGTTGAGAAGAACCATGAGAGATCAATGTAGAATCTGGAAATTGATTGTGATTATAACTAATACGAAGTTGAATAACCAACTAGGGACACCGTGTGTTCAAATCTCTTCAATAACATCAGAAACGAAAATGTGCCTTGTGCGGACTTTTGCATATATTTCGCCGACAATCCTTATCTATCACTGATCTTGTTATTTTGTTCATTCTTATCAGACCGAAGGGACCAAATCATAAGCTGAATCACTCAATCATCAAACAAGCGTCAGCACAACAAATTATGGGCCACTCCTGCACGATATTATCATGGGATGTAAAATTCTGGTAAAATTCCGGGGTGGATATTTCAATTTAAAACTTATACTATGGCCACACAAATCTACGAAACTGATTTTGACCTATCCAATTCCCGTTCCACGAATACTTCAACTAGCGCAGGAATTGCAAGCCTCAATCAAGGATAAACACTCAATACATTATCCACAACCGATTCATGTTTCACCACTAGATTAACATCTTCACGTGCACTGCTGATTAATCATCACTTCTCTCACTTCAATCTGACATGGGGCGAATCCTGGGATGGTCCGGATGCTTCCATGTAGGGAAGAATGCACGTTGACATCATGAGAGCGAGAAGATGGACAGATACGAGGAGGGCTGTCACTACCTACAATCAATCCATTACTATTTACTCCTAAATGATTGTTCGCCCATATTTGGGATAGAATTTGAGACGATCCAACTTCAGAATCGAAGATTTTATTGTTTGACCGGAATTTGGAATATCACTGATTCAAGAAGACACCTGTTGGGACTGAACATTTGCTAGATGGCAGAAGTAAGAAAATTCAATTACGATGAAAAAACACTCACTCCGAGAATGATTAACAGCCAATGGGGAGTCTTCGCATCATACTGCAACTCCACCAGAGCGACCATCGCAAAACCTGCAAAGGATTACAGTAATCTTTCATTTATTGGTTATTTAATACGTTTAAACTTTAAACCCTCTTATCCGTATCTCTCGACAAACAGAAAGGGGCAGAAAGCATTTTTCGTCTAATTGGACGATAAGATCATTTCCCATTTCAATTGAGCGAACAAATGAGTAGAGAAGATGATCGATACAGTACGTGACACATTCGCGCTTCATTAATGCTATTACTAATTTAACAGAAAAGTGATGTAAATGCCGCGTAAAGTACCCAAAAAAATTAAGACGGATTCCGAGATTCAATAGATTCGCTATAGGAATTTTTACGTCTCAACCCGACCAGTAAAACCCATCATAACGATTGCTTTCTAATTTTGTCAATTCTAATCATAGCAATGACAAAAAAAAATTTTTTTCACCGGATCACCGTGCCAGAGTCTGATTTCAACACTACAATATCCTTACTAACCAGCCAATAGTGCACTTGTCCTCGACGACGCCTTCAATTGGGCCTTACTCAGATCGTATTTGTACTTCTCCGCCATCGAAAGCTCCCCTCGATGTCTGTAATATATTGAATTGCGGATACTGTATTCACATTCAACTACCGTGATCATTTTGTTTACCTCTCATTCATAAAGAACTCAAGAATCCCCACCAAAATTTTTTGACCTTGCACCATAAACTGATTTACGATCGGGATGTCGTCCGTCCTTCTACACAAATATCACAGTTACTGTCTTTCACCGTCATCTTGCTCTATATCATACTACATACGCACAATGCACATGTAATGTCTTCAGAAGATCTTATCCACCACATCAGATCACTATGACTAATCTAAATTGTAATAATAACCCACTCGCAGGTCATTCTGCTTGTCTGATCTCGATTCCAACTATTGGGTGTCAATTGACGAGTGGGCGGAGTTAAGACGAAGGATGGAGATGGATTGAGGAATGGTTCAAGCTCAAGATGGAGATTAGACGATCTCCCACTCTGAACACTTCGAACACTTCGCGCTCCTTTTGAATGAGGGACAGTGAGATACGAAGAGACTTCTGCATCCAATGGATTGGAAGGAGGAGAGGAATGTTGAAGAATTGCATCGGATGAAGTGGACAAACGACGTTCCATTTAGGATAGAAGGAGGGGGAGGAGGGGGAGGGGGGGACGGTTGATGCAACAAAGTGATGATAAGAAAGTGAGAGAAGAGAAGAATGGGAAGGGGAAGTGAGAAGGAGAAGAGAGGAGTGAGTGTGTGGTGATTGGAAATGGCTAGGTGGATTGAATAGATAGGAAGAGATGAAAGAGCGATACGATTAGAAAAGAGACGGGAGAAGCATCGATCGAGAACGGGAAGAATATCGAGGATGGAAGGGAGGAAGAGGGGGGATTCATACCCTTCCCCCCCCCCTTCTCCCTCTTACTCATCCATTCACACCATCCATTCAACTACCAGTGATAATGACCACGTCATAAAATAACACAATCAAAGGGGAGATCATATGCGGGAACGAGGTTTCAATTTTTCCGTGCAATGGACATGAATAGAAGTACTGACACACAACTCTCATATTGGTAGTCAATTACTACTACTAATGTCTCTCACCGAATGGAAGATAACCATCAGACTACACGGCCAATCGCCGTATTACCATTCCTATTCAACCAGCCCGAGAACCATTCCGCCGATTTCATGTATATCGTCTTTGATTGAAAATCAACTTCTACCGTTCAGTAACCATGGTTGTTAGCCCTTTCTCGTCACGTTCCACCAACCACTGCATGGTTTCCCCTCCTCAACTCACTGATTATGCAGCTGTTTCAGTATTGGAGTGAGAGGAGGGAGAGGAGGCGTCTGTGTGTGTCTTCCTCCTCCCGTCGAAGATGAGATCAGATTTGACCCGCGACTGTGCGCCCCTGCAACATTTTAAATTAATAAAAAAATAATAACTGCAAAAAAATATAATAACTATAGTTTTAACTGATCTATTGATAAATCGAAACCTAAAAGTCAATATCATATATTTCAGCGGTAGGGTTAATCCCTCTCTTTGCCAATCGGCTTTCTCCGGGCGGCATTCCGTTTCACTCGGGTCACTAACATTAAGCCATTTGATAGGAAAATATTACTCCTCTCCTTCATATTTTCCATACTAAACTATACATGCTTGTTCCAAGCTAATCCTCTCCTACCGCAGGGTCAAAACAAAGCTATTGTTCCTTGTTTCTTTCTCTTGCTTACCAACATCCACTCTATCGATCACAAACCGTCCCTTCCTTCCATTCCTTCTGCCCCCCCCCCCCCCACTGGGCACTTGGTCCATTCGTGCTACACTATCTTCTCTAAAGAACAACGATGAGGTCACCAATCCTTCCCCTTCTTCTCTTATTGAGGAAGTTCCCCTTGTAGACAGGTGAGATTAGAAGAGCACAGAGAGGCTAATACACAAACCGATGAAAGGGACAAAACACAGAGAGAGATAGACTGGGAAAGGAACAGTACCAGTGCCGGGAAATGGTCTTTTCCTTCTTTAACCTACCAATGAGCGAGTCGTGTTCGGATGAATCTTCACTGCTTCCACAGTAGAGTTGGCCAGGGATGGCTGATGACGTCATGACGCCACCACTCATGGGAACACTGGAGGGAAGGGAATGGAGAGGGAGAGAGAGAGAGAGAGGGAGAGAGGGAGGATGGGGTAAAGGGAGGGGGTGGAGGGACACAGATGGGATAGAATCGATGGAGAGGGAAGAAGAGGAGGAAAGAAGCGATCTCCGAGTGGGATGACAAGAGGTGAATGAAGATTGAAAGTGAAGATAAGTAGTAAGAGTTGAGGGAATGGAGAGAGATAGAGAGAGGTCAGGAGGACTGGAAATCGAGATGGAAGGAAGGAGGGAAAATACGAAAACTCAGGGAAATAGGAGTAACTTCACAGAGAAACTCGGGACCAGACGGAGACTCACAACAGCAAAATATGTGTGAGAGAAAAATGGAGGTTTTGTGAGAAAATGCGAGGGAAGGTTTTGTAAGAGAGAGATGTGTGTCAACAAAAGGTCATAGAAAGAGGAAGAATAGAAGTGGAAGAAATTCCAGAGGATTCATTCACGCTTAGATCATCCGAAAGTATGAATAGGAGGGAAAGAGAGAAGAAGACGAAAATATGATCAGCCATATACACAATATAGGGGGGATTTTACAGTATTCCAGAGTGAGGAAATGTGGGGGATGGAAGAGATAGTGAATGTATTGTATACGTCAGCATAGCCTCGATCCCTGTTCTCTGAACCACTTGAGAACAGCGCCCTTTGAGTTGATAGAGAGATAGAGAAGAGATACATCATTTGAATGGATAAAATAACATCAAATAGATAACTCCATTTTTTAAACCAATTCTTCACCTAATATTGGAATATCCCATCAATTACTATAATCTACTCAAGGAAAATTTATTAAATTGGGAGCTACCTACCGCCGCATTAGTAAAATATAATAAAAAGATAACTGACACCAATCCATGATCGAAGGTTGATTTGGTTGTGATAGATGATCAAGATTGGGAGACGACGCACTAACAGTCATCTGGAGACGACGATGTTTGGGAGGGGAACTGGCTGAAAGAATGAATTCTCCTCCACCCTCACTCTCGTCAGTTGCTTCCTCTTCGATCACAACAAAACTAGAGAACCGCAACCGAACATCGAAAACCCCGTTGTATTTTGAGTAATTAAAATGGGGGGAAATAAGAAACAAACCTTCAGAATTGGAGGAATGAAGATGGAGGTTAGACGGGCGAATGATCAACTCGTCGTGCATTGAATCTATAAAGGTCGCGTTTATCATAGGAAAAGGGAAACGGAAGGGAGAAGTGTTCACGAGTGATACAGCCCTATATAAAATGGAAGCAAGAGCAAGGAAAAATGGAAATCAGCGAGAGAGCAATCCGCCTAGCACAAAGTCGGATCACTCTACAATAAATCCTGGGCGGAGTGAAATTAGAGATGATAGAGGGTGGAAGATGAGTAATCGGCCCCGACTACTGTTGGCAACGACCTCTTAAAATACGAAACAGATTGGACAACAGATTAGAAAAGTGATCAGTTCTCTGCGCGTAGGTTCACTAATTACAAGAGATAACAGAATACCTCATTGAGAATGTGAGTGATCTTGGTCGACGGGAGCGCCAAGCTTCGATCGGACTGAAATGGACAGGAATAAAGGCCCAAAACACGAAAAGAGAGAGCGAGTCGATAATCAAGCTTTAGGTTACGGTATCTCTTAAAAAATTTAAATACTATAGGTCTCACCGGGAATTGCCTGCTTTGCCAAGGGTCTTACGTCTTGGCATCTTGCCAATTTCTACCGTATCCAATTACCAAAATTATTTTCATAAATAAAATGAAATATTCTTTACATATTTATTATATTAATAATGTTATTATTATCAATCGATTCCTCTCACCGAGTTCTCTCCAATGATACTAGTCTGTGCCACGTCTCTCTTCAAACCCTCGTGCTATTTACAATTTAGTTTTGACCATAGCTCATGAATCGATGGGACAGCCATATCTGGCGTGTTGCATATTTAATTCATCGCTCCGCTTCTCCCTCTCTCCTTTTCACTCCAACTCGTATTCGTCTCTCATGTCTCGCCACAGTTACAAACTCTAATTATGCCGTTGTGTGTTTCACTTCTTCATTTCGTCTGGCTTCTCTGTCTCGTCTCTCGTCTCCCCTTTCCCTTCGCCTCTTCATTTTTATTACTTTTATTCGTATCGATCTGGCTGGTTCCTCTATTGCTTCCTTCTCCCCCATATGAGTTGTTTGCGGTTTCTCCGCTCGAATTATATAATTCCTTTCCTTGTCAGTCCTTCTCAATGGAAGACGACGATTGCTCGGCTAGTCAGCATTCTGACAATCCGGAGCATCACGAAATGGACCATCTAGACGATCAGACGATGGAAATTAAAAGAGAGGATGAAGCACGATCATCCGAATCTGCCACTTCGTCAAGAGATGAAGAAGAGGGAAAGGAAGGATTGAATGAACGACTACGAGATCTTCACAACTCTGTTACTTTCCTCTCCCATCAGGTATCGATAACTGGTTCTTTATCAATCAATAACCTTTATTTTAGATGGCAATCATCATGAAAGCGCTTCATGTCAATTCATGTCAGTGTGAATTATGTGGCTCTCGAGGACAGAACAACGGCCATCACAATGGAGTGAGTTCATCTCTCATTATAATTGAATCGAGTTCTCTCCTTCCCCAATTATCTTTATTGCCACTCTCTTCGCTCTTCTTAATTTAATTATGTTCTATTCCAATATCGATTTTTATAATGAGAATGTTTAGGTATCGCCGAACCTCGGGATTGATTATGCGCAGCGACCGGGTGGAGGAAAGTTTCCAATGGTGGACAGAAGAGCTGTCTCTGATTATGCACTACAACACGGAGGTATGAATACTTCGGCTTGCGCTGATTCATTCATTTTCTCGAAAGTAATTTACATGTTTGGCTCCATTTATAGCGTATGAACGTTCGGACATTAATATTCTATAATTTCATTTGAAATTTGTAGTTGGGTATGAATTAATATACAGATTGCCTCTGCTCAATTTGATTTATCATGGAACCCGGTAGTTTATTTCCAGTAGTTTATAGCGTCAGACTCGGTCGTATGTTTACTCTGTGAGGGACAGGTGAATGTATCTCTATCCGTGAACAGAGAGAGAGTCTGACGAGAGATCATGCACCTGCTTATAGCGAGAAACTAGAGGATATTGAGAAAGGGTCGTAATGAAAGGTTGTGTTAAATTGAGGAATGGCGGCAGTCCGTCGATTCGGTGTGCCCGCTCCCGTCTCTAGCTACTACCAAAGGAAGGAATCACATGGAAAGTGTAAGTGACATTTGTTGTTAATTATTCAAGTCTGGAAAGAAAAGTGCATGCTCTATAGTACAAGTGTTATTCAAATGAATTGTACCCACTCTTTGCATGGAACATAGTGAAACTACAATATGCCCAGTCTAGACGTGGGTGTTATCCATTGCCAACCTAGAATTCCAATTTCAGTGCCAGGCAACAATTCACCTGGCCCGTCTACAGATGGTGAGAGGAATGGAGAGGAGGTGGGGAGATTAATTTACTATTCTTGTCTCCTCTGAATGACGATATTTCACCTTTAGTCATGTGATGAATATTGATACCTAAATTTATCTCAAAATATGATTAGACATGATAATCTAAGATAGTGAAGGTATAATTGTAGCAGTCGTCGTCATCGGGTACTCCCTCCGGTCTTCCTCCCTCAGTGGATGCAATGCTGAAGATGACGTCATCGACGATGATGACAGGAACTCCCGGATTCCTACGAGGAAGAGGAAGAGGAAGGCCGAAATTGATTGGAGATGAGCTTGATGCCGATCTTGTCGAGTACATGGTACAGGTGAGCAATTTATTGAGTAGCGGTCGAATATTGAAGATCCAAGTATAAAGTAAGGCCCCTTTTGTAGAAAGTGATAGTGGAGTATTGAAAAAATACCTTTAATAACTAGCTTCTACTAGTATTAGGTTCTCGTTGTAGGCAAATCGTGTGTTGTTGTGAAATGTCCATTTTTAGAGCAATTGAAATTTGTTCGCAATCAATGTTATGGTGTGACAGTGAAACAACAATCTGTCAAAATGTGAAAATATTTGTGATATTTTTTCAGCTGCAAAAGACGGACCACTCTCTGCATCGAATGTCGGCCACCCAAGCATTAGAGATTGCGAGGGCGTACATCCTGGACAAGGTACTTTATTTACTGTCCTTCCCCAAATGACATCAATGCTTTCCTTCTGCGATTGTGTTAAAATAAAGATTAATTTTTTTCTCATGTACTTGATTAGACACCGATTGAATGCTTGCAGGCTCCCGGTCTTCTCGAGGAACAGGGTGGACACGTCAAACTGAAGTTGACGTGGGCAATGAAATTGGTATCGAGGATAGCTGAGAGACAGAAGGAAATCGAATTGGGACTCCCACCTGGAACACTCCAGAATATGGGAAGGAGTCAGGTGAGAACCGAGGATAGATTCTTCCTGTGAAAATGTAATCATCGGCGATTCAAACAATATGAAGACATTCAACTAAATTCATGTATTCAATTAATAGTTTACATTGTAGCAGCTGGCGGAGATGGTTGCTATAAGCAAATTTGGCGGGTTTGGTGGACGAATGAATGGAGGAGGAGAGGGAGGAATGGGAGCAGCACTCGAGGCATTGCAGCATCAGGGTTTGTTCTATATTTATTCATTACTTTTTTGCCATTGCGCTGTAATTCCTCATAATGTTGGTACTTTTCTCTCTAAAATTTGACTGATATTAGTCACACAGAACGTCTGTGGTTATGCGAGTAAAATGAGACGCCAATTATCCTGGGTTTCGACATTGAGATGGCTGAATTCGTCATGCATTGTATAGATTCTAATTTCAGTGGCCTCATCGACTCCAGAAATCATGAACGTGCGTGAATTGGATCTATCTCGTATCTCATCGGGAGTTCCTCTTGATGCATCGGATCTCGATGGATCAGCCATTCATTCGAGTGGAGAACTTCCTCTTATTGGAGCCAATGGAGAGATTCTCTTTCCCAATGAAGACCATGATGTGTGAGTGACCTCCCCTTCTCCCTCCCTTCCCTCTCCCTTTGCACTACTTGTGAGTAGTCCTCTCAGTGTAGTCATTGACAAGTGTATCGAATCGATATGAATCCTCACCATTCCCTCACATCATTGACAAGTTCAAATTTGTATCATTATCTTTTCATACCTAGGCTCGTCTGATTTACCTATGACCTGATTTGTAATAATCTCAGCGATATCGCTACTGAATTCTAATCTTTTTAAAGCATTACTTGTACTTTCACTTTTAAAGCTATCATCTTTTACCACGTTCTAAAATCGACATTACTAAGCCTCTTTCACTATATTTCTTGTAAACATCAAATTCTATCGAATAATGCTAAAGGTTCTCTAAGATTCCACTATTATCACTTTTCTCTCCAATAATTGCTAATTTTCGTGATGGAATGTTTTCAACAGTATTATCTTCGTAATTTTAAATACGCATTGTGAACTGTGGCATGATTTACACGGAGTTCATTATACATTACAATAATAAATCTTTTTTTTAATGCTGTCGATTTGTACGCAACAACAGAGCACCGTAGGCAATTACCCTCAGAATTACGACCATGGAAACCTGAAATTAAATTAATTTTCTCACTCATGGACAATGGTTTCCTTACCATAATGAATACATCTGGCCACATCATACTCTCATTGAAGTCAATGCTCTCTAGTACTTCACTTCCAGTATGGGGACAAGATACCCAAGTATTGTTGCCACAAGTACCTACGATTTACTAGGTTACGGAGGTATGTTAGATTACGGTACCTGGAATATCCTGAATTGCAGTCCACTCATTGACAGCTAGAGCCTCGTAAGCATACTTGAAGTATGATAATGCGGAGAGCCATCTACAATATAATGATCTTCGATCTCTAAGATTCTCCATGTCCAAAATTCTCATTTTTTCTGAGCTTACTTGAAATAGCCTGGAATAGCATCGAAAGTAATGAAGAATCCTCCGAATGCCATAATGGGAACTACGAAAATGGGAAGGAATGTCATGGCTACTGCTGTGTCACCGAAGATTGTTGCCACCGCGTATGCTGAGAGGATACGGTAGATTAGGATTATCGATTCGATAGTTCACTCACAGATGGAGATGGCGACTTGTGTGAGGAGAACACACACGAAGCAAGCCATGAGGAATTGAGGAATGAGTGGAACGAGTCCTGAAAAGAAAGAGGGTTACGGTAGATCAATGAATAAATACCGTACCCGACATCCAATAGACGATTGCGATGTAGAGGAAGGGAAGGAAAATGTATTGGGGGAGCTGAAATGGATTATTTTTGATTGGTTAGGATAGATAAATTCAACCTCGGCAAGATTCTTGGCTAAAAAGTAGGCGCTTGTTCGATAAATACCATTGCCGTTTTCACGATAGAGTAGAGGAAGCTCCTCCGTGATTTCCTAAAAAAGTACTAATATACTGGCATATTGGTCGGTTAAAGATTGCTGCTTACAGGAACGGCCGGAAATTGCAGCATGAAATTTAGATTTCTGATGTGATTGAAGAGGATTCCATTGATGGTGATTACAGTTGTTGTACTGACGGGAGTGTTGAAGTAGACCATTCCGGTGATCAGAGCTGTTACCTAAAGAAGCATTCAAATTATTCTGTTTTTTTCTGGTTTTTTAGGCTTACAATGGTTTGAATGACTCGAATCTTGAATATCAATGGATTTCGGAGGATGTTGATGAAAGATCTCTTGAAAAGTGCCACTAATTGGATCCAGAAACTTGCAGCGTATCTGCGTATTTTGCGGTTTGATGATGATTAGGCACGAGATATACCTTTGCGAATTGAAGGTAGCTGCAAATCCAACGCTCTTAGTAGCCTCACTCTCCAATCCAAGTCGATCTGCTTTCGAGATTTCCACCATCGCTCGACCCGCTTCCGTCTTCAGAAACGCCTCACGGATTGCCTGTAGCGTAATAAAGAATGAGTCATTTTGAACACAGTTTGATAGATAATCTCACAGCGATATTCTTGATGCTGTTCTTCTTATCACTATCTATCACAGCAAGCGTTCGTATCAAGTGGTCGGCAGGATTGAAATAATCAGGGCATTTGAAGCCAACCCTGAAACAGATCATTGTTTGAAACAGCAGACCATAGGTGTCAAGCATCGGCGGCGAGCACCTACCCCCTTGGCGGGGCTGCACATCCCATGTATCGCGGGCGGCGTGGACACCTATGCAGCAGACTATGGTACTCACGATTCGAATAGAGCCGTGGCCTGATCTGCAGCTCCGAGATAGATGATACGACCACACGCCATGAGACAGACACTGTGGAAGGGAAAAGATCAAAGATCAAGTAAGGAAGGATACGCACTTGTTGAACATTGAGTAGACTTGAGTGCTCGGTTGATGGATTGTGATGATGATAGTCATTCCTCCTTCAGCAAGAGATCGAAGAGCAGAGACAACATGACCTGCAAGATGAATGAAGCTGAAGAAAGGACGATTTCAAAGATTGGATGAATAGACAATCAGAGAAAAATAGAGGGAAAATATGGTCCTACCAGCCATGAATGCATCCAGTCCCGACGTGGGCTCATCACAGAAGAGAATCGAAGGACATGTGAGAATCTGCAGTTTCGCAAGTTGGAGAAAGAATAGTTAAAGGAGGCGTATCATGAACTTTTGAAATTCAAACATAGCGACTCTTACAACGATATGCCGAGTTTTGCAAGATTCTGGAAAATTGCCAAGAAACTTTTGGAAAATTGAAAAGGAGTAGATCAGATTTTGTCGATGGGAAGAGCCTACGGAAACAAACAAAAATCCCTCCCTTGCCAATCAATAGTTTGCGAGACAACGAAGACCTTTCCATCTATCTTCTTGATCTACCTTCCCTTCCTCCCCATTAGCGCTCCATAAAATATTTGAATTCTTCGCGGGCTTTTCCCTGTTTTATCCTGATACTTGAACGCGGATATCTCGGTCCAGAGTGGATGCGCTACTTTCAAACTTCGGCTTTCTAACATCGCCATGGATTCCAATCGGATCATGATCTCAACAACATGAACTAATTTTTCATGATACGCCTCCTTTAAAGTGATTCTTCGATTTTAGTGAGGAGCGATGTTGTATTGACATAAAACTGTAGTGATGGTTATCCGTATTTGGATGCAGTCAAAATGTACTTTGAAGATAGGCGTCTCACCTCACTCGCAAATGCCAATCTCTTCTGTTCTCCACACGACAATCCCTTCAATGTGTTCGGAATGCCAATCATTGTCTCGGCACAGGCGGATAAACCCATCTGAGAGGCTTCATTATCGAATGGCAAGAACAATTGAGATTCTAACCTTCTTGATGACCTCCTCAATTCGGGCTTCTCGCTCCCATGAAGTGTAGGAGGATCCCATTCGGAGCATTGCCTGATAAGATCCCTCGGATAAGATTGGATGGGTAAGGTATTCTCACCATGAATCGTAGATGTTCTCTCACAGTGAGAGTACCGACGAACATATCGTGTTGTTGGACGAATGCACTCATCTTTAAGTTTGATCAAGTTAATCCGAGATATCTCCATACAAGCGCCAATTTCAGCTAATTGTAGATTCGAAACCAATAGTAAGACGTCTTAGGGCTAGCTGAATATTCGAATATGTATTTATAGTTCCCCTTATCTTAGGTTGTCCGCTGGTAAATCGAATCATAAAAATATTAACCTCTCTGATCCTATACTTGTTCGCCCTCTGTCCATCTACAAATATCGATACCTCTCTGATCCTATACTTGTTCGCCCTCTGTCCATCTACAAATATCGATACCTCTCTGATCCTATACTTGTTCACCCTCTGTCCATCTACAAATATCGATACCTCTCTGATCCTATACTTGTTCGCCCTCTGTCCATCTACAAATATCGATACCTCTCTGATCCTATACTTGTTCGCCCTCTGTCCATCTACAAATATCGATCCCGATACATGGAGTGTTGAGAGATTTCTTTGAGTAAGAACGTTCAGAAGTGTCGTCTTTCCGGCGCCACTGAAAATAATATTTTAAAAATTGTTGTAACCATCCGCTGATGCTATTTTGTGATCACGTGCTTGTCTTATCGTTAGTCATCATCGTCTAGTCGGGAAATATAATTGTTATCGTTAATCCTGATTACGTGCCTTCTTGTTTCATTGATTAGTTCGGTAAGGGCAACAAGCGTAATAAAGGGAGATATGATCATTGGTTGTTCATGATCATGTCCCATTCGAATATTGTCAGGTTGTCGCAGAAGAAGCGCGACCGTAAAGCCTCGCCGTGTTTCCTTGTGTCAATGACCAGTATGATAAGGGCAGCGAGATAAAAGGAGAAAGAGCGGGAGAAAGAAAGAAGGGGGGGGGATAATAATGGTCCAATGGAAATAATTCCTCACGTGCTTCCCATTACAGCTAGAAGTTTTCCTGATTCGGCCATTCCGCTCACTGAAACAAAAAATCATTGAGATTTGAGTGCGTTCAACAGTTCTCTTAAAATCATGTTCATGTTCAATGATCTCTTGAAGAAACAATATGAGGTGAGACGTACCATTGTGCAGAATCTCTTTGACCTTCGGCGGCTTGGCCTTCTGCATCGCTTTGTCCTTTAACGTCTTCGGCTTCTCCCGTCCAGTTACAGTGACGGACGACCAGTAGAGATTATTGCCCTGCAAATGAACTATTTTCTGCAGATGTGCGATAATTTGCGTTATGTTTCGGAAACGAATTGAGCGAACAAAACAAGAATTCATCTGACCTGAGGACTGACTCCACTCCGGAGCATGGGTTGGAAATCTGCCATGATTAAGGTGCAGACTGCTTTCTATCGACTAGTGAAGTTATCTGGAACAACTGGAATGTATGGGTAAGGGGTAACAATAAATCGATTGAAGGCGTTCTTCCCCAGAGGACTAATGAAGGGACAGAATGAGGTGAAGAGGAAGGAAAGGAATGAATTGGATTGATAAGACGAACGATTCGATAAGAGGAAGAGAGGGCAGAGAGTGGACAGGAAGAGATCAAATGACTGTGAGAGAGAGGACTGATTAGATTATGTCTATGACGACAGACGGAGATGACACAATTATATCAATGATACCATATCAGTATGCGCCTTTGTAGCGCCTCGGTCGATGCGGTAAACTACCTATTCAGATCTCATTGTCAGTGTCAGTAATTCAGTTCGTCATGGTTTGTATGAAAACTGCCCCTATGGAGATGACCAGCTGACAATTCGCTGTGGTGTGTTTGATAGGGACTGTGTGCGCGCACAACTGAATACGAATTTGAGATAATGGAATACATTTATCGGATGGCACCCGTGAACGCGGCCTTGTTTAGTAGTCTTGAGAAATAATGACAATCGAAGATTTTCGATCAGCGGAAGGGAAGAAGGGCAGAGGCGGGAAGGGAGAAGGATACGGACCATGATGATGAACCATTCGAGTTGTGCACCATCACATTCGCATTTTGATTGTCGGCGAGAGGAGGAGCGGGGACGAGAGAGGGAATGAAGGGAGCACAGTTCGTGGCCTGCAAATTTTTGCAAATATCATGAATAAATAGACTATGAGCGTAGAAATTAAACAATCACACGAATTTTTAAAGATGGAAGCAAACCTGCTGGACGATAGGATAGACTTGATCGTTGAAAACTGCTCTCGCCGTGGGCGCATAGTTCTGTTGCATCGTTGGCTGCGCATTGAGATTGCAATAATTGTACTGACCGGGAGGAGTGGACTGCCAGTTTTGGACTTGACTGCAAGGAGAAACTGATTATCTGATAATAAGAGGCTATTACCCAGTCTTTGCGAAATCAGTCCATCTCTGTCCCATCTCATTGGCAACTCTCATATCAGCAGCTGTCGGCTGTCCCGTAGTCCATACTGTCTGACTCATGAAGAGGAAGTACTGGTCCTGACCACGGAATACAGCTGAAAAGTGTTACTTCTTTTTGAATGACTATGCTCACTGGTCACGAGCTCAAAGGCTACATACGTTTCCAATCTCCGGTGTTCGGCACATTACTCCTTCCCAACTCGGAAACGTGAGTGAATTGGAATAGTCGTGTGTCGGCTCCTTGCTGTTGAACGAGATTCAGTTGAGAGACTGATTGAGAAACTCCATTTGCATCCGATGAGATCTACAAAAATTAGGCATTGAGCCTTGCTCAATAAAATAAGGGTAACCTTGGAGATAACTTGGAGATACTGCATAGTTTGCTGATTATTTCCTCCATTAGACTGAGTGAATTGTGTATTCGTGTACGTTTGTTGATACCTATTGTTGGTCGGCTGCATCTGATTATATCGCACTAACTTCGAAAGGAAGAGCGTTTCACTATACCTGGTTATTGTTCGGATTGTAAGTGTTCGCGTTGGATTGAGACACAATCTGAAGCGTTTATTTTTTGAGCTGCTAAGGGATGCTCACTTGATAATTCTGATTCTGCCCATAATTATTTCCATTCTGAGGTGGATTGTAAAACTGCTGATTCTGCTGAGGTTGCTGTGTGATTCCGTAGTTATTCTCGATTATGTTTTTGACCTGAAACATAAATTCTTTTAAAAAGAATTATCTAAGTACTCTTGATGTTTTCTTTCCCATGCAGATACTTTAAGCCCCTTACCTGTGCTGCATCCGTTCCATTTATCTTGTTCTTCTTCGCGAAATCGACGAACCATCCATCGAATAATTTCTGTTCAGACTGACCTCTCACACTTCCATCAGCGATCATCCGAAATACTGTAAATGACTGCCCATTGATATATTTGGGTATAATTAAAATCAAACAGTTATTGATTCGCTCTTACCGTAATCGGCGTCTTCATCCTGTACGGTACCAACGATCATCGGAATTCTACGTGCGTTTTGTGACAGAGACTGGGGAGAGCCAGGCATGAACGAATTATCGCGTACGATTACCCATTTGGAGGTGCGGTACTGAAACAAAACAATGAACGATCGGACTGTGGATACTTTTTTCTAGACTTGACAGGAATTATTCATATTCCTAAAAAGTTCATAGACTGACTCCCTGGAACTGTACGAAAACGTCGACGGTGAGTGACTGCAGACAAGTTCTGAGACGGGCATTCGAGTAGCCAGCGCGCAGTTGGTCCGATGAGACATTGCACATCTGCAGAATTTGCCCATTGTTTTGACAATTTGCCCGCTGCTCTTGTGTTCAAGCTGAGTTATCGACTAACCGCCATAGCAAGCTGCAGACTGGGATCCTCGTCGGCGACTGTCTGAGGAGGAGGAGTAGTCGTGTAGGGAGGCACGTACTGCTGCTGCTGATACTGTTGTTGTTGCTGCTGTTGCGGCTGCCCCTGCGGCTGCTGATTCAATGGTTGGTAGGCCAATCCGGGGTCTCGTTGCAGTGTTGGCATCGGAGTGGTAGCTGGTTGCTGCAAAGAATGCACTGTGGAACCGATTGTTTTGGTAGCCGCGATTACCGGGGTGTCCTGATAACAGGTGTAGATGGAACCACTCTGAAGGATCGCCTGCTGGAAGAGGCCTGAAATAAATTTCTGCATCCATGGAAGGTTCGATATTTGTTGTCCCCTGGGGATATTCTAAACCACAATAGGTGCCTACGAACCATTGCTCATGGGGGACAATGCATGGGCGGCTACAGCACAGGCTCCATCGGCGTGCCCACACAAAGTCATTCGATTGGGATCTCCTCCAAAACTGCGAATGTTCGCCTGCAAGAGTGACTCATTTCTCGCTTCTCAGCTCGTCAACTTCAGTAGCTCACACTCGACTTATCTGTTTGTTTACTACCAGGTCACTCTACCTTCTAGTCATAACTGCGCAAGAGAGGGCTCAGACTTAAAGGAGGCGTATCATGAAAAATTAGTTCATGCTCTTGAGATCATGATCCGATTGGAATCCAGAACGTTATTAGAAAGCCGAAGTTTGAAAGTTATACGTCCACTCTGGGACGAGATATCCCCGTCCAAAGTATCAGGAAAGGACAGGGAAAACCCCGCGAAAATTTAAATATTTTACGCAGCGCCAATGGGGAGGAAGGGAAGGTAGATCAAGAAGGATAGATCGAAAGGTCATCGTTGTCTCGCCCATTATTGATTGACTAGAAAGGGATTTTCTTTGTTCCCGCAGGTTCTTCCCATCGACAAAAACTGATTTACTCCTTGGCGATTTGCCAAAAGAACCTTGGCAATTTTCCAAAATATTGCAAGGCTCGGCATATCGTTGTAAGAGTCGCAACATTTGAATTTCAAAAGTTCATGATACGCCTCCTTTAAAGAATTTATGAATGTGTCACTCTAACGCGTTCTTTAAATTAAACTTGAAAACCCGTGGAGGCTTCAAAAGCGTGCCTCACCTGAATCCACTGTAGTGCCATCACTTGATCCTGCATTCCGAGATTCGCCGGAACTCCCGAGTTCGCAAGGTTGAAAAAACCTAAAACGGGCAAACAATGAGTTACTTGTTCTGTGTGTTGTGTGACACGCCGACTACTTGTTTGCTACTGCTGACACATTGGAAGTTCGAAGTAGAGAAGAAAGGAAGAAAGAACAGATCAAGGCAAAAATAGAACTATATTGATGACTAGGCCAGCAAGTAATCGAAAAGTTCGGCATACCGAGAGCGCCCAATCTGTATTGTACAGTGACCACGACGACACCACGAGATGCGAGATTACGAACTGTTCCTGCAAGATGCATCCTTATTTCGGTAACCGATCACAATTCTGAGAGCAATGTTTCCAAGTAAATAGGAATGTATTCCAAACAAGTTATGGGTTGATATGACCAGGAGCCAAAGGACATACCGGGAATCTCAGCTTCATTGGCGCCTCCTCGTGTGAATCCTCCTTCGCCACCAATGAAGATCATTACTGCGTTGAGAGATGTCGTATTACCGACCTACAACTTATTTGCGCTTCAGGAACTTTCGTAACGAAACATTTATGGAGTACCTGCGTAGTGAAGATGTTGAGGTAGAGGCAATCCTCAGAGACGGGACCAGGACTGACGCCTGCTTGGGGACACCGACCTGATAGAAGTATGGATCTAAAGGGATCTCGAATTTATATTACCTCTCAAATACGTAGCATCGTAGAGTTGATTTGATGGCTGCATCGGTACTGGTTCCTAATAAAATATATTCATAACAAATTTGAATGAGAAAAATGAATACTGACAGAAAATCGTAGTTGCCCAGTGGGAGGTTGTGCATAGGGAACTCCCAGGAATGAATACGCTGATCCATAATAGAGATCATTCGTGTTGGTACCTTGAACAATCATAGATGGATGGTTTCATTCACGGTTCGTACCATAATCCAGCTTCGCTCCTTGCATGGCTCCTTGAGGCGTCGTAACAGTGACATAACGTTGATTCTGAGCGAGTAGGCAAGAAGGAACAAGGAGGAGAACGATGAGGACAGACATTTGGAAGAGTGAACGGAGGATTCAGAAGATGGTAGATGCCTCTCTCTCACTTGCTATTTACTCCCTCCTTCTCTACCAACTTTCTCGCTAACAAACTTTGAGATGTTGACACACTACTCTGTTTCTCGGCTCCCGCGGGCAAAGAAAACCCTGCCAAGAATATTCGTGTTTGCACCTTTGAGCATGTTCCTTTTTGAACTGGATCAACTACAGAATCAACCTGATTTTTTTACTTAACCTTTGGCTATCGTAATCCTTCCCCTTACGTTGGATCAGTGTATTGATCCTGTTAGCGTCTTCATGCGCAATGCAAAATTAAAACGATAAAATCGTAATCGAAATCTTATAAGACTGCCCCTTCTCGGATAAAATAAATGACAGCATATTTAACAGTTCTTGTCAAAGCGCACGACCTGTGCACTACCCATGAATGCATTTGACGGAACTGAAGATTCGTTCGAATCATAATTGTTTCGATAACATTCTGATCACCATCAGCCAGTCTGCTGCAGCAAGAAATTATATTTATTCTGATAGTGACAATGTGTCTGTACCGATAGATAACTTTCTGTCGTTAACGAATTTTTGATACTGTCTATGCAATGGAAAATCTATATTAAACAATTATCATTTCCTATCACTTCTTGTCACAGAATTGATCTCCGAAAATGTACTTCTCACTCTATCAAGATAATCTTTCAATGGGACGAATTCAGATGACTCGAGAAGATCATGAAGGGAAAACCTGCAATACTCTGAATGTCTTATGACGATTAAAGTGTTTCTTCCAAACCTCGCGGAAGGAACAGCGAAATAGCTCGATCCAAATTGGCCGAATGCAGTGCAGTCCACCTAGGAACATATTTTTAATGGAGAATGATAGCGATTAGTGTACGACATCAAATTTTAATGGCCTAACCGCCGTTGGTTCTTCTCCGAGCAGAAATTGTTTCTTCCCGAGAATTGTTTGCAGTTGCCGAAGGTCGTTTCTAAAGAAATCATTTTACCTTAAATTTTCAGATCCATCAAATACCTGAATAATTCATTGTATTCAGTCTCCTTGAACTTTCCGATTGCCGTTTCGACTTTCACTCGCTTCTGAAAATTTGGCAGAAGTGATTACATGAATGAACATAATATTTTTACCTTTTTCTCCAAGAAGAATCCTCCAATCGCAGCGACAATAGGAAGGAGGAAGGATGGCATTCCATTAGCGGATGCCATTGAAGATACGATATGACCATAGAGAGGAAGCTTCGCTGCTACCATCAAACTGAACAACGGAAGATGAAGGAATAGAGTATTGACTGCTGGATGATATTTATCCGCTCTGACAAACTTACTTGGCAGTGTGATTATCGAGTAATCGATCGATCGAGTGTCCGATTGCTGCAGTTTCCTCATTGGGATACGCCTGAACGAAGGCTGAATGAGCATCTTCTTCCAAATTGTGAAATCAACCTTGAGTTTGAAAATCTGAGTGAGTCTTCTGATGATAATCTGCGAGTCTGAATATTGTTCTCCATTCAATTCGATGAACGGAAGAAGATCGTTCTGACCACGGGCAGTAAGAGTATTGCGTCTCTGATGATGTAAATAATTTAGTTGTGTATTAAAACAAGGTATAAAGTGCACGAAAAACTAATTCAATACCTCAAACTTGATTTCATGTAATCTGCAGAATGCTTCAACTTTAATGCAATAGGGAGAAGTGGATGAGGCTGTGGGTGTACCATTGAGCTGCAATGTTACTTTCGAAGTTCTTTTTTGAAGTAACAGAGTTATCGTTTAAGCTTTTATAAGAAGATGGTCGTATTGGTAAAATAAAACAATAAATTTCGAACCTGATAGAGGTAGACGACATCTTTCTTATAGTTCTTTTCCTGCAGTTCCAATGTTTTTTCTTCCTTGAGCTTCTTTACAAGAAAAGGAACGACCTGAAATAATAAGGTATATTCACTCGGAATCATATTCATTTCGTCTCTTGCATTGTCCGAACTAGGGTTGCAAAGTAAAAAATCGAAATGAGCCCTTCATTTCATCTCACAAAAGAGCGCGAATCGGTCTCATTCTTCATGAAGAGAATAGCGCACCGGTCACCCTTCATGAAGGCTTTGCGGGGAGAAATGAGAGGGTTTTCCATTGTCATTTCGCCCTTCATGAAGGGGCAACGCGGCCGCGCCGCTCTTATTGAAGAGAATTTTTTTAAAAATTTAAAAAAAGAAGTTATTCCTTCATTTGTCGCAACTCCCTTCATTGCCAGCCCTAGTCCGAAGGCGACAACCAAAGAACAGTAAAAATTATGCTAAAGAATTGAAGAGCAAACCTTGCGAGCTATAGTGACCAGTCCGATCAAGTAAACGAATGAACTGAGACTACAACAGTCGCAACCAAACATTTCGATATTGAAATGGGGCAGAATTGGGCTTGAGAAGCGATTAAATACGCTCGAAGAAAGACGGAAAAGCGACTAAAGAGTGAGTGTGTGTGAATAGAGCGAAAGGAATGAAGAGAGAATAGAGAAATAGAGGATTGCGTCTCTCTGTAGTGGAGAGTACGCTTGTTTGTAGTGTTATCGTGAGCTCCCATTGTGGATTACGACTGGATGAATTCAATGAAAAATAGTAACAACTTTTCATCGATGAAGATGAAATTAAAATGAAATCAATCCAGTTATGATCTTCCGATTGCACACAATCGGCTACTCTTCGTGTTGCAACTAGTGGATGAATCTGCTCTTTCATATAATGCCAACTTTTCTTGAAACCAATCCTGTTCTATCATGCGGGCCGTGGCTTATGTTGCTAGAGAAGTTGTCAGGTGGTGGGTTAACATTTTCTTCATCATATTCAAAGTCGTACTAATCATATACAAAGAGACGCATACCCAATGGGATCGCTGTACCTCATAAAATGTACATTGGTTTGATCGCAGTATGTCCTGAACAAAAAGCATTTAGACTAAAAAAAATATGTTCATACGCAGTTCTATCTAGATCAAAAATCAAATCACAAGTTTTTGATCCTCACCATGGTTCTTAGCATCTCATTCAATGACGACGCTATGGTCAGATTCATTCATGATGAGGTACTTTTATGTTTTATGTTTTATGTGATAAATATTTCAATTATGTTGTCATCTGCAATTCGAATCTCGTTCCTGCTCAGATAATTGTTTTCAGCCCGAGCACGAGCCTCTCACAGATCATTCACAGGGTAAGTTTCTTGATAATATATTCTGACCATATTAAATATCACAACAATTCTACTCTCAGAAATCCAATCAATTCTGAAACCCTCCCCCAGTTCAAAGAAGGAATTGGGTAGCTCGCCGGATTCTGAATTTCAAACGATCACATTCAGCGTCGGCAATCGATATCATGGATTCGAAACGTCAGAGGTTCCCGCCGCGTATATTACTACGAATACTATATGTAATGACATTTCAGTTTCGCGATTACTCTCATTTCTCGTTTACCGACAGACATCATCTGAAGGCGGAAGTTAATCGCCTGAGAGAAGTTGTGAAGGAGTGGGAGGACGATGCAGAAATGGGTAATTTTGAAAAGGAAGAACTCCATATTCACACTGTTATCAGAAAACGATTTCGAAAAGCAGTCAAGGATCAGAAAGCACAGGTATCTCTCAAAATTCATTATCAAATCATTTGGAAATATGCGTAAATCAATTTTCAGTTTGAAAGGTACATGGAAAAGTTGAGAGAAGCAGAAGAGAAAAAGAAACGAAAAAGGAGGAAAAGAAGAGTAAAACTTGGTGCTAAAGAATACTTGGAAGAAATTGAACAGGAACAGAGTGAGTACCATAATTCTTTTCTAGACTTTTTGCCAAAACTTAGTTTCTCGTAAAGTTTGTGAATGCCAAGGAACTAAAAATATTTCAATAGTTCTACATTTTAGTTGCACCTCCCTCGGAATCAACGACGTCAACCATTGGTTCGTCCAGATTAGAGCAATTACTCAAGTCTGTCGATGCAGTCGTCAATAATTGATTTCTCAATTATCTTCTGTTTCACGCCTTTGTATGCTTCATAATTACAATAAACATAATGACAATACAATTGAATATTGTATGAAGTTGTTTCAATTCATTGCACCTGAGAGTTTCTGCACGAATGAAAATATGTAATAATGGTTCAAAAGGAACGATTTGATCATCTTCGGATTCCCATTCGTCGAAGGTGCCTTTTCGAATATTTCCAAATTCTTCTAAAGGGAGAAAGGAGAGTATTTCGCAGATCCTCGAATTGTCCCGATCGAGGATTTCTCCATTGAGAAGTATCACTCGCCATTGAATATGTGACCGATTTCCCATCGAATGATCTACGCAGATCTATCAACTCACTTCGCCTGCAATATAACGCATTGGAAATAGACTGAAGGATGCGACGGTAGATTTTCACTATACAAGTTGGCATACATGTTGCTGTTCTGCGTGAGAATATCATTGGTTCGATCGAGAAGGAAGAGAATCGCTGTTTCGTAGGGAAGGAAGGGACAATTTCTGTCTTTCGGCCATTCACTTGCGAGATTCCCACTAAGAATACGAAGATTGGAGAGATGATTAGAGGACTGAATGATATATAATTATCTTTTTTTATTTTGCATAGATACTCTCACACTGAGATTTCATTGTGTCATCTTTACACAATGTAAAATGCATAGTAAATACTTGCCCATTCGTTGAAATTTCTCAAAATCCATTCTGCTTCTTCTTCCTCTTTCATCAGCTCTCTGGGAAGTTTTGACTCGATCTAAACTCTCATATTGAACGGTTATTTCTTCCTTGTTATACCTTTTTATGATAATTATCAATCCAGTTACTTTTTTCCTCTTCGCCATTGGACGATTTCGTCCCTGGAAATGCTACTTTTTCAAGTCAAACTGTCAATAATTTCTAACTGATGGCATAAAAATGGCGTCAACTCCATCGTTCTTAGTCTTTATTTGCCTGAAAAAAAGAAAATATTATTTAATGATTTGTTGCAGACTAAATAAACTCTTTGTGTTCTGATACACAAGAGCACCCACAGTAACTTCCAATCTCTGAAGACAATCGAATGGATTGAGACTGATCGAAAGATCATTCAACAGATGAGATGACTACAATGGACTGACGTCAATGATCATTTAACTCATCTTCAAGAGTAAGACCACTGCCATTTAAAGTCTTTGATAATGGAGTACTAACGCACGTCATCAATTGTTGAGGTAATCTGAAGGCAGACATCGTTTATTCGCTCTTCGTAGTGAATTATTTTGTCCTTTCTGAAATAGAGTACAGGAAACAAAATTCGTTAATTGGGAAGTAGATTAGTGATCTTACAATCGATCTCTCTCTTCTTCCAGTCTCCTTCCATCTTCTCCCATAGTCATGATTACACTCTCAAATGGACCACACGCAGGCAGCCCGCCTCTCTGTTCTCGATCGAATTCTCCGTTGCTTCCACGAGGAGACTGATTATATCGATCTGAGTGAAGAATTTGTGCATGATTGGAATTAATTTTCCGTATTTCTAATTAGGGAACGAAAAAAAGCAAACGACTTGCATCACAGTTGAATCTGGGCGTAATCTGCAGTCTCGCTCGTTCCCTCGCCCTTTCCGAATCATCGTCCAACGGTAGATCTCGTGCCTGCTAAAAATCAAGAAAATAAAGCTTCTTCGAAAATATAAGTCTTCTCCAGATGGCTTCATGAGTTTGGACCAAACTCACCCAAGGACTGAGCATAGTTCTCATTTATTCTTCGTGTTTATGACCTGTTGAAGGCCGATGTTCAACGATATGCCTGAAGATATCAATTTAGAATCGAAAGGGAAGTATGTAATAAATGATATTATAAGAGTGGACAGAGGAAGGAAGAGAGGGGAGGGATCCGTTGCTATCCCAACTCCTCCCATCTCTCATCCCCTCTAAGGGATAATTATAGACCATTGAGTGATGACGCTCTTCCTTCTCACATAAGTAACCTTTCCACATACGAGATAAACAATGTCGTAGAGAAGGATGAATGTGAGAAAGATCGATTAACTTCTTAGGTCATCGTTTTTGGGTACTTGTCAAATAGTTATTTGTAAATGAGAAGAACATCCTAGGCATACTCTCTCATAAAATGTAAAGTGTATCCACATCAAGCGATTTTACAGTCGTATGACAACGCTAGGTGGGACCCACTGGTAAGGCCAGCTGTTAGCTCTCTCATACACAGGCAATAAATTATTTGATTTTATTTATTTGAGGTGAGACAAAGTAAATACATAGACTGAATTGTACTAACAAGAGGAGAACGAGCATGCGATGATGAAGCAACCGATGGGAAAAACTAGGTGGGGTGAATGGAGTTGAATTCCTAATTGCTAATTGTTCTCCTTATGAAAACAGTGAACACACATGACTGCACGGTTTATTAGAACCTATGAACCGCATGATCTATATTTTAGAAAAACCTCTGATTTATTTATTGACGTCCCAGATAGTTGATTTTGAAATACATTTTTGTTTTCGCTCACATTCTTTCTCACACAGCACTCTTTCTCTCTTGACTATCTCTAAGTATTAGTGATAACAAAAATGGTGCGAGAGTGAGACGCCTTTTATAAGTGATTACTATCAACTTCATCCTTTCTTCTCATTCTTCTATCATGGAATCGGTTACTGAGCACACCAACACCCATTTGCTTGGATTCTTTCGGTAAGCTAGATATATTGATTTGAAATCAATGTTTGAGGTATATACTCAAGAATCCAATTGAGATTCATCTAATCATCAGCCGCGATGTTTTCCCTGTGGTCATTCGTTTGGTCTGTCTTGCATTCAACTACTCATAAAAGCATCCACGTAAATTATTGAATCGGAAAATAGAAAAAAGTGATTTTTATCAGGAATCGCTGCCCAACGTGTAAGGCTGAAGTGAATCTATCGAATGATCTTCCAATTAACTTCCAATTCATTGGAATTCTCGATGCTCTCAAAACATCTTCTTCTCAGAATTCTTCTCCTCCTCCTCTAAAGTGAGAACTCTTCCTCTCAATTCTATCAATCTTCACTTAGATCATCACCTTCAATTTGCTCCAATTGCAATAGAGCTCATCCTTCTCTTCGAACTTGTATCAAATGCAAAGTTTGTGTTATCATAGTAATCTCTCGTAATTTCTTTTTAGACCCATCCCATTCTCTGTCCACATTGTGCACGAATCAATCATAATGGTCATTCATTCCTCTCGTTCGATCCTTCTCGCGAGGTTTGATTCTAATGTATCCCTTACCAATTTGAATATTAGAAAATGGATGCTGTTCGATCTTTGAAGAAATTGGGAGATTCATTGAGTGAATTGAACTCGAATACAGGTGAATTGTTCGCACAGTGCATTGATGCACTGAAGAAACTTCAAAAGGTTCGTTAATATGAAAATAAAATCATCATTGGGATTAATAGGAGTGTGAATCTCATTCAATTCTTCGAAATTTGGAGACTTTGGCTGAGAAAAATCCCAATGAAGCAGCGAAAAGAGCCGATGAAGCCGCAGCTTTGATTGGGAAGACAAAAATGAATATCGTCCAAGTATTGAGTCCATTTGTTCCCATCTTAGAGGTGAGAAATGTAATGCCCACGTAGAAAATACAATATGAGTACTTCTTTTAAGAGCATTTCATTCGATCATTCGATCTGACAGGGGCAAATCAAGGTAAAGAAGAGAAGGAAAGAGAAGATGCTCATTAGTGACATCCATTTTTATGTATATTTCAATTGTTCCGAATTTTAGTATGCTGGCACTCAGTCTGTCATTGAATGAGATGGAAGATGAGCCAAGAGATTTGATTACTTTATAATTGATCATCATTTACATACACAACAATTATCTATCTCATTATACTTATTATTTATGTCGAATGATTTAAATTTTCCCGAATAATTCTTCAATTTTAACTTTTCACTTATGTACTTCTAAACATTTTAGTTCACGTATTTATCTTCAGCAGTTACCTGAAGTTGTGTATTTTATATCGCTTTTGAATAAATATGTTAGATAGTTTGGAGATGTGATTGGAGATTATGACGATCGTAAATATGCATTTACACAAATTAAATTAAAGATCCATTTCCATAATTACCATCCCTTCATTGAGTCTTCTAGTCGTATTCCCTATCATTCTACTATTTTCTCTTCATTTCGCACGGTTGAATGGATTGGATCCTTCGGAAGATTGGACTAAGGAAGAATAATTGGGTGAAGGGAACTGAGACGGATCGATCTCATTTGGATGAGGTATGGAACTGGGTATCCGACCAAGTGTATCTTCCTCTTCAGTCGTCTATCGAACCAATCTCTTCTCCCGCATCTCCCACTTCCAATTCAGAGACTGAATCAGAGGTATCTATTTCCCCTTTTCTTCGCTTTTCTCCTTTGAATGAGTTGATTTGAGATAGAAACTCCTTCTTTCTTCAATGAAGATCATCAATATGCGCTGGAAGCATTAACGAGAAAGAAGATGTGGATTACTGTGAAGAGTGAGAACTTCCACCCCTCCCCTCCCCTCCGTTCCCCCTCCACTTCCTTTCCATTGAGATCTTCGATTTCATGCGAATGGAGTCTTCTCTAATGTATATCGAGGAACGATGACTCAACCAGAAGAGAGGGAGGTTCATTCCTATCCATTCACTATTCCTTCAATGAGACAATTCAGATAGTAATGAAGAAGTCATTTCCTCCTCCTGATGTGAGAAATCCCGAGGTATTCAATCTCTTCTCTTCTCTCCTATCTATCTCTATTAGATGATTCTTCTTGCCGCAATGAGATTGAGTAATCCACGGAATATTATGCCTCTTCTCTATACTTATAAGAGAAGACACGAAGCACAGGTTACATTATATAGAGAGGAAAGAGATAATTGATTAATAATAGATCTGTGAAGTGATCATTCTTCCCTACATGCCACAGTCTCTCGATCAACTCATTGGGTTCTCTTCGTATTCCATTCATTCAATCTATCCTATTTCATTCAGTAAACTGGATATGATTGATATCAAATTGTATACGTGGCAACTCTTCAACGGACTTTCGTTCCTTCAGAATGTAATCGAATATTATAATCCAATTCATTCTCATTCTTCATTCATCAGAATAATATTGCGCATCGTGATATCAAACCTGTGAATATTCTCATCGATCACGACAAGGGAGAACTTCTTGTGAGATTAAAGATGAAAGATCAAAGATCATAGATTTCATTCAGATCGGTGATTTCGGGAATGCAAAAGTGATCGACGAAGGTAAAGCGAGTAGTCCTTACCAGGTATGGGATATTCACTCAATCAATTGATATTCGTATCTAGATCACTCGATTCTATCGTTCACCTGAATTATTATATGGAGTAAGTGAATACACATGGATGGTCGATGTATGGAGTGGAGGATGTGTAATGGGAGAAATGATGAAAGGAAGAATATTATTCCCTGGAGCTGTTAGTTATCCCCTCTCCCTCCTGTCCCTTTCATTCTTCTTCTCTTTAGGATACAAATCATCAATTGAGTCTAATACACGAATCATTTGGTCCTCCTTCTTATGCCGATTTCATTGATATGGGAGTGATTCAAGTAACGAATGAAATGGCAATGGATAAATCAACGAAGAAGAGATCACTCAAGAAGGTACGATAATCAGATGAATAGAAAAAGAGAGATAATTACAGCACATGCCATCCGTCCCGAAAGAGACTATCAAATTTCTCTCACAAGTTCTACAGTATTCCCCACTGTGAGATCAATCAATGAAATCTTATTACGGTATTCTCATTTCAGTCAGCGATTACATGGAGAAGATGCACTATCTCATTCCATCTTCGACGAATTATTCGAGGTTATTCATTCATTATTCTTCTCCTTCTTATCCGAATGAATGAATTGAAGAATGATCGAGTTCGATTCAATGGTCAATTTACTTCTTCTGTTCTTCATCGACAGAAAGGAGCAGCTTCTCGTTATTACAACTATAAGAAGGTTATCGCCAATAATCGAGGAAAAGTTAGTATTCTATAAAGAACTAGAGATACTATTGATAATTAAGGAATCTCCATCAATTCCAACTCCCGCTCGCACTCCTGACAAGTCTTCTTTCTCTCTCATATGAAAGAACTATCAAATCAAGAGTATCTCAAATAATCATCAATATTCTTCGATAAAGAATTCACTGCATTGCTTAATGATATCTAAATAACTTCTTATGGCGAAATTTGGGTTGTTATTTTTAAGGCTTGTTATAAATACGTTTCGATACATTTCGATACGTTTCGATACATCGACAATCATTAGAAATGAAAAAATAGAAACTTATTAGGTTGTTTGCGTACATAAACTTACGCAGAGATCAAACAACCAAGGGAGAGATCAATCTCGATCGACTGGTATCGATAGCACCAGACAGAGAGACGTACGATCGCATGCGTCGTCTCCTTGATCTACCTGCACTCTCGCCTCCCCTCTTCCCATCCCAGTCTATCTTCCGATTCACTTCCGACTGCGTTCCGATCAATCTTTGCCGCGCTGTCTGTTACTCTCTGAATGATTCCCTTCTGTCGTCTTTGTCTTGACGTCCGTCTGAATGTGAGGGCGCTTTTTCTCTTGCTGTCTCTGTCTTCGCGCAGTCGAGGCTCGACCATTGGAATCTTCTACTGTGCTTTGCGCCCCTTAATTGCATCGTGTGCTTTTAGATCAATTTCACTTGCTATTTCCACGAAAAGATCCCATAACACAAATTCCACGCTGCTTACTATTGTTAGAGGAGATGCGCTTGCTTATTGAGCTACATTTGTTATGCTAATATCGTATCTGTGCCCTCGCAGGGACGTGAGAGTTATCGCGCGCGCGCTCACCCACGAAAAGATCCCGTAACACAAAATGGTGAATTCTAGTTAGGATGTTCGGGAAAAATGCTGCAAAAAATGAGCTACAGCAACATCCGCTAAACAGTGGAAGTCCCGAAGGCTTTTACGCTTTTTCCTCTCTCATTCGCTGGTACGCTTTTGAATATTTGCTCTTAGTTGTGTGCCGTGTGGTAAGGACGGGGCGAGAGTGGATACAACTGTTTATCTCCAGAATAAGAGTGAGGGAAAAGGGGAACCCGGCCTTTATATAGACCGGGACGAGCCTCGCTCGTAGAGGGAAATGAGGCGAGGGATCAATGTCTCTTCATTACTCATCTTCTTATCCTGTATTGTAATTCTTCTAATCCAATTGTTGATCTTGTTGACTATTAGACGACGTGTTCTAAATGTAGATCAGCGCTCTCTCACTTCTCTACCCAACTCCTCCCCCTAGTGATCAACTTCAGTGTCACTAGACAATTATAACTAAGATCTCCTAAGGGTGTGGGAGAGATGAGAGGTGACTTCACAAGGGATTAGAATTCTTGGAAGTTCGGCTGTAGCCTACATCTTCCAACATCAGATTGGAGTTTGGAGGGATTGCAGCCTACCTTTGCAGCCCTACAATTATGCGAGTAATCGTTTAACACAAAAATTGTAAATTTAACAAGCGTATTCAAATACTAAATCCCTACTTGTTAATAAATGAGTACGCTGGGGCGCTATACAGCGAGATAGCGTTACATTTTGAGAGAGTTTTTTCTCTGACGACCGCAACGCGTAGGATTTTCGAATTTCGCGGCCCCAGTCTTGCGTTTTTCGTGCCGCGCGTTTGAATCTTGAATTCTCCTAGGATCTTTCCGTGCATCAACGTTGTCAACTGTGCTGTTCTTTTTCTGGGGTTCTTGCGTTCCGTTTGCGCCTCCACCTCGTCTATTTGATTCCAAAACGAGCGTTGTTGAGCTTAGTGACTAACTTCACTGGCTTGGGCACCTCGGTATTCGCGTTTCTCTCTCTTTTTTTAACACGTAATTTCGAAAATAAGCCTATTTCGTTGGCCTTCTTGTTCTACACGCATTTTGATTGCCGACTATTGAAGTTCGTTACTAGATCTAGTAACGAACTTTATAAAGGTGTTAAATGATTCATATGCGTGTTTGTACAGGGAGCAATCACTAATTTTCGAATAATCACTTTTTTGGTTCCGGCTGCTCCCTGTTTCAGCCGCACTATTACCACTATTACCCTTGTTGCCCGTCTTCCAATTCCTCTTCCATTGCAATGCCTTTGCGCATTCCCAGTGCGTGTCTCGCGTTTTCTGATTGTGTCGTTCTGTTTTCACTGGCTAATCATTGCTTTCACAGGTTCCGACAGAAGCCACTCCCCTCGGATGGCCCCACCGCGTCTCTACAACGCGAGCGACCGGCGAGGACGCCTTCAATGTGATAAAAGGTTCGTTTACTCCCCCACCCCCCTCCTCCTCTCACTCCGCTCCCCTTCTGGCTATTAGTCCATGCTGCTTATTCGTTCTTCTGTGCGCGTGAAGCCGTAAGCGGATGATTCGCTCTCCGTGGATTCGCAGACCTGAGAAGGGAAAAGCCCTGGTTGCCAGGGTGAGATCGTGGTTCGCCTCTGAGTGGCTTCTCGTGCCTTCGGGCGCTTTTCGCCGCTCTGTAGGGAGGGCAGTTGAAAGGCTAGGCGATTGGACCAATAGGCAGAGGGGGAAGGAGTGAGTGAAGGAATGTAGGAACAATCCGTAGGAGTGTGATAAGTTTTTAACGACGTCCTTTTCACCTCTCCAAATCGTCGGATGAGGCGGCGTAGGCGACGAGGGTAACAGCCAGAGGGACGACGACGTCGAAGATGACGAGACGCCCCCGGTAGGAATGGGAGGTACTCGAGCAATTGAGTGATCCTTATTGAAATACTTCCCATTCCAGTTGTCTTCCCTCGATGCGATGGGATGTGGGTGTTCCCTTCCTTCGATGAGGGACTCTCCCTTCGCTTGATCGATTGGAGGGCACGGTAGGCATGCGAGCTACTGTGACAACACAATGTGTTTATTTATTTCTGTTCTTTCAGTGTCTCATGGGTACGCCTACTGCACACTGCACCCACTACACGAACGGCATGCTCCGAGGCAACTCACTGCGACCGATCGATTGGAGGGCACGGTAGGCATGCAAGGATAGCCTTTATGAATTTCGAGCCGTATCCGTCGTATGGCCCTCGCTGAATTATGCTTTCCGGGTCTTCATCTTCTGTGGGTACCTCCTAGGGGTTTCTAATCGGAACGCGAAACTCGCACACTTTCATTCTTCGGTCGTTGGAGGCTAGTCCAAAAAGACTGAATATGTTTCATTGTATTCTATAAGTGAATCATGTCGTTTGAGATTGCGGAATTCCGCATTGAGAGGGTACTAGTTCATTTGCAATCAGAAATGATGCGGAAATGCTGTATGAATTCCGCATAGACATCCAACATACTGTACTATACATAGACTTACTACATCCCCAGAAAAGAAATAGTTCGCCTGATTAGTGTAGTTCAACTACAGTAGTTGTTAAATTATTTTTTGAACATCACTACTTGGCACCAACTGAATTGATGTTTTCCGAGCTCTTTTAGAAATAATCTTCAGTCTTCAGTGGGTATAATCTCTGAAAATAAATCATTTGCCTGATTTGAGTAGTTGCTAAATCATTGGGCCCTCCGAATTTATGTTTCGTGAGCAAAGTTTGTATTTTTTTTTGTAATTTATCTGAAATTCGGATCGCTTGGTTAGATTCTCCTCACAGATTACTCTCTTCTTGGAATATAGCATTTAATTGATTGTTGTACTATCGTAACCTCGAATTGTTTAGGGATGGCTTCCCTCCTTCCCTCCTCCCCTTCCTCCTCTTCCATTCCTCCGATGAGGAGAAGACTGAAGAAGAAATGATGATGAAGCGGCTCAAACAGGTAAGAGTGGAGATAAAGAACCACAATTGGAAATATGTTAAGTGTATGAGGCTGTATGATACAGTAATGCCGACTAAATTGATTCAAATTATGTTATTCGATTTTGAATGTGTTTTGATTGATAGCCATAATGAATTTCGAGCTATACCCGTAATATCTTCACCGCTGAATGTATGTCCCGGGCTCCTATATTTCTATCCTTCAGTGGGTACCATCTCTTGGAAGAAATAATTCGCCTGATTAATTGTGTTATTTTTTGAACATCACTTTTATAGTACCAACTGAATTTATGTTTCCCGGGTTTCTATATTTCTGATCTTCAGTGGGTATCATTTCTGAAAAAAACATTTGTCTAATCGCTAATTCATTGGGCCCTCCGAATTTATGTTTCGTGAGCAAAGTTTGTATTTTTTTTTGTAATTTATCTGAAATTCGGATCGCTTGGTTAGATTCTCCTCACAGATTACTCTCTTCTTGGAATATAGCATTTAATTGATTGTTGTACTATCGTAACCTCGAATTGTTTAGGGATGGCTTCCCTCCTTCCCTCCTCCCCTTCCTCCTCTTCCATTCCTCCGATGAGGAGAAGACTGAAGAAGAAATGATGATGAAGCGGCTCAAACAGGTAAGAGTGGAGATAAAGAACCACAATTGGAAATATGTTAAGTGTATGAGGCTGTATGATACAGTAATGCCGACTAAATTGATTCAAATTATGTTATTCGATTTTGAATGTGTTTTGATTGATAGCCATAATGAATTTCGAGCTATACCCGTATTATCTTCACCGCTGAATGTATGTCCCGGGCTCCTATATTTCTATCCTTCAGTGGGTACCATCTCTTGGAAGAAATAATTCGCCTGATTAATTGTGTTATTTTTTTGAACATCACTTTTATAGTACCAACTGAATTTATGTTTCCCGGGTTTCTATATTTCTGATCTTCAGTGGGTATCATTTCTGAAAAAAACATTTGTCTAATCGCTAATTCATTGGGCCCTCCGAATTTATGTTTCGTGAGCAAAGTTTGTATTTTTTTGTAATTTATCTGAAATTCGGATCGCTTGGTTAGATTCTCCTCACAGATTACTCTCTTCTTGGAATATAGCATTTAATTGATTGTTGTACTATCGTAACCTCGAATTGTTTAGGGATGGCTTCCCTCCATCCCTCCTCCCCTTCCTCCTCTTCCATTCCTCCGATGAGGAGAAGACTGAAGAAGAAATGATGATGAAGCGGCTCAAACAGGTAAGAGTGGAGATAAAGAACCACAATTGGAAATATGTTAAGTGTATGAGGCTGTATGATACAGTAATGCCGACTAAATTGATTCAAATTATGTTATTCGATTTTGAATGTGTTTTGATTGATAGCCATAATGAATTTCGAGCTATACCCGTATTATCTTCACCGCTGAATGTATGTCCCGGGCTCCTATATTTCTATCCTTCAGTGGGTACCATCTCTTGGAAGAAATAATTCGCCTGATTAATTGTGTTATTTTTTGAACATCACTTTTATAGTACCAACTGAATTTATGTTTCCCGGGTTTCTATATTTCTGATCTTCAGTGGGTATCATTTCTGAAAAAAACATTTGTCTAATCGCTAATTCATTGGGCCCTCCGAATTTATGTTTCGTGAGCAAAGTTTTTTTTTGTTGTTGTAATTTATCTGAAATTCGGATCGCTTAGTTAGATTCTCCCAGGTGTCAAATGCTCAGGTCATGAAACTCAAAATGTGGTATGCTATTACAATTTTTTTATGGCTGTTGCACTTGATGTGGCAAGGTTTCAAGAAAAATCTTCCGATTTTGTCAATCGGTGGTATGCTTTTCTCAAATTTTTGCTCAAATTGGCCTAAAAATGTGGCATGCTTAGGTCATTTCGGGAGCGGTGTTTGACCTATGACGCCAAGTCGTCTTCTTAAGACGACGCCAGGGACTAAGGGGGCAGGTGTGCCCCCAAAGAAGACAACGCCAGGAACTAAGGGGGCAGGTGTGCCCCCAAAGAAGACAACGCCAGGAACTAAGGGGCAGGTGTGCCCCCAAAGAAGACGACGTCAGGAACTAAGGGGGCAGGTGTGCCCCCAAAGAAGACGACGTCAGGAACTAAGGGGCAGGTGTGCCCCAAAGAAGACGACGTCAGGAACTAAGGGGGCAGGTGTGCCCCCAAAGAAGACGACGCCAGGAACTAAGGGGGCAGGTGTGCCCCCAAAGAAGACGACGTCAGGAACTAAGAGGGCAGGTGTGCCCCCAAAGACGACGACGCCAGGAACTAAGGGGGCAGGTGTGCCCCCAAAGAAGACGACGCCAGGAACACAGTGGGCGGGTGGGCGGCAAAGAGAAGACGACGCCAGGAACTAAGGGGGCAGGTGTGCCCCCAAAGAAGACGACGCCAGGAACTAAGGGGGCAGGTGTGCCCCCAAAGAAGACGACGCCAGGAACTAAGGGGGCAGGTGTGCCCCCAAAGAAGACGATGCCAGGAACTAAGGGGGCAGGTGTGCCCCCAAAGAAGACGACGCCAGGAACTAAGGGGGCAGGTGTGCCCCCAAAGAAGACGACGTCAGGAACACAGTGGGCGGGTGGGCGGCAAAGAGAAGACGACGCCAGGAACTAAGGGGCAGGTGTGCCCCCAAAGAAGACGACGCCAGGAACTAAGGGGGCAGGTGTGCCCCCAAAGAAGACGACGTCAGGAACTAAGGGGGCAGGTGTGCTCCCAAAGAAGACGACGCCAGGAACTAAGGGTGCAGGTGTGCCCCCAAAGAAGACGACGTCAGGAACACAGTGGGCGGGTGGGCGGCAAAGAGAAGACGACGCCAGGAACTAAGGGGGCAGGTGTGCCCCCAAAGAAGACGACGTCAGGAACACAGTGGGCGGGTGGGCGGCAAAGAGAAGACGACGCCAGGAACTAAGGGGGCAGGTGTGCCCCCAAAGAAGACGACGCCAGGAACTAAGGGGGCAGGTGTGCCCCCAAAGAAGACGACGTCAGGAACTAAGGGGGCAGGTGTGCCCCCAAAGACGACGACGCCAGGAACTAAGGGGCAGGTGTGCCCCCAAAGAAGACGACGCCAGGAACTAAGGGGGCAGGTGTGCCCCCAAAGAAGACGACGCCAGGAACTAAGGGGGCAGGTGTGCCCCCAAAGAAGACGACGCCAGGAACTAAGGGGGCAGGTGTGCCCCCAAAGAAGACGACGCCAGGAACTAAGGGGGCAGGTGTGCCCCCAAAGAAGACGACGCCAGGAACTAAGGGGGCAGGTGTGCCCCCAAAGAAGACGATGCCAGGAACTAAGGGGGCAGGTGTGCCCCCAAAGACGACGACGCCAGGAACTAAGGGGGCAGGTGTGCCCCCAAAGAAGACGACGCCAGGAACTAAGGGGCAGGTGTGCCCCCAAAGAAGACGACGCCAGGAACTAAGGGGGCAGGTGTGCCCCCAAAGAAGACGACGTCAGGAACACAGTGGGCGGGTGGGCGGCAAAGAGAAGACGACGCCAGGAACTAAGGGGGCAGGTGTGCCCCCAAAGAAGACGACGTCAGGAACACAGTGGGCGGGTGGGCGGCAAAGAGAAGACGACGCCAGGAACTAAGGGGGCAGGTGTGCCCCCAAAGAAGACGACGCCAGGAACTAAGGGGGCAGGTGTGTCCCCAAAGAAGATGACGCCAGGAACTAAGGGGGCAGGTGTGCCCCCAAAGAAGACGACGTCAGGAACACAGTGGGCGGGTGGGCGGCAAAGAGAAGACGACGCCAGGAACTAAGGGGGCAGGTGTGCCCCCAAAGAAGACGACGTCAGGAACTAAGGGGGCAGGTGTGCCCCCAAAGAAGACGACGTCAGGAACACAGTGGGCGGGTGGGCGGCAAAGAGAAGACGACGCCAGGAACTAAGGGGGCAGGTGTTCCCCCAAAGAAGACGACGTCAGGAACTAAGGGGGCAGGTGTTCCCCCCAAAGAAGACGACGTCAGGAACTAAGGGGGCAGGTGTGCCCCCAAAGAAGACGACGTCAGGAACTAAGGGGGCAGGTGTGCCCCCAAAGAAGACGACGAGGTGTGCCCCCAAAGAAGACGACGCCAGGAACTAAGGGGGCAGGTGTGCCCCCAAAGAAGACGATGTCAGGAACTAAGGGGGCAGGTGTGCCCCCAAAGAAGACGACGTCAGGAACACAGTGGGCGGGTGGGCGGCAAAGAGAAGACGACGCCAGGAACTAAGGGGGCAGGTGTGCCCCCAAAGAAGACGACGCCAGGAACTAAGGGGGCAGGTGTGCCCCCAAAGAAGACGACGAGGTGTGCCCCCAAAGAAGACGACGCCAGGAACTAAGGGGGCAGGTGTGCCCCCAAAGAAGACGACGCCAGGAACTAAGGGGGCAGGTGTGCCCCCAAAGAAGACGACGTCAGGAACACAGTGGGCGGGTGGGCGGCAAAGAGAAGACGACGCCAGGAACTAAGGGGGCAGGTGTGCCCCCAAAGAAGACGACGCCAGGAACTAAGGGGGCAGGTGTGCCCCAAAGAAGACGACGCCAGGAACTAAGGGGGCAGGTGTGCCCCCAAAGAAGACGACGCCAGGAACTAAGGGGGCAGGTGTGCCCCCAAAGAAGACGAAGCCAGGAACTAAGGGGGCAGGTGTGCCCCCAAAGAAGACGACGCCAGGAACTAAGGGGGCAGGTGTGTCCCCAAAGAAGATGACGCCAGGAACTAAGGGGGCAGGTGTGCCCCCAAAGAAGACGACGTCAGGAACACAGTGGGCGGGTGGGCGGCAAAGAGAAGACGACGCCAGGAACTAAGGGGGCAGGTGTGCCCCCAAAGAAGACGACGCCAGGAACTAAGGGGGCAGGTGTGTCCCCAAAGAAGATGACGCCAGGAACTAAGGGGGCAGGTGTGCCCCCAAAGAAGACGACGTCAGGAACACAGTGGGCGGGTGGGCGGCAAAGAGAAGACGACGCCAGGAACTAAGGGGGCAGGTGTGCCCCCAAAGAAGACGACGTCAGGAACTAAGGGGGCAGGTGTGCCCCAAAGAAGACGACGTCAGGAACACAGTGGGCGGGTGGGCGGCAAAGAGAAGACGACGCCAGGAACTAAGGGGGCAGGTGTTCCCCCAAAGAAGACGACGTCAGGAACTAAGGGGGCAGGTGTTCCCCCAAAGAAGACGACGTCAGGAACTAAGGGGGCAGGTGTGCCCCCAAAGAAGACGACGTCAGGAACTAAGGGGGCAGGTGTGCCCCCAAAGAAGACGACGAGGTGTGCCCCCAAAGAAGACGACGCCAGGAACTAAGGGGGCAGGTGTGCCCCCAAAGAAGACGATGTCAGGAACTAAGGGGGCAGGTGTGCCCCCAAAGAAGACGACGTCAGGAACACAGTGGGCGGGTGGGCGGCAAAGAGAAGACGACTCCAGGAACTAAGGGGGCAGGTGTGCCCCCAAAGAAGACGACGCCAGGAACTAAGGGGGCAGGTGTGCCCCCAAAGAAGACGACGTCAGGAACACAGTGGGCGGGTGGGCGGCAAAGAGAAGACGACGCCAGGAACTAAGGGGGCAGGTGTGCCCCCAAAGAAGACGACGTCAGGAACACAGTGGGCGGGTGGGCGGCAAAGAGAAGACGACGCCAGGAACTAAGGGGGCAGGTGTGCCCCCAAAGAAGACGACGCCAGGAACTAAGGGGGCAGGTGTGTCCCCAAAGAAGATGACGCCAGGAACTAAGGGGGCAGGTGTGCCCCCAAAGAAGACGACGTCAGGAACACAGTGGGCGGGTGGGCGGCAAAGAGAAGACGACGCCAGGAACTAAGGGGGCAGGTGTGCCCCCAAAGAAGACGACGTCAGGAACTAAGGGGGCAGGTGTGCCCCCAAAGAAGACGACGTCAGGAACACAGTGGGCGGGTGGGCGGCAAAGAGAAGACGACGCCAGGAACTAAGGGGGCAGGTGTTCCCCCAAAGAAGACGACGCCAGGAACTAAGGGGGCAGGTGTGTCCCCAAAGAAGATGACGCCAGGAACTAAGGGGGCAGGTGTGCCCCCAAAGAAGACGACGTCAGGAACACAGTGGGCGGGTGGGCGGCAAAGAGAAGACGACGCCAGGAACTAAGGGGGCAGGTGTGCCCCCAAAGAAGACGACGCCAGGAACTAAGGGGGCAGGTGTGTCCCCAAAGAAGATGACGCCAGGAACTAAGGGGGCAGGTGTGCCCCCAAAGAAGACGACGTCAGGAACACAGTGGGCGGGTGGGCGGCAAAGAGAAGACGACGCCAGGAACTAAGGGGGCAGGTGTGCCCCCAAAGAAGACGACGTCAGGAACTAAGGGGGCAGGTGTGCCCCCAAAGAAGACGACGTCAGGAACACAGTGGGCGGGTGGGCGGCAAAGAGAAGACGACGCCAGGAACTAAGGGGGCAGGTGTTCCCCCAAAGAAGACGACGTCAGGAACTAAGGGGGCAGGTGTTCCCCCAAAGAAGACGACGTCAGGAACTAAGGGGGCAGGTGTGCCCCCAAAGAAGACGACGTCAGGAACTAAGGGGGCAGGTGTGCCCCCAAAGAAGACGACGAGGTGTGCCCCCAAAGAAGACGACGCCAGGAACTAAGGGGGCAGGTGTGCCCCCAAAGAAGACGATGTCAGGAACTAAGGGGGCAGGTGTGCCCCAAGAAGACGACGTCAGGAACACAGTGGGCGGGTGGGCGGCAAAGAGAAGACGACTCCAGGAACTAAGGGGGCAGGTGTGCCCCCAAAGAAGACGACGCCAGGAACTAAGGGGGCAGGTGTGCCCCCAAAGAAGACGACGTCAGGAACACAGTGGGCGGGTGGGCGGCAAAGAGAAGACGACGCCAGGAACTAAGGGGGCAGGTGTGCCCCCAAAGAAGACGACGTCAGGAACACAGTGGGCGGGTGGGCGGCAAAGAGAAGACGACGCCAGGAACTAAGGGGGCAGGTGTGCCCCCAAAGAAGACGACGCCAGGAACTAAGGGGGCAGGTGTGTCCCCAAAGAAGATGACGCCAGGAACTAAGGGGGCAGGTGTGCCCCCAAAGAAGACGACGTCAGGAACACAGTGGGCGGGTGGGCGGCAAAGAGAAGACGACGCCAGGAACTAAGGGGCAGGTGTGCCCCCAAAGAAGACGACGTCAGGAACTAAGGGGGCAGGTGTGCCCCCAAAGAAGACGACGTCAGGAACACAGTGGGCGGGTGGGCGGCAAAGAGAAGACGACGCCAGGAACTAAGGGGGCAGGTGTTCCCCCAAAGAAGACGACGTCAGGAACTAAGGGGGCAGGTGTTCCCCCAAAGAAGACGACGTCAGGAACTAAGGGGGCAGGTGTGCCCCCAAAGAAGACGACGTCAGGAACTAAGGGGGCAGGTGTGCCCCCAAAGAAGACGACGAGGTGTGCCCCCAAAGAAGACGACGCCAGGAACTAAGGGGGCAGGTGTGCCCCCAAAGAAGACGATGTCAGGAACTAAGGGGGCAGGTGTGCCCCCAAAGAAGACGACGTCAGGAACTAAGGGGGCAGGTGTGCCCCCAAAGAAGACGACGTCAGGAACTAAGGGGGCAGGTGTGCCCCCAAAGAAGACGACGTCAGGCACCCAGTGGGCGGTTGGGCGGCAAAGAGAAGACGACGACAGGAACTAAGGGGCAGGTGTGCCCCCAAAGACGACGACGCCAGGAACACAATGGGCGTGTGGGCGGCAAAGAGAAGACGACGTCAGGAACTAAGGGGCAGGTGTACCCCCAAAGAAGACGACGCCAGGAACTAAGGGGGCAGGTGTTCCCCCAAAGAAGACGACGTCAGGAACTAAGGGGGCAGGTGTGCCCCCAAGAAGACGACGCCAGGAACTAAGGGGGCAGGTGTGCCCCCAAAGAAGACGACGCCAGGAACTAAGGGGGCAGGTGTGCCCCCAAGAAGACGACGCCAGGAACTAAGGGGGCAGGTGTGCCCCCAAAGAAGACGACGTCAGGAACCCAGTGGGCGGTTTGGCGGCAAAGAGAAGACGACGCCAGGAACTAGCGGCGTTGTTGATTAGAGTGCGGAAGCTATCGCCAATTTTTGAATTGTCTGATTCGGAAATGCATGTAGAGCAAATCATTCTCATTTGCTTTATTGTAGCGGCTTTGCTGATTAGAGTGCGGAAGCTATCGCCAATTTTTGAATTGTGCGATTCGGAATTGTATGTAGAGCAAATCACTCGCACATTAAAAATGTCAGAAAATCGATAATAGCCCTAAAAAGCGGCCTGGAACTGGAAAGCGGACTGATTTGTGTCGGCATTGATTCAGGCAACCGCGCGCAATTCAAACTCGAATATAGGGATACTTGATTGTTAATCGCTGTGACTCCGCCCAATTTCACTTTCTGCGGTTCACTGATTCCGCATTTGTGTTCCCAGAATCAATAATGCAATAATAATTATCAATAAACTTAATTCAATAATTTATTCAATTCAATTAAAAATAAAGTCATTCGTTGCTTGTTCGCTACCTTCCGGTTTGCGGTTTTCGCGCGCATTCAAACGATATTTTGTTCTGGTTGGGTAACTTTAAAGAAAATATTGTTGTATTGATTTTTGTTTCCATCGTAACCTCTGATTTCTTCAGAAGGGTGGAGATAATAATTACTGTTATTGGGAAAAGAAATTTTCATATGGTGGTCGGAGGCTACCGCCAATTTTGATTTAATCGAGGGGATTTTTTTTTTGAAAATTTGAATAAATGTGATGTTCAGGCTCCTCTTCTCTCGTCGCTGACAATTCGTAATCTCCGAAGGGGTAATCCATATGAGGCCGTTTGCGTAAGAATCGAGCATAAATGAAAGGATCTGGCACAGTCAAAAAATACCGATACGCTGAAACTCTGTGTTTTGGGGTTATCAGGGGTGCTGATGACGATAGGCAAATTGATTTTTCATTTGGAGTCTTCGTTGGCTCCAGATGGAATCACGTCAAAAACCGTTTTTGCAATGTTTCGTCGTTACCAGTGACCCTACAATTAAGTGAATGTGGCTGCAGGGTCAACATTTGACGGAGAATACGACTGTAAATTTATTTTTCAAAAATTTTCAAAAACAAAATTATTGATTTTTCTAAAAAAAAATTATATCGCAAAAGAGACTTTGCTGCCTATTCGATGCGGAATGACGTCAGTATTCTAAATCATTTTTAAAATATTTAAAAAGGCGTCGCCATAGGGAGTTATGAATTTTTAACCGAGTCCAAATCGTCTGAAATTAGGATTTCCGTCTTTGATCTACCCCTTCCTCAGTCTCTTTCCATCGATCCATCCCCTCCCCCTACGATCTCTCTCTCCCCTCCGCCCGCCTCTTCCTTTCCCGAGTCAGGAAGGGGTAGATCAAAGACGGAAATCCTAATTTCAGACGATTTGGACTCGGTAAAAATTCATAACTCCTTATGGCGACGCTCTTTTAAACATTTTAAAAATGATTTAGAATCCTTATATCATTCGGCATCGATCAATAATAGGCAGCAAAGTCTCTTTTGCGTAGGTACCGCAATAGGTATTCTTCAATAACTAATAAAATTGCTAGCTCGAGTGGATACTATGTTTTCGACGATGGGGAATCTATTAGTTTAAACAAAATTCAAAAAATCGTAAGACAACAAAAATTTAGCGCTTTTAAAAATATTCCAAATTTCCATGGACCCACCGTACTTTGTGTAGAGTTTGAGCACATCTTGGGTCAGACATTTTACAACATTTTTAATTAATTTATATTTACTTATTAAAAAGATTTTTCTGTATTTTTTTGCTTCATCACATCCTATGCACTCCTTAAATTCATTGTTAAGCCAGATTTCGATAGGAGGTATAATATTTATTCAGCTAACGTCGGATTTCAAAAATGCATAGTTGACTATGTTTCAAGGCCTGTAGCGGAGGTTCGACTAAAATCGGACATCATGCGTAGTGTGGGGGTGGTCAGGAGAGGTTTTAGGTTACTACTAAACAAAAATAGTCACTGTACACGAGGAATCCAGGAGAAACATGCATATTTTTGAAGAAAAGTGCCAAAAAGCGTGAATCAGCCATGTTTCAAGGCCTGTAGCGGAGGTTCGACTAAAAATCGGGCATTACGAAGCGCTAGGTGGTGATCTGGAAGGGTTCGAGGCTGCAACAAAAGTAAAAATAGTCACTGTACACGCGGAATCCGGGAGAAAAATGAAAAATACGAAATTCCGAAAGTGGTCGAAAACTTTCAATCACAATTTTGAGCGCCTAAGAGGATTGATAGGGTAATATAGCTCGAATCATGCGATGAAGAAGGTCAAGACCTTTCCAAAAAACATAAGAGTGAGAAAATACATTAACTTAGAGCAATTTTAGAGCGCAAAAATCGATAATGAAAATGGGTGTCTCAACACGACAAAATCCGTGGTGTATGCCACACCACGGTTTTGATATTTCTCAGAAACGACCATGGTCTGCGGTAGCTACTTTTGCGATATAATTTTTTTAGAGAAATCAATCATTTTGTTTTTGAAATTTAAAAAAATTTTGACCCTGGAGCCACATTCACTTAATTTTAGGGTCACTGGTAACGACGAAACATTACAAAACGGTTTTTGACGTGATTCCATCTGGAGCCAACGAAGACTCCAAATGAAAAATCAATTTGCCTATCGTCATCAGCACCCCTGATAACCCCAAAACACAAAGTTTCAGCGTATGGACCATTTTTGACTGTGCCAGATGTTGCTCGATTCTTACGCAAACGGCCTCATATTCCCTCTTCACCCTCCCCTCCCCTCTCTCATTTCATCTCATCCCCTCTTTCTTGTCACCCCTCTCTCGCCCCTGAAGTAGCCCGGAGATGCGTCGCTCCCAGTAGAGGAGTTGCAGGAGAATTAGAAATCGTTAGAATTGTATTACATTTCTCATTGCGTCTCTTTTCCCTTATTATTACTCGCCCGGCACCACTGCAAAATATCACCAGTGGCTGTCGGGCGGATTTGTGTGTGTGCATTGTGTGAGACGGTCGAGTAATCGATTACTGCTGTAACCAGAGCAGTGTCATAGTGTACCGACATTTTTACTCATTCTGGGGTGCATTTTCGGTTCGCCTTTCACGTAGGGTTGCTTCCTAACCCGTCTAGACTAGTGCATGGGAATGGTCCCTTCCCGACAACGTAGCGAGGGGGAAGCGGTCCGCTACCCTCTTCCTCTCTCATAGCGATCCGTTACCCTCGAAATGCCAATCCTACTTTCACGGTTGTGATATCCCACTCGTCCCATGGTGTGATTTTATATTGGCTGCCTTTCGTATTTTTCGGTTCTGCTGCTTCGGTTCTGTCGTTCTTCGTAGTACTCCTACCCCTCCCTATTCAATTGTGTGGGTCTTTCACCATGACGTCCCTACCATAACCTCGTCCTGTGGATTGACCCTCTTGTAGTGCCTCTACCCGTGGTGTAGCTACCGCAATAGAATACCTCCATAGTCCCCGTCGTATTTTCCGTGTGATGTCGTATTCACTCTTTATAGATAAGTCCATGCAAAAATGGGCAATTCCTTCTGCTTTCCCGGGAAAGGGGGAAGGCCCTTGTCATAAATGGGAGAATTCAAATTTTAAAAAATTAGAATTCTCCCATTAGAATTTTTTCAATGTTTCCTGTGCAACATTTTTAGATTACAGCGTGGCAGCAGCTGAAGAAGTGAGATACTTGGATTTAAAAAGAATATGGTAGATATTGGACCTCTATCGTGAAACTCAACTCAGAAATTCCACAGGTGGAAAAGGAAGCGCCTCCCTCTTTCTTTCTCTTTTTTTTTGTTGTCTCTTTCTGACTTCTCCGCATTGCAGAGATACTTGTGCTCATCGTAGTCATTCATGAACATTAACACGTCGTCCGTCCGTCCGTGCAGTTCTCTGCAATTATAGGTCAGAAATGGGGGAAGTGTCATGTTGTCTGGAGGGGTCTGAAAAAGTGTAATCCGACTTGACAAGATCAATCCACGAGGAATACCACTAAGGAAGACACGGCAGGAATGAGAAAGTGTCGGTGTGTGAAGTTTGTGATCTCTGGGACTTTTACAATGGAGATGAAGATGTCCTTTCATCTTGCGGTAGGTCGTCCTCATCTGCGGTTGGGTTCTCGTGGAGTCCATTCGATCTACTCTGCTTCTCTTCAAATAATGATCATTAGTAGCAACTTTATGCTCCCAAATCTATTTCAATGAGGCATTTATCATAATGATGTGAAAAAATATTTATGTGCACACGAGTAACAATTATAGTAAACGGAGTAAGATGAACAGTTATATACAGCAACATGAGAGTGGTTCTCGGGGGGAAGATTCGTGGTAACCTTCGGGCGGGTTACTGTATCGCCAGAGTATCGATTGTCTCACTGACAGAGTTGGCATGACTCTCCACAGAGATATTGTCGTTCGTCCTCAGTGTAGAGAGTATCCACGCAGAATCCATCGCGTTTGAATTGACGGCAACTGGAGAGAAGAAATGGGTAATCTCTGATCAATGGAAAGGTGTTTCTCACTTCGGATGTCTATCTCTGCAGGCCGGCTTACAGTACCCGCACGTCTTCGAGCACTTCTCTTCCAGTAGATACTTGTATCTGCACAATCATTTTAAATTCCACGACTCTCGTTTTGCACATTATGCGCTCCCCAATATCGCGCGCTACAGCGGCTCAGAGAGAAACAAAATCTGGAAAATGATGAGATTGATACGCTTACCTCTCCGCACTGCAGAGATGTTTGTGCTCATCGCAGTTATTGAAGATATCCGTGCAGTTCTCTGCAATTATAGGGAATGCACCGGTACAATCTCACGTCTGATCTCGTGGTGTAGTGGTTATCACATCTGTCTAACACACAGAAGGCCGGCGGTTCGAGCCCGCCCGAGATCAAATCTTTTTGCTGCTTCACTCACTGCTCGTAATCAGCTCTTCTTCCATTTTGACGTCCTCACATCGATCACACGTCAAGGCGCATCTGAATCACATCGATGATAAATCTTCGGTGGTTTTATCATACCTCTTAGCCATAGTATACGAGAAAGTAGGATGAGTACAGAGAGCAACGAATTCTCTACAGTACATGTACTCGTCGAAGCACGTCCCTGAATCAAGAGGTCACTGTGAATCTTGGAACGATGCCAGAAACCTTTGATTACAGTCTTCACAAGGGAGACTGGAAGTTCCTCGGGTTCTGCTGTGGAAATTTCAGGGAAAAGACTCTGGAAAGATCAAAGATCAAATTGTAAAGATCAAAGATCTCTCGCATTTCCGAAGAGTTCATCATTTGTCTTCTCCATTTCTTTCGGTCTCTGTCCTCTAACGAGTACTGTTCCCTTCCCGTACTTATTGGATGATTCATCGTAACTGGGCATGGACTCATTCAACACTGATCTCTGTAATCAACCAATCATCACTTCTAGTGATGTCTTCAACCTACCGTATCATTCTGGTTTCCCTGGTAGATGGGGAATGTCGTCTCATTGGCTGTCGCTCTATCGCTCCCGGTCACATTACCGTACCCAGTCGGAAGGAGTACGGTAAGATTCGTGGTATTCGTTGCGGGACCTCCGATAGCCGTTCCATTGTTGCAGAATCCACAAGTGGCCGCACAATCCGATTGCATCATTCGACGATGTTCGGGGATTGGCAGAACCCTGATAAAATCCATACAGCTTACATGAAAGAAGAAAATATTCACCAGTCAGAAACCCGCAAAAGTTGCTCTTATCAGTACACGGAGCTCGTCGTTGAAGAACAGTCGAACCTGGAAGCATTCCGTAAAAGAGCAAAAGGCATTTGCCGCCAGCAGGGGTCGAACCTGCGACCTTGGGCTTATTAGACCCACGCTCTAACCGACTGAGCTATGGCGGCTGATGGAGGGTGCACACAACTCACAGCAGTAGTAGGTGCCTTGGATGTTTTCGCACTTGCTATTGCGCGGATCCGAAGCGCAGATGTAATCGTTGGGAGGCGTTGCAAGAATACAGGCTTGAAAGATCAAAGATCAAAGAGGGGTGATCAGCCGATAACTAACGTTTCTCAGCAATGTTCCCATTGAGACAGATCTTCGAAGTTGTATTCGAAGTAATGATCATCGTTAGCACCGCGATTTCCATTTTGCAAAGCGAAAAGGCTGAAAAGACTGTACGAAAGCTGACTTCTCGGAATAGAATGAAATTGTCCCTTTATAGTGATCGAGTGAGAAACAGCCATCGGTCAGAGGACAGTTTACCTGTGAGATACAGTGAGAGATGAAGAGACGATAGACAAGAGAAGAGAGAAATAGTGTGTGATCTGGAGAGAATCTAGAGAAGCGAGAGATATCTTCAGCTGTTCAATCAGTCCTTCTTCTCTTCATTCCCTCAGGGGCATTTCTTGCGCTTTGTCCCATCTGACCCATTGTGACTCAATGCAAACACTGCATGCCATCAAACTCCCGGCAACGAACCAATTATTAAACACACTTATTTTATCGATTAAATCTTATGTAACTCTTTGATAACAATCGAATAACGAACTACTATGCTTGGGAGATACAATGGAAGGAGGGAGGTCTATAACGATCCTAGAGGGCGGGGATGGGAAATGGGCATGGTCTATGTGGGCGGAGCCTTACTCCTTCTTCTTACAATCTCCAAACTTATTGGGAACTTCATGCTTATCGAAGAGATCGGAAAGTTCGCCGTCTTTGTGCATCTAAACATAATCATTCAATATTCGAAACTGCAACTTCACAATTTGGAACTTCCAAAATGGAAGCCTTCATTTACGACCACAAGCCTGATATTACATCCGCTACTAAAACACACAAGTCATGATTCAAAATACTTCCGAGAAAGAGATCAAAAATCGACTCTGACCTGAATCATGATATCGCATCCGCCGACGAATTCGCCCTTCACGTACACCTTCAATCATTGAATGTCAGCTCAGTTCTCGATCGCCCATCTCCCTACCGTACTCTCCTTCTCATACCTGGGGAATGGTTGGCCATTCAGAGAAAGCCTTGATTCCCTCTCTCAATTCAGTATCCTCGAGTACATTATGATCACGGAAGGATACCTCGTGGAAATCGAGCACCTAAATCAGGCAAATTAATTCGAAACAAACATTTTTTTTTGATCGCCCAATTTTTACAATTAACAAGTTTTATTAAAAGAAAAACTAGAAACATCGGCTCACTCGTTTGACATTATTGGAGAATCCGCATGCGGGTTCCTTCTGTGTTCCCTTCATGAAGACAACGACGGGAGCTTCATTGACCTCAATGTAATACCGTAACCACGCATACACCTATCCGTACTCACCATTCCATTGATCTTCTTTCTCAGTTCATCCGAGAGAGCTGCAGGTGCTGCAGAGTGATGTCGCAGTGTGGATCGACCAGCGAGAGAGGCGATTCGGGGAAGGACACGGAGCATACTATAGAAACAATCTATATTCTCCATCACTTATAATACTTTCAAGTAGGGTATTTTTATTTGGTAGGTACTATGGCGCCGAATTTACGACTTGCTGCACATTTCAGAAATATTCTCATAACAACTTTATTCGGGCAAAACAACGCGACAAATTAGGAATGTATCAACATAAATATTGAGGATCTTCGTATTTCGATTGTGCATGGATTTGTATCTTCAACAGCGGACCGGTTAACAAGAGGTAGATCAATGGGTGAAAGAGAATGAGATTCCCGTGGAGTAAAGCAGAGTGGAACAACAACTAACTTCTAGAAAGGGCTAGAACAACGACTAAACAATAGGAAATGTACACAGGGAATTACATGGATACGATATGTCTATCGTATCATAAATATATCGTGATGATCTAATCGACGATATCGATCGAAGGATTCGATTCCGTTTCTGACCAACTTCTATCAGCTCATTATTTTCCTTCTTGAGCGCCTGGAATCAATCAATAGTCAACCACAATTAGTCAGTTATCAACGCAACTACCGTACCTCAACTTCCTTCTTGAGTTTCTCGATCTCCTTCATTGCATTTTCGTACTCAGTACGATAGGCCATGTTGGTGACAACTCCAGGCTGCGCCCCACTCAGCTGCTGAAAGGATATTTCACTTACATGATGGACTAACAAGAACAAATCATAAATCAATTACCACAATCAACGTTTATGTGATTCTAGTTCTAAATTTGTTAGCAAACTAACCTTGATAATGAACTCCATTGGATTGGCAGGTCTCTCAGTCATGACATACATCTTAGAGAGAGCCTTAGTCACTGCTTCAAGCACTGCATTCTCTTCGAGGTAATTACGGTAGATCTGAGATAATAGAATCAGATATGACCTTGAGTACACTTAAGGCTATCAAATTATGAAACATAACAAGGATTGAACATCTTTCGGATCATCGAATGTTTATCAAAATTCTAAGATTAGCTCATACCTCGTTTTCTTCTCCGAAGTGTGACGATCTAGAAATTGACCCGACGACATACTGTAACAACTCGTTTCATTGATTATTTGGATGAAGTGGGAGAGATAATCGATAATGAGGCTGAACGACTCACTTTTACAACTCAACAAATAGAATGGTATTTCTCAAATTTTATCGGTCCGTTGCATACAAGAGTGTGTAAATTGAGATTTCCGGCTCATTTCCAACCTGATCATCGAATGAGAAAACACAATTCAAAGTAATCGAAATACTTGAAAAATCAAAAATCGCACAAACAGAATAACGATCGAATCACAATACTGTAGAAAGGAAACAGACAAATCAATAATTACGAAGAGCTACAGTAATATATGAATCGGTCGAATATAAAGAATCACTCACTGAAAAACTGAGAATAAAGCCTATCCTAGTTAGGTCAATTTAGTACCAAGAAATTCGGATGATTAGTCCAATCAATAATCGGGATATGGGATAGTAAAACTCTCAATGTGATCGGATGAGTGGGGGAGGTATCGATTAGTTTCGTCATTATCGATTGATCGGGATGAAGGAATGGACCAAGACGCATCTTACAAAAAGTAATCTGGCTGGGGCTTCTTTGCCGGCGCGCCTCGATTCTCCTGCAAGAAATAAGAGATTAGAATGATGAAATGAGAGGATAACTGGATCGAGTCTATCACAGTAAACAAGTTATGAAATAAATCTCATTCTCAGGAAACTTGAGATGTTCCTCATAAAACTGAATGTACCTATGTGACCGTTCAATGTCAGAAGGAGACACAGTTGTGTACCTGAGGAGCTGCTTCGAATATGGTAAACTCCTTGTTGAGCTGTTCATCTAATTCGAGAATCGCAGCCACATTTCCACATCGATAGCAGTAATTGGGAGCTGACCACACTGTGAGAACCGTCTGCAATGTAGATCCATTACCATCCATTACAATACGGTGATAAACTCAGTTATAGAGAGCAAGTACATCCTTGCATCAAAAATTATGAAACCGGACTCAATGTCAGCTCAATCAACAACGAAAAAATACTACTCGTACCTCTCCAAAGTGGTACTTATATCCCTCCATGACCAATTGATGCGCTCGTGTGATCATTTCCACACCATTCGTCTCACAGAAACCCTGAATATTTGGAAATTATGTCTTCGTTTGTGATTCCACCCTCGATTCCCTCTCTCATTCACCAATCTCCATCGTTCGACGTCTAAACATGAAGGGATGAGGGGACTCATGAATAAACCATTGGAAAGAGCACGTTTAGACGTACTGACTGCCAAAAAGCAATGAATGCACCGATTCCGGAAACCAACACTTCCGCTTTTCATTTTCTTTATCAAGGTACACTAGATTGGATCTTTAGATTTGCAGATTGGATGATTGGAATAGTACAAAATATAATCAAATAGGAAACTCGCCTTGACAACATCCTGTCCGAATAGATATCCTGCTCCTCGTGGACTCATTCCCCATCCAACTGAATCCTCCGGATCCGACCACAATAGATCACACATCGGACCATCGTGGGGCACCTGACATAGACCGATATCAGTTGACATAGTTAGGAAACCTTAGCATGAATATACATTTAATAGATTATTTTCAATCTCCCATAGATCACAGAAACTTTGTCGAAGTATCCCAACACGGTCACTACATACTCCTTTGTGTTTGTGGTCTGCCTCGTGTCCATTTTATCCCCAGTCCTTCTTCACATCACTTCTTCTCTCCTTCTCTCATAATCTCTTCACAATCGGATTAGGCGGACACGAGTACATTTCATCACTGTGCACTCATTCCAATCACAAGTTGATCATAGCTATTACTCCCAAATACAATCATTACCATAATGTGTTTAGAACATATTGTAGGCGTTATTAAATTATTAAAAAAACATATTATAGACCTGCTAGCCGGGTACGATTTTATACTCTCCCCTCTTCTCTAGGCTAATCTTGTTTGTCCAGTTCATCATTCTCCTCTCGTCTAGTCATACCTTCCCTCCACTCTCTCCCTTGTCTATCTTCCCTCTCCACACCTCTTTCCACTCAACAATGCGAGACTCGATACTATTTGATCGCACCCAGACTTTACATTTTTCAAATGCTGTTTCATGTCGCATAATCTAGTTCTTTAAACTGATAGCATCAAACTCGTAAAGCGGTACAATATTTCAGATGTCTTACCTCTTGTTTTCTATCGATGGTTCTGATCTGATCAAGTGTTTGTATGGAGGGAGAGAGACCTCCGTGCACGCAGAACACCTTAATCAACATATATTTATTTTGAATGAACAACTTTAAAAATTAAAATAAAATAAAATAACCAACCTTGCCGCATATGACAGCAGACAGGGAGAGGAAGTCGAAAACCTGCAGACAAAGTCATTTACAGGCTTATTCAAGCGTCAACTAAGACTTGCTTATCCGTATTTAATGACTACATAAGTAAATAACAATACCTCAGTACAGCATCTCCACACCGCGGCACTACCGTACTTGCGTTGGCATTCATCGTAGAATCCGTACACCTGAATGTATACTCTCACAAATTCATCATTAAACGGCGATGTGTACCGTACCCAACATAGCCGAAACCAGGAAAGGAAACAGATTATAATTTCGGATCTACCTGTGTTATCTGCCTGCTTTCGTGGTTGCCTCGGATAAGCATCATTCTATCGGGATATCGCACCTTCAGGGCTAACAGCAAAAGAAACGTTTCCACCTAAACGAGTAAGAATATTATTACACTTAGACAGACAGCATTTCAGCGAGTAAGAAATCTTACGGAGTAGAATCCTCGATCGACGAAATCTCCGAGGAAGAGATAATTCGTGTCTGGAACCGATCCTCCGACCTGCATGAGATATAGTCATTATCCTCCCTTGAATAATCCATTAACTCACCCTGAACAACTCGACGAGATCGTAGAATTGGCCATGAATATCACCGCAGATCTGAAATCAATTTAATTTTAAATAACCTTGTAACATTTGTGCCAATTTTTTTGACTAATAAACTGACGGTAACGGGTGAGTCGATGACTTGGACATTTCCTTCTTGAACGAGAATCTCGCGTGCCTTCGCACAAAGTGATTTCACCTGAGGGAAAGCGCCTTTCATCTTTGCATAATCCATAATCAAATCGTTGTGTCCGATGCCAAACGTGCACAAACATCCCTCACTACTCACCTCTTGTTCCGTGATCAACTCGCATTTTCGCAGCGTTTCGATTTGCCTGTAAACAGATTAATTTAAATTAAATTATGCGAGGAACACGAAATCAAAAATGTTCAATTGGGGGCTAGGTCCATTACTAACCTATCCAGATCTTCTGTGGTAATATTCACTACCGATCCTCCCAGACTAGGCGAGTCTGTTCGGACAGTCGCTGCTGTGCTGTAATATATATATAAATATATTTAATTCCAATATTGTTAATTCCTTAATCAGTAAAGTTTACTTGAAACCATTCCATCAGGCGTCAATCAATCCGCACCTTTGTTTGAAGTACAAAAGAGGATCAAAAGTGGAGGGGAGGAAGTGCTCACGTGCACTTTTTGGCCATTCTCACCTCATGTCATTCGATGTGCCTTCTGATCCATTATCGCTGGCCATTATATCTGTAATTATGAGAAATTTAGAAAAGTGGGGCGCTAAGCATGCAATAGCTCGTTGTAAAGACGTTCGGGGGAAGGGATTCGATTGAACCATTAATCACGAGGACAACTCACGCTTAAGACGCTTCTCTTGCTAAAATCTCACTCGACGAGAGGAGAGAAGTCGCGATCGGCTAAAGAGCCTCTTGGTTACCCTGAAAAAAAAATACAATGAGCAAGCAAAGCTGTGCTAGAAATAACGGATTTTTTGAGCTTATCGATGTTAAGGAGCGCACGAAACCCAACAAATTCTCAAACAAGAAAGAAAGATCTTGTCACTGAACCATTCAATAAACAAGAAATACAGGTAATTACTTTTATATGCGTGTTTAAAATTAGGGACCCTCATTCCGGGAATTAAAAATTTGAGAGCCTGCAAAGAGCTGCGACCGAAAAAGTAAACGTCGAAAAGCCCGGGAGTTCAAATAAGCGTGAAACTTCATTTCTAGAATTTATCAAATATCTGGGTTGCGCCTAGATTAAAATTTCAAGTGAAAAATTAAGCGACTTGGCTGACTTCCAAAAAATGTTCCGCTCGGGTGCCAACGCGCGGGAATTCAAATATTTAAGTGGGCGGAGCTTTGAGTAGCGCGCGATGAGGGAAGGCATGGAATAGAGAGAGAGAGCGAGGAACTAGAAAGGAGAGACCTCTGAAATAGCCTCCTCCTTCCTCTCTTTTTACTACTTGACAAACTATTTCACTCTACCACTGTTTAGAACGGGTATTCTTCCAAGTCTACATCAATACAATTCACTCGTTTTCATACAGACACTTCTCATAATTGCTCCAATTTGTCTGTTTTGCCTCGAGGCAACTAATTCCACTCCTCTTAGTAGTCGAATTATCATTTTCACATTTCGATTCATTCTCAATCTCTTCACTTCACACACTTACTCATCTTCTCTTCTTCTCTCTACTCTCTTCAATCTACACACTTTCTCATCTCTAGATACATCATGCAAATGATCTCTTCTCTTCACTACGGGAGCTCACTTCTCTCCATCTGTCATAATTATTATTCTGCCCTATCCGAGAACCCTCTGAATCCCTTCTCGTATCTCTCACTTTCCCATACTCTTTCATCTTTTCTCTGATCTCTTTTTCACTCTGTACTCTCTTCATTCCGTTCTCTCTCTCTCTAATATCGCCTATCGAGTTACAAAACTCGCGAATACTCTCACTTTTTCTTCTTCAGCTGAATGAGCATGATGTCGACTCTTTTTTGGTCGAATAATTCTCTATTTCACCTCCAATTAACGATGGATTCATTCATTCCTCCTCTCTTATTCATCCATTCAGTGTGCATCTCTTCCATCGCGTGTGTGCTGCAGTGTCGTGTACAGTCATGCACACACGTCGTCGACGACGTTTGTGATTCGTCGACCGTCCTCGTCGCACAACCGCCAACACCACCATGCTCATCAAGGAGTACCGTATCCTACTGCCTCTCACAGTCGAAGAGTACAAGATCGCACAGCTGTATATGATACAGGTACAGTAGACTACCGTAATCCAGAGAAGAGAAGGAAGAAATAGTATACTTTGATCGACTCTTCCCTCTCTTTTCTTTCCTATTCCTGCTTCTTCTCCTATTCATTTACTGTTTACTTACTCCAACCACGCGCGACGTTCAGGGGAATTTACAAAGAATACTTTCTCACCTGCACTCTCTCAATTTCCCATACTCTCTCGTCTCGTAGACCACCGGAAGAGCAAAAGAATGGAATAGAATGTTCTTCTTAGCATGAGATAAGACTGTTGACAGCCGATGTTGTGTCCAACTTCTTCATCCTTCTCTCTTCTTTTTTCTCTTTTAGATTTGTATTTCCACACTCACAGAGAATGCCTTCAATAATTCCACAAGGACTGCATTGAACTGTCTCGATTCGCATGTTGAGAGATAATTAGTGAGATAGAGACATCGAAGTATGGCGTACTATTCGTTTCTTTACTAGACGTGTGAAAGCATCTGTCCCTGTCTTCATTCTTCGATTCTTAATTACTCCCTCTTTCACTTCTCCTCTTTTTCTCACCTGTCATTAACCATTTTCTCACTATTCGTCCGTTTACCAATTGAAAGATGAATGAGGGGCTTCCCTTTTAGAGATAAGAACACTTCTCCGTTCTCTTTTCTTCTCTCAATTGACCTTTCATGGTATTAGAGGAACTGTTCATTGAGAGCATACTGATTGAACACATTTTAGGCACAATTCTTGGCTGTGAGAGCGTACAGATCATTTTTTTCTAAAGTAGCCTCCCATGATCATCCAACATAGTACCTCCATTCACTCTTCTCACTCGATAATCGTCGCAAAAGAGTATCTATAATCGAGAGGTAATCTACTCGTAGATCAATTTGCGAGTGTTGCTCTCCCTTTCTCTTCCCCTTGTTTGATGCATTTCGAGATAGGGGAAGACAGAGAAACCATGAGGAACTTAGGGAGAAGAAGTAGGATGAAACCCCATTTTGATCCCCTCCCTTCTCATATTGGTTACTGCGGGTTCGAATGACGCACTTCGAATGGAATACTGCAACCACCTTTTTCCTCTTTTTATTCCATGCAGATTTCCCAGAATAACTGAACTTTCGATGGAAAGCTCGTGGGAGGGTACAATTTCATATGATGAATAGTCGAAACGGAGAAGGGAAGAAGAAGGGTGTTCAGAGGGAGTGGGAGAAAAGGGGGGGGGGAGAGGGGGGGGGGGGGGGGGGGGGGAGAAGGGGTACACGTCACTCAGCTGCTCGTTAGAAGAAGAATCGGGCAAGAGAAGTAAGCTCATTCACAGGGTGGCCATTCAGTTGGAACCTCCCTTTCTCTTAGACTGTAGAAATCCAGAAGGGAAGCCACTGAACGGGAAATAATTATTCGTTGTGAACAAGGAAAACAGAGAGAATAAGGAATAATTGGTGAGGAATCACGATATGTTTTCGTACTTCTGCTCCTTCTTCTCACATGGTCGTAATCAACTTTCTTATTCAGTAGGGGAGTATCTAATCTGGTGTACTCGAGGCTTCTTTCCAGTCAACCAGACAATAGAACTCCTTCTCACTCGCACGTTCATAGAACAATTCAATTACACTTCGTCAACCAACGATTACACTACACATTCTTCCTCTCATTTATTCCTCACTTTTCCATCTCCGAATTTCTCATCAATATTTCTCAGAGTTCGTAACGAGATCCATCCATCTTCTTGACAAATTGGCGACCTTTTCGATGGACTGAAAATGTGCTCGAAACCCTAATGGAAATGGACGTCTCTCATGGCGAATTCGGGGATATTTGCACGGTTGAGAGACTGCAACTCTGCTAGATTAGATAGATACTTCGAGTGTTGCAGAAGGGGAAGGTTATGAATGAGTCTTCCGTTCTCTCTTTCGTCTTCTCTCCATTCACGTGGGAACGAACCTCGAGAATTCCCTGCCAAAACACCCCCATTTTCCCTCTTATCGAGAGGGACTCCACTCTCTTCATTTCACACACTCTCTACTCTATCTGACGAGAATGATTATTGAGAGGGGTCCATGGCTAAGAGAGAAGGGCTACAAAATGGTCGTGAGAATTGGAAAAGAAGACGATTAGTGAGGAGAATATTGGATACAGAATATGAGGAAGATAAAAACAACCGAGCCATAAAATATAAAAAATAATAAGATGTATTGCAGAAGAAATCTCGTATCGATTCTCATGGAGCTGGTGCAGGAGTGGAGATAATCACGAATAAACCGTTAGTTGCAATGGATAATTTGTTTACCGTTGGCTGGGCTTCCTAGTAATTTGTTGAACAAACTGCACATAAAACAGGAACGGAATTCTGCAGAGACGAACCGTATGAAAAACAACAACAACTAGGGATGAATTATTCAGTGTGCATGCAGTATGAATTCTTGCAGATACAACGAAGGGCCGGGAGGATCGGGGCAGTACACCTTCAAGATTTATCATATTGCTGAGAAGATTCCTGGTATGAGTCATTTGTGAATCAAATTCGTTACCTCTCGTGAATAGAAAACTTGAAATTTTAAACATTCAAGCGCAAGCATTTTACCAGCATCAAGTGTAAACAACTTGAGATATTCTCTGTTTTTTGGCCCATGCAACAACCGCTCTGAAAGTGGAGGGATAGGGAATGAGCATGCTAGGGAGGAAATACCCTGACACCTACTGAGAAGTGTTGCCTAAAAACAAAGTAGAGTCATGATAATTTATTTCTTTGCAGGTTGGATTCGTGCTGTCATTCCAACAGCGAATCTCGAAGCTCACGAAGAGGCATGGAACGCGTATCCTGTGACCAAGACCAGGTTATATAACCGGAGATTAGCACACACCGTCAATCTAGTTGTTGTTCCTCTTTCCCTTCGATGACTACTGTATTCTTGAAAAGAGGGATCTCCCTATGCAGTCATTGGATAGATGGGAAAATAAATTAGATTGATCTTTGATCTCTCTCCAGGTATTCAACTCCATTGATGGATCGAGTGAGCATCGAAGTTGATACTCTCTACTTCAATGATGATGGTTAGACCTTTTTCCATTTCTATGAATCGTCTCCTATTAATAGATGAAATATGTGCATAATGTCGTTGCTTACGCATGAACATCTGCAGTTATTATTGGTGTTTGACCACTATAAAACCCCCATTTGGATTAGACCGATTATGATCTTCGTTTTGCTATGTTTATCACTGAAAATAACTTACTTCTCTTCAGGGAATCAAGACAACGTCTTCAATCTCTCACCCAACGAACTTCGACAACGACAAGTGGACATTATGGACTTCGTGAAGGTGGGACAAAGATCAAAGATCAAACTTGACGCTTCCCTCGCAGGACCCCGTCTCATCGAGTGACTACTGTGCAGAGGAAGATCCGAAGCTGTTCAGGAGTGTCGTCACAGGTGTGTGCTCTGGCGACGTTTCCAAGTTCTCGCTTGTCAAAATTTCAACATAGCGCCTTTTCCAACTGATCTATTTTCCGGTCGCGGTCCTCTGAATGACGATTGGGTGGAGGAATGCATCGCTGCAAGGAGACCAATCATGTGTGCATACAAACTGTGCAAGGTCGAATTCCGATACTGGGGACTGCAAGTGAGTGTGTTCTACCGTACTACTACCGTATCCCACCAAATCATACAGTATCCTACCGTATCCCTCAGACTCGAGTGGAACGATGGATTCATGAACTTGCTCTTCGCAATACGATGACACGCGCCCATCGACAGGCTTGGGCATGGCAGGTAATTTATTGTTCCGAGAGCAGAGTTAATTTCGAGCATACGTTCGTTAGCATCGACTTGCAGGATGAGTGGTGCGGACTGACGATTGGAGACATTCGGAAGTTGGAGGATGAAGTCGCGTTACATCTGTCTACTGTAATGGCTAATAAGTGGGACCAGTTCTGAATTATAGACGTCGAATTTAGAATTTATTATTCATATCTGTCATCCATTTTTCTATTTCAGTATCCAGCCGGACGGTCCCTCGGAGGAGTCAGACGATGCTTCGTCTGATGATCTCTACTTTGATTGCATGGATGGAAGCCCCGAACAATCTTCAAAACCATCCATCATACGGTATCCATTGCATTTATGTAATTTTCGTTCGGGCACTTCATGCTTCAATGCTTGATCTTTGATCTTTCCAGTTGGTCATCGGAACTTCTCCTCGACAACGATTCTCCTCCTTCGACTCCTTTCTCTAAACGACAAGCAGCTCTTCTCGTTCTCGTATTCCATGGAGATTTCAATCCTGAAGGACCTGCAGATACGAAGACGACGGATACGAATACACTTAGGTGAGGGGCCGTTCCTTCACTTTTTATTATCTACATCCTTTATTAAAATGATGAAAAACGCTATTCTAAACAATGCTATAGCGTATTTCTGAAATTTTTTTCCATTTGTCACTTTCCCTAACGCAATTTCCCATACGCGATCGCTTTGAAAAATGCGGTGAAACGGAGTGTGAACCCTCATGTTCTTCAATTCTCTCCGCGTCATTTCTCTTCTCTTCGGGGGAGATTTATGCCTATTCTGCTCCCGTTATTGCATCTATTTTTATTTTCTCTTCCCCGCTCAATTTCCCCATGGACCGAAAGATCGGTGGTTAAAGGGAATCCATAGTAGACAGAAAGAAAGAAAGAAAGAAGAAGAAGAAGAAGAAGGGGACTGGAGGGAGAAGGTCATTGAAGATTACGAGACCTGCCTTTTCTTAGAGAAGGGGAAGGAAGTGAAGGACAAAAGACAGGAAGAGAGGCTGATTGAAGAGAGAGATGTCCATTAGAGATCTCAAAGATTGAGAAAGACTCGAGACGATGAAAGAAGTGTGAGGGCGACATGCACTCAAATGACAATTTGCCACACTGCAAACGAAAAGTGTTGAAGTCTAGGACTAGACCAAGAGAAAGGGACTGCCCTGTCTATCTGAATTCTTTCTCATTTCAGATCCACCATCGATCAACTAATTCTCAAACACTATCCTCAATTGGTCGATAGAGTTCACGTTTCTCTCGTTTCGTGTGCCCATGAATTGGCTCCTGTCGTGGCCAAATTGGCTGGTGAGCAATTTTTAATTTTAGAATGCCTGCAAACGGATATCCGGTCTCTTTATGGTAGATTTATCGGATGTTCAATGTCTATTTCCAGCGTTGAACAACACCTTCGGCTCAACACATCCTGCATTGGGAATGTTGCTGTCGGCGAATAGGATAGCCTATTCGGAGGTGAGGAAATTGATCATCTTGGATTTTTTCAAGTTTCGACTTCATTAATAACCATCTAATCACTTATTCAGGCGGTTGAGAACGCGATCAAGAAGGCGAACGAAGTGTACGATAACTTCCTCCACACTCAACCATCATTCGCGGGAGAAGTTTTCCTTGTGGGAGACACACTCGGAGGATTAATTCTCTATGAGGTACGTTTCCACAGCTATGGATAATCAATCATGATCCAAAAATAATCATTCCGTAATCTATCTCTATTCTATATGTAGGTGTTATCGTATCGTCCGTCTCTCGTTCCTCATCTTCAACTTACTCGTCATTCCTCATCCGTCTCATCCAATTCCCCTTCAGCCCATAATTCGTGCAGACAAAGTATCCCTGAAGGTGAGTCTCAAGGGGAAGTGAGGGACTACTGTAAGACAATGGATTCAGTTCCAGGAATGGAAGAGGTCATTTCTCCATCTCCTCAACAGCAATGGCAGCCATTGTATGGGAAGGGAAGCGAACACTTCTTCGATTCCGGACCTCCTGGTACGTTAAAATTCATAATTCTACTTGGAAATTCGAATAACAAAAAATTGGATATTGCAGGCACTCCTGGATCTCTCAACGGACACTCACAGACCCCTCCTGCAAGTGAGTTACCTAAACATTCTCAGTTGATCTTTGATCTCTACCATAATCCTCCTCTTCAGCCCATCACCATCGTAATTCCTCTGCTCCTCCTTCTGCATCATTCGATCGGAAGAAGAGACATTCAATATCGAATATGAGTCAGACAGGAACTATTGCAGGAGAGAATGGACCACTCAACTTCCAGGTTTGTTTTCTCCCTGCATTCTGTGCTTTGGATTGGTTGGCATCAAAAGTTGCGTATTTTAAACGCATTTTCGACACTTGTTTACAAGAATCACAGATTAGAGTTGTAAAAATACTGAATGATTGATATTTGTAGCCAAGTTGTTGCTTCCTGCTCGGATGTCCACTGGGAATCGTATTGATGCATCAGAGATTGGGAGGATGCGGTCAGAACATTTCATTGCGATTAATCTTTCATTCGCATAATCGAATGAATTCTGTAGCATAATTGTGAACTGTTTTCCCTTCAGATATCGAGCCGGTTGAAAACTGTCAGATGTTCAATCTCTACTATCCACTTGATCTGTGTGGAGCGAGAATCGAACCGGTCCTCAATTCACAGGTTACATAATATTCATAACTCTCTTTTTCACGATGAATTGTATTACAAGTATTCTTAATTGTTTGAAATTTGTCCCCCATTTCAGTTATGCATCCTCCCTCCATCGTCCGTTCCTCGCTATCAGCGATCTCCTCTCGGAGACGGGAAGTCCATCTCCTTCGATCCATCCCTCGATACAAATTCTCTCTGGGGATCGAAACGTATCGACCACACCCTCTACTGTCCAAGCAGTATGTCTTTCTTCTCTCTCCCATCACCTTTCGCACGCGTGAAAAACTGATAAGGGCCATCCCAAAGACTTTCAGTTTTATTGCCATCGTGTGCAAATGGTTCCGGTTGAGTTTCACAACCATCGAAAGAGAACCATTTGCAGCTTTATGGCAATTGAACAATCAAAATCGTCAGGCAAATAATATATGAGGCTCAGAATCAACAAAATTCATAGAAAATAATTACAGCGATGGTCTCCCTCCCATCAGCCGCTCTCCCCAATATCCTCCATGCTTCCTATTGGGAAAGCTGGGATGTGGCTGCATTTTTGCTGAGGCAATTCGTCCGAGGTGAGATAGAGAAGATGCACAGTTATCATCAGAGAGACTGAAAATCTGAAACAATCAATGAACCAGGTGAAGAAGGTCTCCTCTCTTCATCATCATCAGCCCTTTCTCCCTCTTCTCCCCACGCCCCTCCCCTCACCCTTCCCTTGCCTCAACTCCACTGGAAGAAGAGGAGGACTCGATTCAAGGTAATTGACAAATATTCCACTTCAACCAATCTTTGATCTCTCCTCAGATCACGAATCTCTCCGCAAACCATCGCGCCAATGATTCACTCGTGGTCCAAGGCAACGAGCAGGTAAATAAACGGTTTCGAAATGAATAAAAATTAATAAATGTAGATTATCCACGCTCGTTTTTGCTACGGTCCAATGGATTTGGTAGCTCTCACGAGAGAAGCTGTCAATGTATATCTTTGTCCTGCAAGGTGACATTTGTCTTATCCAGTTTACTGCTTAAGAATGGTCTGTCACTGAACTGAATAAACTGTGTTTTACAATCGTCCGATAATGGATCAATACAACTGAATAGATACTGATCTTTCATTGAACTTATTCCTTAATTTCCAGGAAGGAATGGTTTCTGCACAGTAGTACGGAGACAGATTCCCATGGTCGACTGACTGTGAATCTTGGAAGAACTCTCCCTTGTGGGATACACTCCATCAAGATGATTGTTCAAGGTAAGAAGAAAAATGAGAGAAAATGTGATTGAAGAGACAAATGAAAGAAAAATAGGTGTCTGAGTGTTTGTTCTGTATTCTCTTCAAAGGATATAATGAGTGGGCGTATTTGGTATCTCTTTATCACACTTGGGTACCATTCTACTGTAATGAGATCTAACGACGAGATCCATCCTCGAAGAAAACTCCTCCGTCGAGAGCACAGTACTTGGGGCAGATTCCCTTCTCTCCGGCGGGGCCAGACTGAAATGTTTTTGATTATTAAAATATTATTCAAAATAATAACTATTATTATAATAAATGGATTTGAAAATGTACCTGTCCGTCGGGTCCGGGCTGTCCAGGCTGTCCATCATCTCCGTTAGGTCCATCGGCTCCCTTCTCTCCTCTTTCTCCGTTGGGTCCGGGCTTGCCCTGGTGTCCAGGCTGTCCGGGTCTTCCAGCAGCTCCCTGAGGTCCGGGCTTTCCAGCGGGTCCAGGGGCTCCGGGGATGGGTCTTCCGTATTCGGCAGACTTGCCCTGGGGTCCGGGTGAACCGGGTCTTCCTTGGCTTCCGGGACGTCCGGGGTATCCCTTGGTTCCGGGCTCTCCCTTCTCTCCATCGGGTCCCTTGGGTCCAGCTCCTCCGGGTCTTCCCTGGTTTCCGGCGGGTCCAGCAGGTCCGGCGGGTCCGGGCTCTCCAGCGGGGCAAGGCTGGCAAGGAGGAGGAGTGATGGGGTCGCAAGGCTTGCCAGGAGGTCTTCCGGGGTTTCCGGGGGCTCCGGGAGCTCCGTCCTTTCCGGGTGCACCGGGTCTACCGGGGGTTCCGTCGGGTCCAGCGGGTCCAGCAGTGCAGCATCCCTCACACTTGGAATCGTCGAAGAATCCTCCAACGGGTCCAGCCTGTACTCCAGCGGACTCCTCTCCGTAGTATCCTCCTGCTTGACGGGCAGTTCTGTTTGATCGAAGAGGAGCAGCAGAATGGGCAGAGGCCCAAACTCCCTTGGCCTCAGCCTGGCAAGAAGCGAGATCATGATACATCTGACGAGAGACAGAATCGACGTAACGAGAGACGAGGGGCATAGTGATGCAGATGGAGAGGATAGCGACCGTCTGAAAGGGAGATCAATACATTCTTATGGTTGGGGATACGGTAGGGGATAGATGGAAGGGGATACGGTATAATTAGATACTTACGGAGAATCCAACGGCAATGTATCCGACAGCCCTGTAGGCTCGAAGTTTGATCTCGTTCTCCATTGATAGAAGAAGAAGTGAGGAATTGACCTGTCTTCTCTCTTCCTTCTCATCCCTTTATACGGATTCCCGAACTGGATAACGCTATTTTTCTCTCCCTACCCGGCTTTCGATTTCTCGACTACTTTAGTAGAGAACCCTCACAAAACTGAAAAGCTGAGCGAGAGAGTGCGTGAAAGTGAGAGAGCGATCTCAAATCAATCCTTCCTCTACGGGCAAAAAAGGGACAAGCAGAGCAGCACGACCTTGATAGGGGCACACCCGTAAAAACGCACTGAGACGAAGCTGGGAAAAGCTATCGTAGAGGTGATTGGAATGGTAGACTTGCAAAATGTTTGATCTCGGGCGGGCTCGAACCGCCGGCCTTCTGTGTGTTAGACAGATGTGATAACCACTACACCACGAGATCAGATGCTTGGAACTCTCAGATGGACACTGATAAGGATCTTTGCAGGTGATCACTCGTATCTGGATGCATTCATTGCCGTTGTGCCGAATGAGACGCCCATCGTAGTCTTCTCTATCGATGGGTGAGACTACCGTAATCATCAGTTACCGTAACCATCTCTGAACCACTTCAGATCCCTCACAGCATCAGTGTCAGTTACTGGAAGAGACCCGAGAGTGCGACCTGGAGCTGTCGATGTGGCACGATTCTGGCATGAACAGGTCGGTCCAGGATAACCATTGTATATTTAGAAATTCCTTCTGAGTTGTTCTCAAATTTGTACGCCTTTCGAAACTCGTTCAAATGCAATTAATGTTTCCTCTTCGGTCTCGGTCATAGTTGACTGCAGATGTTCTTCCATACAAATCCACAGTCAAACACTGGCCGAAATCGGGATGAGGGGCATATTTTTTTATGGAAATTCAATGCAATGTAGAGTACTCCGAAAAATCCCAGCTCTTTTGCTATTGTAAGGGGGTCGATGTAGTCCTCGGAGTTGCAACAACCTACGCCTCGTCACTATCTCTATTGAAGGGACAGGGCAAACGTTGTCGAGACTACTGAGCGGACCCAAGGAAGAGGATGGTTAGACTATGGTTCTCTCCAGGTCCAAGGAAGAGGATGGTTAGACTATGGTTCTCTCCAGGTCCAAGGAAGAGGATGGTTAGACTATGGTTCTCTCCAGGTCCAAGGAAGAGGATGGTTAGACTATGGTTCTCTCCAGGTCCAAGGAAGAGGATGGTTAGACTATGGTTCTCTCCAGGTCCCGAGATCACCGAATCCTGCATGGCACTTAGTTATCTCATGCGGGAAAGGATGACCACGTGACCCGGGTTGGGACCAACTCGGATGGAGGGGTTGGTGTTCACTGTAGAATCATTGTGGGATTGGACGAGGGCAAGAAGGGCGTAGACGGAATCATCGAGACTGATTCCTTCCTCGATTCGTCCCGTAGATATTTAGGAACTTCTTCGATTTCTGGCCCACGTCACAACCGCTCCGAATGTGGAGAGGGTGTTGAATGAGAATGGTAGGGAGGAAATACAGAAAAGAGAAAGGATGGGCCAAACATCGAAGAAGTGCCTATATTTAAGTCATCCTCAAAGCACCGCCCCTTTTTTCACAGCTGCAAAACATCTGTGATTATTACATGTAAACGGCTGTAGAAATAGTCGTCCCTTTCCCCTAACCCATCGTTTGACCCATCTGTGGAATAATGACCCATTTCAATAAGGACGAGTGAGTTGCACTCTCACAGATTGAGAGGGCGACGGGCTAGGGATGACGCAACCATATTGTGGTTATCTTGCCTATCATCTTGAACAGTGTCACGCAAAAGAAATAAATGTAAACGAAAATATGTGATTGCAGGGATTCCTCCTTCTGTACGTCACTGCTCGACCCGATATGCAGCAGAGAGGAGTGGCAGCGTGGTTGGCACAACATAATTTCCCCCATGCTATGCTATACTTTGCCCCTTCCTTCCTTATGGATCCTTTGAAGCAGAAGGTACTAACAATAAACTCTTCTGTAGATACATCTTTCCGTTCAGACTTGTTACCTTCGTCAACTGCAGTCTGAGGGCATGCGAATCCACGCTGCCTACGGAAGCAATAAGGTTGGCATTGTTTCGACTTCTAGCCTCGACCAAACTGAGTTGATTATGGAGTAATAAGTGTTCAATTTCAGGACGTGACAGTGTATGCCTCAGCAGGCGTCGATACAGATCGGATAGCGACTGTCGGAGGAAGGAGGAAGTGAGTTATTGACTCGAATACAGAGACGGACGGGGATGATGCAATCCAATAGCCTTTCATGGATAATACACTTGTCTGAACACTTGCCTTGATGCTTTGGATCTGATCGATGATAATTCATTCAGACACACGAACTGTGTAATCGTCGACTCCTACTCTGCTCATCTGGCTGAATTAGTAGATGGAAGTTGTCCTCTCCTACAGAATCCCCGACAGAGAGAGAATAATAACGAGAACTCTCTTGGAACTCTCAGAACTCTTAGTATACGACATAGGTAAGCATTGAAAAGAGAATAGACGGAGTACTTTTCTAATATGGTTAAATCAGTGACCAAAAGCAGTTGAACTCTAACTTGAGCAGTCAAACAGTCATAAAATTGAATAACTGCAGGCCAGCTCAACGAAGTTCTTCTTTCACTCCACGAAACGGTAAATTGGATCATCAAGACAACAAGAAATAATGAATATACTACGTAATCAATAATAAGATGGAAGGACCTCTTCATCCCATTGTGTCTCACTCATTCACGAGTATTCTCTTCTTTTCCTTTCCATTCCCAGTTATCTATTCATCCCTTCAATTCACTTCCCTCCCTTCCATCCCGAGCTTTGTCCTCCATTCTACTGTGAGACCGTATTGTGCTGATAGTACTCTACTCATTCAAACGGGTATTCCTCATTCTCCCATGGTCCTCTCTCTTTTTGATCTTTGATCTCTATAGATTCTCTCATTCCTTTCTCTATTCGACATTCCATATTTGTCCTCTCTTCACATTCCATTCTTTCTCTAACGAACGAGAGAGTGTACAAAGTGAAGAGAGTGATGCCATTCTAGTCAAGATTTATACACAATTCATGAGATTCGTTCAGCAATAATCTAGGCTGACACAATATTTTCCATCTTTGATTCGGTCATAAAGTTAATAAAGTGTCTTGATATTCAATTGGTACTGATCCAGGCTACAACAGGGGCAGAAAAGGAATCTCAAGAGCTGTTGACTATGCATGTTTCCCTCTCCTATCTAACTTGTGAAAACATACTCCCCTCCTTTTCTAGTCTTCTCTGTACTCACCCAATGGAAGTCTCTTCTTGTCCTTCCCTTTCTCACCTTTTCCCACAATCGGAAATTTACACCGTCTCTTCACATGTTTCTTCACTTTTCTGCCAGTTGATTCACTTCATCAGACGATGTTGAATTCTACGGTATTCTTCGATGAGGATTCTGAATCCTCTTACGACCACTTCTTCGATACTCCACAGACATCCATCAATGGAACCATTTCTCTCTCCTACGTCAACAGAAATTATCCCTTTATGTATCTCAATCCTCATACTGGAGCAATAACAGGAATCTATGCTGATATGTGGAAAGAACTCGCAAGATGGGAGAACAAGGAACTAGTTTTCACGAAGGGAACGGTATACGGTAAGGGATGATTATCGATTGGCACGTCAATTATAGATTGAGGTGGATACACTCCCGATCCGGTGACTGGCAAGTTTGATGGAATACTTGGATGGTTGCAGGATGGAACTGTTGATGGAATATCGGAGGACTTCACTTACAGGTTTCAATGATATGAATTACATACAGGCTAGAATGATATCGGAATACATATAATAAGCTATCATAATAATCTTCGATGAAATATTGAAAAGACTTTACAAACTGTTGGACGATGTTCAGAGCCTCTCGAATGGACTATTTCTACGCTACGTTACCTATCGATTATTCAGTTGTAAGTCGAGAGTTATATCCAAACGGATAAAATTATGAATCTCTGAATCATAATGAATTTGCAAGAATACCAATTGAGGAAACATTCTACGAGCGAACTTCATCTCAAGTCGATGACATCAATAATTTCATCGTCTTTCCCCATTTCATTTTAGCTCTAATCATCATTTCATTCGCTGCAATCAATGTCGTCGAGAGGACCGTACTCGTTTTCAGGTACACATTTCACAATTTCGTAATATCGATTAAGGTATCGACTCCGTTTCGGCACTGCGAGAGAGGGTTGGATAGCAAAGAAATGTGAGACAATGAACTCTGACGAGTGAGTATTTTATCGTTTCAGACCGAATTTTCAACAAGTTGTACGAATTTGTGCGGAAACGGAGACGTTTGCTCAAGTGGGGTTTACTCCCTATTCTAATGGAAAATGACTGAGCAGAGTGTTTAACTTCCTCGAAGACTTCTTTTCTCCCAATATCTCTTGGGATTTCTATGCAAAGTGAGTGAATCTTCACTTATTCTCTGAATCAAAATGTTCATCAGAGATTCTCGTCGTAATCACATGCTTCTCTACATAATCGGTTCTCTTTTCTTCGCTCTTTTCTATTCAGCCGTCTTCGCTGGAAATGCAGTCGTCACAGTAACCGAAGCTGATATGTAAATTGACCCTACGAGATATCCATTAAGAAATGAACTTCCAGTCATCTGAAAGAGCTAATCGTCCTCTTCCAATCTGATGCGAAGACACTACTCATGAGGGATCTAGCCTATATCAAGAGGAATACGGTAGCTAATGATTAGGAAGAGGAGAGATCAAAGATCACTCCAGCTGGATGAGATGTTCGGACGGGACGTGTATGATGACAGAAAACGAGTGCAGATTGAACCAGAGATGCAACAGTTTGTGAATGATGTACGACGAAAAAATGCAAAAGTTTGATCTCGGGCGGGCTCGAACCGCCGGCCTTCTGTGTGTTAGACAGATGTGATAACCACTACACCACGAGATCACGTGCTAAGGGTTTTCCTTACTGAAGGCATAACTTTCAGCTCTGCTCGACCTCTTATCTCGTCGGATTCGTTAGCAACTTCCAAACTGTCACATACAATCCAAATAATCCATTCACTATTTCATGCAAATTGTCCCAGTTTGTTCTTCATCTCTGATTCGAAGTAATTGATTACTCTTGAGAATCGATCCATTCGGAAACTTCCCTACCAGTTCATTGGTAGGTCAAGGAATGTATGGAAAGGAGAGACCCGTTACTTTCTACGTTGGAAAACATATGGGACGGTATTCGATATACATATTATCGGTAATCACCACTTTCTCAGTAGTACCATGGAAAAGTTCAATCAGATTATTCTGAGATTGTATGACAACCAGAAGGTAGCTTCATCTTTATACATATTTCATTATGCGCGATTCAATGCAGATGGTTGAACTATGGTGGAAGAGATACACAAATCGTCCAAGAAGAGATACAACTCCCAAATCTCTTATGTCCTTTGACCCTGTTCCAATTTATATATTCAAGTAAGATCTTCTATAATATATTTCGCATTTTCTATATTTCTACTTCCAATTATCGATATGTCGTTGAATGATTTGATTCTAATACCAGAACCTTCCTAATTATCTGTGGTTGTTTCTACGGTTTGAGCATTGCGGTATTCGTCATTGAAATTATCATCGGCGAAGTGAAACAAAGGAGAAATAATCGGATAGTGTAGTGATCTCATCAAAATAAAGTCATCGTCATGATAAAAAGATTGAATGTGATCCGTTCAAACGCAATATTTTCAATAAGGTTTTATTGTTGAGTATTCACTCGATGATGAATGGACTTCGATTCTGATTATTATTCGTTCATTCTCACTCGTTTCAATGGTCTTCTACTGAATGTTCACTTCTTTTTCCCTTATAATATTTGCGTCTCGCCCACACGAAAAGTGTCTGAACATAATTAATTATTGAAGGTGAAACGATTTTATGAATGTAACTCACAGCGGAAAGGACAAAAATGAGTAGACTTGTGAAGAGGGCGATTGATTCAGAAACACTCAAATGCCATCTCCACACTTTCTTTATTCGATCTCTTTTCCCTTTCTTATTTCGACGCATCGATTCCTCCTTTCGATTCACAGTTTCTTCTGAAGAAGACGAGTGAAAAGAGAAAAGAACCTATTAATTACTTGTCGTATTGATATTCTCACCTTTGGTGTTATTCCCATTGGAGAGACAGACGATATTGGAGTGAGGAGGGGGAGTGAAATCAGGGTTCTTTGGATCAATGGGAACCTCAAAACAATAATTCATACTCGTTCTAAGATATTATTTCACATTTCTGTACGCCTTCCAGAAAATTTCATTTGATGAGCAGCTCAGATTCTTCAATTCAATTTTTTCTTCATTTCCAGTTTCGTAGTAAAAAAGATTTCTGTTTTCTTCGCAGTACCAAATAAACACACTCTCCTCTCCCCTCTTTTCTTTTCTTTTCTCCACCTGAAAACGACGAAGTCCGATTCATTTCAAGTAATGAGTGTGACTGATTATCCAGAATGAAACAAATTTTTAGGAATTCCGTATTTTCCAAAGGTGAAGTCGTTTTTAGTGAAAAAAAAGGTTTCCACTGACAGGGGTACAAAATTCCTGCTCAAATTCGCAGATAGTATCCAATCGAGAAGGATTACATTCAGAAGAAGTATCGTCCATTTGGTTCACTCTTACTCGACCTCAAAATCAGATCATAGTTTAGATTCGGTAAAGAATTCACTCACTTTTTTTAGGTTGTTCTTCTTGACAAAAGAAAGTATCCATCTCAGATGCCTCAATCGGTTCAGTACCACTTATTTCGTAGAACTTCCACGAGAGTTTTCTGTAAAGAAATATATTATCTAGATAGTTGGTTTAATTTACGTTATTGGTAGCACAACCCAAAACAGCACAAAAAATAAAGGAGAGAATTTTTTAGATGATACCCTTGGCTAATAGCAGAATCGTCACAGTGCAGTTTCTCAATCCGATTTGGTGCCTGAACCTCATTTATCCTTCTCACGATTTAGAATGAATAAATTACCCTATGATTATTTTCGGAATAGTATAGTTGAAATGGATATGAGCAAGTCGCATCAAGCCAATAATCGGGATTTGAAACCTGATGTGAGTTTAATTCGGTTTAGCAGGGCTTATTTTGGTTTACATTCTGGCAAGATTTTTTTGATGGTTTGCCTTTATCTTCAGTCGTACAAAAAGATTTAAATTTAACAGTGCATGACTTTTCTGAAATGCATTAATTTATTCCTCCTCTTCCACTTATAAAGACCACACAGGAAATTGCAAATATTCTGCACTTTTTGTGAATCTATGTAATTATAATCATCAAAATAATGAGTGCTCACTCGCACAAACGAAGGATGATTTCCATTTAATTTCTTTCTCATTTATTCCACTTTTCTCTTCAATAAAAGGATATTTCGTACTAATCCATTTTCCCGATCTTCGATCACAGATTACTACACTATCAACAGGTTCAATCTGATCATCTTTGATTATTCTTATCATTATAAATTATCAAACATTCTCTTCTCCATTGTCGTATTTCGTCCTCAAAACTAAGTCGAATCCTGCATCGCAAAAAAGTGTATCATCATTATCGTTTTTCTTGGCCTAAAATGTCAATTATATTTCGTATTTACAATTACATCGCTACAAATTTTGTAAAAAAAAACTATGAATGTGAGAAGCGTAAAAATCGTATAAACTAATATGTATTTTTATTGTATAGGAATTTATTTTTCAAACACTAACTTGTTTGCACATTTTTCCAACTGAACTTCTTTTGTCTCCTTCGCAATTTGAAATTGGTTCATTGCATTTCGAGTAGTCCACTGAAAATCAACCTCTATTTTATCTTCCCTCCTTCCCACTTTTACCTCTTCCTTCACAAACAAAATTAGTGCGTTTATCAACGACAAGATCCTCTACATTAAATGCTTGATTGACTTTGGAATTCTCTGCGAGAGTCACGACCCATTTGCCGAATTGGCATGATACGAAATCGATTTCTGGCTGAAAAAATATCAGTGGTTATTGCGATGCATGTTTCTTTTTCTCTCGGAACGGTAAAGATTGATTGAGTGAGCGATTTGATAGTTCTGATCCTCACAGCCATTCCTAAGGAAGTGGGTTGAGTGACAATCTTAAGTATGTGTTCCCTCTGATAACATCTTCCATCGAAGAAAGAGAGATGAGAGAAGGGAATGAGGGCAGGATCAATCTGAACCAATAAATATTTTTAAAATGATTGGTTAATTTATCCTATGATCAATGTTCGTTGTTTTTAACATTCAAGATTCATGAAATACTATCTATCTATCATGTCTGCTAAATTTTCCCTTTGCACTCCTTACTGGATGGCAACTGCTCCTATTGAAGCATCCATACGTCGATTGGGGATCACTCATTAACGGTTCGCAAGAGGGAGCTGACATTTTGAATAATTTGAAGTCCAACCATTTCAATTCTCACGAAGTTTGCACACAATCTTATCAGACTGCGTCTGTAATCCTTTGCTTATTCTATTCGAATCGAAAAAAGTTATTTCATCATTTTCACTGCATTGGAAGTACTGATCTTTCAGCCAAATCCACTGTAATATATTGGATATAAAGAGACATAAGTGGTAACGGATACTTCATTATGTCGAAAAATGGCCAATTGGTGACCTTCATCACCACATGGAACTTTCTCGTTATACCACTGAACATTAAACATTTTCTCAGATTAATTTGAATACGGATCAATGATCAAGCGAATAAACTATCTTGTATTCCATTTTTCTTTCTAGATTCCTAATTGTAACTAATTCTTACATTGGGACTACGACAATCTTCAAGTGAATTACAATCGAAATCCATTCCGATGATGAAAGGCCAAGTATACGGAGCATCGTTTGAGTCACTACAGGTAACTGAAGGATTGAAGATTAGAGATCAAAGATCAATCAAGAGAAACTGACACTTCTTGCATGAAATCGATCCGAGATAGGAAATGTTCAATGGCTTTTCATTCGTCGTAAATTTAGCAGTGAGTATTTTATCCTTGTTGCAGACAGGACTCTCAGTAAGATAAAAACCCTGCAATTCAATCGATTCTTGAAAGCACAGTATGAGAGAGATGAGTCTATTGATTTTTATTCAATACCGAATTCTTAAGACAGCGATAGTTCTCACCTCCCGAGGATGAAGAGTGATTTTAGGTGAGTAGAACAATTTATGATCCGTATGGGTGCATTTGTACGTTTTACTATTTGCATTGTAATTCTAAAAGTACATGGTGGATGATAAAGATATCGTTCATGTGCCCACTGGTACAACTGCTCCGCGATCATCAAGATTCTCATGATAATCGAGTCTCGTATCGGCACAACTCAGTTCTGCAATATTTCCTCAAATCGAGTGGTCGACTGAATGACTCACTTAAATTATCCAGGTCTCCTGCGCAATCCAAATATCCCGCAGTAAAAATATTTCGTTTAGAAGAAATTGACTTTGTAGGATCAACAGTATTGAATCGATCTTCCGCTTCCCATTTATTTGTCGTCTCGTTGCATTTGATTGCAAAGAGTTCGATCTGAGAGATTAATCCATGAGATATTATGAGGGTATCTTCCAACTGACTTTGTATGCCTTATCACTGTATTTGAGCTCTGCTGTATCCACAAATGGGGTGTAGATGAATAAATCCTTGTCGGGACAGGTAAATGAATGATTCGAGTGATACATCTAAGACAATTATCAATCGCATTGATTTCTCGTGCTGTCTCTTATGGATCCTTTCAGGTAATGCAAAGAACCCAACGTTAGGGTCGTTGTATAAACCGTACCAGTTTGCAATTTGAGGATGAGCACGGAGTTAGTTTGAATGAACTATCACAAGGGCTCTGAAAAGAGATGGATGAAGAGAGATGAAAGGGAGTATGGAGAATTGTATCGGACTGTCTTCTGTTGTCAATATGGAAGGAGGAGATCTTACCTGATGGGTATTATCACATGATATCACAGTGAGAATTAAGAGGATGAAGAGAAATACGACCATCAATTGAATGGAAATGAGAATAGACAACCGATGAGAATGAAGGAAAGGATGGAAAATGAGAAGAGGAAGATGACGACGAGAATAATATATCATTTGTCACGTCGAAATATTCAAATTGCTCTTCACTTTATCATAATTTTCGAATTATACAGTAACATTTTGAAAAGTCTTAATGCACATATTTTAGTCCAGGTAGATTGTTCCCACTTTGATAATGTGTGGAAGAGGAAGAGGAATGAATCCAACCTGGAAATTTATTTCGATTTTTAAAGATCATAGATTGGTTCAAATACCTGGAACTTTCTTTCATCCGTGATCGAACCATCCTTTATTCTGGGACAGAAATGGAAGAATTTGAGATAAGGATCAGGAGTGTTCAGAGGACCGAAATCAGAACCACAACCGGATACTAGGAAATACTTTAGTTAGAAATAAATATGGGGATGATACCTGAGAAATGACCATTCTCATCCACCCAAGTTCTTCCCATTAGATCGTCCGTTTCAAGAGGAAGAGCTGGAATAATGACAATGCACAGACTCTCTCAATATATATCTATCATAGATCGCATTTGAGAAGGATAAGCGATTTTGAAAAGAGTAAATAAACATACAATCTTCATCGAGTAAGTCAACACGAATCTTCGTGAATTCTTCAGCGACCATTTCAGAATGAACACATTCCACTTTACCCTAAAGTAATCCAATTTCGAACTTTGAAAAAAATACATTTAGAAATCATGTTCGGTATTGTAAAAGCTTTACCTTCACTGTGTAACATTCCTCTTTGGCAACGACGGCTCCGAACAAGAAGGATAACAGTATGTACTTCATTCCCTTAGTTATTAAAAAAAATTTCAGTTGAAGCGGAATAAATACATATTTTCAGAAAATCACTCGAACATAAATTGTCAAAAATATCAATGCTGAAAAATAAAGGCCATAAAATATCTGTGAGTGATCAAAAGAGGAAATAAACAGAGAAATAGATAGTTATGAGGAGAGTGTCTACTCTTATCTAACTATTTCTTCTCTCTCTCTATCCTTTCCCATGATATCAGTCTCTCCATCTGACTCTTCTCTATTATACCAATTCACTTGTTCTTATCTATTCTAATCAGACCCATGAACAACTATCAATCGAGTGATCCATTGATCGAAAAGCGGAGTTCAGGAATGTCGAACTGTGAATTTGAAGAATATTATTGTTCGCCTTTTCTCCTTCCATTTTAGCGAGCCTTATCTCAAATGTGGATAATCTGTATCCATCCTATTCATTTTTATGATCATCTAGTCCATTCTTCTCAGTCGTAACTCAGTGCCCACAGACAAACATAATCCCCTGTCCCTTTCACTCTCTTCACTCCTACCTCCTCTCCTCCTCTTCCACTTCTGCTTAGGACTGTCACACATAGCAGAAAGGTGAGAAGAAGGGAGGAATAAGAAAAGAATCCCGACGAGAGAGAGAAAGAATGGACAATCACATTGAGGAGATGAGTGGATACAGATAAGTGGACTATTATGATAACAAAGAATACGATATTGTCTTGCTCTGTCTGTTAGATCCGATTTTCATGAACGGATAGTGGATACTAATTGACTAAAAATTGACAAATTATTGGATTTCAAACACTGAGGAAAACGCTAAATGATGAGTGATCATCAAATAGCAGTTCGTTGTGTGTTCATTTCTCGTGGAAATAAAATAATTCAGTTTCTGGTCATAAATACCGTTTCGGATGAGAAATGAAAAAGAGAAGAAAAGAGAGCTTTTTGTTTAGCCCTTCAATGCCTTAGGCAATTCCTCTGTAACGAGCTTTTTCCGGTGTGAATGGGCCTCCATCGATGATGAATATAGGAATGAGACACGAAAAGGAAGACTAATGACTCTTCCCATTGAATACTCAACACCTGGGAAGAGGAACAGATGGAATGACAGAGAGGGAGAGAGAGAGAGAGGGGGGAGGAGTACGGTGGATAGGACTCATCCCTCCCTCCTCCTCCCTATAAGTTTAGAGAGGACTCACACCGAGATAGAGATCTGCTATAAGATTATAGTCGATCGATCTATCCATTTGGGATGAGACAGGTGGAAGCGATAGGGAGGAATGAGAGAATAGATGAGCACATCAACTACACTTATTCTGAACCGATAAAATTAACACAACAGAGCAGGGTTCCAAAATAATACGTTTTCAAAGTTCCGAAATGGTAGTTCGAGTTACTCTTCAATCGATCTGCAGGTTCGACGAATATTTTTTATTCTTGCTATTGCCGAGTAACTAGTCTAGTAAATCAACTGTATCAGTTCAACAATTCACTATAATTTAGTATTCAATCGTTTTAAACGTCCTTCCGACTTCAATCCGATTCCATCACTTCATGCCCTCTTGTGAACTATGATGTCATCTCTACGCAATCCCCTCTTCTTCCTTCTTCAATCCCTTAGTCTCCCGCATAGCTCAGGTCAATAATGAGAGATAAGGGTGAATTGAGAGAGCACGGTCCTATCTGTTCAATCAAAATGAGATAGCACTGAGATTGAAGAGAGACACGACAGACATAGATTGGCGAGAGATCAGGTAGAATTAAGAGAGTAAAGGGGCGGAGTTTTCTCTCTGGCAGTCTGGAATATGCCCACTAGGCTTCGAGACTCACTCTCGAGACTGTTGCGCAATCGTACCCTCTGGTATCTACAGTAACCTTCCCGCACTTGATCTACCGTACTCCTTTGCTACCGTAATCGAGTAAGATGGAACACGTGATGCTTACCAATCCTGCCTACTTCGATCAAGCTCCCTTTTATCCGTAAGTTCATAATCTGTTCAATCAAAGATAGTCAAAGTAGTTGCGTCATACCCTCTGGCTCTTTGACCGGTTAATCGAGACCGAGTTATGACCACAGGGTATGAAGCATGAGAAGCCATTCCCTCTGGCAGAACTGTCACCAATTAGGCTGTCTATATCGACTACAGTATCTATTCTTACAGTATCCCTGGCGGATTTCCTCCCGGTTTCCCCGGAGGACCAATGCCATTCTTCCCTCCAACCCCCACCAGCTCCAACATGCAATTCCCCGATACGACTGTCAAGTCTGGTGAGGATGATCTTTGATCTCTTCAATTGTTCTTTGATCTTAGGTTCCGAATTCGGTGACACTCCTCCATCATCCGGATCTTCTTCCAATACGAGGAAAAGGAATTTCAAATCTCCTGAAGATGAGAAGAGGTAAGTCCATCGTACTCCTAAAGTACACTCAATGACACTAGACCAATCACGAACTGAGTGCCTTCTGGGGATAACACTAGGAACGGGGAGTGGGGGAAAGTTCATTGCAGGTTCAGAGTCAGTCATCGAATACTCCATTCAACTGCACTGCTGATCGGTCTCTCTACATCATCGACTAACTGATCTACCTCGTGGATCAGTCTGCGATAGACCGACCCATTACCGTATCCCTCTCTATTCAGATATCGAATGAAAAGGGCCAGGAACAATGAAGCTGCGAAGAAATCAAGAAAATCAAGGAAGGAGAAGGAGACTGGCCTGATGGTAAGGAGGCAGATATCGATTGGATTAATCTACCGCTATCCCTACCCAAATCTTCACTGATTTCAGGAGGAGAACAATCTTCTCAAGCAAGAGTTGACCAACTTAAGAGCACATTACGAGCAACAACTGATGCTGAAGGATCACGAAATTAATCGACTCCAGGTATAGTCTAGTGGAGATACGGTAGGAGATTAGGGAGAGGGGAGGGGAGGGAGGGGTGAGAAGATAGACTGCCGCCCCCTGCTGATGCCATCGAGAGGTGAGTGGGTATTAGAGGGAGAAGAGGAGAGAGGGAGGGGCAGGAGGAGAGATCTTTCCCGCGCGATGCTCTACTTGAGTCCTCAATCATTGACCTCCCTACAGTAATCCATTGCAGGTCCAGCTCGCCTCATATCACAATTCATTCCCATCCAACCAGGAGAATGTCGATCCTGTGGGAATGGGCGATACGAAGTCGACAATCTTCCAGTATGTTCATCTCCTTTATTGAGAGTCAGACTTTATCGATTGACTTCCCTACCGTAATCATAATAATTCCAGAGCGTTCAGTAACTCGATGAATCTGAACAGTCGATGAAGTCTATCTTCTTCTTCTTCTCTCTTCATATCTTTACCGCACTTTATCGGTGACTTCAAAGCCTTTCGACCCCGGAACAGCAGCCTTTTCATCTCACCTACCGTATCCCGCTGGGATCCACTCGATACCAATCCAGCACCATCTTTTGTCCTCTATCCCGAGTGGATCTCATGGGATACGGTATCCGAATACTTGTTGTCGTCTACGGATATCGCTGTATCTAGATAGTGTAGATGTCACCAATTGTATTCAACATCGGACGGATCTGGCCTCACTATCATTTTTAAACATTCATCGAATCAGAAAGTGATGCCCGATTCGTGGAGTTATCATTGTCATCGAGCACTAAACAATAACAATAACATCCGGAAGTTGGTTGGAAGATTGATCCCTGATGACGAAACCTTTCCTCTATGTACCTCAATCTTCCGGCAAACTTCCCGCAGTGTAATAAGAAAGGAGGAGGAGCGAGACTGTTATTGTATTCATTGTTCCTTTTATGATGACTCTCTTTCTCTGTGACTAACCATTGTGTCGTAGAATGATCTAGATTAGATTAGATCTTTGATAGAGTCCGCTCCACCCGAGAATCAATCAAAAGAACATAATATCAATATAATAAATACTTCTTTCGCCACTATGATGTTGCTTGTGTAATGGGGTGGAAAGAGAGAATAAAGAGAGAGAGAGTCAAGGACTCGTCACGATTAGCAAGACTCTTGAGACAGGGGAAATACTGAAGAATGAAGATTGAAGATCGACTTGGCTTTTGCTAAACTCATGAACCCTCAGACAGGCTACAGGTCGTTACTTCTTGAGTCCTTGTCATTTGCCCTCTCAAGATTGCCGTTTCGTATAAGTGGGAGGCTAACCCGTATCGTAGAGAGAGGGGAGGAAAGAGGAACTGGTCCCACCTCCCACCTCCGGCCGTCTCACCACCTCCCCTTCCTCCTCCCCTCCTCCCCTCTCTCTCTATGCCATGCACCGGCTATTGCCCTTGGGCGCACATTCACTTCTCTTCTCTCTCTCTCTCTCTTTCGTTTTGTTATCTCCCTTGGTTCTCATGCCTCTCTCATCGATCTCCTTCAGATGGTCTCATCAGTCCTTCTCTTAGTCCTTCCTCTTGCATCAGCCATCGCTCTTCCTGGATCGAATGTCAATGGTGAGCATGAGTCATCGTAAGGGTGGGGTCGACAGAAGTATTTGATGAAGAATTCTTCGAATACCATTCGATGAGTGTCCTGTCAACTTGTTCATGAATAAGAACTTGCCAATGCATCATCATACTATTGTCAACGTTTGATTCCCGCTGTGAAAATCGAGTTGAACAAACAACGTACGACTGCATTTCGGTACAGTCTCAGTAATCCTTCAAAACTTTCAATGAATCTATCTACACTCACGAATCAATTTTACAGTAGCTTCATTCGATTCGGTGGACGCAAATAAAGATGGAGTCGTTGATGCGACTGAATTCGAGAAATGGGCAGAGAAGAGACTTCATCTCAAGCCTGATCAGAGAAAGAGTTAGTTGGAATGCATTGTTCATCCCATCTAAAATCTTCAACGGACTCTTCCTGAAGATTTGACTTGTGTGTGTACTCTAGTACTGATCATTTCATCAATCACCAATTTTCAGATCTCTTCATCTCATACGACGCAGACAGAGATGGATCTCTTCGTATCAATGAATTCGTTCCTCTCGCATCTGCCATAGGACAGACCCCTCAATTGAGCAAACACGATATATTCGATGTGAGTATGGTAGCATACTGTAGTGATTCACCTCACTATCGATTTGCCATTACACCCTTCCATTGTCGATTGCGCCATTGCCCTTTGTCTCTCTTCTCTTTCTCTTTCACTGAAGAGTTCGCAAGGGAAAGAAACAGGTAGATAGGGAAAGTGGCTGTGGTTATGGAAGGGATGAGCTGGATTAGCCAGATTGGAAATGTCATACGCAAGGGAAACACTCTCTACAATTGGTATGATCTATAGAAGGTCAGAGAAAAGAGAGGGCAGGGGAAATGAAGAGAGTTCATTGCAGCGTCTGGATCGAAACAGAGATGGATTGATTGATGCCAATGAGAGATCGACCTCGGGAGTTGATGCCGTTGTTATCAATGGACTGGTTACGGTAGCCGATATGAATGGAGATGGACTCCTATCTAGAGATGAATTCGATAGAGCCACTGATCAGGACCGTGTCAGAACTCAGGTATCGAAACGAAAAATCGATCATGAATTATTCTACCGTATCATTAAGGAGGAGAAGAATCGCGAACTGGCTGTTCAATTGGTGACTGACATGGATTCGAACAGAGACAGTCTTCTCACTCTCGCTGAACTCACTGCTTTCGCTGCAAAGTTCGGAAAGGTACGGTAGCCAAATCGATCGATAATCTTTACCATGCCGTATCCCAGATCACTCCTGCTGAATCGGCTGCTGCATTCACTGAACTCGATCTGAACAGAGACGCATTTGTAGATATCAACGAACTCGCTCGGGTTCCTACCAAGATCTCTACCGTACTCACCTTCCAGGTATCGATTGATTCCTGTACCAATCAATACCGTATTCCTATTCAGGCTCCTCCTCCCGTCAGAAGCGACATCTCCCGTCTCCCTCCTCTCAAATTCTATTAATTATATTCTAAAGTAGTAATCTATTCGTAGACGCGTCTAATTTGGTAGATGTGTGAAAAGTGTCTCATAATTGATCTTGCCGAATGTGTTGTACATATCAGTTGATAATGTGATTTAGCGATAAATTCTACGCATAATAATTCTGATAAATTAATTTGTGAGATACAGTAAAAATAATTCAACAATGCAAATAAAATAAATCAGTTCTTGATGGTCAATGAATTGTGTCACGGTAAAATGTTTCTTCAACCTTTTCAAGCATTTCGTTCTGTTTCATTATCGAATTTTTCGTTTTCTGCTATCGCATTGTCATTAAACTCCTTTCTATTAACTGATTACACTCTATCGATACTCGCCCACACCATTTTCGCTATCTCGTACGTCCCATACTCGCTGTGTTTTGTGCCATCAATCTTTTTTTATAAATGTTTGTTTTCTTTCAGCCAACACACGCTATGTATGGCTCTGACAGCACACGGCGGCAACTATATCGACATCAACGAGTGTACGTGTGCACGGAGTGTCACAAGTCATTCAGAAACACTGTGAGTCTAGTTCCCCCCCCCCCATATTTCATCTACTTTGGAAATGGCTTCTTGTTTTTTCCCTTTGTATTTACGTCAACTGTTCAAATACGAGTATAGTGATGCCATACGTACAAGATTTGAAGAGCGTGAGCTGTAATAGATCTTAATATAACTGTTTCTAGGCTGATCTGTACCAACATGTGGAAATGTGCTTAATGGAAGCATTCGAAAATGAGGCCCTGTCTATTTTCTCCGATGCCTCAGTTAAATCCTCCTCTAACTCCTCATCCACTACTCCATTCGGTATCGTCGCTAAGGTTAGAACTTAATTTTACGTTATCTTCTAGGCGAACTATGTTTGAGAGTCGTATACATGTGGTTTATGAATTTTAGTTTTCATTAGAGTTTGTACATTCGGGCACGATCAGAGAGTTTTACTTCTAAAAGTGTTTAATTGTAGCCATCGGGTCTTCCCCCAATGGAGGGTCGATTGGAGGTTCGATTGGGAGTGCCTTCGACTGAGAAAGAACATCAAGGAATGTACGTCACTTCTGCTACAACTACCTCAAGAAAAGAGTACATTGAAGAGTGAGCTATTTTAGTTGTCTTATGGTCAATTCGGTGATAATTTAGCCATTTGCGTATAATTCCGAGCTCAAAGTGAAATTTGAGGCAAGAAGATGATGATGATGAGGAAGGTCCATCGTCGTCTCGAATGATAGAGGGACCAGGAGGATTGAGATTGGTTGTGACTGTTGAGAAGGAAGATTTGAGAGGAAGTGGAGGAGGAGGAGAGGAGGAACAAATTGAAAAAGAGACTGGTAAATTCTTTATTTTATTCGTTGTATGAAAAGGATATTATATTTCTTTTACATCTATGTTATATATGACGAAGTGTACTTTGAAGGAATGAGCATCATGGATATGAATGGTGAGTATATCGACGATGAAATGACAATGCAAGAGGAAGAGGATGAGATGAATGGTCAGTTCTTTTTTTCTTGTTGTGAAAAAAAAGGTTATACAGAAATACTGGAAAAAATATGAAAATAAGAAATGTCCGGAATTTTCAAATAGGTTCATTCAGCTCCTCTGATTCCGTTTCCTCGTGATCAAAGAGTGATCGGAGCACTTGCGAATTCCGATGATGAACCATATAAACCGAAGATGGAATGTCCCACTTGTGGATTAGTATTGTACAGGTATGAGCGAATTAGATTATCTAGTATGAAAGAGTTTGCAAAACAGTCGCTTTTCAGTAGAAGAACTGTTTTTGTTCAAAATGTTGGTTAAAATATTGTGTTATCTCTCTTCAGACACAATTTTGCGACTCACTACCGTATCCATACAGGAGAGTTGCCCTTCCCATGCAGTTATTGTGAGAAAGATTCAGGTTAGAATTAAGGAAGCCAGGGACAATTATGTTTCAGATTGTGAAATAATACTTGAAGAATTATTGTCGATAGTATAAATATCGAACAAATGTTACTGGCTTTTTGTTTAGTATTTAATTAGAATAAATGTTGAATATCAGGTCAACATCAGCATTGAAAGTGCACACTCGTGCCCATACGGGAGAGAAACCATACAAGTGCCCCTCTTGTGATTATGCTGCATTGACGAAGAGAAATCTGGATAGGTAAGGAAGGAGAGGGGATGAAAGTTTCATTGTGTGTGTTTCATTGTTTTGAAATTGGACATAATTCTAATTTGCAGACACATAATTAACAATCACGTGCGAGAAGGAGAAAGGAGAGGGCCGAGATCGAGGAAGAGCAAGTATGATTAATGTTTCATTATTGATTTGGTTATTAAAGTTTCACGATAGTTTTGAGTATTAAAATGCATCAAATTATTCAAAAATTCTGTCCAGTGATCCTAATTTTTAGTGAATTCATCATTTGTTTCCGTAGATTGTATTTGGAACGAAATGAAAGTATATTAGTTGGAATAGTGAACTTATCCACAGATATCGTGGTGACAACGATGATCCCGTCTCAATGTGGACAATCGAAGCAATGGAGAAAGCTGGAAATCCCACGACTGCTTATGTCGAGAGAGATCATGAATATGTGAGAGTCGATGATCTCGTGAGTTGCACTTTTAACTTGTACCACTTATTAATAGTTCTTCTGCTATTGGAGGATGTTAATAGTTCCCAATTGGAGTCATATCGTTAATACACCCTAATTGTAAATCTTTCAGATACAAATGGAAGAAATGGACGAGGAAGGAATTCAATATGAAATGGATGAACAAGAATTAGAACAAGATCAATAGGATACTGTACACTCCCATTTATCGATCCCATTGTCGCTCTCATCTTATTTGTAAATATCTTTTCAATACATTCGCTTTGAATTTCACTTCATGTGATGACTTGTAATAATTAATTGTGCTTTGGTGCTCATAAAATTATTTTTAAATTAATATCTCTTGGTTCAAAACAGAAATTCGTGGTGAGATCGATTGAGGTACTTTGCTCGCAAACGAAAAGATAGGAACAGTAAAGAGATTGAGGTGATTATCGATTGATGGTGGTACGGTAGAGGAGAATGAGAAGGATACTGTATGTGGCAGAGAAGAATGATGTCGCCAAGGGAGTCGCTAATATTCTATCCGCAGGTTTGGGACAGATTATCTACGAAGAGAGTTTGTATATTGATTCGATTAGGAATACTCGAGAAAGTAGTATCCATTCTACGTCGATAGGTTCATTATCCATGAGGACACACCAGATTAAACGAAAACACCTCTCTCAAATCGATAAAAATGCCATTGTACAAATTGTATTATCATTGCAGGTCAGATGCAACGTCGTGAGGGTAGATCAAAGTTCAACAAGATCTATCAGCTGCAAGGACAGTTCCAGGTACGGTAGGCAATTGATAGTCGATACTGTCCGGTACCGTATCCCTCTCAGGGTCATCCAGCGCTCATCTCTGTGACATCAGTCAGTGGTCATCTAATGAGCAATGATTTCGGCCCGGATATGAAGAGATGGGAGGTTCGCTAATTTGTGTATCTGCTAAAATTGAACTTTTCTTTTGATGACCTGGTCTGTAGATTAGTCAATATACCCGTAGACTACATATTTAATCATTCTCTTTATCAGAGTAATCCGATCGAATCGTGTTTCGATGCTCCTGTCTTCTCCACAGTACCCGAGAGCATGGAACCAATAGCCAGAACACTGAGGTAAGCCATTCTTTATCCATTCCCTTTCCTTATGAAGATACTTTCGTTGGTATGGCGACCCTTTCATCTTTCAATGAAAGGATCCCCAAAACCAACAACGGACTGAGTAATTCATTGATATTGTGCCATCTGTGAAACAGAAAGATATCTGGATCTCGAATGTGCAGGGAGGAATCGAACAAAGTGGATACTCTAGTGATCTGGACGGATTGTGATCGAGAGGGCGAAAATATCGGAGCTGAGATTGTCAAAGTGTGCAAGGAGGGAAATAGACACATCGATGTGTGGAGAGCGAAGTAAGTCGTATTTGACACGAAGAAGAAGTTGGTTATTGATATTCTTTTATGCAATTGTGCACAATAACGAAAGTATAAGGGATAGGTATATTAGAGTTCCGGAGTGAAGAAAGTGAGGATTATAGCTACGCTCATTTTTAATCGCTCTATCTTCATCCAGAAATGGATACTCTTCAGATTCTCCGAGGTGACGTCAGCTGCAATCCATCGTGCTCTTCACAATTTGGGAAGACTCGATCAGAGAATTGTCGATGCCGTCGATTGTAGGAGTGAATTGGATCTCAGAATTGGTGAGGAGGAAAGAGAAGAAATCAGAGTTCGATGCTGAAAAGAGAAGCGGTGTTTGTGTTTCAAGTTTTCCTGATATGCGGTGGGAGAATCATCAATTGATCTGTGAATCTTGTAGTGTACAAAACGAAAAAAAAGTCAAAATAGGATGTGACACGAGAGTAAGCCCTATGCTGTTCCATCATTATAATGGGAGAAGAGCGTCACTTTGCTTCGACGATTTCCCTCAATGGGTATCCCTTCGTGAAAGGGACGGCCCTTTCGGCCAACGGTCCAGGGACTTTCGCTCACAGAGAAGAGAAAACGACCACAGGGGTCGGTGAGTGCCTGCGAGTGCTCTCCTTCCCGTCACAACGAGGGAGGGGAGAGAGGGAAGGCAGTTATATAGAGAGGAGAGAGAGTGTGTGCTAGACGCCACGGGTTAGAGACAGTGGGGAGAGCGAGAGAGAGGGTGATCGAGCGTGTAGAGGGAGGCGCCAGGGGGTCAAGAGGGGAGATCATGAGAGATCAATGATCGATTTCATAGTGATGATGAAATGCTATTCAGGGGCTGCCTTCACTCGACTACAGACTCTTCACCTGCAGAGAAGGAGTAGACTTTTCGCATCGGGGGATAAACAGGTAGGCGACAATTTTCTCTTCTGATAAAGCCGCCTCCGTTTCCCCAATTGATAATTGATCACAGGTAGTCAGCTATGGTTCGTGCCAGTTTCCCACCCTCGGATTCGTTGTGGAGAGGTAAGAATTTGAGGAGGGGGAATTGCGTTTCATCAATGGGGTATGTGATGGTGATTGTAAAAATTTCGATCTGATAGAACCGTTGATCAAAACCAATACGTAATGATTGTGATTCAGATACAAGGAGATCGAGTCATTCATTGCCGAGCCCTTCTGGAAGTTGATTGTGGAAGTGACGAGAGAGGGAATGAAGGTGAGATGAGGAAATGAAGAGGAAATTTCTTCAATTCACTGATTCTCTTCAATTCGAACACTATCTCGCATCGTTTGACATTCAAGAAAATATCAGTTTTGTTATGGGGAGTCAGATCAATGTTGGGATGGGGAAATGAAAGTTGCTAATGATGAGTCATCATTGATGACGTAATCTCATTCAGGTGGATTTCGCATGGGATCGAGTAAGGATGTTCGATCACGAGATGGTCGATGTAAGTTCTTTTTATTATTATTAGGCCTGTTTGAGGACTTTATGTTTGATATTTTCTCTGTTTCCCGTATGAATACGCGACAATCTCACATGGGAACCGTCTGAGGACGATCTTGATGAAAATTAGGTAAATTAGGGAGTATACCAAGAATTGAGATATCAGGTACTCTACGATGAATGTCGTGACGAGGGAGTGGCAATCATCGAAGAAGTTACGAAGAAACCAAAGAGTAAATGGAGACCAGCGGCACTCGATACGGTGAGGTGGAGGAAGATGTGTGGTGAAGGGAAGTGCGGTAGCGTATCCATTGATGTGCAGGTGGAACTGGAAAAGCTAGGAGTGCGCAAACTGCGAATGTCAGCGAAGGAAGTGATGACCATAGCGGAGAAATTGTACTCCAATGGATGGATCAGCTATCCGAGGTAACTTTACAGTTACGTGACATTCCTCATGGATTAGTTTATGCCCTGTGAATCTGAGTTGTCCTTTGTCTATGTGAGTGAAGAAAAAGAATAGTAATGTTTCGAGGGACTCGATGAGCATAAATAAATTTTTTTTTAATTGATTTCTTGTTTCAGAACGGAGACGAACAAATTCCCGGCTGACTTCGGTCTGAATGCGCTCGTTGCCCTTCACAATGGAGATCAGCAATGGGGAGCATTCGCCACGGAGATTGGACAGAGGTACGGTAGGCAGGGAAGAATTACGGTATTGATCTGCATGGTTTCAGAGGCGCGAATCCTCGCAACGGAAATAAGAGCGACGAGGCCCATCCTCCCATTCATCCACTCAAACATGCCACTCAGGTATGACTTCAATGATTGCATTGCTTATTTTTAACCGTGATCTGTGATCTTCGGGATCAGCACTGATCTTCTTTCCATCATGTCTGATGAAAAAAATGCAGGCGAATCTTCAACCACAGGAGTGGAAAGTATACGAATTAGTGGCCCGCCATTTCCTCGCCTGTTGCTCATGGGACGCCAAGGGACAGGAAACGAAAGTTACAGTAAGTAGAAAAGATTCTAATTTTCATAATATGGAAGCAAAAATCGGCAAAACATCTGCAGCCCGATGCGGGGCTCGAACCCGCGACAGCCAGATTAAGAGTCTGGTGCTCTACCGACTGAGCTAACCGGGCAGATGGGAGAGTGGTCAGGAGACGCGCACACATTACAGCTGGCGTGTGCATGAGTAGAGAAAGAGAGTAGTGATCAGAACAAAGGAGAGGGGAGCGAGTAAAATAATGGGTGGAGGGAAAAGAGAGAGAAGTTAGACAGGGATGTACAGATGTGATTGAGAAGATTTGTTCAACTGAATTTGTTCGAAACGATAACGGAGGGGGAGGGATTAAAGTATGTGCATGTGATTAATAAATAATTTGAGATGAGAATTGGCGAGGAAAAATTCGTGGCGACTGGACTGCAAATTGAGGACAGAGGATATATGGAGGTGAGGAGAGAGAAATGAATGCCTAGAGAAGGAAGTATACAGAAAATTCTTATGTGAATCACACGAGAAAAATATTTGATGAATCTATCAATTGTCTGAAGCTGACATGGAAGTGAAATATAAAAATTTCAGGTGTATCCGTACGATAAGTGGTCGGATAAGCAACTACCGAGATTCAACCAGGGAGAGGTATGCTGCAACTCCTTTTTTTATTCTTCAACATTTCTTCGTTGATAATTCTGTTGGAGTGTGTGTTGATCTGGAAAATAGAAATGAGGAAACAATTGGTTCATCTCGGATTCATTGAGAGATTAGCTCTAATTGCAACAGGAATTGGCTGATTTCGTTCTTCGCATCGCCGATGGAGAGACGAGTCCGCCATCGTTGCTCAATGAAGGTAAGGAAGGGGAAGGGATTATCGGAAGCAGTTGGATGATGTTTGGATTCAATGTATTTAAATTATAGCCGATCTGATCGCTCTAATGGACAAACACGGTATCGGAACAGATGCTACACATGCAGAACATATCGAGAAGATCAAGGTGAGATTGAATAGATTCTTTATTCAGAATGTCCTAGATTCTAGTCAAACGAACATGCAATACTAGCTCGTATTCAGGAGCGTAAATACGTGGGAGTGCAGCCAGACGGTCGTTTCCTTCCGGGATTCCTCGGATTGGCACTCGTCGATGCGTATGATGAGATGGGTGAGTGAATAATTAAGAAACTTCCAGAAATCGATAATGAAAATTCTTCATTGATCATCATTCAGGCTACGCGATGAGTAAACCACAGTTGCGATCTGATCTGGAGAGACAACTAGAGGCGATCTGTAGAGGAATGAGATCAAAACAGGTGAGCGAGGCGAAGTGAAAAGACAAGAAGGAGAATTGAGCAAATTTATCCTGACGAATGGTTGTTTCACGGGCACTTCTTATGTGAACTTCTTGGTTACGATTGATTGAACGTCATCGTATGAGACAAACAAATTTTTAATACTTTTGTTATGAACTGGCAGCATTCATCTCCAAATAAGTTTGTTTTGAAAAAAAAATCTCTCTTTTTAGGATGTACTCACAGAGCAATTGTCCAAGTATCGAGCGATCTTCGTGCAATCGGAGAACAATCAACACCTCCTCTCCGCAAATCTAAATAGGTGAGGAAAGGAAGGGTATAATCAAGCGATATGAAATGTCGGATACGGTGGACGTAATAACTCAATTGCAGATACATGGACGCGAATGTTTTAGCGGGAATAGCACCCGATCCACCTGGTGAGCATTTATGTTGAATGTTCATCAATGAAAGACATGCGAAATTGTAAATGTATTCTTTGTTTGCGGGGAAAGTTCCGATTAGCGATGCTAATTCTTATCTCTAAACTTTGATATGGGTGTGAAACGAGAATCGAGCAAGTAAACTTCGTTCTTAAAATTTAAATGAGTTTAAAACAGGAAAACAAGAAGGTGAATTCATTGCAGGCGGCGGTCCACGTGGAGGAGGAACGGGAAGAGGACGAGGAAGGGGAGGAAGTGTTGTGGCACAGGTGAGGGGGGAAGGGGAGGGGTGGGATAGGGGAAGAGGAGTTGCAGGGGGCGATCATAGTCAATCAGATACTAAATCGGGTAATGCATTTTGAACCAATCCATGGAAAGATCATTTCAATCTAATCGCAACTTAATTTTTGTGGGAAGTGAATCCATATCAGATTCCTAACCACGCTACGCCGGCAGTAGCAGCGACGACTCGAGGGAGAGGAAGAGGAAGGGGAAGAGGAGCGAATGGAGGAGGAGGACCACCAGCGGGAGGAGGAGGGAGAGGAAGGTAAGAGTGGTATTATTAGCTAATAAGAATGATCAAGGAATCCCTGATTTTGTAAACCTGTGAATTCGGTGTATCAGTTGTTGAATATGGCCCTTTGACAGGGGTCGCGGCACTGCAGCCGCTGCAGGAGTAGGGGGCGGAGCGTACGGAGGTCCCGTGCTCCCGCTGTCACAAATGATCAGAAACCGTGTACATGTGGAATAGCGAGCACACTGAGGACTGTGGGCAAGGTACGAGATTATTCATTCAGCATGATATACAGTGATCATGGTCGTACACTGATGTGTACTGGAACAATTGATGAATCTTTTTTTAAGTTAGAGAAATCATTCCATGAATATTCGGAGCTAGAAGCTACTTGCATAGTACTGTAACGCTCTTTTCCTCCTCAGGATGGTCCGAATAAGGGTCGTCAATTCTGGTCGTGCAATAAACCGATGACTGCACCAGACAAGTGCAATTTCTTCGAATGGGCCGCGTAATGAAGAGTACGGTAAGTGAGGTGGATACGGTAGTACTGTATTCAGAAGGAGTTAGTGTTTGTCTTCCAGATGAAGGTCTGGTTGAATGGACGGAAGCGTGAGTTATTCTTCTCCTCCCCCATCAGCCTCCCTTCCCCCTCCCTCCCTCCTTCCATCTGACTACTCCCACTCTCTCTCTCCCTCCCCTCTCTGTATGCACTATCGCTTATCAGACAGCCAACTCATGATGGTATGCAAGACACCGGGAATACCCCCCACCTCTCTTCCCTCCCTTCTCTCCCCTCTCTGACCACTTACCTCCATTCACTCTGATCTCTCCCCTCTCCTCCCATACCTTCCATTTCCCCCATTCGGGAATCGTACTACTCTCAAGGTTATTCTTACTCATCACACGTTTCTACCCCCCCCCCCTTTCCCTAGGCTGATTGATGATTCCTTTCCTAGTTCCTGTTTCGGCTCCTCTTCAGGATTTGATAATTGCACACTGATTGTGCGCTATGTTTTGAATAATTACCGGTTGTGCATTTCTGTTAACTTGATCACTCTGTAATATATGAGTCGTGTATTATCTCACTGGTTGTCTAATGTTGATTCATCGTAGAGGTTTCAATCGTTATTTTGTGATCTCTAAGGTTACTGTCGTTCCCTTTCTCATGCTCCCAATTCGCTCTAATAACTCATATTTTACGAGTACCCTTCTCCATAAGCACTTTATGACGTTCGTTCACTATCATTCTGACCTACTATGTTCTGTACTGGTGATACAATGTGTTTCATATCTCGATTAGCATCTTCCTATCTTGATGTGGGCTACCTTTAGCAAGAAATGGGCATCGTCCTTCCTCAACTTCTCTTTGATTACTCATTCATTCTCTAAGTGGGCGGACGTGTTGATTTTGACAGAAAGCACTCGCGGATTAGAGGCAATCAGCCTCTTTTTCAGTGGCGATTTCAAAGCACAGATTAAAGAGACTGGTCATAGCCTCCTTCCATCTATAGACTCTCCCTCTTTCGTATAATCTCTAACCTGTTCAGTTTGCTCTTTTTCTCTCTAGTTGTCTAGTGGAATCGTCCACTCTCTACAGTGAAGAGTGTCACTATGACCATACACGGGAGAATTCACATTGATCGGGATACCTTCGGGCGATAGTCATTCCATTATATGGGTTCGGTCTTCTCTTTAGCCTATTGTGATACTTTCTTTACTATCGTCTCTTTATTCGTCCGTGTTTCGTGCCGTTCTCGTTTCCCGTGATCAAATCTGTTGATTGGAGAAGGAAGTAAGATGTCTTCCAATGGAGTTGCGGCACCCACTGCAGATGATAATATCGTGAGTTTTTTTTTATATATATTGAGATCAACGATCAAATTGCAGTTGGCGAAAAAAGCGATGATCGATGCGAATATTAAGACGATAAGGGATAAGAAGGAGAAGATTCTTGCGACTCTCAAGCATTTGAGCAAGGATGAAGAGGTTCATTTGTTTAATCATTGGCATGAAAATCCTGCGGAATCATCATTTTAATCCTGAAATCAGGCAATGGCTCTGCAGAGTAACAACTTTAGGGGGATTGGTATCTTCGTATTCATTGTTAGAGTGTTGGCGGGTCAAAGGATGGAATCTTCTTATGTTTATTTTCTCAATATCCGGTCCACTTAGTCGAGCCGGTATGAGGCTTGAAATATATCATTCTGCCTCCGAGGTCCTGTAAACGTTGTTTAGAGTAAATTGACGAAGCGGGCTTCTTGAACATGGCATTTCTTGACGGTAGATTACCTGAGACGCTGTAGACCCGCCCTGGCCCTCTTCTTCAAGTGTGTCAATCCTGCACTAATCACTTGTAAAGGACATTGAAAATGTGTTGGAAAAAAAAAAAGAAATTTGTTCCGAGTTGATATCTTGCAGCCAAACAAGGATCTGATGGGGCAGCTAGTGGCAGCTTTCGATTCGATCACTGCCCAAGAGAACGACTACTTGGGAATACTCACGAATATCGCCGTGAGTACTTTATCTACGAGCATACTTGAATATACAGCAGTTTTTTCATTCAATATTTCCTTTGAAATGTTTGGGAATTATATTGAATTCGTTAATTTTTGTTGCATGGCTGAATTCAGGCATAATATTCCCACGCCTTACAGGAAATCCAAAACAGAGCGACAGAAGATGTGGCCAATGATAGAAAGGAGTTAATTGAGAAGATGGGAAAGGTTTGTTATCATCATTTATTAAAAGTAAGGTATTTCCGCAATGAATAAATGCGATGTGAGTATTCATTGAAAAGTATGATCTTTTAGACTGGTGCAAATGGAGAAAAGGAAGATGAAACGGAAGAAGATCCCGAAGAGATCAAGAAGGAGGTACGCATTTTTTATTAACCTTGTTCAATTCTATTGGTAGAATAACTTCTTCGGTCGGGAATATCCGCGGTCATGACCATGCGCTTTTTAAGATGGAATATCAAGATGAATTGTAACTTCTTGTCAGATCGAATCAACTCTCCGTGAGATCGCAGAGATGCATGCAGCGACACTCGCTGCTTCCATGGTCAACGAACAATTGGTCGCCAAATTGAATCTAAGCAAGAGCAAGGTGAGTAACATCGGTAACAATTGAATGTTTGGATTCCTGAGTTCAGTCGAATGTTTTGGGAAGGCTTGTGCACTTGAAAATTCACTGATGCCGGAAAAAAATGGAGAGTCGAATGGACGTCCTTTTCAGCACAACGCGATCAAACAAGCTCGTGACGACGCGACTACCGTTCAATCGGAAACGGCGAGAATTGTATTGGAGGAGAGGGAGAAGGCTATGAGAGAGGGTGAGTGGGATAGCCGATAGTCGATGATCCTATCCATAGAAGTCAGAAGATGGGAAATTTGAAGTTAAACTATGCTTTAGTTGCGAGCGAGAGACAATCGATGGAGAAGAAGAAGAAGGAATTGGAGAAATTGAGGAAGACTGTGGTGAAGAAGGAATGCGAGGGAGGGGAAGATAGAGAGGAGGTGAGGGATGATCTGAGAACTATTCATTAAATTCTAAAGTTAATCAGTGAAAATAGAAAGTGACGATAACTATTAGATCGAAGTGGACGAATCATCTCGAATTCCTCCTCTGAGAAGCAAGGAAGAAGAGGAAGAGGAAGAAAGGATGAAGAAACAGGTTTCACGTTTATATTATTTTATGGATGGTTCAAAACGCATCGACGCTCCATCGGTTTGAAATAACGCCCGGTGATCTCTAAAATATTTCTTCTAGGCCGAAGAGGAACGCGAGAAGACATTGGAAGAGAAGAGAGCGGAGATTCGAGCAAGAGTCGATGCAGAGAGAAAACGGTTAGATTACTGTGCATTATTTGATAAGAACTTATTGATTGTCGAAAGTAGGTCACCAGCTTTATTGCTAGTAAAAATCTTGAATCGGAGATCAACTGGGATGGGGTGGAAGGAGGAAATATTCGCTCGGTCATAATATTGGTCTCGATATCTTGGGTCCAGTGATCGAGTCCTGATCCCTCTCTTTCTCTAATCAACACGCTGCTTTGTCTAAGAGTGAGAGGGTTAGAAAGAGGAAGAAAAATGAGGGAGAGAGGAAGAATTCGAGTGAAGTCATCCTCACTAACCATCAAATCATTCTCGTCCATTGTCCCTTATCGATTGTGCCGATACCTTTGAGGTATTCTTGCTATAATTCTAGTCGGTCATCTGTGAGAAAGGGGATAGTAGTGAATCAATCAATGTCAGGATTATGGAGTGGACATGTGTTGAGTAGTCTGAGAAGAGATGAGAGAACTGATCAATCTATTGTCTTTCCATCGTGTTTCAAGGAGTCACTTTGATTTAGATAAAAGTTTGCTGATCGTACAATGCATTTTAGTTTAATTTTCCGATTCCTTCCACAGGATTCTACTGTACTCGTTCTAGATCTCTGTGGTAATCGTATTTTTCCAGTCGGGAGGGAGCTGCTCAGCAGATCAGGGAGAAATTGGCTGCAATGGAGAAGAGGAAGGAGAGAATGGGCGAGATTCGGTGGGTAGAATTATGGTTTTTAAAAAATAAAACGTAATTTGATCATTTCGATATTACAGTCGAATTCTCTCTGGAATCTCTCAGGGCAAGTCTGAAGATGATGCGAAGAACGATGAAGAGAAGGGTAAGCTAAATTCATTTAACACAGCTCATCTGAACTATTTTCCCGAGGTAATTGTAAAACAATAATTCATTGGCGTGTTCGAAAGCTAATTTGTTGCAGAGCCCGAGAATGAAGAGAAAGATGAGAAGAAGGCAGTGGAAACAACGAGGAAGGAGATCGAACTGAATTTGGCCGAAGCGAGTATGAGTCTCAAGTGAGTAAATTTGATTGGTTGTTTTTTACTGCTGATATTTCTAGTGCGCTAAACAAAATAGCACTAGCAATAGGGCGGGATGGCCGAGTGGTGTAAGGCGCCGCTCGCCATTCGAAGGGTACCGAGTTCAATCCCCCGCCGAGGCCAACCAAGCCTCGCTATCCCCCCGGGGTCGGCAAATTGGTAGCAACCTCGGTTGCGAAAGGTAAGGCTACCCGAGAAAGCATTAGAGTTCCGGGTATGCAGTCCGCCTAACAGCCGGCCTTGCCAGTGGCTCCCACCTAGCGTTGTCATACGGCTGTAAAACCGCTTGACGTGGATACACCCTTACCTTTACCTTTAAAAAATAGAAGATTTATGGTATTCGAGCATCATTTTTTGTTACATTTTGAAACATGCAATTAATCTGCTTGAAGTTCCATTTAATGGTTCTACAATACTCTGTGACAATTGTTTCATGTTATCGTCATTTCAGACACCTCACTCAATTGAGAGAGAAATTGGAGGCGATGCAAGCGAGTGGAGAAGCACCCACTGATGAAGATGAGGAATTATTGAGGAGATTGGATGAAACCGAGAAGATTGGAGAAGAGGTGAGAAGGGAATAATCATTTGAATTCACTGACGAAACTGTGTACGATGTGTTCTTGTAAACTGATGGGTGATGTGACATAAACATACACTTGTATTTGACGTTATCCTAGTTAGTATTTTGTAATGATATGATTATCATAACTGTACAGTATGGAGCGTGTTTCGATGGTTCAATAACAGATGAATTTTCGTCTATGTCTAGTCACATCTTAGCATACATTGACGTATTCAGAAGTCCGTCATCTCTGTACTCTAGAAGGGGAATCTGAATTAAAAGAGAGAGAGGAGAGAGAGAAGAAATGTATTAGAGAAGCGACTACGAATGTCTACGTGCTAATTCTATTCGGGGAGAAAGAAGTGTTCAAAATTTAAGTGCCTATAAATTTACACCAAACAAAAATGATGTTCATTTTTACACTGAATTTTCATTTCTCTCTGTGAGTTTTTCGTATTTTCGTATGCATGTCTTGTCTCGAATCGTGGTGTAAACAGTCCCTTCCCATCTACATTGCATTGCATGCTACCTCTCTCATTTACTTTGTTTATCGTTCGATCACAAGTTCTGTAGGATTTTGTACGTTTGCGTGAAGTGTCGTTAACCCCAATAAGTCCGTCATCATCGTTCATCATCGGACTGGTTAAATTGCAGTTCGAGCACTGCTGTCCAGCTTGCGGTCGTCAGATGGAGAGTCCTGTTGCCTCTCGAAAGCGTACTCTACCTCGTCATCCCTTCTCCTCTCTTCCACCCTCTCCCCTCTCTCTTCCTCCCGTCCCACTCTCATTCCATCCTCAACTCTCTTCGATGGACACAATCTCTCGAGATGGGAAAGATGGACAACTGACGAGGATCGAAGAGGCACTCGCTGCACAGAGGACACAGCTGACGATACTCGTTAGACGAGGAGATAGGGAGGATGAACACACCATGGTTAGAACGATGAATGAATACGGTAGAACCATCGAAGGGAAGAGATAGAGGCCCATTCCATCACTACTACAACAGGTGCTTTTTGAAAGTGAGAAGAAGATGTACTTTGGGAGAGGAGAAAAGGATAGAAGAGAAGAGGGAAGAGAAGCATCTGTCCATTCTGCCCAGTTTACGATCCATTGATACCCCCTCCTCCTTCTCCTCCCTTTCCTCTCCATCCATTCCTACAGCCCTCTTTCCACCAAGTTTCCTGCCCTATTCACCTTCGGAGATCAGTACTCAATTTATCATTCTATCAGCCAATTTTCGCCGTAGAAATGAATGGGCGGAGTCAGTGCCTATCTCTCCTGACTACATATTGAGAGTGTAGTAGTAGCGACAGCCATTAGTCGTCTCTCCTTCCTCCTTCCCTCTCTCTCGTCTATCTCTTATCTCTCTCTGCTTATCACCAAGGGGACTTCTTCCATATTGATCTCTCTAACTCTCCCTCAGGTAGTATATCCTCCTCCATCCTCCCTCCTCCCCTCCTTCTCTCCTCCCTTCATCGAATGGGCGTGGTCTAGATGCTCCTCCCCCTCGCTTCACCCTTCCATTCCTTCCTTCCTTTCAGTCTCGTCAGTTGCACTCCCTTCTTCTATCATCTTCACCTCGAGTTCTGTCATCTCTCTCTTCGATATGTCTCGATCTCTCTCGAGGGAAGGCAGTCCCATCCCTCGAACGAGTACTCGAGACTCTTCTGGATCCTCATGATCTAACAGTTTCTTCCCTTTCTTCCATCGATGATCTCGTCTACGAGAATAGGACAACTCAAGAGGTGAGTCAATGGAGAAGGGGTAGTCTCCTCATCAGCCTTGATCGGCCATGCCGGCTAAGTGAATTTCTTGCCACAGTCTTAGCCTAATTCACAAGGCTGGGCAATACTTTCGCTTGCGCCGGCTAGAAGAACGATGAGGGGACTGCACGGTGTAGGAATACAGTTATATTTGAGACGAGGGTCAAGGATTAGACGGTGAACATTAGAACGTGTAGCTGAAGCACTAGGGAACGCGTGCATCTATTTTAGCACCCTTATTCCTTCTCATGCTCGAGAGAAGTTTGTGTTCGAGAGGTGTGTGAATTTATTGAGACGAGAAGGAAATTTAGAGAAAGAGAAGGTGTGAAACCATTGAAGACTAAGGAAGGAGAAAAGGAATGTTAGATGTCCGTCTAGTTCAGTAATTGCTTCCCTCTCATTTCCTTCTCTCTTCATCATACAACGCCAGGGATTTCTTCAATTTTGTCTGTTGGGAAGAAAGAAGTGAGAATGGCTAAGAGTGTTTCTCTATTAGATTCCCTTCTCCATTCCTACCTCTATGCCATTCCTGTCCCACTGTCCCCTCTCTCCTCCTCTCCTTCCGTCCTCTGGAATACCCTCACCCAAATCGAATTGGGAATGGAATGAGCAGGATGAAGGGGAGGGAAGAGCTGCTCCCTTTTTGTGTCCTTGTTAGTGGAAAAGACGAAGAAAACGGGAGAAGGGGATGAGCTCCTACTCGAGAAGTTGGAAGGAATATCTGGTAGAGACGTGAAGAGTGGAAAGAGGTCTACTGGAGAGTGCGAAAGAGGAAACAGTTGGAAATGTGAAGGAGGCTCTTAATTTAGACGAGAGACCCAACGAATTTCTTCAATTTAAAAGCACTTGGTTGACCTTCTCCTTCTCTCATTCTTCTTTATAACCTCATATTCCTTTCTTCAGAAGATGTCATATCTTGGCTGTCCTAAAGCTGTCAGGATCACTCCTACCTCCCTCCCCTCCCCTCTTCCTATCCAATCTCCTTCTTATCCTCCTTCTCCTCCCTCTCATTCCGATCCCCTCGCTGTCCCCTCAGAGTCGCCTATCGCAAAGTTGTAATGCGCCACATGGTCAACTTTGGCGGTGGAGGGAGGAATGAGAAGGAGAAGCAAAGGAGAAGATGGGGATAGAATGACACCACTCGGATTTCGGTGCTGTGATGAACTATTAGGTGACACGGGTGTGATGATGATCACGGGAAAGGAAGAGATGGGCGAGAGAGGGGATGATACAGATTCAGGCATCGTCATCGACTGAAGAAATGAGGAATAGAAGAAGAGATGACGATGAGAAAATGCAGAATGGAGTGAGAGAAGAGAAGGAAGAACGGGAGACACTCACTGTAGAGAGTGTAGTCGAAGCTATTCAACAGCAGTGTATTAATGTGATCGAAGGAGAAGAATCAATTGATGATCGAGTGAAGGAGAGGTACGGTAGTCCCAGTCAGTCTTCGATTGTCCTCGTTCATGATAAAGTGATGTCCCGCCCCTTTCGTTTCTACGCACGCTCTTATTTATCTCGTAGTATAGATTGTGAGTGTGGATGGATGTAGATGAGAGGAAGGAGCATTAAGTATGAATGAGAGAAGAGGGAGGAAGGGGAAGGGAATGGAGAGAGACCAGACAGCTTTTGGATTCTGTGCTCCCTTCCATTTCTAGCACTTCCTTTGGCACTTTGGGAAACGGAAATGGGACGATGTGAAGGATGAACTGATCCTTTACGTTGTGTTAGTAGAAGAGACACGTGAAAGTATGACAAATGATAGGATTCTCGAAAATGAGCTATTTTGCACTGATGAACAGTTGTTATGAGTGTAGATGACAGAAAAGAGAAGTCGGTAGAACTAAAGAGGGAGAAGTCTGGTTGGAGAGAACCGTAGAGGGGAGACAGCTAATGATAGGAAGAGGGATTAGGTTGAGGAAGGGAGAGAAGGTAGAGATGAGTGCCCAGAGGGAATGAGGGAAGGGAATGGCAATTTGTAGATAATAAGAGAGTAGAGAGTTAATTGGTCGAGTAATGAGAGGGAAGGAAAGGTAGAAGACGAGATTGAGTAAAGCTGAAAGGAAGGAAGGATTATGCAAGTGGAGGAGGCTATTTGAAGAGACAATAAAATGAGTATAAAAACATAATATTGAGGTAAACTCAGTAGGAACAGAAAATTAGCGTACAATTACTGCAAATCTTGTTTTATTGTTAGTGCTCATTACAATGAATGTTGTGTGATACAAGTGAGCATTCAATTTGATCACTTTTGTACACATCTCTTCATTGCAGACTGCTTGAGACGGTCCTCTCGATGCTGTCCTCTCTTCCTCTCTCCCGTTCATTTCTTCTTCAATCTTCATCTCTCATCGATGCTTCAATCACTCCTTTCCTTACTCTTTCCCTTCCTGAATATTCCATTCCCCTTCTCGAGGATATTTCCCATACCCTCACTTCCCATCTCGAACTAGCCAATGTCCTCACTGCTATTCCATCTTCTCCTTGAAATCTACTCCCATACCGTAACCTACTTATATAGAGATGCGAAGAGTATTCCGTACAGAACGTATCCCTTGACTACTGTAATCTGAGCTACCGTAAGCCACATATCGATTGACTGTGTCTTTCTCTTCATTTTTGTCTCGAGACTTTCCGTTGTAAAGGGTGGAAAGATGAGTGGTCGTCTCACTAAATGCAGTAATAATGCACTTGCACTCATCAACTCTCTTCATTGCCTATGTTCTCTCGTTAGTCACGAGAGAGTGGGGAGAATGAAGAGAGTTCGAACTGTCGTCTGATACCAAATGCATACCCAGATGAATAAAGGACTTCCACAGTTGGCAAAGAAAGGAAAAGACAGATTGAGATGTATCATGGCATTCCAAGATATCTGTTACAGTATCCTCCATTCCAAGAGCTTTCTGCAGTTATAGACACAGTATTTCCGTATGCTTACGGTGTTTTGTCGCTGATATTCTGTAGCTTCATGGCCAATTTTGCTAAGTGAGAGATTGGGAGAAGCCTCTACTAATTTCATGCTTCCATATTCTCTCAGTCTGTCATACTCCTCCTCTTACCACTTTACTCTCACTTCTCTCCTCTCTCTCTCGATTCTTCATAATATCTAGTTCGAAATGCACCGGTCTCCTCTGTACAACATTAAATTATGGGTGTCTGATTCGAGAAACGTCGAGGGCTTTGATCTCTTCACCTGTTTGAGTCTTCGAGTCTGTAGTCATGAAGAGAGAGTAGACGACTGAAGAGAGTGAATAGAGAGAGAGAGAGAGGGAGAGATGCTATAGTCATTATTATTATCATCGAGAATGTCAACAAGACACATCAGATGACGAGAATAATCCCTGTCGAATAATATGTTTTCCTATCGTTGAAATGAAACGATAGCGGAAGTGAGGGACGAAGTACGGTAGATAATCGATACGAACTTCAGTTACGGTAAATGAGCAGTTACCATCCCCATCTGGTGGAGGTCGCTTGGGTATCTACCGTAATCCTAATTGTCGTTGCGGGACTTCTAAGCAAGCAGCCAGTATTGATCAATGGAGCATTCGTAGCTGTGGTTAGTCATTCATACACGCATTTATGCAGTAGTTTCAATACGAAGTGTGTTTTTCGGCAGAAACTCGTAGTAAGAAACTCGTAGTAGTGATTTTTTTATTCGAACCAGATTCATGTGTACGTGCTCAATCAGTTAAAAGATATTCATGTACGATCGAAGCGGCAATATTTTCTTGTCCGCCCCTAGGAATGCTCGTTAATGTATAAAAAAAAGTTGACGCTGACCGTAACAAAAATTGCATTGATATTTGATGATAATTTGAAGAGATAGAATTAAGAGACTCAAATATATCCACAAAACTACTAGATACATCGTAGTTTAAAAAATCAAAAAGGTCGGATCACGAATCCATTTTGCAGATGAAGTCAAAATAAAGTATAAATTTGAGGTTGGTGGAGCATTCATCGTCTACTCGTCGCTCATCGATATCAATCCCTTCCATCTTCTCAATCACTTCTACGAAGTTCTCATCGAACCGAGATACATTGATCAGTTAGTTATTCATTTTTCTGTACTTTCTAGGAGAATATTTCTCCGAAATAAGAAGCAAAGTTCAGAAAGAATTTTAAGATAAGGTTCGATGTTAAAGAAAGCTTATCAGTTCTCTCCGTTCTTCCCTTCTTCTCTTCTGGGTGGTCGATCTCGCTGCTTCCATTCTATTCGTCCTTCTTGTCGCTCACTCAGGAAGAAGCTCCAGTATTCATAGAAAGGTAAGAAATAGGGAGGATACGGTAGTATCGGCGATCTCAAAAGATTTTAAACTGTTGAAGAATGTGATGTGAACAATTTTGATCTTTGATCTCTTTAGTTCTTCCATCTCACTCTCTCACTCGTTTTCCTCTCTGGTCTTCTCATCGATGGTCCACTTCTTGCACTATCCGCTGCCCTTCTACTCAGCATATTCATCATTCTTGAGGTGAGACTAAGGATTTTAGGACCATTGTGTGATTGGAGCGTTAAATGACTTATGTATTATAAATTATCCAATTTTACAGTTATTCCGTTATCACTCCGTTCCTCCATGGGGAGAGACACTGAATAAATATCTGCAAGTATTTCGAGACCATCAAGATGGAGCATTCCTACTCACTCCACTATATCTACTCGCTGGTTAGTTCATGACAATATTCACTACATTCAATCAGTTCGATGTTCTTCTGAAAATATTTGCGGTAGAGAAATATTCGCATCATCCCTTTCCAATCGTCCTATATTCCTTACAGGTGTATGTCTCCCCATTGTCTTCCACTCTCCTCCTCCACCCGGCACTCCTGCGCCCATTCAACTATTTGCTGGTAAGATTTATGTTTTCTCTGTAAATTAAATGATTCTCAATCGTTAATGATATAGCTAATAGGAGGTGAAGAGTAACTCATTGTCTCTTCAGGAGTGATCTCAGTGGGAGTGGGTGATTCAGTGGCTGCTCTAGTGGGAAGTACAATGGGAAGACATCGATGGCCACTGTAAGAGATATAAAAGGAAAAGATTGAGAGTACGGTATTGGATACGGCATCTCGTAATAAATTATCATTTGCAATTATTAAAGATGGTGATATTTTTAGATTAAGGTCCGGTTGATCAAAGGTGATGAAACTCTTCAATTTCAGTCGCAAGAAGACGATCGAAGGATCGATTGGAATGTTTCTCTCAATGATCTTTGCTCTTCTCTTCCTTCGTCCCTATTCATCCTCTTCCTCCCTCTCTCTCTTCTCCATTACCACAGTCTCCCTTGTCTTAACTGCCCTTGAAGCATTCCTTGCCAATGTCGACAATATCGTCCTTCCCCTTGTAGGATACGCTCTCCTTAGTTGGTTCGTCTAATTATTGAATTACTTTGTATATTTCTCCATGTCACACATTGTCAAGTATAAGCCATGGCTGAATCCTCCGGTAGTTTCCAATTGACTGTGATAGTGATTCGTATCATATCGATAAATTATGAAGGGTATCTTGAAAGTGTGGAGGATGCACTGAAGTGATGTCATCGACAAATCATCTTGAATTCTAGAGGAAGATGAGTCATGAAGAATGATGAGATTTCCAAGATATAGGATTTCAGAACTGAGTCAGTCCTATGATGAAAGTACATGGATAAGAAGTGGAAGTGATTGGTTAGTCGTCCCATTCGGTCGTCCCCCTACAGTCGTCCCATTCGTCCCTCCTTACACTGTTTTATGTCGAGCCCCTTCTTCTCTCTTCTTCTCCCCTTCTCTTCTCCCTTCTTTACACCGTCGTTGACCTCACAGTGAAGAGAAAGAGAGAGTGGATCCACTCTTAGGATCGAAGACTGACCAAACCATCTGGTGAATGGGAAGGGAGAGAGATTACTACGGACTACGTGGCCAATGGGCAATTCTGAAAGATTAAGGGGTAGAGTGAAGAGAATTACAACACGACTGTCTGTTGAATGATAGCCAATGCTGAGATGTTGAAGTAGATCCTTTCTTTCAGAACTCCAAATGCCTTTGATTTTATTCGCCATTCGATTACCTGCCCCATCCCTCATTTTCTCTTCCACCTCTCTCCCCCTCCTTCTTCTCATCTCACTGTTTCTTTATCCTCCCTCAGTTCGCACGTTCTCTTTCACTTCGTAATCCCCGTAGAAAACAGATGAAGGAAGAAGAAGAAGAAAGAAGGTCGAGTAAGAGAAGGAGATGGAAGGTATTTGCCATCCTTCTCTCTTCCTTCTCTCCGTTCAGAGAGAGAGAGAGAGAGAGAGAGAGAGAGATCACCTCCCGCCCCCTCCACCCTCTTCCCCTCTCCTCCTCTTTCTTCTCCCCTTCTCTGATGAGACATTCCCTCCTTCAGATAGACGATCTAATTCGAAGGGCGATCTACCCACTCCCACGTCTCCCCTTTCATTCACGCATTATCCACACCATTTTTCGCTGTGTTTCTTCAATAAATACCTCTTCATTTTCACTCTTCATTAATTTTCTCCTGATTATTCATTATTCTTCATCGTTATTCTTCATACTGTTCGATCTCCTTCGATCCTTCCTAATCCTCCTCCTCATTCCAGTTCAATCTCAACAATGCCCTTCAAGCCAGTCGAACATCCCAAGTGTCCCAAGTGTGGCAAATCAGTGTATGCAGCAGAAGAAATGAGTGCAGGCGGATACAAATGGCACAAGTTCTGCTTCAAATGCAGTCAGTTATCAATTCTATTCGGAGGGTTACGGTAGTCGTTCTGTCCTGTATCGATCTGCCGTGGTGGATCCCCTAACGCTTACCGTGTTTCTGCCTAATCCGTGTGATGGGATGGGCCTTACCGCTTGGATTAGTAATTAATTCCGTGTATTCAATTAAAGTGTTTTTATTGGCCTTGGGTTTATGTCTTTTGCCTCTAAAGATCTGAAGTGTCTCTTGAAAGATTTGCGAAAGTTTCGAATCCCAGTTTGATGTGCAAAAAAGTGGCGAATCTCAAGAGGAAGCACTCGAATCTCTGAGAGATCAATCGATTTCTGCTTCTTTACTTATTATTATTCGACTGAGAGTATAGATAAAGGTGAGGAAGAGGGAAATCGTTCTCTCTTCATTCTTCACTATCCATCTTACTCTTCTTCTTCTTCCTCTCTTCGTCTCAATCGCAACAACAAAATGATAGCGAGAATCTCTCTCGGATTTCTCTGATATTTCGTCGTTTACAGAAAATTAGGAAATTTGCGATTTCGAGAGACCTGCGGCAAAAAACATGTGGCGCCAATATTAGTCAGCGCTCATTTCGCAAAATTCGAAAATGAATCATCGAGAGATGGGGACAATTCAAAGGACAATTCAAGTTGTAAGAGGGTATCTTCAAGTTCTAAGAAATCTTCTTCAATCTTTCCTTCTCTGCCTTGAGGCTATTGTTTTGTGCAAACAAACAAGCCATCTCTCTCTCTCTCTTCTCCTTCCAACCTGCGAAATCGGATATTCTCAATTGAGATGAAGCGCGAGATATTCCGGATTCCAAGGATCAGGAAGTAACGAGGAAGAGAATCAATCAAGTATTTAGTCGATAGAATAAAAGAGTATCTCAACAATTTTCAACTAAACTCTAGCGTCACTTTTTCGAAAGTAAGCTCAGCATCCGGAAACATTACACTAACTATCTATCACTTAGCCAGATCACAGCTCTTTGGAACTGAAGAAAAAAAGAGAAACTAAAATTGATTTGTTTTTCTTCAATATTTGGCATTGCGAAAAATCGCCCATAAATTTTACAGAGCTGTTTCCAATTTTTTTCTAAATTTTCGGGGGCTTTTCTCACCATTCTGTCTACCCCCTCTCTACGGTGTCTCTCTCAGCAATGTGCAACAAGATGTTGGACTCGTTCTCTTGTGCTGAACATGCAGCTGAACTCTTCTGTCGTCAATGTCATGTTCGTCGATGGGGACCAAAGGGAGTTGGATTCGGAATTGGAGGAGGAGCACTCACTATGGACAGTGGAGAGAGATTCGGAAACACCGAAGTTGATATGACGTCAGTGGTATACATGCATGTATCCAATACTAACCCTGTGTGTATCTGTCCTGTCCCCGTCCCCCACTTCTACCGTAACCCTCAGTAGTCAATAGCCAGTCTCTCTCTCTACCTACAGTAATCTGCAGACATGTGCAACAAGATGCTCGATTCGGTCACTTGTGCTCCTCATGAGGCAGAGCTGTACTGTAAGCAGTGTCATGGTCGTAAGTTCGGACCGAAGGGAGTTGGATTCGGATTGGGAGCCGGAGCACTCACGATGGATGATGGAGCACGATTCGGAGGAAGCAAATAATGGTAAGTAGATCCCCTCTACTAGACTCCCTTTCCTGCTAACTGAACCATGCACGAGTGAACCATTTCGAGAGGAAGAGTCTGATCATTCATGATTTCAGGAATCGACCAATGACTGCCGAAGCCTTCACTGCACCCATCAATCCGACGCATCACTAAGATAATCATCCTGTTCGCCCAATTCGAGTACACATTCACATCCCTTCTAGTCTGTAATGCAATCACTCCTTGAATCCGCGATTCCTCAAACATGTTGAACTCTTTCGTACACTAAAGTATGTGTTGTTTCATCACGACTAGCTCAACCTATGGATAAACAATTGTCACTGCTTGTTCAACACACTTTCCTTGTCTATACACGTTTACTCACTGAGTAAGTGCAGTATTCTATATCAGTGCGAGAAAAGAAAACAATATTCGTTCAGCTGTTAACAAGAGTAGAAATACAAAGTTATTCTTGAACCATTTACTTCTACATTCGTCACTTTACAATCTCTACAGCAACGAGAGAAGAGACCGCTTAGTACTGGAACACCTTCTTGTCCATGTTGTAGTCGGCGTACCTGCAAATTGATAATGTATAAAACAAATCTCATCATTTAGTCGTTTTTGGCGCACAGCAGGTAAGAAGAATAGAAACAAAAACTTTTGTATAATGAAAGACGTACCATTTCTTCTCCCACCAGTACTCAGGCTGGGGAATGAAGAACTCGGGCTTGTCCATGCCGAGCTCCTCGGGGGTGTTGATTCCGAGCTCGTCAAGAACGGGCTTCACCTGAAATTGAAGAAAACTTTAACATTGGACTGTAAATTGCTCGCAGTGTACTATGAAAAAAGCAATGCATCGAGAAATGAGTGTTTCTTTACCGGCAATATATATTTTTAAACGAAATACCCCAAATAGAATTGACACTTTTTTTATTATGCCTAAGTATTCACTTGTATTTTTTTGAGAATACAGGGGAAATCTAATCGAATACTGCCTGGACTTTGAAAACGTACCCCTCTTTCATGATTTCCGTTAACATGGCACGTAGGATTCGTAAACACACGAGGCTTTCATAAAAATTTGTCTGTTTCAAGGCCTTTTTCATAAAAATATGCGGCTTTCGAAGAATTTCGTTACCTAACTTTTACATTTATGTTTTTGAATGGAAAATAGAACAAAAAAAGATTCCCAAACAAACTTTGTAGGAAAAAACGAGTTTGTTTCCAGGGGGGGGGGGGAGCTATTTTAATTTTCCTTATAGGAGATTTCCTTATAAGGAAATCTCCTATTTTAGAGTTCCAGCTCTCTTCAAAAAAATGGATGTAATTTAACAGTTGGATTCCAAATTGCGATATTTCGCTAACTTTAAAGACACTTTATAAACGAAAACCGCAAAATAAAATAAGAGCTAAACAAAGTTTATAGGTATGGTGTCAGAACCACCAAAATAGCACCCGTTGTAAATAGTTATCATTAAGATCGTTTAATATAAATCGTTGAACATAAACCACAGGTTAAAGCTTCATTATTTAAAACTGTAACTATAACAGCACTTTAACGTATAATTTTGATCTATTCTACTTCTTCTACTTTTTCTTGCCAACCTGCTGGATGATGTATCCGTAAACGACATCACGGTTCTTCTGTCCTCCGCACTTAATCTTGATGGCCTCGAGGAATCGGATGGTGAGCGAGTAGTCGTTGACGCGACGGCAAGCACGGAGAGCAGCCTCGACGACCTTAGGGTCGGGGATGACGTCGAAGTCGTGGAGCTCGGTCAGAGCTGAAACAATGACATTGCAAGCATACAAGTGGTTAAGATACTGACAAACCGAAATTATTTTTATATGCTTACCTTTGCGGACCTCCCATCCGTCGATTTCGGGCCTGCTAAGGTAGTCGATGAAGTGCTTGTCGAACTCTAAAAAGAATGAAATAAGTTAACTCTTGAAAAGGAGAAGATTATTACCATAACAAACCGCACACGGCGCTTATAAAGAAACGAAGTAATGAGAAAAGATGACTAATAAGCTAAGAAAACGTACTCTCAGGAGCCCACTTCTCCATGATGTCGTCCTTAGCATGGTTGAGCTGAGACGTCGTCGAGAGCTGTCTGGCTCCCTTGCTGACGATAGAACGCGCTGCTCGAACAGCCAGCGACGCCATCTTGAATGAGCAACGGTTTACCGCGAATACGACCGTTCAAATTGATGATATATGTGAGCAATAGACACGCACGGGTATGCAGACCATTGGATTTGGTATTCATATCAAGAAACCGAAAAATCACAAAGCATAAACAAGAAAAATCGATGAAGACGTGCACTTCGGAAACTCAGGCAGACCCTTACACATTTCTCATACACTTTTAACTCTAATACCGTAACTCATGTCGTGTACTAAAAAACGGGTACGGAATCCTAACGCAACCTGGTCCCGGATGAATATTATTTTATATATAATTTATTATTTTATGATATTTAAATAGTTTATATGCAAACATAGTAGAGTGAACTGTATTCGATTAAAACAAGAAAATGAAAATATAAAGAGTTTTGCTCAGTATTTTTGAAATACCGTAGTAAAGATAATTCTTATTTCCGGCTCGGGAATCGGCTTCTAGCGCGAAATATTTTTAATTTAAATCTTTTGATTACTGTATTCTTTATCGATCACAATTTCTGTTGGAAATGGCCTCTTTGTCCTCTCTGTCTCTCAATCGGTACTCTCTAAATATCGTGCCATAGCCCGCTATATAGCGGAGTTTTACACTTAAAGAGCTTATCGTCCGTTCATCTTGGTTATACCGTTTTACATTAGGTAGATACGTAGTTATGATTGTTTTCCATTAGCCAATATCAATATTCTTGAGTTTACAATTTGGAAATGTTAGCTGGGTTGCGATCTATGTGGACAATTATAGCCTCTCTTATGTTGTGATTCTTCTTCGATCAAATCTTCCAATTCTTGTGTTCTCATCTCGTCCTTGTTCCATTCTTGATGATCTCATATTTCTCTCATCATGCTCACTCAATGGGTCATAATTTGTGTCTCTCCACAACAAGAGAGTCCTTGTATCCAGTCCCATCATTGCTCCTCTAATGACATCTCGATATCGTTTGATCCCTTCCTCCTCTGTTCTCTCCTCCTTCTTTCGATCAATGGTAGTCTGTCCCTCTTGGCGTCTTTATGGTCACTCTGTGTGACTGACTGCTTACCAGCTGGACTGAGTAGAGAGAGGAGGAGGCAGATCTCGAATTTGAGAGTGGCAAGAGAAGCCTCTTCACTCTATTACTCCAACCATTCATATCTCCTATTCCTCACTCCCTTTCTTCTCCTTCATAACCTAATCTTCGAGCATCTCCATTGTGTGCGATAGTAGTAGTCTCTCCTTTTTTTCCTGCTACGGGTGTCGTTTTTAGATTTACTTTCCGAGATGAATTTCTAACGGGTCTAGTCGTTATATTGATAATAAGATAGTTCTCAACCAGTACTTATCTCTTCTTGTATGACCGTGTGCTCGTAATTACTATTCTACACTCCAATATCATGACCCCTCTCCCCTCTCTCTCCACTCTCATAGTAACCACATGCAATCCATCTTTCCTGAACCTTTTCCGGTATTTTCTCTGATTGTTACTGGTCTTAACTTGTTTCTTCAATATTCCGAGTAGTCTGTACCTCCTCCTCCTTCACTCTTACTACATCTAAACAATGGAAGTACTCATCATTCTTCTACTCTTCCTTTCCTTTCCATTCCTCATCACGAATCTGTTCCTTCCTCCGTTATTTCCTTTCTCCCTCTCTCTCAAATATGCACAACCATCATTCATCCACTACAATTTTTCATCTCTCCAGCTCTCTTTTGTCAATCATAAAAACTGTCATTCTCTTCTCAATAGGCTATCCTTTCTTGGTTCTTTTCATGATCCCCCTCCTGGTATCGATCATGCTCCTCATAGTCTTCCCTATTGTCTCGATCAAACTCCAAGAGGGAACATCTCAAAGGAGGTCACTGGTCATTTCTCTCGTTCTCACTGGGAATGGCAAGGGAATACGCGTACTCGCTTCACTTTCAACCCTGCTAGAGGGGGAGGAGACACAAGACCCATCCCCTTCCCCCTTGGACTCTCTCTAACCTCCCCCTCTCTCCCCTCTACCGATCCGTGTGCATCCTTCTGACCACTTGACTCCCTTCTTCCCGTTTTTATCCGATTTACTCTTTCTTTGTCATTCCTCCTTCCTTCCATCTGTAGATGCACTAGCAGTGACCACACGACTTCTTTCTCTCTCCTCTCTCTCTCTTCAGAATAACACCTCGAATTTGAGGTGGTTAGCCTCTTCCCCCTTTCTCCCACCTTCTCTTCCCTCTCCTCTCCCCTCTATCCTCACTCTTCACTCCTCTCATCCAAATTGGCCCTAACATCCGGAGAGTTTTTCCGCTTCCAATCCAATTGACTTCATATTTTATTTCGTTCCTCGGTATGGAGTGACCTCTCACCTTTGTAGTATCCTTACTTCCTTCTATTTCACAATTGTTCCCTTGATCTCGCAGTGAATGACCATCTGAATGTGGTCTCTCAGTGGTTCTTGAATGCCCCCCCTTCCCCTCTCCTCCCCCCTCCCCTTCGGGCTTAGTTTCGTAATGGGAACACACTGGACATTTCCGTATCTATCGTTTCCCCTCTCTCTCTTTGGTCACTCCAAACATGACTCATGAATATTCATTACTATGTCGATTCACTAATAATATCGAGTTCCCATTGTGATCCAATCCATTGATCTTCTTCTCTCTTTCAGTCTATGCTGATCCGATTCCCATTTATTTCATTGTGATGTCGCCTCCGAGGATAAAACCACTCTCTGTAGCATTGCTATTAATCACTTTCGTGCTTCAAGCACTCGCAAAAGGTGAGATTCTACTCTGATCTATCGTTGAATTGAACGATGCGAAATATCGATATAATGGTAAGTGAAACATTCCATGTCCCTCATTGGTTGTTCCCACGGTGTCCACTCGTTTATCCCATGCTCGTAGTGTATCTTTGTCTCATTTTCACACCGTCGAAAGGAGAGAAGAGATGGGCAGAAACCCCGTAGAGAGCACCAATTTATTCATGTGGGAACTCTGTATAGTTGGGAGTGAATAGGCTATTCAGGGAAGAAATGGGATAGTTACAAGTCGATTCAGTCGAAATATCGATATACTTTCAGTAGATTTCCGCCAGACGACATCGAATAAGGCATTTATTGGAAGTCTCAAGGATGGAGAATATGAGATCGTCCATCCCTTTCAGATCAGAGAGAAGAACGATAGAATTGGAATTGGTAAGTTGTTTTTTTATTTTAAAGTTTAAACTATCTTAAAAATCCCGTAGTGCAATCTCAGCTCTTTTCCATTCATTTTCTTCTCTACAGCTTCTCATAACATATTCCAACCCATCCCTTCCTCCTATTCTTCCTCCTCTCCTTCCTCTTTTGCCTCTCCCTCCTCATCTCAAGACTCATTGTTTTGTCTGTGGATAGACAGAGAGAGAGAGAGAGGACCCTTGGTCACAGTCCCATCCATTCTGATCACTCCCTCCTCTCCTCCTCCTCTCCTCCTATTCAACACTTATTATTTACTGAACTGGCGTGACTGAGTAATGCGCCGAATGAGCCCTTGTGTGAGTGAGAAGGATGGGGTCACCCCCCCCCCACCCTCCACCATCGCCTCTCATCTCCATAATCTATTTGAAAGAAAGATTCCACCCTCCTTATACCTCCCCGCACTCAAAAGTCGCTGTAGGCAATAGGTCGAAATGGGCGGTATGCAAAAAGAGAAGAAACGAGTGAAATTTGATATGGTCATTTGTCTCTGTTGGGGAAGGACATCCGTAGATGTTATTCTGCAAGTGGAGAGAGGGAAGAGGAGACTCCCTTTGATTCCCTCCTTTCATGTCTACTGATGGTTTGAGACCCGTAGATAGGTGGAATAGACGTGGATATTTAACCGCGCAATTCATCATGATCGCATGTATAGGACATATTAGGATCTGGATACATGGAGGGGGGGGGAATGTGAGGGTAAAGAGGAATGACTGGATGAATGGAAAGATACAAAATGATCAATTGCAGATACTCGTAACTATTTCCTTCGTGGAACGGAACACTTTGAACAAGTGACAATAGTGATTCGATCTGCTGTTCTTGGAAGATTGAAGATTGTCGCTACGAGAAATGATCATCTTATTCTCAATCAAACTGCATTCAGAAAGGTACTGTACATATTATTGATTAGTGAGAAGAGGTCGTAGTTGCAAATGGCTTGCCGGCAGTAATCCCTTGTTTTGTGTGAGTGTTCCCTCTAGTGGTCATTAGTTCCACTAACATTCTCAGTTAAATGTCAAAGAATGAGTGTGAGAGGAATCATGGTGGAGACATTAGATGGTTCCACTTAGTGACATTTTTTGATCGATTGATATGAGAGATGGACGTTAGTATTTGTATCGTAGTGGAAAGTGAAAAGGAATGAATCCCATTATCTCTACTCTTCATCTATCGGAGAGAGTGTAAGAAGAAGAAGGAGAAGCAGAAGGAAGAGGGGATTGAAAAAGTTCACGAGAGAGACTGAAACATTGATGGATGGCGAGAAGAGAGAAGGAATAACGAGTAGAGATCATGAGAGAATAGAAATGACAGGTGGAGAAGAGAGAAGAAGGGGAGAGGATGATTAGTGGAGATATCAGGAGGAATTGGGGAGGGGGATGGGAAGTTCGAAATAAATGTGATAATTTAAGTTGGATACGAATGGCGAACACGTGATCAGTACGAAAGTGGAAATTGCTTCTACCAAGGTGAGTTAACGTTTATACGAGGAGATAAAGAGAGATCCAGAATGTCATGATTAGTTGATCTCACAACGAATACAAAATAAAATAAATGTTTTTGGAGCCGTTTTAGCTACGTGGGTATCTATATCGGTATTGCAATTGAGTAGCATAATGCAATTTGCATCGTCCATTTTCTCAGGTTCTGTGGCGGGCGACGAGACTAGCTTCGCTGCTTTCTCCAGTTGCAATGGACTACGGTAAGGGGTTACTGTATGACTATGGTCTGCAGACTGCAGTATAATCAGTGATGAAATATTTATTACTCAATTGATCGATTCCTTTCAGTGGAGTGATTGCCTTTTCGAATGGTTCATCGTATGGAATCTATCCGTTGGATGGAGGAAATCGAGATAAGAGACATCCACATGTGTTGTACAAGGTATCAACATTTAGATGGTATTGAAGAGCGTACTACATCGACGTGTTTTACCAAATATTCAAATGAACATGCCTTCCGATGGTAAACCAAATGCTTTGAAAACTGACGTCTATCATTGCAGGCAGTCTGGCCGACAGAGGCAAAATGCGGTGCTGCACCTGCTGCAGGAGGAATGGCTGCTGCAGAAGCACTCGTCGTATGTTTATTACCAATATTGTAAAATTATTTTTATCTCGGATAAGCTCGAAGTTTTGGTGATTTCTTCAAAATTGATAATTTGATGGTTCGATGTGGCACGAAACTCGCATGTTCAATAGTTGGCATTACTTGCTTCTTGTTTCCTTCTCTCTGTGTGACTGACACATGAAAGTGTTCGGTTTGAGATAATCTCCCTCCCCTTCCCCTCTCTCTTCCCTATCTCTCTTCTCTCCATTCATTCTATCAATTCCATTCGTGGATCCGATTGTCAATCTTCCTAAATCTCCTCCTCTCATGTGAGCCTGTCATGTACAGTAGAGAGAAGGCGAGTACAAACGACCCATCTGCCAATGAAGAGATTGCACATGAAGGGGGGGAGGGAGGGAATGGGGAAGGGCAGACTTCAAAGATTATGCAACTATCAAAGTTAAACAGAATACGAACCATGGAACATACCTCAAATTGTGGAATAGCCGGGTTCGAAAGCCCTTTTCCGGGCGCGACGAAAAGGCCCATAGATCGTAGTGAGAGATGGGATTGGACTAGGGTTGGCAATACGGTGTTTGCAACGTTGCAATGGAGGGGAGGGAGGGATGCAACGTTGCAACGAGAGAGCGAGGGGAGGGGGAGGGTTGCAACGTTGCAACGAGAGGGAGAGGGGAGGGGAGGGATGCAACGTTGCAACGTCCATTGCAACGTTGCATCCCTCCCCCTCCTCTTCCCTCTTTCTCTACCCCCTGTTCCCAACCCGGCGCGACTAGAGCGCATGCGCGACTTATCTCTAAGCTTCAAAAGGCAATATGCCCGACTCGCGGAGGCTTTCGCTATTGTTTATAAATGATATAATAATATGATGCAATGATAATTATTCTAACTATACATTACTCTATTAGCCCATCGATTTACTTTTCCGCTGAAGCTGTCTTTGCTTTTAACGAAAAATTGAGCATTGCACTGAATATTCTTTGAATACACCCAGTGTTGATGAAATCGGTGGAATATCGAAATGAAAAATGATTTTAATTATCGATTGTGCATTAATATCCGTGAAATTTGATGCGGGAACTGTTATCCGAGCTCAAAAGGTACCGAATCGTTGCAACGTTGCAACGTCCATTGTAACGTTGCATCCCCCCCCTCCCCTCGCTCTCTCGTTGCAACGTTGCATCCCTCCCTCCCCTCCATTGCAACGTTGCAATGTCGCAACCGTTTAGCCAACCCTAGATTGGACTGTCGGTGTGGTTGTTATTCTGTGATTGGATAAAATATGGGATATCAAAAGGGACAGACCGAATCATCATTTACGACCTTCCCCCTTCACCCTCAGGGAGAAAAGAGGGGAACGGAAGCTGTTTGATCTATTCGAAGGGAAGAGAGAGAAGGAGGCAACAGTTGGAGATAGTCAAGGACAGAAGGGATGATGAGTCCGATGGAGTCATCCCATTGAAGGGGAATTAAGAAGGAGATTGGAAACTGTCGGGTTACACGAGCGATAGGAAGGGTCAGGGAAGATGGTTGATGATGATTCTGATCAAGAAAATGTATTTAAGTTAATTAATAAAGTATTCTTTCTTCAGAGTCATCACAAGCACCGCCGTGATTCGAGTAAGCAGACTAAACACGTGGAGATGGCGGTGATTGGAGATTACCAATTTGTCAGTTTTTGCACTATTTTGTTATTCACTTACAGAAGCGAGATCATTGAATGTGTTGAACGTTGCGAGTTTGTAGTAATAGTGTAAGACAAATTTGCCGGGTAATCATTTTTTGTGTGTGAGTGAAATGTGACAGCTGATTGGTTTCATTGAACTGTCTCGTCTATGGAGTGGTGATGAACCGTAGATGCACCGGGTGTTCCCGTCCCTCCATTCGTGATGCAATCTAGTGATGCGCCGTGCCGACTGGCACTCTCTCTCTCTCTCCCTTCAGACTCATATGCAATGCAATTCATTCGTGGAAGAGGGGAGGGAGAGGGAAGGAATGAGACAGTTAGGAAGAGAAGGAAGAAGAAGAGTGAACACTGGCGACAGATGGAAAGAATCACCCCTTTGAATCACTTGGAAAGATGGGAAAGGGAAAGGGGAGGGACAGGTAGAGGAGATTAATATTCACCCTTCTGCTCCCTCTCATTCCACATTCATCAGACACAGTGAGGTGTGAACAGAAAGATTTGATTATGATTAGTGCGATGGAAAGGGATTGAAAGAGAAGAATTATGAAATCATCCCGAAATTAAAATTATTAAAATATTAAATTTCAGATGCTCGAGCGAGTAAGTGATGAGGCGGATGCGATGATGTACATGTTGGAGGCGATTAATTCGGCTGATTTGGTCAGTTGATCTTTGATCTTTCGAGTGTTGGCCCATCTTTGCCAGTTGTGAATTATGAGACTCTTTTAATGGTATTGCCTATTGATATATTCTCGAGTGCGCCATTAGTCCATGAATGGTACTCTCTATCTTCCCACAGTAGATGGATTGTGGGGGTATCCTGCTGTGAGAGAGGGAATAGAAGAAGGAGCAGTGATGGTTATCGAGTGGGTGGTCTGAAGCCCTCCTCTTGTCCCCCCCCCCTCCTTCCATCGTCCTCTTTATTCACTTCAGAGGGGGTTTATCGCGCGTGAGGAGATTGGAAGAGGAAGAGAGAGAGAGAGAGAGGGAGATGCCATTGAGAGAAGAGGAGACATTGAACATGCAATGAGTCAGAAAGAGATCAGAAGGGACAGTTGATGGAAGAGTAGGAGAGGGAGGAGGGGGTTGGGAAAGAGAAGAGGAACCACTGGTGAGCTTCGATGTCATAGTTTCCCGGGGATCCGCAAAAGGCCGGGTCCGGGGATCCGCAGTAGGAAAAATTCACACTACGCAGACCCGCAAACGGCGCCGAGCGCCGAATTTTTTCACAAAAACCACTCCGCCGATCCGCAACCCAACAAACTATGACATTGGTAGCTCAGCAGTGAGAGGAACTGATTGTGAAAGAATTATTGGTCGATTTATACTATGCCATGAGTAAGAGCGATTTGTTTGAAACATGAACAAAATACAAGCATTCATATTTTTTCTAATTTAATGAGGATATTTCGTGTAATAGTTTCATTGCAGATGTTATCTCGTGATCTGAACATTCGTCTGTGTGCAGTATACGTCGAATTGTGGTTGGATGTCCAAAGAGTCGATCTCCTTGCTGATTCAGCCGCCACTCTCTCTGGATTGGTCGATTACTCGGCAGGACACCTGTACAATATACGTGAGTGGATACGGTAGTGAGGAGTACGGTATGAGGGTATCGATTTGCAGCGAAAGACGCGACAGTTTTGTTCACGGGTGGTCGATTCGCGAACGATGAAGTGACGACGAGTTCATTCAGAAGTATATGTACCGCTAGGGCTACGATGGTTGTCAAGGTGAGCGAACAGTTTATTTGGGGTTTGGAGATCGAAATCGCGATACTATTGTGCCAAGTCTTGCTCTGATATTGATATGTTATGTCTGATACTCGAATCCACATAGGGAAAATATCCATTGGATGTGAATTGGTAAAGGAGAGAATAATTGTACTAAGATTCTGGAACACACTCAAAGTGGGTGATTGAAGCGTTAATCATCCAAGAGACCATTGCTAACCACCCTCGCCTTCTGATTTCAATTGACGAAGGAAGAGAATGGAAGAGAGGGATTGAATCGTCCCATGAGAGATACCACCGATGAGGGAGAGACAGAGGGGGGGGGGTAGTGATTCCATGAGAGAGAAGAAGACATTAGAGAGGAGGAGATCGTCCCTCGGGATCATTCCTTCCCTTTGACCATCGAGAGAGAGAGAGAGAAGGACGGAGGAATGATGAGAGTGTCAGCATGGAGAAGAAGGAGGGAAAGGAGATGATGAATGAGGAGGCAATGAATTTGCATGAACCAAAGGGATTCTATTTAGGAGGGGTCTGAGATTATTTTGGGGCATGGAGGGATTGTGTTTCAAGAGAATAATGAATAACCAATTGCAGGCAGTAGATTCGTTCTCTCCAATGTGGAGTGGTCAATTACTCGCTCAATCGATGGGTCACACACTTGGATTGGACCATGACTCGGCCAGTTGCACATGTGCCAACTGTCTTATGAATGCTAAGATTGGGTGAGATTTTCTAACCATCGACAGAGTGAAATTATCTGATTCGGCAGAAATAGATCAGTTATTGAGAAGGTGACACCGGAATATGCATGGTTTTGTAATATTACGCCATCAGATTTTGGCGATCATTTTCATGATATGAATCAGTATTGTTGTAGTCACGTGGATTCTCCATTCGGTTGGCAGTTCTCAAAGTGTTCGATCGCCCGAGTGCATGGAATATGGCAGAGTGGACATGTTCATTGTCTACTCAATAAACCATTCCAGGTGAGGAAGGAGGGATAGGGAAATTGGGCTTCACATTTATCTAACAAAAAGTGAAGGATTTAGCCAGGGATGATTGTATCAATGACCAGATGAAAACAAATAAATGTGTTGAGGAGTCGACGCTCCGGTCGTGCGGCAATGGAATCGTGGAGGGAGCGGAGGAATGCGATTGCGGATCGAGGTACGGTAGGGAGAGATGGGGATACGGTAGGGGTATCGATCGACAGATTATTTTACGCTGACTATATTCGAGGAATCACTTTCTTTAATTAGACTCATTCATGTGATAGCACAGTAGCAGCAACCTGACGGGATCTTTTGAAAGTACAACCAAATTTGTCTTGAGAGATTCGTGTTCTGATGCGTGCTGTGATCCGCTCACTTGCACTCTCAAGGCACACGCTCAGTGTGCAGCACATCAACCGTGCTGCCAGCGATGCCAGGTATTCCAAGTTCATTTATTAGCATTTTTAGATTATAATAATCTTTAAAAAACTTAAAATCTAGTACGAATTTGCACATGGTGAATGCTAGATGCAGGAATATCTCATAGAAGGAAGATTCGCATGCGTTGCGATTTACGGAAAATGCCTAATTCCTATTATAAACAGCTTCATAATGTCAGTTGCTTCCATCGGGAACGGAGTGTCGTGCAGCCCGTGGATCGTGTGATGTAGTGGAGACGTGCGATGGAAGGAGTGGAGATTGCCCACCTGATGGTAAGGAGGAAGGGGGGAGGGGAGTATTTTGTGTGTGGCTAAAAACGAACTTGAAGAAGGTTAACTCTGGTTTCGATATTGCGATATGTGTTGAAAGAGTAGGGGTAGTTGATTATTAGTAGTGTTTGAACGGAACGAAATGACAAAGTTGAGTGATGACAAAGTAAATGAGATTGGATTCAGGTCATCTCGTGGATGGATCTGCCTGTGGAGAGGAAGGAACTTGTTGGAGAGGAAACTGCAGTGATCCCATTGTATGATTTCATTATATTATTCGATCATAGAGAAGTGTAGAGATCGATTAGACTAAAGGCTACCTACATCGCCTATACTCCCAATGAAACGTGTCTATTGCAGGCGCAGTGTCAGGCGCTCTGGGGCAAGACGGCTACCGTAGCCGAGGCGGCTTGCTTCGATCAGGTACGGTAGTGATGAGGTTATTGATTAGCTCAACCTATATTGCAGAACACGCAAGGGTACGAGTATGCCAATTGTGGAGATAAACCGTGTACGAAGAGTGATGCAAAGTGCGGATTACTGCATTGTCAGGTGAGAATAGTGATGGAGGACTATCATCATGCTTTGAAACTCATACCCCCTATTTGGATATAATTCAACGAGTTTAATCGTAACCATCTATGCTGGTCGGTGGACCGAGTTTGGTGCTCATCACTGGATGAAGAGGAGGAAACACAGCATCAATGTCCGTTTGCAGGGCGGAGTCGAGACGTCTCTGGCAACTCCTCGTTCCTTCTCCTTCTCATTCCTATCGAGTGAGGGGAAGACAGTTCAATGTAAATCAGTGGCCGATGCTTCTCTCGGTCTGGTTAGAGATGGAACGGGATGTGGACCAGGAAGAGTTGTGTGGGCACATCGTGTGTAGAGATGATGCAGGTGAGGAAGAAGAAGGGGAGGAGTACATGAGAGCATTCATGAGGGAGTTATGTGCGCTACATCGTCGAAAACGATACATACCTCATAGAACAAAACCTCGAAACCCGGGGTTTTCCCGGCTATTGGGTATAATTGTCGACGACCTAGGGGTGAATGAGCTGATATGAGATGTTACTGCAGGTATCGGCCCCTGTGTCTTGCCCCACGAACAACGTTGCCCTCTCATGCTCTGGTCATGGAGACTGCACCACAGTGGGCAAGTGTGTGTGCATCGACGGATGGATGGACAAGTATGTTTGCATTTTTTTAGGACAAAGGGCATTCAAATCATTGAACATATCGTTGGTTAGTGGTGCAGAAACATTGATTAACCAGGAACAAAATTGATAGATTTTGAGAGATCCATTTCCAGGCATGTGATTCTCGTTCATCTCGTAAGAAGGCGCAAGTGAACAATGGAGTGCCCACTCTGGTCGTTCCTTCTCTCGCTGCAGGAAAGAGTCTCGATACAGGAACACTATTACTCATTCTGTAGGGGTAAGTGATGGAGAGGGTGAACATGGGCTAGGATGATAGTTTTGAATCATCCATCGATGAATTATTGTTGCATCGCGAACAGACCTTTCTTTGTAGTGATGATGAAGCACGAATGTGAATGGTAAATTTGTAAATTTGTCATTCAGGTTGGTCTGTTCCTTCTCTTCCTTCTCGTTTGTCTTCTCTTCTGTTATCGTCGTCGATCTCACGTTGAGATTCCCCTTCCATCCGATGAGAAGAGCATTGATACCATTCCTGATAATCAGAGGTCAGTTGAAGATATTTTGTGCTTTGAAGATTTCGGATATCTGATACAACGATGAAGAATGAATTGTGGAAAGAAGATAAATGTGTAAACTTTTGAGGACGATAAAATTCGGATCGATGCCTTCGTATCGGAAGATAAGAGAAAGAGGAAGAGCAATAAGAGAATCTATGGAGCACTCAATCGATTACGGAAGCTGATGAGAGAGATTCTGCTAGTCTCAGGTATCATACGAGTAAAACTGGGGTGGGCATTAATTTTTTTGGTTCAAGTTTCTAAAAAATATTCTATTTCAGGAGTCGAGAGAGTGCGTTGATGGCAGAAGCGTCCAAACCGTTCCCCAGCAGGTAAAAAAGGAAATTTAATTCGCTCGGTTCATCACTGTTTCACGGATGTATAAAATTGACACAGGCTTACTAAATCCGATAGTTCCGAAGCAATTGATGAATTAAATCTAAATGTGTTGTGATAATTTGTGTAATATTAGTGTGATAATTTCAGTCGATCAGACTTCGGTGGATACGGTGAGAGAGATCACGAGCACGTTTATGCTGCATCTGTGATTGGATTGGGAAGAGGAGAGAGGGAAGAATATCCTATCGACTTCCCCTCTTTCCCATTCACACCCAATATTATGGATAATGTTGGTGAGTGAACATTATGTTTTCCTTTTAAGCAGACGACGTAATGTAAAGGAAAGTGATGAGATGGGAAGAATAATCATTGCCTGCAGGTTCTCCCTCTCTCTCTCGTACTCTCCTCGATAGAGATGGTCATTCTCATCTTCTCTCTGGAAGGGGAGTTCATTCTTCCGCCAGTAGTAGCTCATTCCCCGATGGAGCACCATTGAGGTATTGTATTATCTTTTTTTTTTATTTAAAATATCTTTATAATTTAATTTCAATGGGTGGTCTTTTTCAGATTGACTCAATTGCTGCAACAGTTGCGTACTCCAGAGAGTGAATGTGAGATGGAGATGGAGGGAGAACTGCCCGATCCACCACGAGTTAGATATCCATGTGAGTATCATGCACTCATGTCCTATATCTCCGCTAGAAGCTGACGGCTCCCTTTGTCTGTGGATCCCGTCCCAATGTGCATTTTCGAAAAAGCCTTCGTCAAATATCGGAAAATAACCCAGGAAATAGTGGTACCATGGAGACAGCCAATTGATGTTGAAATTAAAAAGAGGAAACAGCGAGACAGACGAACCGAAAGAGAAATTAATGGAATTCAGAGAAGGAGCGAAAGTGAAATTGAAATTGCTCACGCAACATGTTTTCTACCTGATCTTACTTTCAGTTGAAAAACAAGAAAATAAAATAAGAATAAATAAAAAAACAATATAATTATAGTAGACGACGATGTTCTCGCAACGGATGTCGATCTGGAGCACGCAGCATCGAATACTGAATCGAGTAGGGCAGGAGAAAGTCCCAATCAGGTAAGATGAAGTCAAGAATAAACGAAGTGTGAGAGACTCTTCATCAGAGATGATGTGATTTTTATACAGTTTGGATCGTTAAAATTAGTCACTGCAGGGCACATCCTCCGTAGACGGAAGTCTGAATCCTCAACCTGCCGGGGGCACTCACATTCCGTAATTCCCCTTCTCTTTTCTCCGATCCATTCCGATTAGAAATGGCCACTTCAATGCACAATTGAACTCATTATTCTGTCCATAGTTTCTGTATGTGTTGATCATTGATCTCTATCTCGATTGTGATAATCAACCAGACATAGTCTGTAGTGTCTCTCTCTCTCTTCCCCTTGTCTACTCATCTCTACTCACATTGTGATACATTCTAGTGCTAAGCAAATAACTCGTTCCAAACTCACTACCTCTCTCAAGTAATCTTTCTCACATTTTGATATAACTTTGCCACACCTTGCTACAATTGCCCTAGGCACAGCTTTTTGTTCCCTGCGTAATATCAGCACATTCATTTTTTTTGTAAATAAACCGATTCAACATTGATACCGTACTCCCATCGAAGTGCTACTGTAACTCCTCATTCGTTCTCATTTAGAAACGGGTTGATTTGTCTATCTCAGTCAAAGTATTGTTTATTCCTGCCTTTGATTTGGCTGTGGTAGGTCACGTTTATGCAACCATGCTCCTCTTCTTTCTTCGATTGTTAAGAATAACATTCGCATAAAAGATGTTCACTCTTATCATGGGATAGTATAAAAGGCGGCCCGGTGGCCCGTGCCCGGCGGCCCGGCGGCCCGGCGGCCCAGCAGCCCATTCCTATATTTTGAGTCAAATACTTGATACAGAGTTAAATGCATGATATTTCACTAAATTTCGGCCCCTAATGGCCGGCTTTCAGTGAGCGGCCCGCATTGGTTCATGAGGCGGCCCGTCAGATCAGTGGCAGCCCGCGGCCCATTTTGAGCGGCCCCTTAGTCTAATGACTAAAACAAAGTGAAAACTAATATTCCTGCTATATTTTGCGATTCTTCCGGGGTGAACCATTCGCAAAGGTACCTCTGTCCCTAGATTGTAGTTTGAACGGAAAGGACGAGATGGGGAGAAGGTAGGAAGCGTCCTTTTGATCTACCCTCCTCGGATGCATTCTCTCACGGCTATCGATCGTCTGGAGGACGGGAGAGGGGGGCAGCTAGCCCCTTCCCATCTCCTTTTAGTCTACTCGCGCTCGCTCACTCGTGCTGCCGTCCTCCTTTCCGTTGCTAATTTCTCGCGCCTTTTTCTCTGATTTGGCTGCTGAATAGTCGCTCCATTTATTCTAATATGCCCTCATCTGCGCTGAATCAACGCTGCCGTCCTCTGCGCTTGGCTACTAGGTCAGTCTGGTCTGTTTTGCTGCGATTAGCTCTCGCGATGCGTTGTTTTGATAGGAATTTCATTTTCGAAAATCTCCGTGTATCTCTGAATTTTGCTCTTTCTTTTGCGCATATGCGTGTTTGGGCAGGGAGCAATCACTAATTTTCGAAACATCACTATTTTGGTCCCTGCTGTTCCCCGTTTCATCCGCACTATTAACTGCCCTCTGTTACTTGTTGCCCTCTTCCAATTACTCTTCCATTGCTATACCTTGCCGTTTCCTAAGTGCGTTGCTCGCGTTTTCCGATTGTTTCGTTCTGTTTTCACTAGTTAATCATTGCTTTCACAGGTACCAACAGACACCATTCCCTCGGATGGCGTCACCTCTACAAGCAAGCGAACGGCGAGGACGCTCTCCGTCTAATAAAAGGTTCGTTTACTCCCCCCCCCTCCTCCTCTCACTCCGCTCCCCTTCTGGCTATTAGTCCATGCCGCTTATTCGTTCTTCTGTGCGCGAGAAGCCGTAAGCGGATGATTCGCTCTCCGTGGACTCGCAGACCTGAGAAGGGAAAGGCCCTGGCATCCAGGGTGGGATCGCGGTTCGCCCTCTGAGTGGCTTCTCGAGTCCTTCACGGGCTCTTTTCGTCGCTCTGTAGGGAGGGCAGTTGAAAGACTAGGTGAATTGGACCAATAGGCAGATGGGGAAGGGGTGAGTGGAGGCGTACTCCGTACACTTTAGTGTAGGAACCCCCCGTAGGAGTGTGATATGTAATTAACTATTTCCTTTTCACCTCTCCACGCCGACGAATCAACGACGAGGATACCAGTGAGAGGGGCAACACCTTCTCTTCCCTCCCTGCGAAGAATTCTCCGATAGAATCGTGACGCTCGATGGACAAGGGTTCACTCTAGCACATGTTTGTTTTACCCAGTCCCTTCCCTGCCCTCCTCCGCTCACTACTTTTGATCCTCCTTATTAGCTCTAGACGTCCCACTTAATTACTTCGTGCCCGTGAAGCCGCCGAGTGCGCTATGCGTGCTCGAATCGCCCCTCGTGGAGGGAATGCCCTTTAGAGTGCCCTTCTCTTATGGGCCAGACCGGGAGTTCCATGGGGTGATTGGGTGGGACGGAAGGAGCTAGAAAGGAAGAGGGAAAGGAGTGCGCGGAGGGGATGTAGGGACCTCCGTAGTTGTGTCGATAAGTGAACTGCTTGTCCTTTTCACACACGCGACTTCGACGGACGGGACGGGACGGGACGAGCGAACGAGCGAAGGCAACGACTGCCAGAGGAAAGAAGGACGACTACTGAAGCCGTTCGACGTTGTCGATGGTAAGTTTGATGAAAAAGGGTGTTCAAATATCAATACTGATGCTTGCTGTTTTAGGGGTTGACAAGCGAGCGACGTCCATCTTCCCCTCTTTCTCGCTCGTCCTTCCTTCGATGAGGAACTCGGACCGTGGTGGCCACTCGGTAGGAATGAGAGGTACTGGAAATATAGTAGCTATTGATTTAACAATGATATTGACTGTTTTGCAGTCGTCCCTCGATGCGAGATGGGATGCATTTCTTCCGTCCGTCCGTCTCTCCCCCTCCGATGAGTGACGAGCCGCAGCGGAAAACGGGCCACTCCGTAGGGATGAGAGGTACGGTATCTTTATTTTCCGGGTTAAAATAGCCTCTCTTGCAGTCGTCCCTCGATGCGATGGGACGTGGGCAACGCCTCGCCCTCTCTTTCCTTCTCTCGATGAGGGAATCTGGCTGTGTAGGAGCCCCTCGGTAGGGATGAGAGGAGAGGTACTACCGATTATTGACCCTTTGATTGAATTATTCCCCTTTCAGTCTTCTCTCGACGCGATGGGACGTTTGCAGCGCCTCGCCCTCTCGTCCTTCCCTTCCTTCCGTCCTTCCTCCAGTGAAGGCTTCTTCTTCTTTCGGAGGGATTCGACCTCGTCCATCTTTTGAGAAGGTTCGAGGGACAATTCAAAGAGAAATGTTGTGCATGGTTGTTGCCTTGTTGGCACCGATGGGCTATCATACTCTAAAGGGCAGGTGCTCTACAATTTTCGAAAAAGTTCTCGTATGGTGCTCCGCATATATGTATTATGTGCCCCTAGGGGGCTCCGAAAATAGGTACCAATTTCTCTTTATGCCTCCCGCACCTGCACCCCAAGCGGAGATCTAGCCCAGCAGTGTTTGTTAGAATAGTCTTTGATGCGATGAATAACGATACGTCGACGAATAGAGTTTGATTAAACAGAAGAGAGAAATAAGCACACGACGTGATGTGGTGCTGCGACGGTGGAAACTATGTTGTTTCCTTGTTGAGACGTGCCGTCGCTGACCTTCTTGTGGGATTGATGTGTGGAAGTCTGCTTGACGTGCTTTGCTGAGCTACCAATGTCCTTGTTTTTGGGTGGCGGTGGTTTTCGTCGAAAAAAATTCGTCTGCATAGTGTGAATTTTTCATACTGCGGATCCCCGAACCCGGCCTTTTGCGAGTCCTCGGGAAACAATGACATCGAAGCTCGCCAGTGTTGACGTGGCTTGCATGCGGTGATGATGAATACAGTGACGTAGAGATGGATGGAGAAGAATCAGTATTCCTTTTCTTCCCTAACTCATCCATCACATGACTGCCCTCTCTGGCCTTTCTCATTAGATCCTTTCCTGGATCATCCAATATGCTGTTAGCTGCACCATTTCCAACAGAGATCCTTCTGTTATCTGCCTCTTTCTCATCGATTTCATTCCATTGATCAAATGGGAACCGTCTGAGTGTGAGGACACTTATATCTCGATCTTGATGAAAATTTGAGGGTCTACTAATTCGACTGCGCTGATTTCAAATCCGTTTCCAAAAACCACCGAGATCGTTGAAGCGAGTTGTCGACTTCAGATGCCAGGATCGAATTCTCCTGGGTACGAGTTGTGGGCTCGGGATTTACCAGCTTCGCATTCTCGGAGGGAGTGTCCCACTTCACAAGCTTCGGTGTGGTCTCGAGATACGCCCGCTGCACACCTCACCTTTGTAGGTAAAAGGTAAAGGTGCATCCACGTCAAGCGATTTTACAGTCTTAAGACAACGCTAGATGGGACCCACTGGCAAGGCCAGCTGTTAGCCGGACTACAATACACTGCGGTCCTTTGCTTTCTAGGGTAGGCTACCTTCCGCGCCCGAAGTCACTACCAATTTGCCAACCCCGTGGGGATAACAAGGCTTGGTTGGCCACGGCGGGCGATTGAACTAGGTACCCTTCGAATGACGAGCGGCGCTGTACACCGCCGCTCCATACAGGCAACGAATCTTCCTCTCAGCCTCGGACATTTCCATTAGCGCACTTCACGGTGCAACCTTTACACTCGTAAGCTGGTATTGCGAGCCTTTCCCATCTTTCATCGAAGATGATCAGGATGTCAGCTCCAGTATCGATCGCCATGGACTTCGGCAGTCCATTGATCGTTACGTGGATATGGTAGCTCGGAGAGACTGCCCTACCCACTGATACCATGTTGACTAGGGGTAGCTAACCCGTCACTCGAGGCCTCGAATTAGCTCGGATTCGAGCCTACACAGGCGAGAGACGCTAGCGGGGAAGAGAGCGCAGAGAAAGTCAAAGGTTAGAGGGAAGAGAGAGTGTGGTGAGCGAGGAGAGTCCTTCGCCTCTCTCTTCCGATTTACATGAGGTCAATTTGAGTCAAAGTCTTCTCTCTCACAGTCGTGCCGCCCGATCGAGCCAGTGCCTTTTTCGAGCAGCTCGACTATTCAGACTCGAGTCGAGCTTGAAGGTCGAGGCCTCGACAGGCTCGACTTGAATTTTCCAACCCTGGTGTTCACCTTCTCGGTATTCTTGCACACTCGGGCGAGGTGACCCTTTGTGCCGCAGTTATTGCATTTGACTGAGCGAAAACGGTAATTGGAGCTCATATACCCCTCTTTGCAACAGCAATCGCACGCTGTGTGTCCGTGCTGGATCGTTCTCTCACTGTCTGCAGTGCTGTCTCTGATGATGTCTGACTGTTCTGGTTTTTCTATCCACATAGTTCACTTCTCTGCTCGACTCTGTGATTGCTCGAGTCTTTCTTGAGCTGAGTCATGTCATTGAATGGCATTCACTTCTCTGCTCGACAGTAGATCTCGAGAACCCCCAAAACCACTCCTACAGAGAAACGTGATTTTTGAGCTGTGCCAACCATTGTTCGATTCTTACACAAATGGCCTCCTATCGTCAATTTTTGAAATGCACAATTCAGAATCGACGAAAGCAAGTAATAACATAGCAATTGCTTTATGTTTAGTTGTAGTTTTCAATAGGGTGGCCGAAGGCTATCGCCAATTTTTGTATTGCGCAATTCAGAATCTTTTCTTTAAGAATGGGAATAATTCTCATTTGCTTTATTTAGTGGCCTTTTTCAATAGGGTGGCCGAAGGCTATCGTCAATTTTTGAAATGCACAATTCAGAATCGACGAAAGCAAGTAATTACATAGCATTTGCTTTTTGTTTAGTTGTAGTTTTCAATAGGGTGGCCGAAGACTATCGCCAATTTTTCAATTGCGCAATTCAGAATCCTGGCTTTAAGAATGGGAATAATTCTCATATGCTTTATTTAGTGGCCTTTTTCAATAGGGTGACCGAAGGCTATCGCCAATTTTTGAAATGCACAATTCAGAATCGACGAAAGCAAGTAATAACATAGCAATTGCTTTATGTTTAGTTGTAGTTTTCAATAGGGTTGCCAAAGGCTATCGCCAGTTTTTAAATTGCGCAATTCAGAATCTTGGCTTTAAGAATGGGAATAATTCTCATATGCTTTATTTAGTGGCCTTTTTCAATAGGGTGGCCGAAGGCTATCGCCAATTTTTGAAATGCACAATTCAGAATCGGCGAAAGGAAGTAATAACATATCATTTGCTTTTTGTTTAGTTGTAGTTTTCAATAGGGTGGCCGAAGGCTATCGCCAATTTTTCAATTGCGCAATTCAGAATCCTGGCTTTAAGAATGGGAATAATTCTCATATGCTTTATTTAGTGGCCTTTTTCAATAGGGTGGCCGAAGGCTATAGTCAATTTTTGAAATGCACAATTCAGAATCGACGAAAGCAAGTAATAACATAGCAATTGCTTTATGTTTAGTTGTAGTTTTCAATAGGGTGGCCGAAGGCTATCGCCAATTTTTGTATTGCGCAATTCAGAATCTTGGCTTTAAGAATGGGAATAATTCTCATATGCTTTATTTAGTGGCCTTTTTCAATAGGGTGGCCGAAGGCTATCGCCAATTTGTCAATTGCGCAATTCAGAATCTTGGCTTTAAGAATGGGAATAATTCTCATATGCTTTATTTAGTGGCCTTTTTCAATAGGGTGGCCGAAGGCTATCGCCAATTTGTCAATTGCGCAATTCAGAATCTTGGCTTTAAGAATGGGAATAATTCTCATATGCTTTATTTAGTGGCCTTTTTCAATAGGGTGGCCGAAGGCTATCGTCAATTTTTGAAATGCACAATTCAGAATCGACGAAAGCAAGTAATTACATAGCATTTGCTTTTTGTTTAGTTGTAGTTTTCAATAGGGTGGCCGAAGACTATCGCCAATTTTTCAATTGCGCAATTCAGAATCCTGGCTTTAAGAATGGGAATAATTCTCATATGCTTTATTTAGTGGCCTTTTTCAATAGGGTGACCGAAGGCTATCGCCAATTTTTGAAATGCACAATTCAGAATCGACGAAAGCAAGTAATAACATAGCAATTGCTTTATGTTTAGTTGTAGTTTTCAATAGGGTTGCCAAAGGCTATCGCCAGTTTTTAAATTGCGCAATTCAGAATCTTGGCTTTAAGAATGGGAATAATTCTCATATGCTTTATTTAGTGGCCTTTTTCAATAGGGTGGCCGAAGGCTATCGCCAATTTTTGAAATGCACAATTCAGAATCGGCGAAAGGAAGTAATAACATATCATTTGCTTTTTGTTTAGTTGTAGTTTTCAATAGGGTGGCCGAAGGCTATCGCCAATTTTTCAATTGCGCAATTCAGAATCCTGGCTTTAAGAATGGGAATAATTCTCATATGCTTTATTTAGTGGCCTTTTTCAATAGGGTGGCCGAAGGCTATAGTCAATTTTTGAAATGCACAATTCAGAATCGACGAAAGCAAGTAATAACATAGCAATTGCTTTATGTTTAGTTGTAGTTTTCAATAGGGTGGCCGAAGGCTATCGCCAATTTTTGTATTGCGCAATTCAGAATCTTGGCTTTAAGAATGGGAATAATTCTCATATGCTTTATTTAGTGGCCTTTTTCAATAGGGTGGCCGAAGGCTATCGCCAATTTGTCAATTGCGCAATTCAGAATCTTGGCTTTAAGAATGGGAATAATTCTCATATGCTTTATTTAGTGGCCTTTTTCAATAGGGTGGCCGAAGGCTATCGCCAATTTGTCAATTGCGCAATTCAGAATCCTGGCTTTAAGAATGGGAATAATTCTCATATGCTTTATTTAGTGGCCTTTTTCAATAGGGTGGCCGAAGGCTATAGTCAATTTTTGAAATGCACAATTCAGAATCGACGAAAGCAAGTAATAACATAGCAATTGCTTTATGTTTAGTTGTAGTTTTCAATAGGGTTGCCAAAGGCTATCGCCAGTTTTTAAATTGCGCAATTCAGAATCTTGGCTTTAAGAATGGGAATAATTCTCATATGCTTTATTTAGTGGCCTTTTTCAATAGGGTGGCCGAAGGCTATCGCCAATTTGTCAATTGCGCAATTCAGAATCCTGGCTTTAAGAATGGGAATAATTGTCATATGCTTTATTTAGTGGCCTTTTTCAATAGGGTGGCCGAAGGCTATAGTCAATTTTTGAAATGCACAATTCAGAATCGACGAAAGCAAGTAATAACATAGCAATTGCTTTATGTTTAGTTGTAGTTTTCAATAGGGTGGCCGAAGGCTATCGCCAATTTTTGTATTGCGCAATTCAGAATCTTGGCTTTAAGAATGGGAATAATTCTCATTTGCTTTATTTAGTGGCCTTTTTCAATAGGGCCAATGCAACCCCAATGCATGATCCTGATAAAGTATTGATATTGATATTGATATTCAATAGGGTGGCTGAAGGCTACCGCCAATTTTTGAATGGTCAGAATCCCTCATTGCTTAAAATATAAACTTGCCCACTGTGACCTCTCAACATCTGAAATCACACTTTTATCATCTGAAATATATTAGTTCTCTTCAGCCCGTCGACGTGGTTCTCTTCAATGGCAGCCTCCGCTCCTCCACTCCCTTCCCCTGTCCTCCCCTATAGGGGAAATTCTTAAAATTAGATCATTAGATTAGATTGTTAGCATTTTTTTTTAAAAGCATTTTTTTCAAACTTCGAAATGTCTTTCTGGTTGATCCTAGTAGTTGACCCTCTCCCTCCATTCTCGCTTCTGGAATTCAAAAGTATATCCCAGCAATGTGATGGTGCTTCTGTGGCACTCAAGAGTAATCGTTTCTGTTGTATTTTTTTCTTTTTTCTCGTCTGGGACTGAAGATTTTTTTCCCTCCCGGACTGCACTGCTGCTGTGGCCAGTGCAGCTCCGGTTTTGTTCACAGTGTATGGAGGGGAAAGGGGACAGCCGATCACGTGATCGGCACTGTGCTAATTGGGTCTGATACAACATCCTTTCTCACCTAATAGGGGTGCTGAATTGATTGTTATCGGGGATACCGTACTCTCCTCACTCGGGGATACCGTACTCTTCTCACTCGGGAGAAATTCAGAAAAGCACTTCGCAGATTGGGACGAGTCAGAACATATGATATTCGACTCGGAATGAACAGATGAGGTTCGGCGCAATCTCGAATGAAACTTCTAGTTTCTAACACGACCCTAACTTGCAAGAACCAAGAAGAGTCGAAGTAAGTAATGCAAGTAAGAGCCCATCGAAACGCGGCCTTAACGGACGGACAGTGTCCAACTTTGCACATGTGGAAAACTTCGCGGACGAGGATCGAAGCGACCTCGGCCGGTTAGCGAGATTGTTTTTTTTTTCGAAAAGGATGTCGGGGAGCGTTCTGTAGTATACGCCCATAATTAGAAGCTTCTGCGAATGAGCTAAGCGTTGCTTTAGATGTTTCTGCAATCAAACGCCGGCCTAAGCAGCGAGCAAGGTTATTTCTGTAAATTCCTAAGCAGCAGCCTGTGATCGACTGCGGGGCTCGCCCGCTTCGCGGGCTCGATACCTTTTGGAAGGAAAGCCGGTATGTGTTCTGCAGTATAAGCCCATAATTAGAAGCTTCTACGAATGAGCTAAGCGTTACCTAGGGAGGGCAGCGCATGTTCCCGATGCGAAACGCGATACAGTATGCTAGCAACTTTTTCGAGCGAATCGAATATTGATTTTATTTTTTAGTCGTCTTCAAATTATTTATTTATTGACCATTTTTGAATTTAATTACTATTTTCTCGCTAGCAAATAATTTTCACAGATCACAAATATCGCATACGCGACTTAGCCTGTGATAATTCCCTTGCTTTTTGAAAATATGAACACTTTTCAAATTTTGGCTTTTTATTTTTTTCGTTTTCACTTTCCCGTTCCTACATTTGGCCTTCCCCCTCTAAGAAACCACTCTAAAATCATTGCCTGGGTCCTCCCCCATCCCCCCGTTACTTCCTTTCCCGGAATTTCTCTGCCGGAGGTACCGAATCCTTGATTTGTTTGTCGCGAATTCGCACGTGCACGCGCTTTTCCGTTTTTGTCGAGCTCCCCTCGCTATGGATGGGCTTCCCCCTCTACCAAACCGCTCTGAAATCATCGACTGGGTCCTCCCCCATCCCCCCGTTACTTCCTTTGCCGGAATTTCTCTGCCGGAGGTACCGAAACCTTGGGTTCTTTGGCGTGAATTCACCAGTGTACTCGATTTTCTTCCATTTCCGCAATCCCGTACATACGGTTGGCCTTCCCCCTCTACCAAACCACTCTGATATGATCACATATGTCCTCCCCCATCCCCCGTTAGTAGCTGTCGCGAAATTTCTCTGCCGGAGACACTGAAATCTTTGGATGATTGCCGTGAATCCGACCGCGCGCACTTTTTTCTCATGGTTTAGCCTTCCCGTCGCTATACTTGGCCTTCCCCCTCAACCAAACCGCTCTGAAATCTTCGCATAAACCTCCCCCGTCTCCCCGTTGCCAGCTATCCCCTTAATTTTCTGCCGGAGGTACCGAAACCTTCACTTGATTGTCCTGAGTTCCCCCCACGCCCGCGATTTTCCGATGTTTTCGCTCTCCCCTTCCGATAATAGACCTCCCCCCTTAACCAAACCACTTTGATATCATCACTTATACCCAAGCCCTCCCCCTCATTGGTAGATATAGGGAAAATTCTCTGTCGGAGATACCGAAACCATGGGTTGAATCCACATGCATGCACGATTGACTAATATAAGCATAATAATAGCTTTCCTGTTATTTCTGTATACCAAATAAAATCGGATTTATGTTTAAGACACTCAGATCATGTTCATTATCATAAAATATTTATATATTTTTAAGTAATTACAATAAAATACAAAAAGGAAAATGCTAAATATTAAATGTGTCCTAGCGCAAACTCGAGGATACTAAAGAGTACGGTAGGTGAGCATTTTCGTTCGTTGTTTTTGTGATTAGCATTGTTATTGTTTTCGCTCATTTTTTCAAATTTTTATTTTTATATTATGATTCGGCACTATCGAATGCATAGGTCGAGCATAACTGGTTATTTATTTAATGCCTTTAAAAATTAGCTGCTGCCCTCCCTAGCGTTACCTTAGATGTTTCTGCGATCAAACGCCAATGAAGCAACGAGCGAGGTTATTTATGTAAAACCATATGCAGCCGCCGGAACTCATTCATCGATTCATCGAATTCATCGATGTTAATTCGATGATGACCAAAAACAAAAATTTCCACTCGTGAAAAACCATTGTTCTATCTTGTTATTCATTGCAATGCCCGGAAAAATCATTGAAAACATGAAATAGAAGTTTCCGATGATGCTAAAAAAAACCAAAAGAAAATTACACAGGCCGGCCGGGAACCGAACCAACGGGGTGATTTATATATGTCTCTCAACCTATCTTCTATCTTGACTATCTTCTATCTTCTATCTCAGACTATCTTGGCGATGCGCACTACACAAATGTGCTCAGTTGGCCAGTGTCCGTCCGCTACAGAATCAGAATCAGAATTTATCAGGGTCGCTTATAAGCGCTGATCAGGAAAGGCGGGACCAATCTTCTTTTGACAGACTCCTGACAGACTTTTGACAGACGTCCGCTACGGAACGGTCCAATCGAAAGAGTATCATGAGATGATTCCCCTTTTCACATCCTGCTTAAGCGACTTGTAAGGGGAGATAAGTCACTTTTTTCTGACAAAAAAAAGAATGCTGACACGGGAGAGTACGGTATCCCCGATAACAATCAATTCAGCACCCCTATTAGGTGAGAAAGGATGTTGTATCAGACCCAATTAGCACAGTGCCGATCACGTGATCAGCTGTCCCCTTTCCCCTCCATACACTGTGAACAAAACCGGAGCTGCACTGGCCACAGCAGCAGTGCAGTCCGGGAGGGAAAAAAATCTTCAGTCCCAGACGAGAAAAAACGCAGAAGTAAAAATACAACAGAAACGATTACTCTTGAGTGCCACAGAAGCACCATCACATTGCTGGGATATACTTTTGAATTCCAGAAGCGAGAATGGAGGGAGAGGGTCAACTACTAGGATCAACCAGAAAGACATTTCGAAGTTTGAAAATAATGCTTTTAAAAAAAATGCTAACAATCTAATCTAATGATCTAATTTTAAGAATTTCCCCTATAGGGGAGGACAGGGGAAGGGAGTGGAGGAGCGGAGGCTGCCATTGAAGAGAACCACGTCGACGGGCTGAAGAGAACTAATATATTTCAGATGATAAAAGTGTGATTTCAGATGTTGAGAGGTCACAGTGGGCAAGTTTATATTTTAAGCAATGAGGGATTCTGACCATTCAAAAATTGGCGGTAGCCTTCAGCCACCCTATTGAATATCAATATCAATATCAATACTTTATCAGGATCATGCATTGGGGTTGCATTGGCCCTATTGAAAAAGGCCACTAAATAAAGCAAATGAGAATTATTCCCATTCTTAAAGCCAAGATTCTGAATTGCGCAATACAAAAATTGGCGATAGCCTTCGGCCACCCTATTGAAAACTACAACTAAACATAAAGCAATTGCTATGTTATTACTTGCTTTCGTCGATTCTGAATTGTGCATTTCAAAAATTGACTATAGCCTTCGGCCACCCTATTGAAAAAGGCCACTAAATAAAGCATATGAGAATTATTCCCATTCTTAAAGCCAGGATTCTGAATTGCGCAATTGAAAAATTGGCGATAGCCTTCGGCCACCCTATTGAAAACTACAACTAAACAAAAGCAAATGATATGTTATTACTTCCTTTCGCCGATTCTGAATTGTGCATTTCAAAATTGGCGATAGCCTTCGGCCACCCTATTGAAAAAGGCCACTAAATAAAGCATATGAGAATTATTCCCATTCTTAAAGCCAAGATTCTGAATTGCGCAATTTAAAAACTGGCGATAGCCTTTGGCAACCCTATTGAAAACTACAACTAAACATAAAGCAATTGCTATGTTATTACTTGCTTTCGTCGATTCTGAATTGTGCATTTCAAAAATTGGCGATAGCCTTCGGTCACCCTATTGAAAAAGGCCACTAAATAAAGCATATGAGAATTATTCCCATTCTTAAAGCCAGGATTCTGAATTGCGCAATTGAAAAATTGGCGATAGCCTTCGGCCACCCTATTGAAAACTACAACTAAACAAAAAGCAAATGATATGTTATTACTTCCTTTCGCCGATTCTGAATTGTGCATTTCAAAAATTGGCGATAGCCTTCGGCCACCCTATTGAAAAAGGCCACTAAATAAAGCATATGACAATTATTCCCATTCTTAAAGCCAGGATTCTGAATTGCGCAATTGACAAATTGGCGATAGCCTTCGGCCACCCTATTGAAAAGGCCACTAAATAAAGCATATGAGAATTATTCCCATTCTTAAAGCCAAGATTCTGAATTGCGCAATTTAAAAACTGGCGATAGCCTTTGGCAACCCTATTGAAAACTACAACTAAACATAAAGCAATTGCTATGTTATTACTTGCTTTCGTCGATTCTGAATTGTGCATTTCAAAAATTGACTATAGCCTTCGGCCACCCTATTGAAAAAGGCCACTAAATAAAGCATATGAGAATTATTCCCATTCTTAAAGCCAGGATTCTGAATTGCGCAATTGACAAATTGGCGATAGCCTTCGGCCACCCTATTGAAAAAGGCCACTAAATAAAGCATATGAGAATTATTCCCATTCTTAAAGCCAAGATTCTGAATTGCGCAATTGACAAATTGGCGATAGCCTTCGGCCACCCTATTGAAAAAGGCCACTAAATAAAGCATATGAGAATTATTCCCATTCTTAAAGCCAAGATTCTGAATTGCGCAATACAAAAATTGGCGATAGCCTTCGGCCACCCTATTGAAAACTACAACTAAACATAAAGCAATTGCTATGTTATTACTTGCTTTCGTCGATTCTGAATTGTGCATTTCAAAAATTGACTATAGCCTTCGGCCACCCTATTGAAAAAGGCCACTAAATAAAGCATATGAGAATTATTCCCATTCTTAAAGCCAGGATTCTGAATTGCGCAATTGAAAAATTGGCGATAGCCTTCGGCCACCCTATTGAAAACTACAACTAAACAAAAAGCAAATGATATGTTATTACTTCCTTTCGCCGATTCTGAATTGTGCATTTCAAAAATTGGCGATAGCCTTCGGCCACCCTATTGAAAAAGGCCACTAAATAAAGCATATGAGAATTATTCCCATTCTTAAAGCCAAGATTCTGAATTGCGCAATACAAAAATTGGCGATAGCCTTCGGCCACCCTATTGAAAACTACAACTAAACATAAAGCAATTGCTATGTTATTACTTGCTTTCGTCGATTCTGAATTGTGCATTTCAAAAATTGGCGATAGCCTTCGGTCACCCTATTGAAAAAGGCCACTAAATAAAGCATATGAGAATTATTCCCATTCTTAAAGCCAGGATTCTGAATTGCGCAATTGAAAAATTGGCGATAGCCTTTGGCAACCCTATTGAAAACTACAACTAAACATAAAGCAATTGCTATGTTATTACTTGCTTTCGTCGATTCTGAATTGTGCATTTCAAAAATTGACGATAGGAGGCCATTTGTGTAAGAATCGAACAATGGTTGGCACAGCTCAAAAATCACGTTTCTCTGTAGGAGTGGTTTTGGGGGTTCTCGAGGGTGCTGATAACGATGGTCACATTCATTTTGCATGCTGACGTCCCGTTGGCTCCAGATGGCTTGACGTCGGAAACGGTTTTCCTAGTATTGCTCACTCACCAGATGAACTAAAATTAAGCGAGTTTGGCTCCTGAGGCAGAATTGGATGCTTGTTAAGGCTGCCTATTAATTTTTTTGTGAATTACAAAAATAATTTTGTAAAATGGAAGTTCTTGAGGAGCTAATAGTGCACGGGGAGAGTATCATAGATCGGACCGGAATGTTGCAAGGATTCCAAAACTGTTTTAAAATTCTAAAAAAAGCGTCTGCCAAAGGTTTTACACGAAAGATAGTTAACCTTCTTGTAAGTAAATTTAGCCATCTTCCATCTGTTTAGCCCGTGATCTACCCTGATCGGAGGCTGTAAACAAGTCGAGTCTCTCCTTCCCATCGATCCATTCTTCTCCCCCCACGGTGCTCTCCTCCTTTCCCCTGCTCTCTCGCCGGGAAGGAGTAGGGGGGAGGGAAGTGATCGATCGGAAGGAGAGACTCGGCCTGTTTACAACCTCCGAACAGGGTAGATCACGGGCTAAACAGATGGAAGATGGCTAAATTTACTTACAAGAAGGTTAACTATCTTTCGTGTAAAACCTTTGGCAGACGCTTTTTTTAGAATTTTAAAACAGTTTTGGAATCCTTGCAACATTCCGGTCCGATCTATGATACTCTCCGCGTGCACTATTAGCTCCTCGAGAACTTCCATTTTACAAAATTATTTTTGTAATTCACAAAAAAATAAATAGGCAGCCTTAACAAGCATCCAATTCTGCCTCAGGAGCCAAACTCGCTTAATTTTAGGACTTCTGGTGAGTGAGCAATACTAGGAAAACCGTTTTCGACGTCAAGCCATCTGGAGCCAACGGGACGTCAGCATGCAAAATGAATGTGACCATCGTTATCAGCACCCTCGAGAACCCCAAAAACCGCTCTTACAGAGAAACGTGATTTTTGAGCTGTGCCAACTCCTCTCTGATTTGTCCGATTCTTACCCGAACGGCCTCATAGCCTTCGGTCACCCTATTGAAAAAGGCCACTAAATAAAGCAAATGAGAATTATTCCCATTCTTAAAGCCAAGATTCTGAATTGCGCAATTCAAAAATTGGCGATAGCCTTCGGCCACCCTATTGAAAAACGTCACTGAAATAATCCAAAAGACCAACCTGATCTGCCGTCGAACGGACTGGTCCAATTGATGGAAGGAAGAGCGACTGCTTGGCGGCCAGAGGCACTCATCGGAGAGGGCGAGACAGCAAACCTGAACAATAGGAGTTGAAACACGAATTCAGCAGTGCAGAAAATGAAAAAATAAAAAAGTATTTAAGAATTGTCGATAGCTGAAATAAGGGAAATAGGAGGAAGGGCAATAAGTGTACACTGGAAGATCTACTGTCGAGCAGAGAAGTGAATGCCATTCAATGACATGACTCAGCTCAAGAAAGACTCGAGCAATCACAGAGTCGAGCAGAGAAGTGAACTATGTGGATAGAAAAACCAGAACAGTCAGACATCATCAGAGACAGCACTGCAGACAGTGAGAGAACGATCCAGCACGGACACACAGCGTGCGATTGCTGTTGCAAAGAGGGGTATATGAGCTCCAATTACCGTTTTCGCTCAGTCAAATGCAATAACTGCGGCACAAAGGGTCACCTCGCCCGAGTGTGCAAGAATACCGAGAAGGTGAACACCAGGGTTGGAAAATTCAAGTCGAGCCTGTCGAGGCCTCGACCTTCAAGCTCGACTCGAGTCTGAATAGTCGAGCTGCTCGAAAAAGGCACTGGCTCGATCGGGCGGCACGACTGTGAGAGAGAAGACTTTGACTCAAATTGACCTCATGTAAATCGGAAGAGAGAGGCGAAGGACTCTCCTCGCTCACCACACTCTCTCTCTTCCCTCTAACCTTTGACTTTCTCTGCGCTCTCTTCCCCGCTAGCGTCTCTCGCCTGTGTAGGCTCGAATCCGAGCTAATTCGAGGCCTCGAGTGACGGGTTAGCTACCCCTAGTCAACATGGTATCAGTGGGTAGGGCAGTCTCTCCGAGCTACCATATCCACGTAACGATCAATGGACTGCCGAAGTCCATGGCGATCGATACTGGAGCTGACATCCTGATCATCTTCGATGAAAGATGGGAAAGGCTCGCAATACCAGCTTACGAGTGTAAAGGTTGCACCGTGAAGTGCGCTAATGGAAATGTCCGAGGCTGAGAGGAAGATTCGTTGCCTGTATGGAGCGGCGGTGTACAGCGCCGCTCGTCATTCGAAGGGTACCTAGTTCAATCGCCCGCCGTGGCCAACCAAGCCTTGTTATCCCCACGGGGTTGGCAAATTGGTAGTGACTTCGGGCGCGGAAGGTAGCCTACCCTAGAAAGCAAAGGACCGCAGTGTATTGTAGTCCGGCTAACAGCTGGCCTTGCCAGTGGGTCCCATCTAGCGTTGTCTTAAGACTGTAAAATCGCTTGACGTGGATGCACCTTTACCTTTTACCTACAAAGGTGAGGTGTGCAGCGGGCGTATCTCGAGACCACACCGAAGCTTGTGAAGTGGGACACTCCCTCCGAGAATGCGAAGCTGGTAAATCCCGAGCCCACAACTCGTACCCAGGAGAATTCGATCCTGGCATCTGAAGTCGACAACTCGCTTCAACGATCTCGGTGGTTTTTGGAAACGGATTTGAAATCAGCGCAGTCGAATTAGTAGACCCTCAAATTTTCATCAAGATCGAGATATAAGTGTCCTCACACTCAGACGGTTCCCATTTGATCAATGGAATGAAATCGATGAGAAAGAGGCAGATAACAGAAGGATCTCTGTTGGAAATGGTGCAGCTAACAGCATATTGGATGATCCAGGAAAGGATCTAATGAGAAAGGCCAGAGAGGGCAGTCATGTGATGGATGAGTTAGGGAAGAAAAGGAATACTGATTCTTCTCCATCCATCTCTACGTCACTGTATTCATCATCACCGCATGCAAGCCACGTCAACACTGGCGAGCTTCGATGTCTTTATACACATGATTTGTGTATGGGAACTGTTGTGTGTTAGCGATTGGAGACTAGGGGAGAAGCGTCTTTATCTCATGGTGGTAGGAGCGAGACTGGCCTAGAGAATACCCGACAGCCGCTTGGAAGGCGGGTGAGGCAATGGAACAGATGGTGTGCAATCTCTAGGCTCTCGAGTAGTATGAATGAACAATGAGTCATGGGACTCCCCCTAATACACGGGCCAATCGATACTAACCCATAACGTCCCCCTTTTCGACAAGCAAGCGCCCTCGCTTGCAAGTCTCCTGACAAGAAACGTACTAGATGGGAGCTACGATTCTAGTCTTGTCACAATAAAAAACTATGTCAAGATCTTAAAACAATAGAAAATAAGTGACGGCTCAGTCTCGCAACCCTAATCAAATAATTGCTAACAACAGAACAGTGATGATTACAAACTCAATAACCCACAGTACGCCAATTTGATCAGTAGAATATTCCTTGTAGGACTTCACATCATGACTTCAATCGATATCCGTTATAGACGACTGGCAGTAGTCGTAGAAAGGGGAATAAGGGACGCTCTCTTGGCGTGGGAACTTTGGCGTTTCTTCTGACGCTCGTAGCTTCTTTGGCTCGTTCCAATTTGTCGCTTCCTTGGCTGACAAGTAGATTACCGGTAGAGGGGAACGGATAGTGGATGGAAGACAGGAGTTGACGATTTGCAATTGTAGACTGTAGAACGAATTAGGCGACTGGGGTGACGGGGTTCGGGTCATCCTGGTGTCCCGGACCAGGGAAATGGGTGGGTCGGTAGGTCACCCGTGAGAAGTAGGTCGTGGTGTTGCGGTGGTAGAAACCTACTTCTCTCCCCCGCAGGACCTCCACTTTATACACATGATTTGTGTATGGGAACTGTTGTGTGTTAGCGATTGGAGACTAGGGGAGAAGCGTCTTTATCTCATGGTGGTAGGAGCGAGACTGGCCTAGAGAATACCCGACAGCCGCTTGGAAGGCGGGTGAGGCAATGGAACAGATGGTGTGCAATCTCTAGGCTCTCGAGTAGTATGAATGAACAATGAGTCATGGGACTCCCCCTAATACACGGGCCAATCGATACTAACCCATAACGATGTCATTGTTTCCCGAGGACTCGCAAAAGGCCGGGTTCGGGGATCCGCAGTATGAAAAATTCACACTATGCAGACGAATTTTTTTCGACGAAAACCACCGCCACCCAAAAACAAGGACATTGGTAGCTCAGCAAAGCACGTCAAGCAGACTTCCACACATCAATCCCACAAGAAGGTCAGCGACGGCACGTCTCAACAAGGAAACAACATAGTTTCCACCGTCGCAGCACCACATCACGTCGTGTGCTTATTTCTCTCTTCTGTTTAATCAAACTCTATTCGTCGACGTATCGTTATTCATCGCATCAAAGACTATTCTAACAAACACTGCTGGGCTAGATCTCCGCTTGGGGTGCAGGTGCGGGAGGCATAAAGAGAAATTGGTACCTATTTTCGGAGCCCCTAGGGGCACATAATACATATATGCGGAGCACCATACGAGAACTTTTTCGAAAATTGTAGAGCACCTGCCCTTTAGAGTATGATAGCCCATCGGTGCCAACAAGGCAACAACCATGCACAACATTTCTCTTTGAATTGTCCCTCGAACCTTCTCAAAAGATGGACGAGGTCGAATCCCTCCGAAAGAAGAAGAAGCCTTCACTGGAGGAAGGACGGAAGGAAGGGAAGGACGAGAGGGCGAGGCGCTGCAAACGTCCCATCGCGTCGAGAGAAGACTGAAAGGGGAATAATTCAATCAAAGGGTCAATAATCGGTAGTACCTCTCCTCTCATCCCTACCGAGGGGCTCCTACACAGCCAGATTCCCTCATCGAGAGAAGGAAAGAGAGGGCGAGGCGTTGCCCACGTCCCATCGCATCGAGGGACGACTGCAAGAGAGGCTATTTTAACCCGGAAAATAAAGATACCGTACCTCTCATCCCTACGGAGTGGCCCGTTTTCCGCTGCGGCTCGTCACTCATCGGAGGGGGGAGAGACGGACGGACGGAAGAAATGCATCCCATCTCGCATCGAGGGACGACTGCAAAACAGTCAATATCATTGTTAAATCAATAGCTACTATATTTCCAGTACCTCTCATTCCTACCGAGTGGCCACCACGGTCCGAGTTCCTCATCGAAGGAAGGACGAGCGAGAAAGAGGGGAAGATGGACGTCGCTCGCTTGTCAACCCCTAAAACAGCAAGCATCAGTATTGATATTTGAACACCCTTTTTCATCAAACTTACCATCGACAACGTCGAACGGCTTCAGTAGTCGTCCTTCTTTCCTCTGGCAGTCGTTGCCTTCGCTCGTTCGCTCGTCCCGTCCCGTCCCGTCCGTCGAAGTCGCGTGTGTGAAAAGGACAAGCAGTTCACTTATCGACACAACTACGGAGGTCCCTACATCCCCTCCGCGCACTCCTTTCCCTCTTCCTTTCTAGCTCCTTCCGTCCCACCCAATCACCCCATGGAACTCCCGGTCTGGCCCATAAGAGAAGGGCACTCTAAAGGGCATTCCCTCCACGAGGGGCGATTCGAGCACGCATAGCGCACTCGGCGGCTTCACGGGCACGAAGTAATTAAGTGGGACGTCTAGAGCTAATAAGGAGGATCAAAAGTAGTGAGCGGAGGAGGGCAGGGAAGGGACTGGGTAAAACAAACATGTGCTAGAGTGAACCCTTGTCCATCGAGCGTCACGATTCTATCGGAGAATTCTTCGCAGGGAGGGAAGAGAAGGTGTTGCCCCTCTCACTGGTATCCTCGTCGTTGATTCGTCGGCGTGGAGAGGTGAAAAGGAAATAGTTAATTACATATCACACTCCTACGGGGGGTTCCTACACTAAAGTGTACGGAGTACGCCTCCACTCACCCCTTCCCCATCTGCCTATTGGTCCAATTCACCTAGTCTTTCAACTGCCCTCCCTACAGAGCGACGAAAAGAGCCGTGAAGGACTCGAGAAGCCACTCAGAGGGCGAACCGCGATCCCACCCTGGATGCCAGGGCCTTTCCCTTCTCAGGTCTGCGAGTCCACGGAGAGCGAATCATCCGCTTACGGCTTCTCGCGCACAGAAGAACGAATAAGCGGCATGGACTAATAGCCAGAAGGGGAGCGGAGTGAGAGGAGGAGGGGGGGGGGTAAACGAACCTTTTATTAGACGGAGAGCGTCCTCGCCGTTCGCTTGCTTGTAGAGGTGACGCCATCCGAGGAATGGTGTCTGTTGGTACCTGTGAAAGCAATGATTAACCAGTGAAAACAGAACGAAACAATCGGAAAACGCGAGCAACGCACTTAGGAAACGGCAAGGTATAGCAATGGAAGAGTAATTGGAAGAGGGCAACAAGTAACAGAGGGCAGTTAATAGTGCGGATGAAACGGGGAACAGCAGGGACCAAAATAGTGATGTTTCGAAAATTAGTGATTGCTCCCTGCCCAAACACGCATATGCGCAAAAGAAAGAGCAAAATTCAGAGATACACGGAGATTTTCGAAAATGAAATTCCTATCAAAACAACGCATCGCGAGAGCTAATCGCAGCAAAACAGACCAGACTGACCTAGTAGCCAAGCGCAGAGGACGGCAGCGTTGATTCAGCGCAGATGAGGGCATATTAGAATAAATGGAGCGACTATTCAGCAGCCAAATCAGAGAAAAAGGCGCGAGAAATTAGCAACGGAAAGGAGGACGGCAGCACGAGTGAGCGAGCGCGAGTAGACTAAAAGGAGATGGGAAGGGGCTAGCTGCCCCCCTCTCCCGTCCTCCAGACGATCGATAGCCGTGAGAGAATGCATCCGAGGAGGGTAGATCAAAAGGACGCTTCCTACCTTCTCCCCATCTCGTCCTTTCCGTTCAAACTACAATCTAGGGACAGAGGTACCTTTGCGAATGGTTCACCCCGGAAGAATCGCAAAATATAGCAGGAATATTAGTTTTCACTTTGTTTTAGTCATTAGACTAAGGGGCCGCTCAAAATGGGCCGCGGGCTGCCACTGATCTGACGGGCCGCCTCATTAACCAATGCGGGCCGCTCACTGAAAGCCGGCCATTAGGGGCCGAAATTTAGTGAAATATCATGCATTTAACTCTGTATCAAATATTTGACTCAAAATATAGGAATGGGCTGCTGGGCCGCCGGGCCGCCGGGCCGCCTTTTATACTATCCCCTCTTAGATATCATTCGTGGTCGATTTATACACTTGTATACAATCCATATTCAATTCTATCTCAAACTACAATATATTTCTTTCCATTTCCCCTCGTATTGCATAGATTGAATCTCTCAATGGTTTCCTTCCATTCTTTCCCCTCTAACCTTCTTTCTCTCTCTCTCAACCGGTTTGATCATCGACATACAATGAAAGGCAACACTCCGTATTTCGAGTGTTCGACTGATTGTTAGTTGTCACTGTAGGTATCTACTGTTGTGCATACTCATATCTCAATTAAGAATGTATTCGATTCTCTTCCCACGGTTTCTTCTCCTTCAGGGAATCAATTTGCTCTTTCTCAATTCATCAGCTGCTTGAGAGACAGTACTATAGTTGGCAGTGAATCGATTCTCGTAGATACGAAGGAACTGAAGGAAGAGAGATCAAAGATCAATCTGAGAAAGGAAGGGAATTACATTGATGAAGTCGTATTGATGGAGACGTTTCACATAGGGAAGATCAGTGTACGATTGGTGTAGATTCTGTGCGTTCTCGTCGAATGTCTGAAGAGGGATACGGTAGGAGAGGAATACGGTAGACACACCACAATGGGAATCGTCGCCCTCACCTGAATGGCCATCTGATACATGCATCCTTTCTTCTCCAATTCTTCATTAGTCTTAGCGTGTTTAACCGCTTGTCGAGCCTGGATTATGGTGATTAGATTACGGTATCCGATTATTGTATACTTGATCCATATTAAGACACGCGTCTTCCATTGCCTTCATTTGCTCAGCCTGCGCTTCTCTCTCTGTAGTCACGTATCCACGTAGTCTCTCCATTGCCTTCTCCTCTTCAAAGATCAAAGGTCAATCAGGTAGAGATCAAAGATCAACTCTAACCATCAGTCCACATCTCCTTGTCTCGCTCCTCCATATTCTTCAGCATATTCTCAATGATTTCAATCTTTTCCTATAGAGATCAAAGATCAACTTTAAGAAAGAGAGATCTCTGATGAACCTTCTTATCGGTGTTTCCCTTGAGATGTGTCTTGAATGAGCATAGTGCAAACTTCAGTTTGATAGTGGGCGAGTCAACGGCATTCGATTTCGGAGAGTCTTTGTATGGCTACAATGCATTTTCTTCACAAATCTCTACTGTATGCGTCATTTCTGCTGTTTCACAATCCACACACACACCTGCACCATCACCACCATCGAATCGCACAAATTCTGCAGAATATTACGGTAGCCATCGACGTTTTTGGCCTGAGAAGGGGCAGGATGGAGGAAAGTGGGCGGAGTCAAGAAAGAGGAACCTCTGCAGCCAATAATTCGGATACGTTAGTTCGTTCAGCGAGACCAACTTTCTCTGCTACCTAAAAGAAGAAGAGGGAGGGATTATCGATTGATGAGGAGATTGATTCGACCTTGTGGAATGTTTTCGTGAGTACATTCTTCTTTTTCAGTTCTTTTTCGGCCTCGAGACGAATCTGAAGATTACGGTAGAAAGTAATCGATATTCAGGGTCATTGAGCTTCCCCTACTCTTTCCAATTAATTGGGGATCCCCCTTCCTCCCCTCCCCTTCTTCCCTCTCCCCTCTTCTGTTTTTCTTCTTCCCCTCTCTTTCCCACCCCAGCAGGCAGACAGTCAACACACAAAAGAGAGAAGAGAGAGAGGGGGATAAGGTTCCATTACGGATCAATGATACGAAGGGATACAGTAGATAATATACGACACCTGTTCATTCACTGGTTTGTTCTGTTCTGTCATATCACAACTCATCATTGCATCTTCCTTCTTCTTATCTTTTTCACCTGGTTTGGGAGAGGGAGATTTGCCCTTTCCTGAAGGGAAGAAGGGATACGGTAGATGGAGGGATACTGTAGTGTATTGATCTACCTGGAGATCCATCGCCTGATCGACCAGAAGACATGAGAGAGAGTAACCACTCGGAAGGAAGGAGAAGGGTAAGAATGAGGGGAGGCGTGGAAGGGGGGTATCGATTGATGAGATTAAAGAGAAGTGTTATGGTTATGACATTGTCCCCTTTGGATGAGATTGTAATATGGTTTTCAACATGGTTCGGTAAGAGAGAAGGTCTCTTACATTCATACACTATCTCTTCAACCATCTCCAATTGTATACTCATATTACTGTTGATCTACCCACTGGCCCCTCTCTTCTCTCTCCCTTATCCATTCGTATTCTCTGACCCGAGAGAGAGAGAATAGCTCGCTATCTCCATCTTTCCCATGGTCTCTAGGTCACTCTGATCGATTGAGATGAAGAAGATGGGGACAGTGACTGACAGATGGATGGAAACGAGAGAGAAGGGGGAGGGGAGGGGAGGGGAGTGATCTACCCATCTTCACTCACTTATTATTCCTTGTCTGTCTCAGAGTGGTCGAGTGCCATTGATAAAAGATAAAGGCAGTAAGGAGACAAGGGAAGGAGAGACTCCATTTGTAGTGAGTGAGATTGATTCCAATGCTGTCCAATAAGTGGAAGAAGATGATGAATGAAATTGTAAAGAAAAGACTGTATAGCTGCCCGTACAGTACAGATGGTTTGGGCTGCTACAAAAAGAGACGCCAGATGATATAGAAGCGACGCCTTGAGGTATGGAAGAGGAGTGAATGAATGAAGTGAGAGAGAAAGAGGGAGAGAGGTAGAATGGTCTATCTTTGTCTTTCTTGTCCTCTCTCTTCACAAGTTGTATTCCCCTTCTTCTCTCTTCGATTCTATTCCCTTCTTTCTTCCTTCTCATCTCCTCTTCCCCCTTTCTCCCTTTCCCTCCATCTTCCCTCCACTCTCCAATCAATACCTCACCCCTCTCCCCTGCCCCCTCTTCTCTATCGTCTCTACTCTCCTCCACCTCTATCTTCTTACTCTCTTCTCTTTCCACACTCTCTCACTCGTCTAACAACCCCGCCCCTCTTCTCTTTCCATTGTGTATCACACTCGTGACTGGTTCTCCTCCCCCTTTCCTTTCCACTTACACACTCCATCCCCTTTCCCTTCTCCCTTCCTATCTCCCCCTTCCCCTCAACTCTCCTTTCCATCTCCGAGAGTCGTCTCTTTCACCTCCTTTCCCTTCTACTCACCCTCTCTTCCCTTCTCTTCCTCCTTCTCTCTCTCTCTCTCTCTCATCCTCTCGCCCCCTCTAGGCCTCAGAGAGACGAAGAGATGCTCCAGTCAGTTAGAGATCGTAGAGACATCAGAGTACGGTAGATATCAAAGTGGTGATCGCGAACTGATCCATGACCCGGTCAGAGAGTGAGGGAGAGAGAGAATGGCATCTCGCGCCTTGCTTAGAGATACGCTCTCTTCATGGTTAGACGTCGAAAGATGGGGGAAGCCCCTATGCTCCCATTACGGTAGTTAATACATAAACCCCGATTTCACTCAATCTATACTTACTCCGAATGGCCTACCATATAAACTTAGCAATAGAAGAGAGCTGGGAGTATTTGATTCAGCGTCGATACTGTTTAAACAGCGAAAATACCGACTTTATTTGCACAAGTACTGTAAAAATTGATTACGGTAGAATTCAAACAATCAAAATTTTACAAAGATTGACCTGATTCGACGCTAATCATACGGTATCCAATATTATCGACTTTTTAAAAATTGGCTTGGGTGGCTGAATAATCTTGTTATTTTGGCCGGTTATCTGGTTTACTCTTGCATTTGAATAAATCTCTTTTCCTCTCCTTTTCTGGGTCTCTGCCTTTTGCTCATAATCTCGCTCTCTATTTTTTCGCGTTTTGTCTTATTTAATTTTTATAAAAGTTTTGTAATTGCAGGGTCAATGAATCAAGTTCAATATTCGGCGTATGGGGCGGATCCGCGAGGCTCTGGCTCCGGCCAACAGCCCGCTTCTACTCTCAACTTCCATCAATCGTTCCATCCTACGCCCACTTACACAGGCAGCACTCCCTTCAGTCATGGCACGACAAGCTTCATTCCTGGATCTAGTGACTACAAGGTACTTCTATATAAGAAGAGAGAGGGAGACCAGAGGGTAGATTATAGCCATAGAGACAGGAAATTATCCCTGAGAGAGTAATAGAGGACGCTGTGAGAGTTATCGAGTCAAGTAGAATATCTGAAGTTGATGGAAAGGGATTGGTCTGTCAAGTACATTGCACATGTTAGTAGTAGCTTCTCGAAGGGAGAGATAGTTTAGTCTAATTGGACTCTGTTTTTGTTTCTCTGAGCGATCAGTTTACTGTCTGATATCGTTCCCCCTTCGTCTTTTTCTCGCCGTCTCGGATAGGAGGAGTGGAAGGGGGGAAGGGAGAAAGAGAGGGGAGAGGGGGATTTGTTTGCGAGTGAAGGGGAAGGGAAAGAGAAGAGTGAAGGCCAAAGAGATGGAGAGAAGGGGGAAGGGAAGGGAAGGGAAAGGGGGGAATGGAACGAAGTGAAGTGAACCCCCATTCTATCTCCCCTTCCATTACCAATGTAGATTGAGAGACACAAGAGAGATGCTCTATGCTAATGTGTTAGGGAGGGGTATGGGTTGTTAGGATGGAGAGTCGAGGGGACGAGAGGGAGAGAGAGATGGGTCATAGAGTGGAGAGGTCACCAGAGAAGAAACAGACTGACCCCCAAGTGAGAGAGAGTGGGTCAGATTAAGAGAAGAGAGGGGGAGTAAGGATGAGGGAGATTCGATAGAGGGAAGTAGAGGGTAGTCATGGCGATAGGAAGGGTTTGAAAGAAGTGAGTCGCATGTAGAAATGTTCGCTTTGACACACGTCAAGCACCATTGACGAAATAGAAGGAGATAAGGAAGAATGGGGCGGGTTTCCCTCCTCTCTCATACGAAAAAGAGATATTGAAGGAGAAAAAAGATGGGGAGAATTGAATGGAGAAAAGGGAAGAATGGGGATGAAAAGTGCATGTGCTGAAGGGAGAGAAGATGAGAATAACAGATGTGTTGTGGAGAGAAAGAGAGAGAAGGGAGGGCGAATGCATTACATCCAACTGGATTACTTTATGGATAAGAGTAATAATAAAGGATTATTAAGATGCCGGGAGTGGCGACATCTCAACCTCAGACGATGCGTAATTTGAATGCGGGAGCTGAATCAGATGATCGTCGTATTGCTGCCCTTCTTGATTCATACTTCATTGATACTCCTTCTGCCAATTGGAATCAACAACAATCAACTCCTTCTTCTGCCACCATTGGACAGCAGGCACAACAGGTACTGTAGAGCATGAAGAAGAGAAGAGTACGGTATGAGTCATCGATGAATGATGAAGAGACAAGTGAATCAATCGATGATGACAGACAGATACAGTACTCTCTCAATTGCAGAGAATCAATACGGGAGCGTCGTCTTCGTCCGCCTCCTACAGTACTCCTGGGGGAGGGTCGGGATCTCTGTCTGTGACAACTAAAGGAGCTGCCAAGATGATGACTCCCGAGAAGAGAGACAAAGAAAGAGTAAAGAGACTGAAGCAGGCAGAAGCAGCCAGATTACGGTAGGCACACGAGGGAATCGAATCGAGAACTGATTAAGGACATTGCAGTTACCATCGTCTGACTTCCGATCAAAAGAAGGATCTGAATATGAAGAGAACTATTGCCCAGAAGAGAAAGAGACAGAGAGAAAAGGAACTCGAGGAATTGGAGAGCATCCTCAGACAGACTAATGATATCCAGGTAGGGAAGAATACTCTGAGTATCCATTGATTGATTGATTACAGGAGGATCCGGAAGTGACTGACCAACTACGTGAACGTCGTATGCGTGCCAAATGGGCTGAGGCCGCTCGTGCTAGATATCAGAGAATGAGCAGTGAGGTACGGTAGGGAGTTGAGATGGAGCAGATTGATGATTCATACGGATAATAGAGTGAGAAATGAGAAGACAAGAGAGAGAGAGGGAATGTAGATTGGTCAATTAGTGGTTAGAATGAGCACATGTTGTTTATTGAGGTGAGAGAAAGAGAGTAAAGATGTTGATAGGGGAAGGAACGCTCTTTCCTTTCTTCTCCCTTCCTCTCCATTATATCCATTGGTAGCCTCTCTTCCTCTTTCTCTCTGTAGTCTCCCCCATCTCCTCTATGAATATACCTTCTCGTCTTCCCTCTCCCTCCCTCCTCTCCCCTTCTCCCTCCTCTCTTCCTCTTCTTTCTCTACCAACTCCTTTCCTCTTCATTGGACAACACGTCTATTCTATTCATCACTAGATGCCTTTTCCCTTCTTTCTCTCATTCCTTCATGAGTATCATTCGAATGAATGAAAGAAGGGAAGAGAGGGAAGTAGTCAGTCTCATTTCGTCTTTTCTTCCTTACTCATTTCATCTTCATTATCCCCCTTCCTTTTTTCCCTGAGCCGCATAGTCATAATTAAATTAATTGATGATAGTGTTAATAGTCATTTAATTGAATAAGTCTATTCATTTTATATTTTCTGTGGTTTCTAAAATATTAATTAAAGGAGCGTCGTGCACACAACAACAAACGTCGAATGCGCCAGATGCAGAATGCCATCTCTGCCACCAAAGTAAGAATGAACTCTATCGTATTTATCCCTCCTTCTCTATCTCACGCCTGATATCTCTCTTCACTCTCTTCACTCTATGCATTCATATCTCCTCCTCAACTCTCTTCGTGTTTGGTGTCCAGTATGATGGCTGTTCGGTATATGGTGTCCATGGTGCACTCTATTCCCCCCCCCTCCCTTCCCACCCTCTTCCCTCCTTTCACCCCCCCCCCTCTCACAACTCCCACTCTTCCTAACGAATCGAGTCCTTCTGGAAGCCTCCCTTGGGGTTTATTCCTCTAAAAAACAACGCATGAATTAGGGGAAGTTTTGTGGGAGTTGCGTGCATGTTTCCCATCTGTTGTAGAATAGAGTAGCTTCCATCGAAGAAACGGAATTCACTAACAACCCCCCCCTTCTTCTTTCTCTCCCATCCCACTCTCCTTCTCCCTTCACTTCCTTCCTTTCTTCCTCCTCCTTCCCATTCCATCCCCTCCTCCTCTTCCTCACTCACAACAACAGACAGAGAGACAGGCATGCCCCTTGCACTATCCCCCCTTCCCCTCCCCCCACTCTTGTATTCCCTCACCCTCATCTCTCGATCGAATTAGAGAGAGAAGGGCTCGAAAAGGGGCAGTCCTGACGGGGGATGACGGTAATTGAGAGAGACTATCGATCGAGAACCTCCCTTAGACAATCTATCACAATCACAGATGAAAGACGCCCCAATAGACATGAACTATCCTGTCAGATACATACCGATTTCAAGTTGTTAAATGGCCTACCGTATCCTGAATGGAATTTCAATCGTTCCCGTTGAGACCGGAAATTAATCTGGCTAAATGTTGTGAATCCTCGTCGTTTTTAGTCCTTCCATCCTCCATCTATCTCAATTCCCTTGCTCCCTTCTGTCTCTTCATCCCTTGTATCCTCTTCCCATCCCTTGTGAATGATTAGTTCTCGATCGATCATCTCTCTCTCAATCCTCTACCGTATCCTCCCGTCAGGACGGATCAATGGCAACGATGGAGATCTCAGTGCGGGAGGTGTTGCAGGCGGAGGGACTAGTCACGGGTGATCCCCATAAGGACGATGAGGTCATTCGAATGCATATGAAGGAACAGAACTGCAAGAAGGCCGAGGCTGCGAGAGCGAGGTCAGACAGGTTACTTAATTCATTGATTGAGGGGATATGTATCTAAGGGGATGGGCAAGTGAGGGAATGGAACTGATTAGGAAGACTCTTCAGTTCCATTCCCGATCTGTATCGAATACTACTTATCAATTGACGAGTGATGATGCAATAAAAGGAATACTCCTAATATGATTACGATTGCATCATAACTAGTCAAGTGTTTCTGCTTTCTTACTCCTTCCTCACTCTTCCAATGAGACATGCATACAAATGAGTTTTTATTTGAATAACTAAACCATGCCAATCTTTCGATTTTCGATCCTTTGTCCTATCTCGCTTTTCGAAAATCCCCTCCCACTTTCCTCTTTTTTTGTGTTGGCATACAAAAAGGTGAATATCTGAATTGACCTCATGGATGGATGGATAATGATAACTGTGAGCAGTGTAGATTATCGATCGATCCTTCCTCCCATACTCACCCAATGCTGTTGATCTATGTTCGGATGGGAGGGGTACTCTATCTCCCCTCCCTCTTCCCCCCTCTAAACCCGGTGGTATCCCATCCCTCCTTGTCTCCCTCTATATTCGAAAGAGAAAGGGATATCCATTGTATGCAGGTATCACCGGATGAGTGAGGAGGAGAAGAGACAATACAATCAGAGACGAACGGAGGCTTTTCGCAGGTCAGTCAATCATCCTCTTCCTCTTCGAGTCTACTTCATCATATCTAACGATGAGATGATGTTGATGACGTCAACTTGATACAAGAAGACCTCCCTCCTCCCTTCCAATCTACCCTCTGGCCTACCTCTATCCCTAGTACATAATTCCATCACAAATTAATCCTCTACTCGAATCGACTACCAATGTAGAAAGTCTCCATCTCATTCCTCTCATTTGGCCTCTCCCCCTCTCTTCCCACTCCATTCATGTACAATAAACACAGCGGGAAACAATTTCATTTCTCGATGAGAAGCTCGCTATTCCCCCCTCCCCTTCCCTTCTGGCATACTGTATCAGTAACTTCATACTCCATCAATTTCTTCCCAGGCATGATTACAGTAAGATCTGTCTCTCTACTCTCATCCCTAAGATCTCACGAAGAGTATTGATTGGGAGATTACCGTAATCTCTTTCTCATATTTCTACTCTCGCTTCCTCACTATTCCGATATTAATAACCTCCACTTCTCCAACTCCCAATACTATGTTTGTGTGTGTGCTACAGTCGTTAATTATCGAATTCATTATTGAGCAGTAAACATGGAGTTGCCAAAATGCCATCAAGCAGTGTTGAAGAGTGCAGTCACATATTGATTAGAGAAACAGACAATTAAATTTATGACGTCATCAACATCAGAAATTGTTAGATGGTTCGGAATCAGAATCGAAGTCTTTATTCGAACCATGCAGGTTAAAATGAAGTTAGATGAGTAGTGATAGCATGGATGAATGAGTGAGTATCGTTCAGACGTCGAATGGAAGAGGAGATGCTTCTTGCTATGCCCATTGGAAGAATCAATGGAGAAGCACTCGATAGAGCACAACAAATTGTTGTAAGGAATGCTAAGAGAGCTGAAGCTGCAAGATTACGGTAAGTATCGATTGACCTCTTGTGTTCCCGAGAAGGAGACTGAACTCGATCCTTGCAGATATCAGAGAATGACTCCCGATCAGAGGAAACAGTACAATCAGGTGCGTCTCCCCTCCTTCCACATTCATCCTATTAGATAGTCTCTTTGTGGTGTACCTACAGTACCTTGGTGTATTCAGTTTACCATTCGTCGTCTAGAGTATATTAGTCTCCTCCTCTTCATCTCTCTCTTGTCTTCCCCTTGGTATCTAACTCACTCATCCATCTCACAGTCTGTTGTATATGGCATGGCACACACATTGCACTCACTCTCTTCATCCAATCGGATCCTTAGTTGATCTTTGATCTTTGATCTCTGGTCTAAATGGACTGGAGTGATGAATGGATGATCTCTGTAGAGAGCGCGGGAGCGATATCAGAGGCTATCGGAGGATCAGCGACGAGAGTACAATCAGGTGTTTATCATATCCTTATCCACCACTCACTCCCACCTCCCCCTCCCCTCCCCTACTCTACTCTCTCTCACTCTTTCTCTCTATTCTCTTTCGAAAGTATGAATCACTCATTCCGAGAGACTATTCACTGGACATACCGTATCACCGACAGTGCACTTCGCTCCACACACAATCTACCGTACTCCTTCCCTCACAAGATTGAATCAGAATGGAAAGAACTGTAGATGTAGTGAAAGCTAGTTGAAAGCTTGAAGAGATTGTCCATGTATCGCGCTTATTCAGACTAAATAGTGAACAAAGTAATGCGCGTTTGTGCTAATTGAACGATACCAACTTTTGTCCTATCGGAGTAGTACAGTGTTCGAAAAGTATGTCAAAACTGACATGAGGTGCCCGACGAGGTCGGGAAAAAATTAGGTGAGGTGCCCGAAATAGTACCCGAAAAGTTGAATTTCAAGTGCTCTAGCATCTCTCCGTTGCGAAAACTACCGTAATCAAAACCTTTTAATTTTTCGTTGGCGCTAAAATTGCACATGTCAAGTGAGTCGAGGTGCCTTTCTCAGCCATTTCTTGACTATATGGTTAATTTTTTTCTTCAAAAAAAAGTAGAGACTGCCAGACGTTCGATTCAATCTGCCGCATGGTATAAAATTCAAAAATAAATTAACTACGTACATTCAAAGTGTCAGATCACATGTCAAAATCGATACAAGCCAATATAACGAATGTGGCATATGATCCGATATGATCCGATAGGTTTTAGATGAACGTATTCATTATTACACAATGCTAGTAAAGTATATAGGCGGCCAAAATTATTTTCAATTTTTTTAGGGTCGAGGTGCCCGAAAAAATAGGTCGAGGTGCCCGAAAAACAGGTCGAGGTGCCCGACGGCAAAATGCTTTTGACATGACTTTTCGAACACTGGAGTAGTATGAAGGAAGGAGTACGGTAAGTAGTGTGTGTGGATGCGTCTGTGGTGTGGGAAACGTCGGTTTAATACGGTGTGTCTGTGTGATGTAGTTGGGAAGGGTAATCCGAATAGAATAAGAAAGAAGTGTTTGAGATTTGACTGATTGATTGGGTGGTAGATCAAAAGAGGATGAATGAAGGGAAGAAGAATGTTGTAGAATGAGAAAGAAGAGTGAGGGAAAGGGAGAAGAGGGGAGGGATTGGGTGATGGATATGATAATGATAAACACCCTGAGGTACTGTATCGTTGATAGGAAATGTCTCGCCTCCCTTTCAATATAAATGATTGGTTGGTCAAATTGCACGAATGGATCGAATAATAACCACTTAATTTGCTCGAAATTGCTCGGTTCGGATCGGAATGGATACTGTATTACAGCAGTATCGATTGATTGTGATTGAAGACGGACGAGCGAATACGGTAGGAGGCGAGACTAGGTAGACAGTTATCGATCGATTGAATGATGACTGTCTACAGTATCCCTACAGTACCCTCCCCTCTGATATCCACTCAAGAGCTCTCATTCTACTGCACTGTTTCACACTCCCCTTATTCACTGCCTTATCCCATTCTATTCTGTTCTATTTCATTGATCTACCTCTTGATATATTTCCTTCTGTCTCACTCACCTCTGTATAGGACTACTGTATAGAATGAGGTCCCATTCAATCACTAATTGGAGGATGAGAATAACGTTCAGAAGTCTCTTCAGAAGCGATACACTCCCAAGAGGAAACGTGGAGAGGGATCAATCTCAGGAGATATATCTGGAAATTCATCCCTTCTGGGTGGATTCAGTGGAGGAAAGAAGGGAATGGGACCTGGGGTAAGCAAAATTACTACATTCGTATTTATTATGGGCGAGGATACGGTAGCTTAGATTAATCAATATTCCGTTCAGGACGATGAAGTGGATGCATTGACTACACTGGAGAGAGATGTGATGAAGAGAACTCAACAAGCACAACAGACACTCGCTAGAACGTACGGTTGTCATGATCAATTAGAGAGAGAAGATACGGTAGATATCGATCGATTATTGATTGATGTCATTTCAGTTCTGGAAACACGACGTCCAATCGTATCTATTCGACTCCTTCGTCATCCTCTAATGGACCCACACTAGCAAGCCATCTTGGGGTGAGTACGGTAGATTATTATGATGATGAAGCATCGTCAAGTGGGAGTATTGCTTGGGCTACCGTAACCATAATCTCCTTTCAGTCTCAACTGCAGCAGTCATCTCAGCAGCCATCTCTTCTTCATCAGATGCCTCAACAAATGAATTCGTATTCGAATCAAGGTCTATCTGGAATGGGACATCTTCAGCCAATCATCAATCCATACAGTGGAAGACCTTAAACATCCCTCCCATCCACTAATCACCCATCTCCATTCTAAATCACTCATTTAACATTCGAAGTGTAGATGAGACATTTTCTCCTAATTGTTTCACTCCCATTCACTAGATTCCATTCAATCAACACCCTCGATTCTATCGATTTTTTGTCACAGATATGCCTTGATTTGCACGTTACCGTATTCCTCCCAACGCGCCTCTATCTCAGTGCTCCCCTCTCTCACTACCGTTAGATTCAATCTAATCCCCCTTCCCCCCTCCATTCGATCAATAATATCATTGTTAGTTTTGCACCCGTTAGCATGTTGAAAAATCGCTTGACATATTTAGCTAATTTCATCCCTTCCCTTATAATCCCTTCCTGTCTGCACATAGTACCCCCCTTCCTCTCAAGTATCATTTTTTATCCTTTTATTGAAATATTCTATTTTGTCGTCGATTGTTTTACACCCTATGCACTCCCTTCCTCTTCCTTATTCATCATCAGTACCACCATCGAAGAGAGATCATCAATGATCTACAATCAACTCCCCCCCCCTTCATCGTATTCCAACGTAGATTCATACGCGAAACGCATTCACTCACTTATTCCATCTCTCTCTTCCCTTTTTCTCTCCCTTATCTTCTCAATCAATACAGTATAATGGCGATATAATAGTCTCTCACTCCTCTCAGAGTAATCATCGTTGACCACTTCCCTCTTTTGCACCGAGCAATCACCCTCCACATCGTAATAACGTTCTACATCGTTCTAATGTTTACATTGTAATCGATAATCGATTGATATTGATAACTCTTGTCTTATTCGAAATGCGCCCTTCAGATAGCCCCGTTCTCTCATCCATCTATTCAAATGGTCCTCTCCTTTTTCTTCCCATTGGAGTTCTCCTCCTTCAATTGTTGTTTTCCTTCTTCTCGCCATCATTTCCGATGCGAGTCGAGGAGTTTTTTGCGCCCAGAATTGAGTATAAAATTCAATTGATTACGATAAATAGTTGCCTAGCTCAGTGGATGTGCAGAGGAAAGAAGAAAGCGAATGAAGCGTTGTCTTCGCTGTGAATATCTGCCATGAATAGAGAGTGGAAGGGAAGGAAGAATGGAGAAACGTTACAGTCTGGATGAACTCGATGTATGGTGGTGATGCACCACCGGGTCCATCGATAGTGTATGGGAGAGAAGAAGGAAGGATAGAAGGAGATGGGAATGGGGTTGAGACAACTGGAGATGCTGCTTACTATCAAGTGACCAGTGGAGGAGAATATGCACATCATTATACTACTCCGAATGGACAATATGTGAGTGAAGAGGAATTAAAGAGAAGTGAAGAGTGTGAATCTTCAATTCAGGAATCTCTCGCTCGAGCTGTAGTCAATCCAGATGGATCGATACAGGAACAACCACAGGTTCGTTCATTCATTTATTTCCGTACCTTTGGAATTTTACAAGAAATAGGTGGTATAAATCAGGTCTATAGAGATAGTTGTAGTTGTGTCCATTTGTATACTTGTATTTGTTTTCATTTGTACATTTGTATACCCCTCTCCAAATTTCAAAAAAAAGTGAAAAAGAAAAATCATACGAGAAGTGAGTATTTTCATTCAGTCCTATTATTCTCTGGAGCCTCATCGACCGATTCCCATTCATCCTTCCACTGGGATCACTGCCATTCCTCCCACTCCAATCAATGGACCATCCATGAATGGACTGCCGAAGCGAGAGTGAGGCCTGTTTAGTTCATTATTTTGGCTTTAGTTTGGATGTGTTGGGATGAATGATAAAGTGAAAAGAAGAATTTGAATTAGTTCAATTCTTTATTATTTGAAGTGGATCGGAAGAGCTGGTTGAAGATACTGGAAGTAACACGGGAGCACCCAGAAATTCGAGGCTAGTCTTTCACTAATTTTGAATTTTGGATTATCCTTTGAAATAATTCTTCAGATCAAAATCTTCCTCGATCGATATGGATAAATTATCGTATCATGAGAGGGATAGTTTAATCAAGAGAAAGAAGGCTGATCAAGCTAAAGCGAGATATCATCGAATGAGTGAAGAAGAGAGAAAGTTAGTTGGCGCTGATTGACATTTGAGTGATTCCATTATAGGCCACCGGCAATATTGAAGAATTTTATTTCTATATGTTAATTTCTTTTGTGATGTGCCGTAAATGTATTGATTGTAGGGAATTTAATCTTCGTCGTCGATTAAAGCAGAGAGGAACGGATGAGAGTGGATTACCCCTCCCTCCCACTCCCAGACAATTAGATAGAGTGAGTAGAGGAGAGGGGATGGGACAAGAGGGTGATGATAGATGATGATAGAGTGAGTGGAAGGAATGAATGAAGATGGGAAGATAATCGATTGGGGATGGGAAGATGAAGTGAAGAGTCTACGATTGAATTGCAGGCACAGGAACACAATCGAAGGAAGGCCCAAGCAGCAAGGATTAAGTATCATCAGATGAGTGAAGCTGATAAGAAGGAATATAATCTGAGAAGGACGGAACAATTCAGGTACGCCATTTGGATATTGTAAACACTATTTGAGTGAAAGTGGTATTTATGAATATTTGTAGACGAAAACGTCGCGAGGAAGAACTTCTGATGATGTCGCCTGCAATGAGAATATCACAGGAATCGTATGATAAGGTGAGGATTTAGTGGATCCCGGACAGGTCGATGTTATTGATAGTCACTAAATCTAAACTTCATATCATAAAGACGCCTACACAATTTAAAAATTGAATAAATAGATGTGATTACAGGCTCAAGCAATCATGAGTCGAAACTCTCGGAAGGCATTGGCTGCAAGGGAGAGATACGCACGAATGAGTGTAGAGGAAAGGAAGGAATATAATCAGGTAAGAGGAACAACTCAATTTTCAATCAATGACTGTAATTTCCAATGTATTGTTCATATTCGATGTGCTCACAAGGTTCATGTTATTTGAGGTTGAAAGTGATGAATAGATAATCTGAAACAATAGAAGTGTTGGAAAATTTATCATCGATTTGTTTGCAGCGTCGAGCGGAGACGAAGAAAAGGCGAGAAAGGGAGGCACTATTGAGTAAGATGAGGATTGAAGATGATGGAATGGAGGGAATGAGACATCGTAAGGCCATTTTCTACTACTTTAAGAAAAAAAAAATTTTTCAAATTTTTATCCATCATGAAATCGATTAATTTGGTTATATTTGAGTGTGTGAAGCGAGTGAAGTCGCACGAGAGATGGAAGGATACGAATCATATCCGAAAGACGATGGACCATCCACAAGAAATGAAGATGATGAAACTGAAGATGTTGAGGTACGGTAATCAGTCTATGATCAGAGTACAGTACTCCTTCCTCTTCAGGTTGACGATGGCCCATTGACACTTCCTCCTCCACCTCATGAAGCATCTTCCTCTTCTTCTGTCCTTCTTCCTCCATTGAGTAGTACAGTGACCCCTTCCATTCCTCCTTCTAATCGAAGAGAAGAGAGAGAAGGAAGAAGGGGAGGAGGGAGAGAGGTAGGAGAAGGAACAGCAAAGAGAAGAGGACCAGCTAGAACTGCACAGAGGATCATTCAAGCTGTTGAGGAGGTACTGCTTTTTAATATTATGTAGGCAAAACCTAAATTATTGTCTGCAGGCTCATTCTAATCTTGAGTACGAGAGGAGACGGAGTGAATATGAAGAGAATTGGAGTATGCATGTGAGTCCATTATTCTGGCTATGAAGGTTGCACATTAGAAAAAGATAAGAAAATATGTTGAATGAGATTGTCTTCTTCAGCAGGGAAGTTCACTGGAAGGTGTGATGATCGAAGATGGAACGAGAGTTGTCTATACTGATGAGACTGGAGAACATATCGAGTGAGTCGAAGAGAAGGATAAAGAAGAATCTAAGAGTGGTGATCCAATCCTTCTCTTCAGAGTGGGCGATGAACTACATCACATGCAGGCTCGATCCGCCTCCGCCGGAGTGTATGAGGTACGGTACGAGTGGTGCGAAGAGTGCACAAGTCGGGTCGACGTATCCAAATACTCGTTCATTGCAGTATGCGGACCACACGATGGACGATCACTACGTAGAAGGGCCGGACATGGTGCAGCACGAGGTGAGTGTGTGGGAAGACGAATGGTTAGGAAAGGTCGTCCCGTTGCAGGTGGAAGTGCCGCACTCGCCGCACCAACGATGCACCATGTACACCACATGGACGGAGACATCGATGTGGAACACGCAGATGAAGATGATATGACGGAGGAATGGGATTCAGGTGAGGAGAGAGAGAGAGAGAGGGGAGATACTGTAGAATGGGAGAGAGGCACTGTGAGGATTGTACTGTGAGGAGATGTGAGGAACGGTGGTGAACTTATAGATACTTCAGAGGCTCAATTGCTCAACATCTCAGATCGACCCTATCAGCCAAGAGTGTGAGTTTATTGGTGATCTTTGATCTTTCGAGAAATGGTAGAATGACGTTGTCTCTTGCAGTAAATCGCAAATTCACATGGTGCAGTTGGACGGAGCGGATAGTGAGATTCAATTGGCGAGATTAGCAGAACAAAGAGCGAGAAGAGCACAGAGAAGTAGAAGGAGATATGCTAATATGAATGCTGAAGAAAAGGTAAGAAGAGAAGCTCTTTTCCTTTTCTCAATGAACATTTGCTCCCCACTATTTTCATTTCCTACATCCTCTGAATGTTACTGGAACTGGGCCAAAAAAGAGAGAAGTTTGAGAATAAAAGTAATTCGTTCAGGCTCGTCACAATGCGGAAAGGGCGAAACAATTGAGAGAATCGAGACGAAGAGATATGCAATTGATACAAATGGCCGATAGTGAAGAAGTGATGATGGATGAAGGAATGAGAAAGGTAAGAAGGAATTGATTGATGGGAGGATGAATAGTATTCACCTTGTCAGATGGTTGAAGCAGCTCAAGAGAGAAGGAATCGAAGAGCGGAACAAGCACGACATAAGTATAGAAGAATGAGTGAAGATGAGAGAAGAGCTGTCAGTTATTTCATCTTGTTGTCACATTACCGGTCGTATTGGGATAGTTAAGCATCGTTTATGGAAATAAGTTTTTCAGTACAATGCAATGCGAGATGCGCAACGTCGTTCACGAAGGAGAGATCTGGAGGGATTGAGTGATGGAGATGATGGAGAAAGAGGGACGGAAGAAATTAGAAGGTTTGTTGGAGATCAATTGAATACATGGGGGGGGGGTGATATGCAGGAAGAAATCTTGTTGAAAAGCAAATTACGTCAATTCAAGTTTTTATCAATGATGAATAGGGAGGAAATGGAACATTGTATTGAGTATGAAGAAGCATATTGCAGAGTTCGTGGTGGTGGTCGATCGACATCAACATCAGTCTCGACAATGGGAGTGAGAGGAAGTGGAGGAGGGAGTGGAGGGGGGGAGCTTCATCCACTGGTGATGATCATCATCATCATTTGCATAGAGGAGGAGTACAATCTGATGGACATTATGCATATGAAATGTATGAGGATCAAGAATGGATCGGACACCATTGATTGTCACGGTAGGAGACACATCTTTCCCTTCCCCCTAACACTGCCGATAGTCATACTAGTCATATTTTGTATCTCAGGATTACTTCTTCAAAGAATGTTTTATTAAATTGATGTATAATTTTTGCAAAGTTTGTCCAAGTTGTCATCCTACCTCTGCATAGATTACCCAAGCTTTATTTATATAATCTGTTCATTTTGACCAATCGGAGTATAATAGACATAGTGTGTATTCCCCGCTAAGCGGGTATTTGCTATCTCGATCCTTTCCCTCTAATCAAGAATAATTGTAAATGAATTTACTTGTCAACTCTTTCCCCTATCAATACATAGTATTTTACAGTACCTCGCTTGACCCCGTTAATCACTTGGCTCTTTCCCCTTAAGTACGGTAGTTGAATCGTTTATCGATATTCACGGTTTTTCTTTCTAATTTTCTACCCCAATATCTTTCGCTGACGCTTATGGCTTCGTATAACGGCTTTTGTTTGTAGAAGTGCTGACTCCGATAAACTTGTCATTTATTCCACAAAACAAGCTAACGATAGAGAAAAGGAACTAAATGAAAAGGAAAGATCAGTCGGTGTGTTGAATTGCCAATTGGAGTTGTTTAGCAGAGAAGTAGAATCCAGAGATGCAGATTGCACTTCCGAGACCTGAATGAAAGAATGGAGAAAGAGAGGTAGGGAGAGACTGACCAATGATAAATTGATCGAATTTCCTATCTCTATCGACCATTCCAGCACTCTTCAATTTGAGATGGAAAAGAGCTGGCCAAATGAATGATAACATCGTTCCTGCAATGGATTGATAATGGAGAAACGAAGGAATTGAGATACCAGTGATATTTCCGATTAATCCCATCACTTCGATTAGATAAGGAACGGATAGAGCAACGAAAAGAGTGAAGAGAATAAGAAGAATACGAAGGAATAATGCCCATTCACGAAGTGATCCATCGAGGGAATAACATCTGAGAAAGGAATCTGTTCAAGTCTCTCCTTATTCCTCACCCAGTGAACATCGTTTTCTTCGTTCCCTTGAAGAAATTGTCTCTGATTATGTGAACAGCGGCAAAGAAAGGAAGAGGATAAGAGAGAAGAGCTTTGACAACGAGAACCAAATTGATCAGAATCTGTAAACGAACCCTCTTTTCTCTCACTCAAATTTCGTGTCCATAGAAGTGAGAGTGGAGCGAGAAAACTGGCCCAATCGCCGAGAGAGCCACCAGATCTCGTGGTGTAGTGGTTATCACATCTGTCTAACACACAGAAGGCCGGCGGTTCGAGCCCGCCCGAGATCAAACGTTTTGCATTTTGCCATTCAAGCGATACCTTGAATCCCTGATTGGGAAGGAGTTGGAAATCTCCTGTTGGGTGAATTCTCCGAAGGTAAGATAGCCCATCAGACCGAATATTGCCTATAACTTTCTTCTTGATTGTCTTTTTTAATGACTCTTCAATTACTAAACGTACCTTGAAAGCAGCAGCTGCAACATGGGACCACTTGAGCATCGAATTGAACTGTTTCGGTTCCTGAGAGAGATTCCCTCTATTTCACAATAAGACCTTTCCATCCTTGTCTGGTATCGATCTCTCTTTCCTACTCCTCATAGTAATTCATCTCTTTTCTAGTACAAACATCCCCTCTCTCCCTATCTTCCCTCCTCATCTCATAAGACCTATTCTCCAGTATGAGTCCCTTCTCTCTAACGACCAAATGAGGAGAAGAAGGAAGAGAAAGAGAAGAGATTAGGCGTGAGATCGATGGTAATGGCATGACATCATCAAGAGGTTATGTGTATAATAACTAATGTGTACCTTCATATTCCCTTCCAGACTTGGGAGGAAGATATGGGAAGTGTATCCAAATACGACAACTCCAATCATTGTGGGAAGAGTGTAGAAATCGAGACCGAATGTGACGGAAGACAGTGACCATGAAGAGATCTGTGAAGGATGGACCTCTTTATTTTGCCTTTGCCTCATGAACCGTTTAGAGGTGATGTAGACTAACAAAATGAAGGAATACTAACCTGTGATAGACAATAGATCATCATGATTGCATTGACGATGAGATGGGATACTGCGTTTGCGAGGGAAAGGTTAGAGACAACCTGAGAAGATTTTGTCGTGAACAGAAGAAGGAAGAGAGGATACCTGAAGAGAATCGAGAAAACTGCAGCCGAGAAGAATTGAAGAGACGAGCATCATCCATGCGGGTTTGTCTGCAATAAAAAGAGATTATTCCGTGTTCATCCAATCATTGAAGAGAAGGGAAAAGGGCTAACCAATAGAGGGGAAGCAAGCCTGTAGAAGATCTCCTGCGAGAACGAGATAGATAATACAAGTAGAGAGAAGTTCAGTGAGTTGAGCAGCAAGAACAACCTTACCAAAACCGGGTTGATACGCCTCAGCTACCTGAAGAGAGATTTATCCTTCAACAGTACTTTATTTTACAATTGTTCAATAAGAGATAAAGAAGAGATAAAGAAGAGCAACTAACATCTCGATAGCTGTATCGTATCTTCTCTCCCTTATCGTAGAGACATTCGATGAGGAGCACTCCGGTCCAATAACAGATATAGGCAACTCCCACCATCGCTCCCACTGACCACCAACCACCGACCTAAAGAGGAGGAGAACGGTTAGGAAAGAGCATTCAGAAGAACGTTTTGAGATTATCTGTGATGTGCTTACCTTGACAGCGATGGGCAATCCGACAATGAACATTCCCTGAATAGCATTGGTGACGTTCCATGCCGCTTGAAGAGCCGTGATCGGCTCGTTGCCAACGTGAGCATCAGCCTGAAGAAAAAGGATTTTCGAAATTGAGGAGATGTATTGACACCTCGACTTCATCGTTTGTTCCATTCAATTTGGTAGTCTCATCGGGTCTTTCCTTTGGCGGAGATGGGCGAGGAGGAGACGGATCATTACCTCCTCCATTGTAGTTCGTGTTTGATGCTACCGTTTGATTCTGAAGAGAGTAAATTTGATGATCGAACGCGAGAAAGAAAGTGGATGAACCTGATAATCAGGTGCTTGATAGCCAGTATCCCATGCATCATTCGAATGCTCACCAAAATTATCGATTGAACCTGTGAAGAATAAGTTAAGAATGAAAATAATGAGAGGAGGGATGATCAATTTTTGAAATACCTGCGAAAATGTGCTTGTTAGTCCAATCCTGGAATCGACGAGCGTGCGAGGGAGGAGGTTGCATACTGTAGCCAGTTATCGATTGGCTACGGTAGATCCCCTTCTCTTCCTTCCGGAAGTCACAATCGATAATAGAAAGAAGGACAGACAAAAAGAGAGAAGGGAGGAGTCTTAAGAGGGGAGAGCTCGAGATGAGTCTTAGTGGAGAAGTGAAGGGGTTTGGAGGGAAGGGGGGGGAGAGAGATTCATTTTGGAAGAATGGAAACGAAGAGAAAAGATAGTAATAACTAGTAGAACGAACAACATGCAACTATCTACAACATTCTTTCCCCATTACATATAAGTTTCACATAATTATTTTTTGAACGAACTCAGGAACTGTTGAATAGCCTAATTTAAGTACCTATAGGTAGATTTTAATTTGATAGATTTTAATGATATCACGAAACAACTTAAATATAAACAGGTAAATTCTTCTAGTTCGATTGTTCTTCATTACTCGAGAATTATTAGAATACACCATTATCAATATAATGGAGTCGGAGTGGACTTCTACTTCTTCATAGGTTCAATCATAGTTAGGGAAATCAAAACGAAACTCCTGAAGTAATTAAGTAATAATTTATCCGTTTCTCTCATTTTCACCTCGATGATCTCGTTGTCGTGGGCCTCTCTCACTCCTCCTTGCTCAATAACAAGATTGTAGTCGTCAAGACTCAGTTGATCCAAAGGTATTTGTGAATGAGAAGGAGGATAAGGGAGAGATTGAGGATCAGAAAATTGAGAAGGGGGAATGACTCTGAATGTTCACATTCAATATCACAACAGATTATTTTTTTACAAACCATCAATCGAATTTACAGACGATCATGAATTACCGTATTAAATGGAATGAAGATGACTTTCGAGGGGCGGAGATGGATGATGGGATGGAATGAAATCTGTGTATCTAGATCAAATGTACTGATAGAAGACTCGCATTCAATGAAGAAAGTCTCACTATGACGATTGGAATCAAATATAATAAAAGGAGAATTTCACATCTTCTGCTCATTTTCATTCCTTCTTTTCTCCACTTGCGGTATGTCGACGTCTCCTTCCTCTACTCTCAATCACTTTTTTTTCAGAAAATCTTTCCCCTTAGTGCAATGACATCACAAACGGGAGGAGTAAGACAACACGCAACGGACATTGTTGTTCCCTCCTTTGTCAGTTATTTATTTCCTTTTCCCGATCCAAATGTCTCGAAAAGACGTAATATTGCAGATGGAATTCAAAGTGTGGAATGTGTCGGAAAGTAATAAGGAGCAGCTTAATCTGATAAGTAACGAAAACGAAGCTGTCTTCGTGAAGGTTAGTGTCTCCTCTCCCCTTTTCAACTTGCAATTTTCGATAGATGGATGTGTCAATCAAAACATTGCACATTCAGTTTCGTAGTACTAACTCAAAGATATCTGTCTCTGAGCATGAATACGAAATGAGATATAGAGGAAGATTCTAATTCGAAATCGTCAATAAGGGAGTTGTAATGGGTGTCAGTTTCTCCCTTTTTTCTCTCTTTCTCTCTATTCTCAATGGTTTAAAGGAATCAATAAATAAATAGAATTCAAAAGCATCTACAAAGATGATCGAAACAGGAATGCATTACAGTGATTGGCAGATTCTCCCGCGGGAAACATGTCTTCCCATCCTCTTATTCATGTCTTCTACAGAAGATACAATGTGCGTACCTTCCTCCTCCTTCCTCTTATCTCCCATTCAATTCAGGAGAATGAATACACTCAGAAGACTGTGATCGTGCAGTTCCTCCCCTCCTCATCCTGCTCGTTTCCCCCCTTGCATTGATCAAATGGCCGAATCTCCGGATTGTGATTCGCCGCCCAAAACATCGGAGCAAGACACTCCTTACCCTACATATGGCGAGTATCTTTCTGAGTGACGAACTGCTAGTATTCTCCTTCATCCATCTCTTTTGTTCCTCTCTTTCACTAATCATGTTACTAATCATACTTATTATTCCATGTTTGAAAATGAAGAATACCAGAACTGTTTATCCACTACATTAAGATTACATGAATTCCGGAAAACGAGGACGGGTCAGCTAATGCTCTTCAATCGATATCTGCATACTCCAGAGCAACTGGAGCAGTTTGGTACTTGCTGTGGACTACTGGATTGCCCTAAAAATTATAGATTAATAAACATCTTAGGGGAGTGGTGATACCGTATTCCCGCGATTCCAAGAGAAATATGCGAATGGTTCCACCTCGTATCGAATACACGCCGTCACAAGAAGATGCCACATCAGACTATAATCGGGTGAGTGGTACCGTCTCACATTCTGAAATATGGCATCATTCAATCGATATGAATACGGTATGTCACCTACCCTCTGAGCCTCGATAATTCGCTTGAACTCATCGGGAACAACGTGTTGCATGCTCTTCCACACTAAACAAGATACGATAGGATTTCGAAAAGACAATATCTCCAAAAGTCATGGGAAGACTCACTTTTTCCAGAACAGAATCCCCTCTTTAGCTTGAGCATATTAGTGAGATATGATGACGATTGTTTGTCTACCGTCTTATCATCAGTCCACGGAACGAGATCCTTGTTGTACATTTCCATCACCTGAGATTGTCCGGTAAGTAGGACAATCGCCACTTGATTCGGGTACTGTAATTACACGATTACGGTACTTACACAGTACATCCAACTCTCGAGATCGTCCTTTCTCGTCGGTTCGAATTCCCTCTGACGAGCACGCGATGAATACGTTAGATCGGACAAATGCTGAGCACTGAAAAGGGTTCATCTCATTCTCCCTCTTCTCCTTCTCTTACTCACCGAGGAAATTCACTCGACATTCCAGTAGCACATGCAAAATCCATGAGCATTATCTTTCGATTATTGTGACGAGATCCGACGACAAAGTTCTCGGGCTGAATCAGATCATCCTTCATCATCTATTCCTTTTTCTCCTCACTCGAATATTTCCATGGATGATCTTGGCTCGATGCAGTCCCTCAATCGCCAGAAACATGTGTGTCGCTGCCTTGAGAATCGTCGCCCGACTGTAAGAATACGGTACACAATGGATGGATCAATCGATATCGATAGAGTGACTACCGTACTCGAGTTCTTCCTTCTCCTTCATCGAATCGATCATATCGGGCAAGGACTCGGCGAATCCCGCGCTCACAGTGAAAACCAAGGCTCGTGACATCCCTGCCATTATCGATTAGTCGAATCAACACGGAAAGATCCGAGGAGAATACGAGAGAGCAAGAGAACGCAGAGAAAAAAGACGTTAGAGAAAAACTCTCTCGAAGTGTAACGCTGTCTCGCGCGAGGTCGCACTAAACGTAGGGAAAATTAAAGGCGAACTATAGTATGCGAATACGCTTATTTAACTAAAAAGAGTATTTGCAAACCATAGATCTCATAATTATCGAATTTAATAGTTGGTTGGAGCACATATTCGAAAGCATAATACAGAATTATAGTCGAAAAAGCGCGCACTACTGTGTTTAGTACCTAAAAATTGTGACAGTTAGCGCCTGCGCTGCATAACTTTTTGCAGCGTAGTTCTCCTGCGCATCCTATTCGAATTCACCATTTTGTGTTGTCGGATCCGTTCGTGTCAAGTGAGGATACTGTAGTGGATAGGAGAGTAAACTGACAAAGTCCATGGCTGAATGAAGAAAGTTGGATAGACATCGATCGTCTTGAGAGAGGAGATCAGCGACGAAAGCTTCTTGCTGATATGATAACAATGAGATTAATCAATGGATAGAAAGATTCACCCTCAGCTTCGATTTTCCCGTGTCGTCACTCGTCGTCTCAAAGTTGAGACTGTAATTGGATAGTGGACGATGGGAGTATGATAGACTTACGCGACTTGCAGTTTATCGCATCTTCGAGTACCCACGAACGTTATTCCCGAACCATTCTCTTTCTGCTCCTTATCGAACGAGTATCTCAAAGGGAAGAGATGAGTACGGTAGGTCACTGTAGTAAATACTCACGTCGAATTGAAAGATGCCATGAACATTCCTCTTGAGAGTGAATCAGTGAAATCTTCCTCTAGTACAGTCGTCGTGGCTGTACATCCACCAGCCCAATCCATTCCAAATGGCCTCAAGAGATACGGTTATGATATGGTAGATAGAGATGAAATGTCAATGGGAAGAAAATAAACTCACTGCTCAGCCATGGTGACCACTCGCTACAATTGAAAGAGACGAGAGTGAAGGATCAAGAAAGGAAGAGATCGATTAGACTAATGGACAATAAATCGAGAGGAAAATAGGGATCAAGTCGATAATCTCACATTATCAAGTTTCGTATTCATTTTTTCAAGGGATTTCGAAGAAAGAGAATAATTCCTCCGAAATCACGTAAACTTTGTACTTTCACAGAAATGTCAATAGTATTGAGTCCCCCCCCCCCTTTCCCATTCCATATCCCCACCTCATTCCTGATTACTGTGTCATCGCTCGATCCACCAAGATAAGGCGAAATAATTTATCCTTCTCTCTTCAAGTTACAGTAATCGCAAGAAAAAGCCGATTGAGTGCTTGGTGGACTCGAGATATGAATCAATCGCTGAAGAACCCGATGAATCGATTGAAATACCTGAAGAAATGAAGTCACTGAGATTGAAAGAGTAAATCAACAATGCAATAACTGTCTAGCGCAATGAATCAACATACAATTCAGCCATTTGGCATGTATTAGGGCATCTTTTACATATTTGTGCTTTCTTTTGTGGCCCATTGAAATTCTTTTTTTTTTGTTTATTAGGACAGAGCCCTTTCTTTTGCTCATTGGTCCTTTGAGAGAAAGAGAGAAGAACAATACAAATCGATAGATTATGGTTGATACGCTAGGATAAATATCAAAAAGGAGCAGACGATACAATTCAATTGAATCTGAGGTGATGAGAATGAGAAAAAAGCCTTATATGATACACACTTTCTAAAGATCATGAGATAATAACAAAAACAGATTAGGGAACAACACGAGAGACTAAAGATCAACTACTAGAATAATACAATGAATAACAATCACAGGGGAGGGAATAACTAAAAGGGAAGAGTTCGCATCGGTAGAGATTAATTGATGAAATCCAGAATAATGAAGATTCGTCCAAGATAGAATGAAGAATATTGACGATGAGAAGAGAAGAGAAGATGGTTATTCAACCAATTGCTCCTGCTGAAAACCCATCCATTTTCATGACAAGTACAAGCAATCCTTCCTCCATTCATCCATCCACTCAATCAATCATAGATTCCATACCTTGAGAGCAGCAAATTCCTCATCGACTTGTGCAGAGAGTAGATCATCTTCATTCTCTTCTTCTACTTTATTAGCTCCTTCATCGGGAGAAAGACGTGCTTCATCTCCAGATGATCCGCCATCTGCACCTCCTTCAGTCTGTAATCACACTCTTTCATTATCAATCAACCGTCCCAATAAGATTATGAGATAGTGAAACTATCATAGTATATCCCATTAACCTCCTCCACCCCTCACTTACTTCATTCTTGGTAACTTTCGCTTCGAATCCCCTCAGTTTCTCTTGTTGTTCTTCAACATCTCCCTTCTGACTGGCAATCTTCCCTTCCAATTGCTTATACATCTTATTCAATGTCTTCTTCTTCTCTGCTTCAGTCTCCTTCATCATCTGTAATCACTCTCTTCCCTCTCTCTTCTCCCTTCTCATCACTCACAGCCATAATCACTTGTTTCTGTTGATCTTGTAGACTACTGAGAATCCTCGTCGTTCGTCTGAGTAGATCCTTCTGACGAAGTACTGCCTCCTGCAATCACACTCTTCCTCTTCCCTTCCCTCCTCTCCCTCCTCTCACCTTATCAGCCTTTCTCACAGCAGCTTCTTCCTGTTTCTTCTTGAATGCTTCAACAGCTTCAGGTTTCCTATACTTGGTCTGTCCTGGACCGGGAAGGACGACTGGCTCACGAGGGACAACGGGGGGAGGAGCGAGTTGAGGAGGCTGAATAAAGATGATTCCCATTTCACTCTTGTACCAATTGCACTTGTGACATCAATGAGAGACCTTCCATCAATTGTATCAATTTTGTTTTCTCACCCCTTCCTTCTATGCAAAGTCAGCAAAATTAATTCACACAAAATTTTGCAACTTGCAGAAGCAAACAATGAAATTAATCATTGCCAATAATAAATTAATTAGATACCAAGTTAATAACTCACCTCTCCACCAGGGGTCTCAACAGTGACTCCAGACGAAAGAGTCGTCTTATTCGGTCCTCCCTCCATGATATTCGAGTACCAGAACACCTGAACATATTAGACATATTAGACTATAGGTATATAGGTACATGCTAAAAATAGTATATAATACTAACTCTGATGAATCGATTGTTGAAGATTGGCTCGGGATTCTTGTATGCCTTCGTTGCTTCGAAACGAGAAGAGAAAGTGATCAGAGCTGTGTCTGGCTGACGTTCGTAATGCACCTGAGAGAAGGGAAATTGATGGGATCACTCTAATATCAATAGTCCATTCCTCGATACACCTTCCATCTTGTCATCTCTCACCTGCATGTTAGTGATGCTTCCAAACTGCTCAAAGTGCTCATTCAATTTGGAGATGTTATTCAATTCGGCAGGTATCTTCTTAACCTGTAATACAATGGATCAACTGAGTATCCCCACCTCTCCATCCTCTTCTCCACTTACAATAAGAGTCCTGGCAGCAACAGGGGCAGCAAGTGCCTCTTCCTTCTGTATATCTCCTCCTCCTGCACCAGTAGCTGCATGTCCTCCTCTCCCATAAGGATGATATCCTCCTCTTCCCCTTCCTCGTCCTCTTCCTCTCATTACTCCTCCGATTCCACCCATCATTCCCCCATTGTGGGGATCCACTGGTATCGAACCCGACGGCTCGTATCCAACCTCCAAATACAAAACGTCAAATAATTTAAATTCAAATAATCGGACGATAATAGTGATAAAATAAACTATATGATTATATTTTGAAAAGGCAAACCTGTTGGGGTATTCCATATGGATTGGGTTGTCTCCATCCTCCAACAACAGGAATTGGAGGAGGAGGAACAGAGAAGTCTCCCATTCCCAGACCGGGAGCCTCCGGATTGTATCCCACATTCTCAATTCCTGCAATTCAATACATTACATTCCAATTTAAAAACCCAATACACCTCGAAAATATGGATATAGTTCCTCCAATGATTTTCTTTGTAAAAATATTTGTTTCATATTTCTTATCATTCTTGGTGACACAAGTGACATAAGCCACGAAAAGATGGCTGAACTCTTTTCGTTTTCCAACATATTCAGTCTATAGAATAAGAATGCATACCAGGAGGAGGTGGATTGGTGGAGATAGGATTGTATCCGGGAGGAGGAACCGAATAGGATGAAGTGGCAACTGCTGTCGCTGTCTTCAATCCCATTGCTGCAAGTGCTGCATTCTCGACTACGACAGGGTCGAGACCGTGATCGTATGGACACGCTTCTCCACGAAGACATACTCCTTGCTCTGAAATACATTAGGTTAGTGATAATCATTCCGTAATCAAGATATTGCATCAATCAATTATCCATATCAATTACATCCCTGCTACTGCCCACCACACTATCAATCTCGTTTGTTGTCAATAGAACTAACCATCAAAGTCTCTGCATCTCTTCTTTCTCCTTGGTTGATCTTCATCTCTTTCACTTCTTTCTCTTCTTCTTTCCTTATCGACAGGAGATCTGGGTGATCTACTTCTACTTCTTCTCTTCTCTCGAATGGGAGATCTCCGCACTCCTCCCACTCGACGATTTCCACGAACGGGAGGAGAACGAGACCGTCGACGAGACAACTTCAAATTATAATATTATAATTAATATTTTAAATAAACATTAATAATAAAAGTAATCATAATAAATGGTTCACCTGAGGCGGAGGAGATACTCTCTTCCTGGGTGCTCTCACAGGAGATCTTCTCGTAGAGGAAGTAGAAGGAGCAGCAGAATCAGAAGTAGAACCTCCTTCTCCTCTTCCTCCATCTCTCTTCTGAGTAGATGATGAAGTGGAAGAGGGAGGAATACGACGAGATCGATCATTTGAGATAGATGATGATGATTGAGAAGCTGAGACAGACGAAGAATGGGGAGGAGACGGCTGCAAGTATATAATTATCATCGTGTCAAAAGGTTACAAAGATAAAGATGATTGAATAGTATTACCTCTTTCTCCTTGGATTTGTCTTTCCTTTCCTCAGACTTCTCCTTGGGTACATCCTTCTTCTTTTCCTTCTCCTTCTTTTCTTCTTTCCTTTCCTTCTTCTCTTCAACAGCTGCGATAGTTAAAGTGGATACGATAGAAGAGGGAGGGTCCACAGGTGCTTCCATGTATGATCTCTCACTCAACGCAGTGAACAACTTCTCCACGAAACGTTTCGTGTCTGAAATATAGCAATAATAATACACAGAACCACCCAACATATTCGATATTTACATGGTTAAATTTAGAATGTAAATTTAAAAGATGAAACTGACGAGATTGGAGGAAGACTTCTAGTTGTTGCAAACAGACGTCTTTGATCTCATCACCAGATAACGGCTTCTTAAGAAGAGCCAGCACATACTTGGCTAGTGCTCCCGGATCAGCATCGCAACTGAAATTGATATCTTGTGTAAAACATAATATATATATATATATATATATATATATATATATATATATATATATATATATATATATATATATATATATATATATATATATATAGATATATATATATATATATAAGAAAAGCTAAGATCGATAAAACTAGTAAACTTACATGGGCGAAAGTTCCTTCGTCAACCAGCTTGATAAACTCTCGGGCGATTCGATCGAGAGCATCTGAATAGCACTGTTTTCTATCAAAGAGAAGAGAGGGAGTACCGCGGAATCGTGAAAACAACCACACTTTCGAAAAGCAATCTTGCGAAAGTGAGACGTGGTGAGAGACACAAAGGGCAGAGAAGTAAGTGGAATATGCAAATAGCCCAAAGATATTTTTAACGGCGCAGAGTGCTAGGATTTTTCGACCGTTCGCGTTAACCCGGGCTCAATGTCATAGAAAGAGAGTACTACACAGACAATCGGAGCTGATAACAGAGTACCCGACACAAAAACACGCAAAAACAGGTTAAATTTTTGGGTGAACTATGGTAGAATTGGGCGCCGTGTTGTAAAAAGACCTCAACCGTCTAGTTGATCGATTGCATATGGAAGAATAGATGATGAGAGTCAGCAACCAAGACAAGAGAAAGACGAGAACAAGAAGATAACAGAAAAAATAGAACAGGTTGAGAAAGAGAGAAAAAAAGAAACGTCGTGGATACTCAGCATAGCCAAATTACGATAACAATTTTCGCGCACGATTACAATTTTCGCGAAATCTTTTCTTCAATATTTTCGCTTTTCAACAGAGCAAGGTTTGATGTGCAATTTGTTGCGATTGTCGAAAAAAATATAACGGGAAGGAAGAGTGTCGTCGATACTCAGCGAGAAAGAAAAGAGGAAGAGAGAGCGCACAAACGACGAGAGAGAGAATCGCAAACTGGCTCGATGTGAGAGGAGAGAGAGAGGAATGAGTGTCGACTTGCCATTCCATCCTCTATTTTATGCCCTCTGGGCTCGATCCATTTACTGGGGAGGTCAAATCACATCTACAACCACATAACACACAGTTAATTGGCCATTTCCGACTGTAGAGTACGACATGTCAGATTGACAAACAGTGATTGAGATGAATAAGAGAGGTAGTCGTCACACTGAAGATACTTCTCCTATGATGAGGTAGAAGAGTGAGAGAGTAGAGTAGAGAGGGAAGTAGCACATGCTCCTTCTGTGAGAGAAGAAGAAGTTGTCTCTCACCTATCGATTACTGATCGTGTCCCCTTCTTCCTCTTCATCCTCCTTCGACAATGGATCAACCATGAATTGTTCACTTCGATCTTCAAGGAGGTTATCAACTATCTCCAATGATTCGGCTAGATTGGCTATTTCCATCTCTGAATTGCGAGGACGATTAGATAAGGTTTGATCTCACTTCTTCATTGGTTGATCTTTGATCTCTAGGAAATTCTTCGAAAGAGTTCTCCCTCTGACTGCCATCGATTACTGCGAGAAGAATGGTCTGTGTTTATCTCCGCTCCCCATTTCCTCTATCTGTCGTTCAATTTCCCTCTACTGTATTCTACCGTAATCCAGGTGGCTGGCCACATTCCTTCTCTGCTACAATAATGATGTTGATGTTTCCCTTGCTGTAGTCACTCAATGTCTCAAATGGAGATACAACTTCCAAGTCGAATGTAAGATACAATTAATTATCACCCCCCTCCCCCTCCCCTTTCCCGGCTACTATCTTATCTTCTCTGAAAGATTGCAGATATTGGTCTTCTCTCGATAAAACATGTTCTCGATCGAAAGATGATCTACATTCATGGATTCGATGTAGAGAGAAACCCCATTTGTGAGTCACATTTTTGAAAGGAATGGTTGTAACAGCTCAAGTCAGCCTGTAGAATGACAGTATTACGTGAGAGGAAATATCGTGTGAATGAGATTTTTTCAGTGTGGATCCGAATGAAGGAGCACTCAAATGGGGACAAAGACACTGAGAAAGCATTCATTTTCTGGATTGAACGGTATTTCAACTCTATTATTGATGTTTGGCATCTGAAATTCTCATCACATTACATTGGCGTTTTCTGATTGCACCTTATTGTTAATTTTTCTTCCTTGAATATCTAAGTTACTCTGTGGTTTCATTGTAGGCACTATATGGAATCCCGTGGTGCTCCCATCTCCATTCTAATCGATATGGGAGGAACGACACTCGTCAATCTGGTAGATCTACCGTATCCTTGAACTACCGTTACTCTTTCTTCTCAGGACTACGATCTATTCAAATTCATTCTTCATTCTCTCAAGTATTATTATCCAAATTGTGCTCAAGATCTTCTCATCTTCGAATCTCCTTCGATGCTCAATGCTAGTTGGAAAGTACGAAATATCCAATCTGATCAATTCTAAAAATGAGAAAAAATACGACTTGTCAACCGAATCGAGTACAAAAATAGAGAAAGTGGTCACTCATCGGATTATAATTACTCACCAAATTCCCCCTCTCTTTTTGGGTCATTGCTCTTCCCTTTGACACCAATGAAGATTCTTTCCATTCTCACCTTCTCTGACAATGAGAATTCCTCTTTCAGTCCCTTCCTCTATTCATTCAATTCCATTCAGATAATTCGTACATGGATCGATATTGGTCATCCTCAATTGACTCTAGTTAATCGTGATTCAATAACTCAATTCATTCATCCTCGATTTTTTCCTGATCACATGGGAGGAGAGGTAAACTATTGACTCTTCGTGGCCCTTGAACGGGACATCTCAACAGTCTCCTGTTTTCTATGATGTAATCTCCCAATTTCCTGTCATGCCACAGGATAGAAAACATGCCATCCTCCGCCCGATATTCATTCTTCACTAGACAGAGCCCATCAAAGCCAGATCTCTCTAAATCCCTTCTAGAATGGTCTCTCTTCTTTCTTCCATCTCATTCGAAATGGAGTTGTCTTCCCAATTCGTTCTACTCCACTCATCATCCCCTTTCTCTCTCTTTTCTCTGTTCTTCTCCAATGAATTTTTGCCCTCTACATGTCATTTTATTCAAAGGGAAGAAAAGAGATGTAAGCTTCCCATCATTCCCTCGATTGGCTCAATTCCCTCTCATCTCTGCAGTCCCCTCTTTCATTGTTTGTATCCTATGATGATCCAGAGTGCATCCCTCCTTCTCTGTCTCCCTTCTCTCTCAACCATCTCTATCTCCTTCCAGACAGTCCACTTTGTGTGCATACACAATCACTCTTTCTTCTTCTTCTTCCAACTTCTTTATTCATTACCCTCTCTTTCCGCTTCTTCAGTCTATCAATGCGTTCTCTAGTCTCATCATCAACGTTATAGCTATGACTAGACATGTGCTCACACGCAGTTTCTCATATTATTGGCTCATTAACCACATATTAATTCATTAATCCACCTAGGGTAGTGGCTACTCTCCATCCGTCTGAGGTTGTTCCCTCTCTTCTTCTCTCTCTTTCCTTCCCTCATTCTCGTTCAGATGTAAACTCTTCTTCAGTGTAAGAGACCACAAGCAGTCCATCCAAGACATCCAAATCATCTTCCATTCCATCTCATTCAATATGTTCAATCAATCTGTCATCATTTTTCCCTCTTACCGTATCTACACTTTTCTTACCGTACTCTTCGCTTACCGTATCTTTCCCTTCTCCTCAATAAGTCTCTTGTTTATCTTCCATACCACTTCCCTCCTCACAACACTCCAATATTCACTCTTTCCTCACGTCTACTCAACTACTAACACCTTCTCTTATCTACTGGATACAAATTAGAATTTAATATTTTCCTTCTATTCCTCTTTATTCTTCCCTCGAATGAGATCATTTGTCTCTTCTCTTCCTCTCATTTGAATAGTTACCTCTGCACATGTGATCCATCTCACTTCCTCGATGTTTCAATCCTCTTTAATTCTCCCCTCTCATCACATACTCTTCAATGCCTTCTGATCCCAATCGCCTTCCTTGCCCTATCTATTCTTTTCTCTTCATTCTTCACTATTCTCCATCCCAGTCATTTGATCTGTCTCTCTTCTCTTCTCCTAAACTTTCAGTCATTCTTTCTCTATACTTCCTTCTCTTCATTTCTCTCTTCTCATTCCCTGCAGGTTTACATCCACTCAACATCTCTCGTGTACTTTATCTTTTCCTCTATTCTCCTCCATTTCCACCCCCATTCGATACCTCCAATAGATACAGTAACCGTCCTCTTTTCCTTTAGGATCCGTGGGAGTTCTCAATGGAGGAAATTGCTCGATGTATTCCCTCTCGTGCACTAAATGAAGAGATTATCTATGAGAATGGAATGGATAAGGATGATAAGATGGGAGCTTTCCCTAATAAAAGAGTGAGCTATTTATCAATTCATTCAAAAATCTCCAGTATCATCATAATGTCCATAAATGATTTTATAATCACATTTTTCTTATCAGTATTACTCAGATGATTGTATGATTTCCTAGACAAGTATCAGGTGATTGAGACTCGATAGCAACAGTGGAGATAGAGTGTGGGAGGGGAGAGAGAACAGTTTTATGACTAATTCCTTATCTCAATTGCAGTCAGTGAAATTCGAATCTGAAGACGAGGAAACAACACGACGAACACCATTGATTGTAGGAACTCCCACTGTCAGGAAACCAAGCAAGGTGAGGATCCGACTCAATCTGATACCTCCATTTCCCTTGGATTACTCGACCAGTTGTGATGTCACAATGTTTGTTTTCGTGGGTGAAACTTAATAGACACCACGATAGAATGACCCCACTCTCCCTCCATCCTTCCATCTATCTCTCCTCAGGGTGCAACTTAATAGACACCACGATAGAATGACCCCACTCTCCCTCCATCCTTCCATCTATCTCTCCTCAGGGTGCAACTTAATAGACACCACGATAGAATGACCCCACTCTCCCTCCATCCTTCCATCTATCTCTCCTCAGGGTGAAACTTAATAGACACCACGATAGAATGACCCCACTCTCCCTCCATCCTTCCATCTATCTCTCCTCAGGGTGCAACTTAATAGACACCACGATAGAATGACCCCACTCTCCCTCCATCCTTCCATCTATCTCTCCTCAGGGTGCAACTTAATAGACACCACGATAGAATGACCCCACTCTCCCTCCATCCTTCCATCTATCTCTCCTCAGGGTGAAACTTAATAGACACCACGATAGAATGACCCCACTCTCCCTCCATCCTTCCATCTATCTCTCCTCAGGGTGAAACTTAATAGACACCACGATAGAATGACCCCACTCTCCCTCCATCCTTCCATCTATCTCTCCTCAGGGTGAAACTTAATAGACACCACGATAGAATGACCCCACTCTCCCTCCATCCTTCCATCTATCTCTCCTCAGGGTGAAACTTAATAGACACCACGATAGAATGACCCCACTCTCCCTCCATCCTTCCATCTATCTCTCCTCAGGGTGAAACTTAATAGACACCACGATAGAATGACCCCACTCTCCCTCCATCCTTCCATCTATCTCTCCTCAGGGTGAAACTTAATAGACACCACGATAGAATGACCCACTCTCCCTCCATCCTTCCATCTATCTCTCCTCAGGGTGAAACTTAATAGACACCACGATAGAATGACCCCACTCTCCCTCCATCCTTCCATCTATCTCTCCTCAGGGTGAAACTTAATAGACACCACGATAGAATGACCCCACTCTCCCTCCATCCTTCCATCTATCTCTCCTCAGGGTGAAACTTAATAGACACCACGATAGAATGACCCCACTCTCCCTCCATCCTTCCATCTATCTCTCCTCAGGGTGAAACTTAATAGACACCACGATAGAATGACCCCACTCTCCCTCCATCCTTCCATCTATCTCTCCTCAGGGTGAAACTTAATAGACACCACGATAGAGTGGTGTAAGGCGCCGCACGCCATTCGAAGGGTACCGAGTTCAATCCCCCGCCGAGGCCAACCAAGCCTTGCTATCCCTCCGGGGTCGGCAAATTGGTAGCAACCTCAGTTGCGAAAGGTAAGGCTACCCGAGAAAGCATTGGACAGCCGGGTATGTAGTCCGTCTAACAGCTGGCCTTACCAGTGGGTCCCACCTAGCGTTGTCTTATGACTGTAAAATCGCTTGACGTGGATACACCTTTTTTACCTTTTACCTTTACTCTCCCTCCATCCTTCCATCTATCTCTCCTCAGGGTGAAACTTAATAGACACCACGATAGAATGACCCCACTCTCCCTCCATCCTTCCATCTATCTCTCCTCAGGGTGAAACTTAATAGACACCACGATAGAATGACCCCACTCTCCCTCCATCCTTCCATCTATCTCTCCCTCAGGGTGAAACTTAATAGACACCACGATAGAATGACCCCACTCTCCCTCCATCCTTCCATCTATCTCTCCCTCAGGGTGAAACTTAATAGACACCACGATAGAATGACCCACTCTCCCTCCATCCTTCCATCTATCTCTCCCTCAGGGTGAAACTTAATAGACACCACGATAGAATGACCCCACTCTCCCTCCATCCTTCCATCTATCTCTCCCTCAGGGTGAAACTTAATAGACACCACGATAGAATGACCCCACTCTCCCTCCATCCTTCCATCTATCTCTCCTCAGGGTGAAACTTAATAGACACCACGATAGAATGACCCCACTCTCCCTCCATCCTTCCATCTATCTCTCCTCAGGGTGAAACTTAATAGACACCACGATAGAATGACCCCACTCTCCCTCCATCCTTCCATCTATCTCTCCTCAGGGTGAAACTTAATAGACACCACGATAGAATGACCCCACTCTCCCTCCATCCTTCCATCTATCTCTCCTCAGGGTGAAACTTAATAGACACCACGATAGAATGACCCCACTCTCCCTCCATCCTTCCATCTATCTCTCCTCAGGGTGAAACTTAATAGACACCACGATAGAATGACCCCACTCTCCCTCCATCCTTCCATCTATCTCTCCTCAGGGTGAAACTTAATAGACACCACGATAGAATGACCCCACTCTCCCTCCATCCTTCCATCTATCTCTCCCTCAGGGTGAAACTTAATAGACACCACGATAGAATGACCCCACTCTCCCTCCATCCTTCCATCTATCTCTCCTCAGGGTGAAACTTAATAGACACCACGATAGAATGACCCCACTCTCCCTCCATCCTTCCATCTATCTCTCCTCAGGGTGAAACTTAATAGACACCACGATAGAATGACCCCACTCTCCCTCCATCCTTCCATCTATCTCTCCTCAGGGTCCATCATCTCGTCGATCGATGCTTCCTTCTTCCCTTCGTCCATTGGCAGATAAACGAGTCCATGCTCCCTCCACTGATTGGGCTGTCGATCGATTCCTATCTGTATGGTACGTATTTCATCCCAGTTAGATACAGCTCATCAATAATTCTTCTGTTCAGTCCCCGTGACGAATTGACACTTTCCCGATTGGATGAGTCATCGAATGATCTCGTTGATATTGTCGCTGTGAGGAATACATCAGATAGACATGCCCTATTCAAGGTTCGGTTCTTCATCAACATTGTTTTTCCTTTCCCCGTGATCTTCAACATGAGAACTACTCTATGAAAGATCTTCAGATCAAGACAACATCCCCCGAGAAATTCCGTGTTCGTCCCTCAGGAGGAAGAGTCGCCCCTGGTGCGACAGAGATTGTCAGAGTATATCTACAGAATGGTAAGTCCCTCCTCTATCGTCTCTCATTCTTTCCCCTTGAAGAATACAAATCAACCGGATCAAGGGAGAAATTCCTTCTGATGGCACTCCAGCATGATTCGACCAATATCGAAGAATTTGGCGAGCTGTGGAACAATGCTCCTCAGGTATACTGTATTCTAGGGTACGGTAGATAATTGATTGATTGAGGAATGGAAGGCCGAGCACAAACTTCGTTGTAAGATCGTGGATGACGATAGTAGTTCGAATGGATCGACACCGAAAGAAAGAATTCGATCGATGGGAGGATCTACTGTTAGTCGTTAGTGAAAATTACCCCTGAGCACTTATTGCTTCAATCGCACTATTTATCTATTCAGTGTGTGCATGTGCATATCCTATTTTTTTGTGGATATTTTAAGTGTTGTGGAATGGTGGAATGGTGTATTCGTAGCTTGGCCTGATCATCATTCTATTTCGAGTATCATAATCTCTTCTTCTCAGGAAATGGAGTCAATTCGTCAAGATCTTTCCACTCTTTCGTCCAATCAGAAAATAATCGGAATAATCGTCGTATTCCTTCTTCTTCTTCAGTTCATGTGCATTTTGAATGAACGGTAGGTCAATCCTAATCAATAATTGATCAATCTTCTATTCCAGTTCAAACAATGCCTCTCTTCGCCTTGCAATCGAAACTCTTGCCAATGCGAACAAGAATACTCACGAGGACATCTAATATCATTATGATATCCCTTCCCTTCTTTTCTTTCTCACACAATTTAAATGGGTATAATCATGCTTTATCATCACAGAAACGAATCAGTCCAAAAACGATCAAAATGCCTCACTCATCGACTTGTTGTTATAGTTTAGCATGAAGAATTGAAATCTAGTCAATAAACTATTGATGATTGAGGAATACAGTGGAGATACTGTTCAACAAGATGCAACAATTGCTAACAAGTGGTGAATGGATAGATGAGGGAGGAAATGGAGGGAGGGGGAATTCAAGGGGAAGTGAGATCAGGGAAGCACATTCATAATAATATTGATGCATTTTCCCTAAAGTATCTTAACACACATATCTCAATAGCCTCCAAATCCGAGTCCTTTTCCTCTTCCTTGATGAGAGAATTCTCTACTCACTTCATATTGTCTCTCCAATCCAGCCATAAGAGCCTTCTGCTTTGCTTGCTCTTCCTTCACTTTCTTATCGTCCATCTCCAATTTATGAACTATATTGTTGAAATGATTCAAGAAAATCATTCTGTTAAAGACATCTCCATCCGATGTCTCTTTGTATTCTCGACTAGTGCTAACCAATTAGTCCTCTCAATAAATCAGCGTACATCTCACGTCTCGAGTGGACTTTCTCACTCGAGATTACACTCGGAAGACTGCGAGAAGAACTCATCACTCATCAGCACAAGTCAAAACTGAGGTGACTGTTGTCAAACTAATCATTTTACTTCCTCCTGTACAGTGATTGAATGGGTCTTGTAATAAACTGACATTGTCTGCATCAACAGGTGCATTCTTAATGCCCATCAATTTCATGAACTTGGACGATTGGGCAGAATTTCCTCCCGCAGCTGCAGTGAATGCAGCCGACCACATACCTGATAGAAGAAACTATTATTATTACTATTCTCATATTGGATACACTTGATGAAATCCAATAAATGACTAGACAAAATAAATCTGACCAGCATTCTTCTCAACGGGTTTCTCTTCAGATGCAGTGGAGGATGAAGCCTCTTCACCTTCTACCGGTTCTATAAGTTATATCACCATTATACGAATAAGAATATACTACTACGTCTAATAATAAATAAACGAAAATTCTAACAATATGAAACTGTTTTCAAACTAACTCTTCCATAGTAGTTGTCTCTGCTTCAACTCCTTTGCTCTGTCCATCACAGCTCCCGTAGCCCAGGCGGGCTTCGAAGGGTCATTGTCACTAAAAAATGACTATGATTCATCAATATCAATATGTTTCTTCATTTAACCATTTCAAAACGCTAATTTTTTTAAAATATTTGAACGAGCTTACCGAGGATCTTGGCGCTTTCTATCATTGTTTCTGAAGTTATTTCGATTATCGTTCCTGTTCCAATCACCTCTGTTTCCTCGATCTTGTCTCTTAAAATATTTATTCGCTGTTTGCTTTTTCTTAATTTAGAACGGGGAACAGTTAAAGGTGGTGTCCCACGAATATCTGGCTCACTGAGTTCTCGATGTGAGATGATGGGTCATGGCTACACGATAACACTTTCGAAACTCCCATGTTTTCAATTTTCGTCTAAACTGAGATACGAGCGTTTGGCTGCATGCCAAATAACCCTGAAAAGCAGGCAACGAGCGAGAGAGTATGCAAAATGAGGAGAGCGCGCCCTCTCATTCCTCACTTTGCATAATCGCTCGCGCGGTTCGTGGGACGCCTTCTTTAATTAATGTTCTCACAGCATCGCGATCTCGCTTCCATTGTCCTCCTCTATCATCATTCTTATTCCAATTATCGCTCTTATTCCGGTTATCATTTCTATTCCAATTATCATTCGTATTCCGGTTGTCATTTCTATTCCAATCATTCTTCCTCCAATTATCTCGATCACATCGTTCCTCTTTCGGTCTATCATGATGTTTCTCTTCGCGATGCTCCTTCACCTCTTCATCCCTGAGAATAGCTATGTTGAGAAAATTAAAATTTTCTTTCCTTTTTTTTTAATTCCTCGCTCACCTTTTCTTGTCTTTCTTCTTCTTTTCTTTATGGCGTTCTTCAGAATCATCACCATCTCCCTTATTCTTCTTCTTCTCTTTCTTACCGTCTTCGATATCCTCTTCAGTCTCCTTCTCCCTATCTCTCTTCTTCTTCTTCTCCTTCTTTTCCTTCTTCACTACTTCTTCCTCCTCATTTTCTTCTTTCTTTTCTTTCTTCACGACCTCTTCCTCGTCACCGTCCGATTCAAACCGTTTCTACAATCGTCGAGTGCACTCTGAGAAGGGGATTAGAATGGGAAACAGGCACCACCCAAACTTACGTGAGATGACATATGCACGGCTCCGACTGCTAGTCGCTGATAGAGAGCAGTTGGACTACCTATAGTAGATTTCTTTAGAATAGTAGCTGCAAGCACAATAAACACAGAGAAAGGGTGAAAAATGAACGGACTCGTCGCCATGGCGCGAGCAGAAGGCTACACCACATTTGTAGAGCAAAGTCATGAATCACAGTCCAAAGTACGGTAGTTGACCTGTTTGTTCACCATGACCTGTTTTTTTTCGATTCAAATCGATTGTTGTATTTTTTTTATTTCGGCTGTTCTGTTTGTTAAAAATGGTTGACAATTGTTCTAGGCATGCACGCTATTGCCAAATCGGGAATGGGTAACTTTGTAGGCTCAATGCGATCGGCACTCAGGTATCATTTGGAGCGATAGACTAGAAACTAGATTGCTCACTCTCCTTTTGTCATTTATTGCTCTCACTCTTTTCTTGTTTCCTCTTGCATCATTCGAGTGTGTCCATTGCTTTCTCATTTGATTACTTGCTCATTTTCTAGATCTCTTCTCCGATCGAGTAGTACGATGTCAGAGAAGCCTGGTGAGCTTATATTTTATTATGATTACTCATGAGCTCAATGTATCAATATTCTAATGTTCAGGTCCTGACGACATCGGCATCAAGAAATTGGGCGTAACTGACGCGAAGGAAGTGAAAGACGAGGATTGGAAGAAAGTGCTCGACCCCACAACTTACGCCGTATGTATTTGATTATATTCCGTTTATTTTCTACTTGAATAATCATTCGCACTTTTTCCATCGATAAAATGTTGGAGGTGACTCGAAAAGCAGATACAGAAGCTCCTTTCACTGGTGCGTACGACAAGTTCTTCGATAAGGGTCGATACAGATGTGTGTGCTGTGGAGTCGAACTATTCAAGTGAGAACCACGAACTCCCTTCAAATATATATTTTTGACGAACGAACACGTATGTACTACTTTTTCAATGATTGCTAACCCATTAAACATATATGTTAATGCTAACATATATGTTAATTTTCTTTTCTCAATAAAAAAAAGACATTTGTCAACTTGAGTCCGCATGCGCATTAGTGATAGAGGCCTCATTGTTAGGGAATTACTAGGTGTAATTGGTTTACATCGTTCATTGATTTAGTGTCCGTTCTCCTAAATCAATTATTTTGCAGTTCTGATTCTAAGTACTGGGCTGGATGCGGATGGCCGGCTTTCTCCAATTCAGTCGATAATGACCTCAACGTCAAGAGAATCGTAGATAAGTCCCATGGAATGACCAGAACCGAAGTCCGATGCAAAAACGTGAGTTTATTTGTTTTCTATCTGAAAACAGGGAAAAATGGAAGTAAATTCCAACCTTCTTTTTTGAGATCCCTCAAGGCATAAGTAACGTGAATATAAAGTGTTGACTTAATTGAATGAATATAATTAAGTGCGATGCCCATCTGGGTCACGTATTCGACGATGGACCAGAAGATAAAGGAGGAGAGAGATACTGCATCAACAGTGTATCCATGGTATTCGAACAGATGTAACTCATTCATTCACACTTCACACTTCGTACATTGTATATAGGTTACGAATTTGTAATCTCCGCTTATATATTATCATCCAATTCCCTCAGCAGGTTCCGTAACTCGAATAAACTTGTAGCATTCCTTCCATTGAGATCTGATCCATACTGGGAAAAGATTAGCTCCACAGGGAATTCGAGACCTTCTCCAATCTTAAATTATATACAGGGTTAGGTATGGTTGGAAAGTGTATCTCACTTCTGGACACAATTTGTGAATGAGAAACTTTCGAAGAGGTTCCTTTGCTAGACGACTGATTAGTCCACCGAGAATTTTGAATCCTATCTGAATATGTGAGATGCATTCTGAACTTCTTCCCGTCATTTACCGTAATATCGAGAGTGGGAATCTGAATACTGCAATTGGTTGTATTTGGCATCACAAGAGACAAGAAGAGATTTGAGATCGTGAGACTGTAAGTCATGAATCACAATGATAGAGTTATGGAGGGATACTGTAATGGGATGGTTGGTCTCTGTCCAAGTAGCATGTAGTCCAATGTTCCTTCGATATTCATGGTCGAATCTCGAATCTGTTATCTCAATGTGCATTCATACTCAGCCACCAGTCTTACCGTAATCGAAACTGTATCGTTCTGAAAATCTAGTAGAAATCCTTCAGTTGGCGAGAGCAACTGAGCTGAGACGATTTTCGCTTGATAAAGTTCGAGGATGTGAATCTTCAATGAATTGAATCGTGATCGAAACGAGATTAATGATTGAGACTTGGAGAAAGTTGAGACTCCAATTGAGTGGAAAGTCGATAGGAAGAAGAAATGGATCATTTCTCTCTAGATTCTCAACGTATGAAATGATAGTCTGACCGATAAAAGACCATTGAGTGGTACTGTAATCAATATTCAATTGGATACAGAGACTACCGTAACCACCTGTGGAGAAAGATGAGAAAGACGAATGGGAGTCTCATATGGAGAAGTGGAGAATAAGTCACGAGAAGGATTGAATAGACAGAAAATGTCCCGTTCATCCCACTTAATCCCCTCACTCTTCACTCAAAAACAAACGACGGGGAAAACGGAAATAACTTCATCTTTCATAATTAATAACACAGATAGACACCCGTAATAAAGTATAAAGTGAATCATATTTTCTTGAGATGTTTCTTGATGAGTGAAACTCGTGCATTATGTGCAACCACTCCTGGATTCTTCTCATTCGGATTTGAACTTCCCGTCTGAAATTATCAATATTCTTAAATTATCACTAACATAAATATAATGAAAATAACAAACTGGATTGGCCATGAATGTGGATGCTCTGGGAACACGAGGCATCTGCAAAGAATTCAGTCTTTAATACGCATTTCGTCGTCTATTTTGAGGATGTTGTTGTAGGAAAGAATGAATAACTGACACTAAATACTTGCTCGAGTACCAATTCGACATCTCTCGCTTCCAATCTATTGTTATTCCTGTGAGTGGCCAATCTACACACTCGATCCACCAACTGAAATGATAACACTCAATGAGAGGCAGGCATTGGATGTGATAGTCCATTCAATTACCTCATCTACAAATTCTTCAGTGTATTCAAGTAGTGCATCTTTCACAGGTTCCTCCAATACGATAGATGGTTCCACTTCCTTTGCCAGATCTTCCAACTTATTCTTCTCAATCAACACTCCTTCGTTCTGATTCGCATTCTGCAATTACAAATATAAATATAAATTCAATTACTAATTTAAATTAAATGTCCTCTTGAGAGGGTATAAAAGGAGTGATTCCTTCCTCTCTTCTCATTCTATCCTTCCTTCTCTCTCCACTCGCTCTCACTCTTCCTCTTCTCTCGATATGTCTACTTCCAAGACAGGAACAGGGGTATGGTATCCTCCCTTTACAACCCTCCATCTCTGACACAGTCTGAACTTCAGAGCAAGGAAACAGTTAATCGAAAAAGAGAGAAGCCGAGCGCACCTAAGGAAGGAAGAAGGAAGAAGAGTGTCGGTGAGTCCCCCCCCCATCCCTCCCTCCCTCTCTCCATCTACCGTATTCCATTCAGAGGATGTTGAAGAGAAACCGAAGAAGGGTGGAGAAGAGAAGCCTATTGATGAGAAGACAGCCATCGCCAATAAGAAGTTATGGGCAAAGAAAGTCCATACTATAGTGAGTAAATCTCTGTCTCTCGTCCCCCGTCATTACAGTACTTCCATTTCAGAATTGCAAGGAAATGTCGGCGGAATTTAATCAGAAGATGAAGAGATTCATGGCCAGCGGAGTCACTGTCAATACATGTAAAACGGACGCCAATCAGCTGAAGAACAGGTAGAATATGATGGAATGTCTAGAGGAATGAATGTCCCTCATGATGTAGATATGCGGATGTGGTGTGCATTGATCAGACGAGAGTCACACTCAAGAACAGAGGAAAGGACGACGATTTCATCCATGCCAATTGGGTGGGAAGTCCCGCACCCGGAGCCACCAAATACATCTGTACTCAGGTACTGTATCTCCCCTCTTAGCTACCGTAATCTCAATCTATTACAGGCACCACTCAAGGAGACTCAGGAAGACTTCTGGCACATGTGCTTCACTGAGAAAGTATCGTTGATTCTCATGCTATGCAACTTTACAGAAGGAGGTAAGTGGAGTGATACGGTAGAACGATAGGACACACTTGTGATTCAGCCGATCTGGAGAAATGCTCCCATTATTTCCCGGAGAAACCAAAGGAGAAGATGAAGTTCGGTCCCTACACAGTGACAATGAAGGAGAAATTGGATGAACCCGAGATAGAGGAGACTGACTTCTCTATAATGGAGATCAAATGGTCAGTCTGCAATCATCTACCGTACTCTATCCTACCGTATCACAGCAAGGACGAAACAGTGAAAGTGAAGCACTGTTTCATGCGTTATTGGGTAGACAATTGTGCTCCCGTGGAAACCGAGCCTATTCTGAAGCTGTGGAGGTACTATTCAACGAATGTCATTCTACCTATATACCGTATCCTTCCTTCCTTCAGATGGGTTCGTAAATATCACAACGATCGTCCAGTTGTCGTCCATTGTTCGGCTGGAGTAGGAAGAACCTCGACCTTCGTTGGAATTGAATTGGCCAGTCATCGAATTGCTTCTAATCCGGATATTCTTATGCTCGACATCGTCAAGGTTTATTCATTCTTCATATTGATTCATTTTCAATCTCTTCTTCTCTTCAGGAACTTCGTAAACAGAGATATCAATCAGTTCAATCTCACGTCCAATTCCTCTATATGCACTATCTCGTACTCGATTATTTCGTTCAAGAGAAGATTGTCGATGCGTATAAGGATAGTAAATTCGTCGAGCAATACCGTAAGCACGCTGCGAAAAGAACTACCAGAGTGAGTATCGATTGAGTGGATACGGTAATGATCCTTCTACTTAAGGCGAAGAAGCAGTCTGCCAACCAAAAGAACCAAGATATCGAAGACGACAGTAAACCAGAAAAGAAGCAGAAGAATGAATCTAATATGGACTAATATTGCGGATCGATAGAAACCTCGTAGTACTCGCATCTCGACACGTTATACAAAACGTAAAGATAAATTATTCGAGATCTTTCGTCTTGTTTTACACGTCGCATCAATGAATTGAATGACATTGGATTGACTCACCATGGTGACTAGAACTGGCTGATTGACTCCAGGTGGAGGGGGAGGTTGATGGGAGGATGGATGAGATTGAGGTGGAGGACCGGGTCGATCCATGGGTGGTCCTCCAGGTGATGGACCTCCCATACCAGGAGGAGGAGGATGAGGTCCACTTGATGAAGATGGAGGTCCAGGAGGACCCATTCCAGGAGGGCGATTCTGCTTAAAGAAAAGCATTGAAACAACTTCATCTTGATCCTTTTTTTTAATTGTGAGAAAAGTATTGTAAATAAAGTTACCATCATCTGCTGTTGCATCATATGAGGAGGAGGACGTCCGGCCATCGGAGGAGGATACGGACCAGGACGACCTACAAAGACATTTATATTCAATCTAGTATTAGTAGTAAGACACAATCTCCACATTAGTTTTAATACTTACCGATGGGCGGGGGAGGTCCCAACACTCCCACTCTAATTGGGCCAGGAAGTGATCCATGATGTGGTCCAGGAGGTCCATGAGGAGATGGTCCTCCCATATGAGGTGATGGGCCTCCTGATGGTCCTCCCATATGAGGTGATGGTCCTCCTGATGGACCACCCATATGAGGTGATGGACCTCCCATATGAGGAGATGGTCCCCCTCCGGGTCCTCCCATATGAGGACCACCGTGTGATGGACCATACGGTGATTCAGGCATCTGATATTAATAGTTATACTTATATCAATGTATCTTCGAATCTCACCTCCATTTTGACATTACTAGGATTATATTCCATCTTGACTTGTGCCTGAGGATGTTGAGGGGGAGAATATTCCATCTTCACTTGACCTGGTTGGAACTGCGGCGTACCCTGCACAAATTAACAATCATTTTTAGAGATTGTGTGCAGAGAATTGACGATAATGATATTTCACATGGAATTTTGTGGATTGAACCCTTGTGAGCCAGAAGGTTGGAATCCACCAGCCGGAGGAGGCTGATTATTCATTCCTATAATACCCCAAATATCAAAGATCAATAATACAATTATTCATTCCACGTTCAGATATGTTAACTGACCACGAATCAGTGAAAGGGAGAAACGGTAGATACTTTAAAAAGAATATTTATCTATGCGTATAAATTTATTACAATCGGAAGCATGTATAATGTGTGAGATTGAGAAGGTGCAGAAAATAGAGTGAAGAAGAAAGCAAAGTGGGAACGAAACAGAATTGAATTCGATTGTGAATGGCAATGGAACACAACAGATTTACTCCACATATGGATAGATCAATCTGAGATGAATGACTAGCACGGAAATTATAAGGCAATGAGGGGTGGATTGCAACTGAAAATAGTAAGAAGAAGCGTTTGAAGGGATGCGATGAGATCTGCAGACGGAAGCTCACCAATCGTACAAGTCTCCTCTGAAATGGACACAACACCGATACAACAGCCAATCGATTATCAATCGAGAAACACTCTGATTATCGATGATTCGTCAGTTGATTAGACCATCACAAATCTCACACCACACAGTGCACGGTTTGAATCGGTGAAATACCACTCGTAGCGACAAGTTACGTAATTTTGAAGGAATATAGAAAATGCGAATAAATGTAGAATAAATTACTTCGGAGCGGGTGTCGATGATTGGAAGACTGATGACGATGCCATCAAATTCTGGATGTACTGTCCGAGTACTTGATTCTCACTTCGGAGTTTAACTGATTCCTCCTTTACACACTCTACACGCTGACTCAGATCTGCAAGGAAACCATGAGTGGCAATAAGAACATGGGTAAATTTAAGTAAGGAAATAGAAAACTATCCTATGCAAAGTATTTTCTTCTCAAAGTAGTGGAAGTATATTTGGCATAAATTAATTGAAGCAAGCAAACCATCGAGTGTATCCTGCAGCTCTAGCACGTGAGCAATGAGTCGTGCCTTCTCCTCGGCATCCTCAGGCGGTTCCTCTCTTGGGAGGGGCTGGGCAGGACGGGGAGTTCGTCCAACCACCTTGATAGTGTCCTCGCCTTCAAATTAAAAGGATAAGACAGAAAGTCTACAGGAGCAAACCTTCATCCGCAAGCGGAAATTCCTCGCCGACAGAGACAGGAGTCTTGGCTGACTCGTTACCGGCTGACATGTCTGCGAAAAAATGATAAAACTTTGTAAAACAAAGATAAGACGATTGCGGAAGAAGAATCGGAGAAGTGCGGAGATGTTGAATTGAATTTTCTCTAACCCTGTCCCTTCTCTGCCACTCTCTCTGCATAAAGCACGGCGAGAGTTTTCGATACTCAGTTTGCGAGGTCGCGCGCACGTTTCGCCGTGAAAATTTTGTGCCAACGTTGCACAGACATCTTTCCTTCGATTTCGACTAAGTTTTGATGTTTTGATTAGTGTTAATCATATGCTTACTCGTCGTGTGTGGTAATATGAACGCATTTCAGGTGATTCTATCATGATCACTGACGTCCAGCTGGGTATTGCTGCCAACATCATCGGCATTGGCGTTTTCATGCTCGTCGTTCTCTTCCACTACATTACCGTCAATAACGGCTCCAGCTCGATCAAGAACCACTAATTCTTGCCTGCCACCTCCCATCCAATTCGACTCTTCTGAATATAGTCATCCGCTCGTCCAAATGTGATACACGCTCTCGTCGGAGTTAATAATTTATTAAACATGCTTGTTAATACCATTGATGTTAATTGGGGATTCATGATAAATGTATTATATGTACATCTTCTGAGTCTCTGACGATGGCACCTGTTCTCCGACAGTGAAGTGATATCTCCGATTATGAAACTTTGGAAGTCTCTATGATTCATTCTTGGATACATTCATTCAATTAGAAGCTCTGGAACTCCGTATGAGTTACTGTGATGCAGCACAACGCTTACGCTAGAGTCGGTATGTTTGATAGTTGCTCAGTTCGTGCTCAGTAGATCAATATAATTTGTTGTCCGATTCATTTGTCGATGTTTACACTAGGTTTTGCAAATTCGATTTGTTGATTCATGTAAGTCATTTCAGCAACTGGAGAAAGCACGAGTTCCGGCACGTACACTCCATCTCGACCCAATCGATATCCGACCAGTGGATACACCACTCCGGGAGGATACTCCACTTACAGCACGTTAGTTTAGTTTCATCTGCGCTCTTCCTAGTCTTACTATGACTCGTCTCTCTTTCGGGTTCTCGAAAAATCTAGTTCATATCCCGGGTTTCGTTTCGTTTTAGTCCATGTATTGTGCATTTTTAAATGAAATCGATAATTCAGTGCCGACGTCGGTTGTCTGACTGCCGTGAAAATGACTGCAGGAGCTAAAGTTTCGAGGTTCTTCCGAAGATTGGTTCAGGTTATTTCATTTTCTATATTCTTCATTCCTATCAATTCGCCTGTAAATATATATTAATTCAAAATAGTTGCTGTGTTTATTAAATACTTTCTTTGTTTTTTCGATTTTTCGATATCTAGAACACTAATGACATTTTCTCAGGTAAACAAATGGATTTCGAGTTCGCAGCGTGGCAAATGTTGTATCTTCTGATGAACCCGCAGAAAGTGTACCGAAACGCATTGTATAGAAAAAGTGAGTTTATAAATCTGCTTATAGAAATAAAATGTCTGCTAGATATTCACGACCCCCACTCCTCCGCATTCAAAACCGCCATGGCACGGTGCCAATGCCAAATTGGCGGGGCAGTTAGACTCGCGCCGAGACTCACCGCCTATAGCAAAATCAAGCCTATCAGGCAAGAAATGCGCGAAATTTAATTGATGGAAGAAAGCCAAACATAGCTGCCCTAGAAAATACGGTAGAAAAAAGCCCAAACCAACAGTACACACTTTATTTTTGAATTTGGCTTTCGTACGGAACGATGAAAGCATTTTGGCACTGTTCTCCATGTGCAAGACGCGCTGGTCAAATTGGCGCGTTGGACGTTGCTTTTGGGAGAGTGAATGCGGAGGAGCGTAGGGGTTTGGAAGGCCGTGGATATTTATATCGTATTGTATATGTTGTGAGTATGGAAAATGGTGGATTTTTATTTTCCTTCTTCCAAACGTAAAATATTTGAGGAACAAAAGATCAATTTGCCCGTGATGATCCAGCCTTCCTTGTTCTTCTCTCCCTTTCTCTCCTATTCTCATCTGTTCTCTTTGCTCTCGCACTCGGTCAGTTGCTCATTAAAGATACATTTGATTTCATTAAAAGTTCTACGGTCACTAACATAACTCTTTAAATGTTTCTAAGTTTTATTTATCTTATTCTCAGGACTGAGTTTTGGTGGTTTCCTTCGATTCTTCGCATGGGTGGTCTTCATTGACTGCATTGGAGTTGGCTGTGTGGTTGCCACCACTTTGTGGTTTGTTATTTCGTTTCAAATAATGCTTTCAGAATTTGTTTGGATGCTCTCCATTTATTTAAAAAAATTTTTTTAAATTGTTAAGTTTGCTATAAATTTTGACGGCGTCAATGTCAGGTTCATCTCTAATCGATTCCTTCGTAAAGCAAAGGATCAAGATGTGGAATGGGGATATTGCTTCGATGTTCATCTAAATGCATTCTTCCCCATGCTAGTACTCATACACGTACTACTACCGCTCATCTATATTCGTGAGTTCATAGAATTTCTATTTGGAAAGACTGAAAATCGCAATATCAAGAATCATGTTCAAACCCTACTCATGCGATACACTATGATTACTGTAAAGTCACTATTTCGTCCATATTTGTTTGTATTATAGCCCTTATCGACTACGATGGATTTATTGCTGCTTTCCTTGGGAATACTGTATGGTTCGCAGGACTCGTTTATTATGTGTACATCACTTTCCTTGGATATACAGGTACGGTAGTTATTCTCTTTATCGATTCACTCCTGATTTCCCTTTCAGCTCTTCCTTATCTCTATCGTACCCATTATTTCCTCTATCCAATTACATTTGGATTTATCTTCTATGTGGCAACAGTAACAGCATGCTGGAATATCTCTCGAACAGCCTTTTACATCTATCACGTTAGAGTGGAGAATCCCCCTCACTGATCTACCCTATTGACTCCTCCTGACCAGTATAGTGTGACCGGTTGAAAGGCATCTCGATATAGTTACCCACCACTATGTATATGCGACATGATCCCAATACGTGTTTGATACTCTTTCTTGCTCCGAATTCCTTTTTCATTCATACAGTATCCCATTTATTCCCACTGAGTGCTATCTTGTATATTTATTAATGCAGATACCTATATTTCGAATTACAGTTATTATTACTAGTCTGACACAGCTAAGAGTGATATGTGACATAGCGGCAATAGTGTAACATAATTTAATCATAAAGTTACCCTTTGAAATGAATTTGTGTGAATTTCGCTTGTCCCGATCAGTTTATTCATTGCCAATAAAATTGACTGGTTTTTCATAATCCCTTTCGAGAGAAAGTTACAAGAAATCATTAAGCGTAATCATGTGATTGAAACTTGATTTTATATGTTTTGCACTGTTATGAAATGAAGGATCAAAACATTCATCAAACTCAACAATGGTAAACAATGATCAAAGATGGAATCAGAAGATAGATGTTGTGTTTACAGACTGTAGTTTAGCCAATTCCTGTGGTTTCCTCTGTCCGGGAGGATACGTGAGAATAGCCAGATATCCTTGATTCTCTGGTGCCGTTCGAACGAGATCGGGAGATTCTCTGTAATCAATGCTTATCTCACTGATATCGAGAATAATCTACAGTAATCTTATCTTCTAACCTGAGTGTGTTATTCACTTCAGCAAGAAATCCTCTCACTCCCGATCTAATTACTCTTTCACTTCCATCTGCCAATTTGATAGTACACAATCGAGTGTCTGCTTGCAATCGAAGTGCTCCCTGATTATCATCATCCATTAGGAGAGGGGGATACACAATGAGAGATGGGCATATTAACCCAGATTTGGAGATTTTTCAACATGTTCTACTTCAAACCACGGTATTTTTGAATTCGTCCTACTTGTCAAAGATATTACAAATCAAGTTAGATTTAAATGATATGATAGATATCTCACCTTTTTTCCTCCTTCACTTCTCGTTTGTTCAGTTCTATCCGCTCCTCCTTTTTTTGTGCCTCCGAATGAGACCTCCACTACTTCACACTCGAACTTCTGAATGTGAACCCCATCGACTTTCCAAATAACAATGAATCAATGGATACCTCACTTGCGACGAGTACAGTAACTCCACTTGGATGGTGGAGATACGATACTCCAGGATTCGATTCCAATTGGAATCGATCATAGTATCGATCTACTACCGTAGGATGCATCTAATCATTTGAGAGTATGATAATCTTCACACGACATTGATTCAAGATACTGTTATTGAAGTTTGAAGTGACTTGTTCTCGAGCTCAAATTAACAATTGGAAAATAGTGTACTTTATCACGCGAGATGTACAAGCTCATTGAATATTTCATAAAACAAACATCCACGAGAGATGGTAAATAATTGCATCTCACAGAAGGAAAATAAGAAAGATTTGATTCACATTTGAGCAGCTATTTGATTGTTTTCGAATCTATTGGCATCTTTAGCACAAGGGAAGGGGAATAAGCGAATCGTACAACAGATAAAAGGAGAGGATCCTACTGACTAGTGAATATCTACTTGGTCGACTCATCTCTACATAATGGAACAAGCTTGAGCAGCAAGAGAAGGATCATCCACTCTGGGAATTCCAGTGGTTGAATCAAGACCGAATCCAGGAGGAAGACCACCCGTCAATTCAGCCGGAGGATATCCAAGTGATTGAAGTTCAACTAATTTCCTTCCAATGGTATCAATAGATTCGGGAAGAGGGGTAATTCATGAGAAGGAGAATCTCCCTCTGGAGGGGCGACGACAACTCCTTCAGATGGAACATCTGGTTGCTTCTCGAATTCAGCACAGATCTCACCAATGATCTGAAAGGAAGAATTGAATTGACTTAATGGAAAATAAGAGGCGCGAAACCCTATATTTATTTCAATTTTCTCAATAATCGTACCTCATACTGCTTCTCATATCGTCCTCTCGTTTCCTCATCCAATTCTGCTCCCTTCTTCTCAAGGAAAGCAGGGAATTCATTGTGCATCTCTTTGAGGGGAGGATACATGACATCCTTCGAGACGAATGCCTACAAATATCCCCCTAATTATGTATACATTACCGTTCCACATCATTTCGAAATATCTACATTTATTACGATTTTAGAACTCTAGTGGAAAATGTTAGTAGTGGAAATCTTTCTAGGTTAGTCGAAACATAAAATCTTAAAAATTGGCAGAAAAATAGTATGCATGAAGATAGATAATTGAAGACGACTAAATTTCAGTTCAGCGCACTGAGATCCTTACCTGCATCATCATACTCATCATGGGTCCCATATTTCCCTCTGGTCCTCCTAGTTTCTCCAGTTGAGCGAACAGCTCTTCTGCAATGAACTATTTGCATACATATCAGGGCTGTTCAAAAATTTAACGCACTCCTCATTTCGCGATGCTCTCTCTCTCTCTTTCTGATCGGCGAGGGAACATGTGAAATGAGGAGTGCGTTAAATTTTTGAACAGCCTTGATACATATGATTCCAGATTTTCCATCTATCACCTTTTTCACACAGACTAATAAGGAACCAATTACGAAATGTATGTTGGTGTGAAATCTGAGAAATTCGTCTCATTTCTCACCTTGACTTCCTGCATCGGCGATCGCCCCACTGCACGCCATCAATTCACGCATTGCCTGCAATTAGTAATTGGTGAATCTAAAATGATGACGAATTGCAAATAAATATATTTATTATTTTAAATCCTTGAATCTCATCCTCACTTCCATCATTGCTTTGCTCTCCTCCGCTTCTGCCTCAGGCACCGGTCCCTCTTCTTCCGCCTTCTTCAGAGCTTCCTACCATTTATTCAATTACAACCATTCACTATGAAATTTATGGGAGTTCCCGAACTTTAAAACTTCCATTCAATCAAATTCTCAAAATAGCCCCTCGTACCTCCTGTACTGCGACCATCTGTTGTAGCATACTCTGGAAGTCCTTAGCGGCAGTCTGAGCTGCCTTTGCATCTGCAGCCTCCATCAATGAATCCAATTCATCGTCTGTCGTCCGAGTGGCACTAAACAAAGCTAATTTTAGTTGCACAATCATTTATTTCCATTTTCAGTGATAATAACAACACAGAATTTATAAAATAAAATATATGAAGAGACAAACGGTGCGAATCCTCCAAGGGCGCTATCGAGAAGATTGGCCAATTTCTCAGCCTCTCCATCCTGTCCTCCTTCCACTTTCTTGTCCTCGTCTGCCATCTAAAGAGAAGATATTGGAACAGCCAACGAACTACTCCTGATCACTCAAATATACTCGGAACTGTCAAAGAGATAAAGTGGTGAGAAAGAGAGTGCGAAGAGGAACTAGATGAGAGAGGGAGAGACTGGAACTGATGATCATTCTCCCTCCCAATCAATGAACACATGGAAGAGTGACCAGATCAGGAGTGATTGATAACAACAACACGTCATCACGAGGGATACGGCGATAAAGTACAGATAGAGTTTGTTTTGGCCCCACAAATCAACCCAATAGAGACATTCGGAACCATTAGAAAGGTAAGAACGGAATACAATCATGCGCCTACTATTACTCATCGATATCTCATTTGACCTGCCATTCATTTCTCAGAAATAGAAGGAACTTTCTTTTGCAAACGATAAAAAAAGATCACTTTGCAGCGGAGGAATGTGTGTAAGATATAGTTATATGAAGAGTAGAATAGCTGACTGCACTGAGCAAAAATATAATAAAAAAAATCACGAAGGAGCCGATATTTCGTCAAATAAAACAGAAAGGACACGTCGACGAGAGAGTGTGTAAAAAGGAGAGATTTCCTACACTACGGTAAGTCAGCTGAGGCATACCTGATCCTCCGTACTCAAAGATATTTTTTAATGAATAATTTTCTTTCGAAATGTATTTCGATATAGTTGAAAATAAATAGAATGCAAAAATAAAAATGCAAATTGTCATTAACTCATAGGAATTTTGTCCCATCTGCACTCTACATATGAGATCAGATATCTCACACTCACTTTCCCCTTTCTCTTCGTATCTGCTCTTTTACACTTGAACCTATTTTCCCATTCTTTACATCTAACTACCGTTAGTTCACGAAACTCGTATATCGAAACTATCTGTATGATAAACATTCTTTATTAGTATACATTCTCTGTGTATTTGAATAAGTGATCGATAGTGCGCTGTGACGATTGCAATGATCCATTCAGTTGCCAGTATCTATCGGGTGAATGTTATGGATAGGGATTATGCAAAGAATGCGAATCGGGAATGGAATGAGAATGGAAGCGATGAGGAAATGACTGCAATGGTGAAAGTGAAGAGACAATTTGATTGTACTAAATGAACCAAACGAAAACTTCGAGCGAACATCGAAAGAAAAACCTCGAGTTCTCAACTAATGAGACCCGAAAAGAGTCGAATGGAGGGAAGGAAAGAAGAAGGAGAAGAAGAAGATAGAGTCACGGACGGAATGAGTCCGGATAACGAAGGTACGACAAGTAGAAGAAAAGTGGAAAGGAGGACTAGGGAGGGAATTGTGTCTAGGAAGAAGAGGTCTCTGCTTAGAAGCACTTTCTATGGACGATGGAAGGGCCTGATTCGTCGTATTCCTGTTTCGAGATCCACATTTGTTGGAAGGTCGAGAGAGATGCCAGAATGGATCCTCCAATCCATACGGAATACTTCCTCTCAGGAGGAGCAATGATCTTGATCTTCATCGTGCTAAACAGAATACGGTAATCATCAATCGATTCTCTTCCGTTACCGTACCTCGGTGCGAGTGCTGAGATCTCTTTCTGCATACGGTCGGCGATTCCAGGGAACATGGATGTTCCTCCAGACAGAACTGTGTTGGCGTACAGATCTTTCCTGAAAATTCATCATCAATACCGTAATATTCTATCGATAAATCGATACAGTACCTGATGTCTACATCACACTTCATGATGCTGTTGTAGGTTGTCTCATGAATTCCGGATGATTCCATTCCAAGGAATGAAGGTTGGAAGAGAGCTTCGGGACAGCGGAATCTCTCGTTTCCAATGGTGATAACCTCAAAATTAGAAGGTATTCACTTCATCTATCTATTATTTCATACTTGTCCATCAGGTAGTTCATAACTCTTCTCCAGACTGGACGAAGAGGCAGCAGTTGCCATCTCCTGCTCAAAGTCAAGAGCAACGTACGAAAGTTTCTCCTTGATATCTCTGAAGAACAATCAGATCAATTTGATCTTTGATCTTTCTCATACCTGACGATTTCTCTCTCAGCAGTGGTGGTGAATGAGTATCCTCTCTCTGTGAGAATCTTCATAAGATAATCAGTAAGATCTCTTCCAGCCAGATCCAATCGAAGAATTGCATGGGGAAGGGCATATCCCTCGTAAATGGGAACAGTGTGGGTAACTCCATCTCCAGTGTCAAGAACGATTCCTGAAGGAGAGATGTGTTAGGACGATGAATAAACAGTTTGACAGGATTGAACTACAGTAATCTCTCAGGTAGGTCTCTCACCGGTCGTTCTTCCCGATGCGTAGAGGGAGAGAACGGCTTGGATGGCAACGTACATTGCAGGAGTATTGAAGGTTTCGAACATTATCTGCAATATTCCATTGTCTTTTTGCCTATCTTTAGTTATCTTTTTGATTATATTTAGTCGTTACGCTATCAATGCAACAGAGTGAATGAATCATTCCTTACTTGAGTCATCTTTTCTCTATTGGCCTTAGGATTGAGTGGCGCCTCAGTGAGAAGGACTGGATGCTCCTCTGGTGCAACTCTCAGCTCATTGTAGAATGTGTGATGCCAGATCTTCTCCATATCATCCCAATTGGTAACAATTCCATGCTCAATCGGATACTTGAGAGTAAGGATTCCTGCAAGAGAAGAAATTCAAAGGCTATCCAGTCATTCCTAGTTAATCCGTAGTGTGTCCATTACGGTGAGTGGTCATTGCATGGAATCTTCACTAACACTGGTGCGGATTATAGTCTCTTCATGCTCCACTATCAATAGAAGGTAGAATGTTACCTCTCTTAGATTGTGCTTCATCTCCAACATACGAGTCTTTCTGTCCCATTCCGACCATCACTCCCTGATGACGAGGACGACCGACGATTGAAGGAAACACCTCAAGAGTAATTATGATTCCTTTTGATAACTCGGTCATATCGAATCCACTTCACACCCATTCCACGTCAAACTCTCTTTTCATGCGTAGTGAGAAAGTTGTGAGAATGATTCCCCCACTATCTATCACTGTTTACCCTCCTCTTCCTTCAAGGGGTCGTTAAGGCATCTCCCTCTTCTGTTCCCCTCTACTCACAGCTCTAGGAGCATCATCTCCCTCTTCTATTCCCCTCTACTCACAGCTCTAGGAGCATCATCTCCCTCTTCTATTCCCCTCTACTCACAGCTCTAGGAGCATCATCTTCCTCTTCTATTCCCCTCTACTCACAGCTCTAGGAGCATCATCTCCCTCTTCTATTCCCCTCTACTCACAGCTCTAGGAGCATAATCTCCCTCTTCTATTCCCCTCTACTCACAGCTCTAGGAGCATCATCTCCCTCTTCTATTCCCCTCTACTCACAGCTCTAGGAGCATCATCTCCCTCTTCTATTCCCCTCTACTCACAGCTCTAGGAGCATCATCTCCCTCTTCTATTCCCCTCTACTCACAGCTCTAGGAGCATCATCTCCCTCTTCTATTCCCCTCTACTCACAGCTCTAGGAGCATCATCTCCCTCTTCTATTCCCCTCTACTCACAGCTCTAGGAGCATCATCTCCCTCTTCTATTCCCCTCTACTCACAGCTCTAGGAGCATCATCTCCCTCTTCTATTCCCCTCTACTCACAGCTCTAGGAGCATCATCTCCCTCTTCTATTCCCCTCTACTCACAGCTCTAGGAGCATCATCTCCCTCTTCTATTCCCCTCTACTCACAGCTCTAGGAGCATCATCTCCCTCTTCTATTCCCCTCTACTCACAGCTCTAGGAGCATCATCTCCCTCTTCTATTCCCCTCTACTCACAGCTCTAGGAGCATCATCTCCCTCTTCTATTCCCCTCTACTCACAGCTCTAGGAGCATCATCTCCCTCTTCTATTCCCCTCTACTCACAGCTCTAGGAGCATCATCTCCCTCTTCTATTCCCCTCTACTCACAGCTCTAGGAGCATCATCTCCAGCGAATCCAGCCTTGCACATTCCCGATCCATTGTCCACTACGAGAGCAGCAACTTCCTCGTCACACATTATTACTGATTTGGATCTGGAAGAGGGATGATGATGATTGATGATAATGGTGATGAGAATGATAATGAGAAATTGGAAGCAACGAGAATAGTTCACGATAATGGACGAAGGGAAAGGAAGGATGCGATGGAAAGGGGCAACAAAGTCGTGTCAGATTGTGAATACGTGCCGACTGTCTTGAAGAAGAGAGAGGAAAGTGAGGGAACGAGATAGAGGAAGGAGGGAGGGAGAAGGAGGGAGGGAGGGAGGGAGAAGTGCCATAAACGGGGATGACTCAGAGGACCCGCCTTTCACAATGGAAGAGATACAGAAAGATAGGAGACTGTTACGAAACAAATATTGGATGGAAGAAGGAAAGAAACATTCTCGATTACATAGAGAAAAAAGGAGAAGAAACGGGAAGAGTAACAAGATTACTGAAGAAATAAATGAAGAGAGAAAGAGGACAGAAGAACGTTCTATGAAGAGAAGAAAAGAAGGAAGAAGTGGGAATGAAGAGAGTGAACAGAAGATGACCTACTTTAGTAAGGAACTATTGAGAAGAAGAGGAACACTGATAGGGCGTATCAAATTGATAACGGACGAACTCGAGACAAATACTCAAAAATGTGGAATATTTTCATGGTTCATCACTCTTCTCTAAGTGGAAACAATGGACAGACAGTCTACAGAGGTTGGCATAAAAATTTCTGAGAACAAATTGAGAGATTGAAGGCACCCGGGTGGTCTGATAATGAAAATGAAGAGAAAAGAGCGATCATGTGGGTGTACTGTAAGTGGAGAGAAGAGGGAGGTTATATGGGGAGAGAATAGGCTGATTCATCGGAAGTGGGTTGGATTGATCACACAATCCAACTTGATATGAGTCACTACCACCCAAATTAGAGTGAATGATGAGGTTAGAGAAGAAAAGATAAGAGGAATGAGAAGAAAGGAGGAGAGAAAACAGATGACTGTAGAACGCTTGCATTTTTTTTCGAGAAATGTTTCAACTATTTTGTAGATGAACCAATATTCAGATGTTCGGAAAAATGAAGGGATCGATTGAATGAATAAGGATGATGAATTATTCAGCAATATTTCCAAAACAAATCGCTCAGAACTGGTTCGCTCAATGATTAATACCAATCGACAGAAAAATAACTTCGATTCGGATAAAAATAATGCCTAGGCAAGCTCGTCGAACGAATATGAAAAAAGTAAATACTTGAACAATTACAGCTGTATGAACATTTTTATTCCTTGAAGAGGAGAGACAAATCGAATACGACAGGAATGAATTTCACAATGTGAAGGTTTGCTCCAATTCTATTGATCGGATTACTAGAATAATTGTGGGATGATGTGATAACGTGAAATATTTAAATTCACTGAAGTTACTCGGATGATAAATGGCTGGATTGTAAGAACAAACCTCTGAGAACAGAATGAGATCACTTTTTTCTGAGAACCAATCCTTTCTCTCCTTTGATCTACCCAACTTTCCCTTTTACAGTCGAGAACTCTCCCATAAAGGAAAGAAGTAGAGATAACTTCTATCTCATTTCAATCGTCCATACTAGTATCTCCTCCCTCCTCCCTCTTCCTTCTTCCTTGATCACATTTGTCTATCCTAATGATGTCCCTTCGTCTCTCTGATCTCTCCTTCCTTCTCTCCTTCTATGGTTCGTCCATTTTAATGGCCTCAATCAATCTTCCCCTCTCTGGAACAATAGTCAAGACAGCCTCTCCTATCGATGTTTTCCGTCCTTTTTCTCTCTATTTCTCTCATGGAAGCTTCAACGGCTAGATCTCCCCTGAGACCTCATATCCCAATCTGTGACTCACTCAGAGAAAAACTCTTCCTTCTTAGGGTCAGACTGATCTTCTCCCTTGTAGAGTCAGAATAGGTCATAACAGTCTTGATGTTCTCATTGACCAGACCTCCTCTCGGATGGCATCTCTCCCTCTCTATCCCTTCACTCTTACAACAGCTGCGCCTGCTTCTCCAAGACTTCTCCTCCCACTCACCTCCCTTCCTCCTCCCTTCCTCCATCCCCCCTCTCCTCTCCTCTCCCTAACCTTCTCTCACCTTTATCCCCACTCTTTCTCCACGATTTCTCAATCACTTCAGGATCAAAGTGAGCTTTGAACGCGAATCTCAAATCTTCCACTCTCTTCGTTCACAGATTCTCACCATTCCACTTCACACTGATCTATAGATCTCTTCTCTCTCTCACTTTGTCCTTGTCATAACAGTGTTCCCTCTCTCCAATTAACAGTTCGACCACTCCCTTCCATTCAGCTGGTATCTTCATTCCATCCATTCATTCCCCTATCCTTCCCATCCTGTAACTCTCGTCATCCCTCTCTACAGTTCCTTTCGTGACTCGTCTTCTAGGGGTCATCCTTCCTTCTCCTGCCCTTGCAATGCATGGGTGACGGCATAACAAATGGGCTTCTTCCTCAATGGGGGAAATCCACTCCACTGCCCCCTCCCTTCCCCCCTCTCTCTCTCTCTCTTTACGATCTCCCCTCTCTCTCAGTCCTTCTAATCCTAGCTGTCTCTATTCTCGAATGAGTTGCTCTCTTTGGATGTTCACTCACTCGACTGGACAATCTCCCCTCCCTCTTACCTACCTCCCTCCCCCTCCCCCTCTCCTTCCTACCAACTCCTTCTGCCAGATCCACAGGAATATTTCATGTGTTGTTCTTCCCTTGTATCTCTCTCAACTCACCTCTCCCCTCCTTCTTCTTTCCCTTTCTTATTCTGACTCATATCGTCGTGTATTTCCTCCCTCTTTCCTGCAGCCATTTTTGTCATCACATCGATCCCTCCCTTCCCACCTCCCCCTCCTCCTATCTCCCTTCCCTCTTCAGGTAATGCTCCTGTGGATAGTGACCTGTTTGGTCACATCCTCTCTTTCCTTCAATATCGACACAAAGAATGCAGTCATTCACAATCGACCGAATGTCAAATTCGGATATTCTCTTGATTTCTTCTACGAGTCAAAAGGAGTTCCTATGTGAGTTCAACCTTCATTATTTTATCTTCGCATCAGCGTTTTTTCATTGTTATTTGCCTTATTCAATTATTTACTCTTCATTCTCAATCGTCTTCCTTTCTCGTTACCTTCACTGTAATTTATGATATCGTTGCCAAGTGTCCATTCCATTCCACTCCCTCTCTCTTTCTTCCATGAGTGGGATTGACTCAGTTTCTCCGTTATGTCAGCACTCTTTCAAATGAATGGAGTCAAGAGGTATAGAGTACTCACCCTCTGTTTGATTACTCCTTCTCAATTCCATCCACTTCCCACTTCCTTTGTTGGAGTGAAATTGGACTGATCCATGAAGTTACCTTACAAGTAGATAGTGTATAGGATGCGCTTATGATATACTAGCCATCGATTAGCTATTTATTGTTCTCAATTTCTCTGTCGATCCCTCTTCCTCCCTCCCCCACTCTCTCTCTCTCTCTGATCTTCTCTTAGACTTCATTACACTTCGTCAGTCTTTCCTTGCCCATCGTCTCTCTATCGATCGAACAGAGAGAGGACAGCTTACACTACAATGAACCATTAGAAACAGAGATAGGAACGAGAATAGAGAGAACAGCTGAGATCTAAACTTCCGGTATAAAATATGGTAGATCGCAAAGGACAGACAGAGGGAGCATGCCTCGACCTACAGCAACGAATAAAAAAAGTAGCCTATGAGATAAATCAATTTCAGCCTTGCCGTCGGAGCTCCCGAAGCCGAGACTCAGAATCCCCAATTGAGAGGAATCAGAAAGGCCGGTGCCGTGTATGCATGCAATCTGGCTGAACCAACCACGTGCAGGGAAATATTCGCCGATCCCGATTGTGAGTTTGGCTACTTATTCAATGATCTATCAGGAAGATAGCTTCATTTACTTACTCAAAAGTGCCCCCTCAATTGAAGAACAAACATGGATGACACAGAATTGCCTTTCTCTGAGAATGATAGGAATTATTTTTCAGTGGGAAATGAGAAGCGTCTGAATGGATCGAGAATGACTCAGATTGAAGACAAGAGCAATCAATTCTTTGGAGCGACAGTCTCAGCCAGTAGGAAACACGATAAACTCATGGTGCGTTCATACATTATTCACCAGAGCTTCGAGTAGAGACGCAAAGATAGCTAGGAAAGTCCAAGGCGAAGTGCATTTGAAATAGAGTAGGAGAAACTGTGCTTCTGCAATAAATCTCTCTTGCAGATGTGTGCCCCTCAGTACAAGTATTTCTTCACAAAATTCGAAGTAATCGAACCAGTGGGAGCTTGTTTCTATCTCGAGACTGGAGCTGACAAGGCATACGAATTGAGCAGTTGCAGACAGGATAGTCAGTATATTCTGTATTTTTTCATCGCAGTATCTTCTTTCTATGACCATTCAAATAATGTTAGCAACGATGAATGTAGATATCATGGGGATAAATTGCTCAGAGATCAAAGATCAATTCTTGTAGATCAGAAGCACGGTCGTCATCGTCTTGGATACGGTCAATGTGGATTCTCGGCCTCCGTCCCCAATGAAGGAGGTCGATCATTCGTCGGTGCACCTGGAATGTTCTACTGGCAAGGAGGAATATTCTCACAGGCTAATCTCAATTACACTGATCGACTCAATACCACTTATTCACCCAAGGAATACGATCATAATATGATGGGTGAGTGTTTTCAGTCCATTCTGTCTAGATGCTCTGTCTATTACATCATTCCGTTCGAAGCTTATCTTCCAATCTCTTCACTTTCTGCTATACTACTCTCGTGTTGTTGGCGGTTCGCTTTCATTGGGTCTAACGAGAAAGAGAGCCGATTATGAGATTAGCCTTCGAAGGGTCGAAGAGAGGGAACGACTGACTAATGATGTCGTTTAGGATATTCTGTGGCTACTGGAGACTTTGATGGAGATGGAAAGGAAGATGCCGTCACTGGAGCACCCAGAGGAGATGCACTCACGGGAAAGGTATGTGAGATATGGGTAAAATTCTACTATCTATTATCTATGGAAATACGTTACTTCCGTTGACCGATATACCTATAAAGTCTCTTCATTGAATGAGCATGAGAATGTGCTAGGAAGAAGGCTGCACAATGTGGTATTTACGTCTCTTTCGCAATGGGAACGACAGATGGCACGAAGAAGAAGTGAAGAAGTGAGGGAGAGAGAGAGGGGGATTTATGGGGGAAGAGGAAGGATGAGTTCACTATCTGATTATGAAAGCTTCTCCTGAGTATTTCCGGTCTCATAATACTGAGAATGTTCTTTTCAGTTGGTTCTGTATACGTCGGCCCTCAAGCATATCATCAATCTGACTGATACAACTTCTGCTCCTCAGACTGGACAGTACTGTGGACACTCTATCGCCGTCACTGATCTCAATAATGATGGGTTAGTTTCATTTTTTGTTCGTCTAATTTGTCTGCATCTTTATCGACCAGTTGCTGAAGGATTGGATTTCTGCACCAAATTGTAAGAGATCAAAGATCAATACCTTTCTCTTCAGCCGTGCAGACATCGTCACTGGATGCCCATTCTTCACTGATTATGTCACGAAGGTCGATGCAAAGACTCAGGAGAGAAAACCACAGTATGAAGTGGGAAAGATCCTAGTGTACATCCAGACTGCGCCTGTGAGTTATTTCCTACTCAGATATTCATGCCGAAAAGATGTTGGGAAAAGAGCATTTCTTTTGCACATTCTATTCAAGGCTCTGATTGTGATAGGAGAGGGTCGCTTGCAATAACTTGTCGTCTATTTCTGAAGACTAAAGACGGAATTGTTCATTATAGGGAGTGTTCGCTAAGCCGATAGCGATCATTGGAGAGGAAGAATGGGGAAGATTCGGATTCTCTATCGCACATGCGGGAGATCTCAATCAGGATGGATACAATGGTACGCTTTCTTCCTACATCCTACGATTTCATTGCGTATTCCCGCAATAGATACACTCGCGTACGACGAAAACGGCAATAAATAGCGTGATTCAGACATCGTGGTGGGTTCTCCTCACGGAGGAAGGGACAAGAGAGGAGCAGTGTATATTCTCCATGGAAGCAAGGATGGAATCAGAGAGAAACACACTCAGAAGATCGAAGCTGCCTCTGTCAATTCAAATGTCAGAGGATTCGGATTCTCCGTGGCGGGAGGAGTCGATGTCGATGCTAATGGAATGCCTGGTCAGTTTTCGTCTTTCTTGCTGTTCGATAAAAAGACAAAATAGAAAATATCACGGATTCACGAAGAATCGATCACCTCCATATTTCTAGATATCGCTGTGGGAGCAGTCCGATCTGGATCTGCCCTTGTCTTGCTGTCGAAGCCCGTCGTGACTGTGACTGGAAGGACGGAATTGGACAAGAACAGCGTTGTCGTCGATGAGAAGAACTGCGATGTGAACGATAAACTGGGAAAGCAGTCTTGGTGAGGAATGAAGAGACTTTTGTATCTACCAGATTTATGGAAACACGAGCAGAAGAATAATAAAGAATCATTGCAGTCGTACGATCAAGACTTGCTTCAAATACGATGGAAAGGGAGACACTCCGAATGATCTTGAATTCAAGCTCACTTATAATCTCGATCTTCTTGCTTCACAGCCAAGAGCTCACTTCATTGATAGAGAAATCGTTAGTAATTGGAACATGTTGTCAAAAGAATTCCACTCTTCATTTGAAGACTAAAAATGAATAAATTCTTCAGGATGCTGACAGCACGATCAAGAGAAGCAAGCAGAGTAAGAGTGATCGGACTCCGAATGTAATCGAGAGGAAGGTCAGATTGGAGAAGAGAAGAGAGAAATGCTTCACTCAGAGATTCTTCGTTTCGGTTAGTTCACTTTTTTTCTTCATATCTAGTTCGGCAAATAATTCCGGAAAAGTATTCGTGATAATCTTATATTTTTTGCAGAGCACAATGCGTGATCGTCTGTCTCCCATTCATTACTCAGTCAATTACACTTACGAGGGAGAACCATCGGGTAAATTGAGAGGAGGCAAATTGGAACCTGCACTCGACACCACCGTTCCTCTTGTCTACGAGGGAAAGGTCAGGAGTTTCATTACTATTTCAAATCTTATCATTGATAATTTCAGTTGTCCATTGCCAACAACTGCGGCAACGACGATCAATGTATCCCCAACCTCGCCGTGACTGCCACTGCAGACAAGGAGAAATTCATTCTCGGAACGAAAGATAATTCACTCCTTCTCAATGTCGATATCAAGAACAGAGGAGAAGATGCATTCGAGAGCAAACTATACGTTGATATTCCTCAAGGATTCGAATTCGGAGGAGTGGTTGTCCCGGAGGGAAAGGTACCGTATACCTATCGATTGATTATTATTGATCCATCTCTAGACTCCTCCCTCGTGTTCTCCCACTTCGGATAAACCAGACGAAGAAGGTCAATGGACATGGGAGTGCGAATTGGGAAATCCCCTTCCTGCTACGAAAGACAGCAAGATTGGAATTAGATTGACTGCCAATGAAGAGAATCCTCCCACTAAAGAAATCACCGTGTCGGCTAGAGTGAACAGGTGGGAAGTGATGAGAATTTTATAGTTATTCAATGACCTTGCCAAAATTCATCGTTCCCTTTTCTCATTATTTTTATTGACGATAGTGACTACATTAAACCATCAGAGTTTGATAGTGGAGGTCATTTGATCTCGATAGGATAATTTCAATGATTGTCATCGAATGACTCTCTTTCAGTACGAATGCCGAAACAGACGGAGAGGAGAGAGACAATTTCTTCTCCATGACAATTCCTGTTGATTACGATAATTCCCTTGGATTGATTGGACAGACGACTCCTGAACAAGTTGACTTCATCGCTAATAATCAGACGACTAAGGAAAGATTCGAGGATAGAGACATCGGACCACTCGTGTCCCATGTCTATCAGGTTGGTCAATCGATTCCTCTCCCGAAACAAAAATGGATTCGCAATTGAAATGATCATTGTAGATCACAAACAATGATCATTGTAGATCACAAACAATGATCATTGTAGATCACAAACAATGATCATTGTAGATCACAAACAATGATCATTGTAGATCACAAACAATGATCATTGTAGATCACAAACAATGATCATTGTAGATCACAAACAATGGCCCCTCTCGAATGGACGTTTCTCTCGATATCTTCTGGCCTTCTTTCTCAGTAGAAGGAAACAATCTATTTTATCTCATCACTGAACCTTCTCTCTCCAATCCGGATAGAGGAGTGTGCAGAGTGAAACAGATCAATAATGTCAATCCCCTCAATCTGAGAGTGAGTTGAGAAAGAATTAAGAGTGAATGAAGAGAGTTCTTTCAGTTGACAAACGAGCACATTCCCACTGCTCCTCCTGTCCCTGTTGTAGATCCTCATTTCGCATCGAGGGAAGAAGAAGAATTTGAAGAGGAAGAAGAGGAGAATGGATCGAATGGATCTGCAGGCGGAAATGGAAGAGTTCAACACGAGTATATTCAGCATGAAGGACAGGAAGGCCAGGGAGGATATGAATGGACTGCCAATGAAAGAGATCCTAGCGAGAATGAATATGAATATGTAAGTTACTGTTAAAAAATATATAATAGAAAATACATCATTGTTGAGATAAGATTATGTTTAAGAAATAACAACGTATCTATGTATTTGTTATTTCAGCAAGAAGATGAGGACCGTGGACAGTCGAAGGTTCGAGCGAAGAGACAACAACAGCAACAGAGAAAGAGACCAGTGAAGAAAGGAGGAGATGGAAGAAGAAGAGATGGAGTTCCCTCTGTTAATGGAGTAGAGAAAGCACGATTCAATGATCTCAAGGAAGCTGTTAATATGAGTAAAGTATCCAGTGGAACTGTCGAATACAAGGGAGTACTCAGCAGAGCTTCCGTTGTCAGTTTTCTCTTACTTTCTTTTTACTTCACAAGCATTCTTTATTTTTTGTGAAAAAATAACAGAATAGCAGTAAAAAGAAGTAATATCTTGAACGGAAGTGGTAGAGAATATCATTCTCATTTTGAGGATTGCAATTCACTTCGTTGTACTCACATTGAATGTGATCTGCATGATATCGAGAAGGGAGAATACGTCCTCGTGACCATCCATGCAAGAGTCGACACTGAAACACTTGTCAATGAGAGAAATCCTGGTTTGTTCCTTTGTCATTACTGCTTCTTCTGATGGCATGTTGAATGATGAAAGCAGTTGCTGAAGAGTGATATATTTTCTACAGGAGGTGACGTCTCATCCCTCGCCGTTGCTCGTGTGATCAATCAGAAGAATCGACCTGATAAACAGACTGTCATCAATGCGGTAGGGAGAGAGGGGGGAATCATATCTATAGTCCATGTATAGTTGACAACTGATAAACAGACTGTCATCAATGCGGTAGGGAGAGAGGGGGGAATCATATCTATAGACCATGTATAGTTGACAACTGATAAACAGACTGTCATCAATGCGGTAGGGAGAGAGGGGGGAATCATATCTATAGACCATGTATAGTTGACAACTGATAAACAGACTGTCATCAATGCGGTAGGGAGAGAGGGGGGAATCATATCTATAGACCATGTATAGTTGACAACTGATAAACAGACTGTCATCAATGCGGTAGGGAGAGAGGGGGGAATCATATCTATAGACCATGTATAGTTGACAACTGATAAACAGACTGTCATCAATGCGGTAGGGAGAGAGGGGGGAATCATATCTATAGACCATGTATAGTTGACAACTGATAAACAGACTGTCATCAATGCGGTAGGGAGAGAGGGGGAATCATATCTATAGTCCATGTATAGTTGACAACTGATAAACAGACTGTCATCAATGCGGTAGGGAGAGAGGGGGGAATCATATCTATAGTCCATGTATAGGTGACAACTGATAAACAGACTGTCATCAATGCGGTAGGGAGAGAGGGGGGAATCATATCTATAGTCCATGTATAGGTGACAACTGATAAACAGACTGTCATCAATGCGGTAGGGAGAGAGGGGGGAATCATATCTATAGACCATGTATAGGTGACAACTGATAAACAGACTGTCATCAATGCGGTAGGGAGAGAGGGGGGAATCATATCTATAGACCATGTATAGTTGACAACTGATAAACAGACTGTCATCAATGCGGTAGGGAGAGAGGGGGAATCATATCTATAGTCCATGTATAGTTGACAACTGATAAACAGACTGTCATCAATGCGGTAGGGAGAGAGGGGGGAATCATATCTATAGACCATGTATAGTTGACAACTGATAAACAGACTGTCATCAATGCGGTAGGGAGAGAGGGGGAATCATATCTATAGACCATGTATAGTTGACAACTGATAAACAGACTGTCATCAATGCGGTAGGGAGAGAGGGGGGAATCATATCTATAGACCATGTATAGTTGACAACTGATAAACAGACTGTCATCAATGCGGTAGGGAGAGAGGGGGGAATCATATCTATAGACCATGTATAGTTGACAACTGATAAACAGACTGTCATCAATGCGGTAGGGAGAGAGGGGGGAATCATATCTATAGTCCATGTATAGGTGACAACTGATAAACAGACTGTCATCAATGCGGTAGGGAGAGAGGGGGAATCATATCTATAGTCCATGTATAGGTGACAACTGATAAACAGACTGTCATCAATGCGGTAGGGAGAGAGGGGGAATCATATCTATAGTCCATGTATAGTTGACAACTGATAAACAGACTGTCATCAATGCGGTAGGGAGAGAGGGGGGAATCATATCTATAGTCCATGTATAGTTGACAACTGATAAACAGACTGTCATCAATGCGGTAGGGAGAGAGGGGGGAATCATATCTATAGTCCATGTATAGGTGACAACTGATAAACAGACTGTCATCAATGCGGTAGGGAGAGAGAGGGGGGAATCATATCTATAGACCATGTATAGTTGACAACTGATAAACAGACTGTCATCAATGCGGTAGGGAGAGAGGGGGGAATCATATCTATAGTCCATGTATAGGTGACAACTGATAAACAGACTGTCATCAATGCGGTAGGGAGAGAGGGGGGAATCATATCTATAGACCATGTATAGGTGACAACTGATAAACAGACTGTCATCAATGCGGTAGGGAGAGAGGGGGGAATCATATCTATAGACCATGTATAGTTGACAACTGATAAACAGACTGTCATCAATGCGGTAGGGAGAGAGGGGGGAATCATATCTATAGACCATGTATAGTTGACAACTGATAAACAGACTGTCATCAATGCGGTAGGGAGAGAGGGGGAATCATATCTATAGTCCATGTATAGTTGACAACTGATAAACAGACTGTCATCAATGCGGTAGGGAGAGAGGGGGGAATCATATCTATAGTCCATGTATAGGTGACAACTGATAAACAGACTGTCATCAATGCGGTAGGGAGAGAGGGGGGAATCATATCTATAGACCATGTATAGTTGACAACTGATAAACAGACTGTCATCAATGCGGTAGGGAGAGAGGGGGAATCATATCTATAGTCCATGTATAGGTGACAACTGATAAACAGACTGTCATCAATGCGGTAGGGAGAGAGGGGGGAATCATATCTATAGACCATGTATAGTTGACAACTGATAAACAGACTGTCATCAATGCGGTAGGGAGAGAGGGGGGAATCATATCTATAGACCATGTATAGTTGACAACTGATAAACAGACTGTCATCAATGCGGTAGGGAGAGAGGGGGGAATCATATCTATAGTCCATGTATAGGTGACAACTGATAAACAGACTGTCATCAATGCGGTAGGGAGAGAGGGGGGAATCATATCTATAGACCATGTATAGTTGACAACTGATAAACAGACTGTCATCAATGCGGTAGGGAGAGAGAGGGGGAATCATATCTATAGACCATGTATAGTTGACAACTGATAAACAGACTGTCATCAATGCGGTAGGGAGAGAGGGGGAATCATATCTATAGTCCATGTATAGGTGACAACTGATAAACAGACTGTCATCAATGCGGTAGGGAGAGAGGGGGGAATCATATCTATAGACCATGTATAGTTGACAACTGATAAACAGACTGTCATCAATGCGGTAGGGAGAGAGGGGGAATCATATCTATAGTCCATGTATAGTTGACAACTGATAAACAGACTGTCATCAATGCGGTAGGGAGAGAGGGGGGAATCATATCTATAGTCCATGTATAGGTGACAACTGATAAACAGACTGTCATCAATGCGGTAGGGAGAGAGAGGGGGAATCATATCTATAGACCATGTATAGGTGACAACTGATAAACAGACTGTCATCAATGCGGTAGGGAGAGAGGGGGGAATCATATCTATAGTCCATGTATAGGTGACAACTGATAAACAGACTGTCATCAATGCGGTAGGGAGAGAGGGGGGAATCATATCTATAGTCCATGTATAGGTGACAACTGATAAACAGACTGTCATCAATGCGGTAGGGAGAGAGGGGGGAATCATATCTATAGTCCATGTATAGGTGACAACTGATAAACAGACTGTCATCAATGCGGTAGGGAGAGAGGGGGGAATCATATCTATAGTCCATGTATAGTTGACAACTGATAAACAGACTGTCATCAATGCGGTAGGGAGAGAGGGGGGAATCATATCTATAGACCATGTATAGTTGACAACTGATAAACAGACTGTCATCAATGCGGTAGGGAGAGAGGGGGGAATCATATCTATAGACCATGTATAGTTGACAACTGATAAACAGACTGTCATCAATGCGGTAGGGAGAGAGGGGGAATCATATCTATAGTCCATGTATAGGTGACAACTGATAAACAGACTGTCATCAATGCGCTAGGGAGAGAGGGGGGAATCATATCTATAGTCCATGTATAGGTGACAACTGATAAACAGACTGTCATCAATGCGGTAGGGAGAGAGGGGGAATCATATCTATAGTCCATGTATAGGTGACAACTGATAAACAGACTGTCATCAATGCGGTAGGGAGAGAGGGGGGAATCATATCTATAGTCCATGTATAGGTGACAACTGATAAACAGACTGTCATCAATGCGGTAGGGAGAGAGGGGGGAATCATATCTATAGACCATGTATAGTTGACAACTGATAAACAGACTGTCATCAATGCGGTAGGGAGAGGGGGGGAATCATATCTATAGACCATGTATAGTTGACAACTGATAAACAGACTGTCATCAATGCGGTAGGGAGAGAGGGGGAATCATATCTATAGACCATGTATAGTTGACAACTGATAAACAGACTGTCATCAATGCGGTAGGGAGAGAGGGGGGAATCATATCTATAGTCCATGTATAGGTGACAACTGATAAACAGACTGTCATCAATGCGGTAGGGAGAGAGGGGGGAATCATATCTATAGTCCATGTATAGGTGACAACTGATAAACAGACTGTCATCAATGCGGTAGGGAGAGAGGGGGGAATCATATCTATAGACCATGTATAGTTGACAACTGATAAACAGACTGTCATCAATGCGGTAGGGAGAGAGGGGGGAATCATATCTATAGTCCATGTATAGTTGACAACTGATAAACAGACTGTCATCAATGCGGTAGGGAGAGAGGGGGAATCATATCTATAGTCCATGTATAGGTGACAACTGATAAACAGACTGTCATCAATGCGGTAGGGAGAGAGGGGGAATCATATCTATAGTCCATGTATAGGTGACAACTGATAAACAGACTGTCATCAATGCGGTAGGGAGAGAGGGGGAATCATATCTATAGTCCATGTATAGGTGACAACTGATAAACAGACTGTCATCAATGCGGTAGGGAGAGAGGGGGGAATCATATCTATAGTCCATGTATAGGTGACAACTGATAAACAGACTGTCATCAATGCGGTAGGGAGAGAGGGGGGAATCATATCTATAGACCATGTATAGTTGACAACTGATAAACAGACTGTCATCAATGCGGTAGGGAGAGAGGGGGGAATCATATCTATAGTCCATGTATAGGTGACAACTGATAAACAGACTGTCATCAATGCGGTAGGGAGAGAGGGGGAATCATATCTATAGTCCATGTATAGGTGACAACTGATAAACAGACTGTCATCAATGCGGTAGGGAGAGAGGGGGGAATCATATCTATAGTCCATGTATAGGTGACAACTGATAAACAGACTGTCATCAATGCGGTAGGGAGAGAGGGGGAATCATATCTATAGACCATGTATAGTTGACAACTGATAAACAGACTGTCATCAATGCGGTAGGGAGAGAGGGGGGAATCATATCTATAGTCCATGTATAGTTGACAACTGATAAACAGACTGTCATCAATGCGGTAGGGAGAGAGGGGGGAATCATATCTATAGTCCATGTATAGGTGACAACTGATAACAGACTGTCATCAATGCGGTAGGGAGAGAGGGGGGAATCATATCTATAGACCATGTATAGTTGACAACTGATAAACAGACTGTCATCAATGCGGTAGGGAGAGAGGGGGGAATCATATCTATAGACCATGTATAGTTGACAACTGATAAACAGACTGTCATCAATGCGGTAGGGAGAGAGGGGGGAATCATATCTATAGTCCATGTATAGTTGACAACTGATAAACAGACTGTCATCAATGCGGTAGGGAGAGAGGGGGGAATCATATCTATAGACCATGTATAGGTGACAACTGATAAACAGACTGTCATCAATGCGGTAGGAGAGAGAGGGGGGAATCATATCTATAGACCATGTATAGTTGACAACTGATAAACAGACTGTCATCAATGCGGTAGGGAGAGAGGGGGGAATCATATCTATAGTCCATGTATAGGTGACAACTGATAAACAGACTGTCATCAATGCGGTAGGGAGAGAGGGGGGAATCATATCTATAGTCCATGTATAGGTGACAACTGATAAACAGACTGTCATCAATGCGGTAGGGAGAGAGGGGGAATCATATCTATAGACCATGTATAGGTGACAACTGATAAACAGACTGTCATCAATGCGGTAGGGAGAGAGGGGGAATCATATCTATAGTCCATGTATAGGTGACAACTGATAAACAGACTGTCATCAATGCGGTAGGGAGAGAGGGGGAATCATATCTATAGTCCATGTATAGGTGACAACTGATAAACAGACTGTCATCAATGCGGTAGGGAGAGAGGGGGGAATCATATCTATAGTCCATGTATAGGTGACAACTGATAAACAGACTGTCATCAATGCGGTAGGGAGAGAGGGGGAATCATATCTATAGTCCATGTATAGGTGACAACTGATAAACAGACTGTCATCAATGCGGTAGGGAGAGAGGGGGGAATCATATCTATAGTCCATGTATAGGTGACAACTGATAAACAGACTGTCATCAATGCGGTAGGGAGAGAGGGGGGAATCATATCTATAGTCCATGTATAGGTGACAACTGATAAACAGACTGTCATCAATGCGGTAGGGAGAGAGGGGGGAATCATATCTATAGTCCATGTATAGGTGACAACTGATAAACAGACTGTCATCAATGCGGTAGGGAGAGAGGGGGGAATCATATCTATAGTCCATGTATAGTTGACAACTGATAAACAGACTGTCATCAATGCGGTAGGGAGAGAGGGGGGAATCATATCTATAGTCCATGTATAGGTGACAACTGATAAACAGACTGTCATCAATGCGGTAGGGAGAGAGGGGGGAATCATATCTATAGACCATGTATAGTTGACAACTGATAAACAGACTGTCATCAATGCGGTAGGGAGAGAGGGGGGAATCATATCTATAGACCATGTATAGGTGACAACTGATAAACAGACTGTCATCAATGCGGTAGGGAGAGAGGGGGGAATCATATCTATAGTCCATGTATAGGTGACAACTGATAAACAGACTGTCATCAATGCGGTAGGGAGAGAGGGGGGAATCATATCTATAGTCCATGTATAGGTGACAACTGATAAACAGACTGTCATCAATGCGGTAGGGAGAGAGGGGGGAATCATATCTATAGTCCATGTATAGGTGACAACTGATAAACAGACTGTCATCAATGCGGTAGGGAGAGAGGGGGGAATCATATCTATAGTCCATGTATAGGTGACAACTGATAAACAGACTGTCATCAATGCGGTAGGGAGAGAGGGGGGAATCATATCTATAGTCCATGTATAGTTGACAACTGATAAACAGACTGTCATCAATGCGGTAGGGAGAGAGGGGGGAATCATATCTATAGTCCATGTATAGGTGACAACTGATAAACAGACTGTCATCAATGCGGTAGGGAGAGAGGGGGGAATCATATCTATAGACCATGTATAGTTGACAACTGATAAACAGACTGTCATCAATGCGGTAGGGAGAGAGGGGGGAATCATATCTATAGACCATGTATAGGTGACAACTGATAAACAGACTGTCATCAATGCGGTAGGGAGAGAGGGGGAATCATATCTATAGTCCATGTATAGGTGACAACTGATAAACAGACTGTCATCAATGCGGTAGGGAGAGAGGGGGGAATCATATCTATAGTCCATGTATAGGTGACAACTGATAAACAGACTGTCATCAATGCGGTAGGGAGAGAGGGGGAATCATATCTATAGTCCATGTATAGGTGACAACTCATCTCAATGCGATCAACACTGATGGATCAGGAGGTGGAATTCCATGGTGGTTGTATCTCCTTGCTATTCTCATTGGACTACTCATTCTCGCTCTTCTTATCCTTCTTCTGTGGAGGGTCAGTTTATTCAAGAAATCATAACTCATCTTTTTCTCTTCATTCTGAACCTGATGATTGAAGAGAGTTTTTCTTCATTTTCTCATAATTTCAGTGTGGATTCTTCAAACGTGATCGTCCTCCGACGGCTCAAGCAGAGAGATTGGCAACGAATGATCCAGATGCGAGAGTGGCAGATACGAAGACTCGTTATGCTCCCATTCAACAAGATTATGATGATAGAAGAGCAATGTTGTAATGTATTCGATGTCATTTCTCGTATCTCTTCCTTCCACGGGTTTACTCTTACTTTCTATGCTTTTTGCTCATTATCATTGCCACTAATCAAAGTATTTACATTTCTATTGAATCTCGGTTAGAGACAAAAAGTGCCTTTTTCGACTGAAACCAACTCAAGTCTTCGACCATCAAATATGTATTTCGATAGCTTTACCACTTGCCATAATGCAATGCTCACCGTCACTCTTTTTCTGTATAGGAATTCATTTATTTTACTGTTTGAAGTGCCATTCAGAGGCGTGTATAAAAAGATATATACAATGAGTAACAATTCGAGAATTACAATTAATTTGGTTTGTGTATCACAATAAATGATGAGCAAATAAAACAAAAAGGCAATCACAGTTCAGAAAGGTACCTGTATTAACTCACAATCTACAAAACATGCATGACATATTCCTAGTATGAAATATCTATTAAATTATGCTTTCATATCCTTCTTAGCTTTAATCATTTGAGCCAATTGTTTAAATCTCTCAACAACTTCATCCTTTGTCCTTCCTGGTAATTCTTCTGCTATTCTATCCCATCTCTCTTCCGTTCCCTTTGGATATTTCACTAGTGCTCCTTCCAATAACTTTTGCTCATCTTTACTCCATTCTCCACTCCTTTGATCCACTTTGATACTCTGACGAGCACACAATTCTTCCTGAGATTCTCACCCAATTAATTACAATTAAAAAGAATAAGTAAGAAACTCAGTGTAATTCAATCAAATTATGCTCAACGTATAAAGTAGGATGACAACATACGGATGCTTGGAAGTGTTTGATTCTCTTAGCAGCAGATGTCACATCTTCCACACTTCTTCCCATGGCCTTCGATATATGCTGCCATCTCGCACCCATTCCAGGAGGGAATTTTATCGTAGCCAACTTCACTAATTCAGCCATATCCTCACTCGACCAAACTCTTTCTGAAATTGGCAATTGATCGATGTAATCGGAAAAACTCACCACACAAATTTACAGAATCAGTAAAATGACCGTACCTTGTTTAATCTCTTTTTCTTCTTCTCTCATCATCAATTGTTCGGGTGCATCAGCTACAACAGCCTTCACTTCAGCCACTTCGACCACTCTTTCCTCACGGGGTTCATTTGTGATCGGACGTCGAGGACGACGAATCTAAACACGAATATTGAAAATACTTCCGTGATTCCTCAAATCAACTCTTTCTACATCTGAACGATGAAAAATCCAATAAAATATTCAAAAATTGAAAAAAAAATAATATCTACTGACCACTTCCTCCTCCTCCGTCTCTTCTACTGGAGGTACTGCAGTCATTCTCTCCTTTGCAGTGGATAAACCATGAAGAAATAGAGAACAACCAAATTGGACGAGAATAACGGGAAGACTCTTCCAGATTGTAGGTCTGTAGAGAAAATGAACAAGATGTAAGTCACACCAAAATGAGAATGAGAACGTCTCCGTTACTTTTTTTCATTTTTCATCGTTCTCAGTTATAAATCCTTGTTTATTCGATAAATGAATATTCGTACCTGTATTCTGACAATACCATCTCCTTCCTCGCTGCTTCTTCCTCCTCTGCTTGAATACGATTCTCACCTTTCTTCACCTTCACACGACGTTGATTCTGAATTACCCATTGGATAATACGTAGACGATTAATCGACTCATGGCCTATTGATAATTTTTTTCTCGTGTAATATCTTAGAAACTAGTACGAATATGAAAACTAACCTCGACGAGTCTCTTCTCGAAGAATGAACCCCAAAGCATGAGATAGTGTCCACCACTGAGAGCAATGAAAAGAAGAAGAGAAGCCTCGGCTCCACCCATCTTACGGTAGCGACTGGAATAAGGAATTTAATGGTATAGATATCAGGAATTCCATCGAATCCTGCATTTCTTATGAAGATGCTTAGAAGTAACCGCTATGCTTCTCACCGATAGTAGTATATTCCAGATCTCCAATCAGGCATTCCATTCTCCAACACACTATCGTACTTTTCTCTCATCGAAGAATCTTTCAGTACTTCATACACTCCGACTACCTGCAATATCCATAGGACCATGTAAGCAATGGATCGATAACTGACCTGTCTGAACTTCTCAGCAGCATTATCAGCTGAATTTCGATCGGGATGCCACTCGAGACTCATCTTTCGATACGCCTTCTTCACCTCTTGAGTTGTCGCTGCCTACAAGAATTATTGAATATGGTTCTATACGTTGAAGAAATGGATATCTGAACTTACTGGCTCTATTCCGAACAGCTCGTAGAAGTTCTGATTGACTTCTTCAATCAAATCATACATCCCTAGCTCTTGTTGGTCCCATGCTACGCAACCGTGAATGATGAACAGGGAGAGGGCCAACAATACCCTAGTAGGTGTCATTACCCACTGAAATGAACATAAATTAGAAAATTAAGCGTCGGTAAATCACCGAAACAAATCAACAAAGACAACAAACTCTTCAATTGGGTCATTGTGGATCCGGAAAATTAGGGATGAGAGCCGTAGAAAAGTAGCCATAGTGTAAAATATACGGTATTAGCTTGTTGCGGTCGATCTGCAAGATTTCTCTTCATTTTGAAAATATTTAAATAATTCATTAAATTCTTGTTTTATATTAATGCTTTCGTTTTCATACCATACCTCTCAGGTGTGAGAATGTCTGGGATCATCTTTGACGATATGTTTCTTGTGAAAAACGTCGATCCAGATGGAGCGAAGTTCGACAGAGTGAGTTCCTCAACATTCCTTGTATTTTACTACCTTATAATTCGATTGCATGTAGGTATCGCGATTATTCTGTGATTCGGAATCGTTCGCCATGGAGCTCATTCTTGATGTGAACACTCAATTGTATCCTATCGAGATGAACGAGAAGTTCCGACTCCAGGTAGATCATTGTCCATCAAATTACTCCATAATGCTCATATTTCTTAGATAGCCACTACGCTGAGAGACGATGGTCTTCCGGATGAGGGAGAATACGATTCACAGGTCAGTCTATCTAATATTTGAATTTGTTGTCTGAATAAGGTATCCTCATTCTGATGCAAGCATTCCTTATGGAACCCTATGAAGTGTCTGATGCAATGGCGTCCCGGGTGCATACTATTCATGCATTCTCAGGCTCATCACAGTCGTATGGATCAGTTCGAGTATGTGATGTACGGTCGTGTCTATCGAATTGAAGGAGAGGACGGTGGAGAAGGAAGCAGATTGGGCGTCTACGTCTCATACGGTGGTAAGTTTCTTTATAATTGGGCGTTTGGAATAGTATGGACTATATAGATACTCTTCTAGACCCCCCCCCCTCCTTAACCTAATTTTGAATTTTGCTTTCAGGTCTTCTTATGCGACTGAAGGGAGATGCTTTCAATCTGCAGGGATTCGATCAAGATGCGAATGTGTATCTTCTTGTGAAGAAAGTCGAATTCTAAGAGTAACCTTTTGTATCTCAATCATTTTTGACCACTTTCTTTCTCGTCTTAGTTTTTCATTCCATTTTTCTAGATCCATTCAATTTCTCAATCTGATTGACACTTTCTTTTCTTATCTCTGAATCGTTGTTGAATGATTGTTATTTGTTGAGCACTACCATTCTTCACGAATAAATTTTTTTCTTGAATCTTGTGGTTTTTCTGTACTTTTTTCAAGGGGTATAGTCCTCTTCAAGTTATTTCATCTTTTTCATGGTAATAATATAATAATTTCAATATGCAGGGCACCTTATGGCTCCCCAGAATAAACCGAACAAGAACCCCAAGAAAGAGGATAAGAAGGTATATCTCCCCATATCTCCTTATCAATCCATTGTTCTCCTCAGGAAGCGAAGGTAGTGACTCCTTCTCCTCCTGCTGCTCCCACTGGAATCTCTCCAAACCAGGAACTACAACAACTGTACACTGCCCAGTTCAACGCTGTGAGTCATCTAATATCTCTTCATCTCCTATCCATTAGTTCCCCATCAACTCCTTTGCTCTCTCAGGAGGTTGATGTGGCTCGTCTGACTCGTCTCTTGACTGCAATGGAGACGGGTGAGATAACAGAGGAACTGTTGGAAGTCTGTCCTGAGCTGGTCGAAGTACAGCAGAAAAATCAAAAGCTCAAGTTCAGGAAGACCATTCTCGAGAGAGTGAGCTATTATTAATAATAATAATACAATATGAAGATACTAGATGGTGTAATGATTCTGTTGCAGAGTGTGAAGACACAGGAAGAGGAGAATGCCAAGAAGGGAATCAAGACGGCTGCTGATGGGTATGTGGATTATACTATTGACCAGTTCCATAAATTTTTCCTAGTTGATTATGAAGTGATTTACCTGTTTCAGTCCGTCCAAAGGCGCTCCTGATGCTAAGAAATCGAAGGAAGAGTCGAAGGGAGGAAAGGGAGATAAGAAGGATGGAAAGGGAGGAAAGGAAGAGCAAAAGGGAGGAAAGGGGGAAAAGAAGGAAGGAGACAACAAGAACAATAAGACGTATGTTATAAGTATTTAATGTGATGCTGTTTCGGTTAACTCATCATGCTGAATGTTACCACCACAGTTTGCGATATACTTGAAATACCCTCTACCTTGATTTACTTTTTTTGTTCTGGATTCGGATTTCTCAAAACTCTTCTGTGGATATAATGATACAATATTCATTGCAGTCCGAGTGCTCCTCCTAAGGCGAAGAAGCATGATTACGTTGTAGTGAAGGACTTCGCTGGAAGTATTATGGGAAGACTTGCTGATGTATTCAAGAAGGCCATCAAGGAGGTACTTTTATTTACTTTTCAACCTCAGTTTGTTGCGTGGTCGATTAGTTGCTCATCTGTTCAAAAACAATAACTAATCTACAGGCATTCCCCACTGTCTCGGTTCCTCTCGTTCTTGCAGAGGCAACGAATCCCAAGTTCGGAGATTACCAATGCAATTCCGCCATGGGCATTTCCGCTGTGAGTTTCCTCGTTCTTCAGATTTACTAAAACTATATAGTATTTTTCCAGTTAAGGGATTAGTGTTATTCCTCTAACAAATTGTTGTATGCAGGCTCTGAAAGCGCAAGGTACAGCAAAGAGACCGGCAGAAGTTGCTGCTGATATTGTGGCCAAATTGCCCGTCTGTCCCCTCATCTCGAAGACTGAGATTCCTCCTGCTGGATTCATTAACGTCTTCCTCAATGAAGAGTTCATTGCCAAACAATGTGGAGAGATCTCCAGACATGTTAGTTTGCTAATGAATCAAATAAGAGTGATAAGTGGGATTATTCTCGTGTATTCAGGGAGTGAGACTTCCCACAATTGAATCTCGTCGTGTCATCGTCGATTTCTCTTCTCCCAATATCGCCAAGGAAATGCATGTCGGCCATCTGAGGTGAGAGAAGGAAGAGGGTCACCTTATGCAATCCCTCCCATTCAGATCGACAATCATCGGAGATGCCATCAGTAGACTATTCGAGGCTGTCGGATTCGATGTGAGTATTCTGTCAATCTCGACCTCTACATCTTTCCCTCTCCCTTGCAGGTTCTCCGTCTGAATCACATTGGTGATTGGGGTACTCAATTTGGAATGTTGATCGCCCATCTCTTCGATCGATTCCCCAACTTCCAGAAGGAAACTCCCGCTATCGGAGATCTCCAATCATTCTATAAGTTACGATAAGCGCGAATCATAGAAATGAAATAGTGTTAAGGTGGACACATACACAAACATTAAAATAACATTTAATATGTAACGTATTTCATGAGTCAAAGAAGCGATTCGACGAGGATGTCGAGTTCAAGAAGCGAGCTTACGAATGTGTTGTCAAACTACAGAGCTCCCAACCTCAATTCATCAAGGTATTTTGTTGTTTTGTTAGTGTTGTTGTGTTTTGATTTCGACGGTTTAGTGGTTCTTCCATGTTGATTGAATATTGATGGAAACATATGGCTCTTGAGGCATGGAACGATATCTGTGACGTCTCTCGCAAATCGAACAACGAAGTGTACGATAAATTGGATATCAAATTGAATGAGAGAGGAGAGAGCTACTACCATAATAGAATGGAGGCGATTGTGGAGGTGAGCTATCCATTGATTTACCCGCTTTTGTTCATGTAATACTTTCTTTAAATTACCACATTGCATAACGGATGTCTATTCAGGAGCTGAAGACTCGTTCATTCCTTCGTGAGGAAGAGGGACGTCATTTGATGTTCCCCACTGGATGCGATATTCCTCTCACTGTCGTCAAATCCGATGGAGGATTCACTTATGATACCTCTGATCTCGCTGCACTCAAGAATAGGTAAGAGATGAGGAAGAGAAGGGAGATGGAAGGATGGTTGTAGATTATTCGAGGAGAATGGAGACTGGTTGATCTATGTGGTCGATGCAGGACAGAGTCTCCATTTCGAGGTAAGGAATGAGGAAGGAGGGATAATCAGAATGTATGTAATTGTAGACAATCTTCTCTGCTGGTCGTGATCTAGGATGGTATGATGAAGCAGTGAAGAGAGTGGAACACGTCGGATTCGGACTTGTACTTGGAGAAGACAAGTGAGTGACAATTGATTCAATTGAACTGTATCTGAATGGAGTTGTTATTAGGAAGAAGTTCAAGACTCGATCGGGAGAGACTGTTCGACTGAAGGATCTATTGGATGAGGGTGTGAGAAGGAGTGAAGAGAAATTGAAGGAGAAATGCAGAGATAGAGTGAGTATTATCGACTGTGATCTGCTTTGTTGCTGCCCTCAGGCAAACATGGTCAATATCAATGATGCCCTCTATAGGATATGAGTGAGGCCGAGTTGACTGCAGCGAGAGATGCCGTCGCGTATGGAGGAATCAAATACGCCGATCTGTCCCATACCAGGACACAGGTACCATTGACATCCCTTTTTTTTGTTATTTCTAACTAAAGAGAAATTACAATTTTTACTGTGCAAATGTGTTGCGTGAGACGGGAGTTAATTAATTTGACTGATCTCTGTCTCCTCAGGACTACATCTTCTCATACGATCGAATGCTCGACGACAAGGGAAATACTGCCGTCTATCTACTCTATGCTTACGCCAGAATACGGTGCGTGAACATTTCAAATATTGGTTATCAAATACAAATATGGCTGTATCATATTGTTGTTCAGTTCAATCGTTCGTCAATCGGGAGTGAGTCAGGAAGAGATGGACAAGTATGCTGCTGCCAATGAACTCCTTCCTCTCGGACATCCTAAGGAGGTCAAATTGGCTAAACAGGTGAGTCAATGAATAGAGAGTACGATACGAAGGTTGATTCGATATAGCCTCGTGGTTTCTCAGGTGCTGAAGCTGTCGGATGTGATCCTGCAGGTGGTGGACACTCTTATGCTCCATACGGTGAGGAGGAGGGGAAGGGGGATCAGGGAGGGATATCTGAACTTATCCTTTCAGTTGTGTGACTACCTCTACAATCTGTCGACGACATTCACAGAGTTCTACTCTGACTGCTATGTAGTCGAGAAATTGGAAGGAACGTCGAAGGTGAATATGAATAGACTTCTCCTTGCTCATGTCACTGCCAATACAATGGAAACTGCACTCAACATTCTCGGAATTAAGCCCGTTCCCAAGATGTAGAGTGATTACGGTAGTCTATCGCGGAATGACCCTTTATCTTTCTAATATTCAATTTGCTCGTTCTCGTTTATCCATCATTAAGAATATCGTCATTGGCCTTTCACCGTAGCAATACATTTGTATCCCCTTTTGCCTCAAATTGATTATGATTTTTGCTAATAATTTAATGGAGTTTATCCGGTTTGGTTGTTGTTCGACTTTCCTTGTTAGGGAGAGATAAAATTGTTGATGTTTTAATGGAACAGATGGGAACTGGAAAAGAGCATTAGCTGTTGTAATAGTGATCGAGAGACGAACTCGATACTCTATTTCCACTCACTCTTTCAAGAGAACAACGAGATCATTTTATGGCCAATATCATTATGAGTACCGAATGATCAATTTATGAATGCAGATGCAATCTTCGTGCGATCAATATTCGATTACTCATGATCACTCGTGCGATCAATATTCGATTACTCGATTACTCAACTAAATACATCTGAGTGTTTACTTCATCTCGATCTCCATTCATTGATTCAAGTCTGGCAGTCGAAAAGCTGAGATAGTTTTCTTCGTTCCAACAGTCAAGGTCGTATAAGTGGAAAGTTTGTTGAGTGAAGAACACTCGTAAAGAACTGCTACTCAATAAAGTGACCCCTTAGACGAAAAACAATTTGAGAAAGGCCATTGTTGTGTCAAATGGAGTCATTTATCATTCGAATAAAGAGACAGAATGCACAGTGCCAATGCAATCTCAATAGAACCACGAATGGAACCAAGAGACAGATTAGGCCCAACGAGCTCTGTATCTGTAGGAGTTGTCGGTCTGTTGGTTGTTGGAATATCCCTGGTTTGAGCTGGGATAGTTGTTGTTCTGAGATGATTCCCATGAGTTGGCTCCAGCAGAAGGAGAGTTCGATCCATAGTTGCCAGTTCTTGAGGGGCAAGGGCAATAGGCAGCATCAGAACCGGGAAGTCCATCGGATCCAGACTCTCCAGGCTGTCCATTCGATCCCTGTCTACCAGGCTGTCCATCTCTTCCATTCTCTCCAGGTCTTCCATCGTTTCCGGGTCTTCCATCTGATCCAGGCTGTCCAGCGGTCCCTGGGGTCCGGGTCTGCCAGGCTGTCCATTGCCTCCGGGTGCTCCAGGGGTGTACTCAACTCCGGGTCTTCCATCGGATCCGGGTCTGCCAGCATTTCCGGGTCTTCCGGCCTGTCCAGGTGATCCAGGCTCTCCGTTTCCTCCGGGTCTGCCAGGGTTTCCAGCGGGTCCGGGTCCTCCGGGACGGCCGGGCTGTCCAGCGGGTCCCTGGAATCCGGGGTTTCCGGGAGCTCCAGGAGGTCCAGGAGGGCATCTGATGCATCCTCCGGGAGTATCGAAGGTAACAGCAAGAGCGATTCCGTTAGCTCCTTGACGTCCAGGCTGTCCAGGTCTTCCATCCTGACCTCTCTCTCCAGGGTGTCCAGGAGGACCGGGAGGTCCAGCAGGGCATCCTCTGGATGAAGGTCCACAGTTGCACTGAGAGTTAGCCTGTCTCTTGTTTCTTCCAAGAAGAGTAACGAAAGTGGGAGGAGCATCAGATGAACCAGAAGGATTGATGTGCATCTTAAGAAGACGAGTCCATGTGTCTTCAGCCATCACCTACAATTCGGATCATTGAGGGGGTGCAACATATGGGTAGGGTACCACAAGGAGGAAACTTACTCTGAACTCGGACATTCCAGAGTGAACTTCATCCTGAAGACTGGAGATGTCATTGACAATGTGTCCAATGGACAGAAGAGACACCAGAATGGCACACAATGAACCGGCCGAAGCCACTCCCACCAACCAACTCATCTGAAATGGAAAGGGATTACTGTAGATAGGAAAGAGCTTCACTGAACAAGATGAAGAAGGGAGGAACTGATGAATTCAACAGTGAATAGTTATCCTTTTATACCAGAAGCGTTTGAGTTCTCAGTAGAAGTAATTCTTCCTTTTTGAGTCTCTCAGTTATTCATAGTCTCTGATCTACTTCAATTCTTTTCTCCTCCAATCTCCTCCTCTTTCTCGTTCTTCATTTCTCTCTTCTCTCTTGTTGTCTTTATCTCTCGTTTCTTTATTTCTATGCCTCGCCTAAGATTTCTTGCAATTTACCAGTAGATTAGGAGAACTGAAATGGTTCACAGTGGTCATTTACCGGTAATGGTTCCACTCAGTTAGATATATCGAGATGGTGATGGAGATAAGATGAGAGTTAACTGAATGAAGAGAGTTGCATACCGTGTATTCAAGTATTTAAGAGTCAATTGAAGAATCATAGAGTCACAGCGGCGGCGCGGTGGCGCAGTGGTTGTGTGCCAGGAATGCGATTCGAAGGTCACGAGTTCGACCCCGCCCGCCGTCAGATCCACCCAAAACCAAGGGGGTTAAGAAATGTTGGAAGTGGTGAAAACCACAGTAAAGAAATCCCCTACCACGTGCGCACAACACGGGCGGTTAAAGTCTCGCAACAGCCACTGGTCGTCCCAGGTTAGGCAAACGTTGCTACTCGACGATGGGGTGGCTAGCCCGCCTTGCGATGATAATGCCTAACACCTTTACCTTTACCTTTTACAGTAGATTGTATGTGTATGTGTTCAGGGATTCAATGAATCCCACATTGAACTGTAAAATTGTTTGTCTGCTGCTTAATGCTTTGAAATCTTATTGTCTTTCTCGGAAATCAAAGGGATTCAGAAACACTAAAGATGCAACAATTTTTTGTTGTATGAAATACAGTTTCCATTGATATGAGTTATTTTGGTGATATCCGGTTCAAAGCAGAGGATCCATTCGAGAATGGTGATTAGGATACGATACGATCGATGATTGTTTAGTGAAGTATCGAATAGCATCAAGATTCCCGTTCAGTATCGTATCCATGAATCATCCTGTTACTAGCCAGAGCATGCGTAAAAACACTACAAAAACATTGACATCAATGAGGGTTGAACCAACGACCATCGGATTGCAAAACTAAAGGGATACCATTCTGACAACATGCTTTTAATGTTAAAATAGATGGAAACACTCGATTACTGATCCATCCATTGTGGGGTTCCTCAAATAATTGAAATGATCACAATGTCCATTTCAATTCAGGAGAGAACATCCAACTTGATCTGTTCATGGACTTTTGCGAGATAAATGAGAGGTCGAGTATTTGGCGACGACTTAGTCATTCGATCAGCAAAGTAACGTCTTTTCAATTTCCTGTCTCTTATTCATTTGTTTCTTCGTCTACTCTCGCTTTGAACCGATGCACACACTCAAATCATTACAGAACCAAATAAAAGAAAGTGGAGACTCAAGGACGAAAGAGTCAAGTGGGCAGTGCCCATTTAGATTAGAGATATGAAGAAACGAAAGTAGCTGACGAACTCTCTTCATTCCACACACATCTTCAGTTTTCTGATTGATGAGAGAATGTATTCGAGACAAAACATCGAACGAAGAAGGAACGCCCCTCTCCCTTCAACAAGTGAACATGAGAAGTTAGATAATTTGTTTGAGTGTTGACTAGAAGCCTTCTACTGACACTTGATGAATCAATTATTACAAAGGCATCATGATTAATCATTCGAATGAAGACGTAGAATGCACAGTGCCAATCTCAATGGAATCACGAATGAAGCGAAGAGAGAGAGAGTTTAGGCCCAACGAGCTCTGTATCTGAACGAGTTGCCGGTCTGCTGGTTGTTTTTGTGCTTCTTCCAATTTCTTTTTTTTTCTACACTATGTTTTCTCATTCACTTCTCCCTTCGATATCGTGCAAAAAATACAATCACAGTTCCCTTCTCCGATCTCAATTTTTCGTCTCACTCGAGAACTTCTCAGAAGAAGTAATTGAGAAAATCGAAAAGATGAAACATTTGTGGTCGAAAGAGAAGAACGGAGAAAATGTTGAAAGATGGGAATGAGGATTACAGTAATGCGAATATGAGGAGGGAAATGAGGTTATCTTGGAGAATGAAGGTCGAGAGGCTGTTAGAATGAGTTAGTCAGTCATGTATAAATACAGAGAAACAACTTCTTCAGAACCATTCCAACCCCTCTTGCAGTCCCTTTGTAACCCTATGTTCATTCTGTTGTCGAATCAACTGGATTCATTCCATTTCAGATGAGTTGGTTGGTGGGAGTGGCTTCGGCCGGTTCATTGTGTGCCATTCTGGTGTCTCTTCTGTCCATTGGACACATTGTCAATGACATCTCCAGTCTTCAGGATGAAGTTCACTCTGGAATGTCCGAGTTCAGAGTAAGTTTCCTCCTTGTGGTACCCTACCCATATGTTGCACCCCCTCAATGATCCGAATTGTAGGTGATGGCTGAAGACACATGGACTCGTCTTCTTAAGATGTACATCAATCCTTCTGGTTCATCTGATGCTCCTCCCACTTTCGTTACTCTTCTTGGAAGAAACAAGAGACAGGCTAACTCTCAGTGCAACTGTGGACCTTCATCCAGAGGATGCCCTGCTGGACCTCCCGGTCCTCCTGGACACCCTGGAGAGAGAGGTCAGGATGGAAGACCTGGACAGCCTGGACGTCAAGGAGCTAACGGAATCGCTCTTGCTGTTACCTTCGATACTCCCGGAGGATGCATCAGATGCCCTCCTGGACCTCCTGGAGCTCCCGGAAACCCCGGATTCCAGGGACCCGCTGGACAGCCCGGCCGTCCCGGAAGCGTTGGTCAACCCGGTAACCCCGGTCGTCCAGGACCCAACGGGGAACCTGGTGCTCCTGGCCAACCGGGCAGACCTGGGCAGATGGGTCGACAGGGCACTCCTGGTACTCCAGGTGTAATGTATATCCCTGGTCCAATGGGAAGAGATGGATCGATAGGAAGACCGGGAATGGCTGGACCCGCAGGGAATCCAGGAAGGGAAGGAAGACCAGGAAAGGATGGACAACCTGGTAGAGAGGGAAGACCAGGAGTAATGGGTCGATCCGGAATGAGGGGAACAGATGGAGAAGCCGGGTCCGATGGACTTCCCGGTTCTGATGCTGCTTATTGTCCCTGTCCTTCTAGATCAGCTGCATTCGTTAGAGGAGATGATGATGTTAGTGTTCAATACCCGAATATCCCTTCGTATCCCTCTCCATCTCCTGCCTATCAAAGGGCTTATCAGGCTCAAGCTTATAGAAGAAGAAGAGTTTAGATCAATGTAAGCTATGCCTCTCTTGTGATAAACGATCTTGTTCTATCTGATTGGTATTTGTGAAAGACCCTTGATGAGTTACAGTGGATAATACCGGTTCTTTGTTTAGTACAGCCATGCCGTTTCTCATTCCGGCTTTTCAAATTTTTCTTCAATCCTTCAAGTCCAAGATATTATTGAAAACATTGAACGATAAAAGTCAAGTTGATTGTTAGGGGAAAGAGTATCAATCATTAGTCGACGATAATCTGAACTTCACACATCTAATCCCTGATTTTCACATCTCTTTCACACCTTCATTGGATACAGTAATCAGTGGCTCAATTAGATTAGGTAACATGTGTGTAGTCAATATTCAATATAAAGTCGATCGAAAATTGACAATTGAGAATCACGATTTCGGTTATAAATTTGCCCACCCTTTCAGCCAATTTGAAACTATTACTAGCTTTATCAACGGCAAATAACAAAAAAGCGGTCGCATTATAATCAAGTGACTTAGGAACAATACATAGACTAAATACGTTTGAAAAATCGGACAAACCGTGGGAACCATCTATTATGAAGGTAATCTACGAAAAGCATCGGAATGTATGTATTACTCAATCTCATTTACACATTGTACACAGTAAGTAAATAATCATAGTCTTCAATAAATAACATCGTTTCTTACATAGTCTTCTTTCCATTCTTGAACCATTCTCCACTCCAATCATCCTTCATTGCTTTCTGGATCTCACTATCCGATTTAGGATCAATCTACAATATATCTTAATGTTAGTCAACAAAGAAAACGGAATAAATAGTGGACTCCTTTCATCCAATCAATCATTGATCTTTACTCTCACCTTGGATAATTCCTTAAATGCTTCCTCTCCCACGAAACAGATCTCATGTCCGTCCTTCAATCAATATCATCATTCAGATACAGTATCCTCGAGTATCGCCAACTGACCGGATCAGCGAGGATAACGACGTGTACTGTAGCTTTTCCAGGAGTATCGAGTGATACGAGAGGTTTCAGTATCGTCCCTCCTCCTGATTTCACTGCTGCTTCCAGAGGAGCCAACTGCAATCATTTCCTATTCATCTTACTTGAATTGTAGCGGTAAGACTCATCCCGTGAAATATACGACAACGTAATTCATACCTTCTCCGTTGGACATGCGAATGCGGTTCTTCCATAGGCTGCTGCTCTATTCACAGTCTTCCCGATTGAATTCAGTTGGAGACCCCATGGACGACCCTGAGATTTCACTCTTACTGACTCTCATCGCGAGCTCATCAGAACAAAATCAGACATGAATGACACACAAGAATTCACTTGTTTAGTTTCTTTTCGAGATTAGTAATAATTAGAATTCATCACTCACTCACTTCTTTCTGATAGGAGAGCACAGCTCTTCGTTCCTCCTTCGATTCCACTTTCATATTGAGAAGACCCGACCAGAATGCTAGAAATGAATCGATACTTCTTCCCTTTCCCTCCTTCATCCTCACTAGGGTTGACCGCTCGGAAATCGGAAAGGCCGAAATAGAATGAACAAAATCACTCTCTTTCCGGAACGAGAGTCGAACAAAGGATTTTCCGAAATTCATCCGATATTCCGAAATTCATCCGAAATTCATCCGAAATTATTTCATTTTTCGACTCGCGGAGTGAGAAAAGCGGTGTGGATTAGAAACTCTCGGAGTTATGTTTCAAGGATTGAATAATATTGATTCGATGATTGTCTGAGATGTGCCCAAGGTGGATATGTGCAATATCCAAGTTGCGACCAGGACAGGAGGAGTGTGGGAGAGGGGTACAGGAGGAGTGGGGGGGGGGGAGATACGTAACCCTCTCCTATCATATATTCGTTGATAGTATCACGAGTTTCCTAATACATTAGCCAAAGACCCCGCACAGTAAAACACAGTAAGTACTTGCTTCAAGCTTGAAATGTTTCTTCATTTCAAATTGGGAACCCGAGGCCGAGGTACCGTACTTGATTCCAGTTTGGAAATACCTTGGAAATGCTTTCTCTTTTGATTCAAGTTTGGTGCGCACATCAGGGTTAGAATCATACGAAATTATATTTTATCTGAAACACAATTCTATCATTCGCTATTCTATCCTACACCGCTTCTCCCATTCCTTGAGTCGGAAAATGAAATAATTTCGGATGAATTTCGGAATATCGGATGAATTTCGGAAAATCCTTTGTTCGACTCTCGTTCCGGAATTGGGAGATAATTGAATTATAATTTCGGATTTTCCGATTTCCGTTCCGTTTCGTTAACCCTAATCCTCACCAATACTCTTCTCAATATCATTCACATTGAGTACCACTCTCGATATGGATGGATTCCCAATCGGAGATTTTCCTCCAATGAAGATGGAATGACCATCTGGATCACGAAGACGAAGAAGGTTATCTGAAGATTACGGTAGATGGACTAGACTAGCGAGACTAGATGGACTAGCGAGAACTGACTAATTTATTGATCTAGCTACCGTACCCTCATCCCAACAGGATGCTCCATTCGATGTGAGTTGATCGAAGACTTCTTTGTTATCCACGTACAGACCCTGCACATTAATAAGAATTCATGTGCAATTCGGAAACGAAAGAACGATTCATGTAAATCAACAATAACTGAAACTCACATGTAGGTCATCTCCCTTAGTGTATGCTCCAATCTCATAATTATAAGTCATTTCAACGACGAAATGGTTATCTTCCTCTCCGTATCCAACCATCGTCTTCGACCATTTACCGTTGTATGGACTGTAATTATTATTCCTTTCCAACTTGATCTCATTCAGGAAAAGGTCATTCAATACAAGAATGGGAAGGGAAAGAAGGAACTGTGACTCATTAGGAAGGAATTCATTCATACCGTCCCGCCCTATCTTACAGTATCCCTTCCTATAATATACCGTAATCTCATTCGATCTACCGTAATCTCTCCCTCACCCATTGCACTCTGCTTCACATCCCTCTCCGAACTCTTCGTGTCTGCAATTAATCCTTCTTCTTTCGAGATAACCATCGTATTATTTACCTGAGAATCTTCATTCCCAACGTTCCCACATAGAATTCGTAAGACTTCTTTCTATCTCCAATCTTGATTACATAATGGAGAGGTCGACCCACTAATGAAGCCATTCTGGAGAGAGAAAAGTACATATGATGATCAACTGAAGAATGCAAAATGAAAACTCGTAGTTTCGAATGTAGAAATGGTGTTATCAGTTCGATCTCGTTAGTGAGAGAGGGAAGCGAGATAAGAGTGGAATAGAGGGAGAATAAGCAGATGAAAAGTGTGTTTCTCCTCTCAATGATCTACTCACGAGTTACCATGGTGAGATGAAACATGAAATAAGTTATGTTAGCAGAAAAGCAAAGAAAGTACTATGATGGAGTAGAGAGTAGTCGTAGGGTAGTAAACAAATTGAGAGAAAGAGGAAAATGTTGTCGTGTCATCAATGTGCGAATAGAGAATGAAGAAAGAGAGAAAGAGAGGAAAGGACAAAACTGAATGGAGAGGAGGGCGAGCAATCGAAACGGAATCATTGAAGATTCTATCGTCAAACTGACAACTTGACTCTCCTCTCATTTCTCATAGAGACAACACTCCAAATATGGGATAGAAACACTTTTCGTGTGCATTTACTCTGGCAATGTCTTTGTGTTATTTTCAATGGACTCATCTGTAATTCAATAAGCAATTCTTCATCGCCATTTTCACTCGAATTACATGGACAAGTCACGACAATGGCAAACACAGGTAAACGAGTGGATGAGCACAATGAAATGAAGGGAAGAAATAGCTTATTCAATCGCACCTATTGACCATCACAATGCATTGAATCCCTGCGATTACTCTGATACTCTCTCTATCTCTACAAGCTAGTCTATACAATCTCAGTACTATGAATGAAATGTATTATACATGTGATATACGAAATGATTGGCTAGAATGGAACAAGTGGCACTGGGAGATTACCTATCACACCGAATTGAATAGGGGAAAGGAGAAGGACTAACGAGTGGGACGAGTTTATTCACTGCTTCCCTTCAGAAAGAAACTTGAAGACAACTCCGAAATCCTTAGATTGGAAGTCAGGATGTTGAGCAAGGAGACGATAGATCTGAAAGAAACGAACAGTAGTTCAAGGGAGCAGATTAATACGAAAAACAGATGGAACAAGTTCCATTGATCCGCTTTTCCACTATACGAGAGAAGGTGAAAACAAAGTATACCTGATGGGAGAGAGATCCAAGGGGAGTGGGTGCACCAAGTGTCGTAGCTGCATTCTGAGCCAGTGACAGATCCTCAAAGCATTATTCAATTATATTGCATTATGAAATCATAAATTCAAACCTTGGCCATAAGTGCAGATCCGAATCCTCCAGCGTATCCCTTGGAAGGAGGAATTCCTTCAATCACACCCGGACACGGATTGTACGTATCAGAAGACCAGCATCTAAATATGATTGGATAAGCTAGCCGGCTACTTCGAATAATTTGTACTCTACCTTCCAGAGGAAGTGTTGATGATAGAAGCAAGCTTCTTCGGGTCGAGTCCCATCTGGAAATGAGCAATCATCGTTATATTCATTATATTTCCTTCTTGTCACCTTAATTCCCAGATTCATCGTTTCGGCAGTTCCAATCATTTCAATGGCCAATAGCATATTGTTACAGATCTTGGCAGCTTGACCAGATCCGATCGAACCACAGCACACTACGTTCTGAAAATGAAGGAATTGATGATACGAATAACGTAGATAGGATCATTTTTAAGTGATAGCATATCAATCTTCAATAAATGCAGTGATCCATCTCTCACCTTGCCCATCTTATCGAGAAGAACCTTTGCTCTGGTCAACAATTCGGGATTTCCTCCTGCTCCTCCCACCATGAATGTTAGAGTAGCGTTCTGTGCACCTCAAATCAATTCCCTTCCCTTTCTTCCCTCATATTTATTACTAACCAGTGACTCCTCCTGATACAGGAGCATCGAGATAGATACTCTCCCTTTCACCCACTGCCTTGGCCACTTCAATCGATGCAGATTGATCGATCGTTGAACTGTCCAGACACAACGAACCAGACTTCAAAGTCCTAAATTATCTCATTCATTAACCATTGAGATTCCTACTCATGTTTTCATTGACCATGGGAACAAGACCAATTCAATCGAATAAAAATAGAAGTCCTTCGTTGAAGGAACTTACTCCAGAAGTCCCTTCTTTCCTCCGTACACCTCTCTAACATGGGGAGAGGAGGGCAGCATGGTGATCACTTCCTTCGCTGCTGCACCCACTTCAGCCGGAGATGACGCCGTTGTAGCTCCCTCAGACTGAATACACCAATTATCAGGGAACTTCTAGTTCCCTTACCCCAATACATAGGATTCATCCGATCTTTCCTCACCTTGAACTGTTGTACAGTCTTGGGATTGGCATCGTATACGACAAGAGCGTGTCCTGCTCTCATCAGATTACGAGCCATATGGGCGCCCATGTTGCCCAGTCCGATGAAACCAACCGTCGACATCTGATTCACAGACTATTGATTCTCCTCGTTCATGTCAACGATCCATTCAAAGATATTCGATAACGAATGCGTCTATTCGAGAGCAAATCTCTTGAGCAGGAAACATTTATTCTATCATAGACTCTCTCATACACAACAATAGGACAACAAATTTATATCAATTCGAATTCTATCAGAAAGTGAGCTAGTAGAAGAGGGATATCAACTGTGGGAATCCATCGCTTCGTCTGGTCAATAATTCAGTGACGGCCGGTCTGGCACTGCTTGAAAGCCTCATTGAAGGCCTGGCAGAGGGACACATCAGACTGGGCCTGAGTGCTGAAATACCCAATATTGATATTGTATCACAAAGGATTCGGAGATCACTGATCCAATAGAATGTGAATGCTAGGTAGGATACCAAATAGGTCAACTTGGATCGAATGACCAACATACCACTCAAGGAATTGCTTCCACTCGAACTCGCAAGGAGTCGAATACTGTTGAGATGTCTGCTGTGGTGCAGCAGCAGCGGGGGCAGCCTCATGAGAGGACGATCCTCCAGAGAACATGCCTCCCACGGCGTGTCCCACTGCTGATCCGATAGCCACTCCTCCTGCTGTGGCTGCCATCTGTGCCATCAGACCGGGTCCCTCAACACACATATTCATTATTCACATTCACCATTAATTCCTCAGCACAGAGCAAATTCAAGTTGATGAAATTGTAAAGAAATGCAAATTCCGTAGCCATTTTTCTCGATTGCTATTTGATAAATGAGTAACCTGAGAAGGGGCAGCGCCCATGGGAGCAGCAGCGGGAGCTGCAGCTGCCGGAGGAGGAGCGGGCACGGAACGAGCGACCGGAGTAGCCACGGCCGGGCGAGGAGGAGGAGATGCGACACGAGAACGAACGGGAGCCGATGGCTTAGGAGAAGACTGACGACGGACCATTCTGGAAGAGGGAATTGATCAAGAGTGAAGAGAAAGATGAGAGGAAGACGACGAAAGGTAAAGAAAATAGATAAATTACAATTAAATTCGCTAATCAAAGAGATGAAGAAGAGAAAGTTCCAGTAAATGAGTAAGAACGATAACTTGAGAGAGATCGCACTAGTCTCTAGAGTGAGCGACAACTGATAATGACTACAAAGAACACGTGACACAGTGTGAAATGACTATAGCGAAGAGAGCGATGATGTGTGAAGGAACGAACGGATGGGTACCATTACGAAACCACTACACTTTACATTCGAAACCAACAAACTAACAAACAAAATCAAACCAAAGATCAGGTTTGGTCTCAGGATCACTGAGGAAACACTCCGAATTACTCAAGATCAGCCTAATTGAAACAAAAAGATCATTGCATGTCATCTTAAAGTAACGAAATATTCAGAGCATTGATAGCTATGTATCTAACGGAAATGTCATTGGTTTGCTCGGAAAGGAAGACGAAAATAACATAAACTGAATAAGGCTTGAATGCACGTTGGATGAACTTTCAAAAGAAAAACAAATTAAAGGCAAAATGATGATTGGACGTCCATGGACATAGAAAAATCAATAAACCAAAATGAACAAACTGATTTACATAATCTGCAGATTGAAGATTTTTCGTACAGTATTTTTGTTAGTGATTTCAAAGGAGAATCGCGTTAAGAGCAGCAACATTTTGAAATTTTTTAGATAATGTTCACTTGACACGCTGAAACATCTTGTTCAGCTCAGAGTACGGTAGTCACCACACCACGGGTAGAGACGCAGAGTTTGGGAATATTGCCAAATTCATTTTCTTACAGTACCTTTCTTTCGTGGAGTGCGCATTAAAGCTTTTCCGTGTAGGATTAAGTAATTTAACTCGATTTTCCGGGTGGAGCGCATACATTACTTATTTTTTTAATTAATTATATAAATATTTATATTTTCGATATCTATATTTTCCTAACGTGAATGATCCTTAGAATTCATATTTAAACGATTTGGATTTTATTTTTAATTCCTAGGCTGAAATTTTTAAAACGAAAACTGAAAAGCTGAATTTCATCAGGCATGTACTTTTTGGGTGCATTAAGCATATTTCGATAAAATAAAAACATAAATAAAAAATATTAAAAATAAATCAATTAATGATTCGTTTGCCAAAAAGCGAGACGACAGAGAAATAGAGTAAGCTGAACAATTTGTGGAGGGGTGTTTCAGCGTGCTTGAAGAAAATTAATTCTATCTATAATTTCTTCTGTTGAAGGTATTCTCATGGCTGTAGCACCATTCGTGTTTATACAACAATACATATCTGAACCTCGTTTTATCTCACTTAGACGGACTATCTTGATAACATAAACTGGATGACTTTTTGCTTCACTCTCACATCGAATAGATGCTCATAGCATACAACAACAGATTCATTCTCATCCTATCTCAATTGTCTAGTAAAAGATAATATATATAGAATAATATAAACCTCTTGGGGAAACTATTCGAATCAACGGAAGGGTGGATATTTGAAATATTATCCACTAAAGTTATTTACAATATAAAAAGAGGAGTGAAGGAATACAAAACTATACGATACCATAGAACAACCGTAATCCGTTGGGAAGAAAAAATGAAACGATGAACAGGGCCATTTGTCTGTCGAATGCACTAGCAACTACGATAATAATTCAAAATGTTGATGATAATCAATGCTACTCGGGGGTATGGTACGTCTCATTGATTGATTGAGAACAACGAGAGAAAAGAGTTGATTAGCAAGCAATACTTGGAATGTAGTACAGTAGAAATCTGATCGAACCGATGACTTTTGAGTATACGGTAAATCGTGTCAAAATCGAGGTGTACGGTATGCACACGATGAATACGGTAAAGGAAGTAGATTGATAAATGGAAGAAAGGAAGAACAAGGGCACACGCATTACGTCATGGCCAGAATGAAGGAGAGGAGTACGGTAGATACAAGTCACGAGGTGGTCAATCGATAATCAATTACAGTATACTTTGAGCAGATCATGGCCACGTTTAAACAATTCTCCACTCTTGGCACAAAAGAAGTACTGAGTATATAAGATATACAGAGGAGAAGAGTGGAAGAGGGATCAACAATGAATACAATGGATAATCAAACTACTTGAAGAATAGAAGGAATGTCTTCTTAATTGGCAGTAAACTCTGTGGGTGGTCCATCTTCTTCTTCATCATCATCATCATTATCATGTGTATCTCCATCGGCCTTTGCACGAACATCAGAAGGAGAAGCAGACGGAGTACCGTAATCTTCATCTATAATCAATACATCTACCTCTATAATATATCTATACATCTATAATATATCCCCTTCCTTCTCTTCATTCACTTACCATGATGGCTTTCTTCCTCTCCTCCTTCTTCTCTTGGTTGTCTACACTTGGCAATCAATTCTTCAATGGGATTTCCATGAGCGAGAAGAACGAGAACCTCAAATGGAAAAAAGTAATCAATACTCAATCAACAATTCCCTTTTCTGTACTGGACAATTGACTTGCTTCGGGTCACCATCCTTTACAATAATTCGAAAAAATTGATTTATCTTTTGAAACCATCTCGTTGTACTTTATAGAAATTGTTAACTTTTCTTCTATTCTAAAGACGGGTAATAAACTAACAGCAGTCATATTATCACATCCGAGTCCTCCCATCTGACAGTCGGGAGCGAGACAACGGGACAACAATTCCTCGCAGATCTACAATTACATTATTCATTATTGATTACTTGACCCCTGGTCTTCCAACCCTTCCCCTTCTTTCCTTACATCATTCTTATCTTTCCTGCTCGGAAAGGAAGACGTGTCCCTTTTCCCTTTCGGATGAAGCCGTTGCGAAAGAAAGTGTCAGATGGATGCAATCTCCACGCTGACACTCATCACTCCCCCCTCTCTCCCTCTTCATACCATTCACACAATTGTGCATAGAATGTACCGTACATTATGTACGCAAAATAATGAAATTTCCTCAGAATAGATCAATCCTCAAAGGCTCAAATGCGTCACAGGATCAGGGACCATTCCGCTTATCGATTCATATCATAATAATGGATAAAAATAATCATACCGTTTTGGCATCCTTTCCGATGGCGACTCGCTCTCGTACGAAATCGACCACCTGAAGAGGACATTCATTCACCATCCCATCCCTCTCCCCTCCCTCCCTCCCTCCCTCCCTCTCCCCTCCCTCCCTCCCTTCTTCTCTTCCTCTCACCTCTTGATTCGTCATCACATCCCATATTCCATCGCACGCCAACAGAATAAACTCGTGTGTTTCGGGCACCAATGGCATCCGGATCACATCCGGGTACGCTAATAAATGAATTATTATTGATTCGGTATTGACTTAATTTCAGTCACTATCATCATGATGATTCGTCTTGCATCGACCTGTATGCCCAATCAATTCTTCGATATTTCCCTCAATCTCGCCTTCCCCATTCCCTTCCTCATTTTTTCGTCAACTTCAACGTGACCACGTCAATTCTTCCATTGAGAGACTAAGAGGGATGAGGGGTGAGAAGAGAGGAAGATATATCATTCAATCTGAGGAGAGTGATAGACAATGATAGAAAGTCGATTGATAGGCAACCCCCCCCCCTCCCTCTCTTCCAATCACACTTTTCATGGGGTAAACATCCCGAATCTGACCTCTATCGACCTCCCTACGATCACACATCAAAATTATAAGAAAGAATGGGGGAAGATATCATCCAAAACCATCATGAATAGCTTGCAAAGCGGGAAAGAAAAGTAGCCAGACTTATTCTGAGGAGTACGAATTACAACTAATAATACATTCAGATAACTATACCTTCTCAAAAAGCTCAATCAAAGCTACACCAATTATTTTCTCCTTCTATTTCCAGCACTATAATTCTATCCATTTCTCAAGTCTGTCTTCTCTACCACTGAATCCTCCCACTCGTATTCGTACTACAAGTGTATCCAACTTCACATCACAGTTAAAGTACTACCGGAAGTCTTCTCCTTCCTCTAATTGAACCCCCTCTCTTACTTCACACTAATTCGAAACGGAACTGCCAATTCAACGTGTGGTTCACGATACCTTCGTTAATTATAACCTAATCCATCGGTGTTAATTTTTTTTAAATATGGAAAATATTATTGGAATAAAAGGCTGACTAACCAGTGACCATTTGTTCCTCAGGACTCTTCTTGGGATTTCTCTTGAAAGCAAAGTCTCCTAGTGCACGAGAAAGGGCAAGATTTCCATTGACCTGATGAGAATGAGATCATTCAACCATCAATCAAGAGTAACAACTTCAATCACACGGGGTTCAATTTCAATCTAAACGACGACGACGTCACCAATCAGGATATCACACTAGTTCACTCAACGTACTCGATTGAATTCGACCCATCCTCCGGCTGCAACGATTCGTTTCGCCTCTTTCTCGTTCGCTGGCTGAAAAATTGAAGAGATATTTCAATTAAAGTACAGCTAATGAACACAACCAATTCGTCCTAATCCAAGTCAAATACACCAATGTAATTCCCTCGTTCATCTTTTGATCTCGTTCATTCTCTAAGTGGTCATCCATTAGCCAGTCTCACCTCATTCTCCTTTCATTCACTCCATTCACTATCCTTACAAATATCGAGATGGTTCGTACACAATCCATTCGAATGAGAATGGTTTCGTGTCAACCGACTAATCAGAAGAGAGGTAGGCTCACCCCCTCATCATCCCCTTCTCTCTAACCTTGTGATCGTAACTGAGAGGGACGGCTCTTCCATTCACAGACAGAACTGCTCGCGAGTCTCCCACGTTAGCTGCAATTCATACACTTTTATCCCGCATCCTTTCCCACTTTGACTTTTTCCTCTTCAATTCAAAAAGTGAGCGAATTCATGATGCCGTTTGCGTAATTTTATCGATCTCGTGAGTCAAGAAAATCAAGAAAAATCGAAAAGGTTTGAGAGAATAGGTAATTTTAGAATTGGCTCGATTCCTATGCAAAATATGTAATTAAGCCTCATTCAACTACTGACTCTAGGAGGACGGATCAATGGGTCAATAACTGCATCACTTACCACAATAAGCGATTCCATTCTTAACAATAATAGCAATAGCTGTCGTTCCACTCATATCATCCTTCATATCATCATCATTCTTCATCTGTTCATCAATAGCCAAGAAACCGGATCGAAGTGCATCTTCGATATTCTCACCTTCAATTCATTCAATCGATACTCTCTTCCCTCTCTCTACCGTATCCCCTCTTCCCTCCTACTCACTGTAAGCTGTCTGACTATAGATTGTGTCGTGTAGATTGGCGCCTGCGTACTGTGACACCTGTAATCATCCACCATCTATCTCCTCTCTCTCATCCATCCCATGTCTCCTTCTCCTTCCCCTCTCTCAACCCTCCTATTATCATCGTCATCTTCCTTCCCTCGACAGATACATTATGAACACGCTTTAGGACCAAGAGATCTTGACTAATCGATATTTTCTTCTTCGAATTTTTGGCAAATCGCAGACAAAAAAGAATAGCTTTGCAGACATATTTGCATGTGAGTGAACAACAGTGACATCTCCCCTCCCCCCCCCCCCCTCTCTTCCCCTTCCCTCACCTTTGCTCCTCCATGTCCATCATAAACAGCGAAGAATGCCGTTCCCTCGTCCTTCGGAAGCGACAGAATATGAGTATGCGCATCCTCCATATCTAAACCATTCACATAAATAAAAACAATAATAATATTGTTATTTCCTCCCATATAAACCCGTCAACACTTCTTCCCATCATCTTCCATCAGTGGTCTAATCTGTGGTGTACCATCAAGTTCATCCCATGGGATTCTCTTCTCTTCTCTCTTCACTCCACACCATCTCCTCACACACAGTCAATCATCTCTCCTCTCAACTCCATTCTTATCCAATCTCAGTCCTCGAGAAGAGAAGAAGGAGAGGGAAGGGATGGAGGAAGAGAAGAGAAAAAGGAGTAGAGGGGGATCGTCTTCAACAGCTGATAGCTGTCCTTCCTCTGCACTCCCTCCTTACTCTCAATCACAGTAGGTCATTCCTCCCCCTCCCTTCTCTTCTCTTCCTTCCTTCCACTTGGTCCCTTTCATTCTCACGACAACCTGAGAGAGAGAGAGACTCACGGCACTTCGCTCCCCTTTCTTCTTCCCTTCTTCAGTCTCTTCAACTGACTCATTCCCACTATCATTTCACCATTCCCACCCTACAGTCAACTACATCAAAGGACGGTGTAAAAATAACAATAAAGAAATAAATAAAAACAATAACAATAACAAGAGTGCTTACTGATTCTCCATCCCTGCATGCAACTGCTTCCCACTTTGAATCGTTTGTCTTCACAAGTGGCCGATTCCTTCGTTGTCACGGGCTCAGAAAGAGTCTGTCCCATTACTCCTGAAGAGGGAAAGAGATATTGAAGGGGGGGGGGTATTGAGATGAAGGGAGGGGAGATCACAAGTGATAGAAGACAATGAGACGGATGGATTCTTTCACAATAATTGAAACAGTCAGATGGCTAGTCACCCCTTCCCCTCTCTCCCTTCTCTCTCGTTCTCAGACAGTCAAACAGTGCGTGCTCGTCTCAACGACGAGAGATCAAAGAACATGAGAGAGGGGAGGGAGGGAGGGAGGGGGGGGGAGAGAGAGAAGACTTGAAATGGCTGAATAGGCAGAATGACGTCACTGCCTTCTCTCTCTCTTCCTCCCTCTTTCCTTCTTCTCTCTCGTCTCCTCGTGAACTGGCGGGAGAAAGGACAACAAGTTGAATAGAGAGAGGGGGGGGGGGGGAGATGATCGGGATACCTTCCATTCATCATCCATTAATTGACTTCCCCTTCCATTCAGAGAAAGAGGATTATCTCGACTCATAACAAAAAAAAAGATGAAAGGAACGAGCTACAAAAGAGTGAGAGGGAATGATGGACAGATTGAATAGAGAGAAAGAAGGAGTGATTAGAAGAGTGATAGGGAGTGATTAGAATGAGAGAGAGGAGAGAGAGAGAGAGGGAATGAGAAGCAGATAGAGTGATGAGAGAGAGAGAGCACGTGCCCCGTTCATTCCACTCACTCGCACACTCTCCTCTAGAGAACCTCAACTCTTCCGATGGAGTCGAGACGACCGCGACGCGAACCGCACGCGTCACAAGGCGCGCCTCTTTGAATAAGAATCATAGGTCACATTCATGATCTCATTCTCACAACAAATGAATGGAACTTGTCCACTTGGATCAGAGATATCAAAGATACAAAATATAAAAAATCATTCGTGAGTAAGAGCAATAAAATGTTTCCACCCTCACGTTTCTTCCTTCTGAATGGACTTTTTTTGTATCTCAACTACAATATCTCATTCTATCTCCATTAATTCGCACTTCTTCTTCCATTTTCGCTTCAATCTCCATCACCTCTTCTCCTTCTCTATTGAAAGGGGTCAACTCATCTCTCTCACTAGTATCACTCCCTTCTTTGACCTCGATACGGTAGATTAGCCAAAGGGCACTCTTCTGAATGCATCCCCCTTCCTTCTTGATTACGGTAATCTTCATTTTCTCGACTGGTTCCACAATGTACGATACCGGATAGGATCAAGAGGGAATGGGGGAGAGGATAGAGGAGAGGCTTGAGGAGGGCAAGAGAATTGGACGAGAACAAGAATGATAGAGGAGGAGGAGAGAAATTACATTCAAGTGATGATCCGTAGGTGGTGAAAGTGAAGGGTCAAAAAGGGAAGAGGGAGAGGAGGAGGAAGAGGGGGAGGATCTCGGTTAGTCCATCAGTCTCTTATCCTGGCTATCCATTCCTTCTCTCTCCTGCTATGCTAACCTTCCTTCTTCTAGCTCCACTCTTACACACAGGTAGGCCATCTTCCTTCTATTCTTCTTCACTATCTCCGTTACAGTATCTTCTCAATTGGCTGCAGTCTACTCTCCCGTAGCACAATCGAATGAATGTGGTATATGGAGTAGTTGGGGACCATGTGTATGGCCTGATCGTAAGGGGAAGGTACTGTATCCCTCTCTCTCTCTCTCTCTTCTCTTCTTATCGTATTCCCTTATAGGTGAGCTATCTCAATCAGCTCACTCCTACGTGCAAACAGCATTGGTTCTACGTATTCGTCAAACGATATGAACCAGTCAGTTCCCACTCTCATCTCTCATCTTCACTATACCTCATCAGGCTCTGGATAACTTCTACAATTACATGGGTAGTATTCTCAAGAGTAAGAAGGCATGCGGAATGTGTTCATACAAGCAAAGTTGTGGATTTGGAGGACCGAAGAAGTGCCATGCATCTCCATTCACGTTAGTCCCTCCCTCCTCTCATCTGAATCCCTTCCCTTCGTTCAGAGTAAAAGGAGGTCGATCAGTCATGCCATTCTTCGTCTCAGAACGAGTTTGTGCTGCCGATGATCTCGATGGACACTCACAAGTTGCCGCCTGTGAGGTCGACTATGAGAGAACTCTGGTATGATCATTCAACATCCAACGTAATACAATCAATTGAATATCAAATGGATTGCACACACTTGGTGGCACTACTTGGTAACTCGTGAGAGAGTACAACCAATTCCACCACTGATCATGCCCTAATAACTCTTCAGTCCTTAACTTCAGAAGAACGGTGCAGAGTGCAAACTGTGGCCAGCCCCCGACGTTGATCTCTCTTCCATCGAACCTCCCTTCAGAGAGCAAGTCAATCGATTACAGTGGTACTCTTGTCTACCCAAGACCAAGTAAGATACAACAAAAAATTGACACACTCAATTCAATTGTTTCCAGACGAGTCAAGCACAGAGACGGAAGAATCACGAGAGAGAAAGTATGCAGATGCTGTTGCTTCCCGTTCAAGTAACCAGAGATCAAAGATCATCCATCATTCTCTCCGTTTCAGACCAAATCCCAAGACTTGGAAGTGCGAGCATATCGCTGGTCAGCCTCCAGCTCCTGGACAAGAATTCATTCCCGAATTGGCCGAAGCAGAGCAATAGATATAATAATCACTTATCTTCCCATAACTTTACTCATAATCGGGTTGCGGGTGCAGATAAAGATGGAATACTTACCAAACCGTCGACGGAGATTACGAGTTAGTTCCTGAATAGCGTCGAGCATTGGTTGATCTTCAAGGGGACAAATACAATGAGAGGACATGGATTAGTAGTACATTTTGGATACAAACCAATGTCATGTAGATAAACGAAGTTAAATTAATAATCAGAATTTATTAAAACAAGTAGCATTATTACACGCATTGGTTATGAAGATATTTCGGGCATTTAATTCAACAGAGTATCAAAGTATCAATAGGTTATGTATTACAGTTTTCTACAGATAAAAAGTGGGATAAAACTGACAACCTATTAGCACTACAATCGTTGATATATATGTTCAGAGTATGACAGTATAAGCAGAATAATACAAGATGAAGTAATGGTCTCAATGGTCAATCATTCTCTTCATGGCAATACTCCGAAGGGATTATTTCCGAATGTCTCTTGTCCATCAGATCTCTCGATTGTGAAGTATGATGGCTCTGTTGTATTCATCTCCTTCAAATGAGAAAAGGAGATCATTAACAATCAAATGGTAAAAGAGAAGTGATGAGAAGGAAGAAGGACGAAAGACTTCTTCCCATCACTACTCTTATCTCCTTATCACCCTCTACCAATTCCCCTCTCACCTCGAATCCAGAATAAGGAGAGGCAGTCGAATTATGCACTTCATAAGCAGGATTGGAGAAGTTGACCGTGGATGAAGAAGAGGCAAGAGAAGTCGATGATGATCCAGTTACAGTAGGAAGAGGAGGGTACTGTAATCAAACCAGTCTTGTCTATCCCTCCATCTACCATAATCTCACCATATTGGGAGGAGGAGGGATGGTGGTTGTCACTTCAGCCGTAGCTCCTCCATTCCTTGCAGAGAAGGATGAAGAAGGAACAGTCGATGGTCCCTGAGGCAAGACGGAGATCAATCAATACTCTCTCTCATCTACAGTACCATTCCCAGATTCCTCGTAGTATTCTTAATAACTTCAGATGCTCTCTCTGGAAGTCTCGCTTCTTGCACTCGATGCATCGTCGATCTAGTCATCGATCTGTAACCAATATCGTACTCCTTCCATTGTATTCCTTCCCTTCACTCACGTGATTTCATCACTATTTCTGCTTCCCCAGTAGATCAATCCTCCAATCAGAGCCAACAACAGAACAAGGGCAATTATCGTTCCCAGGTTCACACTGCTCTCTCCATTCTGACAATCAATCAATTAATATTCCATTATTCTCCAATACTACCGTATCTCTCCCGTACCTGTGAGTCATTGTCCGAGTTGTTCTCTCCATCAAGTGAATCAGCATCAGGAAGAGGCGGTACTTCACACCACAATCCACCGTATCCATCACCACACCTTAATTATCATACTCTATCTCCATTCCTTCCCCTTTATCTTCCTTACTTGCAAGTGATTCGTTCAATTCTTCCATGGGGATTAGCATGCTCGAGACAGGATCCTTCATTCATACACACTTCCCCATTCTTACAGTACTCTTCCATCGCTTCCACTGACACATGAGACATCTGTAATCAATCAATCGATAGACTACCGTATCCCTTCCCCTTCCACCGTACTCACCATGGAAGTCATGGTCTGATCCTTCTTCAACTTGCACGGTAGACTTCCCTTGATCTGCAATCACTCCTTCATCTTCCATCTTTCCATCCTTTCACTCACCGTCGAATTGTATTCTCCATTCTCCTCGTACTCATCAGGGCACACACAACGTGCTTCGAGATCGGACGAGGTATCGTACAAGTCGTCCTTCGATCGCACCACCACACACATCCACGGACACGAGACACCATCGCAAGGGTTTGAACGGATAGGAGGCTGAAGAGGGGGAGATAGATAAGACTCCCATCCCTTCTCTCTAATACCTGAACAAGTGAGTGATTGAGTGTGATTCCATAAGGGAATTGAAGGAATGAATGGACGAGATGAGGAGTTGAATGTTGTACTCCAACTGAGGCAACCTTCAGTGTTTCCGTTCCCCTGTAAGAGATAGATACTCTCCCTCTCCCTCTCTCTCCTCCTCCCTTCCACTCACCATTCAGTCCAATAGATCAGATTATCGAAATATGCCAGATCGTAAGGATGATTCACAGGATAGAGCACTGTCGTTCTAGAAAGGGAATCAATCAATATCTACCGTATCCAGAGGTCAGATCATAGCTGTCCACGCCGGCGGCGACTCAATTTTTTTTCATGAACCCGGGTACGTGGCGGAGCAGCCACGACGGTCGTGGCTGCTCCGCCACGTACCCGGGTTCATGGTCAAAAAAGGGTCGCCGCCGTCGCTGGACAGCTATGGGTCAGATACCCCTCCCGAAAGGACCTATGCATACCACATTTTCGAGCCATTTCTAACGAGAAATAGAGAAAAGCATACCACCAATCTACCAAATAGAAGAATTGACCCGAAACCTAACCTCCGCAATTGGAAAAGTCGACAAAAAATAGTAATAGCATGCCCCATCTTGGCTTTCATGACCTGAGTATTTGACCCCTGACCGTATCCCTCCCATCTACCGTACTCACCTCCTTCCCGTCTCCAGATTAACCTTCTCAATCAGTTTCGTGTCCACATCAGAGAAGTAGATTTCATTCTTGATCACATCAAATGCCATTCCCGATGGATAACTCAGCTTGTGATCCACTACCGTAATCATCTGGAATTATTCTCCCTTCATTCCACTCTTCTTTTCTCTCTTGACTCACTCCTGATCCATCCATATTAGCCACCATAATTCGATGATCTCTCTCAGTCACATCAATCCATGCAACGAGTCCCTTCATCGGGTTAACTGCCAGTCCTGACACGATTATCGATCGTTGATTGATCATCTACCGTATCCCATCGTACCTCTATAGTTCTGTCTCTTATTGGGTCCAACTCGTCCCTCGATGATTCTTCTACAGTACAATCCATTCATCTTACACAGATAGATGCCAGGTAGAGGGGATGGATCTATAGATGAAGAGATTAGTCAGTCCCTTCCCTTCTTCAAACGTACGTCTCACAGTGTAGAGTACATTTCCTCCGATCCAATCGACAGCAACATAATTGATTCCCGTTACATTCTCTCTTAGCTTCTTAATCTGTCCATTCTCAATCACAGAGAGAACTCCATCGTGAGATTGCTGAATGGAATCAATTCATTCTCAATCAATATCGCTCTCCTAGTTCTCATCTTCTTTCCACTCACAGGTTCCATGGCAGCGTACATTCTTCCTCCTTCTACATCCAATGCCATATTCTTCGTTGTTCCATGATGATTCGTGCTCACATATGTCTCGTATCCACGTGCCGAATGAAGGGGAGAGAACATCGGAGCTGATCGAATCTATAAATCAATCAATAATCTACCGTACTCCTCATTCTACCGTACCTCTCCAGCAAGAGACACATAGATTCCTCCATCCATATCCTTCTCTCTCAGATGACACGTGTGACGATCCTTGTCCAATTCGTACCCAGATGCACACGAACACTCGTATCTGTCAATCAATGGACCAATATTCTCCATCTACCGTATTCCTATCGTACCCATCATGGACATTAGTGCAGTGTTGGGAGCATCTCTGTCCCTCGTGGAGACATTCATTGAAGTCTTCGCAAGTCCATCCATCCGATCCGAGAATCTTTCCACGTGGACACGAACACTTATGACCTGTATAATACACTATCTTTCTCCTTCCATTCAGATACAGTAACTGACCAATGGGAGTATTGATGCAGATATCAGAGCAGGAATGATCCAATCGAGATGTACACTCATTACATCTTTCACTTTCATCGTCTCCCAATGGACAATCCTTCTTCCCATCACATGTCACAGACGAATTCAGACACTTTCCTGTAAATTCAATCAAGTTCATTCGTTCAATATTTCAATTCAATCGTACCTCCTTTGCATCTGAAATGTCCCTCATCACAGAGAATATCATCGGCCGAACTGAGGAATTCGTGTGCAGAAGGTAGATCAGAAGTAGAAGCTCCTTCCTGAATAAACCATCCATCACTTTCATCTCCTTCCATCTTCCTTACCTTCAATTGTTGCTTCATTCCTTCAATAAGTAGAGATACTTCCTCTTCATCCGTTATCTCGCAATGTGCCTACAATCACCATTCATCAGTTGTCAATTCCCTTCTCATACCGTACCTCATCAGATCCATCATCACAATCAGGTTCTCCATCGCACTTCCAATCATTGGGGACGCACGCAGAATGGTCGGCACACAAGTGACTGTTACCCTTGCAATTCGTAGGCGTCATAACACCTACAAGGGAGAACTCATTTTTGTTCAGACTACTACTTGTTCCACACTCATTCCATGTCAATCGTCCCTTATATTAGAGGTTACTTCTCCCCTTTCGGGATGGACATGGAACGAGTAGGGATCATTGAGTAACCTCTTTCTCCCTCCTTTTCCTTACCTGTTTGAGTATCCAATGGCTTCGGACATTCAATCTCATCGTCTCCATTGGGACAATCCTGTAATCAATTATTGATCATTCCAATCTATCGATATTCCTTTATTCCCTTCCTCACCCAAGTTCCATCACATCGGGCGTCATTATCAATGCATGCTCCTGATCTGCATTTGTACTCGTTGGCTCCACAATGAGAAGGAATGGCCATTCTCCTGGGGGCAATTGTAGTCTGGAAGGGAGAAGACGACTGAGAAGGACGAGATGGTCCTGAACGGAAGATTACGGTAATAATCCATCTCGAAGGGAGAGATACTAACTAGTCTTCTCCATGATCTCATCCATTTCATCACATCCCTTCTCGTCTGATCCATCGAAGCAATCGGGCTGAAAGCAACTAATTGAGACCATGATGACAAATAAGAGTACGATACATTTCCATTGCATCTGAAGGAGGCCGAGACACATTCGCCATTGCGACACATCAACTGATGGGAATCACAATCATGGAGGTAACTGCAGTGAGATTCGTCCTGAATCAAAACAGATTATTCACTCACCAATCGAGAAATGGAACATACCAATCCATTGGGACAGTCTTGAACTCGATCGCAAAGCCATTCGAGGGGAATGCATGGCTTAGAGGAATCACGGCAATCATAGTGAAGAGACTCATTGCAATATTGAGTGAAGGGAGATGGAGCTGCCAATGAGAGAAGAGGAATGATACACACAGTGATCACACTCCGAAGACGAACCATCCTTAATAGGGGAAGAGATTAGAGGGATGGGAGAGGGAAGGGAATACCTTGGTAGATTGATGATGTGAGTGTGGGGTGAGTGGAGAAGACGGAAGAACCGTCTAACCAGAAGACTGCAATAGAGAGCGTATTACACCAGATAGCTGCCGATATCAATGAGAATGACGACTTTAAACAACATGGCACGATGATAAAAACGGTCTGCAAGAAAAAACGCAAGATTACGCTCTTGACGAGGATAGATGACAAAATGAGCTGCTGGATGACTAGAGTGCGGGATGAGAGAAGGGAAGAGACTCGAAAGGAAGAGGGTGAGAGCGAGTGGAAACTAGAAAGAGACGCGAGAGGTGATCTACTTGAAAAATTGACAGAGATACCGTAATTACATGATAGTTCACTTAGAGCGTATGATGGATCACAATAAATATTCCATCATTTTGATCGTTTGCCTGCCGATCGATCGATCGATCCAAGTCCGTGGGCTTAGTTGTAATACATATTTCCTTTTGGTTTTAGTTATTTTCTCTAACGATGATATCTTGAAAACGGATATTCTCTGAACTATGAGTTTTGTTTGTCATTTGTCCGTACCCGTCCAATTTGCATGTCCTTTGTCATTACAGAATTCACTTCATTCTTCATATCGTATACTCAATTAGCATGCCAGATATCGATTCTCTCCATTTCTTGTCCCATCTCTTGCCCTGTGCGGTCAATTGTTTCAACGATGGATCTTACTGATTATCCGGTTCGTTTTTTTTGCAATTTATCACTTTTAAATGATCATATTTTCAGGATAGAATAATAGGAATCGTCTCAGAAATTGAGGCTCATATCGCGGGACTCTCAAAGGCGCATAACTTCTCCATTGAGGTAAGTACTTATCTCTCTCGTTCAATCAGAATCAATTTGAGAGCATCCGTCGACACTATGTGATGTCTACTCTCTTCGTAGGATGTCCTCTCAGTAATGAGTTGATGGTTGAACCGAGTACGGTTAGTTTGTGATGTATCCATCGTGATATTACTATAATATTGCAGATCCATGCCACATCACCCATCACACCCGTTACTGTATCACCGCGAGATACGTCGTTGATTAAAATTCCGAGTAGGTTCGCCATCTCTTCATCTATTTGTAGTCCATTGTGTTGAGATGACTTGGAAGAAGTGGCAGAGGAAGCAGACAGTGAATTGTCATTCGAACACGTTAGTTACGCCAAGAAACTTGATCTACCTTCTCCACTGGATACAAAGAGAGAATACCAAGTAAGCATTTTATCGATCAATCGATTTCAATCTAAATAATAATTAAGGTGAGCTTCTCTTATGTTGAATCACCGTATGTGTACGTTCGACCACTAGGGGAGAAACTGCCAGTTATGCCTGATGATGTGAGTGAACCCTCCCTTCTCTTGATTTATCCAATTGCATTCTATTCAGGTTTCTCTCCTTCCTACTCTCACTCCTGTCTCAGTCGCAGTTGGATCACCAGTTCTTGTTCAAGGAGCACTCAGGAATGGAAATTGTATTCTGGAGGTAACTAAGTCTCAGTTTGATCCTTGGCATTTTCGATACGAGTTTAATCTAATCAATTAACGTAGGGATTATTAAGTAGATGAATATTTGTATTGAGGAACGTCAACGATGGCGAAGAGGTGTAGTCGAGATGAATTACGGTGCTTCTGTCGATGTGAGACTCGCTGATTATGGTGTACTCATTAAGGGAGCCAAGGTTGGTCGTTCATCCGTCATTCCTCTTGTTATTCGATGAATAAACTGCTTATAAACGGACATATTTGAATCTTTATCTATGTTGACTGAAGTAGTATCTAATCAATTTAACCATTCCTTCCAGGCGGCTAAACTTCGGCCATTGCCCATTGAATACGCTAATGCTCCTTCTGTCTACCGTATGCTCTTCGATACAACGAACGAGGTGGGACTCCTAAGGGGAAGATTACGGTAGTCATGTAATTATAGACTCTGGTTCATGAGATTCGTCGATTCAATCTTCGATCGATAGTGATTGGAGAGGGAGAAAGAGCAGAGGATGAATACGAAGTACTCTCTGCTAAGGTATGTCATATGGGGAACTGATGTGCTCATTCCACTAATTCCAGCCCATTCTCGACGCATCGGGAAAGAGTCTGTGAGAAGAATAAAAGTATAAAAGATAAAAGTGTTGAATACTTTATAAATTCGATTGTACAAGTTCGTTTTCACTATGGGGATGATCTACACTGTCAAAGGGCCGTCTCCCTCTACGAATCGGGTTAGACTAGTAGTTATTGGGGCTACATTTTCTAGATCTTTCAAGATCGGGGTTCGAAGAAGTGCAAACTCTATTGAACAATTCGAGTGCCCAAGTACTGTGGGTAGTGAGAAATGAGACAACGATCAATCGAATAAGCGAGGAAGAAAATAAGTATAGAAGCGACGAAAGTTGTATTGAATTGTCTCGCTGTCGTTCCCAGTTGTCAATTTTCGTTTCCCATCGTATAGCCAACAATACGCACTTTCCACATCGTGAAGACGCTTTATTTTTCGACAGAACATTTGAGGTTTGGCATATTGCGTTTATCCTCTTTATTTAGCGTAGGAACCAGAAGGATTGATTAGAATTGTGAGTCAGAATTTTAGCTGCTCATTTTCCACCGTAGGGACTGAGGTAGACACTACGGGGCTTCTCCTCCACTGATCTATCACGATCCTGAATGGAATTCGATAAGTTACCGTATCACCGGGATCCGATGATTACGGTAGTCGTAACTCACTTTCTTCTTTTTCTGTGTGTCTTGATTGTCCTCCACAGATCGATCACGATCCTGCAAGGAAGATATCACAAGGGTACTGTATCTGGCAGAAGGTACGGTAGTCTTGCATCCTCAATCTCACCTTCTTCTTCTTCTTCTGTGTATCTTGACCATCTTCGATAGTAGATCGAGTCTTCTTCTTTTGTATAGGAGTCTTTCCAGTAACAGAAGAAGGATTCTTGGGAGTGGAAGGAGATCTCTTCCATGGAGAATCAGTGTCTTCCTTCGTATCTTCCTTTGAGAGATCTTCTCTTGACGTATCACGTGATGTTCCTAGATACAAAGAGTATTGTAAAGACCACGAAAGATACACCATTACAGTACCATTCGGTTTCTTCGACAATGTAGATTTCTTTCCTTTATTCTTCGATATCTTTGATCCGGGTCGATTGTTCTTCTGAATGATGACGTCATCAATAGATAGATACTGTATCTCTATCCTACCGTACCTTCTTGTTCGTGTTATTGTTCGAGCTGGCCTTGAATGAAATGGACATGTCCATAGAGGGATCATTCTTCTTCTTTTTCTGAATTATTTCATTTGACTACCGTATCTCTCAATCTACAGTACCTTGATAAAATCTTCATCTTCTTCAATCGATCCTTGAGTATTTCTGCTTCCACTTGGTCCCTCATTTATTCCAATTGGATCTTCTTCCATAAAGGGTCCCGCTTCCAAATATCCCGGATATTCGTTGAGTATTGCAGCTTTCTACAAATATTCCCTCACCATTGATCTTTGATCTTTCACCGCTTACATAAGTTGCTGCTTGACTCTTTGTCTCCCATTCGTAGGAGTCAAGAAACGTTACCTTCAAATGACATTGATCTTTGATCTTTCGTTTACAACGTACATTGCACTTCTTCATAATCTTGTCGAGGCAGTCGAATACAAGTGAGTAATTTGGTCGCGAGTAATATTCGAGGGTTCGAAGATGTGTTGGAATCGGAAGAAGTTCAGCTGAATGGAATTGATCTTTGATCTTTGTCATTCTTCATTTCCTCACATGGCATTCGAATAAGGAGGTCTTCATCTCGAATATTCTGCTTCATTGTGGCCAATGCTGTATCATTCTGCAATTCAAACCATATTCAATAGGTACAGTATCCACCCCAGGGATACGGTACTCTATTCTCCCGTATATTTACATCGATTCTTGCCCATGGGAGTCCGGCGTAGATGTCAATAAGTAGATACAGGAACGACCAAATGTCGTCCTTTCGACCCTTCAATTGGATCTTTTGATCTTTGATCTTTGATCTCTCAACAAACTTGTTCTACTCCATCATGCATTGAAGGGGCAGCGAAAGCGAAAGTTCCTCGGAAATCGCAGTTTGGACGGGCTGATATTAATTGATCTTTGATCTTTCCCTTTCTTCATTTCTCACCCGGTCTCGCTCTATATCCAAATCCATTCTTGATTCGTTTATCCTCGAATGCCCATTGCCTGTAATGAAAAGTACAGTAAGATAACGGTAAGTGATCAATCTACAGTATCCTACCGTACCTTGCCAATCCAAAGTCCAGTATATGAACCATTCTCGCCTTCTTGGCATCAGATGTGTGACCGAGCATAAAGTTGCATGCTTTTATGTCACGATGGACAAATCCAGAGTCATGGACCACCTTGAAGGGAGTACGGTACATGGATGGTACTGTAGCTAACGTACCTTCAGTGCGTATAAACATTGGATCGCAACTCGCGACCATGTTCGAAGTGGGTATCCCTCAGGGAAATATTTGTCCTCAATTCAATTTTTGATCTTTGATCTTCAATTGATCTTCGAACCTTGAGTCGTTTGAGATTGTCTCCGAGTAGTGTGACGATCATATAACAGATATTCTTGCGCTTCGAGGTACTGTAATCGAACATTCTCCAATCGATAACTGACTGATTACTGTATACCGATAGAGAAGTGGCACGTGATGACGTGAACCGCGCTTGTGAATTTGCATTAGGGCCGATTTCTGCAAAGATTATGGTAGTTCATCGATCGATCGATTGGATTACCGTACCTCCAATTTGATTGCGCTGCCTCCATCCATGTTTACACTTTCTATCTTGAGAGCTGCATAATGGCCAGGCTTCTTCTGAAGATTACAGTATGAGTACGGTAGTTCGATGAGTCATCAACCTGATCCTCCACTTGATAAACACGGCCGAATCCTCCTTCATCGAGTAATTTAAGAATATTCCAACGTCCTCCCAATCTGAATAAGAATACTGTAGGTATGGTACGGTAGGGTACGGTAGATACTGGGTAGGTCAGGGGGGGATCAAACTCACACTATTCCAGGCTTGTATTGATTGAGGTCGTGTAGCTCCCTCGGATTCCGAACCGCCATTGAAAACGGTAAGGAGAAGGGGGGAGAGGAGAGATCGTGGATGAGAAGAGGATGGAATGAGAGGAGGAAAAGAAGGAGATGAAGGAATGAGGGAAGGGGAGAAGAATAGGATTAGAGAGAGAGGGAAGAAAGTGAGGAGTGTCAATGGAAAAGATGTAAAGTGAGTAAATTTACATCGATGTTCGAGGATAATCTCTTCAATCAGTTCCTTACTACCCACAATCAGTTTGAAGAGATTATTTCCATCTGGAGTCATCTCAACAACCCGATGGGATCACTTCTTGATGCATTTCACTTTTTTTTCTTTTGACAAATCATCATGTACATTTTCTTCATTATCATATTTTTCGATCCCAAATAAACTTCGAACTTCTACATTTAAAATGAATCTCACAATCAGTAGATTAATTTAAAAAAAAAGGATAAGGTGTGATTTACAATTTGGAAAGATTATCGAGTGATTTGGCAGAGAGTTTGTGTCTTTTCAATCTCTCTTCAACATGTGACGGAATGGAATTCATCCATCGTAGTTGTCTCTTAGGAAGAATTGGATCTCCAAAGAAGAAAATGGGCGGTGCTTCGTGTTGAGGGATACTGTAATAGAAGTACATAATAGTGCGACATTAGATATAAACATCTCCGGTGGAGGAAGAATAGGAGCTCTCATCTGGCGATACAATCGAAGTAACTCTGAATAAATAACTCGAAATAGAGCGATGATGAAGAGAAGAAATTCTATGACACCTAAATGGATAATGATATGCAGTCTGGGAAAGGAAATAAGGAGATACCAATGAATGAGAGACCAATCCAGAATCCAAATTGACCCGCTGCATCCGACATTAAATTGATGATCTGTAATTTCATTCAATAAAGAGAAGTCTCTTTCCACTCACTGGATACGCGGGAGTTTCAGTCAGAATTCGCTCGTTCAAATCTTCAAAGTATACAGTGACAAGCATCCCATTATGCAACAGTTCATCACAGTCATTCTGAGTGTGACACAAAGATCGACCTGATTGAACTTCTTTCGATTACTGTAGTCAACAGATCTGACCTGATTCTGATCGCCATGAACTAGTTGAGATATCAACATCGAAGGTTCGTTCAGTACATCGATTGGGACAATCACAATCAATATCTGCCACATCCAATCGATCGAGACACGCTTCTGCAACGAAATGAATACGATAGATGATTACGGTAGGTTAATATTGATTAATTGATTGCTGATGAGAATGAGCTGGGCAAAAATCCACCTCCCCTTTCCATCACGTTTCTTTCGAGAATGGGAATATATTGCTCATGAGTCATGCATCCCTATTGTGGAATATCATACTCGCAGCTGTATCATTGAATGGGCAATATTGCATTTCGTATCTGTCCAATCTCCGATATGCTGGATGAACACAACCGCATTCTTTCTTTGCTCTCTGTTGGAAACAAGAACGACGACAAGCCTGCAATTAGTGAAGAATCCACTTCTCAATCTGAAGAAAAGACTCTTCAACTACAATTCTTGTTAGAAAATAGTTGTTTAAATTGCGATATATAATAGGGAACATATGAATAATGAAACCTCAACAGTGTAAATGTAGCCAGGAAAGATGTAATCAATAGGAGGTTCATCACTGCATCTTGATTCTCCCATATTTATTCTCTCATTTCGAGTCTAGAAGTGAGATAAAAATGAAGAGTTCCTACTGTTACAATGATATCTAAGGTGAGATAAAAATGAAGAGTTCCTACTGTTACAATGATATCTAAGGTGAGATAAAAATGAAGAGTTCCTACTGTTACAATGATATCTAAGGTGAGATAAAAATGAAGAGTTCCTACTGTTACAATGATATCTACCGCTCGAATAGTGAGACTGGCGGATGTTGAAGGAGGGATAAAGTATCCAAAGGTGTCTGGGAATGGAAACTCATTCTGAAGAAGACATCTTATCTTTGAGAGAAAAAGGTTTATTGCCTGATCATGAATTAGAAGTAGTGCTCCATTTGAAGATTCTAATCCGATATAATCACTCAGATTGGAATAGACAAAGAGTTTGAGCCCTGCAAAGACGAGTTTATCGATATAATTTTGAAGATCTACCATAATTGGGTCCTCCTCTGTACACTTTCTTCACTGATCGGAAGTCATTATTGTATGTATAGCAGTTACCCATTACTACGTTGTAAATAGTTGAGAAATCACTGTATGTACCTATGATTCATTGTCGACATTGCGAAAAAATATACCTGAGAGTACAAGTTTCTGTGCTGAATGCACAATTCTTCACTAGAAAAGGATGGATTTATCTTCAAGGTCATAAATGGATGATCACCAATGTCTTCGTATCGATAAGTCATTGCAATTCTTTCATCTTCCGATAATTCTCGAATGAAGTATTGAATGTGTTTGGATAGAGTCCGTTGAAAGATGATTCCTTCCATACCACTCTGAAGATACAATGGATCAAATGAATCATAATGATTGATCACAGTCAGATTGAATTTCTCCTCAGCAATTTTCTTCAATCTTTCTATGTCGATGTGACCGGATGCAGCTTGAGCTGATGCTAACTATAAAAAAGATTTGAAGAAATGTTTGAAGAAAGAGAGTCCGACCAATTCACGAATTCTTGGATTCTGCAGTGCAACTTCCCTTCTGTATCCATTCTGAGAGCAAATTGTAACCGCAGGAAAATCGCGAACTCCAAATTCGACCTGTAGAACAACTAATTCTCATTGTAAAATTGAACAGTACTTGAGTTCTTGTTTCCAATTCCATTTTCAGAAATCGTTGAAGGAGACTGCTCGTATTGAAGAAAAGCATAACACAGCATGACTGAAATTTGAAGAGATAGAAGAAGTAGACAAGTGAAGAGAAGGAGATTGTCTCACAATGAATGCAATTGTCCAGAATAATCGAGCGATGGCCGACACTCCGTAGACACCGAAATGGGCAAATCCGTGAATAGTTGAAGTACGAGAGTATTCATTTGTGAGATCCTGTATTGATAGAAGAAGAAAATGTCTACGAGAGACTAAATGTGTACAACCAACCTTGACGTCTTGCATATATCTGCTTCAATAAATTATCTTGCGTGCACGAACCAGACGATATAGTAAGACTAACCTATCATTATTCTCCACTTTAATTTCATCCTTCCGGTACTACTATTTCATACTTCTTTAGTCACTATCTCTAGATGAGTCACATTTTTCAGATCGCAGTATTTAAGTTGAATTATCAGACACCCACTTCGGCAGTTTGAATTATTTTTACTTCATTATCGCGTTCTCATTCTTATATTTGTTTCCTAAAATCAATATTTATCAGATGAATAATTATTTTAGAAAAAGTGAAATAAATCAGTTAATGATCAATTAAACTCAAGGGACATCAGTTACGGTATCCATGACGGATCACTTCACTGGTCGACTCGTTTCAATAGAGTTTACGTGCTTTTTTGTATTGTTCTTGTGTATTTTAACTTTCTGGAAATGTGACTCATTACAGATGGATTGGATGCAGAGGGATTGGTTATTACGGGGCGAGTCAATAGAGTATGCAGGTGAGCTCAAGTTTCTAAACTGTAGTATGAGCTGCTTTTCAGAGAAATCAATGGGTTTGCTAGTTGCGGGAGGTCGCATCGATGGCCAATTAATTATCACAAACTATCGATTACTCTATGAGGCAACGTCATACGATGAGAATGAAGTGAGCCTTGTTCGGGCCCCGGAAATTTACTCTGAAATGCAAATGAATAATGATTATTCCAGGAATACAACCCCATATTCGATATGCCGGTAGGGTTGATACTCAAGATTGAGAAAATTGGCAATCAAAGTGGAATGGGCAGAAAGGGAGAGATATACGGTGTGATGATCATTGCCAAGGTATGTTGTTGTTTTCTTTGTGTTTTACGTTCATCAAGAGCTCTAAAGTGATTTTTTTTTCAGGACAATAATTGCATTCGATTATCGTGTTCTGATGCATCGAATAGGCGAAAGAATCTAGTGGAGGCTCTTACGAATGTCTGCTTTCCTATTAATCGAGCTAAGGTTTGTCTCATTTCAAGTTTCATTGGAATGATTCCTTGGCAACTATGATTGAAGTTGTTTTTATGGGTTCAACATGATCACAATAGAAAAGATGTTCTATTTCAGAAGATGTTCGCATTCAGTCATGAATACGATGAAGAGGCAGTGAATGGATGGACGATTTCTGACCCTGAGAGGGAATTCAAACGATTGGGACTTCCATCCTCATCATGGAATTATACAACAATCAATTCCAATTATCAACTGGCTACTACGTATCCCCGAATGGTAGGAAGTTGTCCTTGTCTTTTGATTTTCAAGAAATTGAACAATTTTGTACGCTTCTTCTTTATATGTACATCGGTTCCATAGTTTCTCAAAATGAACTAGATTGAATTCCATTCTTTATAACTCTATCATTCTCTTCCAGTTGGTCGTTCCTGCAGCTGCGGTTGAATCGGGGAAGGAATTCATTAAGAAAGTCGCCAACTTCCGAAGCAAACAAAGATTCGCCGTAAGTAAATATCATATTGATTATCAGGTGTGATCCGGGAAAAATAGTTAAACCAATCCGCAGATCATTTGTATTGGCTTTGAAGAAATGAAAAGGGAAATCTTCGAAGAGTATGGTTAAGGCGTGAAATTCTTTTTTTTCTTCGAAAACGAATTACTACGCGAAAAAATGAAGGTAGAGCAAGAACTGATTATAGGTTCTTAGCTGGATTGATCGAATATCGGAGGCAGTCATTCTTCGATCATCCCAACCTCTGACTGGAATGACAATGAAAAAATGTTCAGAAGATGAATTGTGAGTTACTCATTCGATCGTACTTTATTCTTCTCTATCTGTATCAACTCTATCACAGGCCTCTATCAAGAGTCATTGTCAAATATTTCTAGATACATGAAGATGATTGTTGATTGTAATACGAATGGTCATCGAATGATTATCTATGATGCTCGTCCTTCTGTCAATGCAACTGTGAATAGAGCGAAAGGAGGAGGATATGAAGTCGAATACGATAGGTAACTTCATCCTTCAATATATATGCTTTTATTCTCTTTTTTGATTTTTTAATATTCGATCATTGCAGATGCACTCTCAAGTTCCTCAACATTCAGAACATTCATGTAGTGAGAGATTCGTAAGTTTAAAAAAGTAGTAAATAGACAAATAATTTATTCAGATTGAAGAAATTGCAAGAGGCGTTATTCCCACGAGTGAACAATAAGAATTACTTGAGACAAGTGAGAATAGTTTATGGATTGGGAGAGACTAGAGATGGAATATTATAGGTAGATGAATCGAGATGGATTCATCATATTCAATCCATTTTGGAAGGAGTTTCTTCTATTGTGAATACAGTACATAATGAGAAGTGTTCTACTCTCGTTCATTGTTCAGATGGATGGGATAGAACATCACAAGTGAGATAATAATACAATTTCGTTATAATATGATTCCTTGTTATAGTTAACTTCGCTAGCAATGCTTTGTCTCGATCCGCACTACAGAACGATAGAGGGATTCGCTGTATTGATAGAGAAGGAATGGTGAGGATGAAAGGAGGGAACTTCTTCGGGTTTTGGCCCAAGTGACAAGGGCGCCGAATGTGAAGGGGGTGGGGAATGAGAATGGTAGGGAGGGAATACTCTGCGAGAGAAGGCAGGGCCGAATGTGAAGGGGGTGGGGAATGAGAATGGTAGGGAGGGAATACTCTGCGAGAGAAGGCAGGGCCGAATGTGAAGGGGGTGGGGAATGAGAATGGTAGGGAGGGAATACTCTGCGAGAGAAGGCAGGGCCGAATGTGAAGGGGGTGGGGAATGAGAATGGTAGGGAGGGAATACTCTGCGAGAGAAGGCAGGGCCGAATGTGAAGGGGGTGGGGAATGAGAATGGTAGGGAGGGAATACTCTGCGAGAGAAGGCAGGGCCGAATGTGAAGGGGGTGGGGAATGAGAATGGTAGGGAGGGAATACTCTGCGAGAGAAGGCAGGGCCGAATGTGAAGGGGGTGGGGAATGAGAATGGTAGGGAGGGAATACTCTGCGAGAGAAGGCAGGGCCGAATGTGAAGGGGGTGGGGAATGAGAATGGTAGGGAGGGAATACTCTGCGAGAGAAGGCAGGGCCAAAAATCGAAGAAGTGCCGAAAGGAGAATAGAAGGATAGAAGTGAATGGTGTTGATTGTAGGTGTTCATTCGGTCATAAGTTCTCTCAAAGATGTTCACAAGGAGTCGATGGAAGCAGTGATCAAGAAAGGTATTCTATTCATTCAACTTATTGCCAACAATAGATTGTATTCCAGATCTCCGATCTTCATTCAATTCCTCGATTGCGTCTTCCAAATTATGACGTGAATCATTCTCACTATTCCATCATTGATTATCCCCCTTCCAGTCAATTCCCCGTCTATTTCGAATTCACTGAATCTCTTCTTCTCGACGTTGCTCATCATCTTTATTCCGGTCGATTTGGCACTTTCCTCTTTAATTCGGAGAAGGAAAGACTCGTTGATAACGTGAGTAGAATCCTTCCATATCCCCGTACGATCATTATTGTCAGAATTGTGGGACGACAACAGTTTCATTGTGGACTCATCTATTGGGAAGAAGGAAAGAATTGACAAATCCCCTCTATCTCAAAGGCACTGTACTCCTACTCAATCCTTCCCATAGAGTAATACAAGTGAGTGGGATTGATTGAAGAAGTTGCATCTCTATTTCCTTGTAGGTATGGATATCGTACTACGGTCGACACAACGATGAGATTATATCTCCTCTCTCCAATGTACGTCCTCTTTCCTTCCTTCCATTCAATCGAGTATAGTAGTTGTATTCAGAAGATGTCTCGATACGGATTGAGTCGAGCTCTTGGTGCGAGAACTCTTCTTAACAACATTGTTGCCAAGTATGAACAATCTTCATCTCGGGTATAGAACCCCTTCATTCCTTATGCTCAAAATTGATATGCCAAATGTTTTATTAGATTATTCAGATAGTCCTAGAGATATTTCTTCCTTGTACAATGTGCTAATGTACATAATAATACTAATGGATTATTCATTCCTTGTTTTGTGTCAAGCTCTTTTGTGGATTCGAACATTTGTTATTAAATGCGACTGAGAATTTACTTAGCTTTTATGGATAAATTAAATAAAAATATTATATATGTAAAAGCGAGAGGAGCGATAAATGAACATCTGAACTAACAAACAAGAGATATTTGTTTAAAGTAAAATCTCTGTGAACTCAAAGTTGATGTTATGTTACATTTTAGTTGTGAAGTGATTCTTAATGTAAGAGGAATACAAATCTAATGGGATTAATCAACGAGAGTATATTCATCGCGAAACGTTCCCAAGTGTTTGTCCATATTCGTTTTGTATTCCCATCCGTAAGTGGGCTCGTTCCGAAAGAATCGCATTATCTGAGCCTGAAAAGATATCTTCACAATATATGAATATGTGTTTAATCTCACATCGGCATTCCATTTTCTTCTAACTTCTCTTTCAACTGCCCTCTCAGTCATACAATGCATTCGAATAGTCCGTGAAAACATTTTCTGAAGGAGCAGTGTAGATAAAAGGTATCGTACGTTTCAAAGATAAAATCTAGTATCTAGCCAACCCGTTTTGGTTCACTGACAGAACTTTCATGATTATAGGATAGAGCTCCAGTCTGTAAATTCTCATTCCCTTAAGAATAAAATGATCCCGCTCTTGTTTACTGAAAACATTCTCATAAGTGAAGCGAATTTTGGTTTCTTTTATATATCCGATTCTATTTCTGTAGAAATTCATTGAACTTGCCTATCAAACATTTCAAACACCCATCTTCTGTATTGAGAGTAATCGGTATACAAATTATTCGTAAATGGTACAGCATGATTTTCCAATATCTTTAATTTATAAGTTTGATTATCTGAAATATTATGAGAAAGTACATGAAACAGTGAGACCTCAATTTCCGTCGGATCCACGTTTTCGGAAGTAAAGATGAAGGGTGACGATTTATAATTGTAAAGTCGCTCTATTGCCAAGAAAAACCAAGGAATCTAGAGAAAGAAATAGCTCATTACTCTTAGAAGTTCATGCTATACTTGTTGTATAGTACGTTTGTTATAATATATTGGATTGGTTACCCAATTACGTTGATCCTTGCTCAAAATTTGCCTTCTGAACAAACTTACATCATATCCACTAACGGTTGATCCTAGCGGAATGTAATTTCTTATTATAATGGTTCTAAGCGCCTCTGGAGATTCATAAGGACATCTGAAAGTCATCTTCCTTCAATTGGATTCAATCTCCCGCTGAAGAACAGCTAAAAATGTTGTTAATGAGAGATCGGAATGTGAACGAGAATGAGAATGACTTCAATCGCAGCCCTATGTTTTCACACTACTCTGTTGTCTGATTGTGATAAAATTTAGCGTTCTTCGCAGAGCGATTTTATATTGGGTCGTTCAACGTTGATCGTTTCCACGGGGTATGTCTATAGAAGACTAATAATCTCATTCATTCATCGGGAAGACATAAAAAATACTCATGAAAAACTCAAAAAAATTTGGTCTCGAATCGGAAGAAAGGCTAATTCGAACTTGAGCAGAATATGACAGAGATATTAAAACTCATCCGAGTAATCTGCAACAGATCTGCGTTTCTCTATTTCAATAATTGAAATTTCAATAAGTGAAGAGACAAAGAAATGATTTTACATCTTTCATCTCCACTCATTCGATCTCTCATCATCCTCATTCGTCTCATTTCTCGTCATCGTGAGTGGTTGCCATGGAATGGGATCAGGTATCGTCCATCTCTTCTTCTATCGTTCCCTACCGTCTTCATTCTTCCTATCCTTCAGATAGATTCATCACCTCCTCGAATGGGCGAAGTCTCTAGTGGAAATCGAGTAGTCGTCGCTCAACTTTCTTTCCTTCACTTCGAGAAAATGCATTTATACAACAATATGCAATGGACACAAGACAAGATGCACGTTAGTCATTGATCTTTGATCTTTCCTGATCTTTGATCTCAGACGATTGGTCGAATCGGGCTCGTTATTCTTGTTGATGACGTCACTGAATCAGCCATCGTTCGATTCTATGCAAGTGAAATGGCTGAGAGGAATTTCCAGAAGATTTGGGTGAGTAGGAGAGGGGAGGAAGGAAGAATGATCTTTGATCTCTGTAGGATGTAAGTGTGGAGCACAATCTTCCATTGAGAAGTCTCAAGAGATTGGACGATGTTTTCTTTCAAGTCAACGACAAAGTTGCCCTCGTTTCACTCAATGTAAGTGTAGAGATGAAAGATCAAAGATCATTCCTCTCTGCTCCTTTGAGATTCCTCGTAAGGATCTTACCCTCGAGACATCATTCACTGTGAAGACTGTCGATTACTCCAATGGAAACTACGGTCTTCAAACTGTAAGTCTGATACAAAGAAGTCAAATGAATCTCTTCTCTTCTTCAGTCAACTCGTCAGAGTTCTCGTATCAACTACAGTAAAGTGGACAATCCCAATGAGATTCTTTTGCCAATCTATCTAGGTCTGTCCTGCCCATTCAGTCCAAAGATCAAAGATCATTCTAGGAGGAGCTCTAACTCATCTTCAAGTAGAGTCAGAGAACACTCCTTCACCCAATCAACGACCCAATCAGCGAGCGAGAGGTACTGTAGTCGCCACTTATCGATCAATCGATACTCTTGACAGGAAGAGGCAACAGCTACCGTAACCATCAGAACCATCGAAATATGAGTGAGTACTATGAGGAATCAATAATCATGGTTGAAGTCTTGATTGTAGGTGGTGCCTCAATGGACGATCCCCGTCGATTACTGTATGAACCAAAGGGAGACAATCCAAATAGAGTGGAGGGAGGAGAATTGATGGAGGCTATTAGGAGGTAAGAGAGAGATCAAAGATCAGAGAAGAGAGAATGATCAGATGGACTTCCACTGGATGTCGAATGGACTTCTTATTTGCAATCAAAGAGAAGGAAATTGTTAATCGACCGATCGGAGGAGTTCTTCCCATTCAAGAGGCTGTGATACAGGTACGACAAGGAAGGAGGAGTTGTCTCAGTCAATCTATCTCGTTGAGGGTAATCTGGATGCAATGGTGATGTTAGTCGCATTGGGAGCTGATCGAATGGCTCTTGATCCTTCCAAGAATACACTACTCCATTTAGCTGCCGTCCAGTCAGTTGTCTTCATCTTCCCTATCGATAATTCCATCTACCGTATTCCCTTCATTCTATCGTACTCTTTCAGCGGTCGATCGAAGGTGGTCGAATCACTCCTTACTTTCATCTCTGGCGAGATTAATTCGATCAATCTTGACGGTAAGTTTCGATCGATTGATTGAGTACGGTATCGAATGAGTACTGTATTCCAGGTGAGACTCCTCTTCATGTCGCTGCTCGTCATTCTAAGACTTCTGCCGTTGTCTTCGATCGTCTTCTCTCTGCACAATCGATCAAACTCAACATTACCGTATTCCTTTCTCACTCGAATGAATCGTCAACTGACTTTTCAGACGCTGGAAGGGGAGACTGTCATGCATACTGTAGTGAAACTGCCTGAATCAGAGACGAAACAGGTAGATGGGAGGGAGGATTACTGTATTAAGATAATATCGATTAAGGCGATGGTATCTCGTCTGTTGATGTACTCAAGAGGTCACGTCAATCTGAATCAGATGAATCACAATGGATTCAATCCCCTTCATCTCGCTTGTCTACTCGGAATGACCAAGTATTCACTCCTTTCTTTTCACTCTCATCATCATTTTCTCTTTTCAGAACAGTGGAAGTCATCCTAAGTAATCGTCCTCAATTGAATCAAGTGGTGTGCAAATCGGGTCTCCTTCCTATCCATCTATCGGCCTATTATGGAAAGAGCAAGACAATTGCAGTATTCATTGAGGTGCCCCCTCCCCTCCATCCCTTCCCCCCTCAATCTCCCCTTTCAGAATCATCCCGAGATGGTTCATTCCCTTGTTCCCTCTTCTGGCCAATCTTGTCTCCATCTATCCGTCTCTCAATGGGACTCTCTTGTCGACAAAGATCTCGATCGTATCGCCACCATTCAAGTCAGTTTACTCTCGCTCCAACCATCAGCCGCCATAGCTCAGTCGGTTAGAGCGTGGGTCTAATAAGCCCAAGGTCGCAGGTTCGACCCCTGCTGGCGGCAAATACCTTTTGCCTTTTCAGGCGCTCGTTACGGGTGGTCTCAATGTGAATTCGAGAGATAGAAGGGGCGAGACTGCACTGCACATCCTTCTCAAGGGGGTACGACCACATCCATAGTGCCTATCAGTACATATTCCCTTTGAGATGGTTCGTCATAAAGAAGTGTATGCTTCACTCGATCTGCAGGCTATTTGTGCCTCCATCGGGAAGGATCTGGTGGGTCGAAGGGTTTATTGAACCACCACCTAATGAGTGATATTTCAGAAAATGAGTGAATTGGCGACGAAGGTTCGACCCCATTGGGAATTGGCTGCACTCTTCATTCTCGCTTCCAATGGAGCTGATCCAAGGATTATCAATGAGGATGGTATAGATCAAAGATCAATGAATCGAATCAATGGGTAACTATCAGGATTCCGAGCTCTCGATATCATTCCTGATCTCGTTGCAATGGTTTTCTCTGTTCATCTTGCACGAGGAGCATACTCGAGACCGAGGTAGATCACCCCCTCCCCCCCCCCCTCAATCAATGACTGAGTATTCAGAGGTCTCCTCCCGATGACGTCATCTTCAGCAGAGAAGTTTGATATGAAGGAGGTATGGAGTGACTATGGAGTAGACAATGGATTGATTCGTCGTAGGTGACGATGTGTACGTTCGACTGTAACGATAGTCCTGCTGATGTGGAATTCCTTCCCTGTGGACATCGAGTCATATGCATGGTGAGAAGCAGAGTGTGCAAAAACTTTCACACACTCCTCTTTTTACATGCTCTCTCACTACGTCTGATCGGCGAGAGAGCATTGCGAAGTGAGGAGTACGTGAAATTTTTGTACAGCTAGAAGTTGATCAATGAGGGGTTCTCTTTACGGGTTGGAATGACGGCAGGGTGTGACGATTGTATAGAGGCAATTCCTTGCACAAGTGTAAATATTTCACCTTGCAATACTGGGAGAGGGGGTATGGCACGTGAATGATTGCTGGTGTTGTTGAACAAGGGAAAACGAGTGGTTTCCCTCTAATTCATAATGAATTGAGTCGTGTGTGAAGGGGACGTCTCTTCGTCGTTGTCCCCTCTGCTACAAGGCCATATCAAGTGCCAAATGCACCACTGGTCAGTCTCATTCCTCCTCCTTCTGGGAATGACCCAAGAGAAAGAGTGCCCTCTCCCTCTTGTTGACAACGTGTCCATTACACGATAATGGAACGTTGTTTTGAAAGAATTTGAAAGAGAAGTGACGAATGAATATTGAGATGGATCGAGTGTGGACATTTGCAAGAAGGCCGCTGAAGAGAGAAAAGCTGCCGAGATTGAAGAACAGAAGAAAAGAGAGGAAGAAGCTGGAAGGAAAGCTGAAGAGAAGAAGGGTAAGGAGAGGGAAGAGAGGGATACAGTGGGAGAGGTATCGAAGACTGATTCATTACAGAAGAGGAAGTCCGAAAGTTGAAGGCTCGTTTGGAGGAATTGGAACATTCGATCGAACAGTGTGTAATCTGTATGGATGCTGTCCCTTCCATTGCTTTCCTGGTGAGAAGAAGAATGATGTATGACCATGATGAATCTAAGTATAGAATGAACAACTAATATAAGAGTATAATCACCTTCTAGTATAATATTGACACGATGATCACTTGTCTTTCGATGTATTCGATCACTGTTCTCCCCTCTCTTCAATCCTTCTCTCTTTGCAGTGTGGTCATCGAGCATGTTCTCACTGTTCCAAGTCCCTTCTCATCTGTCATTCCTGTCGCAAGCCAATCACGGAACGAATCACACTCTTCTGAGAATCGTCGTCCTCACCACTGCACTCTACACACTACACACACGCGCATCACACACCACACAATGCACTATCACGACAGACAACAAGTAATTCATCAATTCCAACTGCTATTCGTATTTATTGCACTGTTGTTGCTCATTCTTTAATGAGTAGCGAATAAAGTATTCCGTAATATTGTCGTGCTCTCGAAAGATTGTCTCGTGATGCATTGAACCTTTTCTGTTTGTCTCGTTGAAAGCTAAATTTTCCTTTTTTGAAAGTCCGGATTCGATCATTTTGAAGCTAGTTATGGCCAAAAAAACCGATTTATCGACTAAGTCCCAGCTCTACTAGTAAACGACATCCCGCGGCCAGAGATATCGAAAATCATTGACGTAACAACTTCAAAACGGGTCTAAAAATGTTGAAAATGCAAAAACACTTTCTGCCTTTCCGGTTAAGTTTCGAGAAACAGGCACTTTTTTGATCAAAAAATAGGTTTTATCGATTTTTCAGGTGGAAGACTGAATTTTTTCATATGTCCCTTTTTGAACTGTTTGTAGAGAATTCTGAGATGAATGTATGGCGCTAAACCCGTTCGCTGTGCGATAGAAATGAAGGGAGTTATGATCATTGAAAGATTAGAGGCCCAAAAATCGATAAAATCGATAATTGACCAAACCAAGTGGATGGATCATGTCCTGACCCCTAAGGGTACCCACCAACCAACTTTCATGGAAATCGAATACAAAAAAAATTTTCCTGGTGGAAAAAGTTGCTGATTTTGCTACACTCTTACAGGTTTTTTAACAACGGTTCGTTTTATTGCGCATTTATTATAAAAGATATTATGGTCGTTAAACACGTTATCTGGCTTCTGGAGATAGCGAAGGCCGTTTTATCATTTGGACTCTGAGCGATGCGACCAAACAAGGGCCCTGTGGCGAAGACGCAGATTTACCACCCAACAAGGTTTGACGAACTTTCTATAGTGTTTGCTCATTCCGCTTTTAGGAAAACTGGGTGATGCAGAAAGGAAGGATTCATCAGGATCACGATGTCACATACATTGCCCCTGGCAGCCTAATAGTGCTAGGGTAGCCAGTGTCGGAAGAGACCACTTGTTCACGATGCCTCAACTGGTCAGGTTTCGATTGTAATAGTATAAAACGCAAGTCAAATACTATCATCATTCGTTTTTTGCATCAAAAAATAGAAAAGGTTAAATAATAATCATTCAGGGAAGCGAGTGTTGACACGCGACACTTGGCCGATATATCATCAATCAGTCTACCTATCGAAAATTAGAATTGCTCGATGCGGTCAAGGGAGCGAAAGTTGATTGATGCTGTCGATATGCCTTCTCTCTTTCTCGTCGCATATTACAGATGCCAAGGAAAGCGAATGCGAAGTTTACTCTGACACTTTGTTTCGAGATTCCTTTACTCATGACTGACAATGGAATCCATTTTTCTAGCCAACAAAATTGTTCCACGGTGCTCAAATGAAGTCATTCAAACGACTTCCCGCCTTTCCCCTTGTGGTCAACTCGTCGTTGTTCCACGTACGTTTCGTTTTCATTGGTGCCCTAATAAAACTAGTTTCAAAACAAGCAAAATTGCAGGTGCACACATTGAATCTCGAGATAAATACTTCTATAGAAATTATGTGTTCACGAGGAAAGAGGCAGTTTCCAGGTTTATCAAGCAGTTCTTTTCTATACCAAGTAGAACATGCACTCGCAAATTGCTTTTTTAAAATTGCCGAAAGTGCTAGGCCCTTCTAAAATAATATAATACCAGTGGAAAGCCGTCGTGGATTCCTCCCTCCCCAAAGGCAAATTTTCTTGTCAAGATGTGCCCTGTGCTAATGGCTCTCGATGAGACCCAAGCATTCAATAGTAATGTGTTATTCAATAGTAACTATCGTAACTTCGAATGGTTTCAGAGATGACCTTTCTCGTCCTCCACTTTCGTCCTCCTCTCCCATTCCTCCGATGAGGAAATGACTGAGGAGGAGAGGAGACATGAATCGGCCCAAGCAGGTAAGAGCGAAGATAAAGAAGATTGATTGGAAATAGATTGAGCATAAAGTGATTCTGCGTCTGTGAAGAAAAGCCTTCTCCGATTCTAATAGATTCAATTATCCTAATTATCCAATACTTTCTTTTAATTACTTTTATTACTTTTAATTACGCACTAAAAAGGCAAGCAGGAACCGATACGGGGCTGACCCTGTTTCAGTTCGGACCGTGAAACCGATTTGTCAATTTTTTAAATAAAAAGTGATTGCAGCGTCCCTGATGTTCAAGACTCCGGGCGTCAGTCGTCATAGCGCTTTTTTTCTTTGTCAAATGTGAGTGTTTTGCTATTGCATTTTGCTATTATTTTGGTGTTGATTTTCCATCGGGTGGCCGGAGGCTATCGCCAATTTTTAATTTGAATCGCTGTGAAATGCAGTGAAACGGTGAATCACGGTTCCATTCGCCGATTAGGCCAGATAACCATATAAATCGGTCGTTCTGTAAACTAAAAGCGACTAAAAGTGCTTCTTAATTTGAATTAGCATCATAAACGTAATTGATTCTGAAATAGCTGCAATACGTTAGAAGCACATACGACGGAGTGAATCATTATATCTTCAGGCTACTCGTCGCTCGTGGGGTCTGGAGATGCCCCCTGAAGAGGCGATTCAAGGGAAAGCAAGAATAATTTCACCTTTAACTCGTTTTTATCGTACTTTTTACTTTTTTCTCATCGTATTTTACCCGCCCGACACCACTGCAAAATATCACCAGTGGCTGCCGGGCGGATGTGTGCAGTGTGTGGTAGATATGATCGATTGATGGGTTACTGTAGTGAGATGATCGATTGATGGGTTACTGTAGCTGTCACGAGCTTCCGCACTGCCTTATAACCTGTTCGCGGTGTATCTACAGTTCTGTTGTGCAGTACTATGGCACGATGTATTCCGGGGTACAATTTAGCCTTTCGCGGTTGTCTTACCGTAGTCCCATAGTCTTGTGTGTTCCCTGTTCTGCCCTTTATCCATGTGCCTACCGTAGTTGTGTGACTTCCTACCGTAGTTTTCCCGTAGTGTCCCCATTCCCCGAAGTCTTCACGGTGGTTTTCATACCTTGTCCCGTGGTGCAGCTTCGGCTCAACTAGTCCGCGTAGTGTTGCGGTGTTCGTTCACCGTGGTGCTTCTACCGTAACCCCTTCCCGTTGTGTTCAGTTATGTCTTTCATAGTGCCTACCGTAGCCCCCCTTGTCCCATGGTGTGATTTCGATCCCACGTAGTGTACCTATCGTACCGAAAGTCCATGGTGTGGGCACCTTGCACCGTCGCTGGGCACTTCTCCCTCGTCTTTGGTGCGACTACCGTATTCTGCTTTAGGTATTCTTTCCCTGCTAGTGTTGTCTCTTGTTTACAAACCCTCATCGACTCCTTTTGACGCTTCGTGAATTCAAAATCGAACGTCATAATCAGTCGAGGGGGGAATTGCAAGAGCCCTTTCCTTTGACGATCCCTTTAAAAAAAGGTGAAAAGGTTCAAGTAGCAAGCGGACATTCGGCGGTCAACAAATTGTGGTCTTCTTTTGGATGGGACCGGGAGGGGGCGAAGACGAGACCACCTAAAGTAACCTAAGGAAGGTAGAAAGAAAATTCTAAGGAAGGTAGAAAGAAAAGAATGGCGATGATTGGGGATGGGAGAACGGAGTACCGAAGTCTAACGATGGGGATGTGTAAGCCAAGAAGCTAGTCTTTCTTCTCATCCACTGCATCAGTCATTCGTATTTGATTATCGATTGAGCTGAAGAGTGAACGGGAGGAAGGCAGACTAGTCCGAGGTTAAATGTATGAAAAGGAGGGACGTAGATAAAATGGGACTGAAAGAATCACTTAAAGATCATTGGGTCGATTCTGCAGTTTATCATGGGATGCGTAGCGGATTCCTTCCCTTTCCGTGGTCGTCGAATATTATGTGAAGTAGTGCATAATCGTGGCAACTCATAACTAATGAAAAGAAACAGTATCAGGACGGATGGATGAATGGCAAAATCAAAAGAATCGTAATGTCGTAATAGACTCAGCATTCGGCATACATTTGACATCATTCAGCGCACCCGATATATCTAGCTGCGTGCTACTTCACACAACGCTACTATACTAAACTAAGTTTAGCTCTCTTAAATTTATAAATGAAATTTAATTATTCTCATTAACTGCTTCAACCATTCGTTATAGGTTTCTCGTGACTATTTCTTTGACTGGAGAGGAGACGAAAAGGGAGAAGGGGAAGGAGTTACTGGGGATGGGAGAGATTGAAGGGGATACCACCTACCAAGGAAGCTAGTCATCCTTCTCATCAACTGCTTCAGTCATTCGAATGTAAATCCACGAGTGAGCTGAAGAGTGAACAGGAAGTATGTAGACTAGTACAAGGTAGAAGGTAGAATGGATAAGGGAGGTGAGGGGAAAAAACGAGAGAGAGAAAGGGTGAGGGGATATAATGAAGGGACTCTAATGAGGGAAGTGGTCAACAACCAATCGATCATTTGCACTATCGTAGTTTGATTCCGAAAAAAAGCCTGCCAAATGAGGTGTGAGAGGCTACCAACACTAACGTGCCCCCTTTTCGAGGACTTATCAGCTAATGGGTGGATTTGATCATAGAGGTAAGTCTCTTAGTCGGACCGGCAACTGTAGGGACAGTACGGGATGCATTAGGGTTAACCGTTCGGAAATCGGAAAGGCCGAAACTCAACTGGCAAAATCACTATCTTTCCGGAATGAGAGTCGAACAATGGACTTTCCGAAACTCTTCCGAAACTCCGAAACTATTCCGAAACTCTATCATTTGTCGAATCGCTCCGAGATAATGTCGGTGTAGGGTTTCAAAATATCAAAGATATGTTTCAATAGTGAAAAATTAAGACTCTTAGATTGAAACTATATTAATCTTTTGAAACACAACCGAATCTTTCATGAATTTCAACTCGTTTACCGGATCTGCTAGGGAAGAAGCAAGAGGGAGGGGCAACTAATTCGTTAGAAAGAGAAGTGAATCGCGCAATCCGCCTTGAGCGAAAACTCTCCCTCACTACAAAGGTTTGAGGGTTTGAGGACGAAGTGAACAGCCTATTCCTATCTTTCCCTCAATTCGCGGATTCGCTCCAACGAACGAATCCGTTGCCCATTTCCTTTCGCTCTCTTCCCTAGCTAGCGCACCCGCGAGGACCGTAAAACCCAATCCGCTCCGCTATCCACATCCCAAGTTCACCGTCTCCCTCACTTTCTCACGATGCTCTCTCCCTATTTTGGTTTCCTTTCTTTTTTGAAACATATATGTCAGACTTTCCCTCCTAATCATTTTGAACCGCTCTCCACCCTTTCCAATCTTGCGAATGTTTCGGATTTTCCGAATTCCGTTCCGAACGATCAACCCTAGGATGCATTGCCATTAATCCACAATTAACCTCAACGAGAGGAGGAGGGGCTGAGGACAGCCATTCCATCTCTCTCACTATAGACGACGTCGAAATGAACACTGAAAAAAACATTATAATTACCACGGAATAAATAAATTTTTGGAGGGTCAACTAATTAATCAAAAGAAATCACAAAACCCATCCATAAATTTCATCCCTTCTAGTATGTTAGCACGATAAAGCTTCATCTCACCATTTCACAAGCCCTCCGCCCGGAAAAGAGACCTTCAAAAAAATGTACATCTCGGGCCGTGACCCATTCCTATCCTTCCCTTGAAGGCACTGCCTGTCTCAACGACCCTCGAGAAGAGTAAAAAAAGAATGAATCCCCCTTGGCCTGAATGAAATCATACTTTTTGCCGTTTATAGATGTCTCATCTTTAGTATGGATTAAAAATCACGCAAAGCTATTCACGATGGGATAGAAACAGCGGGGAGGGCAGAAGCGCGGAATGGAGGGAGGAAGTGGGAAGTAGGATAGAAGAGGTGCGCGCACTCATTGAAACCTTTGAAAAGGTTGTGCAAATCGGAGAAACACCTGATTATTATGTTGTGAGGCGATGCGTAGCTTCAATTCAAAATTTACACAAAAAAAAAGTTCAAAAAAGAGTCAAGTACTTGATTGTCCACCCAAGTACTTGGGTCTTTATCCCCTTTCTTCAAGTACTTGAATCGATTTGCATTGCCGATTCACTCTTTCGCTCGGAATTGAATGAGAGGGAGTGGAGAGGGGAGAAAGAGGCAAGGAATTGAGAATTGAATTGACATCCCTAATGGGGATCACTGGGGATGGGGGGAGGGAGTAACGTAGATGGATGTTGAAGTGTAAGCCAAGAAGCTAGTCTTTCTTCTCATGCCCTGCTTCAGTCATTCGTATTTGATCAACGATTGAGCAGAAGAGTGAACGGGAAGTAGGCAGAATTCGAGGTGGGATGAATTAAGGAGGATAGGGACAGGAGGAACGGACATGGAATGGGAGGGGAAATGCATGCGTAGGGACAGGAAGATGCTTAAGGAGCGCGTTGGGTAGGTTCTGTCGTTTAATATATCCCTTCCCGTTCCGCGCAGGACTAGTTCGAGTAGACTAGTTAGTAGACTAGTTCGAGGTGGGGATTTCATCGTTCCTTAGCGAGCGTGTTAGCTGCATTATTTTTGGAATCGTTGTGTGCCATAGCGAGCCGGGTAACCGATCCGATTTGTTTAAAAAGTGATCATATTCGAAAAATTTACGGCCTTCTACTATGGATTGTTGTAATCGCAGCTGTCATCTTGCTCCCTTTCTGGAGAAGAGTATTCCTCTGTCGAAGTACTATGAGGCTATTTATGTCACTACCGAAATCACACCATGGAGGCTACGATATGAACTCTACCGTGAGGAGCTGAACCAACGCTACACCACTGGACCGGGGTGGGCTCACAACCGTGAAAGGCCAAATCGAAGCCAAATCGAAATTGCACCACAGAATGAGACTGTACTGTAGCTAGTACTGTAGCTACACCAAGGCCAGTCCCAAATACGGTACGGTATCTCTGGTCACAGCTATCGTAACCCTTCACCCTGTCTCACACACTGCACAAAGCCGCCCGGCAGCCACTGGTGATATTTTGCAGTGGTGCCGGGGCGGGTAAAATACGATGAGAAAAAAAGTAAACATGACGAGAAAAAATGATACAATTTCACATTTCTTCTACGTCTCCTGAGACGTCTCTACAGGACGCATCTCCTACGACTTCGCAGACTACGGGGAGGAGGATACAAGAATGAGCGAGAAGAAATGAGGGAGAGAGAGAGGAAATTGGGACTAGGGCTAGGGAAATGAAGAGCAACCAGCGACGGGGGAAGAGTAGCCTGAACATATATTTATTTGTATAATTCATGTTACTTATTGCAGCTATTTCAGAATCATTTACGTTTATAATGTTAATTTAAATTAAAAAGAACGATCAGCACTTTTAGTCGCTTCTAGTTCAGAGCGCCAGATTTATTTGGTCATACACGGCGAGTGGAACCGTATTCTATCGAAGCATCATTCACCGTAAACGTTTTTTCTGCAACTTTTTCGCTCACCGCAATTCAAATCAAAAAATTGGAAAGAGTCTCCGGCCATCATATGGAAAATCAACAAATAGCAAAGCGCTCACCTTTCCTATGGAAAATCAACAAATAGCAAAGCCACTAAAATAAAGCAATGACAAATATCCCTCACAATGCAACGTTTTTGAAACGAGCAACTCAAAAATTGGCGTTAGCCTCCGGCCACCCTATTGAAAAATGCTGCTGAAATCATGCAAATGACCAACCAAATCTGCCGTCGAACGGACGGATCCAGGTGGTGGAAGGGAGAACGGCTGCTTGGTGGCCATATGCACTCATCAAAGGGAGAGACGTGAGAGGGACGAGACATCGAAGCTGAAGAAGAAAAGGAGATGAATCATGACTTCCACAGAGTATGAGCACAAAATTCTAAATATAATTAAATATAATTTCTGTGGGTTCACTTCACAAATGAGTGGTTTTTAAACCCACTGAATTTTAATATAAAGATGCTCAGGAAACACAAATTCAGTGGGCAATAGACACGACCCTCTACTCCTCCGCATTCAAAACCGTCATGGCACGGTGCCAATGCCAAATTGGCGGCGCGGTAAGACTCGCGGCGAGACTCACCACCTATTGCAAAATCAGGCCCGTCAGGCAAGAAATGCGCGAAATTTAAGTGCTGGAAGAAAGCCAAACACAACTGCCCCCAGAAAATACGGTAGAAAGCCCAAACCTACAGTACTTATCTCGGAAAAAAATGCCGAAATTTGAATTTGGCTATTGAACGGAAAGATGACCGCAGTTTGGAATGGTTCTCCAAGTGCGAGCCGCGTTGGCCAAATTGGCGCGGTGGACGGCGTTCTTTGGAGAGCGAATGCGGAGGAGCGTAGGGGTCTGGAGGGGCGTGAATAGAGAAACTCACAAATGACAACTTGCATCAGGCGATTCGGAATGAATGTTAAATCACACAAATATTATGGAATTCAGAGGATAAATGAAACTATTTAAATGAAGGCTTTTCTTTATAGACGCAGAATCGCTTTAATCTCATCATATTTCCAATCAATCTTCTTTATCTCCACTCTTACCTGTTTAGGCCGCTCCTCTCCTCTTCAGTCATCTCCTCATCGGAGGAATGAGAGAGGAGGACGGGGGAGAGACGGACGAGGGAGAAAGAGGAAGGCCATCCCTGAAACCATTCGAAGTTACGATAGTACAACAATCAATAAAATATCGTTTTTCAGTTGGGCAGTAATCTGCGAGTAGCATTCAACAGTTACAATTGCCATGTCAACTTGAATTTTAGATAGCCCCATTGAATATCAATGTTGGTACTCACAAAATTTAAAATGTAGATGCTCAGGAAACACAAATTCAGTGGGCAATAGAGAAACTCACAAATGACAACTTGCATCAGGCGAATCGGAATGAATGTTAAATCACACAAATATTATGGAATTCAGAGGATAAATGAAACTATTTAAATGAAGGCTTTTCTTTATAGACGCAGAATCGCTTTAATCTCATCATATTTCCAATCAATCTTCTTTATCTCCACTCTTACCTGATTAGGCCGCGCACGATCTCCTCTCCTCTTCAGTCATCTCCTCATCGGAGGAATGAGAGAGGAGGACGGGGGAGAGACGGACGAGGGAGAAAGAGGAAGGCCATCCCTGAAACCATTCGAAGTTACGATAGTACAACAATCAATAAAATATCGTTTTTCAGTTGGGCAGTAATCTGCGAGTAGCATTCAACAGTTACAATTGCCATGTCAACTTGAATTTTAGATAGCCCCATTGAATATCAATGTTGGTACTCACAAAATTTAAAATGTAAAATGTAAAGATGCTCGGGAAACACACATTCAGTGGGCACCAAATAGATAATCTCACAAATGACAACTTCCATCACGCGAAACTAAACGATCGTAGGAAAATACAGTTACTGAATACTAGAACCTATTTGAATCGAGGTAAGCTTTTATTTACCTACCCTACCTAGTGCTACGCCTCGATACGAACCTATTCTCCGCCAGACGACCGTCCTCATTTGAGTGAAGAAGAGCCGCATCGAAGGGAAGGAAGGAAGTGCGAGAGAAGGAAGGAGGAAGGCGGAAGGAAGAGAAAGAGGTCTGAAAGGAAACACATATAGCTAATCAAAAAGTATTAAATGTATTACCTCTAATTCCTACCGCGTGGCTCCTCTTCAGCAAGAATCCCTCATCGAAGGGAAGGAGCGAAGGGCGATGGAGAGAAGAGGAATGGAGAAGGGAGGAAGACGGACGTCGCTAGCTTTCCATCGCGTCAAGGGAGAACTGAAAAGAGGCAAATATACTTCCGAAGGCAGCAGCGATGGGGATGTATCTACAAGTGAGACAATTTATTGAATGAATTTTAAAAAAATCAATCATCGATCGATAATCTCAGTGGTATACCGTACCTGTTCATCTCACGGATCATCGACTTCTCACGATGTCCTCTCATGATCATAGCCTGCTCCTTGAGCTGCTTGGCAACGTCCTTGGCAGAAGAGCCAGACACATCGATCCACATCTTAGAGAAGAAGGCGCACGATCCGAGCAAGAAGACATTGTAAATGATGCAGTGAAGAGGCTCTTCGAGCACGTGTCCAAGGGTCTCGGGAAGAGACAGATAGTAGCAGAATCCTCCAGTGGGGAAGCTGCGGTAGGCTCCCGAAGCATCAGACCAAGTAACGAGAAGGTTCATGAGGATGTTACCACCGAACTTCGAGGCAAGCATCTGCAATGGATAAATAATTAGTAGGCGACGGAATGAATGAGTGAAAGGTCAAATAAAATGAGTGAGGTGAATACAAACCTGAGAGATAACTGAGAGGTTAGAGAAGAGGGCAGACAGGAGAATGATGGGAATGTTGGAGGTGTAGATGAGCTTGGTGGGGTAAGAAGAGTACTGGCCATGGTAGCGATCAGACTTGATGGAGGAGATCGACACGGAAGCCCTGCAGATAACAAATTAAATCTTGGAAGATATTTATTTAATTATTATTAATTATTAAGTAAAATAAAATATCTGACGTAGAAGTAGATGACGACAGCGAAAACGAGGACGGTGGCCATCAGGTTCATGAGGTTGGGAAGGTTCTGTCTGTAGAAGGCCTCACGGAGAGCACGCACCTGCATCGAATCAAATAAGCTTTTACGTTAGACTAAATTTAGATGCGTGAGATGACGTCATCTCTGAGAAAAATGGAGGAAAGTGTCGAACCTTGTCGGATCTGGTGGCGAGAAGGTGGAAGAGTGCAATGACTGCTCCCTCGAATTCGGTTCCACGGCCAGTGTTCATTGTAGCAGGCGAGAAGGCCTTCCACACGATAGTCTCGCAGATATTCGTAGCGATGAGGAGGGAGATTCCAGAGCCGAGACCATAGCCCTTCTGAAACAAATTATGTATTAGTGATGATAACAATGAAAGCAACATAATAGTTGGCAGATGGTCAGGTGCATACCTGGAGGAGTTCGTAAAGGAGCAGCACGATAAGACCGGCGAAGACGAGCTGGACAACGATGAGAAGGCAGATTCCAGCTCCGATGTCAGAGGGCTCTCTGTAGAGTCCAGAGGCAACGTACACGATAGCCTGTCCGACGGTGATCACCATTCCGAAGACTGAAAAGATGCACATTAATAGAATTAAATTTTTTGATAACAAAATCGATGTCAAAATATTCACTTCTATGCTCTGTTGAAGAGGTCGCGGTCCTTGGGGAAATATCGGACTTCGATTATCTTGGCTCCAGCGAGAAGCTGCATGATAAGACAAGAGGTGACGATGGGCGAGATACCGAGCTCCATCAGGGGTTCCTCTGTTAGAGGCCATGATCACTCGACATGATTCCTGTAAATAGTAATTTCGATTTAGTTTCTTTGTGGTTTACTTTCAATAAAATAAGCAGTTTGTGAGGAACCTGGCCGAAGAGGGGAATCTGACAACAGACGAGGAAGATGAAGAGGGTGATGGCAGTCCAGCGCATCTTCTCACGGAACTGAATCTTCCTCTCGGGCTTCGCGACGAAATTGTCACGAAACTGTCTGGAATAGATCCATTAATGACGTCATAATCGAAATCAGCCAGACCTTGGGGCTAACCTACTGTCTCCTCTAGTCATCCGCTCTTCAACGCCGTCATCGACGAGTCCCGTTCGTCCCTTTGGAAGTCCTTCCCTGCGATATATAGAAATTAGCATTTTGTTACTTCTATTTCACTCAAATATCGCAGCCGCAAAGTACAACGCACTTTGCCAATCCTATCCCACCGTATCAGTTACTATGAGAAATACCCCACCCCCAAAACAAACTGAATCGCGCGCGAGAGATTTAACAGTAAACGCGGCGATAGCAATCTCGGACGTGTCGGGACCGTCCACCGCGACCAGCGAAGAGGGTGATTTAGTCACAGGTCTCCCACATGGTGGGCACCCGTTGTTTGGCTTGTGGCCTCACTCCTACCGACAAGACGATCCCTGCACCTGCGACAGTGCGTGACTGTCCGCCCCTCGCAACGCGAGGAGTTGATCACTATCGCCCTATGCGCCTTAGCTAATATTGGATGGGCGCGCCGCAAAAAGAAAGCGTTTGAAAACAGATAATTGATTCAAATTACGATGGAAAAAAGACGAAAATGCACAGTAAAAAGAAGCCCATCCAACCCGTTAGCGGTTACTTACAAAACGGCGCAAACCCCGGAAGAAGACGAGCTAAACACTTATCTTGTTAAGACGGCGAGCGGCGGGCGGGCTGAGCGGAGTGGAGCGGGCGAGGGGCGATACAGACGACACCATCTACAAGGATCATCGTTTATAACGCGTTCAATAAAAAAAACAACAAGAACGAGCAAAAGGTGATGATTAAAATTTGATAAGCACGTGCATCACGACTCGCACAGAACAAAATCTCATAAAACTGGGGGGCTTGAGAGGCGTGTGAATACAAGCTGGGTAAATGGCAGCAAGACGGGAACTCGGGGATCGCGCCTATTGCGAGGGACTTTCATGCGTGCGAATGGAATCTTTTCACGCCTACACTCCTTCAATTGTGTGGGCATATGGTTGAATTTACACAAACAGTAGGGCTCGCGGCATTGGAGAAGCGCATCAGCCAAAAAAGGACGAAAAACGAGAAAAAGCGCATTTTCGAAAATATAAACACCGTCATAGACACGTTTTTCAGAGTGAAAGACAAGACGCGGCAGTGCTAAACGGTGACAAAAAAACAGATCATAATATTCTAGAAGTCAAGAGTAATGATCGTCAATGGTTCAGCGCAGGTGACGATCCTCAGGAAACAAGGCATTTGTCAGCATGCAATCGAAACAGCAAAAAGCGCGAAAAAAAGAAGCGGAGGAATGAGGCCGCAGCCCGATGGGAAGGGGGAGGAAGTGGACTGACTGGGGGAGGAAGCTGCGCTCGGAAGGATACCAGACGATCGATAGAAACAAGAGTGTGTAGATCAAAAAGGTCGTTTGATCTCTTGATTGCGTTGTGAATAATAAACGCGTCAAAATATCTGCTCCAACTCTATAAGGTACTGTAAGAATTTTCCGTTTCAAACTTTTTTTTCTTCAAATTTTAATTATATTATCGATTTGCGTTGTAATTTGATGATACAAATTATTTTTTTGTTGCAATAGTGTGTATTCGCATACTCCTATCCCATGCTATATTGGTATATCCGCCTGTACTTCTGAATAGCCGTGAATATCGCTCTATTTCTTGACTGCTGCACTCGTGATTTTTCCAATTGGCCCACGACTACCACTACTGCCTCTCCTTTTGAATGAACCGCTTCCCATATGTTCGGAAATACCTCTATCTACCCACCCATGTCGAATTTATCGCGAAATATTATTTCGAACGGAAGTTATGGTCATTTGAAGGTAGCAAAATCACTTTTCACCTGACTCTCCATGCGCTTCGAGATACCTCTAGCTACCCACTCATGCCGTTTAATTATTTTAGAATAAGTTATGATCATTTGAAGTTCGCTCGCTAAGGAACGATGAAATCCCCACCTCGAACTAATCTACTTACTTCCCGTTCACTCTTTGGCTCAATGCCTACTAATTTTTTATCCATTGCAGATGTTTGCCTCGAAGTTCGGTGGTAACATCCTCGTGAACCTTCTCGTTACTTGGTCTGATGCTTCGGGAGCCTACCGCAGCTTCCCCACTGGAGGATTCTGCTACTATCTGTCTCTTCCCGAGACCCTTGGACACGTGCTCGAAGAGCCTCTTCACTGCATCATTTACAATGTGTGCCTACCGTGCCCCGTTGTGTGGTTTCCTGTTCTGCATGTCACTATGGTTTCCCTACCGTCTCCATTCCTCGTCCCGTGGTGTGATGTTAAAACAAAGCGTAGCGTAGCGGTGTCACAGCTGGCCTTACCAGTAGGTCCCACCAAGCGTTGTCTTACGACGTAAAATCGCTTGACGTGGATACTCCCTTACCTTTTAGAGGAGTCATTTACTACCTTAGTGATTGTGGTTTGATTTCGGTCGTCTTTCCCAGTAGTCTTCCCTTTCCCGTACTCCCGTATTCCCCCTTTTCCATGATGTGATTTAAGATTTCATGCTAGTGGTGTCTCTTGTTTACAAACCCTCATCGACTCCTTTTGGCGCGTCGTGGATTTAAAATCGAACGTCATAATCAGTCGAGGAGGGAATTGCAAGAACCCTTTCCTCTGACTATCCCTTTAACAATAGAATAGTCTAGTTGCAAGCTGGTATTCGGCGGTACTGTGGTACTACTACTACCAAGAGGGATGGGGGAGGGGCACAAAACGAGACCACCTAAGGAAGGTTGAACGACAAGTATGGGGATTAGGGATGACCATTCAATTCCAATTCTCAAGTACTTGAGTGAGCGGGCAAGAGAGACGCTGCTCTCTCGCCAGGAATTGACAGACAGTGAGAGAGATTATGCAAAAGACCCAAGTACTTGGGTGGAGAATCAAGTACTTGACTCTTTTTGTGCAGTTTTTCGAATCAATCAATAATTTTGTCAATAAGTGTTTTGTGCTATGCTATCTCGTTAACATTAGATAGATGCTAAACAGGATTGGCATTACGAAATGGTAAAAAAAGAATGAATCCCCCTTGGCCTGAATAAAATCATACTTTTTGCCGTTTATAGATGTCTCATCTTTAGTATGGATTAAAAATCACGCAAAGCTATTCACGATGGGATAGAAACAGCGGGGAGGGCAGAAGCGCGGAATGGAGGGAGGAAGTGGGAAGTAGGATAGAAGAGGTGCGCGCACTCATTGAAACCTTTGAAAAGGTTGTGCAAATCGGAGAAACACCTGATTATTATGTTGTGAGGCGATGCGTAGCTTCAATTCAAAATTTACACAAAAAAAAGTTCAAAAAAGAGTCAAGTACTTGATTGTCCACCCAAGTACTTGGGTCTTTATCCCCTTTCTTCAAGTACTTGAATCGATTTGCATTGCCGATTCACTCTTTCGCTCGGAATTGAATGAGAGGGAGTGGAGAGGGGAGAAAGAGGCAAGGAATTGAGAATTGAATTGACATCCCTAATGGGGATCACTGGGGATGGGGGGAGGGAGTAACGTAGATGGATGTTGAAGTGTAAGCCAAGAAGCTAGTCTTTCTTCTCATGCCCTGCTTCAGTCATTCGTATTTGATCAACGATTGAGCAGAAGAGTGAACGGGAAGTAGGCAGAATTCGAGGTGGGATGAATTAAGGAGGATAGGGACAGGAGGAACGGACATGGAATGGGAGGGGAAATGCATGCGTAGGGACAGGAAGATGCTTAAGGAGCGCGTTGGGTAGGTTCTGTCGTTTAATATATCCCTTCCCGTTCCGCGCAGGACTAGTTCGAGTAGACTAGTTAGTAGACTAGTTCGAGGTGGGGATTTCATCGTTCCTTAGCGAGCGTGTTAGCTGCATTATTTTTGGAATCGTTGTGTGCCATAGCGAGCCGGGTAACCGATCCGATTTGTTTAAAAAGTGATCATATTCGAAAAATTTACGGCCTTCTACTATGGATTGTTGTAATCGCAGCTGTCATCTTGCTCCCTTTCTGGAGAAGAGTATTCCTCTGTCGAAGTACTATGAGGCTATTTATGTCACTACCGAAATCACACCATGGAGGCTACGATATGAACTCTACCGTGAGGAGCTGAACCAACGCTACACCACTGGACCGGGGTGGGCTCACAACCGTGAAAGGCCAAATCGAAGCCAAATCGAAATTGCACCACAGAATGAGACTGTACTGTAGCTAGTACTGTAGCTACACCAAGGCCAGTCCCAAATACGGTACGGTATCTCTGGTCACAGCTATCGTAACCCTTCACCCTGTCTCACACACTGCACAAAGCCGCCCGGCAGCCACTGGTGATATTTTGCAGTGGTGCCGGGGCGGGTAAAATACGATGAGAAAAAAAGTAAACATGACGAGAAAAAATGATACAATTTCACATTTCTTCTACGTCTCCTGAGACGTCTCTACAGGACGCATCTCCTACGACTTCGCAGACTACGGGGAGGAGGATACAAGAATGAGCGAGAAGAAATGAGGGAGAGAGAGAGGAAATTGGGACTAGGGCTAGGGAAATGAAGAGCAACCAGCGACGGGGGAAGAGTAGCCTGAACATATATTTATTTGTATAATTCATGTTACTTATTGCAGCTATTTCAGAATCATTTACGTTTATAATGTTAATTTAAATTAAAAAGAACGATCAGCACTTTTAGTCGCTTCTAGTTCAGAGCGCCAGATTTATTTGGTCATACACGGCGAGTGGAACCGTATTCTATCGAAGCATCATTCACCGTAAACGTTTTTTCTGCAACTTTTTCGCTCACCGCAATTCAAATCAAAAATTGGAAAGAGTCTCCGGCCATCATATGGAAAATCAACAAATAGCAAAGCGCTCACCTTTCCTATGGAAAATCAACAAATAGCAAAGCCACTAAAATAAAGCAATGACAAATATCCCTCACAATGCAACGTTTTTGAAACGAGCAACTCAAAAATTGGCGTTAGCCTCCGGCCACCCTATTGAAAAATGCTGCTGAAATCATGCAAATGACCAACCAAATCTGCCGTCGAACGGACGGATCCAGGTGGTGGAAGGGAGAACGGCTGCTTGGTGGCCATATGCACTCATCAAAGGGAGAGACGTGAGAGGGACGAGACATCGAAGCTGAAGAAGAAAAGGAGATGAATCATGACTTCCACAGAGTATGAGCACAAAATTCTAAATATAATTAAATATAATTTCTGTGGGTTCACTTCACAAATGAGTGGTTTTTAAACCCACTGAATTTTAATATAAAGATGCTCAGGAAACACAAATTCAGTGGGCAATAGAGAAACTCACAAATGACAACTTGCATCAGGCGATTCGGAATGAATGTTAAATCACACAAATATTATGGAATTCAGAGGATAAATGAAACTATTTAAATGAAGGCTTTTCTTTATAGACGCAGAATCGCTTTAATCTCATCATATTTCCAATCAATCTTCTTTATCTCCACTCTTACCTGATTAGGCCGCGCACGATCTCCTCTCCTCTTCAGTCATCTCCTCATCGGAGGAATGAGAGAGGAGGACGGGGGAGAGACGGACGAGGGAGAAAGAGGAAGGCCATCCCTGAAACCATTCGAAGTTACGATAGTACAACAATCAATAAAATATCGTTTTTCAGTTGGGCAGTAATCTGCGAGTAGCATTCAACAGTTACAATTGCCATGTCAACTTGAATTTTAGATAGCCCCATTGAATATCAATGTTGGTACTCACAAAATTTAAAATGTAGATGCTCAGGAAACACAAATTCAGTGGGCAATAGAGAAACTCACAAATGACAACTTGCATCAGGCGAATCGGAATGAATGTTAAATCACACAAATATTATGGAATTCAGAGGATAAATGAAACTATTTAAATGAAGGCTTTTCTTTATAGACGCAGAATCGCTTTAATCTCATCATATTTCCAATCAATCTTCTTTATCTCCACTCTTACCTGTTTAGGCCGCGCACGATCTCCTCTCCTCTTCAGTCATCTCCTCATCGGAGGAATGAGAGAGGAGGACGGGGGAGAGACGGACGAGGGAGAAAGAGGAAGGCCATCCCTGAAACCATTCGAAGTTACGATAGTACAACAATCAATAAAATATCGTTTTTCAGTTGGGCAGTAATCTGCGAGTAGCATTCAACAGTTACAATTGCCATGTCAACTTGAATTTTAGATAGCCCCATTGAATATCAATGTTGGTACTCACAAAATTTAAAATGTAGATGCTCAGGAAACACAAATTCAGTGGGCAATAGAGAAACTCACAAATGACAACTTGCATCAGGCGAATCGGAATGAATGTTAAATCACACAAATATTATGGAATTCAGAGGATAAATGAAACTATTTAAATGAAGGCTTTTCTTTATAGACGCAGAATCGCTTTAATCTCATCATATTTCCAATCAATCTTCTTTATCTCCACTCTTACCTGATTAGGCCGCGCACGATCTCCTCTCCTCTTCAGTCATCTCCTCATCGGAGGAATGAGAGAGGAGGACGGGGGAGAGACGGACGAGGGAGAAAGAGGAAGGCCATCCCTGAAACCATTCGAAGTTACGATAGTACAACAATCAATAAAATATCGTTTTTCAGTTGGGCAGTAATCTGCGAGTAGCATTCAACAGTTACAATTGCCACGTCAACTTGAATTTTAGATAGCCCCATTGAATATCAATGTTGGTACTCACAAAATTTAAAATGTAAAATGTAAAGATGCTCGGGAAACACACATTCAGTGGGCACCAAATAGATAATCTCACAAATGACAACTTCCATCACGCGAAACTAAACGATCGTAGGAAAATACAGTTACTGAATACTAGAACCTATTTGAATCGAGGAAAGCTTTTATTTACCTACCCTACCTAGTGCTACGCCTCGATACGAACCTATTCTCCGCCAGACGACCGTCCTCATTTGAGTGAAGAAGAGCCGCATCGAAGGGAAGGAAGGAAGTGCGAGAGAAGGAAGGAGGAAGGCGGAAGGAAGAGAAAGAGGTCTGAAAGGAAACACATATAGCTAATCAAAAAGTATTAAATGTATTACCTCTAATTCCTACCGCGTGGCTCCTCTTCAGCAAGAATCCCTCATCGAAGGGAAGGAGCGAAGGGCGATGGAGAGAAGAGGAATGGAGAAGGGAGGAAGACGGACGTCGCTAGCTTTCCATCGCGTCAAGGGAGAACTGAAAAGAGGCAAATATACTTCCGAAGGCAGCAGCGATGGGGATGTATCTACAAGTGAGACAATTTATTGAATGAATTTTAAAAAAATCAATCATCGATCGATAATCTCAGTGGTATACCGTACCTGTTCATCTCACGGATCATCGACTTCTCACGATGTCCTCTCATGATCATAGCCTGCTCCTTGAGCTGCTTGGCAACGTCCTTGGCAGAAGAGCCAGACACATCGATCCACATCTTAGAGAAGAAGGCGCACGATCCGAGCAAGAAGACATTGTAAATGATGCAGTGAAGAGGCTCTTCGAGCACGTGTCCAAGGGTCTCGGGAAGAGACAGATAGTAGCAGAATCCTCCAGTGGGGAAGCTGCGGTAGGCTCCCGAAGCATCAGACCAAGTAACGAGAAGGTTCATGAGGATGTTACCACCGAACTTCGAGGCAAGCATCTGCAATGGATAAATAATTAGTAGGCGACGGAATGAATGAGTGAAAGGTCAAATAAAATGAGTGAGGTGAATACAAACCTGAGAGATAACTGAGAGGTTAGAGAAGAGGGCAGACAGGAGAATGATGGGAATGTTGGAGGTGTAGATGAGCTTGGTGGGGTAAGAAGAGTACTGGCCATGGTAGCGATCAGACTTGATGGGGGAGATCGACACGGAAGCCCTGCAGATAACAAATTAAATCTTGGAAGATATTTATTTAATTATTATTAATTATTAAGTAAAATAAAATATCTGACGTAGAAGTAGATGACGACAGCGAAAACGAGGACGGTGGCCATCAGGTTCATGAGGTTGGGAAGGTTCTGTCTGTAGAAGGCCTCACGGAGAGCACGCACCTGCATCGAATCAAATAAGCTTTTACGTTAGACTAAATTTAGATGCGTGAGATGACGTCATCTCTGAGAAAAATGGAGGAAAGTGTCGAACCTTGTCGGATCTGGTGGCGAGAAGGTGGAAGAGTGCAATGACTGCTCCCTCGAATTCGGTTCCACGGCCAGTGTTCATTGTAGCAGGCGAGAAGGCCTTCCACACGATAGTCTCGCAGATATTCGTAGCGATGAGGAGGGAGATTCCAGAGCCGAGACCATAGCCCTTCTGAAACAAATTATGTATTAGTGATGATAACAATGAAAGCAACATAATAGTTGGCAGATGGTCAGGTGCATACCTGGAGGAGTTCGTAAAGGAGCAGCACGATAAGACCGGCGAAGACGAGCTGGACAACGATGAGAAGGCAGATTCCAGCTCCGATGTCAGAGGGCTCTCTGTAGAGTCCAGAGGCAACGTACACGATAGCCTGTCCGACGGTGATCACCATTCCGAAGACTGAAAAGATGCACATTAATAGAATTAAATTTTTTGATAACAAAATCGATGTCAAAATATTCACTTCTATGCTCTGTTGAAGAGGTCGCGGTCCTTGGGGAAATATCGGACTTCGATTATCTTGGCTCCAGCGAGAAGCTGCATGATAAGACAAGAGGTGACGATGGGCGAGATACCGAGCTCCATCAGGGGTTCCTCTGTTAGAGGCCATGATCACTCGACATGATTCCTGTAAATAGTAATTTCGATTTAGTTTCTTTGTGGTTTACTTTCAATAAAATAAGCAGTTTGTGAGGAACCTGGCCGAAGAGGGGAATCTGACAACAGACGAGGAAGATGAAGAGGGTGATGGCAGTCCAGCGCATCTTCTCACGGAACTGAATCTTCCTCTCGGGCTTCGCGACGAAATTGTCACGAAACTGTCTGGAATAGATCCATTAATGACGTCATAATCGAAATCAGCCAGACCTTGGGGCTAACCTACTGTCTCCTCTAGTCATCCGCTCTTCAACGCCGTCATCGACGAGTCCCGTTCGTCCCTTTGGAAGTCCTTCCCTGCGATATATAGAAATTAGCATTTTGTTACTTCTATTTCACTCAAATATCGCAGCCGCAAAGTACAACGCACTTTGCCAATCCTATCCCACCGTATCAGTTACTATGAGAAATACCCCACCCCCAAAACAAACTGAATCGCGCGCGAGAGATTTAACAGTAAACGCGGCGATAGCAATCTCGGACGTGTCGGGACCGTCCACCGCGACCAGCGAAGAGGGTGATTTAGTCACAGGTCTCCCACATGGTGGGCACCCGTTGTTTGGCTTGTGGCCTCACTCCTACCGACAAGACGATCCCTGCACCTGCGACAGTGCGTGACTGTCCGCCCCTCGCAACGCGAGGAGTTGATCACTATCGCCCTATGCGCCTTAGCTAATATTGGATGGGCGCGCCGCAAAAAGAAAGCGTTTGAAAACAGATAATTGATTCAAATTACGATGGAAAAAAGACGAAAATGCACAGTAAAAAGAAGCCCATCCAACCCGTTAGCGGTTACTTACAAAACGGCGCAAACCCCGGAAGAAGACGAGCTAAACACTTATCTTGTTAAGACGGCGAGCGGCGGGCGGGCTGAGCGGAGTGGAGCGGGCGAGGGGCGATACAGACGACACCATCTACAAGGATCATCGTTTATAACGCGTTCAATAAAAAAAACAACAAGAACGAGCAAAAGGTGATGATTAAAATTTGATAAGCACGTGCATCACGACTCGCACAGAACAAAATCTCATAAAACTGGGGGCTTGAGAGGCGTGTGAATACAAGCTGGGTAAATGGCAGCAAGACGGGAACTCGGGGATCGCGCCTATTGCGAGGGACTTTCATGCGTGCGAATGGAATCTTTTCACGCCTACACTCCTTCAATTGTGTGGGCATATGGTTGAATTTACACAAACAGTAGGGCTCGCGGCATTGGAGAAGCGCATCAGCCAAAAAAGGACGAAAAACGAGAAAAAGCGCATTTTCGAAAATATAAACACCGTCATAGACACGTTTTTCAGAGTGAAAGACAAGACGCGGCAGTGCTAAACGGTGACAAAAAAACAGATCATAATATTCTAGAAGTCAAGAGTAATGATCGTCAATGGTTCAGCGCAGGTGACGATCCTCAGGAAACAAGGCATTTGTCAGCATGCAATCGAAACAGCAAAAAGCGCGAAAAAAAGAAGCGGAGGAATGAGGCCGCAGCCCGATGGGAAGGGGGAGGAAGTGGACTGACTGGGGGAGGAAGCTGCGCTCGGAAGGATACCAGACGATCGATAGAAACAAGAGTGTGTAGATCAAAAAGGTCGTTTGATCTCTTGATTGCGTTGTGAATAATAAACGCGTCAAAATATCTGCTCCAACTCTATAAGGTACTGTAAGAATTTTCCGTTTCAAACTTTTTTTTCTTCAAATTTTAATTATATTATCGATTTGCGTTGTAATTTGATGATACAAATTATTTTTTTGTTGCAATAGTGTGTATTCGCATACTCCTATCCCATGCTATATTGGTATATCCGCCTGTACTTCTGAATAGCCGTGAATATCGCTCTATTTCTTGACTGCTGCACTCGTGATTTTTCCAATTGGCCCACGACTACCACTACTGCCTCTCCTTTTGAATGAACCGCTTCCCATATGTTCGGAAATACCTCTATCTACCCACCCATGTCGAATTTATCGCGAAATATTATTTCGAACGGAAGTTATGGTCATTTGAAGGTAGCAAAATCACTTTTCACCTGACTCTCCATGCGCTTCGAGATACCTCTAGCTACCCACTCATGCCGTTTTTTTGTGAAAAATTATTTTAGAATAAGTTATGATCATTTGAAGTTCGCTCGCTAAGGAACGATGAAATCCCCACCTCGAACTAATCTACTTACTTCCCGTTCACTCTTTGGCTCAATGCCTACTAATTTTTTATCCATTGCAGATGTTTGCCTCGAAGTTCGGTGGTAACATCCTCGTGAACCTTCTCGTTACTTGGTCTGATGCTTCGGGAGCCTACCGCAGCTTCCCCACTGGAGGATTCTGCTACTATCTGTCTCTTCCCGAGACCCTTGGACACGTGCTCGAAGAGCCTCTTCACTGCATCATTTACAATGTGTGCCTACCGTGCCCCGTTGTGTGGTTTCCTGTTCTGCATGTCACTATGGTTTCCCTACCGTCTCCATTCCTCGTCCCGTGGTGTGATGTTAAAACAAAGCGTAGCGTAGCGGTGTCACAGCTGGCCTTACCAGTAGGTCCCACCAAGCGTTGTCTTACGACGTAAAATCGCTTGACGTGGATACTCCCTTACCTTTTAGAGGAGTCATTTACTACCTTAGTGATTGTGGTTTGATTTCGGTCGTCTTTCCCAGTAGTCTTCCCTTTCCCGTACTCCCGTATTCCCCCTTTTCCATGATGTGATTTAAGATTTCATGCTAGTGGTGTCTCTTGTTTACAAACCCTCATCGACTCCTTTTGGCGCGTCGTGGATTTAAAATCGAACGTCATAATCAGTCGAGGAGGGAATTGCAAGAACCCTTTCCTCTGACTATCCCTTTAACAATAGAATAGTCTAGTTGCAAGCTGGTATTCGGCGGTACTGTGGTACTACTACTACCAAGAGGGATGGGGGAGGGGCACAAAACGAGACCACCTAAGGAAGGTTGAACGACAAGTATGGGGATTAGGGATGACCATTCAATTCCAATTCTCAAGTACTTGAGTGAGCGGGCAAGAGAGACGCTGCTCTCTCGCCAGGAATTGACAGACAGTGAGAGAGATTATGCAAAAGACCCAAGTACTTGGGTGGAGAATCAAGTACTTGACTCTTTTTGTGCAGTTTTTCGAATCAATCAATAATTTTGTCAATAAGTGTTTTGTGCTATGCTATCTCGTTAACATTAGATAGATGCTAAACAGGATTGGCATTACGAAATGGTAAAAAAAAGAATGAATCCCCCTTGGCCTGAATAAAATCATACTTTTTGCCGTTTATAGATGTCTCATCTTTAGTATGGATTAAAAATCACGCAAAGCTATTCACGATGGGATAGAAACAGCGGGGAGGGCAGAAGCGCGGAATGGAGGGAGGAAGTGGGAAGTAGGATAGAAGAGGTGCGCGCACTCATTGAAACCTTTGAAAAGGTTGTGCAAATCGGAGAAACACCTGATTATTATGTTGTGAGGCGATGCGTAGCTTCAATTCAAAATTTACACAAAAAAAAAGTTCAAAAAAGAGTCAAGTACTTGATTGTCCACCCAAGTACTTGGGTCTTTATCCCCTTTCTTCAAGTACTTGAATCGATTTGCATTGCCGATTCACTCTTTCGCTCGGAATTGAATGAGAGGGAGTGGAGAGGGGAGAAAGAGGCAAGGAATTGAGAATTGAATTGACATCCCTAATGGGGATCACTGGGGATGGGGGGAGGGAGTAACGTAGATGGATGTTGAAGTGTAAGCCAAGAAGCTAGTCTTTCTTCTCATGCCCTGCTTCAGTCATTCGTATTTGATCAACGATTGAGCAGAAGAGTGAACGGGAAGTAGGCAGAATTCGAGGTGGGATGAATTAAGGAGGATAGGGACAGGAGGAACGGACATGGAATGGGAGGGGAAATGCATGCGTAGGGACAGGAAGATGCTTAAGGAGCGCGTTGGGTAGGTTCTGTCGTTTAATATATCCCTTCCCGTTCCGCGCAGGACTAGTTCGAGTAGACTAGTTAGTAGACTAGTTCGAGGTGGGGATTTCATCGTTCCTTAGCGAGCGTGTTAGCTGCATTATTTTTGGAATCGTTGTGTGCCATAGCGAGCCGGGTAACCGATCCGATTTGTTTAAAAAGTGATCATATTCGAAAAATTTACGGCCTTCTACTATGGATTGTTGTAATCGCAGCTGTCATCTTGCTCCCTTTCTGGAGAAGAGTATTCCTCTGTCGAAGTACTATGAGGCTATTTATGTCACTACCGAAATCACACCATGGAGGCTACGATATGAACTCTACCGTGAGGAGCTGAACCAACGCTACACCACTGGACCGGGGTGGGCTCACAACCGTGAAAGGCCAAATCGAAGCCAAATCGAAATTGCACCACAGAATGAGACTGTACTGTAGCTAGTACTGTAGCTACACCAAGGCCAGTCCCAAATACGGTACGGTATCTCTGGTCACAGCTATCGTAACCCTTCACCCTGTCTCACACACTGCACAAAGCCGCCCGGCAGCCACTGGTGATATTTTGCAGTGGTGCCGGGGCGGGTAAAATACGATGAGAAAAAAAGTAAACATGACGAGAAAAAATGATACAATTTCACATTTCTTCTACGTCTCCTGAGACGTCTCTACAGGACGCATCTCCTACGACTTCGCAGACTACGGGGAGGAGGATACAAGAATGAGCGAGAAGAAATGAGGGAGAGAGAGAGGAAATTGGGACTAGGGCTAGGGAAATGAAGAGCAACCAGCGACGGGGGAAGAGTAGCCTGAACATATATTTATTTGTATAATTCATGTTACTTATTGCAGCTATTTCAGAATCATTTACGTTTATAATGTTAATTTAAATTAAAAAGAACGATCAGCACTTTTAGTCGCTTCTAGTTCAGAGCGCCAGATTTATTTGGTCATACACGGCGAGTGGAACCGTATTCTATCGAAGCATCATTCACCGTAAACGTTTTTTCTGCAACTTTTTCGCTCACCGCAATTCAAATCAAAAATTGGAAAGAGTCTCCGGCCATCATATGGAAAATCAACAAATAGCAAAGCGCTCACCTTTCCTATGGAAAATCAACAAATAGCAAAGCCACTAAAATAAAGCAATGACAAATATCCCTCACAATGCAACGTTTTTGAAACGAGCAACTCAAAAATTGGCGTTAGCCTCCGGCCACCCTATTGAAAAATGCTGCTGAAATCATGCAAATGACCAACCAAATCTGCCGTCGAACGGACGGATCCAGGTGGTGGAAGGGAGAACGGCTGCTTGGTGGCCATATGCACTCATCAAAGGGAGAGACGTGAGAGGGACGAGACATCGAAGCTGAAGAAGAAAAGGAGATGAATCATGACTTCCACAGAGTATGAGCACAAAATTCTAAATATAATTAAATATAATTTCTGTGGGTTCACTTCACAAATGAGTGGTTTTTAAACCCACTGAATTTTAATATAAAGATGCTCAGGAAACACAAATTCAGTGGGCAATAGAGAAACTCACAAATGACAACTTGCATCAGGCGATTCGGAATGAATGTTAAATCACACAAATATTATGGAATTCAGAGGATAAATGAAACTATTTAAATGAAGGCTTTTCTTTATAGACGCAGAATCGCTTTAATCTCATCATATTTCCAATCAATCTTCTTTATCTCCACTCTTACCTGTTTAGGCCGCGCACGATCTCCTCTCCTCTTCAGTCATCTCCTCATCGGAGGAATGAGAGAGGAGGACGGGGGAGAGACGGACGAGGGAGAAAGAGGAAGGCCATCCCTGAAACCATTCGAAGTTACGATAGTACAACAATCAATAAAATATCGTTTTTCAGTTGGGCAGTAATCTGCGAGTAGCATTCAACAGTTACAATTGCCATGTCAACTTGAATTTTAGATAGCCCCATTGAATATCAATGTTGGTACCCACAAAATTTAAAATGTAGATGCTCAGGAAACACAAATTCAGTGGGCAATAGAGAAACTCACAAATGACAACTTGCATCAGGCGAATCGGAATGAATGTTAAATCACACAAATATTATGGAATTCAGAGGATAAATGAAACTATTTAAATGAAGGCTTTTCTTTATAGACGCAGAATCGCTTTAATCTCATCATATTTCCAATCAATCTTCTTTATCTCCACTCTTACCTGATTAGGCCGCGCACGATCTCCTCTCCTCTTCAGTCATCTCCTCATCGGAGGAATGAGAGAGGAGGACGGGGGAGAGACGGACGAGGGAGAAAGAGGAAGGCCATCCCTGAAACCATTCGAAGTTACGATAGTACAACAATCAATAAAATATCGTTTTTCAGTTGGGCAGTAATCTGCGAGTAGCATTCAACAGTTACAATTGCCATGTCAACTTGAATTTTAGATAGCCCCATTGAATATCAATGTTGGTACTCACAAAATTTAAAATGTAAAATGTAAAGATGCTCGGGAAACACACATTCAGTGGGCACCAAATAGATAATCTCACAAATGACAACTTCCATCACGCGAAACTAAACGATCGTAGGAAAATACAGTTACTGAATACTAGAACCTATTTGAATCGAGGTAAGCTTTTATTTACCTACCCTACCTAGTGCTACGCCTCGATACGAACCTATTCTCCGCCAGACGACCGTCCTCATTTGAGTGAAGAAGAGCCGCATCGAAGGGAAGGAAGGAAGTGCGAGAGAAGGAAGGAGGAAGGCGGAAGGAAGAGAAAGAGGTCTGAAAGGAAACACATATAGCTAATCAAAAAGTATTAAATGTATTACCTCTAATTCCTACCGCGTGGCTCCTCTTCAGCAAGAATCCCTCATCGAAGGGAAGGAGCGAAGGGCGATGGAGAGAAGAGGAATGGAGAAGGGAGGAAGACGGACGTCGCTAGCTTTCCATCGCGTCAAGGGAGAACTGAAAAGAGGCAAATATACTTCCGAAGGCAGCAGCGATGGGGATGTATCTACAAGTGAGACAATTTATTGAATGAATTTTAAAAAAATCAATCATCGATCGATAATCTCAGTGGTATACCGTACCTGTTCATCTCACGGATCATCGACTTCTCACGATGTCCTCTCATGATCATAGCCTGCTCCTTGAGCTGCTTGGCAACGTCCTTGGCAGAAGAGCCAGACACATCGATCCACATCTTAGAGAAGAAGGCGCACGATCCGAGCAAGAAGACATTGTAAATGATGCAGTGAAGAGGCTCTTCGAGCACGTGTCCAAGGGTCTCGGGAAGAGACAGATAGTAGCAGAATCCTCCAGTGGGGAAGCTGCGGTAGGCTCCCGAAGCATCAGACCAAGTAACGAGAAGGTTCATGAGGATGTTACCACCGAACTTCGAGGCAAGCATCTGCAATGGATAAATAATTAGTAGGCGACGGAATGAATGAGTGAAAGGTCAAATAAAATGAGTGAGGTGAATACAAACCTGAGAGATAACTGAGAGGTTAGAGAAGAGGGCAGACAGGAGAATGATGGGAATGTTGGAGGTGTAGATGAGCTTGGTGGGGTAAGAAGAGTACTGGCCATGGTAGCGATCAGACTTGATGGGGGAGATCGACACGGAAGCCCTGCAGATAACAAATTAAATCTTGGAAGATATTTATTTAATTATTATTAATTATTAAGTAAAATAAAATATCTGACGTAGAAGTAGATAACGACAGCGAAAACGAGGACGGTGGCCATCAGGTTCATGAGGTTGGGAAGGTTCTGTCTGTAGAAGGCCTCACGGAGAGCACGCACCTGCATCGAATCAAATAAGCTTTTACGTTAGACTAAATTTAGATGCGTGAGATGACGTCATCTCTGAGAAAAATGGAGGAAAGTGTCGAACCTTGTCGGATCTGGTGGCGAGAAGGTGGAAGAGTGCAATGACTGCTCCCTCGAATTCGGTTCCACGGCCAGTGTTCATTGTAGCAGGCGAGAAGGCCTTCCACACGATAGTCTCGCAGATATTCGTAGCGATGAGGAGGGAGATTCCAGAGCCGAGACCATAGCCCTTCTGAAACAAATTATGTATTAGTGATGATAACAATGAAAGCAACATAATAGTTGGCAGATGGTCAGGTGCATACCTGGAGGAGTTCGTAAAGGAGCAGCACGATAAGACCGGCGAAGACGAGCTGGACAACGATGAGAAGGCAGATTCCAGCTCCGATGTCAGAGGGCTCTCTGTAGAGTCCAGAGGCAACGTACACGATAGCCTGTCCGACGGTGATCACCATTCCGAAGACTGAAAAGATGCACATTAATAGAATTAAATTTTTTGATAACAAAATCGATGTCAAAATATTCACTTCTATGCTCTGTTGAAGAGGTCGCGGTCCTTGGGGAAATATCGGACTTCGATTATCTTGGCTCCAGCGAGAAGCTGCATGATAAGACAAGAGGTGACGATGGGCGAGATACCGAGCTCCATCAGGGGTTCCTCTGTTAGAGGCCATGATCACTCGACATGATTCCTGTAAATAGTAATTTCGATTTAGTTTCTTTGTGGTTTACTTTCAATAAAATAAGCAGTTTGTGAGGAACCTGGCCGAAGAGGGGAATCTGACAACAGACGAGGAAGATGAAGAGGGTGATGGCAGTCCAGCGCATCTTCTCACGGAACTGAATCTTCCTCTCGGGCTTCGCGACGAAATTGTCACGAAACTGTCTGGAATAGATCCATTAATGACGTCATAATCGAAATCAGCCAGACCTTGGGGCTAACCTACTGTCTCCTCTAGTCATCCGCTCTTCAACGCCGTCATCGACGAGTCCCGTTCGTCCCTTTGGAAGTCCTTCCCTGCGATATATAGAAATTAGCATTTTGTTACTTCTATTTCACTCAAATATCGCAGCCGCAAAGTACAACGCACTTTGCCAATCCTATCCCACCGTATCAGTTACTATGAGAAATACCCCACCCCCAAAACAAACTGAATCGCGCGCGAGAGATTTAACAGTAAACGCGGCGATAGCAATCTCGGACGTGTCGGGACCGTCCACCGCGACCAGCGAAGAGGGTGATTTAGTCACAGGTCTCCCACATGGTGGGCACCCGTTGTTTGGCTTGTGGCCTCACTCCTACCGACAAGACGATCCCTGCACCTGCGACAGTGCGTGACTGTCCGCCCCTCGCAACGCGAGGAGTTGATCACTATCGCCCTATGCGCCTTAGCTAATATTGGATGGGCGCGCCGCAAAAAGAAAGCGTTTGAAAACAGATAATTGATTCAAATTACGATGGAAAAAAGACGAAAATGCACAGTAAAAAGAAGCCCATCCAACCCGTTAGCGGTTACTTACAAAACGGCGCAAACCCCGGAAGAAGACGAGCTAAACACTTATCTTGTTAAGACGGCGAGCGGCGGGCGGGCTGAGCGGAGTGGAGCGGGCGAGGGGCGATACAGACGACACCATCTACAAGGATCATCGTTTATAACGCGTTCAATAAAAAAAAACAACAAGAACGAGCAAAAGGTGATGATTAAAATTTGATAAGCACGTGCATCACGACTCGCACAGAACAAAATCTCATAAAACTGGGGGCTTGAGAGGCGTGTGAATACAAGCTGGGTAAATGGCAGCAAGACGGGAACTCGGGGATCGCGCCTATTGCGAGGGACTTTCATGCGTGCGAATGGAATCTTTTCACGCCTACACTCCTTCAATTGTGTGGGCATATGGTTGAATTTACACAAACAGTAGGGCTCGCGGCATTGGAGAAGCGCATCAGCCAAAAAAGGACGAAAAACGAGAAAAAGCGCATTTTCGAAAATATAAACACCGTCATAGATACGTTTTTCAGAGTGAAAGACAAGACGCGGCAGTGCTAAACGGTGACAAAAAAACAGATCATAATATTCTAGAAGTCAAGAGTAATGATCGTCAATGGTTCAGCGCAGGTGACGATCCTCAGGAAACAAGGCATTTGTCAGCATGCAATCGAAACAGCAAAAAGCGCGAAAAAAAGAAGCGGAGGAATGAGGCCGCAGCCCGATGGGAAGGGGGAGGAAGTGGACTGACTGGGGGAGGAAGCTGCGCTCGGAAGGATACCAGACGATCGATAGAAACAAGAGTGTGTAGATCAAAAAGGTCGTTTGATCTCTTGATTGCGTTGTGAATAATAAACGCGTCAAAATATCTGCTCCAACTCTATAAGGTACTGTAAGAATTTTCCGTTTCAAACTTTTTTTTCTTCAAATTTTAATTATATTATCGATTTGCGTTGTAATTTGATGATACAAATTATTTTTTTGTTGCAATAGTGTGTATTCGCATACTCCTATCCCATGCTATATTGGTATATCCGCCTGTACTTCTGAATAGCCGTGAATATCGCTCTATTTCTTGACTGCTGCACTCGTGATTTTTCCAATTGGCCCACGACTACCACTACAGCCTCTCCTTTTGAATGAACCGCTTCCCATATGTTCGGAAATACCTCTATCTACCCACCCATGTCGAATTTATCGCGAAATATTATTTCGAACGGAAGTTATGGTCATTTGAAGGTAGCAAAATCACTTTTCACCTGACTCTCCATGCGCTTCGAGATACCTCTAGCTACCCACTCATGCCGTTTTTTTGTGAAAAATTATTTTAGAATAAGTTATGATCATTTGAAGTTCGCTCGCTAAGGAACGATGAAATCCCCACCTCGAACTAATCTACTTACTTCCCGTTCACTCTTTGGCTCAATGCCTACTAATTTTTTATCCATTGCAGATGTTTGCCTCGAAGTTCGGTGGTAACATCCTCGTGAACCTTCTCGTTACTTGGTCTGATGCTTCGGGAGCCTACCGCAGCTTCCCCACTGGAGGATTCTGCTACTATCTGTCTCTTCCCGAGACCCTTGGACACGTGCTCGAAGAGCCTCTTCACTGCATCATTTACAATGTGTGCCTACCGTGCCCCGTTGTGTGGTTTCCTGTTCTGCATGTCACTATGGTTTCCCTACCGTCTCCATTCCTCGTCCCGTGGTGTGATGTTAAAACAAAGCGTAGCGTAGCGGTGTCACAGCTGGCCTTACCAGTAGGTCCCACCAAGCGTTGTCTTACGACGTAAAATCGCTTGACGTGGATACTCCCTTACCTTTTAGAGGAGTCATTTACTACCTTAGTGATTGTGGTTTGATTTCGGTCGTCTTTCCCAGTAGTCTTCCCTTTCCCGTACTCCCGTATTCCCCCTTTTCCATGATGTGATTTAAGATTTCATGCTAGTGGTGTCTCTTGTTTACAAACCCTCATCGACTCCTTTTGGCGCGTCGTGGATTTAAAATCGAACGTCATAATCAGTCGAGGAGGGAATTGCAAGAACCCTTTCCTCTGACTATCCCTTTAACAATAGAATAGTCTAGTTGCAAGCTGGTATTCGGCGGTACTGTGGTACTACTACTACCAAGAGGGATGGGGGAGGGGCACAAAACGAGACCACCTAAGGAAGGTTGAACGACAAGTATGGGGATTAGGGATGACCATTCAATTCCAATTCTCAAGTACTTGAGTGAGCGGGCAAGAGAGACGCTGCTCTCTCGCCAGGAATTGACAGACAGTGAGAGAGATTATGCAAAAGACCCAAGTACTTGGGTGGAGAATCAAGTACTTGACTCTTTTTGTGCAGTTTTTCGAATCAATCAATAATTTTGTCAATAAGTGTTTTGTGCTATGCTATCTCGTTAACATTAGATAGATGCTAAACAGGATTGGCATTACGAAATGGTAAAAAAAGAATGAATCCCCCTTGGCCTGAATAAAATCATACTTTTTGCCGTTTATAGATGTCTCATCTTTAGTATGGATTAAAAATCACGCAAAGCTATTCACGATGGGATAGAAACAGCGGGGAGGGCAGAAGCGCGGAATGGAGGGAGGAAGTGGGAAGTAGGATAGAAGAGGTGCGCGCACTCATTGAAACCTTTGAAAAGGTTGTGCAAATCGGAGAAACACCTGATTATTATGTTGTGAGGCGATGCGTAGCTTCAATTCAAAATTTACACAAAAAAAAAGTTCAAAAAAGAGTCAAGTACTTGATTGTCCACCCAAGTACTTGGGTCTTTATCCCCTTTCTTCAAGTACTTGAATCGATTTGCATTGCCGATTCACTCTTTCGCTCGGAATTGAATGAGAGGGAGTGGAGAGGGGAGAAAGAGGCAAGGAATTGAGAATTGAATTGACATCCCTAATGGGGATCACTGGGGATGGGGGGAGGGAGTAACGTAGATGGATGTTGAAGTGTAAGCCAAGAAGCTAGTCTTTCTTCTCATGCCCTGCTTCAGTCATTCGTATTTGATCAACGATTGAGCAGAAGAGTGAACGGGAAGTAGGCAGAATTCGAGGTGGGATGAATTAAGGAGGATAGGGACAGGAGGAACGGACATGGAATGGGAGGGGAAATGCATGCGTAGGGACAGGAAGATGCTTAAGGAGCGCGTTGGGTAGGTTCTGTCGTTTAATATATCCCTTCCCGTTCCGCGCAGGACTAGTTCGAGTAGACTAGTTAGTAGACTAGTTCGAGGTGGGGATTTCATCGTTCCTTAGCGAGCGTGTTAGCTGCATTATTTTTGGAATCGTTGTGTGCCATAGCGAGCCATAGTGCCATAGTGTTGAAGTAGTGCAGTTGACGCTGTCTTCCTGTGTTGAAGAGCCTTTCTGAAGAAGAGAATATATGAGTCTCAATACAATTGATACAAGTGGCCATTCTTCTCCTACCCTGCCAGATATAATCCCGATTTGAGGTCGATTCCCTCTTCTCGTATCGCTTTCTTATGAGGACAAATGGGAACGGAATGATCGAGAAGAGCAAGGAACGTCTCGTCATGAGAGAGACCAAGGGCAGTAGAGAGTTCAAGACACTGAATTATTATTATATTCATTTATCTTTTATATGGAATAGCGTATTGTTCATGAAAATGGTGGTATTTCATGTGCAGAATTGAAAAAGGGAAACTATGAATCGTTCTTACCTCTTTCAAATGTTTTCCTCCTCTTCTCATGAACTTGTGCAACATTTCAGCTCTCATTCCAGGCAATCGAAGAATGTGAAGAGAAACGTCCATATTGTATTTCGTCTGCAGTACACCGACTGAATCGTCTTTCTGCCACCGACTGAATCGTCTGAAATAATCAATTGAATATCAATACAGATTCCCTCCCCACTAACTTCTTTACTCTCCTTCTTCCTCCATTTCTTCATCCATACTATTCCATTTACTATTCGGAATACTACAGCAGGCGCCTGATCCTCCCTCACCTCCTCAAATAATCATATCGTAACATCTTTCGATGTCGAGTCATCTTATATTCTATCCCATTCCCATCATCCTTACCAGATTGCTGTCCCTGTTGCATTTGTTTCACAGTTTCTCGAATAAGTGAAACTGCTCTCGTCTATGGAATAGCGTATTGTTCATGAAGTTCTTCTTCCAGGCAATCGAAGAATGTGAAGAGAAACGTCCATATTGTATTTCGTCTGCAGTATCGGGATAATAGTTGAGTAATCCTCCAACTCACAGATGAAATGGGTGGGAATTTTTGATGGTGTGGAACTCATACCATGGGAATTTTTGGCACAAACATGGCTCGTACCATTGGAATTTTTTGCTTTTTTACCCAAAATGGCTCATACCATTTGAATTTTTTATTTTATTTTTTTCACCCAAAAAAAGCTCATACCATGGGAATTTTTGGAGGCCAAAATTACCCTTTTCACCTGTGCTCCAACTACTCTTCATTTGTCGATACTCCTACCGTATTCCCACTCCCTTACTCACCACGAGTGTCAGCATCTTTCTCATTTCTTCATAAGTTTCTTTCCATTTTTCATCTGTTCTTCGACGACGTTGAATGAGTGAATTAATGGCAACAATGGATGAGACACGACGACACTGCCAATCCTCAACAATCATCCATTACTTCACTAACTTTTTGGGAATTGACACTCTTCTCTGCATATAATCTCTCTTGAATCCATTCCATATCTGCCTCCGATAGTTGATCATTCTGAGAGCAATGAGCTTATGATCGGACAATGGGTGGCACAACAAACCCAAACCAAAGGAACAAAAAAAAAACAGTTTTACATGAATGGAATTATAAATGAATGGAAAACACATTCAACAGTTTTTGTAACAATTTCGAAGACCTTCTAGATTCATAACCCTACGAATATACCTGTTCCTGTGCCGCTTTGATTGTACTTCATAACAGCCTCCGTAATGAGCATTTGTCTCTTCAATTTCAGCTTGTACGAATTAATATCGACGACGGAAGTAATGGGATGAATATCACGAAGAAGTAGATACCAATCCTGAGAAGAGCACAATGGTTATTGAGAATAATACCGTCAATCGAAACTATAAATGGAGAAACATACTAACCTGTAGATTGGGAAGGGTGATCTCATGCCACACCAGAGGGACGACATATTTGCATAGATCGACTTTACTCGCTCGAAGAAGAAGATGGAATGGAAGACGAGTGGAAGCCTGCAATGACATTATTATGCAATACAATGAAATGAACTAGTGAAGTAGATTCATTCATTGATATCAGATAAACGAGATTAACCATTAATCTGATATCATTCCTTCTTTAAATATTTTGCAAGTTAACAAACCTTATCGGGCACCTGTGCGAAAATGAGTTCTTCATCCATCTCTCCCTCGCCCATTCCATGAGCCTCCATTGACTGGAATATTATCAATATTATCAGTCCTTTCTCTCCCAGTCACTTATCGATACAACCGCTCTCTCTATCGTACCTTGGCAGTTCTTCTCTCCGTGTCCATCCTTCGATCGATCCTCTTGATTGGGCGACAAGCGCCCGGTGCACAACCACACTGCGGTGTGTGGCGGCTACTCCGGTCCATCCTTCGATTGATCCTCTTGATGGGGCGACAAGCGCCCGGTGCACAACCACACGGCGGTGTGTGGCGGCTACTCCGGTCCATCCTTCGATTGATCCTCTTGATGGGGCGACAAGCGCCCGGTGCACAACCACACGGCGGTGTGTGGCGGCTACTCCGGTCCATCCTTCGATTTATCCTCTTGATGGGGCGACAAGCGCCCGGTGCACAACCACACTGCGGTGTGTGACGGCTACTCCGGTCCATCCTTCGATTGATCCTCTTGATGGGGCGACAAGCGCCCGGTGCACAACCACACTGCGGTGTGTGGCGGCTACTCCGGTCCATCCTTCGATTGATCCTCTTGATTGGGCGACAAGCGCCCGGTGCACAACCACACGGCGGTGTGTGGCGGCTACTCCGGTCCATCCTTCGATCGATCCTCTTGATTGGGCGACAAGCGCCCGGTGCACAACCACACTGCGGTGTGTGGCGGCTACTCCGGTCCATCCTTCGATTGATCCTCTTGATGGGGCGACAAGCGCCCGGTGCACAACCACACGGCGGTGTGTGGCGGCTACTCCGGTCCATCCTTCAATTGATCCTCTTGATGGGGCGACAAGCGCCCGGTGCACAACCACACGGCGGTGTGTGGCGGCTACTCCGGTCCATCCTTCGATTGATCCTCTTGATGGGGCGACAAGCGCCCGGTGCACAACCACACGGCGGTGTGTGACGGCTACTCCGGTCCATCCTTCGATTGATCCTCTTGATGGGGCGACAAGCGCCCGGTGCACAACCACACTGCGGTGTGTGGCGGCTACTCCGGTCCATCCTTCGATTGATCCTCTTGATTGGGCGACAAGCGCCCGGTGCACAACCACACGGCGGTGTGTGGCGGCTACTCCGGTCCATCCTTCGATTGATCCTCTTGATGGGGCGACAAGCGCCCGGTGCACAACCACACTGCGGTGTGTGGCGGCTACTCCGGTCCATCCTTCGATTGATCCTCTTGATTGGGCGACAAGCGCCCGGTGCACAACCACACTGCGGTGTGTGGCGGCTACTCCGGTCCATCCTTCGATTGATCCTCTTGATGGGGCGACAAGCGCCCGGTGCACAACCACACGGCGGTGTGTGGCGGCTACTCCGGTCCATCCTTCGATTGATCCTCTTGATGGGGCGACAAGCGCCCGGTGCACAACCACACTGCGGTGTGTGGCGGCTACTCCGGTCCATCCTTCGATTGATCCTCTTGATGGGGCGACAAGCGCCCGGTGCACAACCACACTGCGGTGTGTGGCGGCTACTCCGGTCCATCCTTCGATTGATCCTCTTGATGGGGCGACAAGCGCCCGGTGCACAACCACACTGCGGTGTGTGGCGGCTACTCCGGTCCATCCTTCGATTGATCCTCTTGATGGGGCGACAAGCGCCCGGTGCACAACCACACTGCGGTGTGTGGCGGCTACTCCGGTCCATCCTTCGATTGATCCTCTTGATTGGGCGACAAGCGCCCGGTGCACAACCACACTGCGGTGTGTGGCGGCTACTCCGGTCCATCCTTCGATTGATCCTCTTGATGGGGCGACAAGCGCCCGGTGCACAACCACACTGCGGTGTGTGGCGGCTACTCCGGTCCATCCTTCGATTGATCCTCTTGATGGGGCGACAAGCGCCCGGTGCACAACCACACTGCGGTGTGTGGCGGCTACTCCGGTCCATCCTTCGATTGATCCTCTTGATGGGGCGACAAGCGCCCGGTGCACAACCACACTGCGGTGTGTGGCGGCTACTCCGGTCCATCCTTCGATTGATCCTCTTGATGGGGCGACAAGCGCCCGGTGCACAACCACACTGCGGTGTGTGGCGGCTACTCCGGTCCATCCTTCGATTGATCCTCTTGATGGGGCGACAAGCGCCCGGTGCACAACCACACTGCGGTGTGTGGCGGCTACTCCGGTCCATCCTTCGATTTATCCTCTTGATGGGGCGACAAGCGCCCGGTGCACAACCACACTGCGGTGTGTGGCGGCTACTCCGGTCCATCCTTCGATTGATCCTCTTGATGGGGCGACAAGCGCCCGGTGCACAACCACACTGCGGTGTGTGGCGGCTACTCCGGTCCATCCTTCGATTGATCCTCTTGATGGGGCGACAAGCGCCCGGTGCACAACCACACTGCGGTGTGTGGTGGCTACTCCGGTCCATCCTTCGATTGATCCTCTTGATTGGGCGACAAGCGCCCGGTGCACAACCACACTGCGGTGTGTGGCGGCTACTCCGGTCCATCCTTCGATTGATCCTCTTGATGGGGCGACAAGCGCCCGGTGCACAACCACACTGCGGTGCGTGGCGGCTACTCCGGTCCATCCTTCGATTGATCCTCTTGATTGGGCGACAAGCGCCCGGTGCACAACCACACTGCGGTGTGTGGCGGCTACTCCGGTCCATCCTTCGATTGATCCTCTTGATGGGGCGACAAGCGCCCGGTGCACAACCACACGGCGGTGTGTGGCGGCTACTCCGGTCCATCCTTCGATTGATCCTCTTGATGGGGCGACAAGCGCCCGGTGCACAACCACACGGCGGTGTGTGGCGGCTACTCCGGTCCATCCTTCGATTGATCCTCTTGATGGGGCGACAAGCGCCCGGTGCACAACCACACTGCGGTGTGTGGCGGCTACTCCGGTCCATCCTTCGATTGATCCTCTTGATGGGGCGACAAGCGCCCGGTGCACAACCACACGGCGGTGTGTGGCGGCTACTCCGGTCCATCCTTCGATTGATCCTCTTGATGGGGCGACAAGCGCCCGGTGCACAACCACACGGCGGTGTGTGGCGGCTACTCCGGTCCATCCTTCGATTGATCCTCTTGATGGGGCGACAAGCGCCCGGTGCACAACCACACTGCGGTGTGTGGCGGCTACTCCGGTCCATCCTTCGATTGATCCTCTTGATGGGGCGACAAGCGCCCGGTGCACAACCACACTGCGGTGTGTGGCGGCTACTCCGGTCCATCCTTCGATTGATCCTCTTGATGGGGCGACAAGCGCCCGGTGCACAACCACACTGCGGTGTGTGGCGGCTACTCCGGTCCATCCTTCGATTGATCCTCTTGATGGGGCGACAAGCGCCCGGTGCACAACCACACTGCGGTGTGTGGCGGCTACTCCGGTCCATCCTTCGATTTATCCTCTTGATGGGGCGACAAGCGCCCGGTGCACAACCACACTGCGGTGTGTGGCGGCTACTCCGGTCCATCCTTCGATTGATCCTCTTGATTGGGCGACAAGCGCCCGGTGCACAACCACACTGCGGTGTGTGGCGGCTACTCCGGTCCATCCTTCGATTGATCCTCTTGATGGGGCGACAAGCGCCCGGTGCACAACCACACGGCGGTGTGTGGCGGCTACTCCGGTCCATCCTTCGATTGATCCTCTTGATGGGGCGACAAGCGCCCGGTGCACAACCACACGGCGGTGTGTGGCGGCTACTCCGGTCCATCCTTCGATTGATCCTCTTGATGGGGCGACAAGCGCCCGGTGCACAACCACACTGCGGTGTGTGGCGGCTACTCCGGTCCATCCTTCGATTGATCCTCTTGATGGGGCGACAAGCGCCCGGTGCACAACCACACGGCGGTGTGTGGCGGCTACTCCGGTCCATCCTTCGATTGATCCTCTTGATGGGGCGACAAGCGCCCGGTGCACAACCACACGGCGGTGTGTGGCGGCTACTCCGGTCCATCCTTCGATTGATCCTCTTGATGGGGCGACAAGCGCCCGGTGCACAACCACACTGCGGTGTGTGGCGGCTACTCCGGTCCATCCTTCGATTGATCCTCTTGATGGGGCGACAAGCGCCCGGTGCACAACCACACTGCGGTGTGTGGCGGCTACTCCGGTCCATCCTTCGATTGATCCTCTTGATGGGGCGACAAGCGCCCGGTGCACAACCACACTGCGGTGTGTGGCGGCTACTCCGGTCCATCCTTCGATTGATCCTCTTGATGGGGCGACAAGCGCCCGGTGCACAACCACACTGCGGTGTGTGGCGGCTACTCCGGTCCATCCTTCGATTTATCCTCTTGATGGGGCGACAAGCGCCCGGTGCACAACCACACTGCGGTGTGTGGCGGCTACTCCGGTCCATCCTTCGATTTATCCTCTTGATGGGGCGACAAGCGCCCGGTGCACAACCACACTGCGGTGTGTGGCGGCTACTCCGGTCCATCCTTCGATTGATCCTCTTGATGGGGCGACAAGCGCCCGGTGCACAACCACACTGCGGTGTGTGGCGGCTACTCCGGTCCATCCTTCGATTGATCCTCTTGATGGGGCGACAAGCGCCCGGTGCACAACCACACTGCGGTGTGTGGCGGCTACTCCGGTCCATCCTTCGATTGATCCTCTTGATGGGGCGACAAGCGCCCGGTGCACAACCACACTGCGGTGTGTGGCGGCTACTCCGGTCCATCCTTCGATTGATCCTCTTGTAGGGGCGACAAGCGCCCGGTGCACAACCACACTGCGGTGTGTGGCGGCTACTCCGGTCCATCCTTCGATTGATCCTCTTGATGGGGCGACAAGCGCCCGGTGCACAACCACACTGCGGTGTGTGGCGGCTACTCCGGTCCATCCTTCGATTGATCCTCTTGATGGGGCGACAAGCGCCCGGTGCACAACCACACTGCGGTGTGTGGCGGCTACTCCGGTCCATCCTTCGATTGATCCTCTTGTAGGGGCGACAAGCCCACGCCACATACTAAAGCAAGCGTGTCAGTGCTCCTAGTCCACGCGGTATCCTAATGGGGACTTAGCTTTTAGATTCGTCGGTTCGCATGAGAAAGTCCTTCCTTAGTATTAGTGCTCGCCAGCCTGCCCTCGCGCAACTGGAACAGCAAATACAATGTTATGTATTAATTTTTTTTCAATTTAATTTAAAGTTGTGTAATTTTCAGTTCGCTCAAGGTGCCGATCTAGTGTAAGAAAAATCATCTAACGTAAGGAATAGAGTCTTAAAATTAGCCGATGAGGAACAATGTCCTATCACGCGTGTCACCGAAGAATTGAACAAAACCATAGCACAAAGAAAAAAAATCAAATATGAGCTAATGGCAATTTTAAATAGTCTATGGGGTCCCTAACAAGATAGCGTCGAGCTTTGTTCCATATTTTCGATTTCCAAGGCATGGTAGGTCATGAACCTTTTTAGAAGCCGAAAAACGCAATCCCCCATCAACTACCGAAAACCGCAGAAATAATTAGGGGTAAGAATATGATGGAATAAAGGTAAGAACGAACAAAGGGAGGTTAAACCAATTTTGATTCCAACTTGTGGCATCACGTCATGTCCGTGTATACAAGGATCACAAGCGGCAGAAAAACACGTAAATAAAAGGCTGGGATTACAATTTACTCTTTTATGGTCCACTTTCGGTTATTTCACTCATTTTTGCTCCTTCCATACCTTTTTTTCTCTTAGTCCAACCAGCCAGAAGCACTCGTTGAAGAGAAGGGAAGAGACGTGAGAGTGGAGGGAAGGGAGACGAGGGCTAGAGAGCGACCCTGGAAGAAGCAAGTTACACAACACTATTATACTCATTTGTGGGGGGGGGCTTCTAACCTTATACTTCATCGAAAAAGAACAAAATTGTGAATGCCACAGCGAAAATTGTATTTTCTTTTATTCCAGTAGATTATCATGTTATAATCCGACGGTTACCATCGATATTTTAGGTAGAGAGAAAAAAACTGTACAATTTAATAACCAATAAGATTAAGAAACAATCTTGTAATAGCATTTTCATGCACCAGTTTCCAATACAACTAATGGTAGGCTATCTATCGGTAGTGATTTACCTTCACTTTATTTTTTCCTTACGCGTTATATTCCCGCTTGCACGTTGGCGTCGTCTCGCGAATTCTTGACGTAGAAGGGCAGTGTATAATAGGATGTGTGTTATTCTTTTATCAATCATCAAATACCAAATGTTCTCCTTTCTCCTCACTTCATGAGCATACGGACAACATTCCTTCTCCAAATGATCAACGAGTGTATCACAGAGGAATGAACGATGAACTTCACTATCGTACTCCCTTTGAGACAGCTCCAACTGAATGAATCAATTGTTTGCATTACCGTATCTATCCCGATTGTAGTCTACCGTACCTCAATAGTGTTATCTGCAGTGACGAGGAATCCTTCTCGTTCGAAATCATCCTTCGCTTTCACAGAACTGCAATCGATAAGGAATAAATACCGTAACTCTCTAAGACATTTTTTCATAAAACAATGAAATGAGAGGTCTTCTAATCACTACGAGTTCTCATTACCTTGGCTGTCTCGGGTGCCTGTAGTCTTGCCGTATCTTTGGGTGTGGGAGTCTGCATCATTACTCCCGATGGATCAGATAATGCCAATTGTTGTACTATCACACGATCCTTGCGATACATCATCAACTCAAATGGAAAAAAAGTTAGGAAAAAAAAAGTTAAATTTTTTTAAAAATATGACAGCCATCTCGAATTGTTCCATAAATACAAATGAACCGTCTAACATGAGCGAGTCTGCACACATTTGGCATCGTCTGTGGTGATTTCTTCTGTTCTCGAGTAGCAAATTTAACGAGATGAATGATCGACTGACAAATAAAGAAATTGGAGTTCTCCTTTCTATTTCGTGATTCAAAATCTAAACAAACGTTGCTTACATCCATACATGTCTTGTCATCGAGAGTGGCAAAGATAGTGGCGAGAAGGGGAAGATCGCATGGATGTTGTTGGACTAGTCTCTCAGCAAATTCCTTCGTTAGAGGAAGAAGAATCTGTTCCTCGTCCGATCGACCACCTTCAAGAGGAAATTATTCGTGTAAGTAGTAATCGATAGATGGGATAACAGACTACCGTAATCAATTGATATTACCGTACCCCATACTGCATAGAGAGTGCGCGCATTCATCTCAAGAATGAATTGATTAGAGATATTCAATTCCGAGAATAACTCTGTCCATCTGAAAAGAGCACAATCAGAACAATCAATGCATTCTATTTAACCTCTGTTCCATATCCTCCAATTTCTAGTCTGCTCCTTTCTGCCCCTCCTTCGGTTTCTCATGCATCATAAATGCTACACCGCACACCACTCGCATCATATCGGTCATCTGAAAAGACCAACAACCATTATATTTTTCATAAAATAGTAAAGTGCCATCAAACTTCACACTATACTGTTTAGAAGTACTCGAATCGAGGACTCTTCGATATAATAATTGTTCTTACCCCAAAATGGGATTATCCATAGTTGCATCGTATGCTCCAACGCGACGTCGAATCGATAGACGAAGTGGAAGACTGAAATACGAAATTGTTCAAGTGTAATGAGATCCTTCAAATTCACATCTGTAGAAGATGGCTCTGTGAATACTCGCAACTCACTTATTCCACGTTTCGGCTGATTCCATTCCATCGAAACTTCCAGTATTTCTCTTTCTGCCACCGACTGAATCGTCTGAAATAATCAATTGAATATCAATACATATTCCCTCCCCACTCACTTCTTTCCTCTCCTTCTTCCTCCATTTCTTTATCCATACTATTCCTTCTACTATTCGGAATACTACTGCATGCGCCTGATCCTCCCTCACTTCCTCAAATAATCATATCGTAACATCTTTCGATGTCGAGTCATCTTATATTCTATCCCATCCCCACCATCCTTACCAGATTGCTGTCCCTGTTGCATTTGTGTCACAGTTTCTCGAATAAGTGAAACTGCTCTCTTCATCGACAGAGCTCGATCAGTTACCATCAATTCCTTGTCCAATCTGTCCAATTTATAACACAATTTAAACAATCTTTTCCTCTTTCTCAATTAAATTCTTGGGCTAACTCGAGAACGGAGGGAAGAATCATTTCAAGATCCTCAGCGTCATCACTCGATTGTTTACAATCTTCAAGGGACATTCGAGATCGAGCGACTGTCATGATTCTGAATGAGTTTAATGAGAAATTGTATCAATTTATTGATATTTACTAATAAAATAAAGGTTTCTCCATACCTTTCCATGACCAATTCGGCCACATTCATTACGTGTTGAAGTAGTGCAGTTGACGCTGTCTTCCTGTGTTAAAGAGCCTTTCTGAAGAAGAGAGTCTCAATACAATTGATACAAGTGGCCATTGAGAATTGAGATGGAAGACCTGCGATTCAATAATGTTTCAAATTTTACAAATAATAAATCCGCGCTCGCACAGCAACTTTGCCAACAAGAAACAGCTGATAAGTGAAATGGTTTGTAAACATCTTACTCACCCTCTACTCTGCTCGTCGAGACGTCTTCACACGTGGAGTGCGGTGACTGCGGTGCATCCTTCAATGATTGTATTTATGAACAGGGAAGAGAAGGAGATGGGATGAGGGGATATGCACTATAGGTAAAACAATAAACATTGTCGATTACACACACTGCTCCATCGCAAGTTGAGACGGAAAGCTATACTAGCACGCGTAATCGAAGCAAGAACTAATAGACATCCCCTCGCTTCCCACCCGAAATATGGCTCTAAATCGATCACGCGAGACTCACCGAAGCTATCACTGGTATCTATGCGGCTGAAACTGTCATCAATGGGCGACAAACGAAAGAAAACAAGGACAGAAGTCATCGGGAGAAGGGGTAAAAATTGCGCGGGAAACCGTGGTGTTCCCTTCTAGCAGACATGGCCGCCCCGGATCTGGACCGGAAATCCTCCGTTTCTTTGCTTTTACTCCGTTTTTTTTATCGATTTCTTGATGTCATTTGCGTGCTGCTCACTCCCCGTGTTGAAATAACCCATCGCATTACTTGAATCACGGGAATATCGCCTTAATTCATGTCGTTTTGCCTCGAAATTTCGAAATGTTCGCTTCCCCCTTTCCGACCGGCCTTCTTCCACGCTCCTTTCTTGTATTTTCAATTTAAATTAGTCGCTAACAAACATACAAACAATATGCGATAGGATATTACAAAAAATAAAAATAAAGCGCGCCAGACAATCGCTAATTAGCAAAATTAGCGCTCACTCTCCTCGTTTCACACACTCTCTAGGCGCGATCGAGGACTGATTTTTTAAAAACATTATTGCCTATTGACTTTTTTTTAAAATATTTTTTTTGTTATTTTTTTATCAGGAAATAATATTCACCAATCAAGAAAGCAAACACAACAAATGTTATGACCACACGATGCCCTCTTCCTTTATTTCATTATCATTCTCGACCCATCTACAGTAACTACTGTAACTGTTTCTATTGATCGATCATCGCGAATAATGTATCTTCACACAATCGATTCTGTTTGCAGGTGCGGGATCGGAATCTTCAGCTTGGGCTCTCGATCGTAAGCAGATCATCTCCGGTTATTCGTACGTTCACTTGCAAACGCGCATTATTCTTCCTTTTGCTACTCCTCTTCTATTATATCTCTCTATCTCAATCTTGAATCTCACGCAGCATCATATTTGAGTGTCATCTTGTTTTGCTAGATCTGAACTGTGTTTAGTATGCGACATCTCACTAATGTATCCTGTGTATCATCTAAGATATATGCCGGAACACTTTTTGCTTGCTCTTTCTCTTCTCTCTCTCTCTCTCTCTCTCTCTCTCTTGCTGTCGTCTCTCACCGCGGAGGGGCTGCTTTCATACCTTTTCTCTTATCTCTGAAACTGTAATGCACCTCCACCTTTTTGAATTGTTATTAGCTTGCTGAGCGCAATCTACATCATTCTACATTCCCACTTTCGGTTTCAATTCATAGCCATTTCCTATTTTGGAATGGGAACTTGAGTTGGTAAATGCTCTTTGGATCATAAATAGTGCTTATTCAGTAAAGCCGCATCTATCCACATCAAAAAAATGGGCCACAGTACTCAACAGGTACTCTAGTCATCATTCTCTTTTCCATTCCCTCGGCCGCTCCTATTTCCTATCGAGAGCTTCTATCACCCTCACTTCTTCGCCTATTGGGTGCTGCATGAAACATAAAGTCGCTACTTTACTCTGCAGATACAGTAGTGATCATTCTCTTTTCCATTCCCTCGGTCACTCCTATTTCCTATCGAGAGCTTCTATCACCCTCACTTCTTCGTCTATTGGGTGCTGCATGAAACACAAAGTCGCTACTTTACTCTGCAGATTCAGTAGTGATCATTCCCTTATCCATTCCCTCGGCCGCTCCTATTTCCTATCCAGAGATGCGATCACCCTTACTTCTTCGCCTATTGGGTGCTGCATGAAACATAAAGTCGCTACTTTACTCTGCAGATACAGTAGTGATCATTCTCTTTTCCATTCCCTCGGTCACTCCTATTTCCTATCGAGAGCTTCTATCACCCTCACTTCTTCGTCTATTGGGTGCTGCATGAAACACAAAGTCGCTACTTTACTCTGCAGATTCAGTAGTGATCATTCCCTTATCCATTCCCTCGGCCGCTCCTATTTCCTCTCCAGAGATGCGATCACCCTTACTTCTTCGCCTATTGAGTGCTGCATGAAACATAAAGTCGCTACTTTACTCTGCAGATACAGTAGTGATCATTCTCTTTTCCATTCCCTCGGCCGCTCCTATTTCCTCTCCAGAGATGCGATCACCCTTACTTCTTCGCCTATTGGGTGCTGCATGAAACATAAAGTCGCTACTTTACTCTGCAGATACAGTAGTGATCATTCTCTTTTCCATTCCCTCGGTCACTCCTATTTCCTATCGAGAGCTTCTATCACCCTCACTTCTTCGTCTATTGGGTGCTGCATGAAACACAAAGTCGCTACTTTACTCTGCAGATTCAGTAGTGATCATTCCCTTATCCATTCCCTCGGCCGCTCCTATTTCCTATCCAGAGATGCGATCACCCTCACTTCTACGTCTATTGGCTAATGTATGAAACACAAAGTCACATAGCAATTCTTATTTTGGAATGGGAAAATAGCGATGGTAATTGAATCCTTAGACTCTACTCCGATTGCCAAGTAAATGACGCCCATTAAATAATGCCACATGCTTCCTCAGGTATAGAATAGGTCACTTTACTCGGCAGAAAAAATAGGAAAAAACCTGACATCCATTTTAGCGCGTGAAACGGAAAATTGCCTACTACCTTCAAATAAATTGGAATTGGAAAATACTAGCGACCTAATTCTCATTCTCTCTTATCGTTAATTGCTCACCTCTCTTCGCTCTGCTTCCTCATTCGTCCTTTCCTTATCCCGATTCCTGAAACGAAAAATTCATTGGTTCATTTTATCCTTCTTATCTCACTAAATATATTGATTTCTGTTACCGCACTCCTTCGCATCATACATTGGTCTACCCCCTCATCTAGCATGTACTTCATCGATTTGATTCCATGCGCAATATTTTGCTACCGTACCCCCGCCCCCCCCCCCACCCATCGATCTACCGTTCCCTTCGCAACCTTTTTGTCGATATCCGCTACCGTATTTCGTCGTGTTTCCGTGACCTTCCTTCGCAACCTTTTTTTGTCGATATCCGCTACCGTATTTCGTCGTGTTTCCGTGACGCGTGCGCGACATTAATCAATTCCATTACAGTTCAACTCTTCTTGGAAAGCGTGCATTCGCGACCGTAATTGATTGATCAAGAATGGAATCATCGAAGATCAATGCTATGGGCACTGCCCAGATCGAAGTCGGGGAGGTTAAGCCCCCCGCAAATGGAGATTCGTCTCTGGAGAAGAAGGGAGAGGAGGGAGGGAGGGATCTGAAGGAGACGACGAGCGAAGAGGACCTTATGGTCCTGCTCGAGGTATGTCACACTTCTATTCTTATCGAGTACGGTACAAAGCAATCCATAATCACGGGTTGAATACGGTGGACAATAATTGACAATATATAATCTCCCCTTTCCTCTTCCTTCGCTAGCGCGTGAAACCCCGAAGCAACTTGCGCATTATCATGCAATCATTTTCTCGATTCCTAAATACACCGGGAACAATACAGTAGCTAATCGATACTCGGTGGATACGGTAACTCATCGCGCTAATCGATACTCTACCGTATTCCAGGAGCTGGCGGGAAACCGCGTTGGCGCGGCGCTGGAGGCCATGGGTCGGAAGGTGGAGGATGGGGGTAAGCCATTCATTTTCTACCGTATCCCGCACGAATCAATCGATACTATATCCTACAGTACTATATACTATATCCCCCTCCATACAGCACTAGGTACCAGATCTCCATAGATCAATCGATATTCTACCCTATCGTATCGTCCATAGGTCAATCGATAATTCCTCCTAACCACTAGGTTACTACTACTATTTTATCTGTTAAAAATCGATAATCCAACTTATCATATTTCTCAAATTAGCGTTCCCCATACATCGATTGGCAGCCGTTTTCCCCCTAGATCACTCGATAATCTGCCCTACCGTACCGGATTAATTACCGTACCCCTCAGATCATTCGATAACTACCGTACCACCCGTTCATCTACCGTATCCATTCCAGGGTGCACCCTCCTTCATCTATCGACGACCGGTCCTGTGGGCGAGCACTCCACGTGCACGGTCGTTCTCACCGGCCGTCCCACTCCTGCATCGCCGTCATCCGGAGTGCACGTCGACATCAGAGGACCGGATGTAAGTCTTGGCGCTTGTCAAACTGACGAACACGGGGCGAATAGAGTGGGAGGACAGTGATGAGCACAACAACAACAAAAAACCTCATAAAATCGGTGGTCATGGGCTTGAAAGCAGGAGTGAAATCGGGGACATAGTCCTAGATCGGAGACGGTGTTAATATGCAACTTGCAGGTCCGTCTGTCGGAGGTGCACGTGAGTGCGACGGGAGTGGCGGAGCGTGAGGGAGAGACATGGCTGGTCGAGGACGCGGAGGCAGCGCACGCCCTGTCTCTTCGCGTGTGCGCCCTCGCCGCCTCTGGCAAGAAGGGCCTCACCGTCGCCCAGGCCGTCCGTTGGCTGGCCAACCACTCCCTGCCGCCTCTCCGCCCGGCTCCACTCGGCCGACCGAACCGCGGATCCGCTGCGTGGGATGGCCACGCTGCCATGCTGAAGAACAGGTACACCGACCACTTTTCCCTTTCCTTTGATAGAGAGATACGGTACAACGGCCATTGCTATGTTCACTTACGTGTCAACCACAAAAACACCCTTACAATCTGCATCACATATTTTCCTGGGATGGTTTCCTAACTGTTCTGCTTTCTTGGCTAAATCGTGGAACGCGAAACCAGCTGGCGAAATATCAACACTTTCGATTCTTACAGTAGGTGTTTAATCATTGGCTCTCCCACAGGAGACAAGTGCCTAGATTACAGAGATGACCTTTACGGTATATGGTAGGAGTACGGTAGTCTAATCAATCGATGATACTGCAGAGGGACCCGCGACAAGAACAAGAAGGCCGCAGTCGCCGTGCTCGCGAGTTATCACGAGTGGAGGTACGGTAGCTTCTATCATATTGATCCCCCTCCGTCTACCGTAATCCCAGTGTATCGATCCATATTTACTCACGGGGGGAGCGAACAATCTGCACGATTTATTACGGTAGCGCATCGATTCTAGTACGGCTGAAATCTATTGGCGGCTGTTGCAGCACGAAACCGCCCTTGCAATTCATGTCTTATCTAGGGGAAGACCCTTGGGAGGAAGGGGGGGGGGAAGTAATCGATTGATTCGTTCATTCAGGCACGGCATTCGGAAGTCGCTCGGCCCGGATGTCACCGAGAAAGAATTGGACATCGTCGTGAGGGATCATCAAAGGGAGGCGGAAAGGAAGAAGGAGGCGAAGAAAGAGGCTGAGAAGATGGCCAAGTTGGCGGAGCGGCTGGTCGATTCCCGGTACGCTTTACACTTCGAAATAGAGGATTATCGTCTCTGCATTTTGCACGCTCTCTCGCCTCTCTGACCGGCGAGAGAGTGCGTTAAATGAAGAGATGGCGGTATCATTAGCCACTGGCTAATAGCCATAGAAGAGAGAGGAGGGGAGGCGGGTTGGTGTTTCATCGATCGCAGATGATCACAACATTGATCGATCAATCTTATTGGTTACTGTAGTACCAGGCCAATATCGATTGATTACTGTAGTACCAGGCCATTATCGATTGATTACTGTAGCACCATAATCGATTGATTTAGCGAGGAGACTCGCACGATGCTCCGGGAGGCGAATGATGGCGAGGAGCCGACAGAAGAGGATATCGACATTATCCTCGGCAACATCGCCAAACGTCGCCAGGAAGAGAAGGGCCATCGAGAAGTAAAGAAGGAGAAGATGAAGGCCCGCGACAAGAAGAAGTACGGTATTCGCCCCACCCCCCCCCCTCATACCGTAGCCTTTTCGGATAAAAAAATCAATACCCAAATCTACCGTACCGTAATCGCCCTCTCCCTCATACCGTAGCCTTTGCGGATAAAAAATGGATATGCGGCCGGCCTTCCCCTTGATACCTATCACGAAACAGCGCTGTCACGAGTTTTGATCTTTGATCATTACTCTTGGAAAATAATATAATATAAGAAAAGAAATCCAAAAATGAAGGATTAAAAATCAAAGATCAAAGATCGATGTAGTGTGTTCAGGATGCAGCCCATCCTCGAATGGGAGGCGAATCTGGCTCGCGCCCAGCAGGAGAAGAAGAAGGAGGAGGAGGAGAAGGCTGCCGCAGCTGCTGCAGCTGCTGCAGAAGCAGCCATCGAGAAGGAGCATGAGAAGGAAGGAGACATCAGGTACCGTATCACCCCCCCCCCCCGGTCTACCGTACCCATGAAGTACAGTAACAAGTCAATTGTCGATTGCTCCCGGCTACCGTAACCATCTATAAATCAATAAATGATCATTAGATTCATACTTTAATTCGACCTTATATTCCTAGAGATCAAAGAACACTCCCCTCCCACCGTGAATGTACCGTATCCATTGCAGAGAAGGAGTCATCAATATGGTCCTGTCTCTCGTCCCCTACCCTCTCACTCCGCCACTGCCCGAGCACGCGCACCCAATGGATATCGACGGGTACGTTCTCATGTTCATTGCAAACTGGTGTCCGAACATTTGGCAGTCAGATAACGGGCCCGGTTGAAACGAAAATATACATGGGTACGCTGCTTCTCATCACCACAAATCCCACATTGAGCGTCACGAACAGCATACAGACACTGAACAGATTTAGGGCTGACAGAAAATTGAAAATAATTGATCCGATGAAGAGGCTTAATGTGAGCATGAAACCCGAATAAGCCCGTTTCGGAAATGAGGAATAGGAATAGAATAGAGTACCCTTTTTTAATGTCTACTTCCCCTTCAATGGTGCTATCAGCTTCGAAGATCCCATAATCCCTATCGAAACCCCGGCCACAAAGTCCGAACAACTACTTGTTACTTTCCTGTTTCACAGCTCACTGATTGACCCTAATCGCCTATTGATTGATCATTCTACAGTATCTCTGACTCCCGCTACCGTACCCCGGACAATCTAATATATCGATTACAGTATCGCCTTCGAGATGGAGAATCTCGTCGATGACGCCGCCCCTACTGCCCCTGCCGACGACACTGTCGCATCGCCCATCCGCCCTCGACGTCAGTACGTGAGACGGTACGGTACTCTTACTCATTACATCTATTTGTCAAGCGAACGAAACGCAATACCACTAGGCAATTTCCCCTCTTTGACTTTCAAGCAACATCGCTGGAATATTTTATCCTATCCTGCGCATCTATTTCCTAGCTAGCGAAACGCAAAATCACCAGGCAAAAACAAGCTCAACAATTAATTTTCGCTCTATCTACCGTACACTCTTTCTACCGTAATCCTCATCAATTCAGCTCGGATGTTCCGGCAGAGGACATCGAGGAGCGCAAGGACATCTCCCCTCGTCGCGAAAAGTACCGTACTCCATTGAAACAGGCTTGATCGGTTGAATAGCAATCATAACATGAACATCGCGGGTCAATTTTCGTACATACGGCACACCGGAATTCTGAACCAAAAAACCGCACATTTTCATATTTTTCGTCTCGCAACATCTACTCAAATCTACCGTATTCTATCCTACCGTAATCCTAACGAATTCAGAAGAGGCGCCGATTACGACGAGGAAGAAGAGGAGGAGGAGGAGATCGATTGGGACGCGAGGTACCGTAGCACTTCAATTATTGAATTATCGATTCATTACGGTAGCGCTGTGGATCTCAAGTCGCGCTGGTAATGAAAATCTGACGTGCCCAGGAATAGCAGAAAAGACCTTTCTAATTATTGATTTAGCGCTACACTACCGTATCCTTCCACTTTCAGAGAGCTGGAGGCTGAGATCGCTGCATGCTCGAAGCCCGGCTGTGTGAAGAGACGAAAGTGAGTTTGGGGAGGGTACCGGGGGATCACTGAGGGGGGGGGGGAGGGGGTTACGGTACTGCTGATGAGTGATCGCAAAATGACTTATTATTACAGGGAGTACGAGGTCGTGAACAGTCTGGCGAACGAGATGCAAGAGGAAAGAAACATCGAATGGGCACGAGCGGATCGAGCTGAGGAGATGTTGAAGAAGGTGCAGAAGGAGAAGGAAGAGCTGGCAGAGATGGTATGTCTGCGCTCTCTTCCTTTCCCCTGCTCTCTCGCACTGTCTGACCGACGAGAGAGCGTGCGAAACGGAGAGAGTCACACACGATCATTCCATATTCAGCTCAAGATGCTCAAAGACGAGCAGGCAGCGCGCACTCTCGCCGACAATGCTGAGGTACGGTAGTCACACGGTAGCCCCGCCCCCTTATCGATCCATCTACCGTAACCCGTCTAGACCTACCGTAATCCACCCCCTTTTCAATACTACCATGACCCGTCTAGAAGTACCGCATTTCAGACCATTGGCGACGGGGTCCGTGCTGCAAGCCCGCCTCCTCCCTTCCCTATCCGTTCGCCATCCGCCTCCCCGACCGCCTCTCCTGTCCGCGCCCCCGCGGCTACCCCTGCTCGCGTGACCGCTCTCGCTGCCAAGTGCAATGCCGCCAAGAAGATGCTCGCCGAGTGCGAGAAGCACGATCGTAAGGTGAGAGCAAATTGCACCTAATATTTGCCATGAAACCATACATCACCGGGGTCGGAAACTGGCCACCAACAGTGCTCAAATGGACTAAAATATGCAAAGTTAGAGATCGGATAATCGGTCCGATTGACACGAAAGTGCACGATGTTAACCCCGCCCAACTACAGTAGGATACGCCTCCCCCTCCCCTCACTACCGTATCCCGCATAAAGAGTATGAAACATTGAGGCGTGGAAGGGCAACAAAGCCGGCACTGAAGTGGTGAAGGCATGGCGCGCCATGGGCACTCTGCTCGGAATCCGCCATGGAAAGATCTCCACTGGCGCGGCCATCTCCGTCCCTCGTCTCTCACATGAAGCCATCTCCACCCGTGCAAACAAGGACATGATCCAGGTACGGTATTCATTATACGATAGTCGATGTACGGTAGTTGGTGTACGGTAGTCCACGTGCAATCGATGATTGTAGGAGTACTGTGAGGAGACGGCGGCCATCGTGAAGGGCTATGAGGAGCTCTCTGAGCTGGGCAGAACGTTCTGCATCGAGGTAAGGGAGCAGTCTACAGTATCCCCCTCATCCTACAGTACCCCAAGGTATGGATGGATACGGTAGTTATCGATTGATTTTCAGTTGGTCAAGGAGCACGCGGCCATCGGCGGAGGACGCGCAAAGGTGCAGCAGTTGTCTCCACAGATGGAGGCAATCGTCAAGGACTTCAAGTAAGTACGCTAGATTACGGTAGCTATCGATATTCAACTACAGTACCTGGTTACGGTAGCTATCGATAATCAACTACAGTACCTGGTTACGGTAGCTAACCTATTACGGTACCCACTAATTGATTACTGGCTGATTTCTGCACTTTGCAGGAGCAATGGAAACAGCCATCTCAAGGCTGTTCGTGTCTGGGAGAAGTCGTGCCGGGCACTCCCTAGCTGTTAAGGTTAGTACGGTATTACCGTAGGAAGGGCTATCGACAACTGACTAATTACGGTAACGGTCAATCGATAATCGATAGTCCAGGAAGCTACGATAGGCTCTAGGAATCAGGAAATTGCAAACTGGTAGTTTGCGGTTTCAGACAGGTGCTCTCTCCATTTCGCGCGCTCTCTCGCCGTTCAGACAGTGCGAGAGAGCACGTGATCTGGAGAGAGTCAGACAGTCTTTCTAACTGCTTCCTTCTTGCAGTTGGGAAGGACGCACGCGGGGTGTTGGTCGGGGGTTGGAGCTAGAGTGAAACGAGTGCAAGGGGACCTCCCTACACTTCGTTTGTGTGACCACTCACTGCTCCTCCCCCCCCCCCTTTGACCACCCCCTTCCATCTATCGTGCAATGTCCCTCTCCCTCGTCTCTCCGTCTCTGGTCTCATCGGTCTGTCTGCTGCCTCTCACTCGTCTCGTCCCTTCCCGCCCTCTCAATTGGATCTCAATATTGTGTCATACTGGTCAGTCAGTCCCCTTTCTAACCTACCGTAGTCGTTACCGTACCTACCGCAATCACTCTAGCTGTCTGCACTCTCTCACTTTCGCATGATCTCTCTCCTAATCTGTTCCAATTACAGTTCTCTGCGGGTCCGACCATCTGTCGCCGCGCTGCCGATCTACAGGCAGATTATCGTTTCTCCATATGATTAATGGTGAGACTCCTCCCCCCTCGTCCAGACCATTATAGACTACCGTATCTCAATCAATCAATGACCCACTACAGTATCTCGATCACTCATGATCTCTTTCTCTCTGACTGTCTGGACTCTCTCCTTTCCTCATTATCTCTCACCACCAACTCTTTCCATTGCAGTAGCGATGTCTCTCTGGCCGACCATTCGTCCGCCCCGCCCATAGTGGCCATTATTCGATTCAATTATTATTATAAGGTGAGACTCCTCCCCCCTCGTCCAGACCATTATAGACTACCGTATCTCAATCAATCAATGACCCACTACAGTATCTCGATCACTCATGATCTCTTTCTCTCTGACTGTCTGCACTCTCTCCTTTTCCCGTTATCTCTCACCACCAACTTTTTTCCATTGCAGTTACCGTATCTTTCTCTGGCCGACCTTATGTCCGCCTAGCCGATGCACTTCCGGCCTATTTATTCGTATCGTCACTTCAGTAAATAAGGTGAGACTCCGCCCCCTTTCCAACCTACAGTAGCCTTTCTTACCTATTTATATCGATCATTATCTGGCCCTCTGAAACCTCTCCTACTCTCGCTATCTCTCACTGACCCGCTGAATTGCAGTTCAATCGATAGACCATCTGTAGTCATAATTCTCCATCTATCGACGTTTCTCTCAGTATATTATCGTATCAAGGTGAGTCCACTCCCACTACCGTATCCCACTCGCACTATTGATCATCAGTATCGATCAATTTCTATCCGGTCCCTTTTACTGTCTGGACTCTCTCACACGCACACGGCCTCTAATCGCCAACAATTCTCATTGCAGTGCACTTGTCTTCGGTCGACCATTAGTCACCGTAATCTCCATTCCTCGATCAATATTCTTCTCGTATCGACTATTATCTTCATTGTTATCTCAGTACGCCAAGGTGAGTCCACATTCCAATCATTCCTCTTCACCATCCATCTCCCTCTACAGTATCCTCAATTCAGAGCGCAAATAACTATTGTCTATTCTATCCATAATTCCATCTACCTACCGTACTCCCGATATCATCTAGATGCATATTTTCTCCATATCGCGCCCCTCAGGTAACCCTCCCTTTCATATCACTCTAGAAAATCAATACTAAATGGGAGATACGGTAGCTTATTCCATTGGACAGTCCAAGTGATGATGAAAATCGAAAATGCCATACCCGATTCGTCCTCCTCCTTCTCCAGAGCATCCGTGTAGTCAAGAGAGGGCCGGAGGGGGGATGGGAGCTGAGAACAATTATTCATTTATCTATTGCAGCATCTACCGTATCTATCAACATTTTCTATTCTTCTTCGCTATCGAATATCGTGCTACTTTCTCATATCCTATTTCTCTAGTGTTGTCATCGGTAAGTCTTCCCTTTCAATAACTGAATCTATCATCTAAAAACCTTGACGAAAATTCACCCATGAAACACAAAAGTGGATAGAACTACCGTTAGCTAGTGGCACAATTGACTAGTTTATAAATGAAATAAAGCCTGAATTATGTGGCCGTCGGCCCTGCTGAGATGAGATGAGAATGGAGAGAAGAGAAGAGAAGAAGAGCGGGATGGATATGAAATAATCAATGTATCTATTACAGTATCTACTCTTCCTCTACAGTATCTTCAGTACCCACTTCGATTATCGTATCTACCGTCTATTTGTGATTCGTCTCTTCTTTTGTTATGCTCAGTCTATTTGGTAAGTCTGCCTTTTGTATCCTCTAGGAAAACCTTGACGAAAATGTCTCTCACGAAATACCAAAGTGGAGACAACTACCGTCAGCTAGAGAAACAAATATGGGGTGAAATATAAATGAAAAAATAAGCCTGAATGATTCCGGTCGATGCTGATCGTTGAGATGAAAACGAAGAGAAGAGAAGGCCCACGATGGATCTGTAATTATCGATTTATTGATTGATGGACTGATTACAGTATCTGTACCCCCGTTGTGCCCGCAAGCCTCAGTTGTGTGTCATCGTAATTCTACTCATCCACGGCTGCGCGTGCTGTGTGCGAGCTAAAGGTGAGCTAATCTATCTCATTTTCAAGTAATGAACCCCCTTCCTCAATTCAGTTGGATTACGGTAGCAATAATCTCATCTGATTATTTGTATTAACGGCTAGTAATTGCAGACAAAGGCCCCCCGTGTCTCTAAAGGGGGGATGACAGAGGACGCCACGACTTTGTTTAAAGGACAACCGGGCAATTTTACACTTTTTCAAAAAGTGAAACCTCAAGACGGAATCCATCCTTCTCCAACCGGGTGAGCCATTCCCATAATTATCAAAGAATTACGAAACCCTAATCAGCATGGTTGATTGTGCATATCAACTCTGATCAACTGAAACTCCGAGTTCACTAGTTTATTCTCTACTTTCAGCTCCTCCTCCAGTGAACAACCTGAACCGCGGCGGGTTGGAAAACTGAAGATACGGAATAGGAGAGTGGACGTATTGGATTGGAGAGAGAAAGAGTGAGTGAGGGAGATAATAGAATAGGAGGGGAGGGGAGCACTAGGCGAATTCGCGATTCAAGCTAGACAATTTCACGAAATCAAATACCTCAATTTATCTGCTCCTTCCACCGCCACTGGAGTACCAGCGAGCCTGCAAATTAGGATAATTAGTTGAGAAAATGATGATGAGAAAAGGATGAAACACAATTGTGACTGGTGCTAAATGTATTTTTCTTCAGGAATGGAATGGAAGGAATCACCGGGGAAGCTGGAATCACCTCAGTACCCGAAGCCGTACCCGACGTGACAAAGGGATCCCGGGGAAGCAGGCCTAGCCTTCAGTACCCGATGCCGGGGAAGCAGGCATTTGCATTCAGTACCCGATGAAAGAAGGAGAGGATTGGAGAAGGGAGACCGGATCACTCCCACACCTCCGACACCTCGAGCTACCGTACCGCTAGCGACAGTGAAGAAAGGACTCTTTTCTATCACCAATTCGATTCTCCGAGGTGAGGATTATCGATTACGATAGCTACAGTATCCCTTTCATAATCGAATCAATAACACCAATGAGTTCCGAATACTATACGTGGAAGATTGCTCTTTTAGCGGAAACAAATAATTAAACAGGTAAATTGCAGTGTGTCCCTCCGACAGTGCGAGTATTTCGAGTCTGGTTGGGCGTCGATTGTCGCAGTTTCCCCTCATCGGAAGCGCCAGTGCTGGGCTTTATGCCGTTTGTTTCCGGTAAGTATCCATTCATACGATAGCTACAGTATTCATTGATCAAACCGAGTAAGCGCATTTGTGGGTTTAGACTCGGATTCCCATGTCTAGTGCAGTACCTACAGCTCAAAAAAAAGCGGATGAATCAAACAAACAGTGACTGAAAATTAGTCATTTTTCTTTACCTGATGTAGAGACGAGTAGCTTCGTATCCCTCCTTTCTCCTCTTCATTCGTCATCCCTCCTCTTTACCTGATGTAGAGACGAGTAGCTTCGTATCCCTCCTTTCTCCTCTTCATTCGTCATCCCTCCTCTTTACCTGATGTAGAGACGAGTAGCTTCGTATCCCTCCTTTCTCCTCTTCATTCGTCATCCCTCCTCTTTACCTGATGTAGAGACGAGTAGCTTCGTATCCCTCCTTTCTCCTCTTCATTCGTCATCCCTCCTCTTTACCTGATGTAGAGACGAGTAGCTTCGTATCCCTCCTTTCTCCTCTTCATTCGTCATCCCTCCTCTTTACCTGATGTAGAGACGAGTAGCTTCGTATCCCTCCTTTCTCCTCTTCATTCGTCATCCCTCCTCTTTACCTGATGTAGAGACGAGTAGCTTCGTATCCCTCCTTTCTCCTCTTCATTCGTCATCCCTCCTCTTTACCTGATGTAGAGACGAGTAGCTTCGTATCCCTCCTTTCTCCTCTTCATTCGTCATCCCTCCTCTTTACCTGATGTAGAGACGAGTAGCTTCGTATCCCTCCTTTCTCCTCTTCATTCGTCATCCCTCCTCTTTACCTGATGTAGAGACGAGTAGCTTCGTATCCCTCCTTTCTCCTCTTCATTCGTCATCCCTCCTCTTTACCTGATGTAGAGACGAGTAGCTTCGTATCCCTCCTTTCTCCTCTTCATTCGTCATCCCTCCTCTTTACCTGATGTAGAGACGAGTAGCTTCGTATCCCTCCTTTCTCCTCTTCATTCGTCATCCCTCCTCTTTACCTGATGTAGAGACGAGTAGCTTCGTATCCCTCCTTTCTCCTCTTCATTCGTCATCCCTCCTCTTTACCTGATGTAGAGACGAGTAGCTTCGTATCCCTCCTTTCTCCTCTTCATTCGTCATCCCTCCTCTTTACCTGATGTAGAGACGAGTAGCTTCGTATCCCTCCTTTCTCCTCTTCATTCGTCATCCCTCCTCTTTACCTGATGTAGAGACGAGTAGCTTCGTATCCCTCCTTTCTCCTCTTCACTCTTCATCCCTCCGAGAGAGCACGCGAAATGAAGAGAGGAGTCCTTCTCGACCGGAAGAGAAGAGGAGAGGCCTGAAAATAAATATTTATTAATTTAAGTTTCTCCTGCGTGACGAGTGGTCCAGCGCTTGTCCGGGGAAGTCTTCCACGTTTGGGTGGTCAAGGTCAGTTATGAGTGCTGTTCTGGAAAAAGGAAAACTCCTTCGAGAAAAAAACTTGTTTGTAGCAAATAACAGCTGGGTATCGGATCAAAAAGTACCTATTTTAACTCGAAATAAAATTCCCTGGCTTCGAAGGGCCGTACAACAGTGTACTGGTCTGTGGTTCAGACGCCGGCATGCGCTTCCATCAGTCCTCCGTCGCACCGCCCTACCCATCTACCGTACTCTACAGTACACATACAGTACCTCCCAATGGACTGAGGAAGAGGATTTATGAATGAAAAGTGAGATGCTCCGCCATTCCAGAAAGAAACGTAAATAGCCTAATTCTAAATCGTGTGAATGTTTGTCGAAAAAATTCTTTCGATAATTGAAACGGCGTGGAACACCAATCAACTGCCTCCAAATTGCGAAATATGCCCTACTTTCTAAATATTTAGTGATGAATACACAGAAAAAATGACATACCTCCAGTTTGCTCCCTGAGAGAGATCGAACTCCTAATATTCTTCTTTCTCCCTCTGATCGACGAGAGAGCACGGGAAATGAAGAGACCGAGAAAGACGATAACTGAAATTAAATATTTATAATTCACAGATACTTCGAGACCGCTACCGTTCTCACGGAGGACTACCATGATCAAGAGAGATCATCGAGGAATACGAGCATCAAGGGATTATGAGTTGAAGCGGGTTACAGTTTCACACAACATTTATAGAATTCGAAAATATTTCTAATTGACGGGGTGATTTTGCAATATTGTTCGAACCGTTAGATTCATTGAGTGCGTATTTTTGGAAAATACAACCAGCATGAAACACAATAACAACGTCTTTAAAATCGGAATCAGCCAGTCTTCATTTTATAAAAAATAAATAAATAAATTTGGCATTGCAGTTGTCTACCCCGCCAGTTACTGATCAACTGGACGTTTCCCCGATGGACCCTTCGATGGACCCTTCCTTCCGTTAGTGCGATGGGCGTTTCGCCGAATGAACGAGGTAAGCATCAGTAGAAATCAACTACCACTTTCGTCACGAATGTGAAACGGAAAAGGGACGGGTTTTAGATTTATCGCTTACTTATTGTCAGGACTAGTATCAAACGGGGAAATGTAGACCCTGACTAACGAGAAGATATGACATCTTAGTAATTCATAATTAGTGCTACTACCGTACCTGAGTAGAGACGAGTAGTTGCTTGTTCCTCCTTCTTCACTTGACTTTCCTCCGAGAGAACACGCGAAATGAAGAGAGGAGTCCCTCTCGACCGGAAGAGAAGAGGACTGGAAATATGTATTAATTTATTTCAGGGTATCGGGATTAACGCGTGGCCCGCCAACGAGCATCGTCGGGCAAGCCTTCCACCATGTGTGGTCAAGGTTTGTTATACGCAGTTTTGGAAACAGAAAAACTCCTTCGTGAAACAAGTTGTTTCTGTCGAATTACACTCGTATTTTGGCTTCAGAAGCTCCCCATTTTCACTCGAGATTAAATTTCCTGTCTTAGGAGGGCCGTGTAATTTCTGGTTCAGGTGCCGGCATGCTGCATCCACCCGCCCACCGTCTAATCTACCGTACTCCACCACCACACCACCTTCACCTACAGGACAACTTCCGTATCCACAAGAAACGGATGGAGAAAATGGAGATGCGAATATTGGGTGAGAAAGTCCGCCATTGCAGACTAATTAGAGCGGAGTAATTAGTGATGAAACCGTACCAGAGACCAAGTGTGCCCACAAGCGGTTAGTATCTAGTTTGTCAGAATGAAAAGACAAAGAATATTTTCAATTGATGAATAAATTGGGAATGTGATGGTACCTGATTGGACGAATTCCCTTGCAACGAGAGATTGTGCTGATTGAAGAGGTCGATGGATGACGAGATAGACGAGAGGGAGAGGAAATTGAAAAGTATTCATTAGAGTTCGAAATACGAGTAATCGCCTCTTCATTCCTCGTCTCTCTCACCAGTTTGAAAGACTAGAGAGCACGCGGAATGAACAGGCGATTACCCGTATTTCGAACTCTAGTAGTCATTATTGATCCCCCTCCCCCACCCACCAGATTGATTCCCCCCCCCTCACCGCATCTAGAGCTCGGGAAATGATACCGCCGTCTCTTCATTTGACACACTCTCTCTCTCGTCGGCCGAGCGGGCGAGAGAGTGTGCAAAATGAAGAGACGGCGGAATCATATCCCGAGCTCTACTGTCTTACCTGTAATGAAGAGTGGGTCTTGGCGCCCTCGGCACGGGCGCCCTCCGACCGGGACTGAACCTCATGGCGTCAACATCCCTCACAATACGGACTGGGACTGAACCACAGCGTCTTTGAAGCATCTGAATCCCAGGCCAGCTTAGGGGACCCCCCGGGGCGCTACGACCATCAAATATTGACCATTTCCCACTTCGAGTTTGATCCGTAAACAAGTAAAAGGTCGCTGGCCTGGTTAGACTCAAAGTTGAAAAAACTTGGCGCCAATCAGCATTTCAACCTCTCCGCCTCGGCGGCGAGCCGCTCAGGTCAATCAACCCTTAATGAGACGTCGACACATGGAGGGACAGTACTCATCATGTGGAGGAAGACAATTGTAGACTGCCAAGTAGAATAGAAGAACGGCAATACTGAATGAATGAAATACGAATGGAATCACTTATATACAAGATTTCAAGGATCATAATACGATAACTAATAAAAAAATGTGAAAAAAGCAACCCAAGAGGATCGCCGATAAAATGGTGAAACACACAGAACATTTGTTCAAATTGAAAATAAATATTTTAGGTCTCAAAATATTTATATGAGCATTGCAAGAGTATAAAAAATGAATAAATCGTAAGAGTGAGTAATTAATGATAAAACGGTACCTGAATAAAGGCGAATTCCTTCTCTTCTTTCTTTTCTCGCTCTGACCGACGAGAGAGCACGGAGAATGAAGAGACCAAGGTAGACGATAACTGAAAATTAATATTGATTTTTCACAGACACTTCGAGACTACCGTACTTCCCGAGCTCTACCGCACCACAAGAGATTGAAGGAAGGAGAAGAGATTCGAGGAAAGAATGAGATATCAGGTGGGTTCAGAGTTTCACACCACATTAATAGGATTGGGAAAAATAGGCTATTGAATTGACATTGCAAGACTACACAAATTGTTAGACTGACAATGAAAAAAGCTCAAGGAATTAGGTAAAACTAGATATGGATAGTGGGAGAACCAGGTGGACTAGTGTATCAATCCTAAATGAGGAAAGTGGACTTGAATAAGAGGAAAACTAACAATGAGTGGGAAATAACAATAGCCCAGATCAGATAGAAAATTGCAAATTTCCGCCCCTTGTTTATGTTAGAATCATGTTTCATATCCAAATAATAAAGAGAAAAATGTGCAGTCCAACAGCTGCTCTTCAAAAATAAGCACTTCGTGATTTCATCGAATTTATCTAATTAATAATTTAATTAGTAAACATTGAATACCTCTTGCCGGCTCCATCGTAGAGAGAAGGAGGAAGAGAAGGACGGGCAGGGCGGGCCTATAAATAATAATTACTCATTACAGATAATCAAGGCACTCGGTGACGAGTTCGACTATCGTATCCCAAGAGAGATAGATGAGTATTCTCTTATGAAGAATACTTCTAATGGAGAGATGGGAATAAAGAAGAAGGGACAAAATGGAGTGAAATCAAGTGAGTAGTGATAGTTAAAAGAGAATTTGATTGACCTTTTGATTGATTGATTTGATTGACCAATTACCTTTTTTTTCGTTTCAAATGGTTTCGGACATAAAAACGCCACTTTTCACCTATTTAGTCATGAATAGTTAGTAATGATAGCGTACCTCTTGTTCGCTCTATCGTAGAGAGAAGAAGGAGGTAGGAAGAGACGAGAAGGGAAGAAGAGAGGAGAGGGCGGGCCTATAAATAATGATTACTCGTTTCAGTCAATCCAATGCGATCCGAGATGAGCCCTCAAGACTACCGTAACCTACACGAGAAGATTGGATTGGACCCTTATCCCGTCCATTCCAAGAAAAGAAGGAGTGGTCATAAGGAGAAGGAGACAGTGAGATAAATCAGGTGAGGAGTAGATGGAATTGGGAATATTGAGGTCTTCTGAGTGATGGAACTATTTCCATTTACAAAGAGTTAAAATTTCAACGTGAGCATAAATCCTGGAAACCTCTCGAAGTCGGGTAGAAATAATGAAAATATTTGCAGAACGAGGAAGAAAGAAGATGGAGGAAAGAAAAGGAATAATAAGAAGAAAAAAGTGAAGATAAAGAAAAAAAGAAGAGGAGAAAAAGGATAAAATGAAGAAAAAAAAGAAAAGAAGAAAGGAGGAAAAGAAGAAAATGAAGTAAGAGAATCAAAGGAACAAGAAGAGGAGAGAGAGAAAAAGAAAAAAGAAGAAAAAAGAAAAAAAGAAGAAAGAAGAAAAAGAAGAAAGAAGAAAAAGAGAAAAAAGAAGAAAAGAAAAAAGAAGAGAAGAGAAAAAAGAAAAAAAAAGAAAAAGAAAAAAAAAAGAAGGAAGACTTCTACTAGGCTGGCGGTAGGGAAGGGTGTGGTGAGGCCACACCCACTCTTTCCGATGGGTTTCGACCCGCCGTCAAGGTTTCCATACCTCTGATCCCTCCGGGGGAGAAACTGGAAAGAGCAGATCGGCCTACTGGATCTGCTCGTGTGGGGTGGTATTCCGGTGGAAGGACCGAATATCCATTAATCCCCACTTGGCCAACCGAGCCAACTCACCCGGAGTTAACCCGAAGGGACGGTAAATCGGTAGTCGAAAGACGAAAGGATAGTTCCTATTAATACCAAGGACCGCACACCTTCCCACTGTGGTCCGAGGCAAGCCAAGCCTATTGGAAACATTGGTAGTATTCTCGAGGTCAGTAGTACCGAGAGAAGCGCCCCTCCACTCTAATGGAGGTCCTCATGGAATCATCGGATTCATCCACGGTGAGCAAGTTTGTCATTCTATCATTTTGAATATTTCGGAAGTTGGGAAGGGTCATGTACCATTGATTGTATCGATTGCAGGCTCTACAGTAATCTACAACTACGCGGCTACCACCGATCCAGCCTAATGGAGCGATGTAAGGATGAATAAAACACTCGGTGAGCACATAGATTTTATAAATTGACGGTTATTGGTTAGTTACCTGGGTAGTCCTTTTGTCTCCTTTCTCTCTCGCCGCCGAGAGATCACGCGAAACAAAGAGACGGACGTCTCTGCCATCGTAGACTGCAAAATATCGATTTATTAATTGCAGATGGTACCGTACTCGCTCGATAGTACCGTACCACAACCGGGTGGACCCCTCGAGTCTGAAGGAAATTGCGGACAAGAGGACGAGGGACTACAGTAAGAGCAAGGTGAGACAGAGTTCAAGGAAGGGGATAGGAATAAATATGCACTCAAAGATAAGCGAAACCGCAATCAACTAGTTTCGAATGAGGGGGCAATTACCACAGCAAAGTGAAGCAACGATGGCAATTTCAGGCACCGAGATGCCATCTACAGTGCCAAACAAGAGCTACCGTCTTGTCATCGAGCGTACTCCTACAGTACTATCAGTACTCAATTCACGAGGTGATAATTTTGGAAGTTGGGATACCTGGACGGCCCTGTTGAGTGGTCGATCCATCAGAGAAGAGTAGAAGAGGAAGGAAGGAAGAGGGAGTGGGCGGAGTCTGGAAATAATTAATTACTCATTGTAGATCGCGTGCGAGTACAATAAACAAGAGGAATAAGGAGAATCCATGACGAATCGCCCCATTCCGAATCAGGTACGTTATTACATAGATAAACCATCTAGAACTAAGTAATCGTCAACTGATTTCTATTACACCATCTCCCTGTTTTCGGACTGTTTTTAGCAAATCAAATGGATAATTTCAGAGCCATCGGAAGCGGAAGCGAGACAAAGGCCACTGCTCAAGCATCAAAGCAGTGCAATGGATAAGGCAGTTTGAGGTGAGAAATCCATACCGTACCTTGGCTACCGTATCCCTTCTAGCTGGTAGATGGCGGGCCATGGGACGGCTGGAAATAAAAGCATTACAGTGAGAGCTCAAGTAACTGCAATATGCCATAGCTCCATCGACAACATCTCTCTTCCCTCCCACACATTGAGGAATAGGGAGCAAGAGGAGACGAATGCAACAATCTAGTGAGTGAATGAATCATGTTAAGAATTGAATTGATCATTGGTTTTGGCTCGAATAGGAACATTATCTTCAGATGATAATTAAATTACTATTTACAGAAAGGACTCAAGCTGCAAATGCCTTCTCTAACAGAGGATCATTCCCGGATCACCAATAACGGGAAATCAATGAAGACACAATTAGAGGTGAATACCGTACCTTGACTACCGTACTCCTACCCTTTCGATGTCGCAGCCTCTTCGTAGTACCGATGAAGAGCCTGAGAAATTATATTAGCATGCCAGGAATAAGTGGAAAACGAGAGGGATAATTACAGATCGAACTCGAAGGGAGAAGTTAAAAGATGATGAAAGAAGTGAAAGGAAGAAATGAAGAATGGGAAAAATCATCTACAGCAAGAACACTCTTCATTGAAGAACGATAAGAGGAGAAGGAAAGCAATAGGAAAGAGCGGATTAGAGGTACACAAGCCATCCCTTCAGCTTAGAAATGGTTCCCAATTCCCCATTCCCTTTTTTCTCCTCGTATACTCTTCTTTTCCGTTTCTAATCAAACGAACCCGTTCCCCCACCGCATTCTTACACTTATATTTTAGTTAGGAATGACAACGACCCCATTTAAATTTTCTTTTCGCCTTTTTAGTCTTGTCCCCCTACTCTACTTCGCTTTCTCCTAGCATTTCATTGACTCATATTTCGAGACTAGTTGAAAAGCCTGGCAAAAAACAAAAAAATAAAAAAATAAAAAAAACAAAAAAAATAAATAAAAAAGCAGGCGGTCAAAAAAAGCAAAAAAAAAAAGAAGATGAAACTACAACAGTCCGAAATTGTATTGTATTTTTCCCTTGTTTGAAAGGCGGATGATAGAAAGCGGAATGGGTCGCTTCTTTCTATCGTGAGGAAACGTTAATTCCTTTCCCGCTTACTCTCCACAATTTGTGCCCTCGGGGAAGCTTGCGGTGTGTATGGACTGCTCGCTCTTGATGCCATAACGGCTCTCCCCCATAAGGTCCACCGAACCTTTCCATCCCTCCGTTGGGTCGGTTAATCGGTAGTAGATTCAATCTACGAAGATGCCCGTCATAGGCATCCGTTACACTGCACGTGAATGGACAGCAGTTGACGTAGTCCAGAGGATCAAATCGCTTACACCGATTTGAACTTCAACCCTCACCGAATATCTGTCGGTTCTTTCTTTCATCCTTGTGGACCCTCATCAAAACCAGAGCATTCCAAACACTTGCATTTGTCTCTTCTTTTTCGAAGTTTTCTTTTTGTTGTCGATTCATCTCTCCTGAGAGAGAGGAGAGAGTGGACTGTAAGTGAGAGGGTGAGAGAGAAACTTTCTTCTCGTACGAAGACAAGGGCGATTCTACAGTACTTCAAAGAGGCCATCGACTCAATCAGGTGAGTTTGTTCACCATAGAATCACTTTGTTCAGTCTCATATTCGTCTCCAATCGGGATCTCTGCTGCGCACTGGTCGACGAAGAAAGAAAATGCATGTTTGCACCCTTTCATTATCGTCTTACTAGCGAGGGGGATCAACTATCGCCAGCAACTGTTTTATTCCACGTCCACTTTGGATATTCCTTATCAGCTTAAGAGGAATCCACGTCATCCCAAGTCATCAACCATGAGATCCGTCCACTTCTATGTTCAATCCAAGTCCGTCATTAATAATAATATTATCACTAATTAATTTATTAATAATATTAATATTAATTATTATTATTATTATCCCCTCCCTTCATCATAAAAAATACTAACTTCTTTAACATTTTTTTTATATATTTAAAACCTTCACCTCTACAACTATCACCCCCGCCATCTACAACTATCACCCCCACCCCATCTACAACTACAACTATCACCCCTGCCCCTCCCACTAATAACAAATTACCATCCTTTCTAAAAAATAAGAAAAAATCTCTCCACCAAAAAAGCAAAAAAACTTTTAAAAACCTTTTTAATTAAAAAAAAATAAAGAAAAAACTTCTAAAAACCAAAAAAATATTTTTAAAAAAAAAGCTTTCTCTTTATGTAGCATGGCATGAGCATGATTAATCCCCCTCTAACTAACCCCTCCCCCCACCTTAGGTTTACTGGGTGGTCATGGACTGACCAGCCACGGCCATCATGGGCCCACTACCAAACCAAACCCCCCTTGGTCCCCCCCCCTAATCCCCCAACCCTCGCAGGTTCGACGACAGGCTGAGCCGGGGACCTACGTCACAAGAAAAATGATTAGCGTGAGTTTCACTTAATTCTAGTCCGATAGATTATTTCCATGATCATAATACTAAATTATTAATTTGCATGATCGTCGGGGCTATCTACTTGCAATCGACTCTATCAACGGGACAACTACATTGGGCAGGAGTGCAACCAGGCTGAGCTATTTTAATTTCCTTTTAATTGTTCCCAAATCGTAAATATTTCTTACAGTAGCCACACGCACAACCCAACACAGACAACGACGAAAAATGGAGAGAAAGAGAATGGCAAGGACAATTTTCGGTACGGTAGATAGAGGGACATGGAAGTGATAGTATGGTAGAAAGTAAGAAAAGATACGGAATTAACGAATGGAAGAATACTTTCGAGGGTGCAATTTTGAAAAATTCAGTCAACAAAATTTTGCGATCGCGGTCGGAATGGGGAAAAATAATATTAAAGTGACGAATCGACTCGCTCCAACGGATAGAAGGTAACAAATAAGAGGACAATATAGTGAATGATTAGAGGAGAGGTCGATCGATAATCAATAAATAATTACGGTATGAATCATCGACGGGGGCTGAGCCAAGTGGCGAAATGGGCGAACGACACACACGATATGATAAACCGTAATAAGTTAGAGGGGATGAAATAAGAGAAACATATGATAGGATAAAGAATATCAAATTAATCATTTTTTTCCAGATCCATCGAGCCACGAAAGAAGAGCGAGAACATTTTTGGAGCTACTGAGTATGTTATTAAAAGCGGTTTGGACACATTGATTATCAATACGCGCTAAAATATTGCGAAAACACAATGCGTTATTAAATAAATGGCTCGGGCATGTGGAGAGACTAGTACAGATCTGACGGGTATTATTCAAGGATTCCAAATCTGTTTTGAAATCAACAATTGAGCGTCTGCATAAGGTTTTGTGCTAAATATAGTGTGCTCTTCTTGTAAGTAAATCTACCCACCTCTGATCTACCTCTGATCTACCTCGAGTCTCTCCTTCCCATCGATCCCTTTCCTTCTCTCCCGACGGACTTTACGACCGGCGAGAGACATGGGGAAAGGAAGAGAGTGCTGAGATGGGAAGGGAGGAGGAAGAGGGTCAATGGGAAGGAGAGACTCGAGGTAGATCAAAGGACAAGAGAAAAGATTGCACAATTTAGATACTTACAATAAGAGAACACTATATTTAGAACGAAACCTTATGCCGACGCTCAATTTTTGATTTCAAAACAGATTTGGAAAAAATTGCGATGTTTGAGAACATTGAATTTTTTGAGCTATGCCTGACCTCTTCCGATTTTGCTCGATACTAACGCAAACGGCCTCATATACTAGTTTTCCATTGGTTAAAAATAAAAAAATAGGCGAAACAGCTGTAAACATAGGGAGGGTAGCGGCTAATTTTTAAAGTCATTGAATAATTAATCAGATATTCTCGACCTATGCTTTCGATAGTGCCGAATCATAATATAAAAATAAAAATTTGAAAAAATAAGTGAAAGCAATAATTATGTTAATTACAAAAATAACAAACGAAAATGCCCACCTACCGTACTTTTAAGGATCCCTCGAGTTCGCACTAGGTCAGTTTTATTATTTCGCATCGTCTAATTTAGATTTTATTTGTTATTTCTTGAAAATATATATTTTTGTGATCCAGAATATAATCCGAGTCCCTACAAAGCGCTTGAATGCTTCACAGTTAGGAAATATATATTTATTCTAAAATATAAGGTTGTTCTTGAACACCCGAAGTTTTTATCATTCTAGAGGCTCTCACGTGCGTTCGAACGAAAATGACGAGCAACACAGGGATGGGTAGGGTGTAGTAGGTCTAGTGGGAGGTTTTGAGAATGGTCTAGTCAAATGGACACTTGATATGATTGGAGGGGAGTCGAAAAACATGGAAAAACAGGCACGAAAGCGAAATTTCTGTCATTTAAAGGTTCACAGCAGGCGTCCGAACGAAAATCACGAGCAACACGGGCATGGGGGAGGTGTGGTGGGATTAGGGGAAGGGATTGGGAGCGGTTTAATCAGATGGACACTTGATAGGACTCGGGGGGAGACCAAAAATGAGGAAAAATGAGCGAACATGCGGGATTTCGGACATTCAAGGGCTCACACAAGTCGTCCGAACGAAAATCACGAGCAACACGGGCATGGGGGAGGTGTGGTGGGATTAGGGGAAGGGATTGGGAGCGGTTTAATCAGATGGACACTTGATAGGACTCGGGGGGAGACCAAAAATGAGGAAAAATGAGCGAACATGCGGGATTTCGGACATTCAAGGGCTCACACAAGTCGTCCGAACGAAAATCACGAGCAACACGGGCATGGGGGAGGTGTGGTGGGGTTAGGGGAAGGGATTGAGAGCGGTTTAATCAGATGGACACCTTCAGGGAAACTGTGCAGACCAAGAGAACACAAATTTAGTAGAGTCGAAATAGAAAAGTCGTCATATTTAAAGCTAATAGCGAATTCAGCGCACGATAAGCGATGTATACGATATGTCTGAGTTGTATAAATTGTTTGTGAGTGAGAAAATAGTAATTAAACTCAAAAAAGGTCAATAAATAAATAATTTAAAGAAGACTAAAAAATAAAATCAATATTCGATTCGCTCGAAAAAAGTTGCTAGTATACTGTATCGCGTTTCGCATCGGGAACATGCGCTGCCCTCCCTATGTAAACAGTAGTTATTTTTACTTCCCGGCAGTCATTAACTACACAACTAACCATTTACAGACGCTCCGAAACGAACGAGCAGTGATATGGAGAGAAGGGGCATGGAGACGATGGAAAAAGGAGGAATGAACAATGTGAGTGCATGAAACACTTAAGAAGAAACGAAAATAGTAGAAAAAACGCTCGAGAAAATCGACTGAGTTATTGCGAAATCGACTAAATTTTACGTCACTCCATCAATACACGTTATATACCGTAATCCATTGTTGCGCAAAATTTCGAAAACTTTGCTTTTTTATTTTATTCCTTCTTTATTAATTACTAACTTCTTTGTATTAACTTATTACTTCTATAATTACAGTTCTCTCAGCGAGTACTACTGGATTCCAGAAGAATTAATGAATAAGCTAGGGCCGAAAAATATATATATTTGTCCTATTCCAGTTTTCTTTCGACACTCTCCTCTTCACCGGACGAAATCTGCTCCACTGAAATGAACTGTTGAAGAGAGATGATCACCAGGTGGTTGGCCAAACTTTATTGTTTTTAAATTCATTTTCTGAGTGGAATTTTCTGGTAGGGCCGCCGGAGGCTGTCGTCAATTTTGGAATAGCTTTTCGAACTTCAATCGATAATTCGTCGGATTCAATAGACCTTGAGATTACGTTATCTGATTATCAATTCATCCTTTCCTTTTGCAGTGTCCTTTCGACACCCTTCTCTTCTCGGATGAAATCAAACCCACTCGGACAAAGTGTTGAAGAGAGATGATCACCAGGTGGTTGACCAAACTTTATTGCTTTTAAATTCATTTTCTGAGTGGAATTTTCTGGTAGGGCCGCCGGAGGCTATCGCCAATTTTCGAATTGTGTTTCGAACTCTAATCCATAATTCGTCGGATTCAATCGACCTTGAGATTACGGCATCTGAATATCGATTCATAATTCCTTTTGCAGTGTACTTTCGACACTCTTCTCTTCTCGGATGAAATCAAACCCACTCGGACAAAGTGTTGAAGAGAGATGATCACCAGGTGGTTGACCAAACTTTATTTTTTAAATTCATTTTCTGGGTGGAATTTTCTGGTAGGGCCGCCGGAGGCTATCGTCAATTTTGGAATAGCTTTTCGAACTTCAATCGATAATTCGTCGGATTCAATAGACCTTGAGATTACGTTATCTGATTATCAATTCATCCTTTCCTTTTGCAGTGTCCTTTCGACACCCTTCTCTTCTCGGATGAAATCAAACCCACTCGGACAAAGTGTTGAAGAGAGATGATCACCAGGTGGTTGACCAAACTTTATTGCTTTTAAATTCATTTTCTGAGTGGAATTTTCTGGTAGGGCCGCCGGAGGCTATCGCCAATTTTCGAATTGTGTTTCGAACTCTAATCCATAATTCGTCGGATTCAATCGACCTTGAGATTACGGCATCTGAATATCGATTCATAATTCCTTTTGCAGTGTCCTTTCGACACTCTTCTCTTCTCGGATGAAATCAAACCCACTCGGACAAAGTGTTGAAGAGAGATGATCACCAGGTGGTTGACCAAACTTTATTGTTTTTAAATTCATTTTCTGAGTGGAATTTTCTGGTAGGGCCGCCGGAGGCTATCGTCAATTTTGGAATAGCTTTTCGAACTTCAATCGATAATTCGTCGGATTCAATAGACCTTGAGATTACGTTATCTGATTATCAATTCATCCTTTCCTTTTGCAGTGTCCTTTCGACACCCTTCTCTTCTCGGATGAAATCAAACCCACTCGGACAAAGTGTTGAAGAGAGATGATCACCAGGTGGTTGACCAAACTTTATTGCTTTTAAATTCATTTTCTGAGTGGAATTTTCTGGTAGGGCCGCCGGAGGCTATCGCCAATTTTCGAATTGTGTTTCGAACTCTAATCCATAATTCGTCGGATTCAATCGACCTTGAGATTACGGCATCTGAATATCGATTCATAATTCCTTTTGCAGTGTCCTTTCGACACTCTTCTCTTCTCGGATGAAATCAAACCCACTCGGACAAAGTGTTGAAGAGAGATGATCACCAGGTGGTTGACCAAACTTTATTGTTTTTAAATTCATTTTCTGAGTGGAATTTTCTGGTAGGGCCGCCGGAGGCTATCGTCAATTTTTGAATAGCTTTTCGAACTCTAATCCATAATTCGTCGGATTCAATCGACCTTGAGATTACGGCATCTGAATATCAATTCATCCTTTCCTTTTGCAGTGTCCTTTCGACACCCTTCTCTTCTCGGATGAAATCAAACCCACTCGGACAAAGTGTTGAAGAGAGATGATCACCAGGTGGTTGACCAAACTTTATTGTGTTTAAATTCATTTTCTGAGTGGAATTTTCTGGTAGGGCCGCCGGAGGCTATCGCCAATTTTTGAATTGTGTTTCGAACTCTAATCCATAATTCGTCGGATTCAATCGACCTTGAGATTACGGCATCTGAATATCGATTCATAATTCCTTTTGCAGTGTCCTTTCGACACTCTTCTCTTCTCGGATGAAATCAAACCCACTCGGACAAAGTGTTGAAGAGAGATGATCACCAGGTGATTGACCAAACTTTATTGTTTTTAAATTCATTTTCTGAGTGGAATTTTCTGGTAGGGCCGCCGGAGGCTATCGTCAATTTTTGAATAGCTTTTCGAACTCTAATCCATAATTCGTCGGATTCAATCGACCTTGAGATTACGGCATCTGAATATCGATTCATAATTCCTTTTGCAGTGTCCTTTCGACACTCTTCTCTTCTCGGATGAAATCAAACCCACTCGGACAAAGTGTTGAAGAGAGATGATCACCAGGTGGTTGACCAAACTTTATTGTTTTTAAATTCATTTTCTGAGTGGAATTTTCTGGTAGGGCCGCCGGAGGCTATCGTCAATTTTGGAATAGCTTTTCGAACTTCAATCGATAATTCGTCGGATTCAATAGACCTTGAGATTACGTTATCTGATTATCAATTCATCCTTTCCTTTTGCAGTGTCCTTTCGACACTCTTCTCTTCTCGGATGAAATCAAACCCACTCGGACAAAGTGTTGAAGAGAGATGATCACCAGGTGGTGGGCCAAACTTTATTGTTTTTAAATTCATTTTCTGAGTGGAATTTTCTGGTAGGGCCGCCGGAGGCTATCGCCAATTTTTGAATAGCTTTTCGAACTCTAATCCATTATTCGTCGGATTCAATCGACCTTGAGATTACGGCATCTGAATATCGATTCATAATTCCTTTTGCAGTGTCCTTTCGACACTCTTCTCTTCTCGGATGAAATCAAACCCACTCGGACAAAGTGTTGAAGAGAGATGATCACCAGGTGGTTGACCAAACTTTGAATGTTTTTAAATTCATTTTCTGAGTGGAATTTTCTGGTAGGGCCGCCGGAGGCTATCGTCAATTTTTGAATAGCTTTTCGAACTTCAATCGATAATTCGTCGGATTCAATCGACCTTGAGATTACGGTATCTGATAATCAATTCATCCTTTCCTTTTGCAGTGTCCTTTCGACACTCTTCTCTTCTCGGATGAAATCAAACCCACTCGGACAAAGTGTTGAAGAGAGATGATCACCAGGTGGTTGACCAAACTTTATTGTTTTTAAATTCATTTTCTGAGTGGAATTTTCTGGTAGGGCCGCCGGAGGCTATCGTCAATTTTTGAATAGCTTTTCGAACTCTAATCCATAATTCGTCGGATTCAATCGACCTTGAGATTACGGCATCTGAATATCGATTCATAATTCCTTTTGCAGTGTCCTTTCGACACTCTTCTCTTCTCGGATGAAATCAAACCCACTCGGACAAAGTGTTGAAGAGAGATGATCACCAGGTGGTTGACCAAACTTTATTGTTTTTAAATTCATTTTCTGAGTGGAATTTTCTGGTAGGGCCGCCGGAGGCTATCGTCAATTTTGGAATAGCTTTTCGAACTTCAATCGATAATTCGTCGGATTCAATAGACCTTGAGATTACGGCATCTGATTATCAATTCATCCTTTCCTTTTGCAGTGTCCTTTCGACACTCTTCTCTTCTCGGATGAAATCAAACCCACTCGGACAAAGTGTTGAAGAGAGATGATCACCAGGTGGTTGGCCAAACTTTATTGTTTTTAAATTCATTTTCTGAGTGGAATTTTCTGGTAGGGCCGCCGGAGGCTATCGCCAATTTTTGAATAGCTTTTCGAACTCTAATCCATTATTCGTCGGATTCAATCGACCTTGAGATTACGGCATCTGAATATCGATTCATAATTCCTTTTGCAGTGTCCTTTCGACACTCTTCTCTTCTCGGATGAAATCAAACCCACTCGGACAAAGTGTTGAAGAGAGATGATCACCAGGTGGTTGACCAAACTTTATTGCTTTTAAATTCATTTTCTGAGTGGAATTTTCTGGTAGGGCCGCCGGAGGCTATCGCCAATTTTGGAATAGCTTTTCGAACTTCAATCGATAATTCGTCGGATTCAATAGACCTTGAGATTACGTTATCTGATTATCAATTCATCCTTTCCTTTTGCAGTGTCCTTTCGACACTCTTCTCTTCTCGGATGAAATCAAACCCACTCGGACAAAGTGTTGAAGAGAGATGATCACCAGGTGGTTGACCAAACTTTATTGCTTTTAAATTCATTTTCTGAGTGGAATTTTCTGGTAGGGCCGCCGGAGGCTATCGCCAATTTTGGAATAGCTTTTCGAACTTCAATCGATAATTCGTCGGATTCAATAGACCTTGAGATTACGTTATCTGATTATCAATTCATCCTTTCCTTTTGCAGTGTCCTTTCGACACTCTTCTCTTCTCGGATGAAATCAAACCCACTCGGACAAAGTGTTGAAGAGAGATGATCACCAGGTGGTTGACCAAACTTTATTGCTTTTAAATTCATTTTCTGAGTGGAATTTTCTGGTAGGGCCGCCGGAGGCTGTCGTCAATTTTGGAATAGCTTTTCGAACTTCAATCGATAATTCGTCGGATTCAATAGACCTTGAGATTACGTTATCTGATTATCAATTCATCCTTTCCTTTTGCAGTGTCCTTTCGACACCCTTCTCTTCTCGGATGAAATCAAACCCACTCGGACAAAGTGTTGAAGAGAGATGATCACCAGGTGGTTGACCAAACTTTATTGTTTTTAAATTCATTTTCTGAGTGAAATTTTCTGGTAGGGCCGCCGGAGGCTATCGCCAATTTTTGAATAGCGAGAGGAGCGATAAATGAACATCTGAACTAACAAACAAGAGATATTTTTAAAAGTAAAATCTCTGTGAACTCAAAGTTGATGTTATGTTACATTTTAGTTGTGAAGTGATTCTTAATGTAAGAGGAATACAAATCTAATGGGATTAATCAACGAGAGTATATTCATCGCGAAACGTTCCCAAGTGTTTGTCCATATTCGTTTTGTATTCCCATCCGTAAGTGGGCTCGTTCCGAAAGAATCGCATTATCTGAGCCTGAAAAGATATCTTCACAATATATGAATATGTGTTTAATCTCACATCGGCATTCCATTTTCTTCTAACTTCTCTTTCAACTGCCCTCTCAGTCATACAATGCATTCGAATAGTCCGTGAAAACATTTTCTGAAGGAGCAGTGTAGAAAAAAGGTATCGTACGTTTCAAAGATAAAATCTAGTATCTAGCCAACCCGTTTTGGTTCACTGAGAACTTTCATGATTATAGGATAGAAATCCAGTCTGTAAATTCTCATTCCCTTAAGAATGAAATGATCCCGCTCTTGTTTACTGAAAACATTCTCATAAGTGAAGCGAATTTTGGTTTCTTTTATATATCCGATTCTATTTCTGTAGAAATTCATTGAACTTGCCTATCAAACATTTCAAACACCCATCTTCTGTATTGAGAGTAATCGGTATACAAATTATTCGTAAATGGTACAGCATGATTTTCCAATATCTTTAATTTATAAGTTTGATTATCTGAAATATTATGAGAAAGAACATGAAACAGTGAGACCTTCGGAAGTAAAGATGAAGGGTGACGATTTATAATTGTAAAGTCGCTCTATTGCCAAGAAAAACCAAGGAATCTAGAGAAAGAAATAGTTCATTACTCTTAGAAGTTCATGCTATACTTGTTGTATAGTACGTTTGTTATAATGTATTGGATTGGTTGCCCAATTACGTTGATCCTTGCTCAAAATTTGCCTTCTGAACAAACTTACATCATATCCACTAACGGTTGATCCTAGCGGAATGTAATTTCTTATTATAATGGTTCTAAGCGCCTCTGGAGATTCATAAGGACATCTGAAAGTCATCTTCCTTCAATTGGATTCAATCTCCCGCTGAAGAACAGCTAAAAATGTTGTTAATGAGAGATCGGAATGTGAACGAGAATGAGAATGACTTCAATCGCAGCCCTATGTTTTCACACTACTCTGTTGTCTGATTGTGATAAAATTTAGCGTTCTTCGCAGAGCGATTTTATATTGGGTCGTTCAACGTTGATCGTTTCCACGGGGTATGTCTATAGAAGACTAATAATCTCATTCATTCATCGGGAAGACATAAAAAATACTCATGAAAAACTCAAAAAAATTTGGTCTCGAATCGGAAGAAAGGCTAATTCGAACTTGAGCAGAATATGACAGAGATATTAAAACTCATCCGAGTAATCTGCAACAGATCTGCGTTTCTCTATTTCAATAATTGAAATTTCAATAAGTGAAGAGACAAAGAAATGATTTTACATCTTTCATCTCCACTCATTCGATCTCTCATCATCCTCATTCGTCTCATTTCTCGTCATCGTGAGTGGTTGCCATGGAATGGGATCAGGTATCGTCCATCTCTTCTTCTATCGTTCCATACCGTCTTCATTCTTCCTATCCTTCAGATAGATTCATCACCTCCTCGAATGGGCGAAGTCTCTAGTGGAAATCGAGTAGTCGTCGCTCAACTTTCTTTCCTTCACTTCGAGAAAATGCATTTATACAACAATATGCAATGGACACAAGACAAGATGCACGTTAGTCATTGATCTTTGATCTTTCCTGATCTTTGATCTCAGACGATTGGTCGAATCGGGCTCGTTATTCTTGTTGATGACGTCACTGAATCAGCCATCGTTCGATTCTATGCAAGTGAAATGGCTGAGAGGAATTTCCAGAAGATTTGGGTGAGTAGGAGAGGGGAGGAAGGAAGAATGATCTTTGATCTCTGTAGGATGTAAGTGTGGAGCACAATCTTCCATTGAGAAGTCTCAAGAGATTGGACGATGTTTTCTTTCAAGTCAACGACAAAGTTGCCCTCGTTTCACTCAATGTAAGTGTAGAGATGAAAGATCAAAGATCATTCCTCTCTGCTCCTTTGAGATTCCTCGTAAGGATCTTACCCTCGAGACATCATTCACTGTGAAGACTGTCGATTACTCCAATGGAAACTACGGTCTTCAAACTGTAAGTCTGATACAAAGAAGTCAAATGAATCTCTTCTCTTCTTCAGTCAACTCGTCAGAGTTCTCGTATCAACTACAGTAAAGTGGACAATCCCAATGAGATTCTTTTGCCAATCTATCTAGGTCTGTCCTGCCCATTCAGTCCAAAGATCAAAGATCATTCTAGGAGGAGCTCTAACTCATCTTCAAGTAGAGTCAGAGAACACTCCTTCACCCAATCAACGACCCAATCAGCGAGCGAGAGGTACTGTAGTCGCCACTTATCGATCAATCGATACTCTTGACAGGAAGAGGCAACAGCTACCGTAACCATCAGAACCATCGAAATATGAGTGAGTACTATGAGGAATCAATAATCATGGTTGAAGTCTTGATTGTAGGTGGTGCCTCAATGGACGATCCCCGTCGATTACTGTATGAACCAAAGGGAGACAATCCAAATAGAGTGGAGGGAGGAGAATTGATGGAGGCTATTAGGAGGTAAGAGAGAGATCAAAGATCAGAGAAGAGAGAATGATCAGATGGACTTCCACTGGATGTCGAATGGACTTCTTATTTGCAATCAAAGAGAAGGAAATTGTTAATCGACCGATCGGAGGAGTTCTTCCCATTCAAGAGGCTGTGATACAGGTACGACAAGGAAGGAGGAGTTGTCTCAGTCAATCTATCTCGTTGAGGGTAATCTGGATGCAATGGTGATGTTAGTCGCATTGGGAGCTGATCGAATGGCTCTTGATCCTTCCAAGAATACACTACTCCATTTAGCTGCCGTCCAGTCAGTTGTCTTCATCTTCCCTATCGATAATTCCATCTACCGTATTCCCTTCATTCTATCGTACTCTTTCAGCGGTCGATCGAAGGTGGTCGAATCACTCCTTACTTTCATCTCTGGCGAGATTAATTCGATCAATCTTGACGGTAAGTTTCGATCGATTGATTGAGTACGGTATCGAATGAGTACTGTATTCCAGGTGAGACTCCTCTTCATGTCGCTGCTCGTCATTCTAAGACTTCTGCCGTTGTCTTCGATCGTCTTCTCTCTGCACAATCGATCAAACTCAACATTACCGTATTCCTTTCTCACTCGAATGAATCGTCAACTGACTTTTCAGACGCTGGAAGGGGAGACTGTCATGCATACTGTAGTGAAACTGCCTGAATCAGAGACGAAACAGGTAGATGGGAGGGAGGATTACTGTATTAAGATAATATCGATTAAGGCGATGGTATCTCGTCTGTTGATGTACTCAAGAGGTCACGTCAATCTGAATCAGATGAATCACAATGGATTCAATCCCCTTCATCTCGCTTGTCTACTCGGAATGACCAAGTATTCACTCCTTTCTTTTCACTCTCATCATCATTTTCTCTTTTCAGAACAGTGGAAGTCATCCTAAGTAATCGTCCTCAATTGAATCAAGTGGTGTGCAAATCGGGTCTCCTTCCTATCCATCTATCGGCCTATTATGGAAAGAGCAAGACAATTGCAGTATTCATTGAGGTGCCCCCTCCCCTCCATCCCTTCCCCCCTCAATCTCCCCTTTCAGAATCATCCCGAGATGGTTCATTCCCTTGTTCCCTCTTCTGGCCAATCTTGTCTCCATCTATCCGTCTCTCAATGGGACTCTCTTGTCGACAAAGATCTCGATCGTATCGCCACCATTCAAGTCAGTTTACTCTCGCTCCAACCATCAGCCGCCATAGCTCAGTCGGTTAGAGCGTGGGTCTAATAAGCCCAAGGTCGCAGGTTCGACCCCTGCTGGCGGCAAATACCTTTTGCCTTTTCAGGCGCTCGTTACGGGTGGTCTCAATGTGAATTCGAGAGATAGAAGGGGCGAGACTGCACTGCACATCCTTCTCAAGGGGGTACGACCACATCCATAGTGCCTATCAGTACATATTCCCTTTGAGATGGTTCGTCATAAAGAAGTGTATGCTTCACTCGATCTGCAGGCTATTTGTGCCTCCATCGGGAAGGATCTGGTGGGTCGAAGGGTTTATTGAACCACCACCTAATGAGTGATATTTCAGAAAATGAGTGAATTGGCGACGAAGGTTCGACCCCATTGGGAATTGGCTGCACTCTTCATTCTCGCTTCCAATGGAGCTGATCCAAGGATTATCAATGAGGATGGTATAGATCAAAGATCAATGAATCGAATCAATGGGTAACTATCAGGATTCCGAGCTCTCGATATCATTCCTGATCTCGTTGCAATGGTTTTCTCTGTTCATCTTGCACGAGGAGCATACTCGAGACCGAGGTAGATCACCCCCTCCCCCCCCCCCCTCAATCAATGACTGAGTATTCAGGGTCTCCTCCCGATGACGTCATCTTCAGCAGAGAAGTTTGATATGAAGGAGGTATGGAGTGACTATGGAGTAGACAATGGATTGATTCGTCGTAGGTGACGATGTGTACGTTCGACTGTAACGATAGTCCTGCTGATGTGGAATTCCTTCCCTGTGGACATCGAGTCATATGCATGGTGAGAAGCAGAGTGTGCAAAAACTTTCACACACTCCTCTTTTTACATGCTCTCTCACTACGTCTGATCGGCGAGAGAGCATTGCGAAGTGAGGAGTACGTGAAATTTTTGTACAGCTAGAAGTTGATCAATGAGGGGTTCTCTTTACGGGTTGGAATGACGGCAGGGTGTGACGATTGTATAGAGGCAATTCCTTGCACAAGTGTAAATATTTCACCTTGCAATACTGGGAGAGGGGGTATGGCACGTGAATGATTGCTGGTGTTGTTGAACAAGGGAAAACGAGTGGTTTCCCTCTAATTCATAATGAATTGAGTCGTGTGTGAAGGGGACGTCTCTTCGTCGTTGTCCCCTCTGCTACAAGGCCATATCAAGTGCCAAATGCACCACTGGTCAGTCTCATTCCTCCTCCTTCTGGGAATGACCCAAGAGAAAGAGTGCCCTCTCCCTCTTGTTGACAACGTGTCCATTACACGATAATGGAACGTTGTTTTGAAAGAATTTGAAAGAGAAGTGACGAATGAATATTGAGATGGATCGAGTGTGGACATTTGCAAGAAGGCCGCTGAAGAGAGAAAAGCTGCCGAGATTGAAGAACAGAAGAAAAGAGAGGAAGAAGCTGGAAGGAAAGCTGAAGAGAAGAAGGGTAAGGAGAGGGAAGAGAGGGATACAGTGGGAGAGGTATCGAAGACTGATTCATTACAGAAGAGGAAGTCCGAAAGTTGAAGGCTCGTTTGGAGGAATTGGAACATTCGATCGAACAGTGTGTAATCTGTATGGATGCTGTCCCTTCCATTGCTTTCCTGGTGAGAAGAAGAATGATGTATGGCCATGATGAATCTAAGTATAGAATGAACAACTAATATAAGAGTATAATCACCTTCTAGTATAATATTGACACGATGATCACTTGTCTTTCGATGTATTCGATCACTGTTCTCCCCTCTCTTCAATCCTTCTCTCTTTGCAGTGTGGTCATCGAGCATGTTCTCACTGTTCCAAGTCCCTTCTCATCTGTCATTCCTGTCGCAAGCCAATCACGGAACGAATCACACTCTTCTGAGAATCGTCGTCCTCACCACTGCACTCTACACACTACACACACGCGCATCACACACCACACAATGCACTATCACGACAGACAACAAGTAATTCATCAATTCCAACTGCTATTCGTATTTATTGCACTGTTGTTGCTCATTCTTTAATGAGTAGCGAATAAAGTATTCCGTAATATTGTGGTGCTCTCGAAAGATTGTCTCGTGATGAGAGTATTACACCATTCTTCACTGCAGATCCAGTTATCGGAATACCTCTCTCTCCTTCCCCCTGTGATCCTCCTCTATGGTGTTCCCCCCCCCCCCTCTCTCTTATCAATGACACTATCCTATGATTACTCCTGTTTTGATTCTCAAAGATTGGCAAACGAAGGGAAACACTCACCAAAATAGCCACGACTAACAGGTTTTGAGTATGTGATCAACGAAGCTGCGACCTTTGAAGATCATCTAGTTCCCGATTAAGAAAGAAAGAGAAAGATGAACTGTTTTCTCACTTTGAGGATGTGAAGAAGCAGAGATAATCTCTCCTCGTTCCACACACTCTCTCGTCTGAACATCAATTGCAGAGTTATGTGAGTAATGTCCATCAGATGGAAGAAGAAGAAGAAGAGGAGGAGTGAAAGGGTAGTTTACCCCTTCCCTAAGGGGGCAATAACACACTATCAATAGAATGAGCAACACTCTTCATTCCTATTTCAAGACCATTCTCGTATCTCCCTCTTTCCTCTATCTCATCACTTCTCAATAGAAGAATGTGATCGTTCAAGTTGATCATTCGAATTGACTTGATCTCTGATCCCTCATGTCTTGTCTCTTCCTTCTCTTCCATTCTAGATCATAGTCAACTCTCATCTCGACATTCTCTCATTCAATAGGCTATCTCATTCACTTTAGATGGTTGGATTTGATCTCTCTCCCTCATGTTCTTTCCTATTGTAAAGTCTATCTTTCACGTGAATAATTCACAAAGATGTTATTCTTTTCCCGTGATCTTAATTGTCCTAATGACTCATTAGTTGTCTTAGTGAGATAATTTGCTTCCTCTAATCAACTTCCGGTGGTTTCCTCTCTTCTCTTTCCTCCCTCCTCCTCCTCTCTATATTTAGACATTTCCCTCCTCCCTCTTACTTTATCTGTCTATTTGAGTCTGCTCTTCTATTCCAATGACACCATTCACACTACCCTACCGTATTCACTGCCCATCTCACATGTCTCATACTCTGTTCCTACCGTATCCCTCCCCCCTCTCCCTCTCCCTTCTCTCTCTCTCTCTTTTGCCACTCCCTTCAGTAGTCCTCACTGTTTACTCCTCCTTCTTCTCTTCTTCATAGTCCTTCTCCTTATCATTCCCTTCATTCATTTCAGTGATGGTTCTCTCACACAATTCAACTCCTTCTTCTCTTCAGTCTCAAGTCACAACACTGACTCTCGAGTCTGGAACCGCTATCAGGTTCGACTTCCACTAGTCTGTCTGAACCACTGAAGAGAGAGAGAGAGGTCTCATCAGTGGTATTTCTGTCTGGGTGTCACAGTGTGTGTTTAGTGATCTATCGTATCAAGTGAACAATCAAAATGACGAAAGGAGAAGGAGAGACAACAATTGTTATCGTACTACTGTAGTTACTGTTGATACACTGTCTATTATTGGAGTATCTAAAGATAGATGAAGTCAATGGTTCCAATATTCTCTATTCAGTTACATCGCAGCTAAGGGAGCGAATCCGAGGAGTGAAACGAAGGCGCATTATGAATACCATGAACCAACTTTCAATTCGAAGAGAAGAGGATCCGGATACACATGTTAGTTGTTGACTCTTAGTGGTCTTCCGTAGTGCAGTGATCTCGTAGTGTGTCTGATTCTTCCCTTTGTGAATCGTCGTTCTCTTCAGTACACGACGACTATGATGATTGGGAAGGAGTGAATGCTATCTGTCAACTGATCGACACTATTATGCATGTAGAGAGGGAATACGACTTCTTCGAGAATAAAAATGTCCTTGAAGTGAGCAGAATTCTTCCTGTAGAGTACTGAAAGATATTTCTCAATATTTTTTCGTAGTCGAAGAGTTCTCTTTCAGATCGGTTTCTCTACTGGTCTTCCCGCTCTTCTCGCGCTGGGAAAGGGAGCTAATGAAGTGGCAGTCCATTCACAGGTTAGAATCCCCCTCCAGATCCATTCTAATATCTTCTTCTTCAGTCGCCCACAACACTTGAATGCTTCATTCGTCCGACTCTTCAACGTGCTTTCCCCACTTTCTTCTCGAAGATAAAATTGAGTTCAGGAGAATTCATGGATGCCAGAGTCAATAAAAAGTGAGTGAAATCCTTTAGACTATTCATTTCATGTTCTCCATTCAGATTCGATGTAATTCTCGCTCCTGAGATTCTCAATTGTCCCCGTTGTGAATACGATGAAATTCATGAGATGCTCGAAAGAGGATTGACTGATGATGGAGTATGGTGAGTGAGAAGATAGAGGGATTTCATCCATTCATTCCCCCTTTCAGTTTCATCTCATCTCGAACGACATATCTCTCCAATGATTCCGGAAGTCTCACAGATTTCCTAACTCTTCTTGCTAAACACAGGAAGTTCGTTCCCCTGATTCGATGGTGTTCCCCGTCCTCGGATATTCATCCACGACAAATAATTCAAATCACTCGCAATCTCAATTATTGATCTTCGTTCTCACTCTTCCATTGTATTTATTGCACTTATTTCGTCCTTTTCCACTCTCGTCCTCATTAGAGAGAGAGACTGTCCATAAAGAACATTCATGTACCTAAGGAGAGGGACCATCACACTACTAAGAAGGGATACATAAACGAAAGGGAAGAGAATACATTTCACTGAAGTGTCCATTGGAAGAAGGGGAAACGAACGAAAGTCCAGAAAATATTGAGAAGTTGAGAAGTGTGATTTATCGAATTTTTGGTTCTCCCTCTAATCTTCTCTTGAACTGAAATTTTACCAGCTTCTTCAAGATTGCATTGAGGAATTCCGGAAACAAAGAAGAATTATTTATCTAATAAACAGAAAATGATCGAAAAAATATGTATTCCAAAATGGTCCGATTTTTCAGATAGATATTTTCGTGGAAGGAATACTGCACGAAAAACAAACGAGGGAAGACTTCGACCCTCACTCATTTAGACCATAAAGAATCATCGTCATCGGTCATCGAAACTGTTGAGAAACATCTAGTTTATTGGACGACCATTCGTCCATAGGTTTCATTTAATTAGTACATATATTCATTAAATTCGTCATGAACGAATACAACATAAGGATTGAATTGCTTTTGAATGATTGCATGAAAATTTAAACGAATTCAAATCAAGCGGACAGATCAAACAACACTTGAAGGTAAAAAAGCTGCAGATGCTGTCACAGCGATTAGTGAAATTGGAGCATTTTTCACATTTCAAAAAAAGATAATTCGAAGATCGGCTAAATAGAAATGGGTAGTTCATTTTTCACATCGAAAAACCTGAGATTAGTAACAAAAGCAACAGGTTGAAAAATGATTGTATCTTGAAAAATAATAGCAAGTTAAGTACTGAATCGACAGAACGACCTGAGATATTCTCCAATTCGTTAAATTCAAACTGAAAAATTGATAGTATCACGATTTAAAAATTGTCATTGGGTCATGAGGGAACATTTTGATTTTGAAGATTTAATCACAGATATTATCAAAAGAAACAAAAAATACACATTTTCATTTCGAAAATATTGATGAACAATTTTGACCCTTATATATTGAGCTGGGTCTGAATGAAGGATCTAAGTGATCAACGAACTTCTCTAATTTTTAATTTACGACCTTCTATGAGTTTGTTCCCTCACTCGGATTAGCCATCGACACAATGGGAAACAGGTCAATTATTGGGGTAGAGCCTTCATTTGATTTATGGTTGTTCTTAATTGAAACGATCATTCTTTTCTCCTCCCTCTTCATTCTCAATAATTGGGATATCCCCTCTTCCTCACTTCCATTTCTCTCTTTCTCTCAGCTGATTCCTTGCAAACGAAACTGCGTAAATCTTGCAAAATCCCGTGAGATGAAGAGGGAGATTTATTTGCAGAAGATGAATAGTCATTCTCGATGGTTCCTTGTCTGATGAGGTCAATGGAATGAGTCATAAATGAGTTGAATCGTCCATTCCAATCACAGTGAGAGTGCATACTATCTAGTTATAGAAATAGTTATGATGTTATTCATCTGTCTCTGCTTTACTTTCTATTCTCTTCATTTCCCTCATTCCCTCATTGCACTTTCGCCTCTTTTTTTACCTCGTCATTCTTCAGTTATCAATCAACCTTTTTGTATCAACTCTCACCTCTGAAACCAATACCTCTATAAAAGCCAATTCATTTTTCTAATCTCATCAAAAGAGCGCATGTGCTTTCGAACCAATTTTCTGAAGAACGTTTGCACTGACGGTAACATTCTCTGATCTAGGGTATCTCTCATATTTGTTTCGCTATCAAAACAATTCCGTTCGATATTTACAAATTTTGCATCTCGTTGCTTCGTCTTGATCAGCGTCATCTTCATGATCTCACCTACCTCATCTTCCTCATTTTCCTTTCTTGATATCTCTTCAATTCAACTCCGTTCATCCATCGTTTCATACCGTTGTTCTCATCACTTCTTCTTCTTTCTGTTCCGGTTATTAATCCCCCTTTCTCTTTCTTACTTTCACTCCAATAACGACTGTCATCAATCCTTTCTTCTTCATTTGCACTTCCTCATCGCTCTCTTCAATACTCTTCAATACTCTTTCTCTTCAATTCTATTCAATTCTCTTCAACTTCATCTCCTCGTAACTTGACAAGGACAACTTATTCCGATTCCATCTTCAATTCGAGTGGATGTGCAACTTTTCGATTCTCAATCTTTGTCATCTTCTAAACACTTGACTACTCTTACCCTTCAGTGACCGATCTTTCATCTGTTGTTCATGGTCCTTCCCTTCCTCATTTATACTCTTTCCATTCCATTCCTATTCCATACAATGTCCTTCTCCTTCCCGAGGGCTGTTCCCCTCTACTCTTCTCTCTAATAACTCTTCTTCCATTATGGCTTACCCTTCCCTCCCTCCCTCCCCTTTCTTTTCCATGGAATGCCAATCGAGTCAATCAAACCTTCCCATCTAAGCGTCTTCCTTTGCTGATTCCCGAAACCGATTAGTGGAACCGCCAACGGACACTCGTCCCTCTTTTTGTCCCCCTCCTCTCTCGTTACGCAACCCCTTCCTTTCCCCGATTGATCTTTGTCCTTCAGATGATCACTCCGAGATGGAGCCTTCCGCTCCTCTCCCTCTTCATGGCGATCAATGCGGTAAGAGAACTGATACGGTAGTGGATACAATAACCTCATTATCACTGCAGGTCAAAGTGATCCAGAATGGACTCGCTCCTCCAGAGGTTGTCCACACTCCCATCTCACTCAAACGTCAGTCCCATTCTTCCTCATTCTATTCGATATCTCTCTTATCTTCAGCCCGTTGCATAGTCCATGCAGCTCCTCTTGATCTCATTTTCGTTCTCGACTCGTCTGGATCACTCAGAAACCAATTCCAGGTACGCTTTTCTTTTGAGCCCTTGTTGTTTGATAAGAGATGTTCTTTGATAGTTTGTCGTAGAAAGCTTGACTCCTTCAGTAATCACTGATAATCTTATGGTTGTAGGATGAAGTGGACATCATTCGTCGCATTGTCCGTCACGTTACCATTGGGAAAGATGCGACACGAGTGATGCTCGTCCAGTTCAGGTTCCTTATTCTCATCATACTGCATTATCTAGAAGTCTCTGGGTGCCCAACATAGAATCTGAGGTGTTGTTCATAAACATCCCGTCATCCCATCACTATAAAAGAGTGTGGTCATCATCACAGTGTGAATCCTTCTCCTTCTTCTTCTCAGTCTCCATTAGTCACTCAAATGACGTCTGTAATTGCACTAGAAGGGAAGCTTCAGAGAGAGAACGGAATCATTTAGCGAACATTACTTTTTGTTATGACAGTGTGGTCATTGGCATTCAGCATGGTAGTTAGTGTAGAAACAATAGAGAAGATGGTTCAATAACAAGCAGAAAGTGAATGTGAAATTGATACTATGCATGATGCTTTTACTATACTTGCGTGTTTTTTGACAAGCAACTTTTAAGAGCGTTGACCCTTAGCACCCAAAGTAAGTACTCAAGAGTGAAGAAGAAGTTGATAGGGAAGCACCCGAAAACCACTTGATAAGTATTTTCCACTCCTGTAGATGAATGAGAAGCAACTTAGTGTCCTTCGACCGTAAACCCAATCTCTTCCCTCTCTCTTCCTTCTCAATAATGAGTGGATCTCAGCTGTTTATCGTCTGCCTTTCTTTCCTTTGTGACGCAATGGTTTAGAATTGAGAGGGAAAGGGAAGAGACTAATTAGGAAGACCAAGGTGAGAAGGAAAGTGAAGAGAAAGGGATTAAGAGTCGATTAGTGAATTAGGAAGAACTTACAATTGTGGAAGTATGAATGAATGGAATCGTACATTTCAGTGGAATCCAACATCTCGAATTTGGAATGCTCAAGTTTACTTCTCGTGATGAACTTCTCGGTGCACTCGATGTATTGAGACATGTATCGGGTATTACGAGGATTGGAGGTGCATTCGAATTCACTCGATTACATATGACACCTGCTAATGTGAGCCCTTTTCATGAAGTGGATGTAGAAAGGGGAAGGGTTCCTCTTCCTCGAAACCAGTGAGAAATCACTGGGAAACCACTGAGATTTTGAACTTCTTACTGGTTTCCCATCGGTGTTTCTTTGATGTTTCTCTCGATGAGTATACTTGTCAATGAATACCAATCCCATTCATTCAGGGTCTCCGTGATTCTTCGGTTCCTAAAGTTCTTTATCTCCTCTCCGATGGTCGAACTCATGACTTCCCTAAGGATAACGAACAGATTTCAATTCTACGAAGAGATATTCCCAATCTGGATATCTTTGCCTATGGAACGGGAGAATACGTTGCCATGCCTGCACTACTCAATTATACACTGGTCAGTACTTGGACATGACTCATTCAAAAAATTCACATCCACAAATCCAAGAGGTTGAATTTTTTTACCCTTTCGCCATATTTCTGCACATATTGGTGCGTACACTAGTGTTCTCTGTGTAGTAAAGGTGACGGATCAGAGAAACAGTGACTCGAGGACTGTTTTGCAAGATTTGTTCCCGAGTTTCTCTATTTATGGCACAGACTTCAGCATTAAAGAAAATATTTATCGAAATAAAGTAATTTTTTTCAGTCAACAAAGAAGATCGTGACGAATAAGAATTTGAATGATCTCGAGCCGATGTTCGATCCGTGGAAGGGAACGGAGATATGTGAGAAAGTACCCGGTAAGGAAGAGAAGAGAAGAGAAGAACCTTCTTAGACATTCCACACATTGTTGTGGGCACGAAGCATAAACACAACTGCACTTACACTCACGGAACAGTTTATAGAAGAGAAGACTAATTGATTAATTTGAGTGTGTATCAAGGGATCGGACAAGCCAGTTGATCTCACTCTTGTAATCGATGCATCGGAATCACTCGATCGTCTATTCGAATCACAAATTCAATTCGCCATCGAAAGAGTTGTCCAGAATATCAATGTCCACTACCAAGCAGCCAAGTAAGAGAAGACACTGAGTACCACTCAATAGCTAGAACATTCGAAGGATTTTTGCGCTACTTTTGTCGTGTATTCACATTCCGGGTACAAGAAAACACATCAAACTTGAGAATAATTCCCCCTCCCCACTTGGGGCATCCAAAGGAAGAAAGATGAGGATAAACAAATCAATCCACTTCAGAATCGCTCTGATCTCCTATTCTGGAATGGTGTTCACTCATTTCTCATTCAACAATCGATACACGAACAATTCGATGGTTATTCGACAGATAAATTCTCTTCGATCGATCAAGGGAGTCACTTCTACTGACATGGCACTCAAAGAGGCTCTTGCCCTCTACACAACCAAAGCTCACGAATCTGGTACGTCACTCCCAATTCATCCAAGAATCTGTACTCTAGTCGTGCATATTGCGACACAATTTCTTCACAAAAACACGTGGAGTTTTTTGGCACTTTCGAGAAGTCCTTAGGAAGGTGGACTTTTCTTGTAGAAAGTGAAATTGTTTTGAAAATTGCACGTCTTCCTCAATCAAGGATGATTTCATAAAAGAAAGTGATCCATGGATAGATTGTAATTCAGGTGCTCGTCCGGATGCTTCGAAACTGATCGTCGTCCTTACTGATGGACACTCGGCAAGAACTCCTGGTAGGCATCCATCGGATTATTTTCGAAAGTAACAATGGTCAATTATTTCTATCTCAATGTCAAATGTTTCATCTCATTTCATTTCTTCCATTTTAGGCAAGGAAGCCGAGGCAGTTCGTGCAGCGGGTATCAATGTGATCGCCGTATCTGTGGCTGGAAGACCGTATGTCGATGAGAGAGAATTACTGTCCATTGCTGGAGATAAGGAGAGAGTATTCACTCCCTCTAATCTACAGGTAAGGGAATGATTTTCCATGGAATCTTCACTTCGTAAACAGAAAATAATGGAACAATTTCAGGAATTCGAGCATGAGTTCTTCAAATACGTAGGATTCGGTTGCCCCGGAGCTGAACTCGCTAAGGATGCCAGTGCGTTTGTTTCACTTCTTACTAGAAAGAAGAGTATCCCGTTATGATTATTCTCAATTAATATTGATTCTGCCCTACAGAGCCGACGATACGTGGTGCGACGGATGTCTCATGCGATGCTTCCTCTCTCACATTCACTGTTCGTACACAGAAACCAATGAAGGGAATGATGTATGCACAGAGATATCAAGACAGCGAAGAGTGTGTGCTGGTCAGTTGCTTCTTCATTATTTTACCAAAGTTTGTTATCGAATCGGGAAAATGGGGATCGACTTCGTTGATTTCTTCCCATTACAGCACACAGATGGATCGGAGCGTGAAGTGACCATCAAATTCCGTGCTGGATCCTGTGGATTGGACAGAATCCCCACTTCCGTCAGATTTTCCTCGCTCTCTGTCCATTGATCGATCTTTTTCAGAATGGCAAAGGCTACGCGTACAACATCTCAGTCATTCTCCAATTCCATCCTCTAATCATGACTAGAGCTGATACTGTGAGTTGTCGTTCATAGGACTAAGATGATGATGATCATTCCTCTCTTCAGGGTCTTGATGTTTCCTGTTTCTACTCCGCCCCCGTCGCTCCTTCTGAGATCGGACGATCGAGCATCAAGAAATTAGCAGATACTCAATGCACTTATAGACTGCACAAGTGAGCATTTGAGAGTCTTCAATATTTTTTCGACCACTTCAATTTCACTCCCTAATAAAATCAACATCCCTCTTGCAGATACGCAGCCTCTCACTGCGTTGCACTCGATGCGAGAGTAGGAGAGAGTCTCTTCCACAAATGGACTTGTGATAATGGTCAGTATTCTTTACAATGATTCGAAAATGCAGATTTCTTCAATCTTATCATTTGCATTTTCAGCCCCCAACTACCAGTATCTCGTGCACGATTGCTCTGTTCGATCAGAGAAGCATCATGTGCAATTCCTCGATTCGAATGGATGTCAGATGGATGATGTCATCCTTGAGACTCCCAATTATAACAATCTAATCACGAGGAAAAAGGGAGAGATATTCGTTGCACAGGTGAGAATAACTCTAATAGATTTTTATTCATAGAAGTAGTTGAAGAATTGTCGATAACTAGAAACATAAATTAAATTGATATCTGTAGGAGATGAGTGCGTTCAAGTTCCCTGGTGACAACAATCTCGTCTTCGAATGCTCCGTTTCTCTGTGTGATATGGAAGGAGATGATGAATGCACTCAAATGATCGTACGGTTTACACACAATTTGTTCATAACTCAATTCATTTATTGATTCAAACGATAATCTCAGCCTCCGAAATGCTCAAATTCGACATCTCGTCAACTAGTCGATACGAGGAATGGATTGAGACGAATAAAGAGATCCCTTCCTGCTGTTAAGGCATGATCTCCTCTGTACTCATCATCATACAATTCCTTCAGAGAGGATTCGCTCTAACCCTTCCCGTGGAGACTCGAACTCTCAATGTGGTCGAATCAGAATCGATGAGTCCACGTGATGCAGTGAGATACTGTGCCATTCATTAGCCCCTCTCTTCTCTCTCTCTCTCTCTCTCTCTCTCTCTCTCTCTCTCTCTCTCTCTCTCTCTCTCTCTCTCTCTCTCTCTCTCTCTCTCTCTCTCTCTCTCTCTCTCTCTCTCGATCAAACGATAGATTCGAATTCTTCCCAGTTACATAGTTTTCCCTTTTCATTCCCAGTGATAATCTCTAGTGTGTTATATCATAGCATTTTCGATGTAATTAGTGTGTCAGAAAGAGTTCCTCGGGTTTTCCTCCTTTTCCAATCTTAACTTCATCGATCAGGAATGTATTTTATCCTCTTTTCCATCGTCATTTCGATAAAGGCTTTCCAATCAGAATGGAACGTATCCAATGGCAATGTAAATAGTCTGTGTTTTTGAGTGTTTCGTCTTCCGATTGACACAGATATCGTCCTTTCCCATCAGAACCCCTTCTCTTTCTCTTCCTTCCCCCTTCTCCGTCGTTCACGTATGATAGGTGTGTACCTATTGAATGTCAGTCTTCCTTTCCAACTAGATTTCCCTTCTTCCCCTCTTCCCTCTTCTCCTCTCTCTCTCATCTCAATCCTTCCGTTTCTCACACTTACATCTACACCATACCATCTCGTGCTCCTTATTCATCTCATTCATTCAATTTTATCAGTTATAACTCCATCTGTGATTGATTATCTAGTTGCAGTCAAAATGAGGGAACGATTATTCTTGCTGCTCTTCTTGGTCACTGTCATATCGAGGTACGATTGTCTCATCACTGCCTTACATTTCATAGCTTCCATCGAAAATAAGTTGACTATTGAAACATATTCTTCGACTCACTGAATGTCACCTTTCAGTCCAACTCTGGGTAAAGAGAAGAAAAGTACAACGAGCATTCTCTCTCTTCTGGAAGTGGAAGCTGCCAAGGAAATTGCAAAGACGGTCAGAATTTAGACTAAAAATTTGTTATTTCTATCCTGTGTAAAGACTGGATTAAATGGATTCATGGATTTTTCATTCGCACAATGCAGTGATGATTTCAGTTGACGGAGGATACGATTTCATCTTCCTCGATCATCTCTTCATCCACTGCAAAGCAACACTATCCACAGAGGCACAATAATGGAATGAATCCATTCAGGTGAAAATCTTTATCTTTTATTTTCGAGCCTCTTCTATCTTTTCAACAAAAATTTTTATAGGTTCTTCTAAAATCTATACACTTTTACAGTAATCTATGTAAAAATTTAATTTCAAGTGTGATTACATATAAGTATATTCTATTCATTTCAGTCGTGAGCGTGCTTCAGTATTTCGAATCTACGGTAATCTCGCCAAATCGGATGCTGCATTGAGAGGAGGACGATCGAACAATGGAATTATGAAGCATCTTCGAGCAAGAAGAAACAGTGAGCATTCCTCGAATTGTGATCTCTTGGCCTCCCTGTCTAGTTTTTTCTACATTGATTACCTTCCGTTACTATTCATTCCTACTAGTCTATCCCATACTGGAATAAGAGAAAGAATGGCATTGACACTTGCCCTCGAGTGCTTTCATTCACGTAGACTTCTCCCCTTTCACACGTCTCTCTCTTGTGCAAACTGTAACCGATCGGCCTCCTTTGAATCGTTTCCGCATCCTAGAATAGAGAGAGAGGAGAGACGAGGGATGGGGCAGATCAGAAGAGATACATGAACTATTCCCTCTTTCAGTGGCATTCGTCCGACCTCCCATTGGATTTGGAACACCTCAAGGATACGGGGGAGGAGGTGGAGGAGGCGGGGGTGGATACCAGGGAGGAGGAGGAAGTGGCGGAGGGTACGGTCCTTCCAGTGGATACGGTGGTCAGTCAGGAGGATACGGTAATGGACAGTCTGGAGGTGGAGGAGGATACGGTGGATATGGAGGAGGAGGAGGAAATCGATATGAAGGATCAAGAGGAGGAGGACAAGACTACGGTAGTCAAGGAGGTTACGGTGGATCAGGAGGAGGAAGTGGATACGGTAACGAAGGAGGATATAATGGAAGTGGTGGAAGCAACAGTGGAGGAGGATACGGTAACCAGTATGGAGGAGGAGAAAGAGGAGGCGGTGGAGGAGGATCTTCAGGAGGTTACGGTAATCAGGGAGGCTACGATGGAGGAGGATACGGTAGTGGAGGAGGAGGAAATGGAGGAGGATATCAAAGTGGAGGTGGAGGAGGTTATGGACAGGGAAGTCAAGGAGGAGGAGGATATGGTGGTCAAGAGGGCGGATATGAGAATGGATCTTCTGGTGGGTATGTAGGAGCTAATAATGGATATGGAAATGGAGCTCCAGAAGGAAGATATGGAGGAGGACAAGGAGGTAGTGGATACAATAATGGAGGAGGATATAGTGGACAGGGAGGAGGAGGAGGAGGAGGAGGAGGATACGGTAATGGAGGAAGTCAGGGAGGAAGTGGATACGGTGGAGAGCAGGGAGGATACGATAGGCAAGGTTCATCTGGAGGATATGGAGGAGGGAATGGAGGATATGATGGAGGAAGATATTATGATCAAGGAGCAAGTAATGGAGGATATGGAGGAGGAGATCAAAGTGGTCAAGGAGGAAGATATGGGAGTTATCAACAACCAGGAACATTCCAAGGATCAACAAGTGGTAGAAATGGAGGATATAGTAATCAAGGAGGAGGGGGATATGATGGAGGTTATGAAGGTGGAAGAGAAGGAGGATACCAAGGAGGAGGAGGAAGTGGAGGAGGTTATGATAATGGAGGAAGTTACGAGCGTCAGGGAGGTGGAGGAGGAGGTGGATACGGAAACAATGGAGGATCTGGAGGATACGGTGGATCGAATGGTGGATATGGTAATGGAGGAGGAGGATCAGGATATAATGAAGGAGGAAGAGGAGGAGGATATGAGAATGGAGGAAGAGAAGGAGGAGGATATGGTGGATCGAATTATGGTGGAGGAGGGGGAGGATACGGTGGTCAGAGTGGAAATGGTAGCTCAAGTAATCAAGGAGGAGGATACGGTGGAGATCAATACGGTAGTGGAGGAGGAGGAGGGTACGGTGGAGATCAATACGGTAGTGGAGGAGGAGGAGGAGGATACGGTGGTGGTGGACCCAGTAGATACAGTTCAAATCCAGGAGAACCAAGTGGTTATGGAGAAGGAGGAGGAGGAGGATATGGTAGTGAAGGATGTGCTCCCAATTATGGACCACCTTCCCCTCCCACTCCACCTCCATGTAATCCTGGAGGAGGAGGAGGCTATTATGGCAATCGAGGGAGATAGAGATGTGTACTCGAATTGTATTATTTATTGTGTACGGGCACTATTCCTCTATTCTTGTCTGCTTAGTATTTATTGATCGAATGTACTAATCGATTCCATTCAATTCCTTCCATCTGTGATGTCACCACAATAAAGAGATTTATTGAATGAACAATCAGCTTCTCCGTTGAATGAGATGATAGATTTGATGACTATTCGAGAGCCAATTCCATACTGGATTCGATAGCATCAGAGGTACTTCAATTGAAGAGACTGGAGATTTCTCCGAGTTGGGATACTCATTAGAATCCTGAAAGGAATAAGTGTTGTCGTCAGTGCTTAGAGATACGAATTTGCCCATTTCCGTTGAAAGATCTTGAAAGGAAAGACTAAATCATCATTTCCGCACATCTTTCTGTCTAATCTCTCAAGCTTCCGAAAAAACGGAAAACTTTGCCGCTCTAGTTTTGTTTTTGTAGATGTAGAGATAAGGTGTTAGTTGGAACGAAAAGCTATTTTGAGAGTTTCTGTTGAAGACAAGAAAATTGGCAGTAAAAGTGAACGACCAACGTAGTCTTCCATTATTATTGTCCCCAGAACGAATGGAATGAGAAGAGCGGTGAAGAGAAGTCGAGAGATACCCATCTGAAGAGAAGTGAGGGATAAGAGGAATAAGGGAGGGATGAAGAGGGGAATGTCATGAATGGTGAGGAATTAGAGTGAAGAAATGAGTAATTTGAAGGAGAAGCATGACTCCAGTTGGATATGTACACAGGAGGGGAAGGAGGATGAGGACTCACGAGGGCCCCGCCCCCTACATGAAATAGATTGTGACTGGTCTATGCCATCATAGGAAGCAATAGATCGAATAGATACTCACAATGAAGTAGTCGTTGTGTTATGGGAGTTACCTTCGTCATTCAGTATCTGGTCTCATTACAATTCCATGCACCTGTCTCCCTTTCTCACGCGAGATATCTGATCTATACTCAGTACGAGAGATAACATTTAGTCTTCCTTATTGAGAAGACTGATAAGCAAGGGATGAGAATGATGAATCACAAGGATTCAATTGCAGAGTTCATATTAAGAGAAGCTCCATTTTACACAGCATCGACAGAATAACATCTGAAGAAAAGCAAATATAGATATATCTATCTAGCTGCAGAAAATTTGGAGAATCTGGTGAAGATTTCGATATTGTTTTGAATATAGAATGTTTGAATAAGAATTCTACATTAGTTCTTTCCATTTTTTTCAAAAAAATAAAATGACAAAACATCATTCTTCGCCTTTTCAGATATTTTCGGGTTTATCGTAGGTCTGAATCTGAATGAGAAAAATACCCGTATGTGAAATATGAAATAGTATTTTAATGGTTAATTGTATGATAATTTTATTTTGTATATTTTATTGACACTATCAATAAAAAAATATCTTTTTTTAATCTCATAAAAAATCTCAGAAATTCAATTTAAAATAAATCAGTTATCGATCAGACATACGTTTCTTACTGTATTCTCTTCATCGTTTTCGCTTCTTTTTCGAAATTATAAACGCGGCGATAGCCATCTCGTTCTCGCTACTCGTGTCTATTTTTATATTGCTTTTGTTGCTTATTGATCATCACTACATTTTCAGATGGGTAAGAAAGAAGAAATCGACGAGATCTGCGAGCGGTACCTCAACAGGAGGGAAGAACGACAGCGGGTAAGTTTTTGTCTTGGCTCAAATCGTGTTTATTTAACTGTTTAGCGTTAAAAGTATTTTTTTTTAATTACACGCTTCGAATAGGCTTACCAACAGTTAATGATAAAGTGATTTTAGGTAGCTGAGTGCGTGGATCGATGCTTGAGGAAGGGGTACGACTATGATCAACTTAAGGTTTGTTTTCCACTTTTTAATCATAAGTTCATGAATACCGAGACAATGCGTACGATTTATCTATATGAAATTGATCTTACTTACTGAATAAGCGTTCAGGATCGCTTGGGAGATTGCGTCTCGGACTCTCATAAAGCATCGAAGCTCCTCACTGCCTTCTCCAATTTTTCGTCGCAGTTCAAGAAAAGGAGCAGGGTAATATTCTGAATTATTCGTGTGAAAGATCTTGTTCTAATATATTACTTTCAGTTCACTGAGGGTCGTGAGAATGAGCGGGACAGAAAAGATGATAAGAAGGAGTCGAGCAGACGAGATAAGGAGAACAAAGGGTAAGACACTTCACGTCCATGTTTAATTTATTCTTGCTCCTGCTTAATTAATTTCGTGAATTGCAGTGATGACGATGGGGTACCGGGAATCGACAAGGAAGAAGTTAAGAGAATTGCACAGGAGATGCTGGCTAAGAAACAGAAGCAAGAACAGGATAGAAAGAGCAGAGTGGTCACGGAAGATGAACTACGGTAAGATTCATTCAATCAATCTTCAATTTTGGAAAGATTTTTGGACCAATATTGTTCAAGATTAATTACTCTCGTTTCAAATTAGTTTTGTTTCCAGTGAGAAGGAGCTGCGATACAAGGCTCAACAGGAGCTTCTCGATGCGAAACTTCGTCTCAATATTCCCGCTGTCCCTCTATCAGCTGCACAGAAGGAACAACTGGCTAAACTGCAGCCAAAGGACAAATCGGCTGCACTCGATCCTGCTGAAGCTTGTCAGTTTATTCCTCTTAACGGATTTGATCTGAACAGACTCAAATAACAAGTACCTTTCAGTATCGTACATGAATATGTCGATGAACAAGAAGTCGAGGATGGAGGAATTGAAGGCGAAACTGGCCAAGAACAGTGCAATTGTTGCCAGATTGCCTCCCGCTTCGGGTATGTGACAATGAGAGGAGCACGTCTTGTAGACATATAAAGCGAGGGTTTTGTTGCACTTACTTTCAAAAGTTGTTTCTGTGATGTTGATTTGGACAATGTTTCGGGAGTGGTGAATACTAATAATATTGTTTGCAGCTCTGGCAGTGGCGAAGGTGGATGCTGCACTTGCTCCTCCTCCAGCGAAGAAAGAGAGAAAGGAAGAGATTGAACAGGTAAAGGTGGGGGGGGGGGAAATGTACTGGTATTAACTGTATCTCTCTTTTTTAGGACGATGCATTCGTGGACGATCGTCTTATTCTCAAATCGGCCTCTCGAGGAAGAAGAGCAATGGTCTTCCATGAAAAGGGAGAATTCGAACAGATTGCTAATAAGCAGAGGGCAAAGGCCAAACTGGAGAAACTGCAGGTAAACGATTATAAGATGAATTTATAAGAAATTAATGTGGATTAGAGTTGGCTTGCCAAGAAAAAAACCGATTTTCAAGAATCGATTAGCGACGAATGATATTGGTAAGAAATGGCAAGGTGCCAATTCTTGAAATTTTCTTGAAATTCAACCAAGAAATTTCAAGAATATCAAAAATATGCAAGGAATTTCATATATTTTTTTCAATTAACGGGTGCCGTAGTGCTTCACGAACAAGCTCCCCAAATTCCCAAAACAAACGATGTGATTTTTGGATGTGAAAATAATGAAATGAATTTCAAGAAATTTAATTCAAATATCTTTTCTTGCCAAGAATAGATAATTGAATTATTTATTTTCAAGTTCTTGAAATTCTTATTTGACAAGCCAACCCTAATGTGGATGGAACGTATGGTAATAAATAGTAAATTGCAGCAAGAGATCTCGAAGGCAGCGAAGCAGACTGGAATATCATCAGCAGTCAAATTGGCAATGGTGACTCCAGCAGGAACATCGAAGGTTGAGATGATTCCTCCTATTGAGTGGTGGGATCAAGTCGTCATCGATTGTGATGAGTACGTTTGTTCTATTGTCTTTCGTCCTGACATTTTTTTTCGTCCCTGTGAGGGAGTAAATAAGTAATTGATGGTGTTAATTTCAGTTATGAGTCTCTTCCTCCTGAGAATGATTGTACTCGATACGACAATGCAATCTCTGATCTCATCGAACATCCCATTAAACTACAACCTCCCAATGAGAGTCTACAGCCACACTATCTCAGAGTATGTTTGTTATCTTCTTTGCATTTAAAATCAACACGGATATAAGTAATGATAATACTTGTCAGGTGTATCTGACGACGAAGGAGAGGAAGAAGATCAGAAGACAGAATAGAAAGGAGACATTGAAGGAGAAACAGGAGAAGATCAGATTGGGATTGGAGAAACCACCTGAGCCAAAGGTGAGTAAGATCATTCGAGGACGATTGTTTGGAGCGTTGATTCGATTCATTTGTTAAGTGTGTTATTTTCAGATGAAGCTATCGAATCTGATGAGAGTGTTGGGTACTGATGCCATTCAAGATCCTACGAAGATGGAAGCTCACGTGAGAAAGCAGATGATGGAGAGACAGAAGAAACACGAAAAGGTTTGTATTTTATGTCTGGTTATATTCACATATTGTGTGATATATGGAATGCTTTCATCATTCTCGATCTATTCAGGAGAATGATGAGCGTAAATTGACGAAGGAACAGAAAGCAGCTAAGAAGACGAAGAAACTGAGTGAAGATGTTAGTCTCGGAGTGCACGTCGCCGTTTATAGGTATGGAGAATCGCTTATCAGATATTTTTAAATAATATTGATTCGTTAATGGGAACATTTTAAGTATTAATGGTTTTAATTTCAGGATGAAGTCTCTCGTTCATCCCGCAAAGAAGTTCAAAGTGGAGATGAATGCGAAGCAGTTACAGATGACGGGAGTCATTCTCATGCACAAGGATCTCAATGTTGTCGTCGTTGAGGGTGAGAGACTATCATTATCGTTTATTGGTAAGGAAGGGAAAAGACATGATTATTTACAGGAGGTCCCAAACAGCAGAAGTTCTACAAGAATCTGCTACTACAGAGAGTGAAATGGGAAGAGGAGATTATTGGAGAGAAGAAGGCAGCTGTGGATAAGGATCAACCTGGAGAGAGAAACAAGTGTGAATTGGTTCGTTTATTTCTAATGATTATTTATCAACCATTTTCACTATCATGTTTAACAATGGTATATCTCAGATCTGGGAAGGAATCGTTAAGAAACGGGCATTCCGTGACTTACGAGTACACACAGCGACGATTGAGAAGCAGGCAAGAGAGGTGAGATATTGTTAATTGGTTACTGTAGCTGCAAATTCACTTTCTGGATTCTGGACTGCAAATTCACTTTCTGGATAGTACTGAAATGTATAAATTAAGATTCTGGAGAAGCACGGAGTGGCCAACTACTGGGATCTTGCCTATTCTACATCTATCTTATTGGAGGGACAGAATTCATTGGATGTGTGAGAAGAGTAGTCACTGTCTAGATAGATCATCCATTATCCCCCCCCCCATATCTCATCTCTACTCCTGTTGTGTAGTCTCACCCTTTTTATCATTGACGGTAGTTCATCGTATGCATTGCTAAACTTTCCCTATCGTTGTCCTCTTTTATTTGATTTTTCATTATTCGTTTCTAGAAATTGATAAATTAATTATATTTCAGCTTCATTTTAGCATCATGGTTGCATTGGTTGATATTACCGAGACTTGACGATACATGGATGAACGAGAAGAAAATGAATGGAAAGGGGGAGAAAGAAATATTTCAGTGAGAATATGGCGGGTGTGAAGGGAGATAGTGGGACAAGTGAGTAGATACATAGTTCACCATCTCTGCTTATCTAGACACTGAATTTTGTAGTGTTATCCCGATTGAAAGAAGATGTGAAGAATACGAAAGAAGGAGTGGATATGAGAATTTCTATGCTGGAAGAAGTATTCACTTCACTCCAGAGTTGCCAATGGAGAGATGTTAGTAGTGTGTGGTCTACTCGTCTACAGTAATCCATTGAGGCTCTCAATGTGTCATATCCTCATCCCAAATCATCCACAGTATCATGTACCTTCGATAAGAGTCGATTTATTGGAGATCAAGTCTGCGTCGATATTCTTATTGATTACACGGATGACATTAATTGGTTGGCTCATCTATCTGATTGATGTCTTCAATAACAAATCATTACAGTATTCTATCGGTATCGACAAATCCTTCATCTACTTCGAAATGGTTTTTGCTAGACGAGAATGATAAGCCAACACAGACTCTTACGTTAGTATTTTTTTTCAATTTTGTGGGACAAAATTTATGCGCAATATATTATTATTATTATTCAGTCGAACGACAATGAACCCGTTTCGATTGATTATCTCATTTCCTCGATCTATTCTATTCGATTCCGACCACTTGACTACAGTAATCATTCATCTATCGAAGATGGAGACTAATTTATCGGAGGAGTGAGAACCACGATTTCTCTCTCAATCCATACTTTTCATTATTACAGTGAACAACGATTATCGGAAGCATTCATTCGAAATCCTCCAAAGGATTCGTTAATTGTTCCCATCGATGTATCTTCTGCAGAAGAAATTTCCATTGATTCACTAAAATCTATCACTGATCTTGATCAGTCTGGTAAAATTATCTCTCTAAGATTGATAATCTTTCATATATGTTTCAGAATTCGACCAATTGCTGTGCGCCCTCAAACTGGTACATTGTAGCAAGACACTTCCGCCCTCTATAGATATCTACAAATTCCAGTCTAAAATGAGTGTACATTTCGAGAGAATCGAATGTGGAGAAAATACCGTAAGGATCAGTGTCGACTTTTGAATCACCCCCCCCCCCTTACACAAATTTTCCATTATCACAGATATTCGTCGGAGTTGGATTGTTTTCGAATATTCTAATTACGACTCTACGGGATGAGACCAACTATACTTTTGTTCTGCATTCTGTATTGGCCAGGTATCAAAATCATTCAAGTGTCTATTTTTTTACGATTTATCACTTCAGAAGTAACGAGGAATTGAAACGAGTGGTCAACTGGGCGTTTCAATTGTGTGATTCGGCTTGATACAATCAGTATGTACAAATGAGATAAATAAATGTTATTACTTGTCCACGATTACGACAAATCAGCAATATCTGTCCGACTTTGTCTTCTGACGACGATACAATAGCACTTCATGAAGACTCCCGTCATTTTGAGCTGAGCGAACCTGAACAGACAAAAATATAGTCAGAGAAGAATGGAATAACAAGCTATTAGAAATTTTATAAATAAACTACCTCAGCCTTGTTAGCCAGATCGACGGAGACATGACGACCCTTCAGATCAACTTTAGAATGCTGATATTTCTTCCTATAAAATAGAAGCAATCTTATTTGAACCCAATTTTTATGGAGAACAAGAGTAAATTTGTTATTAAACTGACACATAGGAAGTCTCGCACTCTCGTGCTTTCTTCTTATCTTCATCAGGTCGCAGATCTACCGGTCCAGATCTTTCCGCGTTAGTACGAATCTGAAATATAAATATGTGGTCAAAAAAGGTATTGAGAAATTGTACATACGTTGATCATTTCATCTTCGGTCGCAACTCGAGATGCGACATAAACATATCCTTCCTTATCCGGTTTCATTGAAAGAAAGAGCGGATTCGCAACTGATTGCAGCGCCGATTTACCCTTAGAACAAAGAATAAGTGAAGGAAGCCTATTTTAAAGGAGACTCTTACATCCTGGAAGACTGGTTGGAATCGTTCTCGTACTCCAATGGCCTCAGTGATAGCGATGAGCATTCCAGATGAATCTACGCCGATGTACTTACCGTATCCAGTTTTCATACTGAAAATATATCTGTTAAGCTATTATAAGTCCAGTAATACATCTGGTAAATCATCACACTGCACCGATAGATGATGAAGACACCTACCTAATCTTCATATCATCGGGCGTTTTCACAACAGCGAAAATCTCCTCTGGATTAGGCCCTTCCCCTTCTCGATGTGGGCCACCAATCTAAAATATTGCAAATTCGTAAAAACCCAGAAAGTACTACAACTTACAGTGAATTTTCCATTGTCCATAGCAGCCAGATAACATCTTGATCCATCTCCCACTTCCAAGGATATATCCATGCCTCCTTTCAGATCAAATTCTTCCTTGATTGCCCACCAACCGCCTTAAAAAATACATTTGAGATGTAAAGAAACGATTTTCTCCGTACCTCGTGTTACAGCATCTTGATCGACCTCTACGGTCTTTTCTTTTCTCACTTTTGACTTTGGCTTATCACTCTTGAATCTAAAATGGATATGAAAAACAATAATTTTGCTCTCCAACTTACAAATTCTGCTTCTTTTTCAGTTTTAGTCCACCTCCTTTGACCTTGTTGTAGTCACTCATCGTGCTAACTGAATAGTAAGCAAATAATATACTACAATTAGAACAAGACAACATGAAAAGGACATGAAAAATGAATAAGTTTCACAAAATTCGAAACAAAACAAAAAGAGGCGGGGCTTGGCAACGCTCCAAAATTTGAACCACTTTACCCCTGCCGGGTTTTCCCTGATCTGCATACTACGGTACTGGAAAAAAAGAGGACTTTTCCTTTTCGCGTTTATTTTTTCGCTTCTTTTCTGGATTTGTGCGTGTAATTTGTATCAGTTGTTATTGTAATACTGATCATAAAAATGTATTGCTCCTTTGTTAACCGAGTTTTCAAATTTATGCTCGCAAAGTTTTGAGTTATACATGGTTTACTTTTTTTCTTTGCAGTGATGCAGATCTTCGTCAAGTCGGCGAGGACCATCGCCCTCGAAGTCGAGGAGAACTCGACTGTTGAGCAGGTCAAGGCTCTCTTCGCCCAGACTGAGGGAATCCCCGCTGAGGATCAGCGTCTCGTCTTCGCCGGTAAATTCTACTTAAATTTGTCAATCGATTTCTTTCTAAAACCTTATTTGCAGGAAAGCAGCTCTGCGACGACTCTACTCTCGCTCAGTGCGGAATCGAGAAGGAGGCCACCCTCCACCTCTCCCTCCGTCTTCTCGGAGGTAATCTATTTCATAATTACTGTTGGCTACCTTTAAAATGATTTTGGCGTACATTTGAGCGAAGTGAATACTACAATTTACAGTTTTATTCTGATATCAGGAAGTCAATAATATATGTAATTATATGAATCCTAGAAAATCTTAATTTGATAGATAAAATCTAATAGTTTTGAAGAGAAAAGATTTAATCGATTTGCTTTGAAGAGAAAAGATAATCGATTAGCTTTGAAGAGAAAAGATAATCGATTAGCTTTGAAGAGAAAATATAAAATCGATTAGCTTTTCGAAGTTGAAAGGGAAAAAATGCTTTTTTTTAATCGGCCTCGTTCAGGTATCATCGAGCCTTCTCTCCGTATGCTCGCCCAGAAGTACAACTGCGACAAGCAGATCTGCCGCAGATGCTACGCTCGTCTCCCGCCTCGTGCCACCAACTGCCGCAAGAAGAAGTTTGTTTTCCCTTTTTTGAATAATTATCTCTTACTGTATAATTTTGAATCGAAATAATATTTTTATTGTCATTATCTAATATTCAGGTGCGGACACTCCAACGACCTCCGCATCAAGAAGAAGCTGAAATAAACGGTTCTTCGGTTGCGAGTCGTCCTCTCTCGGCGGAACCTTCACCGTTTGTTGTCTGTTTGAGAGTAGTCCTTCGTGGGCGATAAAGGCGGTTACGTTATAAATGTTATTTATCCAGGCAAGATAATGTTGGACATGAAGGCACATGTAGTTGAAAGAAAACAGCTCTAAGTACTCGGAATATTTTTCAAGATTATTTTCAATGTGATTTCGAGCAGGAAAACATTAGATGAGTGATTCTTCGTCGTCTATAGTATCCTGTTCCGATCCATTCCGTCGAGACTGCTGCAGCCTCACTCTGAAGAAAACATGGCTCGTATTATATCGATTTTCCTTTTTACCTTGCTCCACAGAATTGGGTCGCTGAAGTCTGGGTATTGGGAAATTTTCACCGAGTTCCGAATGCAGGGTTTGTAGCTCCCACTTTTGTTCAGACAGAACTGCTCACACCTTCGAAATATTCACTCATTAATTAAAAATATTGTATATTCACTTGTGGTTTTGTTGATCCGTGACTGAAATGTCGAACTCTACTACAAGTCCAGAGAGTTCAGGATCGGGTACTTTTGCAACGAACAATCCAGGAGAGCTTCGTACTTGTAGTCCCTGTGATTTCCGATTTATTGTTGAAAAAAATAATTTGCTCTTACCGAAATGGATGAAGTGTATCCTAGTGGAGAGTTCAATCCTCGAGTAGTAACTGTGACATTGTTCGATTGTCTTATCCTGTAGTGGCTTCATGTTACGAGTTCTTGCGGTTTCTATTAGTACCTGTGAGGTCCTCTCCATGGCCCATCAATGACAGTGATTGGGATGAACACCATAGGAAATTGGGAAGGATTCTGCCATTGAGAGGATAATTCCATCTGGGAACAATTAGGTCTCGAGAATGTCCACCTTGCTCGTACCTCATCGTGTTGGGTACGATCCACTTTCTTCTCTGGCACTGATTGATTGATGGATCTAAACCATTGTGTTAGCTACGAAATTGTATTTGAAACATGCGTCAGTTTTCCATTGGAGTTGAAAACAAGTGAAGGTGAAAGGAGATCTTCATCGCTATTGTCTGGTGCTTGTCGAACGACCTGCAGAAGGAAGAGTACTTGACGACCTCTAGATTAGTACAATTTGCCTTTTCTCTTTTCCTAGGAGCAGCAGCTGTGGAAGTCTCCTTGGTCGGTTTGAATCTATACCATCCATTCTGCTTGTGTCTCTTGATAGGAATGGGAGCAGAAGTGGGAGTAGTGGCCTCATGAGAAGAGAGAAGAAGAGTCACTTCATCCGAGAGAGTAGAAACACCATTGACAGAGGAGAGATCGATATGGGTGGAATTGTCTGATTCCGTCTCATTTGATGAGAATGCAATGAGAGTAGTCTCTGGCTCGGTCGTAGTAGGGAGTACAGTAGTTCGAGGTACGGTGGGAATGGGCGATTCGATGACTACTGTGCACAGATCAGAGATGCAATGAGATTGATAGCAGATATCTGAAGTTGGATGGATTAAATGGACAACAGAAGGAAGAAGTATACCTCGGGGAAGAGAATCAGAGCATCGAGAGGATGGAGATAGTTTGGGAAGGGGAAGAGAAGAATTAGAGGAACAGGAGATATGAGGAGAAGAGGAAGGACACACTGAATAGATTATTGATTAGAGGAAGAAAGAAAGAGAGATAACTTACTGAGTGGAGTTGATATTCGTGTGAATAGATCTCCCATTTCAAATAGAAGAAAGAGTAATTCACTCTGTTTATCACGACGAATTGCCTTGAGAAGTTTACGTGTACGTTGAGATTGAAGACGACGAGTTATCTGATGATTACGATAGAATATCGATTGAGTAGTGAATACCGTATACCTTATCATCACGGGGATTTCTTATTCTTCTCTCGAATCTCGTTTTAGGACGAACGAGAGGATTAAGACGACGATCTCTACGACGACGTGAACGAAGAAGAAATGAAGGATGGAACAAAATCTAGACAGAGATCAAAGATCAAAGATCAATGGGGGAAGGTACTCACTGAGTCTCCTGGATGGGCCAATCTCAATTCGATGGAAGTATCCCAATAGGGAAGAGAAAGATGACGAGAAGAGAGACGAGTATCCAATCTAGAGAGAGAGAGAGATCAAAGATCAATCAGAATGGGAAGGAATACCTTTGGATGAGTTGGTAGACCCCGGGAGGATCAAGAATATTCTCCCATTTCTGTCGAGGAGCTACGGCACGTTCCCTGAGTATTGATTAGATAAATGTGTGAGTACGGTAAACGAGTATCTCACTTTCTGAATGCATCCACTATCCAAGTCCTTTCTTCATCTGTCAATTCGCGTAGTTCCTGTCTCGCGGCTCTCGACACGCAATCAGGGACTACGGTACTATCGATTGGATGATCCTGAGGGGAAGATTACGGTAGGGAATGGGAGATGATGGATGTTACCTGAGGACAGAGACGGAGGAAGGAATCCGCCCTTGTGAGGGAGAGAATGAGAGGAAGGATGAAGATGGACAGAATCATGGGAGCATTACGGTAGGAGATTAAGGAGGATTCGATCTGAAGAGTGCGGGAGGTCACGAAAAGGGTCAGATAGACAAATAGTGGGTAATTTAATGAAGAGAAAGAGAAAGAGATGAAGGGAGGAGGAGGGACTAATGGAGGCATCTGGAAGTGATTGGAATGAACGGAATGAAGAGAAGGAACGGATTGTGGTTAGAGAAGATGAGAGAGTATGGAGAATGGAGAGAGACAAGAGAAGGTTGTACACTGAACAGATGGAAATACTGTATCTACAACATTGTAAATTTGTCCGTTGGTGGGATGAGTTAGGACCAGCCTCTAAAGGGAAGATTCTAGTTGAAGACTTGCTTCTCACTAGAGTGGGATACCGAACAAAGAAATAAAGAAGAGAGAATAAGGAAGGAATCTGGTAGGAAGGAACGGAAGAAGGACTGAAGAGTGAAGAGTGAAGAGGATTAAGGAGGGAAACTGATATTTGATAGGCTAAAAGAGGGTCGAGTGAAGGAGAAGATCAACGAAGAAAGAAGAGAGAGAGAGAGAGAGAGAGAGAGAGAGAGAGACAAGAGTTGTACTTGAAATGATGAAGAGTGATTGAGAAGTGACAGTGAAAGGTGTGAAATTGAAGAGGAAAAGAAGATAAAGGTGAACATTTGGAGTTTACTGTCGAACTCATCAATCGGATGGAAATGAAAGGCGGCTAGAATATTCCTTAGATTGGGTAATTCCGACTTCTCACCCTTCACCCGTAATAGCAGTGTACAGTCGAATAGAGAAGGAGAGAGAGACCGTAACAAGGTTGAGAGAGGAAGAGGGAACGGAGGAAGGAAGAAGAGATTTGACCGGAAACTGAATTGAGAAGAGGAAGGGAAGATCCAAGCTGTTTCCATGTTATAGTAGTCTGTTGTAATGAGAAGAATACATATTATTAGAGGGACATCAAGAGAATAAAGAGAAGGAATGACTGCGAAAAATGTTGTCCTGGAAATTCGCAAGATGTTCGAAAGAAGAAAAAGTTTGAAAGGATGAACTGAGAAAGAGAGATTGATGTTTGAGTTGCAAAAGAGAACTAGTAAAAAAGAAGGAGAAAGAAAGCGAATATTCAGTTAGGTGAAGAAAGAAGAAGAGATGAAGATGGAGACATAAAGGAACGCGATTTGTGAAGATGGAAGGGTGGGATCAAGAACTACGGTAGAGATTCGTCCAGTGGATGGATCTGATGATAGATCGAAAGAGAGAGAAGAGATGAGATGAATGGATGGAGGGAAGATGAGACAATGTGACGATTAGAGTAATGAAGAGAGAGAGAGAGAGAGAACGATCAGAAGGAAGACCGGAAGAGGGAAGGAGGGAGAGGGGGGGGGAAGGGGAGGGGGAGGAGTGACTTCCTGAGAAGTCCCGTGTAAACACCACTCTGTTGCGTAATGTATACAAATGGGTTGCTAATCGAATTATGAGGGAAGAATTAAGGTCCTTCTGCATTAGGGCAGATGGGAAGGAATACTGTAGGGATAAAGAGATTTGTATCGGGCACTGTAGCTAAATGGACTGAATCGGTGGATAAAAGGGAGGGGAGAGGGAGTGTGAGAGTGAGTCTCGGATTCTATCACTAAGATATCAGTGAACGTGGAGGAGAGAAGAGAAGGATTTACGAGGGGTCATTGCATAGGAGGGAGAGAGGGAGAGATTCCCTTTGAGATGTGATGGATGAGATCAACCAATGTTGCTTTTATCAAGACAACTTGAGACATAGACACATGACATGAAGAAGAATGAAGACTGACCAAGGGAGATCGAATTACGATAGGTAGATCAAGAGAGGATAAGGGAGGGATACGGTAGGATGGAAAGAGAACGAGATGAAAGAAGAGAAGGAATACAGATGTTGTTTCGGATGTTGAGGAGAGGAGATAAAAAGTGGGGGGTAGGGACTAAATGGCGGAGTCTTAAATCGGATGGAAGAGAGAGAGAGAGAGAGATGATTACTGCAATGACTTGGAAAGGAAATGGGAAGGGAGAAGGGAGAAGGACTAATCTCGAGGTGAGAGAAAGTGATAGAATAAGGGGAATGGAGAGGAAGATCACACTGTGAGAACAGACGGAAGGATAATTCATCATCTTCCAATATCTCATCACTCATAAGTGGAAAGAGATCATAAAGAGGATAGACCACCTGAGATGACAATGAGTGTGAAGTGAGAGCATACACTAAGAGATGGACTCAAGAGAAGACATTGGTCATTGCAATGAAATACATATTCATCTTCGTTGTGGAGAAGTGAATTAAGACTGGAAAGAGAAAATGATGCATTTCCTTGTCAGATAAAAATAAACCTCACCAATTGTATCGTAATTATAAAGTGTTCCGCCACCGTATCCCTCTTTCCACATCCGCTTCTCGACTTTTTATATTATTTCTTCTGCTGCTAATTTGTCCAGTCGTTGCGAGTGCTTACGGTTCCTTTGGTTGAGAATTCTCTTTCTAGAAACTGCTGTCCCAGCGCATAAATCTTCGAATATTCGCGAATTCTATTTATTCTATAAATTGATTCTATAAATTGAGTGAGTTACTGCATTTAGCGATTATCGCTGTGCGTTTCGTGTACTGTAAATGTTGCTTCGATCGAATGTTCTGTTGTGCGCCACGTGTCTTCATAGTTGAAATTTTTTCGCATTTCCTTTGTCTCAGACTTTGCGTACACGTCCAGAGTTGCATTTATTGGGCTACTATCGCCTCGTAACCGCGTGTGGACGAGAGTATCGAATCACACGCAGTCACCTACATTCTCGATTATTTCGTAGTTCATGTTGCTTCCCATGCTCGCTTACTCCGTCCATTTTATTTCTCAATCTTGGGCTATCAACTATAATTAGCCCGTTTTCATTTCAGTAAACTCGATTTCGCCCAAAGAGACGAATGTCTGCTCCTCCAGCAAAGAAAAGCAAAGGTTTGTAAAATCATCTCTCTAATTTTGATTTTGCACTTCAGAATCCACGACGATTTCGATGATCTTCTCAGATAAAGAAGACTGCCTCTCGCCCGTCACTCGAATCAACGGATATCCCTGGTTAGTTACGAAATAACCCTTACGTATGAATACAAATGTAAAAAAAAGTTAATTTTTCGGCTTAGTAATTAATTTAGGGAGGGCAGCGTATGTTCCCGATGCGAAACGCGATACAGTATACTAGTAACTTTTTTCGAGCGAATCGAATATTGATTTTATTTTTTAGTCGTCGTTAAATTATTTATTTATTGACCATTTTTGAGTTTAATTACTATTTTCTCACTCACAAACAACTTATACAACACAGACATATCGTAGACATCGCTTATCGTGCGCTGAATTTGCTATTAGCTTTAAATATGACGACTTTTCTGTTTCGACTCTACTAAATTTGTGTGTTTCTTGGCCTGCACAGTTTCCCTGAAGGTGTCCATCTGATTAAACCGCTCTCAATCCCTTCCCCTAACACCACCACACCTCCCCCATGTCCGTGTTGCTCGTGATTTTCGTTCGGACGACTTGTGTGAGCCCTTGAATGTCCGAAATCCCGCATGTTCGCTCATTTTTCCTCATTTTTGGTCTCCCCCGAGTCCTATCAAGTGTCCATTTGAACACACTACTCTGATTGCCTTCTGCTAACCCCAATAGACATTCCCCATGCTCGGATTACTCGTGATTTTCGTTCGGACGCCTGCTGTGAACCTTTAAATGACAGAAATTTCGCTTTCGTGCCTGTTTTTTTCATGTTTTTCGACTCCCCTCGAATCATATCAAGTGTCCATTTGACTAGACCATTCTCAAAACCTCCCACTAGACCTACTACACTCTACCCATCCCTGTGTTGCTCGTCATTTTCGTTCGAACGCACGTGAGAGCCTCTAGAATAATAAAAACTTCGGGTGTTCAAGAACAACCTTATATTTTAGAATAAATATATATTTCCTAACTGTGAAGCATTCAAGCGCTTTGTAGGGACTCGGATTATATTCTGGATCACAAAAATATATATTTTCAAGAAATAACAAATAAATTCTAAATTAGACGATGCGAAATAATAAAATTGAAGTAGTGCGAACTCGAGGGATCCTTAAAAGTACGGTAGGTGGGCATTTTCGTTTGTTATTTTTGTAATTAAGATAATTATTGCTTTCACTTATTTTTTCAAATTTTTATTTTTATATTATGATTCGGCACTATCGAAAGCATAGGTCGAGAATATCTGATTAATTATTCAATGACTTTCAAAATTAGCCGCTGCCCTCCCTAAATTAATTACCTAATTAGTTAATAGGCTCCCTGGATCAGAGTTGAAATAGGTCATAGCGAATCACTTAATATTCGAAGACATGTTCGGGATTCGAGGTTTCGTTCTATAGGCATGCATCTTTCGATTCCAGTACGTACCCGGATGTTTTAACAGATATTAAAACAATTTAATCGCTTGTTGTAGGTTTTCTTTCATAAATTAACACGGTTTTCGCATATTTTGAGCACCTAACTATTTCGTGTATACCCTAGATAAGTTTTAATTTGTGTAGGTAACTCGTAAATTTCCATATGATACATAATATATGTTTTATTTGAAAAAGTCCTGACTTTTCTTATCAAATCGAGGTAATCTTAGGTGTCTTCGACTTCGCAGACAGAACTATGGGACTAATCGGTGGGAAGTATTTGTGAGATGCGAGAAGTCGATGGAGTCTGAACTATGGAATTGTGAGGCGAATATCAAAAGCAACGAAATCACAGAAGTGAGCTTGTTAAGCATAATCTACTTCAAAATAGTGATTCCTAGTTCGGCTTTACTGAAAATAATGAAAATACTTCCGTAACTTTATTTTTGTCCAAGGAGTGCCACCATAACGACAAGGCGCCTAACAGTAATGTTTATCTGACTGCTGCATTCAATGAGGTGTTCTAGATGATATGGGCTTGCATTATTTGGGGTGCTCTTTGGATTTTTTTTGTTCACGACTAGTCGTAGTTTCCAGAAATCAGCAACACCATTATCTCAATTTTTTATAGAGAAAATACAAGTTCGAAAGCACGGATAAGAACAGCCAGGAGCATCAAATTGGCTTGGTATTGAGCTGTGTGGGAAATCGTTTGGATGTCGATATTACGCCCACCGTTAATGGAAGCAAGTTGGTCACTATTGGATACCCAATCATTTATTCATTCCTTTCAAAATGAAATCGGAGATCTAATCTTACTTTTTTATATGGCGGTGTCGTCCGGTTGTGGATATTATCGATCCGCGCGATGGAATTCTTGTAATTGAAGATAAGAAGATATATGTGAATAAGAAGGTTGTGGTTAATTATTTATTCGAAATCTTTGAAGCGACAAAACTGAGCATTCTAGTCTCTGGCTTCGCAGTCTCCCTATTTCGATCGTCTGTTCAATGGAGATTTCAAGGAGAAAAGCATGAATGAGATCCCGATTGGAGACGTTTCAGCCGAGGTCAGATGGGACTTAATAATTATTATAATTTAATAAACTAATAACTTAATAATAATTCTCATGCGTCTTTCGCTATACATTTTTTTCAAACTGTTTCGTTTCGAAGAATTCACAAAAAAATGAATTAATCACCATAGCCTTTTCAACTATAATGGCGCAATCCGATTGAGCAAAACGAAAATATACTAGGAAGTTGGTTCATGATGTTGTGGAGTCGTAAATAACATGTGATAATTTAAAAAATTCCGTCGCTTTTTCAGGAGTTCACCCACCTGCTGAGAATGTTTTATGGGACAGATGACGGGACGAAGTCTATCGTTAATGCAGAGCTAACGCGTTAGTTCTTTTTTCAACTATGTTTTTCAATTTGCGATTACAGGCGAGAATGTACACAAAGTTCTGCAGCTCGCGGACAGATTCGAACTCAAGGTCCGCGAATATGCTTCTCAAATTATCTTCTGTTACATTATTAAATGTTACTGAATGTAAAATGCAAGGCTTATTTTGTTTTAAATTAATTTATTGCAGGTCGTGGAAGATGGTGTTGTCAACGTTCTCCTCTCCTCTTCATCTCCTTTCTCCATTCACGAGAGATTTCTCATCGCTGATAAACACGGTCTTACCATGTGCAAGGTTGATTTTTATATTCATAATTCGGAAAAATATCTTGGCCTGCTAGAATTATCTAAAATCCGAATTCCTTAATGAATTCAATAATGCAAAAAAGTCTATCATGAAAAGGATGATAGAACAACTTGAAAAAAAATCACTTATTGTTTCTATTCGTTGATGACACAGCTATTTTGTTTCTTTGTTGAACCCTTATTTGTTATGCTACGAATCACAATTAATTTGATCTATTTCGTCGTTTTTCGCTAATTCGATGCAAATTCGACAATGAATGAGCAAGTAACAAAAAAAATTCCTGTTTGGCAATTTCAACCCTCGACACTTATGTCCTACGAGAAATCACTGCTAGGTCAGTGATTAGTCAAAGCCTTGAAATTGAGAATGTTTGACGATCTTATGTTTTCTGTTTCAGTACCGAGCTCTCGCGATGTATACTGGTGCCCAGCTGGCTGATCTCTACGCGTCTCCTCTATTTCGCGAGCTGTCAGAGAAAACGAAAGATGATGCGATCAAGAAGATGTGCGATGTTCTCAGAGCAAGTAGTCGCAATTAGATGGGCTCATATGATAGATATTAATATTACATTTCCCCTTTTCGCTCAGATGATTTCCTGTTTTTAATCTCTTTAATGCAATAGTTAAATCTCGATGAGAATTAAGATTCTTCTATATTGTAAACAATCTCGCCCCAAATTCTTATCTTTGATCTCTTCCGGGTGTTAGTATCATCTCGATGATTAATTAGATTACATATTTCTTATTTGTAACGAGTTTACTTGTGATTGCCTTGTAGCCTTATATTGTACAGAATCGATATTACATTTTCCGTTTCAAATGGCTACTTTTAGCAGATAAAATATTATGTACGAATTCAGTTGTGGTTGGGTGGATAACTGAAACATTAAGCGTCTTTGTCGCAAGACTTTGCGAGTCTGAAATGTACCGAGGAGATCAATTTATCACTGTTGGCTACTACAATTTCATTCGTCTATTACACAATTGATTTCACTATTTATTTAATTCCCACAATTTACTCTAGAAGAACACACGTGAATCCAAAGCAGATGAACTCCAATTGATCACTTTCATTCGTTATTTTTTTCTCGAGTCTACTTTTTTTTGTATGTTCGCTTGAACATCTGGAACCTCAGTTTCAAGGTGGTTTCCAACAGAGTGGTTCCATCGCTAGCGTCATCGCACCGCACTCTTCAGATTCCTAACTTTTATTATTCTCGACATGATGTTTATATATAAATCCTATATTCAACATGCAATTTTTATGTGGTTTAATTAGAGAGGGCAGCGCATGTTCCCGATGCGAAACGCGATACAGTATGCTTAGGGACCGCAGAGCCATTTTTTAGAAGTGTTGATAAAATTCTTTTTAATGTACTAGCCTATGGAATCGGCGATGCCGAATCGACTAGAAAAAAAATTAGCTCAAAAATACGCACAGTAACATAATTATAAGGATTTTAGCGAAAACTTGAAAAGACTTCCGGTAAATCCGTCAAAACCGGAAAATAGTCTTTTTTCTGCTGAGTTGAGCTGTGTCACATATATGATTTGAAATACAAATTTTTAAATATTTATTTTAGTACTATTTTTATTATTTATTTATTAATTTTTGCCGTAATTTATTTAGTAATAATGTTCTACGTGCTCTGTATACATCAGTATGCAGGAAAATAGCATACTTTTTATACAAGACAATGAGTGCGAAAAAGTGATTTTGCTAACTTCAAATGATCATAACTGCCGTCCGAAATAAAATTTCGCGATAAATTGATTTTCGGTGAGTAGCTAGAGGTATTTCCGAGCAAAGGAGGAGTGGTTCATTCAAAAGGACGGCTAATGGTGAGAGCGACGAGTCAAAAACACGAAAGTTCACGATAAACAGTGATTTCTCGAACTTCAAATGATCACAGCAACCGTCCGAAATTACTTTTTGTGGCGTGCATGGAATTAATGGGTAGGTAGATGCATTGTGGAGACAATCTAACCAGTGTCACTCAAAAGGACGGCCATTGGAACTAGTTGTCCTGCCAAAACATGATAAAAATTCAGAAAACATCGAATTTCCGTCCTTCAAATGATCACAGCAACCGTCCGAAACGACTTTTTGCTATATGCTCATAAACAGTGGTTAGCTAGATACATTCTGGAGATAATTAAACCAGTCTCTCTCAAAAGGACGTCCATTGGAACTAGTGGTAGGCCAATGAAAAAAAAAATTGAGAGCCGAAATTAAGAAAGTCAGCGGTATTTACTGTTAGAGGATAATCAACTCTGATTTATGTATTGCAAGCAGTAGTAGGATGATACTATATATTTTTAAGACAAATAAAAATAAAAATTGATAACGAAAATCCTCGTAAAAATCGATAAATAGTTATCAAAAAATACGCCCAGTTCTCGATAGTCACGGAAAAATACGGTAGAAAAGTGAGAAATAAGATAAGTCGGCCGAAGTTTTGGATTGCACCCGCGACCGCACGACGCGGTACCTAAGTATGCTAGCAACTTTTTTCGAGAGAATCGAATATTGATTTTATTTTTAGTCGTCTCTAAATTATCGATTTCTTGGCTACTTTTGAGTTTAATTACTATTGTTTCGCTTTCAAATAACTTATACGACTCACACATATCATATAAATCACTTACCTGGCACTTATTTCGTTATAATCAGTAAATATGGACAATTTCCACTTTTTGCCTTTCGTAAATGTCTCGATTTCACCTTCTCGTCGCTATATTAGGTCTTCCCACCTAACCAAACCACTTCTATTTTATCGGCCAAGTCTTTCTCACTCCCCTGGTAACACAGGATCCCCGAATTTCGCGTGCGGAAGTACTAAAAACTTTACTTGAACGTCGTGACTCTTGCCAATTTTTTCATTTTTTCCCGTTTTCATCTTCCCGTGACTATACTAGGGCTTCCCACCTAACCAAACCGCTTCTAGTTTATCGCCTATACCTTCCTCACTTACCCGGTGACTCTCAATCCCGGAAACTCTCGTGCGGAAGTACCGAAAACTTATCTTGTATGTCGCGATTTTGCCGTACAGCTCACTTTCCCGAGATTTTCACCCTCCCATCGCTATATCAGATCTTCCCACCGAACTAAACCGTCTCTAATTTATCGCCCATGTCTATTACCTTCCCCTGGAAGTCGACTATCCCTGATATTCTCGTGCGGAAGTTCCGAAACCTTGACTGGAATGCGCTCACTCTGACCGACTGAGCGTTGTTGTCCCCGTATCTGCCCTCTCGTGGCTATACTTGACCTTCCCACCGAAACAAACCATTCTGATATTGTTGCACATACCCTATCCCTTCTTCTTTTCGGTAGTTGTTGCAAAAATTCTCGTTCGGAGATGCCGTAACTGGGGGTGGTTTGCCGCGTACCCCTTTTTGGACCACGCACAAACTCGATTTTCCCTAGTAGTGAATTATTTAAAAGCAATCGGATGTACTTTGTACGTTCTCAGAATATATTTACGTTCATAAATGATATATTTTATAAGCTAATACAAAGAAATTTAAATTAAAAAATACGAGATCATAATTCTGACCTAGCGCAAACTCGAGGGGAGTACGGTAAGTGAGCATTTTGGTGCTTGTTTTTGTAATTATAAATATTATTGTTTTCGATCATTTTTTCAAGTTTTTATTTTTATAATACGATTCGGCACTGTCGAAAGCATAGGTCGAGCACAACTGATTATTTATTTCTTGTCTTTAAAAATTAGCCGCTGCCCTCCCTAGGTTTAATTTTGAAATTGCTCATTGTCTAATTTCAAAAGTAATTAGTAAATTTAATGTAAAAGCATCTCGATGCAAGCTTAGCATAGACGATGCATCGACGCAGTCACCTACGTTGTAGATTATTTCGTAGTTCCTTTTGCTTCCCATGCTCGCTTACTCCGTCCATTTTATTTCTCAATCTTGGGCTATTAGCCCGTTTTCATTTCAGTAAACTCGATTTCGCCCAAAGAGACGAATGTCTGCTCCTCCTGCGAAGAAAAGCAAAGGTTTGTAAAATCAGCTCCCTAATTTTGATTTCGCGCTTCAGAATCCACGACGATTTCGATGGTCGTAGGCAAGGTGGACTGCCTCTCGCCCATCACTCGCATCAACGGATATCCCTGGTCAGCTGAACCATTATTTTTTATCTTGCAAGATATATTGAAATATAATAATTATTCATAATTAGATGTAATTGTAAAAGAGTTCCGATATTTCTCATGCTAATCAAGGTACTACCAGGCGTCTGCGACTCTACAAGTCTACGACTCATGAGAAGTGGTTGTTATATGTGCGATGCGAGAAGTCGATGGAGTCTGAATTGTGGGACTGCGAGGCCAACGTCGAACTCAAATCCCCTTATACCCAAGTGATAAATTTATCATAGTTCTCATAGATAGTAACGTAGCTCCTTTTCATATTATGGCAATAAATTCATGATCCTTTTCTCATCAGAGAAAATGCCATTTCGAAAGCATGAATTTGTGCGGGGAGGAGCTTTATATCTGCGCGCACGCGTTCGACGAGGGAACTCTTCTGGAGGTCGAAATTACGCCTTCCAATGATGGAAACAAGTTTGTCACTATTAGCTGAGGCCAAACATTTGTTTATATTTCTTAAAATGATAAATCTAAGGTATAGTTATATTTTTTCATATGGAGAACTCGTCCGATATTTGGAGTTCACGAGCAGCGTGATGGAATTCTCGTGATTGAAGATAAGAAGATATATGTGAACAAGAAGGTTTGATATATTAAAAAGAAAACGTATTGAATTGATTGAAGCTGAAAACTTGTTAATATTTTGCAGTCTCTGGCTTCTCAATCTCCCTACTTCGATAGACTGTTCAATGGAGATTTCAAAGAGAAGAATATGGCAGAAATTCCCATTGGAGACGTTTCAGCCGAGGTCAGGTCTTTCATAACATAAGGAGAACCGATCATAGTTAAGTTTTCGATTTCAACTCGCATTATTCAGGAGTTCAACAACATCTTGAGAATGGTCTACGGAGGTTCATATGTTGATGATTTGCTGACGCGTTAGTACTTTTTTATTTATTTATTTCCAAGCTTCTATTTTTATATTAAACTTGTTGATTCTTATAAAAGTTTATGAAAACGAACTGTATGTCCACTAGTAATATTGTCAGTCTCTGATTTCCATGAAAGTTGGCTGGTTTTACCATCGTCTTGGGCGGGTTAAATATCGATCGGCACTCCTACACTCAGGAAACACGAGACATAGCAGATACTGTCCAACTCGAAAATTGGAAATTTTTTAGGCGAGAAATTATGCAGAGTTCGGCAGCTTGCGGACAGATTCGAGCTCAAGGTTTGTGAATATATTTGTTTGCCGACTATGCGATGCTCAGAAAGATTATGTTGTTGCCACACGAGTTGGAATCAAGCATGTTTTTTGCGCCCACAAGTTATATCCAAGCTTGTTGGCTACTTGAGGAAGACCAAAATCTCTCTATTCCTCATACTATCTCGTTTTGTCTCCTTGTCTGGATCTGTCGTCATGCCCCTCAAGTTGGAATCAACTTTATTCCAACTTGTGGGAAGCACTGTAGGCGAGAAAATTAGCGAAAGAGACAGAAGCAGAGAATGTGGGAAAAAAGAGATTTGTCGACAAGTTTGGATACAACTTGTGGGAGCCAAAAAGTCAACTTGTGGGATAACATGAGAGGAGAGTGCTCGGTGAAATGAGAGATAGTGAAAATGTTTGCATACATCTGATGCGGTACCCAAACCCAAATGCTTGAATAAATTTGACTTGATTTGATTTGAGCACACATTTATATCGATTTATTTATTGTTTTGCTAACACTAATCAGCCAATTGCAGATCGTGGAGGATGCAGTAGTTAACTTGATCTTCCACTCTTCCTCTTTCTCCATTCATGAGCGTTTGCTCCTCGCTGATCGACACAAGCTTAGCGTGGTCAAGGTACTTACCAATTTATAACTTTTAAATCAAATTCATATGAAAATAACAACTATTGTTTACTGAAGCGTATTGGGAAGGTGAAATAATTCCGTAAACCTAGGCATTTGTTTTCTGCTGAAGATATCTTTTTATGCCAGTGATTATTCAAGGTCATTCTTGGGGGTTGAGAATGCTTAAGGGTATTCTGTTTCAGGGTCGAATTCTCTCTCTGTACACTGATGCGCAACTGTTGGAACTACGCAGTGAACTTTCAATTGGTCCGCTCTCGGAAGACACGAAAGAGACCCTCTTAGAGAAGTGTTGCGATGCTCTCATTAGATCTAACCGTCGTTGCATGGCTCTCACTAAAGCAAACAGTCGCAGTAAGTACTATGTCGCACCTAATATAGGCTCATATGATAGATATTAATATTACATTTCCCCTTTTCGCTCAGATGATTTCTTGCTTTTAATCTTTTTAATGCAATAGTTAAATCTCGATGAGACTTAAGATTCCTCTATATTTTAAACAATCTCGCCCCAAATTCTAATCTTTGATCTCTTCCGGGAGTTAGTTTTATCTCATGATTAATAAGATTTCCAATTTATTGTCTGTAACGAATTTACTTGTGATTGCCTTGTAGCCTTTTATTGTACAGAATCGATATTATATTTTCCATTTCAAATGGCTAATTTCAACAGATAAAATATGCTGCACAAATTCAGATGGGGTTGGGTGGACTTCTGGAACATTGAACATTTTTCTTTGATCATTACAAATGATTTCACTATTTATTTTACTCGCAAAATTTACTCTAGAATAACACACGTTATGCCAAAGCAGATGAACTCAATTGATCACTTTCTTTCGTCATTTTATTTGATTTTCGAGTCCAGTAATTAATATTAAATTTTAATTTAAAAGCTTCTCGATACGAACATAGAAAAAAAGGTTGCTCTTTTGACACAAACACCGTAGCTAAGTGCGTTGTTTCCTGTCACATTCATTACTATTTGGTTCGTATATCAATTTTCTGTTTTCTCTGTTTATCAATGTGCTAATCGTTGCAGTTGTCCTGTGATGTGATACTCCGTTCACTCGACTACCTCCTCAACCTCGACAATCGAAGCTTTAACTTATCGGGTTATCCCGAATCTCATGCAACTGCCTTTTTTTATTATTGAGGTCAGCTGATTTTGCTTGATTTACGTCCTCATTTCGAATTTTGTTGTTGTCCTCCCCATCTCAAAAGGTACTCATTCAGATAGGTAATGGAGACGATTCGTACAATTGGTCGTGCGGCTCACGATTTCGGTCGATCAGTGGTTGAATGGCGATCACCAGCCAGTGGACCATATCTTATGACTGTCAATTCTGCATTCTGGTTAGTTTGAACACCATTCATTTTGTTTTGATAAGTTTTACGTTATTTACACAAAGGTAATGATGTATTGTTGGTTAAAACGATGTCTCTATCGCTTCATGATTCTTTTTAGGGCGTTGGCAGTGTACGGTGATCCTCTTCTACAATGTCGTTGTCTGATCACATTGGCAGCTGGAATCGTTGGATGGGACGTCCTTCTCTCTCCATCAAGAGATAGAAGCACCCTACTCCATTTTGTATTATGGCCTATCGCCAGTTTCTGGAGGGTTAGTTTCGCTATCGATTACTTGAGCATTTTTCTGACAAGTTGATTGACACGACCTGAATTGGATTCGTTTCAGACAGCAGGCGTGGGTCTCTCACTGTATGGAGTTCATGAGATCAGAGCTGAACAATTGGATATGGCATGGAAGGTCGCCTACTCTTCATGTCAGTTGTTACGAAACTAATTGAAACTCTCAAAATACCGATGTGCCTCTTTCATCGAGATAGACAGGGTCTCCTACACTACAATTTGTGATCTATCGACTTCAATTTATATTAGCTGTCAAATATTATTTCTATTCAGTGGGTTGCTTGCTCGTGAATCCAGTGTGGCAGCACCATCAAGTAAATGAGAAGATCTGTCGAGTGACTAATGCAGGATACGAGAAGACCAAGGTAAGATTAATATCATATTAGGTACGTAAACATTTTATTTTTCAGAGAGGTGTGGACTATGCTGTCATCCAGCCTCTTCTCACTGTCTATCGAGCAGTTAAATATGTCGTCCTTCTTGAATTCGTCCCTCGTTAGTACAATTATACTCTTATCTAGATCATATGTCCTAGATGGCTCAGAGTGCACATTTCGGTTAAAAAATGACAAATGATTCAGTATGTTTATCTTTGATCTTTGTTCAGCTCTAATCGCATACGTGAAGAGGAAGTTGATTGCTGCGAGAGAAGCAATCTATGCCAAGGGAAGGGCAGTAAGAGATTGGTGAGTGGGAGAAAGAAGGGATGAATACTCTATGAGGATTGAGGGTCAGATTTCTGAGAAAACGTCAACATTCAGAGATGTTTCGTCTACCCCACACATTTTTGTTTCTGTAGTTCCCAATCGGATTAAAGTGAATATTCTCTCGCTCACACGGGAATAAAGTGCGAACTACGATGCTATCAAGGGTGTTATACCATCCTTTTTGTATCGTTGTTGTTATTGCTTCCTCTCTCAGTAAACGATGAAGTAGAGAGAGGCTATAGAATGGCGAGACTATTACTCGTGCTGCAACCTACCTATTCCAATTCAATTAATTGTTCATTAAGGTGGCGAGGTTGGATCATGCTTCCCATCAAGGATAAATTCTTCTCCGTTGGTCGATTCTTCCGTTATTGGTTGTGTGCTGAATGGTGGCCAATAGTGAGAGAAGCACTTGGAAGATGGGGAATGAGAGTGAGTATCGTATGTGAACACTATTGCAAGGAAACATGGGTGTTTCTCTGTAGAGATTCCCGATGTGATACACTATATTTCAAAATAATAGTGTAATATCAGGTGAAAGATCGATGTAAACGTATCTTCAACTACATATGCTTCTGGACTGTGTACGTTGTATGTGGACACTGGGTGAAACCGTGTGCGAGGTACGGTATCTAGAGAGAAGTGTAAATGATCTACCGTACTTATTAAGATATCTACGAGATCGATTGATGGAGTTGGGCGCGTATCTACATAAAGTACTATGGACACCATTCAAAATGTGAGTTAATGAAAAAGATCATGGATCGAAAAATTTGATTTGCCAAATGACTATTGTGAAATTAATTATTAAAAGGAAGATAAACATGCCAGAGGGAAGGGGATGTTCTACGAGAAGAGTGCGAATTGTCTATCTATTTACCCTGTAGTTGATAGACTAGACGTGAGAGGTGATCGATGAAAGATTGGAGAGGATAAAGTACTGGTCACTCATCCACCAGAACTTCCCTTTCGATATATATCATTTGGGTGTATTATTTACTTGTCTATCGAAAGATATAGATTATAAATTGAGTGTAAAATTGACCATTAGATGTAATCGCCTGACCGTTTGTGAACATCAAACATCGTAGAGAGGGATTGGAGATGTGAGGGAGAGAAGGGAGTGGATAGAGAAGAGACGATTCCTCATCCTCTTCCTGACCATTTGAAATGATTTCCCTATCTGATTCATCCACTTTTGCACATTGAAAAATCACCACTTTGAAGTTTATGAGGGCGCTTTTGTTTCTAGAAGAGAATGGAGAGGGACGGAATAGATCCATTGTGTGTTCTTAGAGACTGTTCCTTCCCTCTTCTCCACTCTAAACCAATCCCACTCTGACATTGATCCCAAGCACTTTTCTAGCACTTGGTTGGATTTAATGAGATCCGTATCGTTATCTATCCGTGACATATTCTTGGTATTTCATTCTGAAAATATGCAGGGTGTGTAATTGAACTTAATATGTTTAATCATATGTGATGTTTGACCTCTAATATTCAGTTGGCTGCTCGCTCAATTGCACACAGTGGCTGATCTTCTGAAGAGAGCAGCGAAAGCACTCGCACTTGCCATTAGAGACTCCGTCCTATGGCCCATTGGTGAGTAGCGGCGCATTCGATTCTTTGATCGAATAGTCGAATGATAAATGGATTCGTTCGAGAAAGAGATTAAAATGAGCTCCATAGGTATCCTTCTCGCTGATCTTCTCTATCAATTGGGAAAAATGTTCTATGATGCAGCCATTCATCCACTACTTATGATGTTGTATGATAAGTACAAGGTATTCAATTAATCCCATATTTTGTGCACCATGTTCAGTAACAAGCAATCTAGTGTACTATGAAACTCACTATAGATTGTGGAGGACTATGCTCTAATCTACGTGCTCGGCCCTGCTTGCGAGAAAATTGTCAACAATATACCAGAGAAGAATCCACTTTGTGGTGAGAGATGGAGACTTCAGGGTATCAATAAGGGTTGATGATGAATGGATTCAATTGTAGACGATAGCGACGTTGAATTGGAGGGACTTCTGCCAGAGGAGATAAGTGAAGAGGCTGAGAGGGTAAGGATGATCTAATACGACTATGAGAAGGGAGGGAGAGATCTCATTGTAGGATAGTGATCACGAGCGAGACACTGGAATGGAAGACGATGATTTCCTTCCCAGTGACGTCCCTCTCGATTGTATGTTTAATTCATATTTTATTTTCTTAAACTGTAGTATCTCTAATACGTGTCTTTTTAGACGATGAATCGGAGTTTACCTCTGGTCTCTCCTTCCCTACAGTGGATGCATCTGAGAGTAGTGATGAAGAATTTGATCTCCATCGAAGAAATGAAGAGAAGAAGAAAGAATTCCAGGTATGAAACGTGTGAAGAAAAATCAATATCCAGATATTTATCGATCGATAATAAAAATAAGATATTTGTTTTTTAGCGTCGTCGTGAAAAGAAGGAAGAGAGAATGGACGAAGGACCAGAAAGGGAGAATACAAATCAACCCCCGAGAAGGAGAAAGAAAGAAAATCCTGATGAAACCTTTGAGGTACTACAGTAATCCCATTCTCATATAGTTCCTTCCTCTTTATATTCCACTCAGGAGTACCCTTTAATTGCTCAATCAAACAGCTAATTAGATTCGTAATCAGCTTTATCACTTGTATATGTACAGATTCCTCCTCGGTAGTCAGAGTATCGACCCATAATATTCACTCATAGACCACATCAAACTGTATTCATCGATTCTTGCATAGTCCAATATCAGAATAAGCCATAATAACCATTGACTTTTGTTCACCGTTGAACCATAGACGAGTCTCTTTCTCTTTACCGCATTAATCTTGCTTCTAATATTGACACATGTTGATGCATTTTGTCTGTCAATAAAATGTTTAGAACAGACACATACTAAAAAAATGCATTTCATAACCATAAGCCCGAGATCAAGATGAAGCAAAACGTGCACATTGTTTTCTTTTCCTATGAATTCCAAGGTATCAGTAGATTGGAACGTGATATAGTTCAATATTTTTTTTATAACACAATAAAAAACAATTTGATCATCACAAAGTAACAAAAAAAATATGGGAACAAGCAATAACAACTAACTATAGATTATCCACCAAACAACAATGAGAATTTAACGATATATTTTATAGAGAAATTTATAAATTTACTGATCATTCTTCTTAGCTTTGACGATATTCTCGATAGCTTTCCTTCTCATTTCTTCGGTAGAAGCAGAATCAACGAGAAGAAGAGGACGAAGAGCTGATCGAAGAGAACAGAAGAGATCAGGGAAGAGCAATTCCTTAATCGAATACGAATATCATCTCCAATTATCCCTCTCTCTTATACCTGATGAGCAAGCATCTGTTTGATTCGATGTCGTTCCGTCGCCTGAAATCGATCGATTCACTATCTACCGTATCTCTTTATCCGTTCAAGACTCTTCCTACTAACCTGATTGAAGCAAGCGGGACAGTTCTCTGCCACAACGGGAAGTTTGGATGAGGATGCGAATTCACGAAGACTTTTCTCTCTAACGAGAACAAGAGGACGAATCACACGAAGAGAAGTATCTCTGAAGGAAATCAATTCCATCTCCTTCGATTACAGTATCCCTCTTCCTATCCCTTCTACCATACCTCGTTGTATACTGTGCTTTCATCGTGCTCAGATTTCCATTCTGGAAGGCGGCAATGAAGAAACTGCAAGAAGATCGATAGTCTACAGTAGTCGATATTTCTACCGTACCTCTCAGCCAGATCATCCAGATGTTGTCCCATCGCGAGTACATTCCATCCGTGCGTCACTGCAGCTGCAGCCAATCTGGCAATCAATCGATATTAAATTCCACAGTACTCTCCCTCCTCCTACTGTACCTTCCTCTCTTCATTCTTGAACAGAATGCACAGATCGATCGAAGATTCTTCAACTTTCTTGCTTGGCCGATGATATCTGCACTATTCACAGTCATTTATTGATTCTTATTTCTCAATACCTTGTTCCTCGTAGAAATAATCGATATTCAATGATCTACAGTACTCAATCAATGGTCTTGGATTGTATGCTGTCGATCCGGGATCTACAGTAATGGCGCCCAATTCGAATTGAATTCCTCGTCTGAAGATACGGTAGTCAAAGTATTGATCGATTCTTCATTGTACCTGTCCCTGTTTCTGATCTGATAGAATCTTAGAATGTGAAGGAGTGAGAGGGAATCCTTTCCTCCCGACAGACACACCAACACTTTGTCTGCGTTCTGGATATATATATATATATATAATGGGTTCGAATAAATAACTTCAGTATACCTTTATCAATCCTAGTGAATGAATTGTCTCCGTTGTCTGTTTATACAAATCTAGTGGAGGGACGGCCCATGCAAGAGATGACTCCTCTGCCCTGATTAATTAATCGATGACACAACCGTACTCCCTGTTATCATACCTTGTCATATCTCTTCTAGTCACGATAACTCTCTTGTTCCAATCCTCAATCGATGTCTGAATGAGACAATGTTTCTCTCCTTTCTTCCACGTTCATATTAACCTCTTCTTCTTTGATTTCTCCTCCTTCCTCTTCTTCTTCAATCGATTCTACTGTATCCTCTCCTCCATCCATTCCTTGTTGCTCAGCCTGTGATATCGTACTGTTTATCTATATCACGAACTGATTACAATGATTACCTCATAGATATCCATAAGTGGACATACATCCTCCTTCTCATTACTGGTTGACTCAAGTGGACAAAATGGAGGAATCTCTTCCTTCTTTTCTTCTTCTTTCCTTTCTTTCTCTTCATATTTCTTCGGTCGAATTACGCACTCAGGATAATCAACATGAACTTTCTTTGCTTCTCGTTCCCAGATCTATAATTAATCAATGATCAATCATATTCGAATAACAAATAGACTGACCTCAATAGGAAGAATGAACCATCTGAGTGTCTGTGCCTCTTCACTCAATGCAACTCTCCCATCGGGTACACTACTCTGTAATCAATCGATATCTCTCCTTCTACCGTACTCTTCCCTCACTCTTTCCATCATCGTTTCTCTTGCTTTCTCCCTTTCTTCTTCCGCTCTTCTCAGTAAATCCTTCGGTAGATCACTCTTCTTCGTTGACTTCTTATCGATCTATCAATCAATCGATATTCTACCGTACATCATCCCTCGTACCGTACCTTCAATCCTCCCTCTCCAAATGAGACATAACCCAGCCACTTCCTATCATGGAATACTCTCGTCTTCTCATGATGCCATTCTCCACTCTCGGCATTCAATTGATACTGAAATTAACCAGTCATCGATCGATAAATTTATTCTTTCTACAGTAATCCCTTACATGATGAAGGAAGTCTGCAGCGTGAGTGGCGACGAATCGAATGGAATAAAGAATGAAATCGACCTCGAAATGGAAGATCAAAGATCATTTCGAAATAGTGTCTCACCTTTTGATCATTCTCAAAGTAGGGAATGGAGATACGCGTGAAACCTGGACGAATCATTTCCTGCAATCAACCACTTATTTCAATCGATGAAATGGTTATCCCTCAATTCATTCGGATGCAGTAATAATAAAATATGGATAAAAAGAAAAATGTAGTGTTCTTCTGACCTGTTGTGAATATTCCCCGACTCTTCTCAGATGCAATCGATCGAGGGACGAATTTTCACGAAGAAGAAAAAGAAAACGAGACGAAAGCTGAATAGAGATCAAAGATTAATAAACGATAAGATCAAAGATCAAACCTCTCCATCTATTCCGAGTAAATGTTGTGCGTAGGGACCAGCACATACACATCCAGCTCTGTAATAATTAATTATCATTGATTAATCTACTCTGAATCACCTGCTCTGAATTCCGAATAGATCATTCAACAAGACAGAGATGAAATTGTGATGGAAGAACAGACCAGAGATCTTATCCTGAATTGAATACAATCAGTCATCGATTCATCTACCGTACTCCTCACCTTGACAAGAAATGCAAAGGTGGCGAGTCTATTCTCTCTCGTGGGAGGGCCGAGGAGAGAGAGATTAGGAATAGAGGAGAAACCGTTCATGAAACGACTGAGAATTGATTAATTATCAATTGAATTGGACAATGAATAAATGACTTACTTCACAATTGACTCTTCTCTTCTCATCACTTTCTCATCTTCAATCGATCTTCTCAATTTTACTGCCAATGCCAATCTAATTATTCCGATTGCATCACCCGTTCCGCCCTGTCAATCAATCAATCAATCGATACTTCCCTCCCACCGTATTCCTTACCTCCTCTCGATATTCTGCATCTCTCAGGTAGGTCGTACTCTTTTCATCCACCTGTAATCGATTGATCTTCCATCAAAGATTAAAGATCAACTGACATAGAATACAGTTCCACCTCCTTTCTTCTTAGGTTCGATTGCTCGAATGAGAGATTTCTTCACTACGAGTACTCCTGCAGAGAAGGTGATTATTTACCATTCAATAAATACATTAATTTTAATTGTAATATTGAAATAATGTACCAGGAGTGGCAACAGCTCCAGGCCATTTGTGTCCCGAGAAGAAGATTGCATCGACTGGATGAACTCCATTCACATTCACTGACACATAAGGGGAAGATGCAGCTAGATCCCACACTGAGAGAGCTCCGTTACTGAAAAATTGAAAATTTGTAGAATATCTTCCAAATAAGACATATATTCCTTCTCAAAACTTCAATTGAAGGCATGAAAAATGAGAGGAGCAACCCTCTTCTCACCCTTTCCTCATCCCTTTTCTCTGTCTCTTTCCTCACTCTCACTCATCCCAGCCGCCTAGGAAGAAGTGAGAGAAAGAGAGAGAGAAGTGGGGAGACATAGACCCTTCCTTACTCCCCTCACACAACCGCGTTCGTGGTGTAATGGTCAGCATGGATGCCTTCCAAGCATTCGACGGGGGTTCGATTCCCCCCGAACGCAGAATGTTTTGCTATTTTTTAAGCTTGTTCACCGTTTGAGAATTTCGTTGATTCCGGCAAAATCGTTGAGTATTCCAGTGACATTTGATGCTCCAGTGAAAGCGCCGAGAATCGTATGATCAGGGTATTTCCCTTTAACCTGAAATGAACTGTGTTACTCATCTAATTCCATCTTTTCTCACCATCTGTAGTGCTTCTTCCAGTTTCTTCTTATCAACTCTTCCTTCTTCATCCTCATCCACCATAATACATTCCACTGCAGTCTCTCTCCATGGAAGAATATTCGTGTGATGCTCAGAGATGGAATGAATCACAACCAGAGGAGGCACTGCAATCAATCAATACTCCTCCTTTCTAATCGATATCTACCGTACCTCCCTCCTTTCCGAATCCTCCGAGATGAACTAATAGATCAATAGCCGCCGTTGATCCAGTTCCCACGAAGATAACGGCATCTGAATCTCCCGCTCCAGTGAGAGATCGAATCTCTTCCCTGATTAAGGATGGATTACTGTAGATTGAATAGAATACCTCGCTTCATGGACAAAGAGAGTAGTCTGTTCTGAAGTTACAGTAACTGATGAGTGAGTATTCCCGTAGAGAGGATGCACCTGAGAAGATTGAATCAAGTATCGATTGGAGACTACCGTATACCTCCCTCAATAGATATTCTTCTATCGGGACTATCGCTTTGGCAGAGGCAGCGTAATCAGAGTAGATCACTGAGGTAGATCACTATATTCAATCAATGAGTAATCCGTCTACAGTATACCTTTTCTCCTTCCAAATGCAGTTTCTACTTCTTGTTCTCTTCCACTTTCATTCTTCCTCATCCATTCCATAATATCGATGTCTCCTCTTTCTCTTTCATTCCTTCTCTCAACTATGGGAATCTCTTCTCCAAATCGTCGTTGATCCATCTACAATCACCTCCCTCCCTCTATTATCCCCGTCCTTCCGATATACTACAACTGTCCAGATACAGGAAATAAACTTGAATATTTGATTGATTCATAATATTTATCTGACAATGTACATAACATAACTGACAATGCAAGTTCCCGTAATTTCTTACAAAGCAAACTATAAGAATCAATTGTGTTCCTTTTCCTTCTTTTTCTTCTCTTTCTTTTCCTTTTTCTCCTTTTTTCTCTCTTTTCTTTCTTCTCTATCTTTATCACTCTTCTTCTTTTTCTTCTTTGTTCCTCCTTCCTCATCCGATCCCATATCAGGCGCATTTCCATCCATTGCCCAATCTACAATTTATGTAATCAATATGTGAATAGCAAATCGCAAAATAGAAGTGTTGCTAGATAATATATGATGCGAACGAAGGGGATGCATCCCATGTATTTTGTTAATAATATTAAGATAAGTATGTGGAACTTCTTCGATTTTTGTCTCATACAAAAACGCTCTAAACGCTCTGAACGTGCAGTGGAGTATGGAATGAGAAAAATAGGAGATATTCTTAGAGGATAGGCTGGGCCGAAAATTGAAGAAGCATCAAGTATTTTCTCCTATTACGATTTGTTTTATAATAATAATAATAATAATGAACTGACTATCAATACAATCTTCCTCAAGTGGATCGATGCTCATCTTCAATTTCCTTTTCTCTTTCTTCATTTCTTTCTGTCCTCCGTCCTTCACTTCATATCCAGTATCGAAGAGGGAACGATATCTAAATATCACCAGTATAAAAATAACATATCGAATCTACTTGTTGAGAAATTTCTAAAAAAATAAACAAAAAAAACTAACGGTTCGTCGACTATTCCAGGTTGCAATTTGAATGAAGCCATTGCAGATGAATTCAATGGAACAATCTCCTGAAAATTCAATTGATTACCTTGATTCACTCATATGCGTAATCAGTCAGGTTTTTAGAAGTTATTTTTTTCTAGGATATCCAGCACATTGAAGGAAAGTGAATAAAACTGAAAGTACCTTACCTTCCCTGTGATGGGCGGTTTCTCAATTAACATTTTTAGCCATGAAATCTCTTGACCCCTCTGCCAATTGAATTCGCCATAGAGATGGGGAAGAAATGAACTCAGATCTTCCTTTGCTATCTGAAAGACAATTGTTCTTTATTGCTAATTGTAGTTTAAAAATGTAAAACAAAGACAACTAAGATATAAGTATTTCTAATATTAACATACCCGCTTCATTCCTTGTGGGGAGCAGAATTTGTTGTATGAATTGGACAAGTCATACACGCTGAGTAGATCCATACTTCCGAGCAATTCGCTGGGTTCTGAATTAGGTGCTTTTCAAAATGATGGGGACAGCATTCAATATTACAAAAAAAACACACAATATATATATATATATATATATATATATATATATATATATATATATATATATACATAAGAATTACTTGAAAATAGGAGTGTAAGAACTTACGTGGTAGCTTAGGTTTCATTGTGTAAAAGGGAGTCGGCGGCTGAGCTGGAGGACGAAGAGTAATCTTCGTTTTGATTGGAGCACGTTCGACGGGGGCACTCGTGCTCGGGGCATTCACTTAAAATCAGTATTCACCGTTATCGGGAATGTTCAAAACGGAAGCATCGTGGCTCATATGAATATATTGTGTAAAAATGATAGTACGAATAGAGTAAAATGAAAATTGGATAGTTTAGATATACCCGCAAAGATAACTGAAAGAGACTTACGTGATAGAGGGTTTGGAGAGGCGTTTCCGAACTCCCCGCTCATCTCAGGAAGTAAACGCTAGTCAGTCCTTCAATTGAAATATAAATTGGAACATGTTTCACAGACAAAAAAATGAAGGAAATGAAGCTAAACGTTATCTAAGAAACAACGAAGACTTCGATGAACGGTACACTATAAAAATGTGACATTATTACATACCACACCCAAATACAGAAGATTCAATGCACCCGGTCTGAATAATGGCTTATCGTATAGTAATTTATTTAAAAATAATTTTTATATAAACGAATTTTACGAATTTTTACAAATTTTAAAAATCAAATTCAAGGCAAAAAATATTATTCTTGTATGATTTCATGCAGCAACAACACAGGTGCAATTATTAATGAGCAAATTATTTTAATTGTTTTAACTTTTTCATGAGATCTAATTTCAAGTGTCTCAAATACAGAATAAACTGCATTGTTTATACAATGTCTGATAGTCTAAATAATTTCTTTCTAATAGAAGAATCGCCCAATATGGTGGGGATTCCTTGAGTGTGTGTGGTAGAATCGGAGGGGACAGAGAGGATGTCCGGGTAGGAAGGGGGAGGAGTCATGAGAGAGGAAGAGAGGGGACTCACAATTCACAAAGGAAAGCCCATGTCTCCTACTATCGCCCATGACCTGTGATGTTCGCATGTATACCAGAGGTACGTTAAAGATATCTCATATGTTACTCACCCATTGAGATTGGCTTGTATGAGGATACTGTAGTGAGCGAGATGAATTAGGTAGATGGTTGTGTCTACACATTCTACAGTCTCATTCTACCATCTCAATTTCTCATTATCAGTATCTCATTTACCGTATTATCAGGGTGATGTTGTTGTTCGTTCTTTGTCTTCTTCCTCTCATCGATTCATTCAATGAGATCGAAGATGATTACTATAGAGGATGTGCAAATGACACAGAGATAATGGATCATATTCTACACGAGACCAAGATGGTAAGGAATACGGTAGATGGAGAATTAATAGACATCTCAGGCATACAATCGTCATAGACTTCCATCGATTCCCGTTGAATTGAGAATTGAGATGTGGGTGCAGGAGGTGACTTCTCTCTCCGAATTGACACAAGACTTCGAAATTGGTAAGAACATCCCCGATTAAAAGAACCTTGAAACTTGATCTTAAAACTCCTCTATGTTTGAGCACATCAATCATGGATAATGGGAATCTCTCCTTCTTGTTTTCATAGTCTTCTTCTCTTCATTTCTCATCCTCGTGCGAATTTGAAATTCGATCCAAATCGGAATTAAGAGGGAGAATGGAAGAGAAAGAGATGGAGATGAAGTCATAGGGAAGATGAAAATGGGACATACTCAGATTGCTATTTTCATATTGAGATTACTATTTGAAATCGATCCATTCCATGTTTAGGATAGTCCAGTGTATCTTGTATAGTCCAGAGTATCTTTCGTATCTCATCTACGTAGGCATGATCGATATTAAATTTGATGTCTCATCCATTCCTCCCTTTGGCACTCTTCCTCCCTTCCCTTCCGAGTAATTCAATTTGATCGTTCCCGTATGACGATGTAGAAGAGAGAGAGAGGAAGAGGATGTACAATCTGTCGCGAGGGTCTGTCTAGATGAGAGAGAGGGAAGAGAGGGATAGACAAGGTAGATCACATAAGGAATACAGTATTGAAGATACAGTAGCTGTACAGTAGCTGTAGGTACAGTATACAGTAATAATAAGAAGGAGACTGGTCTCACTGCTCTTTTCCATTTGAATGCCTCAGTTATTTTCTAGTGATTCCTTGGTTGTTCCTCTCTATTTTGTCATTTCTCCTTTGTGATCCCATGGGAATTGAGAGAGGGTCGTCTTTCTCTAATCAATCTGAGAAGGAAGAAGAAGGAGAGAGAGAGGGTGGAGGGGACAAACTCATTCAATCACAAGGAAGAGTCAATACGAGTGATCTACTGGTGCAATTGAAGAGACTGTGAGGTTAATGAATCATTGTAGATCTCTATGTCAATGAATATTGGACGGATCCCGGGTTGGAATATCGTAATCTCAATCCTTGTCAGGTTAGAACCGAGGAAAGAATAGAGCCATTTACTCCACAATGCTCAAAAGGGAACAACAAATTTGTCTGTCACTCTGCATTTACTGTCGAGGCTTCCCATTTTTTAGTTTGAGGAAGCAGAAGAAAGGAGAAAGAGTTTATCAGAGAAACAGGGGATAACCACTTTATTCGTTACAAGTTTCATTATGAAAAAAATGTAATCTTAAAATTGTCTTTTTGTCATCAACTCCTAGTAAATTTTCATGAAATTCCTTTCAGTTGAATATTTCATTCGATTCAACGATGCTTCAAAACATCTGGACTCCCAATACTTGCTTCATCAATTCAAAGAAAGCTCAAATTCACTCAAGTCCATTTCGAAATGTGTTCCTCATGATTTTCCCCAATGGTGAGATAAACGTGGAATTGCAATGAATACTATAGTAGACAAGAGAAAACAAGGTTTCATCATAATTTTACTCGTGGGGATTGCTAACAGCACAATTAATCTATCTAGATACCTTTTCGATTAGAGGAAATTCAAATTTGAAATTATTCTTCTTCATTTCAGGTTCGATTTGGGCGAATTGGCGAATTAAAGGAACGGGTCCATGCAAACTCGATCTTTCGAAATTCCCTATGGATAATGTCAACTGTACCCTCACTCTCGAAAGTTACAACTACAATCGAATGGAGGTTCGGCTTCATTTCTATTTTTTTCTTCTCTCGTTTATTTGAAATTGGGATATTTCAAAAGTTGTTTCTCACTTTTTGCTCTTGATTATTTCAATAGTTTGTGTAGAAAAAAGCTTCAGCATATCAATGAGATATGACGCTGTTTGCGAGAGAATCGAACAAATTAGAATGACCTTGGCACAGCTCAATAATGTCGACTCTCTGAAACTTTGCGAACTAGGGTTCTCGAGGTTGCTGATGACGATGGGCATACTCTTTTTCATCACTCGTTGGCTCCAGACGACGTCACGTCGAAATCGATTTTTTGCGTTTATCTCGGTCCCTGAGTACTCTATGTTTTCGTAAGTTTGGCCCACGGGTCAGAATTTGATGGCGATCACGACTGATCACTTTATTTTTCGTTAATTAGTTTAATTATGTCGTTATATGGAACTTTTCGAATACTGTACAGTGGAGAGTAGCATAGATCGGACCGGGATGACACGAGGATTCCAAATCTGTTTTCAGATTCAAAATCCTCCATGCAACTTTTGAGAAAATCAACTTATAGTGTACCTGGCTTGTAAGTAAATTTGACCATCTCTCCCTTGCTGGCTTCCGATCTTTTGATCTACCCGAGTCTCTCCTCCATGACCTCTTCCCTATCTCTGCGCTCTCTCGATTCCCCTGCTCTCTCGCCTCCCTCGGGACGGAGACTCCGATCGATAAGAGGAAGGAAGTAAACAAGAGAACGATGGCAAGATTTACTTGCAAGTCAGGAACACTGTAAGTTGATTTTCTCAAAAGTTGCATGGAGGATTTTGAATCTGAAAACAGATTTGGAATCCTCGTGTCATTCCGGTCCGATCTATGCTACTCTCCACTGTAACTATGCAGTATTCGAAAAGTTCCATATTACAAAATAATTAAACTAATTAACGAAAAATAAAGTGATCAGTCGTGATCGCCATAAAATTCTGGCCCGTGGGCCAAACTTACGAAAACATAGAGTACTCAGGAACCGAGATAAACGCAAAAAATCGATTTCGACGTGACGTCGTCTGGAGCCAACGAGTGATCGGTGACGAAAAAGAGTATGCCCATCGTCATCAGCACCCTCGAGAACCCTAATTCGCAAAGTTTCAGAGAGTCGGCAATTTTGGCCTGTGCCAACTCTTGTCTGATTCTCTCGCAAACAGCCTCATATCTTCTATCGTTGAGGTTCTCATGGTATGGAATGATGTTGCTCTCATCCAATTCAAAGACATCGAATTGCCCGATTTCACCATGTACAATTATTCAACGACCAGTAATCAACAGGTTACTGTTGTTTTCCTTTTTTTATTGAAGTAATGATTATAGTACTATGCTGCGGGATATTGGGATGAATTGACAGTGACATTCTACTTTCGAAGGAGATACGGATGGTATTTATTGCAAGGTTTAGTTTTCTTTATTCTCACAGATATTTTTAATCTTTCTGCTCATAAACAAATGAAAAAATGAGAATGTATTTCAGGTTTTATTCCAACATACATGACAACATTCATCTCATGGATTCCCTTCTATTTGGGACCTCGAGCCATTCCTGCCAGGACTATGATTGGTATGATTTATCCAATAAAGAGAAACAAGTAATATTCATTTAAGGTGTGAATGCTCTACTCGCGATGACGTTCCAATTCGGTAATATAATGCGTAATCTTCCACGAGTTTCGTACGTCAAAGCTATCGATGTATGGGTGTTAGGGTGAGTAATCAAGATGAAAAGAAGAGGAGGAAGGGAAGAGTTGTCGCGGCAACGAAGAGATCATCCTGAATGGAATAGGAATCGGTGATGAAGAGTTTCGAAATATCGATGAGAATTCATAATGAAGAGATACATTCTTCATATAGAAATTTCAGTGGAATAGGATTCGTGTTCGCATCTCTGGCTGAATTGGCTCTTGTTGGATTTCTAATGAAAGACGAAGGACGACCATCAACTCTCTCACATGCGTCTACTAGAAAATGGAATTTAAAGAAGGTATTATCGCGAAGAGAAATAGTTGATAATTGACAATTTGGTGTACATGTTGATTGTGTTTGAGATGAGTTCAACGTCTCGTACTTCGAATGGAAATCATCATTGTGAGAAGAAACTCTCCGTTGTTCAGAGAAGTGAAAGAGTAGATCAATGCGCACGATTCATGTTCCCAGGTATTCGATTCCCTCCTCTGATTACAGTATCCCATTCACTTACAGTAATCTACTCGCTCTACAATTTCCTATATTGGGGTGTCTACATGAGAAGTGCCCTTGAGAATGCTCAGATGTGACCTCCCTCTCTCCCTTTCATCAATCGATTCCCTTCCAATCTACCGTATCCCTATCTCAGTTTGCTCCTTCTTCACGGGTTTCCCTTCATAGTCGTTTCATTCCAAATCGATATTGATCATATCGCTACAGTAACCCATGATAAATCGATTCGATTCTCAATGAGTGCATACTATGGGACAGAAGATTGACCAGAGGGGAAGGAAATCTTTTCCTTCTCTCTCTCCTTCCTCTCATCTCTCTCGATGGAATGAGTTCGGCTCTCCTCTCTCTTCTCTCTCTTGTCCTTTCTCCATTCGCCTCTCCCTATCCATCTCTCCCCTCCTCCTCTCTTCTCTCTCCTCCATCTCTCATCTCTTCTCCCCCTCTAGTATCGATCATACTCACTCACCCTTCCACCCTCTCACTCACTCTCTTCCCCTTCCTTCCTTCAATTCTCCCTTACTTACAAACTCAACTAATTTTTCAATTACAATAATTCTTTGTATTCGAATATCCTCATTCATTTCGTGATTCTCTCCATCTTATCATCACATTTTCAATGCATATCTTTCTCACTTTTCTTTCTTTTCCTTTCAGATCTTTCCAATGGCTGAAGTTCCTCTCTTTGCTGATGGAGTCACTGTGAAAGAGTGAGTTGTGGTTTGAGAAGAGAGGGAAGCGAGAGGGAGAGGGAGAATGAGAGAATGGAGGAGGGAGTCTCTCCCGAGAATCTTCAACGAGTTCACTCATATTTTCAATTTCCTAGAGTTTAAAAAATCCCGTTTGACTTCATGATTTTCAGGGAAGAAATGGACGGAGTTTTGCTTCGAACACAGATGGAGGAGGAAACATCGGTTGGTTACGGTAGATGAAATATCGATTGATTGATTCGCTGCAGGAACCGAGTATGCTTGATTGGGAATTGGAGATGGAAATGGATCTGATGGATCCAGATGCACCAAAGGAAGAAAGGTCAGAGAATTCATTCAAAACTGTTTTCTTCTCATTAAGTTTGAAGACAAACAAACACGCAAAAAAAACAAAGTGAACGATCAAATATTTTCAGCACCAAGGTTCCTGCTCAAAAACCGACGGATGTGAGAAGTGCGAGAGCCGATTTCGTATTCGATCTTGTTAATCTTTATCTCGATAAGATTAAAGAGAAGGAGACTATGAGGTGAGATGAAGAGCTTATTTTTTGACCATTAGTATTCTCAGATCGGGCGATCCCTCAGTGAATCTCGATCATTGTCGCAAATCTCTCTCATTCAGTTCAGAGAGAAATCAGGTAAACTGTTTTCATTAGACAATAATAAGGAAACATTTTGAGATGTGGAATAAAGTAACAGAGAGATGCAATGTTCGATTCGGTGAGACTCTCGGACTGAATAATGTGGAACAAATCAAGAAAATCTACGGGAATCGTCTCTCCCGACCGAAGAAGTGAAATTGATATTTGACCTTCCTGATTAATCTCTTTTTCCTTTAAGACACCATATTCCGTCTCACCCAAAGGAACTTCTCGCCAATGGAGTATGGAATCCCGATGGTAGATATATGAATATGTCTCATATCGATCACAGAAGGGAAGAAGCTTCTCCTGCTGTTGAAAGTCCTGCCAAGAAGGTAATAAAGACCTCTTATTCAATCTTCAATTATCAATTGATAGATTAAATTGGCTGATTCTTCCACTCCTTCCACTTCGAATGGTATCCAATCTACGGTTTCCGCAAAGAGGGAATCTGGTTAGATGAGACACAAGTTATCGATTGGAAATCTTTCCTTTTAGGAGACAGAATGGATTCAATATTGCGAGCTTTTGATCGATCAGAGGAAGTCACGACATTGAAGGAACAATTGATAGAGAAAGACAGGGAAATTGATAAATTGAAGAAACTTATTGTAAAGGTAATCAAACGTCTATCGAAGGGAATTGAATCAATATGTTTAGATGAGTGATTCCCACTTGAATAAAATGGAAGCTGCTATGGAAATGTTTAAGAAAGCATTAAGAGACGAAACGGCTCAAGAGATTATTAATGCTATTCAGAGGAATTAACCAATAGATATCATTTTAATTGATCTCATGTGTAAAATTATGTCACATACCATTTTTATTGTTGTTTACATTCATTGCGTTCCGAAAAAAAATGATATAGATAAGTAACACTATTTTTCAGTTCTCCTCTTATTCTGTTCTGTCCATTCATCTCAAATTGATCTTCATTATTTTATCTCGGAATCTTTTTGCCAGTATTAAAACACACGGCTTTCTTTTCTCACAAAAGGAGAAAAGCTTACATATGAAATCGGTACATAAAAACACATCGGACAGAGAATGTTACCTACAAATGAAAAGGAAAAGTTATTAGGAAAAGGGATGGATTCATAGTTATTACCCTACACTATGTGGTATATTCAACATATGGAAGTGAGCATGTGAGAAGGGGATTGGGATAGGGAAGGGATGAGCAAAGAAAAGAGGAAACTGTATAAGGGATCAAAGGGAATAGTGTACCAAGAGTAGAAAGAGGGGATATCACACTGTTTAATGAGAGAATATTGCATTTGAGGGAACGGAAGTCATCACAATTGAAGTATTTGAAAGAACATAATATTGATCGATCAGTGAAGAGACTACGGTATTCATCAGTACATACGGTAGTGAGAACATGGCCAATATCGATTGAAAGACTGAAACGGTTAATAAGAGTATGAAAAAAGAAAGAGATTGGGATAAATGGGACTATCTGAGTAATGGAGAAGAGTTGAAAGAACTTGATGGACTTAATTGCAGGTAAAGAAGTGAGAACTAATCTACTAATCAATTCTAGCGATCGATTGGACACTCGAGAATAGAAGAATGATAGGAAGAATATGGCAGGGATAAAGTACATAACAGAATAAATAGAAGAATATGAGGGAGAAAACGGTTGCACATTGAATGGGATTGTTTGGCACATTTGAAGTGATATGAAGAATGGAAAGGAAAAAGGTGAAGAAAAGGGAAAGAGATTAATCTAGCATTCATGATTAGACAAAGACTGTAGCAATTGTTCGAATTGTGAAGGAGTATGTTCCTCACCACTCAATTCATCTCCTGAAGGACTTTCCGTTGGTTCAGCTCTTTCTGAATGAGAGGGATCTGATGATGTAACTCCTCCGTCTGAATGACATTCTTCACTCGATGAAATAAGAGAGATAAGAGTCGATGGATCAGGCATATCGTATTCAGGGATGAGCACTCGAAGAAGATCCTGCAACGAAATCGAATGATTACGGTAGTAAGGAAATATCGATCGAGAAAATGATAGTGAAACTACAAAAACACAACACCACACCACCAACAGAGGAAGGAAAGCTTGGGTAAGTGTAGGTTAGATTACAATATTAATCTGTAGATCAAACCTGATTCGTCCTCATCATTTTCATCTCCATTCTCTTCTTTTTCTGATATTCCTTCTGTTTTTCGTTCCTTCTCAGTCTTTTCTCTTCATTTCTCTTCTCTCTTTCTTCCTTGTCCTCTTCTTTCATTTCATTCTTCTCTTCCTTTTCTTCTCCTACTCTCATCATATATCTCATTCTCATCTTCTCCAATCTTATCTTTCTGTCTTCTTTATTCTCAGTCAATCTCTTCAATTTCATTCTCTCACAAGCCATTTTCTTCGTTCTTTCGACTTGATCTTCAATCAATCGAATTTCATCCATTCTTATTCTCACTTCTTCAATCTTTCTCTTCTTCTCTTCATCTCTTCCTTCTTCTTCATTCTCATTAAAGAAATCGAATGAAGTTGAAGGGGAAGATTGATCCATCATTAATCCAAGAAGAGAAAGAAGACTCTGTTGTCCCAAGTCCATTTCAATCTCTTCCTCCTCTTCCTCCTTCATCTCATCCTCTTCCTTCACTTCTCTTCCTTCAGGTGGTCTATTCTCTCGATCTTCTTCAATCTCCTCCTAAAATAGACACTCAACAACCACCACCACACAGAGGAAAGGACCAAGCTGAGAGGGATACGATAGCAAGGAATGGTTATTGCAAACTGAGGAAGGAAAGTGAGGTTGAATTAGTAAAGGAACAGAAATGGGATAGGACGGGACGGGAGAAGGGGGAGAAGGAGGTAATCATACCTTGAATGGATCAGAAGAGACGACGTTTTCACCCACTGCAGAGGCGAATCGAGCGACCGCACGATCACGTTCACACTGAGGAGATGAAGATATTAGGAGAGAAGAGGGAATGATGATGATGTCATCGTTGATTCATACCTTTCTATCATCATATACGATACTTGATCCATCGACAGAAGAGGAAGTGCATGATTTGGAATCAGAAGTGACTACACTCGATCCATTGAAGGCTTTCAATGCAGACATCGATAGAGATTGAGTCTGAACATAATACTCCATAATCATAATGTAATCCCATGCCCTTAATCAACCCAATTCAGTGTCTCAATTCCTCACCTGTGCGGGGTTATTGAACAATCTGGCGATAAGATCGTTCTTCTCTGCCTTTTCCACATCACTTCCATTCTCATTTTCCATTCCAGATAGAGAATGAAGACCAACGAGAGCAGCCAATTTATCGTTCATTGGAAGAGAAGAGAATCCCTCCTCGCCCTCACTGAAAGAGGTAAAGTTTAGACTTTGAACCACAAATAATAATATGAAAGATCAAAGATCAATGTTTCACTCACGATTTGATTGTGCTGTTGTTGTTGATGGTGATAGTGGGAATGCGAAGAGAAGGAGATCCAGGAGTCTGAAGAGAGCAAAGATCATTTCCATCCTTCGAGAGATCAAAGATCAACTCTCACCTGTGGTGATGATCTTCCATTGAATCCTCCAGCCATCAATTGTTGAACGAGTGGAGAAGCGGTGGAATTGTTGAGGGACATGCCTGCAAGTGGATTAATAATCTACCGTACTCTGACTCGTCTACCGTATTCCTTCTCTACCGTCCAACTTACAAGGTGCATTGGGAGTGTTAGCATTTCCTCCTCCTCGAATGAAATCGATGAGTTCACTCTTGATCTTATTGGGAGCTCCGAATATTCCTTCTTCGATTCTCATTTCGTCTTCCAGCTTAAGCACCTGACACATCAACCACTCTCACTCAGCTACTGTCACGACTACCGTATCCCCTCCTATCTACAGTACTCCTTCTATCGTATCTCTTTCTCACCTTAGCATAATCCTCCTTATGATGTGCCTTGAGATGCATCTTCAGATTGGTTGAGAAGGCGGATCCCGTACGGAAATTGCAATTGATGCATCCGACCATCTGAAAAGGAACAGATTACGGTACGATCAAGATGCGGTGGAATTCTACAAAATAATAAGATACTCACTCTATCTTCGAGATCCTTGAAGAACATCCACACGGGATGTCTTCTCAGTCTTCTTCTCTTTGGTTGAGGCATTTCCAATCCTCCCAATACTCCCTGTTGTAATCCAGCCAATCCTCCAAATTGTTGTAATATCATATCAGGAGTGGGGGCGGGGCTTGGAGTGGGCGGAGTTGAATGAACAATAGGAGGTGTCTGCTGATGAATGGAAGCTGCGGAATTGGGACGAGCCATTCCAAGAGGAGAGAACGCCGACACTTCTGCAATGATTACAGTGATCTTTGATCTCCTTAGTGTAAGTATTAATACTCACCATTATTTCTCTGCTGCTGCATTTGTTTCTGTAGTGCGTTGATTTGATTGGCAGCAATTTGTTGTCTAAGTGCATTCAATGTTTCATTCTCTGTTCCTCCTCCTTCTCCTCCCATTTGTGCCACTGCAGCTGCCTGTTGATTAGCAAGAGCTTGCTGGAGAGCAGAAGTCTGATTGGCTGCTGCCACTGAAAGAGAGAAGAGATGAAGGAATGGTCATCATAACTTTCATCCGAGTATTGAACTACACCCATTCAACTTGTCACTCTGCTCGATAAGTCCCTTCTCCCCCCTTCGTCATATGCTCTATTCACGATCAACAGACATTATTTTCGTCGCTTTTACCAATGGAAAACAAGTCTATCTCCACTTTTGTAGCAATCCCGTGATAAGAATGAGAGAGAGAGAGATAGTCCCCAATTTGGGAGTGGATGGAGACATTTTTAAGCTTCGTCCCTTCTTGTCACGAGGGTAAACAATGAAGAAGGAGAAGGAGGGGGGGGAGGGGGAGGGATGGAGTACTACTCCTCAGGGTTCTTATCTCACTTGTTGATACTATCTACTGACTCATTCAACTATGACGACATCGACACTTACTCTGTGTGAGGATAGTACAGTCACTCTCTCCCCTTCTCCCATCCTCCCCCCCCCCCGGGCTCCCTTCTCTTCTCCTCACTGATAAGACCTGATTAGACTCTCCCTATCACAAAAAGTACATTCGTCCTCTAAGGGGTAGTAAATGGACGAAAGTAGGAATGGACTCTCTCTTCAGGTCAGATTCTATCATTCATCAATAACTCACACTTGGAGATGGTCATAAGAATGGACGAAGTCATTGGTGGAAGACTCCTCTTTCTATTATCTTTCCCTGCCAATCCTGCAGCTGCATTTCCAGATAGAAGAAGAGCATTCAGATTCAATTGATCCTCTGCTTCAATCACCTAATGAGAAGGAATAGATCATGAATGTGCCCCATCGATCTCTGTACCGTACCTTCTCATAATCAGGTCTATGATGTGATCGAAGATGAACTTTCAGATTCGTTGAGAAGACTGATTTAGTTGAGTAAGCGCATTGCTTGCATTTGGCCACTCCATCCTCAACGATGAAATACGGCCAGACTGGATTCCTGCAACGAAGAGGATCATACTGTATCCATCAATCGATTGATACCGTACCTTCTCTGTCTCTTCCTCTTGGGAGTCTGAGTGAATCCCTGAGGAGTCGTCCCTGATGAAGGCTGCGACTGCTGCAGTTGCTGCACTTGCTCTTGTTTGGGAAGAAGATAGGAGGGAAGGGACGATGGATTGGGTTGGATAACCGATTGATGGGGTGTTGATTGAGAGTTCATTCCCATTGCTCCTCCTGATTGATTCTGTGCCAATTGCATTGCAAGAGCAGAAAGAGCTCCCATTTGAGGTTGGAATGCAGAATGGCCAAGAATGGAAGAGACGGCAGAGGGGAAGGAGGGAAGGGATGGAGAGGAGACTGAAGTTGAGACTTGTCCCAATCTCTCTGCTAGATTCCCTGCTAGATTATCAATCTTCGATCCTCGTTTACTCGAATCGGAAGAAGGGGAAATACTTCCATTCGAGACCATCTTCGCTTGCAAGGCTTGTTGGAATATCATCAATTGTTCTGAAAGAGAAGAGTCAGTTGATGATAGACATCAGTTGTGTAATCGGTTACTGTAGACGATAACTCACGTTGTAAATGATCATTCAATTGTTGTGGTTTCTGTTCTTGTTCCTCTCCTCCGTCGGGTGAATTCGATACCGTATCGGGGCTTTCGTCTCGCTCACTCGCTGAAATCAATACCCATCAATCTACCGTATCTTGAGTGTACAGTAATCTACAGTACTCACAGGTGGCCGCGTGCTCTTCAGGGGAATATTCGTGATGGGATGCGAAAACTCCTTCACACGGATCTTCTGAGACCTGCAATCGATTGGGATTGACTACCGTAATCGAATGAATCTACAGCACCTCTTCGACAACTTCTTTCTTGACGGGATGAGGAGGGAAGAATTGATGCATGAATTGTTCCATAGATGACGGAGGAACGAAAGGGAACTGAAAGGGGGATTGAGTGATGGGATGAAGTACGGTAATGGTACAGAGGGACACGAGAGTATGAAACAAGGATGAAGGGAGGAAGAGGAAAGAGGAGGGGGAAGGAAGAGGGAGGGAGTAATGATAAGACCAGTAAAGTACATCTGCTTACCTTGCATTCTGCCATTGAATCTTCTTCTCCTTCCAATTTCTCCAATGTCATTCAATCGATATCTACTCTTGATCTACCGTATCCTTCCTTCCACTACAGTCTACACTAAGCAACGACGAATTGTCGTGTCCTACTGTAGAGATCTCACTATCTGCAAGAGGGAGAAGATTACGGTAAGTAATGTACATGGAATAAAAGGGAGAAAAACAAAGATGAAAAGTGTCGGGATGTATAATAGCCGATGGGATCTTACTCCCGTACAGAGAGAGGCAACCAGATTGGATGAAGAAAAAAACTGGTTAAAAAGAATGGAAATGAGAAGAGTGAATGAATAGAGAATTAGAGTAAGTGAGAAATAGTGAAGTATTCAATGTAGATTAGAGAGAGAAGAGAAAGAGATACGAGTATCGAAGTACTACTTGTAGATAAGAGTACCAATTTTTGGTTGAAATGGAGAAGTTGCGAGTGAAGAAGTGAAGAACTGCTTTGTATTGAGAAGATAATCGAGAACTGAGTTGGAATGAATAACTACCATGTGATGATAGAGAGAGAGAGAGACAATGATGGAAGAAGGGAAGAAGGGAAGAGGGAGGGAGACTCGAGGATTGACCTTTGCCATCGAATGTGAGAAGAGTGAGGTAATACTCATTCAGATCATGTACCCCCTAGAGAGTAAGTAGATGAGAGAGTATGCGATATTGAGAGAGTTATTATAAGGAGTGGATTGCACCGCATCTAAGTAGTAATGGATGAGAGAGGAAAGGAGGGGGTAGGGAGAGGGGGGGGGGAGTGACCCTTCTTGGATCAACAGAGAAGAACTGGAAGAAGAGGATGAAGACATCTTAGAGACTCCTGAAGACACGAATATACAGAGAGAACTCCCTTATAGAGAAGACAACTACGTCATTCATTCATTCTCTATCTACTGTATCTCCCTCTCCATCCAGACAGGGGCGGTCTCATCCATATACTTGTCATTTACTGATAAGAAAGTGTCAAAAAACACAAAGGAATGATAAGGAATAATAAGTCTGTATGTGATTGACAGTTATGGAATAGTGAAGAAAGAGAGTGAATAATGGGAGAATTGAGAAGTGAAATGAGAGGAAAAGAAGAGAAGAAGTCTCGTACTCTCAGTCCCTTATCAGTATCTAGAAATACTGCCAATTCCATATACTCTCCTTCTCCTCCCCCTCTCCTCCTTCTCTCCTCCTATTCTCAATCTCTTCCTCCTCCCCTTCTCTCATTCCCTGTCCCCTGGGTCTAGCTTCAATCCACGAGAGTATGTGGTACTATCACTCACTTTATCACCACTTCTCACTTATGAGATGAGAGCGAAGAAAGACACTCTTTCATTGATAACGACCATTGATCTACCAATCTACCCATTACTACCGTATTCATCCCCCTCGCCCCTACCCCCCTAGGTATCTCTCCCCTACCTCCCATCTCTCCCTTTCTCACGATAGAGTATCATCAAGTTGAAACACATGACATGGAAACCCTGTCGCACTCTCTATCAAATACTATACGATTACTAGTGATGATAGAGAGAAAAGAGAAGAGGAGTCACAAGTAGAAGAGTACTCTAGATGAGCTATCCATGCTGTAATAGTCGATGGAATCGGTCAGTAGAAGGGAGAGGGAGGGAGAGGAAGGAAGGAGGAGGAGACGGGGGAGAGTAGAAGTGTCCTATAGCTGCAGTCCTACTAAACAGTTGTTGAAGAGTAGAGTCACAAGGGAAGAGAGAAGAGAGGAGGAGAGAGTGCCATAGGGATTGATCAGAAGTGAGAGAGAGAGAGACCTCTCGAATGAGTACCAATCGAGAGGACAACGGGAGACATGTTATCCAATTGAAAAGAGACTCCCAAAAGGGGAAAGAGACACTACAAACATATCGTAATCTAATACAGTCAAAGAAGGGGAGGTGGGGAGGAGAGAGGGAGGTGGGAGGTGGGAGGAGGGGAGGTGGTCAGTTGAGGGAGAGAGATAGCCCTTCTCTGGAAGGCGAATAGTACAAACACACAGACAGAAAAGAGAAACAGTCTCTCTCCTTTTCTTTGTCCGTTAAGAGTCAAGAAAAGAAGTGAGTAAACGATACTCATGAGAGACCTCTTCAACCCATTATAGAACTCCCTCCCCCCTCCCTCCCTCTTCCCTCTCTCCCTCATGGCATAATCAGAGATAGAGAACCTCTCTCTCTCTCTCTCTCTATCACTCTTCCAGTTGAAACTTCCATTCACGAGATAAAGTGAACGAATAGGATGGGAAATTGGGAAGAGACCGGTTGAATAAGTCGAATGAGGTAGAAGAGGGGAGGTGAAGGGGGGAGGGAGGGGAGGTGGTCAAAGAGAGGTATGCAACTTCTCTCCTCCCAGTCAACTCTCTATCATGGACAATGGTCACTCCCGCTCTTCAAACAGTTATTCAGTTGATTACACATCGAAGGGAGGAGAAGTCTACAGAAGCGGAGGAGAGAGGGAGGGGAGAGGGAGGGGAGGAGAGAGAGGCAGAGGGAGAGAGGGGAGGAGAGGAGAGGAGAGAGGGGCAGAGGGAGAGAGGGGAGGAGAGGAGAGGAGAGAGGGGCAGAGGGAGAGAGGGGAGGAGAGGAGAGAGGGGCAGAGGGAGAGAGGGGAGGGGGATAGTGCTTCTGCCCTATATCCATACTCTTTTTGTACATCATCTACAGTCTCGATATCCATAGAATGAGGAGGGGATATCTACTCTCTCTCTTCTACCGTAGTCATGCATGAATGAGAGAATGAAAGAGAGGGAAGAAAGGGGCGGAGTTAACTACTAGTTAGTAACCAGTAGATAGAGAGAAGGGAGGAGAGAGGGAGCAGAGGGTTAGAAGGAGGAAAAGAGGAGGAGAGAGGGAGAATACGGTAGGGAGAGTTTATTATGGGATAAGAAGTGATTGGTGAAACACGAGTAAAATGTTGAATGATGAAGAGAGAGAGAGAGAGGAGGAAAGAGTCTTCGAAGAGTCTCGATTCACTACGAGTAAGTACACTATGAGTGTAATGAGAGAGTGAGAGATGGGAGGAGGGAGGAAGAGAGGAGGGAGGAGAGGAGGAGGAGAAGGAGTCAGAAACCAACTGTCTCCCTTTGGAGGAGAGTTCTCCAAGTGGAAAGGACTACAAAAATGGAGAGTGAGAGAAGAGAACGAGAAAAGAAAACGTCGCCCCTTTTCTGTTGGTATAACGGAGTGAAACAGTTGAGTCAAGAGTGGAAAAGGGAGGAGAGAGCTGACCTATCCTGAGGGGAGGTGGTGAGAGAGGGAGGGGAGGGGAGGGGAGGTGGAATGGTCAGAGGTGGAGGAGAGAGAGAGAGAGATTGAAGACGTAGTCCTTGAATACACAACGACACTCCAAAAAGAAGCTCTCTACCTTGGATGGAGTAAAGAGAGAATAAGATGAGGGAGAGATGGAGACAATTGATGAAGTACACCTCTCACCACCTCATGGTACTGTAATCCCGTTAGTGCAGAGAGAGGGATAAGTAGAGGAGGTGGTGAGGAGTGAACTTACACTATTGACCCGATAGTGTGACCTTAGATGAGTCCCCGAGGGAAGAATCGGATAGGAGGGAGAGAGGGAGAGATATGAACGGTTGATAGTCTGATGGAGGGGGGGGGGGGAGGGGATATTCCGATAGAGTGACAATGTCGTCTTCTTCTCTTCAATTACCAGTGGGAGGTCGGTAGATCACATTGAGAGAAGAACGAGAATGACCCGGATTGAAGAGAAGACATCATTTATGGACATTATGACAAAAAGAAGTTGAGAGAGGTGAGAAAAGTGATTGAGATGGGGGAAGAGAAGGAGGAGGAGAGGGAAGAAGTACTGAATAGACGACCCCCTATCCATAAGTGTGTCGAGTGTCAGAAAAGTTAATGATGGACAAAAGGATGATGAGACAAGATACACCAAGACTGTATGAAAGAGGGAAGAGGTGGAGAGACAAGAAACAGCTACGATATCTACAGTATTCCTACTATAATCTACCCTACCTCCCCCTGTCAACCCAGTCTAAACTCGTCCGGGAGTCGGTTCTACAATGTACTTTCATCGTTTAGATCTAAAACAAGTCGAATGAACGGGGGAAAGGGACAGATCGGGATGAGATAGAGAGAGAGAGAAGGTAGAGGGGAGAGAGGGAGGAATGGACTATCTCACTCATCCGAGAGTATCTCTACGTCCAATCCAAGAGAGAGAGAGAATGAGTTAATGCGACCCCTTTCACTACTTGAGACATTCTGTACTACCGTACCACTCTCTCTTCGTGGTAGGACTACGATGAATAAGGGTGCTAATGGATACTGCACACGGTCAATATTACAACTGATTCAGTCGAAGAGTAGAAGAGAGAGAGATGAATGGATGAGATGAGTGAATGATGAGACAGACTGAAGACAATGTTCAATGAGAGAGAGAGAGAAAAGGTTACTGTACTGAGAGAGAAGAAGAGGGGGGATAGATCACTCATATAACAGACTCACGGGGCAGTAATATATGCACACCATACCGGAGAGAGAGAGAGAGAACAGAGGGAGGGGGAGGGATACAAGTGACATACTCGTAGCATCTGTTAGTGATGTCCTCATAGGAGACCGACATGAAGGATATAGAAGGGTTAGAGAGAATGAGAGAGTGTGGGAATGAGAGAGAGACAGAGAATGACACTCCACTTCATACGTGGATAAAGCTGTTGCTCAAAGTAGAGCGGGAAGAGAGAGAGATGAAGGGAGGAGAGAGAGAGGAGGAGGAAGGTAGATAAGGGATCTGTGCACTGTATAGTAGAGTATCCCCTAAGGGGACTACATGCTGCGACTCTCCCCTCCCCTCCCCCCTCCCCTCCTTCCTCCCCCCCCCCTCCCAACTACCAATTATCAATTGACCGACTTCTCTATCACTCATAAGTGATCGGCAGTGATAGAGAGGGAGAGAGATGAGAAAGAGAAGGGGAATAGAAGAGGAATAGAGAAGGAAGATAGGTAGGAATGGTCATTCTAAACAACAAGGATGGAAAGGGTAAAGGAACTTGAAACAAGAGAGAGGAAAGAGGGAAAGGATCTCGTTTGACTGAGGGAAAGAAGGGATAAAGTACCGTATTGAAATGATTAGTCATGAAGATGATTAAGTAATTATGAGAAGTTATGAAAGGTGAAGAGAAGGGAGGGAGGGAGGGAGACCGCCTAAGGAAAGAAGACACGAGTAACGAACTTGAGAAGTACAAAAGAGGAAGAAGAGAGGGAGGGGGGAGGGGAGGAGAGGGTGCTATACTGGGTCAAGCAGTTACATAGCCATTCTCCTACTTGGTCACTTTCCATAGAAGAAGAAGAAGATGAGAGTAGATCAAGGGGAAGCTTCATTATCACAGAAGGAGAAGGAGAGAGAAAGTGAGGGGAATGGAGAGAGATAGAGATGGAATATTACATTGTACAGTGTGTATTCATACTCTACAGCTGCACAATTAGTATCCATCCATCATATTGTCTAGATGAGACCAACGATGCAACATGTCCTCTCCCCCCCCCCCTCCTTCGGAGGGATTGAAAGGGAGTTCAGATGGGAAGAAGAGGGAGAGTAAGTAGGATCATCTAAGAGAAGGAAGAAGGGACAAGTAGACATTGTTTCTAGGAGGTGTCAATTCACTAACTATAGATGATCTCCTCTCTCTCTCTCTTAGCACCTTCTTTCTATCCACGACCTTCCCCCCCCCCCTAGATACTAGGCATAGTATTGTAACACATACAAAAAGAGGGTCGATCTACGAAGGAGATAGAATGGTTATAAAGTTATGGATGAAGAAGGAAAGGGCAAAGGGAAAAAAGAAGAAGGAGAGTAGACATTCAAATGATATGAGAGAGAAATAACGATTACGAGTTATTCGAGGTTTCTGAATCACAATCAATGGAGAGAAAATGGTAGAGAGAAGAGTAGTGAAGAGAGAATGAAGAGAGAGAGGAACGAAGAGTAGAAAGAGAAGAGAAAGAGAGAAGAAGGGAGGATGTATGAATATTATTGAGAGATGATCAAGTGATATCCACTACAATCTATCAATTGAACAGTAGTCTGATACGGATGAAACAGCTATGAACTTGAAGGAGTAAAGAGAGAAGGGAAGGGTCAAACTAGAAGGAATGGCCAAAGGGTGCGTCTTTACAACCAATTCTCAATTGAACTCGAGCACATATGGTACTAGGCAGTAAGAATAGATCAATGAAGAAAGAGAATGAATAGGAAAGGATGAGATATCTATTAGGGATCTCACTTCGTACTCTCTTCCTTCCCCTCTAGCACTTTCAGTCCAATCCCACAGTTTTCGTCCTACGGCATAGATAGGGAAGGTAGAGGAAGGGAGGAGAGGGGAGGAGAAAGGGTGGGGAGGGGGAGGAGAGGAGTGTGAAAGTTGAGAGAACGAGTCAAATTCAGCATAGAGTATCCAAGGATCGAAAGGGTGAAATCACTTGGTTTGAAGCAAGGAAAGAGGAAATAGAGACGGAAGAGAGTACTCTATTCTCTTTTAGAGACAACCAATGGGTCACTCTATCCTGTATATTTGTACTCGTACTGTTTGAGGTAAGAGGGCTGCGGGGTATCGAGAGGGAGAGAGGGAGGGAGAGGGGGGGGGAGAGAAGGAGTTGTACTCTCTTTCTATCGTTCTATCACTGACCATTCCTTCTCTCTCTCATCCAGTTTGACCCCTTGTTGACTAAGAGTTCCCAATGGAACGTCAAATACTCAAAGAAACGTCGCCTCAGGATAGAAGTGAAAGAGAGAATCTCAAAGAACGAAGTGAAGAGAGGCGAGAAGGGTTCTCGAAAGGAGGGATCTACCGTATACTCCCTCCTCCTCTCTCTCTCTCTCTCTCTCCCTCTCCCTCTACTCTTTCGTCACTCATTCATTAACTGGATATGAAGAGAAACAACTTGGAATGTTCTATACTCAGACAAAAAGCAGGGGAAATAGTGTGGAATAGTGAGAGAGTGAAGAGAGGAAGAGCATTGAGGGATAGATCCATCTATGGATAATGAGTACAAAAACAACAGGTAGAGAGAGAGAGAGAAGATCCTTGTGAAGGTAGAAGCTCCTTCTCTCTCTCTTTATTCATTACTCGATTGGGAATGATCTATTAGGGGTATAAATGAATGACCTCTGCTGATCTAGTAGAGGAAACCGCACCAGACAAACTCTTTATGACTGGCCATACTGAACAGACGGATAACCCGTCTGGAGAAGATCTTCTAATGAAAGAAATTCCGTACAGTCCTATATCTAGGTAGACCGTATCCCCAAGGATGGCTGAGATTTCCGTGAAAGTGAAATGACCTGCAGATCAATGAATAAGTGCAGTGATAGCTTCAAGTTGTTCAGTAGTACTTTTCTTCGAGAGGGAAAGGAGTGATTGGAAAGTGACTGGAAGAGAAGGGATGGAATGTGGGTCGGACTATTCCTTCTCAGTACTCACTCCTAGTACAAAAAGGGAAAGGAAAAGAGGAGACACGAAAAAGGGTTAGAACTCGAGTAATGGAGAAGTTCAAAAAGGAGTGAAGAGAGAGACGAGTATTCAAATGTCTTCTAAGGGGTCAAAGAGAGAGAAGAGGGAATGAATGAGTGAGTGCCAGTTGGTGTGATCACTCTGCCCATTCTATCCAAATTACAGTATCCGGTCAAGCGAAGAGATCAGATCGGGTTACGGTAATTAACCATGTAGATTGAGGATGAAGCATCTAAGGAGTCAAGAGGGAGGAGGGAACAGGGGGGATATGCACTCTGACCCTCTCTCTCTCTCTCTCTCGTACTAGTTACGATGGGACACTTAGTGTACTTCCGTTTACCTGACCTCTCAAGTCTCTTTAAGCTCCTTCTCCTTTTCCCTTTCCTTCCAAGGGAAATGGACTGATTTATCCCGTTGTTTCTAAGGTATTCAATGAAGTAAACCTGAATACTCCTTTCCATGGAAGAGAGTTGGACTATGGGATGGTATAGAACCATTCGATTAGATGTAGCCTCGATTACTCACTCCTCCCCCTCCTCCCTCCCTCTTACTCAAAAGATGTTCTCCCTGCAGAGAAGTAGTACTAAAAGAGCGTGAGAAAGTCGGTCAAGGCGATAGATAGAAGAGACTCACCCATTTACCCTTTACTTGTACCTATCCTCCCATCTCATCTCCGAACCCTTCTCTCTCTATGATCACTATCTATAATATTCGAAACGTTCTTCTATACTTTCACTATTGTTCAGGACAACTAAAGAGGACAACTCTTCTATGGGAACTCATGGGGATTGGTCAATGAAGAATACCCATGCTGTGCTCGCAGGGATTGAAAGCAGTAACTGATGCAGCATGTCTCTGAGTAGATAACTCCAATCCGTCATTCCAACTTTCATCTTCATCCTCACTCATCCATATCCCTCCCCTCCCTCCTTCTCTTCTGCCCTTTGTACTGTTCCAATAGGAGCACTCGACTTCTCTCCAGAAGAGAGAGTATCATCATCCCATTCCACGACTTTTCGTCTCTTTGTTTGGTCACTCCAATCTCCCCCTCCCCTCTCTCTCTCTCTGAATACACACACCGAAAACGGCTCCCCCACTCGATCAATTCACAGTAAAGTACACTGAGACGAAAGAGACAATGGACCACCCATGGGGAACCATATACTTCATATAGATACTCTTACAGGGATTACGGTAGTCTGGTATTGATTGAATATTATTATAGTGAGTAAGGGTCATCCCGTCTGTCTTCTCAATGAGTAAATCGGAATGACTTCGTTCTCAGTGGTGATAAGTGCTATACTCAATAACGACAGGATTATCCCTCCTAGATTAGTGTCTGAAGTGAGTGCAGTCTCATAAAACACTCAATACAGTACCTCATCATTACCGTAATCTCCCCTGTCAGATTCTTCTCTTCCAGATGGGAGTTCTTTCCTTCTATCCGGAAGTCCGCTTTACCAGACAGTATTGAAGGGAAAAGTGGATGAGATGGAAAGTGAATGGGGTACAGAGTAAGGTAGATTGGCAGACTGACGAAGCCACCTGTTACAGAGAAGGGAAGATGGAAGGGAAGGAGGGAAGGGAGGTCTTAGAACAACCGATTATTCTTTCCCCTTTCTTGATATTCCCACCATCTGCAGAAGAAATCACTCGACCGAAAGAATGTATCGAATAGATAGAGAATACGGTACAAGGAAATACGATAAGATTACTGTAGTTAAGATAAAGGAAGTAGATCAATAAAGAGGAAGCTGTCAGGAAGGAGAGAATGAAGGGGAGGGGATTGAGATATGAGGATGAATCCCCATCATCTTCTTTTGATGGGAAGAGAAGGGACTTACTTGGCACGAGAAAGGGGGAGACCATGGTTACTCAGTTGGAGGAAGAGAGACAATAATGGATTCACTCTCTATTCGAAGGACTACTTGTGAAAGAGACCTGTACTATACAGTTATGAATTATGAAGAAGTAGTAGAGGTCAGAAGTAGAAAGGAAAGGGAATTCATTGAAGAATCACGTGAGAAGTGAAAGGTCTCTAATATCGAGTACTGTAGCACTTCAGAATCTTCAAAATAATTTGAAGAATGACTTCGCAATGTGAATCGCCTTACTGAGAAAGCAGAAAATTATTGTTCGACTTGAGTGAGATGTAAACATGAATGAGTTTATACAAAGTGTGAGAGGAAGTCATCGTGTTAAGAAGTAAGGAGAAGACGAAGAAGATGGAAGATGAGAGAAGTTGGAATATAAGAAGACTCAACTCTCTTCATTCTGTCTCGTCTCTTCTTCTCTCTGGGTGAATAAAGAGTAGTGATAGGAAGAGAGTATGGGAATCTCAGTGATCACAAATGCATGAGAAGAAGGAATGAAGTTGACACGCACTCGATACAAGGAGAGGAGGAGAAGGAGGGTGGACGACCTTTGAATCGGAGATAGGAAAGATAGAGAATTCAAGCACGAAATGAAGATTCATTGATGAAGTAAAGAGAGGAATCAAATAGACTACTGTATCTCATTCATTCATTCCAATTGACCTACCTTCTATTCCATTCAGTCTTCTACTTCGTCCATCCAATCGTCGACTAATGCTAATGGAAGGACCAATGTCTCCTTCTCTTTCCAGTAAGTGCAGTAAGAAGTTGGAGAGAGAGAGACGAATTCTCCTTCCCGATGATTCGAGAAATATCCCAATCAGACTAAATTATCATAACTAATACATTGATAAACATGACAAGTCAAAAAGTGAAGTCCCCAGATAGGGAATATAGGATGAGTGTATGACTCGTATGAATTGTGGTCCCCTCCCTCCTCTCCTATCCATCCTTTCTAAGTTTTGTAATCCCTTGAGATTCACTCGTTGTCGCATGCAAAGGACATTGAAAGAAGTAGAGTAGAGTAAGAATTGAGTGAAGGGAAATTGAGTAGGGGAGAATATACAATAAAATAAATAAAGAACCGACCCCGAGAAATATTTTGTTCAAAACGCATCGAAACAATTTTCCTCACTTCTTTATGAAACATGATAACGAACAAATGTTGAGTGAATACAGTTAGAGTAAAGCAACTTCCAGATGAAAAACAGAGAGAATGAATAGCTACACTATGGGAAATGTAACAACTTCTAATTAGTCTTATTAGACTAAACTAACGAATGAACAGTACGGAAACAAAATGTGAGGGTTATATCTACAAAACATAACAACAGGACCTGGAAATCCAAACAATTGATCGATTTAGTTGAGGCGAGGGTAGAGAGGAACCGACACGAATGCATCATCTGAAAGATTTTTTTTTAATTACAGGGAAATGTATCGAGGCTTTCAATAGGTAAAATATTCCAAATTGTAACTCACCACCATTCTTGGCAGAAGATGCGGGAGTACGAGTGGAAGGATTACCTCTCTTCTGCAAATATCCCTCTCATTCACAGACTTTGCCTCCTCTTTGAAAAATAAATGTTGACTAATGAAAGTAATGAAAAACTGACGGGATCCGCGGCAGTGTTAGCGGTCTCCCCATTCATCATTCGAATCAGTTCTCCACGAGTCACGGGAATCATCGGCACCTAAAAGAAATTATAAATCGAATCAAATATTTATTTTTACCCTGCTTGCACGATCCATCGCAATGGAAAGAAGAGCTTCCGATGTCTGCAATTTTTTTTCTAAATAGTGTAAAGATCATCTAACCCACCTTATCATGAATGTAGGACAGCCAGAGAATGACAAAGAAGGAGATAATGCACATAACAATGAGCATACGAGGACCCTTCGCGGCAAGACTTCCCACTGAAAGAAGAAGTACCACTACACTTGCTTAAAACATTTCAATAAGTACGCAGCCTATTGAAAAAAATGACGTATACTAGGCACTTCTATAGAACACGAGGCCAGAGTTACAGCGTGAGCAAGCGCTAAGCCTTACTAGCCTAAACATATGTCTAGCCTTATTAGGTTATGGCTAAGCCTAATAATCATCATTATTTGGATATGAGCGTGGGGTCAGAAATAGGAGGGTAATCGCGGTTTTTGGCACGACGAAACAACTGTTACTGTCATAGAATCCCTTATTATCGTCATTAAATGCACCGATTTTCAGCTGTATCGACTTACCGGCAGGGCTCAATCCGACCCACTCAGTCACAGTCTCGACAATGTCGAGAGCTTCATCGGGATAGAAGAATGAATAAAGAGTGAGCACGAAGACACCAGAAGATTGGATCAAGAAGAAGACCGACCATACAGTCTGAATAGGATAGTTTAATATAGAGATAAATCAATTGTCGAGGCAAAACTACTCCTTCAAAAAATAAAGATGCTATCTAACAACCTACTCACCCGTTCACATTTAGGTTTTAAAATTATATATTCAAGATAGTGCCAGCCATTTTTCCATAGCAACAAATACATGTATAGATGGCAACGTACCATAATAGCAGCACTCACGAGCACGGGGAAAGACATTCGAGAGCGAGTAGCAACCATTCCGAAGATGAGAATGACTATGTAGATCATACGGGCGAAATCAAGCTTTAAACAGATTTACTTTGATTATATATCGGCCAGAATAGACTGACCCAGCTAGTAGAGGAGCTGATCATGTGGGCAGCAACGAATCCAACCGAGATGAGAATGTGAATGAGGAATACCATATCAGCCATACGCTGAAGTATATAAACTTGAATTAAACACCAAACATCAAAACAAGATTTTGGGGAAAGATGCGAACTGATTAAACATGGAATGCAACCTTGCAAGTGATGGTACTGCAACAGAAGGTCGTCTCAGGGCCGCTCCCTCCAGTACGACCGATGATTCCGTAGTCGCTCGACATTTTTGCCTGCTTCTACAATATATAAATAATCTATCCTTTAAGAGTAAAAATTCAAATTACAAATATCGTCACATCGTTAAGGTACTAAAGAAGACTTAACTTCTTTATGATCAACAACAAAAACATTGTGCAGTTAATCTTCATAATCTTCATTCATATAGCGTGAATATTACGAATTAAAATGTACGATTCACTATGAATCTTCTGGCTAACAACGTGACTAAATTAGAATGCTATTAACTTACTTAAAGTAGATCTAGACAACTCGAAACAAAAAGCGAAACAACGAAATCAAAACTTCAAAAAGTGGATAAATAGTACATAGTAACGGATAGTGTAGAAATAAATGGTGGTGTTATCGAGAGGTTACTTATTGATGGGCACCGACTGGTAAGTAGGAGGAGGATCTAAAAGTATTTGAGACCGTTAATAGATAGGTAAGAACTAACCAGTAGGGGCAGCACGAGACGTGGGCATTCCCTTCTGAAAGTATAACGATTAGATTGCGAAAACAAATATTATTTCACTTGATACGAAGCGAGAAGATCAGGACTGATCTTGCATTTGCCATTATTCACACGCACGACATGAGGAAGTCTCATCTTCAAAATATAAATAAAATATATGGGTTAAAGTTGAATTCACTTTGATATCCTCGACAATATCGAGTCCTTCATCAACTGCTCGTCTGAGACAGCTGGTGAAAACGAGAAAAGAGACGGTCGTGAGGATATATACTCGAATAGCCTCTTTAGTTGAAAGGTAGATAGGACGGAGATCTTCAAACAGTCATTAAACCAAACATTAGATGAGAACTTACAGGGCAAAAGCCAGCTAAACGTTCGGTGAGTCCTCCACGCCGCAAACACCGGATCGAAGAAATGCATGAGCATATACAGGAAGAAGTAACCAGCGATGAACGAGCAAATGAGGGAAATGATGAACTGAAGCAACGCATCTCTTAGTGCTTTCTTAGCACCGGTTTTTTTTACCAAGTAGCAAGTTGAAATTTCGATGGCGAGTTTCTTCTCCGTAAACAGTCCAATTATTCCAGCAGCGAGAATAAGGACGGCAAAGGTCAGGAATGCATCAATCTGAACCGAGAATCAATTGGCAGGTGAAGTTACGCATTACCCATCCGTAAGGAGATCCATCTGATCGTCGGTTGCACAATTCGAATATGTGAGCACTGATTACCAACAAGGATACCGAAGAAAAGAAGGCCTGCAAACAAATAGGTCAAATCATTAATCAGCGAATAGACCCACTCCTTGGGAGGATTTCGTCTGTTCGCCTCGTAGACGATGCGCCATGGTCTACCTGCAACAAAAGAACAAATTAAATTGAGACAAAATATTATTGATCAAAATAAAAACAAGTTTTTTCCCGTATTGTCCCTGAGTATCCTGATATTCGTTTGAGGAGACAGCACAGGGCCAAATTCAAAAATGGATCGATAACGTTACCGTATAGCTTCTTCTTTTCTTTCTAAGAACTTTCTTTTATTTTCTTGTTATTATACTTATTAATGTACTTATTTTCATCACTATTTCTTTTCAGACGCATTGCCATTAACGATATTCGAAATATCGGTAATAATGGGAAATACAAGTGAGAGGTAAGTTCCAATATCTATCAGTAGATATGTGAAAATCTCAACTTTTCAGATCCGTAACTCTACGAGATTTCGCGACCAAATATGTTTTATCATGTGCTGCAGCAACAGTAGCGGAAACAGCAACTTATCCTCTTGATATTGTGAAGACTCATCTTCAGATCTCGACTAGAAAAGGCTCGTGTTTCGTTTATGATGCACATTGAAACTTTGTTTTAAAAAAAAATTATATAAGGAATGTGCTTCAGGCGAGCACAACACACCATTTCTAATAGGAAAGAATATCATAGAGAAAGGAGGAGGACGAGTATTGTCACTATGGAACGGATGTGCACCTGCAGGTTGCTTCTATATTATGAGTGTGTCTCAATATTTACTTCAGTTTATCGCCATTTCATCTACACTGGAATCAGATTCGGACTATACGAGGAAATCATGAATGCTACGTTAGTAAAACCTTTTTTTTTAGTTTGTTAAGTCGTTCGTTCAGGACGGCTTCTTCTCCTTTTACAGTATACAAAGCGATGATGGCTGGACTCGTTTCAGGTCAAACTCTTTTTTCTTCACGTAGTTGATATAATGAGTTAAGGAGCAATTGCTCAATTCTTTGCTTCTCCTATGGATCTAGTGAAGGTGCAAGTTCAATTGAGACACATCTCAAACACTGCTGAGTTAGTCCGTCTCTCTATCACTACATTTCCCTTCATGAACATTGAATGACCATCTAATTATCCTTGTTCAGATACCATGGCCACACAATATCCATTGTCGCTGCTATCGTGAGCAAACACGGATTCACTGTGAGTTTACTTTTTTATTACAATATTTTATTGATCTGATAATGATGTATCTAATTACAATAAGGAGTTATGGCGTGGTTGGATTCCCAACGTTCAACGAGCTGCTCTACTCAATATGGCTGATATCTCATGGTGAGTCGCATCCTATTCCTCTGGTGTGCGAATCCAACTTGGATCCAAGTAAAAAGGGGTTTTCAACTTGGATCCAAGTACAGTATCTCTCAATTTGGAATCCAACTTGGATCCAAGCACCGGGAACCTGTTTACAGCCCTACGGCTAAAGTGAGATGACAGACATCCGAAGCGCACCCCGCGCTCACAACAATGCTCCATACAGCATTTTCAATATTTTATCGATTGTCGCTGTTTGAATGTGTTAATGTCGTTCATGTCATGTTTATAGGAACTCTCTGTAGATATAAAAGGAATGTATAGACAACAATGAATAAGAGAGAGTTGTATGGTCAGTTTATTTTTTTCATTAGTAGAATGATGGAAGATTACTCTTCATTTCTCTTCAATTCTTCTTTTGTCTGCAATCTGTAATTATGATTAGTTGTCTTCTAATCTTTTGTTCCGTTTAGTACGTGCCCGATTACGGGATTTGAATGGTTCTTCTGATTCGAGCGACGATTCTGAATCACAAGCAGAGTCAGAAGATTCTGAATCAAGTGATGATATATAAGTGTGTTTTGAACGAAATAAAAGTTGTAACAAGAAATTTCAAACAATTTGAAATGTTTGTTACACGCGCCGATATTTGTGTGCTTTACGATATCTATTGTATCCACTGGAAGTTTTCACACTCAGGTCAGGATTTCTAAGACTGAAAAGTAAATTAGAGATGATATTTCACATAGTGTTCAATTAGAGTATGAATCCATTATGAAGTCTCTCTTTCAATAGGTCTGTACCCGTACCAAGCTAGGCAAATTTTCACCCCCTTCCCCCAAATTTCCCCCCTAAAAAGCAGGGAAAAGCCCTTGATCTACCCTCATTTTCCCCCCTCTCGACGCCTCTTTTTCCCCCTTCCCTGAAAATTGGGCGAGAGATCGTCTCTCACCACATGGGAAGCGAGAGAATTAGAGATAGGAAGAGGGTGAAAATTTTCGGGTTGCTCGGGGGGCAACTCGAAAATTTTCACCGTCTCTCTTTCTCTGTCTCTCTGATATAGCTTCCCTCTCTAGTTTTCACCCCAAAACGAACTGTATTTCCCCCTTTTGGGAGAGGCACGGAATTTGGGGTCCACGCAAAAGCAAGACTCCGCCCACTTTTTGCTGATTGGCTGCTGCGTAGCGCCCACCAATCAATATGGATCAACCACCGTAATTACTGCGTAGCAGCCCCGCTCAAAACACCGGCCCCGGTCAGCTGAGTATCCACTCAGACTGACAGTCAACACGCTTAACAACTGCCCGCCAATTCAAATTTGAGTAATTTGAAAAATAAATATTCGCTCCAAGGTTCCGTGTGTACGACGACTAATCCGACACCAAATTACTGTAATTTTTCGCATCAACCTGTAAATCGTGCTTTGAAATGGCGTGAGAGCACCAATGTTCTCGTTTGAAATGGACGACCCACTGTTGGTCTTGGCTCGGACCACTATGGGTTTTGGTTTAGGACCACTGTGGGTCCGTCTTGGGGCCATAGTGGGCCTATATTTAGTTCAATCGATTAGAATTTACCATTCGCGTCGTGATCGTAGCGCTATATTATTATGTAATAATTATTTTTCCTAACTTTCTTATTTTTGCTTTTCAGGACTATTTTATATCAACACGCTTACGATGAGAAGTATTTAATGAGGACGTATTTTTATTCAGATTATATTAATGTTTACATTGTATATTTTTATTGTATCATCGAAATAAATAATTTCCTCGTTGTATCTCCTCAGTGATTCTAAGTATTGTGGTTAACTTCCACAGATATATTTTGAACGGCATTTCGATGGTTCCTTTTTGTTTATCTCCCTCCCCCTTTTGTCTTTTGGGCGGATCTGCTTATTCATCGAATGGGATGTGGTAATGGGGTCACACCTTGTAAGGTTTTGTTATTGCAGGCCATAGTTTATTCAAAGGTAATCGCGATAACAATCGAATACTAGGGTTGTTGCATAATTATCGAGGCAGGCGCTACGTTTGCACTGTATTTATATCATATTCTCCTTGTTAGATATATGTCTTTGTAATCCTTTTATCTCTTCTAGAATCTTTATTCGCGTTATTACATATTGGGATACAACTCCAGACATAGACAAATTATTTGAATCGAACTGATTAGAAGCCTAGTTTCTAGTAAGAGATAGTTGAATCGTTTTCATATAACGAAAGAGAGTCATGTATGGCAGTGAGTTCCCTAGATGACGGAGAATTGCATTTGTTTGTTCACAGCTTTGAGAGTTGAGAGATGCCATAGTGGGATCAGATTGATAAGATCTAAGGCGGAGGGAATGTGCACAGCTTTTGTGATTGTCAGAATGAAACCGATCGACTAAAAATCGGACATTCGCGAAACGATTCGGTTCCCTAGCTAGTGCATATACTGCCAACCGGCAAGCATTATCGTAGATGAGATAGGTTGGCATGTGCGAACCGAGACGAGTCAAGACTATCTCAAACACGTCCTTGACTGACTCGGGTGTCTTCAGTATCCGGAATCCGTACGGTCTACGATGTGGGCACATGACCAACATCAGACCGGGACTCAGCTTCCTCTTCGCTCCTATAAACATATATATGACTTCATTTGTTGTGTGATTTCGTGGATCTCGAAGTTTGTCTGAATTCACTTTTCATACGACTGACCTACAATTTTCTCCGCACACTCTAGTTGTTCCTCATCTCGGTTGAAATCCTTTGCATATCTTGTTACTCCTCTTTCGAGGTTCCAAAGGGGGAAACATTCGAGATTACTCTCTGTCGCGGGACCATAGTATTCCTCGAGGTGAGGATACGTTTTCAGTAATCCATCGGTCTCTTTCCTCACATAATCGATCACATTCCTCACGCCCTCAGGACAACCATCACTAGTAATGAGGGGTCGGATACTACGGTAGATTGTAGGGAATGATCTCTGGAGATCGATTTCCTCCTCGGCCCAGACCAGAGATCCGTCAATCAATCTATCAAGCAGATTCCTTCTGTCCCCAGTTGTCCCAGCCTGAACTAAAAATAATATGCGAGAGAGAAGGGGTTAGGTTTTTGACCTGGAAGAGTAATGGGAGAGGACTGTTGGCAAACAGCATGCGTAGAATTTCCTTATATTGCTCCTTCACTTTCTTCTTATCATCTATGGCATCCTTGAGTAGGTCACGAAATTCCGTTTTTTTTCTAATGAACATCATTTTTAACCTCTTCAATGCGAACCCTTAGAACCGTCTCTTGCGGCTTGGTCGTGGTGGCCTATAATCATGTCAATTGTCTTGGAGTCTCATTTCTCATATCTATGTTGGCTACCTTAGGCCTCTCATTGCGCGTCTTTGCGTTCTCATTGTTTTTCCCTCCTGCATTCTTCGCGTTTCTTCCATCTTCCTTCTCCACCTTGATTCTCTTAGCACTTGGAGGAGCTACCGTGATTGGCCCATTCTGAGAAGAGAAATTGATGACAAGTTCATCACTTTTCGGTTCTATTGAATATTTCTAAATTGTATGTTTGCAGAGTAGAATCAGGTTAGTTTCTGGTGAGTAAAGGGAATCAGATCCCTTTAATCCTTGATACTCACTCTCCTGGCGAGAGTATTCGATGGAGCAGCTTCGGAACGGGGAAGAGAGATCCCCTTTGGAGTCTGTCTGCTCTTCTCCAGCTGCAATTTCAGCTGATAAAGCCATTCAATTTCGTGATTCATGTTTGTTCTCAAAGAGAACTATCACCTCTTTCGGAGCAGCTACTCTGAATCCTCTCGGAGGAGGCCGTCTCATTGTCAGCTCCTTCTGTAATTAGTTGATTTTTGCTTTCATGATTAGATATTTAGCACATGTTTTTCTGAGATTGTGTGGTATCTCTTTACTTCATCTATTGTTATTGAAATATTTCCTTTCACTACCTTCTGCACTACTTCTTCTTCCTCTTCCTGCTCATACTCTTCCTCTTCAGCTCCCTCCTTCATCTGAACTCCTTCCACTATCTCCCCTCTGTCTTCGACAGCCATTCCATCCTCCCCATCTTGTCCCTCTTCCTCCAGTCCTATTCCCTCGCCTCCGTCTCTTCCCTCTTCGTCTCTTCTCTTTTCAGTCTTCTTCCTCTCCTGAGATATAATTTATCGATGTTCTCATTTTTGCTATATCATGTATGTTAGAGGGATGTGTAGGCCTATGGACTCACCCTTTCCTCCTTTGCCGATCTTTGAACCTTGCTGAGCTGATTGACGGAATTATTCTGTAAAATTAGCAAGTGACCTATTTTCGAGGTATGACTTACTAACCCGTGCTATAATCGACCTATCGTACTTATCAGTTCCCTCTCCCTTCTCAATTGCTTTTCTTCGTTCGTCTGAGTACTCCAGATAGTTCTTAATAAGCTTCCCAATGTGGGGACGGACTTCTGAAAAAGGAATTGGAGATATCTCTTTTTTCGGCCGAGAGAGAGAGAGAGAGTTATAATATCCGTGAATATATAATCTCACCCGCAGAGTATACACTCTGATAGGGCACTCCGACTTCCCAGAACTCAGGTGCTGACTGCTTGAAGTAGAATTTCTTGCGTGGCCTTAATTCCACTTCGAGCACATCAACCATGCCCCTGAGCTGGTCCATCTCATCCGTTGTATCTCCCAGGGCAGATGCATCTATCAGGGGGAGAGTGGCCGTCTATAATGAGACGATCTGTGATTATTCTCTAGTTCGTATGTTCTACCTGCGATATAATCTTCGTGATCTTCATTTTATCTTTGATATCACTGATGGCAACGGCGTGAATCATCTCAGAATCACCATGCGCCACCAATTTTGGGGCCTCTCTTCCTCTAGGAACTTCGATTCCAATCGCAACCATTCTGCCAATTCCCGTTCCATTCAACTTTTTCACGTCATCCATAATTCTAGTCAGAAGACGAGTGTATTCTTTGTGACTAGACGACTGTAATGTAATCAATGATGTGCTGTACCTGAAATCGAGGATCAAAACAGACGTACCTCTACTTGCGGATCCATTTGAGTCGAGAATTAACTTGAAGCTGAAATGCACCGAGATGAAGAGAGGATAAAAATCAATCGATAATTGTGAATTAAAAAAGAAATTAAAACGCTTATAGAAAGCGTATCATTTCAGGCAATCTACCTTCCAGAAATCGATCGATATCCTGCAATCTTCATGATGCATGTGATGCTGTTTGAACCGTATTGTAGGCTTTGGACCCACAGTGGTCCGTAGCCTTTTGTGAGATTGTATGGTATGCACTTCATCTGACTTGAGACTCAAATGATGTGCTATCCCTGGGGAATGGTTTGCTAGGTATTCCTCTGATGAATCAGTATTCTCATGATGGTAGATTGAGCTGGAGAACTGGACTCCACTGGAGCAATACTAGCCCCCCACCCCCCCCCCCCCTTCTCTCCCACGCATGTTCCGAGCTGGATGTATCTTAAAGTTGGCAGATTAAGATCTCATATTTCAAAGTGTTATCTCTCACATGACTGATTATATTTGTCCAATTTCAGGACAAATTAGTTAATTTTGAGGTAGATCAGATATTTGCTGCATGTAGATCACTATGATCATGTAAGTGTTAGGAAACGTGTAGTTTAGGACATGCGAATTTCCGTATTCTCTTCGCGATGGTAGCTATATTTATGCTACCTATCAAATAGTTTATCTGCAACTAATCTACAATGGTAGGTAGATCTACAATGGAACGTAATATGTTCTGATCCATGACAATTCTCTCATTCATTTAGTCCATGATATCTATATAACTACGATTAGAGCATTTTTTTTATCATGCAAATTCTGAATAAAAATAATAAATTTAAATGGCTATTTATTTTTTTGAAAAAAAAACAGTTACAATTATATGAATGACACAATGAACTACAGTAGTTATAGCCGGTGGATCGTAGGGACCACAGTGGGTCCTCCATTTCGCTCATAGACCATTCCTCCGTGAGAGGGTGAAAATAAAAAAGTCAGTTTGCGACGGTGTCAATCCTATTACGGTAGGATGGCGGTAAGTCGCTGCGGCGGTCTGTTTTATTTTCACCTTTCTTTCTCTCCTGCTAATTATCGATTTCTTTTGTTTTAGTTAATTATTTATGTTATTTTTTTGATCAATTGCTCCCTTTGGACAACTCTTATTACTTTGCGGTGTTTGTTATGCTCCAAATTCGTTTTGCTTTTGTGTTAAGGCGCTCCGCATATTTTCGAATTTGAATTGTCAACACCACTGTTTCACTATCACTATATACATTATATTCACAATATCATTATCATTTTATATAATATTCAACTACGTCAGGCTTCAATGGAGGCCTCTGGAAGTTCTACACTGAGGGCTACTGGTTCGAACTCGTCCCCGTCCTTGTTATGTCTCTGGTCTTCATCGCTTCCGTCTTCGTTCTCCATTTCTGGGGTAAGCGCATTCTCTTGGGAAACAGTCGTCAGCAGCTTCCGCTTAGTTAAATAATGTTTTTAAAATACTTAATTGGACTCTTCATTGCAGCATCAACTGATGGATAAGGCTCACGATAAGATTCGATGGTACGAAGGAGAAATGAGGGAGTTGGAGCTCACACTCACGACGGTTACAAAATAAGAAAAACGGCTGGTTGGTTTAAAAAGCGGTTTGAATTGGCGGTTTAAAATTGGCAGGCAATTCGCTATGAGACTACTCAAATCCCAAAAAAATTCAAAAAAATCCAAAAAATGCAAACCCCGGCTCTCTTTTTTGAAAATTCCGGCTCCAGTGTTGGCAATGTGGAAATGAGCCCGCCACGACTCGTACAGCCTTATAATCATAGCTTTTATTGAATTTGCCAACGTTTCACAGCCTAAGCAATTTTCTAACACCAGAAATATACTATGAAGAAATATACCAGAAATATCCCATTCCTTGGCAAATTCAACCCCTTTGAATCGAGTCTGTCGGCGATCTGACCTAGCGAACTCACCGATTTCCATCGCTTTGGTTGTTTTTGTGCACGATTTACAGCGGTTTCACTAAATCTGGGGCGCTGAACAATCAGAAACCAATTGCAAAATTGTATTTAGAACAGTTTGAAAAATTCACCCAAATTGAGTCAAAAACGCGACGCGTAGTTACGGTAACCGCGACGCATGAAAAATTTCGAATGAACCAGCCGGTGTTACCGTCGTGACACTAGGAATGGTCACTTCCAATCTTGCACAGGTGAGGATGGAATATAAGTGATATTCTCTCCATTCTGTGTCATCTCTCGTCGGTCATAGAAAGAAGAGAACGTGTAGAATTAGATGACATCGTTGATTATTTATTCCTCTTCCCTTCAATGTGAAGATAAATATTAGTTCCTTGTCTTAAGGTACTGAGTCATCATGCAGTATTCAATTGGACATCATGCTTCTACGAACCACCAGTTGCATCTGCAGTGGATCCATCGACAATCGCGAGTCCCTTCTCCTCCCCCATTTGATCTATTTCCTCCTCTCTCAGGATGTTCCTGCCTCTATGCAACTCGAGGTGCACTCAATAATCCCGGATTGGTCACGGGAAAAGTCGCCCACGATGTTACTCTCGAACTACTCAAATCAATGTGAGTATCCTAGAGATGATCATGACTGTAATTTCATCTCTTTAGAGCCGATGAAGGAACTCGTTGGGGATCGGGAGCATCTCCTCAATTACTCGGAATGGCAGCCGGCATCATAATCGACAGGATTATCCCATTTCCCTCACCTCATTTCTTGTATAAACATTTCATTGTTCTTGTAAATGGTTTATATCCACCCTGCAAAGGAATATTTAAATGATAATGCTCTCTATTTATTCGCCTTCTCCTGCCCCGACGTGGACACGATGACCCGACCCGACGCTGATCTACATTGTGATGCTACAATAAGCGAGTGAGAAGGAAGAAGGTAATGGAGAGTTGATTATAGGGAAATGGGCGTGAGAGTGATCACTCGAGATGGATGTTAAACCATTGGAAGTTCGGGGAGGGAGAGGGACTGACTGACTGGCACTTCTATAAAATAGGGGGCTATGGATACAAATCCTAAAGGCTAAGGATGCAAAGTCATATCCCAAGGACTATTTTACAGAAGTTCATGTGTGTGCGTCATCTCATGAAGTGCACTTCCTAGAATGAAAAAAACGGAGAGCGGGTGACGACTCATGTGCTTAACGAGCACGATCTTCCGTTATTGGTTAGTTTCTTTATAGTGTTATCTTTTGATATGAAAATCATTTAGGAATTGACTGGGCACCAGAGACGAACAAGATTGTCACTTGCTCGCAGGACAAGAATGCTTTCGTCTGGACTTGTGAGAATAAGACTTGGAAGTCTGAGCTTATAGTGGTGAGTTATTTCCCAAGTTGTTTGTTCATTGCTGCTCTAATTTCGCTGTTGATAGGTTCGGAAAAACCGTGCAGCTACTTGTATTCGCTGGTCACCTCTGGCGAACAAATTCGCTGTAGGAAGTGGAGATAAGCTTGTTGCTATCTGCTATTACGAGAAGGAGAACAACTGGTTAGTATTTTCTATTCAGTTAAACTAGGCAATCCAATGATCCAAAATCCACAGGTGGGTGTCGAAGCACATCAAGAAGCCCATTCGATCTACAGTAACTTGTATTGATTGGTATCCGAATAACGTTCTCTTGGCTGTAGGAGCTTGCGATTTTAAGAATCGATTCTTCTCGGCATTCATTAAAGAGGTGAGCAATATGATAATTTCTTGAATTTTTCAATATTTTTTATCTCCCTTTTAGGTGGACGAGAATGTAGCTCTCAATCCATGGGGAACGAAGATGCCATTCGGTCAACTCATGTCTGAATTCGCTTCTAAGGGATGGGTTCATCAGGTGATTAGTATTATTCCACTATTCAATGGTATCAAATCAATATGATGTAGACACTATTCTCTCCCTCTGGTTGTCGCACATGAAATACAGTACTTAATTAGTACAGTACTCACGACCCGATGAATTATAAATTGACTTAATACATTTTTAATTTGTTTTGATTTTAGAGTGAAGAAGGAGGGCGATTCTTTGGCCACCAACACAAGATTCGCAGCGTTCGATGCTGACGGATTAGCTCCATACAATCCTCGTCGAAGAGTAAAGCAAGAAGTAATCGATCTAACAAATATTAAACATTTGTAATTTCCATTATTGAATTGTGTAGATAGATATATTATTGAATTATGTAGATAAGATGCTGTTATTGTAAGAAGATGCAATTACTTACCACGTTAAATTGTTGTTCGCATTGTTTTGTTTACCTTATCGTTGTAAATATAATCGTATCTTTCCTAGCCGGATAAACATTCAGAAGTGCTAATCGCAATCGAACGAACAAATTATACTGTACCCCAGGGGAGGGGAGGCGTGAATCCAAGTTGGATCCAAGCAGATTTCCAAGTTGGATCCAAGCAGATTTCCAAGTTGGATCCAAGCAGATTTCCAAGTTGGGTCCAAGCAAAAATCCAAGTTGCCCCCAGGCCTGGTCGCAACTTGGATTTTTGCTTGGACCCAACTTGGATTCGCACACCAGAGTCTGTAATACACTACTTATTCATTGCTAACCTTGTATTCAGTTATGATTTCTCTAAACGTTATCTTCTCTCATCGGATATCGGTCTGACTGATTCGACTCTCACCCATCTTCTCGCTTCGGCTCTATCCGGTCTATCCGCTGCCCTTGTGAGTACTCCTTCTGATGTTGTGAAGACACGAATCATGCACCAGTTGAGGTACGGTATATGCTACTTTTCTTCTGATCGATAAGTGACGCCATTGCAGAGATCCATCAGGAGAGACAACTGCATATAGAGGATCGATTGATTGTCTCGTGAGGATTGTGAAAGAGGAAGGATTCTGTATGTTATTTCCTCTTCTTCTCTTGATGCTCTCCTTTTTTAAGGGACTCTCTATCGTGGATTCACTCCAATTTACATTCGAATGGCTCCGTGGTCTCTTATCTTCTGGATTTCATACGAGAAAATTCGAGTATTCACTGGATCTAAATCTTTCTAAGTGAGTATCTATCGTAATAGTTTGTACATTGCATTGTAAATGCTAATAAAATAATGATTCATTTCTATTTCGCACGTGCTACGATTGGAATGGTTGGAAGGGGTATTTAAATAGTCATTCATTCATTGACTAGTACAGGCAGCTTATCCCCTAAGTGAGTCTCCGTCCCTCTTCATTCTTCCCTATTTCATCATTCTCTCTCTCAGCTGCTCTTTTCTCATTCCTATACTTTTTTCTTCGACTGGAATCGTTTTCACACCACTTTATTTGTAGATGCCATTAAATTCTCTCTACATATCATGTACAAGGAAGTGGTGAAAGTTTTAGTTTGTATAAGCAAATTGGAAGGGATAAAGTCGAGAAATATCTGTATGGAGAGAAGGCCATTCAATGAGTGTGGGATTAGAAAGAAACTCTTACAGAATGAATAGGGGGTAGTGCCCATTGCACAGAAAGTGACTCCTTGCCTCCACTTCATTCTTATTGGCCTCAAAATGAGTCAATCTATCTAAATGGTCACTTATTGTTCTCTAATCCCCTCATCCTTCCCTTATTTCCCTTCTTCTTTCTATCGAGAGGTAGATGAATCCTCTATTTCGTTCCACTACTATTTCCTCTCTCCATAACTACATCTCTGTATACCCATCCCTTCCCCTTCTTCCAATCTCTCATCACATACTCATTCATCTCTTCATCCTCACCTTCCCCTCCCTTTTCTCCTGCCATTTCTTTATCTATTTGACCCTCATCGCACTCCTTTTTTTGCCCGATCTATTCAACCAATTGCTCAATGATAGCTGTAATATCGATCCCTACCATATCCCTACCATATCTCACCATTTGTTTAGATACGAGAAACTATTCCCCAATCTGACTGGTCTACATCAATGGTTTGATAGGAGTAAATGGTAATGTTCATCCTGTAATCTCAGGTTCTGATAGTGTCGGATCATTGGTTTGTTCATTCCTTGTTGATTGTGTGTCGTCTTTGTTAGAGGAAGGAACACCTTTATTCCAGAGACAGGTCTACCCCTTCCCCTCCCCTCCCTCAGGTGATGGAATAGAGTCTTGATTCGACTCAATCACTCAAGGGTCCTCATTCTAATCGGAACCGTTCCGCTCTCTCTTCCTCTTGAGAAGAGAAGAAGTATCTCCATTCTGTCCTTTCCTTCCGTTCTCACTTATCCCATTCGTCCTTCTCACTGATATCAAAGGCAGTAAATAAGCTTCTCTTTACTGCTTTAGAGAAGAGTTGACAATTTACTGTACTTCATATCTCATCCACTCCCTTTCTACTCCCATTCCCATCTTGGAGATTGAGAAAGAACGAACAGTTGCAACTGTTCTTCAGACTGCTCGAGGGTATCGATATCCGGTCTATCATTCCTTCTTGTCTGCCCTTCCCTTCTTCTTCTGTCCTTGGGGATATTTCTTCCTGTCTCAGTCTGTATATGGGAATGATCACATGGGAATGGACAGAGGACAATTTGAGTGTGACGAAAGAGAGGGAAAGGATGAATGATATCTCCTATTAGTCCATTCATTTCACTTGTGAAGAACTCTCGTTTGCAGACCACCCTGAGAGAAGAACGAATATTTATTTGTTTCGTTCCAGAATACGTCTTATTAAAAACTAGTATTTTTGCTGAAGGGTAATGTTGTTGTTTAGAAGGAGATGTGAGATAGTGTAACAGTTTTCGGTCACAGTGAGATAAAGATAGGAAGGTTGCTTCATCCTTCCCTGCCACACCTTACATTTAGTTCTCTCTTTTTACTCTCTGCAGTGAAGAGTAATTGTATCCCACAATATCGTGGTTTATCTTACCTTCGTTCTAGTTCAATGGAGGGCGATCGACGGAAATACACCTTGTTTTACAATGGATCTTGCAACGGAGTAGTATAAGTACAGTGCCCTTCCATCCCATTGAAGAGTACTCGTCTACAGTCCCTACCGTACCCCTACCGTACCCTTGGGAAGGATATCACTCTCACCTCATGTGTTGTCCTTCTCTGGATGGTCACTTATCACTATCAATTTCATCCCTCTTTATCACTTGATAGCTCGTTTTGGCATAGAAAGGAAGAAGTTGCGTAATGAGTTGATAGATGGATAGAGATGGAGGATAGGCTATAGCTAGAGGGAATAGATACATGCTTGATCTGAAGGGGCGGAGTAACTTACTTCTCAATGATAGCAACTAGTCTGTCTACCCTTTGACTTCTCTTTCTCTTTTCCGCTTTCCCTCTTTCTAATGTTTCTGCATCAATTCTTCTGCAGGGGAGTTCAATAGATATCATTCTTCATTTGATCTTTGATCTCTTCAATAGTCTCCATCTCACACTTTCACTTTTCTACATCAATGAAAGCATCATTCATTTAATCATCTCTCGATGGTTCAAATGTGAATTGTAATGAGTATGGAAGGAAGTCTCTCATGATCCTCCTGTTCATTCATCCTCTCAGATCTATTACGTATGCTTCCCCCTCTCTCTCTTTTTTGTCTCCTTCTCTCCTAGTGAACAAGGATGAAGGATGGTTATCTCCCATGCTTCACCCCTGTTCCTCCCTCCTCCCTTCCATCCTTTCCATTGGCACTCGCCCAAGGGTACAATTTAAATGAAAAGGCGAATTGTTGTTTTACTGTCTTGGTTTGATTGCATTACTCTCGATAGTTCAGTAACAGAGGGGATGGGCACAATTGACCTTGTCGTCCTGAGAATGACTCCATACTCCCCCCCCCCTCTCTCCCTCCCCTCCCTCCTCCCTCCGCCCTGGATAGAAGCTTCTTCCATTCATACTGTTCAATGCCAATGCATCCTCCTCCTCCTCCTTCCCTTTCTCTCCTTTCTCGAGTCACTCAAACCATCACTTTCTACTTCATCAACTTCACTTTCTCTTTCTATAAAAACTATCTCTCCTCCAGGATAGACTAGAAGGAGTCGATTTTCAGCAGAATCTCTCCATTCTCATCCCGTTTTCTCTCTGAACCCTTGTGTTTTTTATTGTTTAAACATTGTTCGGGTACTTAGAGTATCTTCTTGTTTAATCTCTTAATTCAGATGCGACTTCTACTTGCTTTCGCCGTCCTTCTTCCAATTGTGACAGGACAGCAGGTAAGGAAGAAAGATCAAAGATCAATTCAGATATGGTCAATCATAGGTAACGCTAGAATTATTTTTGTGCAATGCAATCTTCACATAATAATTCTTCGTAGGTCAACGTTACTATCTTCACTGAATCTCAATGCCCTTACTGCACTAAATTGATGAGAGAACAATTGTGGCCATTCTACATCACTCAACCGGGAATTATGAACCTACAGGTATGTCATTGAAGAAATTCTCTTCATGCTTACGTTCTGATAGTCGTGATAGCATGGGATATGCTGCATGATCGAGTGATAACTCATTCGTTATCAATGCGATGCAGTAATGAGTGATAAGGATAATGTCTCAATTAGTATCTTTGTGTCTCTCTCAGGAAGGAAAGATCGTAATGCGTCTCTCTCTTCGTTTTGGCAGTAATCTCATCCCTTTAGACCTGTTTGGACGATTGACTTATCTGGGGTAGTTGAGTGGAAAGAAGGAAGGAATTCATTCTCTTATCGTTCGTGTCAATGACTGAGATGACAGAAAGATACGATGGATAGGAATGGATAGAAGGGAGGGACGAGACTGATCGAAAGATCTTCCCTTCTCTTCCCTCAGGCATGATTGTACCAGGGAATAGATTATGTGAGTGAATCAGCAAAAGAAGGAAATAGAATGGCATTGGGCAGATATGATGGGAGAACTAACGGATTGGAGCAATACAAAACACGGCCCTTTGACCTCTGAGAATGAGCAATGGGAAAGTGCATTTGGATCTAAGGATTGGACTGGGGGACACAATGGTTGATCCATGATCTATCCCTTCTCTTATTCCAGATAATTCCATTCGGTAAGGGAGATTGTCAGTACGATTACAACAGAAACTTCGCGTGTACTTGTATGCATGGACCGACTGAATGCGATCTGAACAGACTACAGAATTGCGCCATTTCGGTCAGTTTAGGCACTCTCCTCAAGCATTCGAACATGGAAGAGTCTTGTCTTGTGGCAGACTGAGTCCATTAAAACACTGAATGAATCATTCAATCCTCAAATAGATGGTTTTATTCACGTGATATACTCTTGTACGTAGGTTTCGATCCGGTCTCATGCTTATACCCTACTCAGTCTCTCTCTTTCATTCTCTGTATTGTGTACTGCTATGTCCTCACTTGATCCCGATCGACTAGCCATTCCATTCAAGTCCCTTCCCTTCATTCAATGCGAACTCCCCACTTGAACCATGCCAGAGGGAACAGAATGACGTCATTGGAATGATCTTTGATCACTTTCAGTATTTCCCTCGTCGTCATCTCGGTCTCGTCACTTGTATTCAAGGATTGGGAACTCTACGAGAGGCATTCTCTCGTTGTCTCTCTCGATTATCACCAAGAACACAACAGAAGTTGATTGAGGTAAGAGAAGAGATCAATGGGAGATCTACAGTGTAAGAGAGAGAGATATGAGTCTATTGAATGAATGCCCTTGATTACACCCATTGGATCGCCTCTATTCGAAGTAACAACAGAGAAGGAAACAGTTAATCTCTCTCATTCCAATCGGCTTCTTCTCTCCATTCTTCACCTTGAACCTGTGGTTCGATGGAATGAATGAAAGAACGATTGATGAGTGTGAACTATGAGAAGGGTGTGGATGACACATCGAAAGGGCAGAATGTGTAGCCATGCAAAACAATGATGTGCAGAAAAAGTGTTCGATTACAGTGTTCGACGACCCAGACTGGAGAACTTCTCAACTACTATTCAATGGTGAACACTCATAGGACTGGAGTAAAGGTGAGACAATGATCTATGCCTCTCTTCATTGTCCCTCTCATCAGATTTGGCCGACAGCGTACGTGAATGGAGTCTTCTTCGATCGTTCTTATCCCATGGCTCAGAAGATCTGTGAGAACACTGACTACTGCTAATCTCATTTCATTCCATTGTAATCACTAGTCAATCTGGATAGAATCTCCCTCCTAAATGATCTTTTATTCATTCATTGTCAGTCTCCTCATAGCAATGTGTCCGATTCTCAAAGAGTCGTGCCATTTTACCCCTTCCCTTTCTTTCCTTTTTCAGTCTTTCCGCTAGGAATCCCATTCTCATTCAAATGATCTAATAATTCTTAATCTTTTCCCTATAATCTCTCTTGTGCATCACTTCAACCGTGCATCCGACATACAACTGGGTATGCATTTGATATCGATTACCGTCTAGCCTTATCTATCATCTTGTAATCTATTGACTATACTGTATTCTGCAGTAATCTTATTGTGTTGTCATAAAGTATTATCAACTCCAAGCGAGGCATCACTTGATTTACCAATCTCTGAATGGAAAGGGATATTAATGGAGCCTTGATCACATCTATTGCTCATTCTTCCGAATCTTCATCCCAATTTTCCCTTGGCCTTTCCTCCGTCATAGATCTTTGGATTGTCCTACAACGAAAGGAGTACGGTATCAATCGATAGGAGTACGATACTTTGCTGATCTTGTCTCTTCCAGTCTGTTTGTAATCGATAGGACAATGGTGTTCCTTCGGAGCACGATGCTTCTTACAGAAGGCACGAGCACATGCACACACTACAGACTGCTCAGCCAATTTGAGCTTCGATCGACACACCTTAACGAGTACGGTAGGAGACCACACCACAGAGTACGGTAGGAGATCACACCACGGAGTACACTACCTTGCATCGAGTCTTCTCCTTCAGTTCCTTATGCTTCTTCATCTGTTGATACTCTTCGTAAGAAGAAGGAGGAACAGAGAGATCACATCTCAATGGATACGGTATTGAGAGTACGGTAGTGTACAGTACCTCGTAGCATCCAGTTCAGCTCTTGTTTCAGGAGCATCGAAGAACATCTTCAATTCTTTCTCAGTCACTTCAAGTACAGATTCCCTTGAGGATGAAGCGAGAGAAGTGGTTGAGACAGAAGAAATAGAAGAAGCAGAGAGGGAAGACGCCCATTCAGGAGGTGTGGCTGGGACGGAATTCTCTGCTGATCTAAAGAGGAATACGGTAGAGTGATACGGTAGTTCTCTCTTACCCTATGACAGAACCATGATCGGGTGTGGCTGCTCCAGAACCAGATTCAACGTTGATTGCTCCAGAATCAATGAGAGATTGACGACGAGTACGACGAGTTTTGATAAGACTCTGATAGGATACGGTAGATCGATTGATTGATTGAGACTACCGTATACCTTCATTCGATTTCTAGTCATTGCATTCTCCATATCCTTCTGAGGAGTCCATTGCTGAGCAGATGAATCAACTGGTTTCTCCTTCCGACGAGCACGGGGACTGAGAGGGATACGGTATGAAAGGAGGAGAGGAGTACGGTAGGGAAGGAGGAGAGGAGTACGGTAGGGAAGGAGGAGAGGAGTACGGTAGGAAGGAGGAGAGGAGTACGGTAGGGAAGGAGGAGAGGAGTACGGTAGGGAAGGAGGAGAGGAGTACGGTAGGGAAGGAGGAGAGGAGTACGGTAGGGAAGGAGGAGAGGAGTACGGTAGGGAAGGAGGAGAGGAGTACGGTACTCACGCTCGACGACTCGTCATTCCTCTGATTACGTTACGAAGAGCATCGTTATTAGAGGGGAAGGAATTAGGCACGAAGAGAATCACATCGGACGACTGTAATGAATACGATAGATTGATATTACAGTATCACTGACAGCCTTAGTACTCGTTCCAGTACTCAGTTTGATGTTCATGAGGATATGACAGGCCGAAGTGACACCGTATGAAGGAAGAACTGCCGTATCGTCACTAGAGTACGGTAGATTGATGATATCGATCGAATAGATTACAGTACTCTAACTGTTTCCCTTCGAGAGACAGCAACTGCCTCTCAGGGGCCACATCCAATCGATCGGCGATTATGTGCTTCAGATTGCCGATAGTGCACTCGGGAGAGATGGCAAGCGTGAACTGAAGAGATACGGTAGGAATGAAGAATCGATTTGACATTAACCTCGTTGTTGGGACCAGCCATCATAGTACGAATATGGACCATGATAGGAGGAGGGACATTGGGTTGAGGAGGAGGGGGACCTCAAAGATCAAAGATCAAATTGGGAGAAGGGGAGTGGTTCATACCACCGGCAGCATCAGGAGCTCCTCCAGAGGGAGGTTCACTGTTTCCCTGTTTGGGTGATTCACTCTGGGGAGAACCAGATGGAACTCCTGGAGGCGAATCTAAAGAGAAATGGTGAAGATCTTAGGAAGGTGGACGAAGAAGGAGTAGAAAGAGGTGAAGTATGTGAAGAATACGTACTAGGCATCGGAGGAGAACCACTCTGGACGAGGAAAAAAGAGTGGAATGAAAAGAGAATAGAGAGAAAAATTAAGAGAAAAAATATTGAAATTTAATCAATTTTCAATACATGCAATAAAATTACTGTAATGCAAAAATGTTCAACCTGTGCACCTTCTGTTCTTTTTTTTTGCGAGTGTTTTGTACTGTTTCAATTGTTTGTTATTTGCTTCATACTTTGTAGTTTATGCTATCTCGTTAAGGCGATGTCGATTCGTTGGTGATTGACCTCGTGCCCTATTCCCCTCCATCCCTTCCCTCTCTTGAGAGGAGACTTCCCTCTTGACGATGCGTGCCCGTAGTGGATCGGGAGTGAGATTGGATAGGATTCTCTTCCTGGCAGAACAAACTATTCTCAAACATCAAGACCCTGTCACTGCACTATTCGCCAATCAGAATGACAACTTCCCAGGTGAGATTTAATCTTTACAATTGTAAATAATTTATATTTAATTGACTTTGTGCCAATTCTTCTTACAATTAGATCTAGCCGTAGTAAACGATTAGTTCTTGACGGTTGGGGTCCATTTCAACCGAATACCGTTAATAATGAGTTGATTGCAGATCATGCTTGGGTTCGAGACAATGTGTACGCAGCTCATGCTCTATGGGCTCTCTATCGAGCATTCCAGAAGAGTGCTGATTTCGATGAGGATATGGTCAAGGCCAATGAATTGGGAATGACATGGTGAGCTATAATAAAGATATCAAAAATAGGAATTATCGTAAACATTTACATTTCTCAAGGGGATGTAAACTAGATGGTCTGATTCGATACTTTCTCAAATCAGTAAATTTCAGTGTTAAACTGATGCAATCCCTTCTTGAATGCATGATGAGACAGGCTGATAAAGTGGAAGAGTTCAAGAAACATCAGAGAGCCCTCGATTCACTCCATGCTAAGTATTCAGCCAGGTGAGTCATTCATAATTGTATATTTTCTAGGGTTCTGCTAGAAACAAAATACAGTAAACTCAATGTCAAAGAAGTTATTACAATTGAAGTGAATGAAAATAGTGTTTTCTGTGCAGGAAGAAACTATCGGTGGTGGGAGACTCAGAATGGGGTCATCTTCAATTGGATGCAACTTCTCTTTTCCTACTCACTCTCGCTCAAATGACTGCATCAGGTATCAATTTGATATTCTGGAATTTGATTGTCTCTTTTTGTTCCACGAATATCCACTATAAAGTTGTGTTCTTACAGGTCTTCAAGTAGTTCGCAATTTCGACGAGGTGGCATTTATTCAGAACCTCGTATGGTACATCGAGACTGGATACAGAACACCAGTAAGTGCACTTTTGTTTTTTCCATCAGTTACGGCTATCGACATTATGTGAGAAGTTTTATCCAATCTTTGCAGGACTTTGGAGTATGGGAGAGAGGAGACAAAACGAATCAGGGAATTCGAGAATTGAATGCGAGTTCGATCGGAATGGTCAAAGCTGCACTACAGGCATTGAATAGTGTGGGAGATCTATTCGGAGACGGATCAAAGGTGAGAATTCAACCTTTTTTTGAATTTTATTGATTGAGTTCAAACATCTTTCAGGGATCGGTAATTCACGTAATGCCCGATGAGATCGAGCAGTGTACTGCAGTACTCGAGAGTATGCTCCCAAGAGAATCATTCTCAAAGGTACGGTAGACTCGAGATTGTGTAGAGAAGGGAATTTACTATTTTGTTAGGAAATTTGATTCTGTAAACATTTTCTTAAAAATATGTAAATCCAATTTAGGAGACGGACGCAGCTCTTCTCACGATTATTTCATATCCTGGATTCGCAGTGGAAGATTCTGAATTGATCGAAGCGACCAGAGAGACAATCATCAATTCCCTCTATGGAAAGTATGGATGTAAACGATTCCTTCGAGATGGATACAAGACTGTTCTCGAGGTACGGTAGTCTGTTGAGGAATACGGTAGATGAAGTGCTCTCTCAGGATCCTTCTCGGCTCTACTACAATAAATCGGAACTGCAGCAGTTTGAGGATATCGAGTGCGAGGTAAGAATTGATCTTTGATCTCTATCAATTCTTTCCTTCTCTTTAGTGGCCAGTCTTCGTTTGTTTCCTTCTCCTCGATGCAATGTACAGAAAGGATGAAAGTGATGTGGAGAGATATTGGAGACAATTAGATGAGGTGAGAAGAAGAGAAAGAGAGAGGGAGGGGAGGATGAGACTGTTGTAGGTGTTGGTTGTCTGTCCACAGGGATTCCGATATGTTCCCGAACTGTACAAGGTAAGATTTACATTTATATCTCACGATGATCAAAGATGGAAAGGACTTGTTCAGGTCGAACGTGATCATGTATCGGGAGAGAAGGCTCATCGTGGATCACAACCGAGATCGTACGATGGACCTACGTGAGTACTCCCTCCTTAACCTACCTCACTCTATCCCTTCCCATTCAGTCCATATCTGTGGGCCCAATCCCTCTATGTCATTTGTTCTCTTCTCTACGAAGGATTCCTTCTCCCATCTGAATTGGATCCACTCAGTAGGAGAATGGCCGCCCATGAGAGAAAAGCGCCGTGTGAGGTCCAAGGTGAGGGGGGGGGGGGATCATCGTGAGGGATAAGGATGGATAGTAAAGGAGTGATTCCTTGCAGTCTCTGTCTTGGCGGATTCATTGGAAGTGCAGGAGGAACTTCGATTGAATGGAATTCACGTGCAGAGAGTCGATGAATTGGATGATGTATTCTGTGTGAGACCAGCTAGTGCTCTCGCTGCTACTCTGGCTAAGTTAGTGAGGGAATTGAAGAATGATGATAACAGAGGAACATTCAGATTGGGTGAATGCTCGAAGTTATCGATGACAGGGAGACCATTGGAGAGAGATGTGGGAATTCTATCGACGAGTAGATTGTATCAAGTGGGAAAGAAGTTTGTCATATTCACTCCTCAGGTAAAAAATATTCCTTTTTATTGGAGTATCAGTGAATAATGAGCCAATTTCAGTTCATGGATCGTTCTCGTTCTCATCTCATGTACGACATTCGAATTCTGATGGATGAATGGGGAAGCGAATTAACGTGAGTTGACATTTAATGACCAAGTTATTGGTTTTATTTTTTGCTCGAGCATCAGAACTTTTTTTCATATCATTACCAAAACATAAATTTGAAGTAAATTAGTAATTGTTCAGTTATCTATACGACGCATGGCGTCCTCGAGTACAGATTGCAGCAGGAAGAGCACTCGTCGTATTGGTTGTCAATAAGGGAATGCTTAGTTCGGTCAGTCGAAAGGGAAGGGGAGGAGAGGGAATAGAGGAATTACAGGAAGGTCTATCGAGTATCGCCAATCTCTCTATGACGAGATTCATGAAATCGACAGTGATTGGAACGATTAAGAAGATCAACAATGGATATATTGGAGGAGCGAGGTGAGAGATTAGCCATTGATTGTAGAAGGAGGAGGGAATGGTATGGATTTCAGAGTAGTAATGAAGAATGTCTCTGATTTCTTCCGTACGACAGCAGTGAACAAATTGGAATTCCATGATGATTGGGATGAAAGAAGAGAAGAGAGAATACAATTATTGGCCAGAGGAGATAAAACTATGGAGAAGGTTGTGAAAATGATGTTCATGAACTATATTATTGATCTTTGATCTCTCAGACTTCGATGGACATTCCGAAAGGGCCAAAAGGAAAGGGTGGAATAAGAAGAGGCGAGAGTATCAAGGATAGAAGTGCTTACAATATCATGCATAAGGTAGGAATCATAAAGAAAGCCTTTTCCTAATTGAAATTTTGGAAATTGATCTTTGATCTCAGGCCTCTATGCGACATCGATCGATCGTCCTCGACAGTAATGATTCAGGTACGGAATTGTGAAATAAGTGGACCAATTAATTAAATAGTTTCTCTGTTATTGCAGGAAAGAGATTGAGTGACGAGGGTGAGTTGGGATGGTGGTAGAGA